>OV884012.1:106461102-107912722 GCA_930367205.1 Acanthosoma haemorrhoidale | reverse complement strand
GTTAAATAAATTATTGTGTACTAGTAGAGCACAAAAGTAGGACACATTTTGAACATTATATATGCTTATTTTTATAATAAAAAAAAGGTGGTTATAGATCTTATTATTTATTATTAGAATCATTTCAATCATCTAACAATGTCAAAAATGCAATAAATTTTACAATTTTAGCGCTGATGATTGGTTGATTAATCGAAAACAAAGTCCATAAACAACGTTTTAGAGACCAACAGAACTATTTATTCCATAAAATTATTTAATTAAATAGATCATCTCATATCATAGCTATCTTATACCATAATAAGAGGCAATAAATCGTTGAGACTCGCTGATTATTTTTCTATTTGTTTCATTGAAAATGTAAGGAAATAGAAAGAGAATTTCAACAAGCCAAAAAGTCGTGGGCCAGGAAATTGCCGCAACTCACTCACTTTTAATTCAAGGAGCTGAGGTAAATGTTTGCTTGACTGTTATAGTAACAACTTTTATTTTCAAAGAGTTAAGATGGTGTTTACTCTATTGGATCGGATGGAAAGAGATTAATCGTAGCTTCCCTTAACCTCCCTGGGGACACGGCCCAGAAGGGTTGCTTGCGGTGATTGGGGAAAGTTTTCAGCATGAGGAAACAACAAAATAATAATCGGCTTTGATAGCAATATTCCGCACACTATGTGGTACCAATTGCAGTTGGTTTCAAATTTCGGTCGGTCTAGTCTCGTTCCAGCTGAGGTGTCTGACCCAAGACGATAGTTGGGTTGCAGTTCTAATACAACGTCCTCGTATGATCTTGTGGCAGTATCGCCATGCGAGTTGGGTTGGCTATATTCTGCACCATTCAAAGCCAGAAGTTTTGATCAGCAGTATTCCGGCTGTCAACAAGAATTATGGTCCAGCGGTTGCAAGTATGGTATGATGAGGCTTCTAGAATTAGGTGAAGGATTCATCAGGCAGAAGAGCACATGAAACCCAGACAAAACTCTAACCCGTGATGGTCTCAACCACCACGGTGATATAAAGGAAGACCTTTTTAAGTAGAATATAAAGCTAGGAAATACATTATATAATAAACATCGAAGCCACTCTTGTCAGGTACTACGGAAAGCAATACGAAAGTACCTTTGAGGACGATTTTATAACAAAGTTAACTGACAAGACCCCTAGTTAATAGTTCTTATCTTAATGCGATGGGTAAATAGGGCTTTTCAAGCTATGTTTTAAATTTTGATAACAGTAGTATATTGCCTAGGAAACATTAGGATATAGGATTCAAGAACTGAAGATATAACATAATCCTTTCTTCTACCAAGCAAACTAATCCGGGAATTTATGTAATCCATATTGCTGGAAAAACTGGAAAAATGTAAGAATTGCATGATGATTATGTATTCATGAAGTGACCGGTGGGTATCAACATCTAAAGACTATCTCAAGTAGCTAAGGGAAAGAACAAGGCGACGGACCCAGTAAAAAACAGGCTATGGTAGGGCAGGCTCTAATAGTTAGGAACTATGCCATTGCAGGGGTAGGGAATAATAAACATTATATATTTATAATTTCTATAGCGACAATCATCTCCGGCAAGGGCTTTGTATTGATATTAGCTAAAATTACAAAGCATTAATACACCCATTACCAGTTCTCTCTGTATTTACTTTAACCATATTCCAATGGAATCCTACTTTTTCAGCTCCTGGAAATTTTCGCTATACATACAACTTTCACTGAGCTCAGCTCAAAACGTTTTAGCTAATAATACTTAAAACCTGTCAACAAACATTAATATTCACAAATGGAGGAGCTCACCTTCAAGATTGTGATCGTGTCTGTAGCTGATGTCTTTGTGGATGTTGTCAGAGGATGCAGAAGACATGGAGGATGAGGAGGTGACTCCCCTCTTGGAGCCCTGGGAGGCCCTGGACCTTCCACCCAAGGTGTTACATTTACTACCACTCGGCTTCTTGCCACTTCGGCCGAACCTAGGGCTAAGGCTGGGGTTGGGGGTTGAAGCACCACTGGCCGTCAGGTTGGTTGACTCTACAACAAAACACCTCACCGTCATTAGTAACTTGCTGAAAAATGCTAAATAAATATTTTTGAAATATGAATAGAATTTAAGGTCACAAAGTATTACATTAAATGTTGATTTATACACGTATTCCAAACGAATAAATAGGTGATGTATCGGTCCAAATAAATTTTCTATGATTGATATTTTTATATTTGTAACATGGGTTTCGATAATAATATCAGTTTTGACGCATGCGCTAGGATGAAGCTATACGTTGCTGTTTTCGCACACACATTTGATTAGCTGTAATTGAGGCGATCCGATTTCGAAAATCTGTCCTGGTGTTAGGTTAAACAATTATCATCATACACGTGAGTGAAGAGACCCTAATTTTGTATTAATAGTGATTGTATGTATATAGTACAAACATACATAGAGCTAAGGCAGCCATAGCCGGCAGGACACCAAGCCTGGCAAAGGCTACGTGACATTACAGTAGATTGCATACTGTCTAGCCAAGAGGATAAAGTAGCGACTGCACCTGTACTTGTCAGCCTTCACATCCTCAATCAGCCTACATTTTTTAATTGATTTTTTACCCCTCTCATTCTCTATAAACAATGAGATAGTGATGTGTGACAGTAACAACAATAACCGTAATACGATTAGGGTCACAGAACGTTCCTTACTCAAGCAGAAATCTCGCAGAGTTTGGCCACAATCCAACTCCAACCAGTTTTGCCACCAGGACTTCAAACACTTCAATCAGGACCGACTTCTGTTCCGACACCGGAATCTCATTTTTTCACCTCTCTCGGGCCACTCACACAAGACAAGGAGACAGCTCATCAAGACGAGGAGACCCACATCTACTCCGAAAATACCAAAGCCAAATGTTTTAAACATAAAAAAAATTCAAATTGACGTGTGTAAAAATTGAAATTAAAAGAAAGTTGGCCTTGCCGTATATCTCACATTTGCTTGGAGTTCTTAAAAGACTCAACCCTATTCAAAAGTCCAGAACAAACGTTTTTTATCTCAAAACCTACCCAAACTTAGCAAGATTAAACACTTATCCAAAGCCTTAAGGCGAAGAACCCAACACCCTGCTGATCACCGCTGAAACAATCAAAAATACAAGTTGCTAAAGCGGCGCTTGGCAGCCTTCCGATAACGCTTACTTCTTCCCTTCATCGACTCTGCACAATTTTCACACAAGAGCTACCCAAAATATCCTAAAATATATATCGCATCCACTTCGGCGTAGTGATTGGTCCATTATTGTCCTCTTCAGAGACCTGGAGGAAGGTTGTGTAATAATCTAACCCCCCAATTAGTCAGTCTCATTCGAATCCTCTCAAATGTTATTGAAAGAATCCAAAAACCTTCTTTCCATTCATCAATTTGGCTTGAGCTTCAGACACTCCACCGGTCAACGCGTTGATCATATGCAAACACTACTGCACCAGTGACTTTTTTGGAAGGAACTCAGGTTTCTGAGCAAGTCTTTCACGCAAGCTTTACAAGCTAAACATCTCTATATCACAGACACTTTATCTAATATGCTTTCTCTATATCTAAAAAAAAAAAAAACCTTAATAAATAAACATTTGTTACTAAACAATATTTCATATTTGTCAACTATTTCTCAAACTTATTTGATTAGTTTACAATTTAATGAAATTGTTACATTCATAGTTTTTGTTATATTTTGCTTTTTTATTTTATATTATTTCTCATCAGGGACTTTGGAAACAACGTTGTTATAATTATAAGTATGCATGACATTTTTTAAATTAATGTTAAGTTACTGAATACATTTTGAATTCAGGTTTAGAAAAGCAGCTTCACACTGAAATATTAAACTAGTGCTAATGAAGTAAACATAATGTTATGAAATAACCATCTCTCTGCCGTTAAATTAACACTAATCTTGAACGGTCATCGTTGCAATTGAGATGATTATTTCATTACTGAGTTTATTCCATTGACAGCTAAAGGATTTCATGGAGCTGAAAGAATGACCTACTTCTTTCAGATTCATGGAACCCTTTTACCAATTAACAACCCGAAAAATATACTTTAACAGTAATTATGATATATCTGCAAATAAATACTAATATGATACTTATTTATCAAGAATGTGAAACACCACTAAAAAATTACAGCCAATACATTAACTTTATGTATGTACATATCAAATTATGATAAGAAGGGTGGGTATTAATGCCATGCATCATTCCAAAATACATTTAACTAATATCATGTTTCCTAAACGTACAATCATGCAAAAAAGAATAGTATAAAGCTTGTTATAATTTCTTCATCTAGAAATAGGAAAAGTCGACGTTGAACTATTTTTGTAGATAGTTGAATTTTAATGTTTTGTTGGAAGAATTAGTTTCACAGGATCTCTGAATTAAAATAAGTAAAGATTAAATAATTACTTATGTTTTGTGTAGGCCATCACTTTGCTATACGTTGATAGGAAAACTGGTAATTATTTCTCAGTAGGAAAAGACCAATTCATTTCCTGAAAAATGCATTTAAAATACATTGTTTTTACAATTCTTCTTATTAGGACTAAATTTATTTATTGTTTTAAATCATCAAGCATGAATTGCGTTTGCGATCTTTAAATTTTACAGTTTGAAGCAGTTTTATAAAATCTGAATGCAAATGTATTCGGTAAGTTAATCTATAGGACTTACGTCAGCCCTAACATACATACAAAAGTGGAATGTACATTCCCTATAGCATTAACGTGTGAATATGATTGGTTCTCGACTTCTATTCAACATATTTTAGTGATTTTTATATTTAGAGCATTGATTATTGATTGTAATTTGACTAAATTAAAAAAAGTAATTTGCTGTTGAGATGCTATGAATAGAGAGAGAGAGTGTTTTGACCTGGTTCAAGACCAGGTTCCATTAGTAATAAAACCAAGTAGCCTCAGAAAAAATCTGCATCTAAAGGAAAGGCGCTTAACTATGAACATCGGTAATAAATACAGACAGTCCCTAGGTCTCCCGATAACAAATAGGAAATTCTTTTTATGTAGTAGGGGAAGCTGAGTGTAAAAACAAGTTGGACAAGATCGCCCTCTCTCACTCCTTAGCGTATACTTCTTAGTTCTGTGAATCAATAAGAGTTAGTGCCCATGAAACCATACATTGAAGAATGTGAATCTAGACCATAAAGCTAGAAGGAAGATCGAACACCATCCTCAATAAATAAAATATTAAAAATATATTTTAAAATTGTAGGAATCACTACACTATATTACATAAAAAAATAGAAAGATGTTACAATTTAATGATCATATAAAACTAACAAAGTGCAGCATTATGTTACCACCAAAACATAAATATACGGACGGAATCATTAAATGTGAGGATAGGAAAAAAAATAAAAAGGAACAAAAAAAAAGTGATATAATTATTGACAAGAAGAAACTACAGAATCAAAGCTAAACTACTTAGAAAATTAGCTAGTTTATGAGAATTCTCCTTTTTGAAATAATTAAAGAAACATAAGAACAAAAGATTTCCTTATTATTACATCTCAGTGTGCTCTAAAATTATGATAAAAAACTAGGTGGAATATCTCGAAAATGTAGGTACTACTCAGAACAAATGGCCTTACGTTTGTCCGCCAATAGTTTTTTGCTTAAATACATGTAATGCTTGGTCAGGAGTTATAAAATTATTGTAATACTTTTTTCTGCGTAGTATAAACATGCCCACTGTCACGAATAAATTACCAAACTAAAATCAGATGTACATCACGATCACATCAAACATTTTGGAACCGAACACATTTACTTTATTATTTATAATAAGTTACAAACCTCGGGAATATTACTTAATGTACAAAATATGAATTTCCCATAATTATTTTAACAAGTTTGTCTCATGATTAGTAGATGTACTGTATTGTAGCAACCCAGTACAGTTTGCCAGCACCACTTGGCAAATAAAGTGTTTATATCTGGATAAGTTTAACCAAACAACAGCATTAACCTTGCTTTATCATTCCACATTTATTAACTCCCGTAAATCTGATTAAAAATCCAATAATTAAAATAAAATCTATGTATACATATGTGTTCTTTTTTAGATTATGTTATTTATTTCTTGTTTTAGTCATGTGCTATTTATATTTTATTAATGAAAAAGGAATAGGGAATTGCCCCGTATTTTGTCTATTTTATTGTTGATGGTGTGATGCCAGTATGGAGTGTGTATATATTAAGAAATAAAACACCTTGCATCTCTCCACAGGTTTTATTTTCATCCGAACGTATTTGGCGGACTATACCGTCATTTTCAAGAGTTTAAGCTGAGAACAACTGTAGTACTTGCCGGCTTGGCTTTACTACGACTAATCACTTACAATCAGCTTGAATTCTTGAGATAATATTGTCATAGTTCGTCTAAAACGTTTAGGTGAAAATAAATAAAGGTGTGGATAGACTGGTGTTTTAGTTTTAATATTCTTTGTTTGGAGTCATGGGACTAAAACTTACAGTTCCTCAAAGCCCCTTTAACATCATTTCACTCCAGAGTAGTTCTGGGTGACTCCTACAACATTATGAACCATAAATCTTTACTTAATAAATCATGCAAAAATGTAACCATAGAATAATATAGCCACCGAATAGATTCTCTTCAGATAATCAACATTTTACAATACTTTTATTTATTTACTGTTAACCATCCACTCTAAGGCTTCTGTTGTATGAATGTTTGTGTCATTATGTATGTGAGCATATGGTTTACTTGTGTAACTCTGGCCGACTATCATCCAGTATTTACATTCTCCATTCACAGGTGAATAGAAATGCACAAGTGCTAGAGGCTACATCTAACAATAAGGCAGGCAGGTAAGGGTAGTTGAGTGCTCACCAAGGGGGTAGGGCGAGGCCTGTCTGGTGGGGCTGAGTCCTTGGCGGTAGCTGGCCAGGGGACTCCCCTCTTCCGCGTCTCCTGCAACATCAATCTCCATCAGTCAGCCTCTCCGTCACTGATTCACCTCCTCTCCTTTTATAATCTACTCTACATTTATTGTACGCCATTTTTTTTTCTCTTTCTCGGATAGAATAGAATGAATCATAGCCGGCGTTCATTTTTCTTCAATCGAGGGGTCTTGAAAAGAAGTCCTTCAAGAAGCGATTGAAAAAAAAAATTGAAGCCTAATGGCTGGAACCAGGCGGAATCTGAGTGGAATACGATATTATCTTTCTGTGCCTCTTGGTCGGGCCAGTTACATAAAATTACAAGACAGATTTATACTTAAATAAGTTACTAAACTATTTATATAAATTGTTTTCAGGGTAGTGAGTAGTTTAATCAGTGTTAATCTTTGTTTCAGCTACTGCCGAATATTTATTTGTTTACCGTGAAAGAGAATAACCTTCAGGCCCTATTTATATCTAAGAATAATTCGTAAACAAGCTAGCACCACTTTTTTTGGCACTCGATTTTGACCACCCTTCTGTGAGCTCAGAGGTCATCCTGCCAAGCAACACGTGTTGTACTCGAAGTGCAAGATAGATTAGTTACATTGAACGTTTAGATATTAAAGTGTAGTCTTCAGATATCAGTAGTTTCTAATTCTCCTTTAATACTCACCCCTTGAATATTAAAACATTCTTATAAATGGATGGACCTGTGGTGTTTGACCTTTGCTAGTGGCCTAGTCGGCGGGGAGCTTATTTCGTATTGATTCGACTCCATAATATCATAGGTGTGCCTGAACAGTGCAATATGTTCAGGAGAAGAGGAACAGGGTAGGTATTATAGGTAGTTTATGTAGTCTTGGAATGACCACGAATTCACACTCGGTATCTAAGGGTAGGCGAAAACCTTCCGGATCCCAAAGGCGAGAGTGAACCGGAGAGAGGCAGACTGGATTGCCGTGGGAGACGCTACTAGGTACGTTTGTAGGACCACGGCAATCGTCGTCCGGGAGGAAGAGGTTTCTTTCAAGGAGGTGCTAGTTTTAGCAAGACGAAGGGAGAGAATCCCACTAGGAAGGGGTGGGTGTCAAATCATTGTACATTTAAATTAAGAAAACGTTTCATCACATTGATGAGGGTCATGTATGTTTATTAGCTTGGTGCCTTATTTTAATATAAAATTGAGACCGGAACGTTTTTAGTAAAAAGTTCAGCGAATAGATGTGGGGATGTGGAAGGTGTGAGGCCTGGCAACGCCAGACTAAAACATAGTGAGGTTAGGAAAGAGAGATGCAGGGGTAGTTTAATAAGAAAACCATGGTTCCAGTAGAGCAGCAAGCGCCAGTGCAGAGAGAGATAGAGCAGTGTTCTGTACTTGCCGGTTCTGTGAGTCTGATGAATGCTTTTTTTTTATTTCAAAACCTCAAAATATTACAATGAACAAAAATTATATAGAGATACAAGTTGCTCCTCGTACTGCGATGCACTGATGCATTCGGAGGAGGGCATAATATAAATAGTAAATAATAATCTGTAGTAAAAAACTCATAACAATATACACAACACTAGGTGATGAGGCTCACCTTCGACTTGTCACCGACACGAAACACTAAACACTAAAAAACAAAACAAAACAAACTAAACAAAACAAATGTGTGCCCCAAATCGGGCTGCTTATATAGGCAGGAAGGCCAGGGTGGGGGATTGCCCTCGCCACTTGGTGCTTGCGGCTGTTTCGTACACTAGCTTCCTCCTCTCTTAACTGACGCTAAAAGGTTTTTATTATTAAAATATGGAAACATAGGTAGATATTTTATGGACCGAGAAGAGTGGTACATCTAATTATTCATGATAAAGAGGTTGGCACAACAACAGCATAGAGGGGTTAGAGTGGAATAGGGTAAGTTATAAAAACCTGACTTACAGAAGAGCATTTTGAAAGTCCAAATGGTTTTGTGTAAACCAGTTAAGAAACAGAATGGATTCTATTTCATTCAAACGTTATCTTGTTTCACTAAATTAAATGTGAATAAGACATAGTTATAGTATTTGTATGAGACTTGCTCAGTTTAAACCATTGACGAGTAGAAACAAACCTAAACGTCATTATTTCGCTCCATAATATACCATGACCTTATTTAAAAAATACGATGAACCTTCTCTTCATGAGTCATTATTGCATTTCCTTGTGGTATTTTATAAATCAATGAAGAGAAGTGCACTAGGAGCTTTTCGAAAATAATAGATATTAGCTGAAAACGGTTTAGTGTGTATATTACCTCTTTGGTACCACCTGTGAAGAATTGCTGGAGCACTAGTTACAGCCCAATAACAATTACCAGCCGGCCTACGAGAGGAACAGATTGAAAATGAAAATTTAATAAGATCTCACTGGCGACGTCAGATGGGGCTGGATCTCCTTTCTCCAATAGCACTCGAAAAATCATCCTGTGAGATCTCCGACCCGTGAATGGATATTACGTTTTTATGGTCTCCTTCAATTGAGGAGCCCTGAGATTGCTCCCAGCAAGGGGGGACCTTTCTTCATCCCACTCTTACTGTTGGCCTCCGCAGCCTAGCCCTGGTTATATGGCTCATGTTTATCTACGTGGTTTACAGCCCTTTAGTGTAGCACTTGCCTTTAGTGTAATATCAACAGAATAGGTATTAGTTTATCTGGAGATTAATCACCAATGAAACACATTCATCATCAGTGCTTATTATGGAATTAATTTTTTGTATATAAGGAAGAAACGCAAAATGCGTATGATATGGCCTTTACTTCTTAAATTGATTAGTAAAATGTCCCTTTTCCATGTCCTGCAGCTTTAATAAGGGCTATATCTCGGTGTTTGTTTCAAACCTGTCATAAGACCATGACTTTTTCTGGATATGTCTAATAAAAGACGAGAATGTCTCAAATACACCAGTTCGAATAGCTTAAGAGTTTTCGCGTCAAGAGTTCAAATTTTGTTAGAGCAATGTTTTATTTAGATTGAATTAACTGTGCATCACGACGGAAATCCTTAACTACCGAAATCGTTCCACAGCTTAGATATGCTCCATTTTCATAGTCATTTTTCCACTTTCAATCCTTTCTTGTCAACCTCTGATGTTTAAATAATACTACCAATATTCAGTAGATCTAGACTGGCTTTATATTTCCCAAAAATAGTGCTTAAAAGGCAAGTGAACCTGTGGTGATAAGGTAGCTTGAGTTCTAAAGAGTTGAAATCTTCGCTGCTCAACCATAAAGCCTATAATGAGAATGTCAGAAAGCTTTTGTACACACAATTTTCCACGGAATTAGCAGATCCCATTTCTCGGTCCCATGGGTTTAAGTTTTATTAAAAGGCAAAAAGGAGTGCCTGGCATGGGGGGGGGGGGGGGAGAAAAAAAAAATAATGGCCTTGAAGCGATAAGAAGTTTGGAAACAAAGGCTTCCCTTTGTCGTGTGACAGAGCCGAGAAGTTATGGCCCCTGAAGCATAATCAACTAAAAACTGATAATTACTGGCAAAGATAAAAGGAGTGGGTTAATAACAGCTGTTCCGTCTCCCCTGGTATCGGCACTTCGTCTGGCTTAATTCCAAGTACTCTTTGTAATTCAATCACACTGGCAACTTAAACAAAATATAACAATATAGAAACATAACATTTTGCAACATAACCAAAACAAAAAGCCGGTCAACACAGTTTGTTATGATGTCCAACGTTATGGGCTTAATATCTTACTCCAAAAGTCACAACCAACTTTTCTTGGCTATATATGAATATTTGTTTCCTTACGAGTTATGTGTTACGAGTTCAGTAGACACATTGTTAAACTGGAATCTTGTAGCAATTAACAGAAAAAAACATATTTTCATTCAGCCTGTATAGGTTTAATAATAATTAAATACCTCCGCCATAATTAAATATGAAGAGCCAGTCTAATAGAAAAATACTAATGTCTCTAGCCCAATCCCAGGATGGGTTGTAGGGATGAATAATAGAGAATATTTTAATATTGTGGGTATTTAATATACACAATTTTAATTTATATAAAGGCTCTATTAATTTGATGATGTTTCTATTGCTATGATAGTTTAGTATTTTATAATTTATAAATCGATTACGGAAAACGTTCACTACTCTTAGGTCTTATCTTTTTAACAATTTAACTTTGTCATCTGAATGATAAAAAATTGAGATGATCAACAATTTAGATTATTGCTTACCACATTATTGTAAATTGTAGCAGCTCGGATGACTGTTTTACTTCCCAAAGCGCCAAATATATAGCTTTGAAGAGATGTATATAACAGAGATATAACACTTTTTAGTTCATAAAATTAAAACTGCACTACCATCACTTTTTTAAAGATCAAAAACCTTTACTGTGATAAAATTACAATCTGCCTTATTGGGCAATAAGTAATGGCAATCCATGTTTTTATTCATACCATATTTATAATTCTTCATTCACTCGCTCATTCATACAGTATTTACAAACATCCTAGACATCTCCCAAATCCACATCATTGTAACCTGAAGAGGAAGCGGAGTCTTGGGAAGTCCACCAAGACTTACCCTTGGTTTGGTCTATAAGACTATACCTCCCTCGAATACCCCAAGGATGCTAAAAAAGAACCATCGTCATAAAAATACCGAAAGGTTGTACATGACTTATTTGTTCATAAGGAAATAAATGTTTTATGTTATTGAGTGCGGAACTAAGTTATTGAGGAAGAGAACTAAATATCTGAAAGTCCTGACGTAGTATGTCCTAGGAGTTCGAACTTCCCAAAATATTCTCTGTTGTTCACCCCTAACTTCCTGGAGAGATATGAGTTTTGTTTAAAAAAAAAAAATACTAATCTAGTGTAACTACAACTTCACTTTTATTTATCGATCCGATCAAGTAGGTCATACATAGTATAAGTGATAAGTCACTTGAACACAGAAGCTGGTAGGTATTAGCTTGAAGGCAGTAAGGGACAAAGGGCCAGTGGACGGACAGAGGATTGTGGCTAAGCTGGAGGCGTCCACGTCCTGGCAAGTTAAGCGAGACCTGCGGCTTCCCTTATGAGATCTAACTCGGCCCAAAGTCAATAGCGTCCACCATTAATCCACTAACTCGTCTCAAGGGTTGCTGACCTCGACGACTCTGAGTGGGGAGTACCTTATGGACCTCAGAAAGCCTTTAGCAGGTAAACGAACCACTTCATACGCTCATATCACCATCACCGGCATTTGCTAGCTGGACACTGCTGTCAATAATACCCCGTTGTAAGTATAAAAGGGTCTATGATAAGGCTGGCTAAACAGGCATTGCAACTATTTCTTCAGCAAATTAGTACTAGATAACTTTTTTTTGTTAGCCAAAGATTTACTTTTGTCAATTTTATTTTACATAATAAATATCGATTGAAAAAAACACGTTGAAAGTGAAGAGAGACTATTGGTGTGGGCCAATCTTAAATACTTAACAGTCCGCTAAAATCATTGTTTTATTATAGGATCATTATTTTGAAAATTACAATTTACTTTTTCAGCATTATTTATTGGGTTGTGAGAATTCATTCATACTCTGGTGTGCAATCTGGTGGAATGATCAGAACCAGCCGAGCTGTATTGTTTAATTCACCTAGGTCACTAAGAATCGATTGTATAATAATAAAGTTATAATATTGATAAAAAATACTGAATTGGCTCAAAAGGCCGAGGAGAAGCGTATTAGTTCTTTGATAAAGTACAGTTTAAACCATTACATAAATTAACAGAATAGCCATTGCAGGAGTTACTAAAACACTTCATGACAGATCACACACAACCATTTATGAAAATACACCATTGTGGTACTTATTGGTTTGGGAAACACTGTTTGACTCTGCATAAAACCTTGAACCTTAGTGTCTAGTTATTGAATGTTTATTTTTAGCAAATATCACAGTAAAATGTTTTCTTGTAAACATAAACGAAGAAAGCTCTGTCATGACCACATTGCTGCAATTGAACTGTTATCTCCTGCTTATTAAATAGTTATATTATTATTTGCATCGAAATTTGAATATATTTAAAAAAATAATTTTATCTATAGTTTTAATGACTTTTGTTTCATCGGTTATTATCATTATAAATATTTATGAACATATAACCAAAAGTTAGGACTTGGTTTGAGTATTTTCTAGTCCTACAGACTAACCAAACAATATTAATCAAATAATTGTGAAAATAGTCCTGTGCATATTATATGTAAACAGGGTGTTACGTAAATTATGTCCAAAACTTAAGCCATTAATAGAATATCTCAAAGGCAACAGAAAAGTTTATTTGGGCTATGGTCTTATTCCCAACAGGAAAGGATTAGTTTAAATTTTGTGTTCTTTTATGTTTGTCACGTTTTTTGTTAAATGGGAAGCGATAACTAAAAATCTATTTATGTTAGGTGATTCCAAACTGTAATACAGAAAACCATAGGCGTGCTGTAACAAAGACGTTGATTAACAAAAGCCATTTAATTTTTAGCACTAAATCGAATGATTATTATTATTATTATTTGTTCCGGCATTTGTGCACCGCGGCCTCAGTGAGACCTATTGTGCGCTGTCCATGTCCCTGTCCTATATATGTGACAGGCCCACGGCCTTTGCAAATCTGAGGATACTGAATGGATCGATCAGTTCACATAGTTTGGGGTCTACAATGCGATCACTACCAAAGTGAAGGTATCGCCTTCTAGCTAAGTTATCACAGTCACATATTATATGACGTGCCGTTTCTCCCTCTTTCTTGCAGAATCTGCAGATTGGTGATCCCACTATCCCCAAAGTAAAGAGGTGTTTATTTAACCGACAGTGACCTGTATAGAGTCCTGTCACACTTTTGAGTGTCCACCTGTCCATTGATAGAAGTGCTGAGCTTCTTCTCTTACAGGGTCCATTAAGAAACAGTTTCGAGTGTTCCTGTTTCTTAGTTTCTCTCCAAGAAAGTCTTGCCTTGTCCTCTAAAGCTAATTTTATACGCCTAGCTGAGGCTGATACCACATATGGGTTCAGGTGCAAGAGGTGTCTGTTCTGAGCCCACCCTTGCAAGGCAAGTAGCATCGAATGATACTAGTCTCAAAACGGTTTGACCACTTCAAAAGGTCAAATAATAATGAAATAGTATAATTATAACAATTAAAAAAATATATTAATCAACTTCATAACAAATAATTAATTAAATTCCTTAACATGTACAGTGCTGGACCATTTAATCATTTTTTTCACATTATGCTGGTTTTATCAACCTGCGATATTTTTCTAATATGAAATTTTCGCTTACTCATAGAAATTCTACCGTGTTGTTCTTTTGCTTACAAAGGGTTCCTTAACGCGAAGATCTTTTTTTGGAAGATCCGGTTGCAGTTAAATAATATACGAAGAGCTTATTGACAAATGATCCATCTTAAATTGCTTGTAGCTCTTTATTTAGCATTATTATTAAATTTGATTATTTTAAGTAAATTTTATCATTCATAAGGAGAATTTCATTTTTTATACGCACAATAGCTATTTTAAGTTACGTATTTTTTATAAATCAAAATTATATTTTGGTAACTAATTTATTGCAATTTATCCCAAGTCACAGAACACAAAGAAATGAACGCTTATTAATAATCTACTGTATTTGTTTTTGCTGAGAAAACTCGTACTTTGATAAGAGTGAGAGAGAGAGAGAGAGAGAGAGAGAGAGAGAGAGAGAGAGAGAGAGAGAGAGAGAGAGAGAGAGAGAGAGAGAGAGAGAGAGAGAGAGAGAGAGAGCGAGAGAGAGAGAGAGAGAGAGAGAGAGAGAGTTTGACGTTACATAATTGTTTTACAAATCTAGAGGCGAATCTTAGCTTGTTCTGTAACAGACCTAAAGTAAATTGACATAGACCTAAAATAAATTAAACAAGGAAGTTTTACTAAAAGTGTTGAATATCTAGTCTAGTACGAGGCTGATGAAAAAATCGTGGATTATCTATGATTTTATGGAAAACTGAACTTTACAAAATAAAGCCACAATAATAACAAAGACAAATGCCACTTGTTTTTATAGACAGTTATATCAGGTTTATGATGCTTCAATATTTAATTACCTAATTTACATGTTTTTTGAATTATTACTTCCTGCTCAATAAAAAAACGTGACAACCTTAAAAAAACGATTAAGATAGATTTGCCTGAGGATCTATAAGTATCAGTAAATTTAAAGGGACTATGAAAAAACAAAAAAAAAACACAAAACTTAAATTTAATCATTCCTTGTTCGAGCTTGGCTAATAGCTCAAATGAATTTTTGAGATCTACTATCACTTCCTTAAGTTTTGGATATCAGTTACGTTACACTGTTTACATAAAATGTACATACAGGATACGTTGAGCACATAAATCAGCCCACCCTCAATCGATTTCGTTTAACACCTCTGAGTATGGTTTTAGTTAGTTTCTTCAATGTACCCTTCACCAATGAAGGAAAACATCAGAATTTGTTCCAGAAGTAATAATTACGCTTCTGAGTTATGACTGTGGCATGCAATAAATTTGATTAATATATCTATACCACATATAAGAGTACTTTTAGATCATCTGAGAGCGTGCACCTTTATAAGTTGTGTATTGAATCAGTCCACGAAATGCTAAATATTTAAGTGAATACCTGCCGTAAGACTTTTCTTCCACCTTAAACTTTTCCAATTAATATTTTAAAATTAAAAACGGAGTTGATAATTGTCCGGACTGTTCTGATGAGGGCATTCGACGAAAATATGAGCAAGAATCGCTTAAAGGGCCAGTAGATTTTCACATTAATTAGAGGGTAATTAGGATGCCTTACAACTTCCAAGTTGATTTTAAGCTCCGACCAGAAGCTTCTGAAACCTGGCAGTAGAGACGAAATATTAATATAAATAAAACGGTTGTTATTCACATTTACTTAAAAATTTTATCACTGTATTAAGAAAAAAAATCTATCAGTCGATAGTGGCCGAGAAAATAATTGGCGAGTACGTGAAAAATCCGGCTATGTAATTTTTAGTGGAAATGGCACACATTTAAGCATTTTCGACCCTGCTCAGAAAGTACTTCAGGGTTTAATGAATCGATTAATTGTTAAAGGCACATTAAAGAAGGTAAAACTAAAATGCCAATGGAAGAAATGTCCATTCATGTCGTTATTGCTCATTTACATAGCAGATTCGTGACATACTTTTGATGTTTTAAAAGTAAAATTTAGTCTATTCAGAAATTAAAAAAAAAGTGATGATGACCACCCACTATGTGCTTTTATACTTGGCGAAGGAACTGTAAAACCTTTCATTATTCTATTTAGCCAATTCATTATAAAACGCATAATGTAGCTAAGACAACCAAAGTGGAGCCTAAAATGTTGGTCACATTCCCCTTGGCTGGCAACGATTCGAATGTATATTATATACATATTATATTATATAATATATAATATACATAATATATTATATATATTATAATGTATTCTGGTTATATTGAATCCGGTTAATCAGCTTATACCATAGACTATTAATTCCCAACAATCCGTATTTTTATATTTATTGAAATGGTATTGGGGGGGGGGGAGTCGAAATGGTTCTAATTTTGGAGAGAGGGAACTGCTCAGAGGTTCAAATACATGACCAAATCCCATGAAATTCAGATCAGGCCACGCGGTCATGACCTGTGACCTTAAACATTTTAGGACACAAATAAAGCTTTGCTACTTTTCGACTTTATGCGTTTGATTTTTTGTTTAAATTGAGCTCATGTGTTGTAAGTAAGGATTGAAATGATAAAACAAATCGGTACAAACATAGGACAGGGGATAATGGTTTGAAAACCTGCAAATCCATTCATTTTTATTTGTTTTAAATCGAAATTTTGAGCCCTTAAATAACTGTGTTTAGATAGTTTATTTTCTAGTTCTGGGCTCCTTACTATCGTCGTTTGATTATCAAGTTTCCGCTAGATTGGAAATTGAAGTAACTTATTTACTGTTAAGGTATTTAGCCTCCATTATCTATGTTTTCACCGAGGCCAACTTTTTTTTTTCCTGTGTGTTTTAGAAAAGTGGTAAGGACTGATTCGCCAGCCCCTCTCAGAAGGTATAATGTGTATTCTAAACTCATAAGTTTGAGTAATCCATGAATTATCCAATTATTCCTCCATCTTCTATGATAGAGATCATCACAATGACTCACATTCTTCCAGATTTACAAAACATAAATCCATATTAAAAAAAAAGAAAAAAAGAATCTGTCCAATTTAAAAGAGGAGCCGGGCAAAGAAGAAGAAGAATGGGCAGTATTGGCCAGTAGTGACATTACTCGTGCCACTCCTGCTGCAGATCTAATGAAGCCTATTCACCGGAGGAAACTCAATCAGCTCTTGTTCTTTATATTTCGGATCCCTTTCCATCATTTAATACCTGTCCATTCAACTGTTTGCAAAAGGAAAAGTATTTTATTAATATTTTTTAGACTCTTTTTCCCACTTCAATGGCTTCTTATTGCTTTTTTTTTTATTCCTCCCTCCATTCACCCATTAAACAGAATTTTATCGCTTACTCAAGTAGAATTTATGACAGTGAAATTCATCTCTTCTTCGAAAGAAGAAATAATTCTTCGTTTATTTGAATCTGTTTTAAAATGGTATTGACTAGAAATTTATTTTATTTGAAGCTTATAATTTTATTTATTAAATACAATCAATTTTTATCTGTTACTAGTAATTATTAGCCGTAGCATGCCAGTTGCAGGAGATCCTGTCTTAAATTTGTATTACTTTTTATAAAGTACTGTTATTCTAATTTGTTTGAATCATTCCTGTTTTCTCTTTCCACTTACAACTTTTCGTAGTCATCAGTCTTGAGTGCCTACATATTCATTAATTTATTCATATATTTGTTTTTTTTAAGTGGACAAGATTTTTATTTGAAAAATTATATACAATGGAAGTAACAGTTAGAGAAAATAAGTGCACAGTTACAAATAAACTGTATCCTCTCTAACCAAATTTTATTTTACTTAATCTATTGAAATTTTATGTGGAATTGAAAGAACACCCAGCACCTCCCGAATCTAAATAAAACCAATATTATACCAATAGAGATAATATTTATAACTAATTATCTTATATTGAGTTAATAATCTGGTATATTCTAAAATAAAATCATACCGAGTATAAAATAATTAAATTAATGGAATAGTTTTCAACCAATAGTTCATTATTTTTTTTATTATGGATGGATAGAGATTGGTTGGGCATGTATAAAAGTTATGGTTTCCGTGTCAATTCCAGTAACGTTCTATGACATGAAAATTTATCGGACGAAAATAACAATGTGGCCTCATTGTTTGAATGATTCAGGATACTTACACCGCCCAATTTGGTTTGCACTAACAAATGACACAAAAAGCTGAACAGGGAGAACAATTTAGAATAATTAAAGTCAGATCTAAATGGTTGAGCACATTAGCTAGTGGAGGACTGCATTGAATTATTCAGACGCACCTTTTACAAATGCAACGCTCCAGTGGGGTAGGGCTTGAATGCTACGGATAAGCCAGATTTAAACATTAATTTTACCATTCCGTTGTAAGTTTTGGGTTTTCGATTCGTTTTCGAGATTGGTAATCGAACGAAAAAGGTTTGACTCTAATTGGAATTAACTATTTATTACGCTTGTGGCCAGTCGCAAGCCAATCAATCAGGCCCTACCTGCCTGAATGCTAATAACACCACCAGAAATATAAATTATAATCCAGCAGTGTCAATAGAGAATGCCTTTTCACTGTGAGGTGACTCTTATGTATTTAAAATGCAAAGGATGTACAATAAATGGCTGATTATAATATGATAAGTATTATTATTTTGATCCGAAATTCCTAAAATAAAATCAATTATTAAATATTGATGTATCTTTAGTGTCTCATTGACTTTTTTTCTTGGTGAATAGTTCCCACTTAGCCAACCCCTACAGTTACACTTAGAGCCCCTAATGCCGGAAGCTGTGCTGCTTAGCCCCCCCTTTTACACCTCACCCCAACATAGGTTCTTGGGAACCTGTTGTACCCCAGACCCCGGACAGTGCCTCCATAATCGATCGCCAGTCCATCAGAACAGTTGCAGTGGCCTTCCACTCCATGCGAGTCATTAAGTCTGTGTTGGCGGCCGCCAGGATAAACACTCACTGATTGCTCCCAGTTCTGCTACACCTTGCTCGAATAGCCTTGGGTAGTTTACTCTTGCCATCCTTCTAGGCATGTAGCGTATTATATTGTATTACATAAAGCTGATTGAATTATAGAAAAATAATTATCTTACTATGGAGTATTCAATATGTACGTATTGATACAACACTGAATAATGGTAACCGAAACAACCCATAAATACAATATAATTAATAGAAAATAGGGAAAACAAATGTCTATCTACAATGAATTAAATTATACTCAGACTTTACTACGAAGTAATAATTAACAGCGGAGATACTAATATTTATTGTTTACAATCACCGGGCCAACATGTAATCTGTTTAACCTGGGATATTATAACTCTAATACTTAAAAGTATTTACAATAATATCTTAAACGTAAACAAACCCAAGCTGAACTGACTAACAATTATGATCCAATCCACAGTAAAACCAAATGTAGCTGATGGTTTAAAACAAAGCACTGTATAATTAATTACGAACCTTATCATAAAGAACTATAAGACTTAACAACAAAAAATGCCTCACAGAATAAAAACCAAGCTTTTTCAATTGTGCCCAAATCCTCTTTCCAGGCTACTTTTCCAAACAAAACCGGGTCGTTCTCACCCCTTGCCACAAAATGGTTGGGTTAATTTACCTACATTCTACGTCCTTGGTACATATCATTAATTAATATAAATATAATGTTGCAAATCTCAGTTAATACAAGTCATATCCCAGGTGCAAAATCTATGTTTCCTGCACTGCACACAGACATAAAGCTATGCTACTTTCGTTCGGTTATGAGGGTCTATGTTATGTCTGTGATAGACTTCGTAAAAATGATTCAATCATTTTCATACTGTACAAGAAAATTTCTAATATTAAAATGAAATGAGCTAATTAGGTTTTGGTTAAATAAAATAAATTCAAGTATAAAAACAAGATGACTTGAAAGTAGGATTATGATTTGTTGAAGATGAGGATACAATAAGGACTTAAGTGCAACAATAATTTCCTAGATGTTCCAATTAATAGGGTTTTGAGAACAGAAATAGAAGATGAAATAAATAAATCTGTTTTTTAAAACATTTCAAAGTGGATTTTTGTATATTAATATTATAGCTGTAAACAACTAAACAATATTCAGTAACCGCTACGATTAAACGACATAAAATCTTATTGGTCAGAAAGTGCTATTTGCTGAAATTTAACATGGAGCTGATCACATCGTGAGCGCAATGGCTCATTCAGGTTGTTTATGTAATATACAAAATTAGATACAAGAATTACAAATCATTGATGTAAGGGGGTTTTGCAAGGAATATAAGCTCTAATAACACCACAACTATTTGGACAGGTTTGTTCCTCTTACTGATAATTATTTGTGACAGTACATAACAGACCTTCGACCACGTACTACTGTGATTTCATTGTAAACTACTGTACGGATTGAGTAAAAGTTAATAAATACTGTAATATTAAAAGGACATAGACTATTCGGAAGCGCAGCAACCGATTATTGATTACCTTAAAGAGTCAAATAAATTTTTGCATTTGTTGCCCTTATTTACTACAGTGAACTAAATTGATATATTTATATATTTTTTTTGTTATTTATTCATTATTTATCAATGTTTTAAACATTTTTGAATGTAAAGTAGTTTCAATAACCTTATTAAAAAAAAATAACCTTAAGGTTTTCTAACGTCAACGAAAATATACGCCTTTATCTAAATCCTCTCCTGAATCCTTATCTAATAACACTTATCTTTACAATCTTTGTCGCCTAAAACGGTGGTGGTCACTAAAATAAAAAATTATGTTATTGGTTTACTGGTTGGTCGTTATACCCATTGATGTCCTAAGCATCTCTTACCAGAAAATGAGAGGGGGCAAAACGGTCGGAAAGAGGGGGGGGGGCTCCTGCACAGAGTGTGTATGTATATATAGCATAAATAAATTCTTACCTGTCAATTATTAGTGCTGTACATACAAATGATAATTTCTGAAATAATGATCTTAATATATAATAACTTTTAAAAATTTTACCGCAATGGTATAAATTCGCTTGTGTTCCATTTGTTTTTTTAAGTTTAAAAATGATTTTTAATTGTTACTATGACCTTTGATATTACTATCTGTAATATATTTGACGTGGATAACGTTGGGGTGATGAGAGGTGGAGACAGTTCGGATGATATATGGACTACGGAGGAAGAGTAGAGTGAGGAAGAGGAGCCATCGACGGGCCTACGTGAGCTGGCTGCCGGGCACAACTTGGCAATTACACTCACACACCCTCGCTCTGAATTATTTATCCACTTTCTTCCTTAGCTGCTAACCTGGTTAAACCTTATCCGAGGCCACCTCCATTATCGCACCACTCCGCTCAAATCCCTTCTTGTTATTTCTTCTGAATTAGCTATTAGATGGGGGGGAGGGGGGTTAAAGGGCTAACTCAGTTTTGGGAATGAAGTGTCTATGACTCTAATATCAATCAGAGACCATAAATAAGTACATTAAATAAAAACCATAAGTCGTGATGTAAAGTCAATGTTTTGAAGAATATATGCCTCAGTATGTTTTTTAATTTATTTCATTGCTTATATTCTAATGTATAAGTAACAGATATCTTTTTTGGTCAGAATAAAGATGATGATGTCTGTTTGGGGGCTCCTCCATGCGAAAATCAAACCACAAAAAGCAGACGACATCGCCTCTCCATGTTATCATCGGAAAGGGACCCGAGAAATGGAAGGCAAGGATTTACATGTGGCTCAAGGACAAATAGAATTTCCACTTAACTTCATCGCCAAAGGGATGATCTTGCGCAAGTTTTTCCCAAGGATCAGAGATATAATGAGGAGTACACTCATATTCACAGGCTATAGGAGTGCCCAAGTTACACAGGCTTACAGGGTAAGAAGGTTTCTGTGGTAAACTTTACAAGTTTACGAGATCAGATGTCCGCTACTGCCCTTGCCGGCAATACGAAGTCACTCCAGAACGTTTTATGCCCACCCCGTTCCGTCCAGGAATAGGCCAGAGCCATCCTCCAGAGCACTCTGAAGCGTCCTAAAATCTGACCTGCCTGCGTTGGTGGAACAAGAGGCTAGTAACAGGGCGTGCCTCCTTTTTATCCACGAATGGAATATAGTACAGGAACCAGTTCATTTCAGCATATGTAGGATAGCAGCAGACAAGAGTCGGAAGTAGAGAGAAACAGTCGAAGAGCGGAGTAAAAACTCCAATTTGCTGGAGGACAGATTGCCGAGAGCTTCTAGAGAACGCATATGCAACTTGTGTATGAGGATGCATGGAAGTTTCTACACACTATGTTTTGGTATGGGAAGAATAAAAATAAAAAATAAATTAAAAGAGACCGCTTGGCTGTGTCCACTGCTGCCCTAGAAAAACATAGGATAGTATCCTGGCACCTACCTTCTCTCATAAAATGTTGATATGAAAATCATATGAACTGAAACTCAACCTAGAAAACTCTAAAAACAATAACGGAACCATCCAAAATACGAACTAAATGTGTTTGACACGGAAATGTTTCATATATATTTTAGGAAAATTGGTCTGAGAGATGCTGTGCTCCAGCGGGAAAATTCGGACTTCTAGACCTCTGGGGGTGTACGCTATGTTTTAATACTATTCCATCTTTGACTCTGATCGGGTGGAGTGCTATTGTTCAAAGGCCAATGAGAATTATGTCTAGTTTAATGTAATTTCGCCGATGGTGCAATATATATTATAACTGCTTCCAGATCTCTGAACTTTCGGTGTGGATATTAGAAAGATTCGTGCTTGTCCGAAGTTTTTCTTTCCTTTTGTCACGTTTCCTATTCCTCATGTTCCTTCCAGAACCATTCCAAGAAAAAATTTAGGTGAGTGGGCAATTATTCGTTTGTTGGTTTGAGAGGGTGTACAATATACCTAGTCTTGGGGCAGTTCGGATAATACCTACATAGTGTTCGGGATAATTGTTTCCTTTACTTTCTATTCACAGAAAATCAAAAAAAAACTCCACTTTTTGTAGAAACTTGATCATCTGGATTACTATAAAAATTAGTGCATTTGTTAACTGACTTCTACACATTTTAAAATTCTGAGTTTTGTTTAAGTTAGTCTTCTAAAAAAAGACAATTTTTGATTTGATATTTGTCCACATCTAGCCTAAATACCAGTCACATTTTGGTGAGCATAGAATAACTTGTTTTCAAGTTTAATTTGAGGCAGGAGTTCTGTGCATGCGCTATTACATACAAACACGTCTAGATTTCGTTCTTCACATAATCACCTTATACTACAGTATGTAGACCGTACTTCTCTTCTAAAATTGTCTCAGCAGGCAACTTACGTGGGCTGGTCACGAGGAAGCCCTCAAGAAGTGCGTGAATCACATGTTATATGTATATATAACATATACGTGCCTGAATCGATCTCGGGATACGAAAATTTCCCCAGACACTCCCGATACTTATCGAGCAATTGTTAAATATTTGGATGAAACCAATGCAGACTTCCATACATATCAGCTGAAACAAGAACGATCGCTACAAGTAGTGATAAGAAATCTGCACCCGACCACACCAGCTGATGAAACGAACTCTCAGCTCTGGGATTCAAATCCCATCCTCAACCACACATCTCGCATATTCCTCCACCTTCAAGCTCTTCGGATCTCACCAGCCTATTAAAATCATTCCTTACAGAGTTCAGAACCCTAATTACCCCTCTCATTTCCCTTCTTACAAATCTTGTCTTCTACCTTATCAACGTTAAGCAAAATCCATTAGTGGATCCTTCCAAATCCTTATCCATTCTCCTTTGGAATGGGAATGGTGTTCGCACCCACACTAACGAACTGACAGCACTACTCCACGAAAAGAACATTGACGTAGCTCTCATTACTGAAACAAGCCTTACGACTAAACGACCATTTACCGTTCGACAGTACCAGACTTATCGAACTGATCACCCAGATGGAAGAGCCCAAGCAGTTACCACTGTAATTGTTCATAACTACATTTCCCACCACATAGTTCCTTTGGTAGCACATGATTTCCTTCAATCCACTGCAGTGTCAATCACCACCTTCAATTTTCCCCTTACTCTAGCATCAGTGTACTGCCCTCCCAATAAATCCATTTCTGATTCCTAATTCATCTCCTTTCTAGACTCCATCGGACATTGTTTCCTTGTAGGTGGGGACTTTAATGCGAAGCACCAACACTGGGGGGGTCAAGATCCACGAATACACGCGGACGTGCTTTGCTTTCTGCTCTCACACGGAAACATTGCTCCACGATCTCTCCTGACACAGCCACCTATTAACCATTAGATCCCAACCGAAATCCAGATCTCCTAGACTTCTTCTTCTACAATAGTTTAGGAACACCAAACTATTCCCCCACGCGCCTCGATGACCTCTCCTTAAATCATAGCCCTTTATTATTAACCATTTCCCTAAGACCAATTCACAAACTGCCTCCTCCTTCATTTATTAAGGGCCCAGTCGATTGCGACTACTTCCGTCATCTTCTTACAGGTTCCTTAGACCTCATAGTGTCCCTGAAAACATCCCAAGATCTTGACGATGCAGAGAATTCTTTCTCGTTAACCCCTCTGAGGTCAAATACCTTCTGAAAAACTTACCTTACCGAAAATCCCCTGGATATGATCTCCTTACTCCTCAAATTCTCAAACAGCTTCCTTCTAAAGCCATAAACTTCCTAACCTTCAGCTATAATTGCATTATCCGAACGACGCACTTTCCTCTCTTCTAGAAACATTCATTATTGTCCTATTCGCCAAACCCAGTAAACCACCCAATTACGCCTCATCTTACCGTCCAATTAGCCTACTCACTACCCTATAAAAAATATTTGAAAACTCCGATTTAAACGTCTACTTCTAATTGTTGAATCCAAAAACCTTTTTCCTACACATCAGTTTGGTTTCCGTTTACGACATTCTACTGATCAACAAGGTTTTCGCATTGTTGATCACATATCCTCAGCCCTTTAAACCAAACAGTATTGCACTGCTGCCTTTCTTGATATAGCTCAAGATTTGGACAGGGTCTGGCACGCAGGTTTGATTCACAAGCTCAACAGATATTTACCACAGACCCTTTTCCTAATCCTACAGTCCTACCTTTCAAACCGCATTTTTCAGATTCGCCATGGCTTAGAATATTCTAACTACTACCCCATAAATGAAGGAGTTCCACAGGGCTGTGTCCTGAATCCCATCCTCCCTCTCAGACCCCAATATAGCATTCCATAACCTTCAAAATTATCTTGAGGAGATCGAGCATTGGTGCAACCAATGGCAGATTAAAGTTAATGAATACCTTCTATCTCTGCAGCAAGTCTTGTTCACTAGTTTCTTTTAATTCCATTCATCTCCCTGTATCCGAGACAGTACGGTACTTAGGCTTCCATATCGACAAACAGCTGGCCTGGAACCCACCCACATACGAGAATAAAAAGACTAGAACTAAACAGACACTTTGGACAACTGTACAGACTACTTCAAAAGAAATGCCATCTTTCAATAGAAAATAAATTACTAATCTACAAAATTATACTCAAGCCAATCTGGACATACGGAATAGAATTATGGAGGACAGCAAAAAAGTCGAACATCAAACGCATCCAATCCTTCCAATCAAAAGTCCTGAGAACAATAGTAAATGCCCCTCACTACGTCAGCAAAAAACCCTTCATAAGATTGTAACATACCTTACATTCTCGAACTTATCCTTTCCAAGTTCATGAAATTCCATAGTGACCTATCCAACCACCCTAATTCCCTAGTACTACAGTCATTGCACTGCAACACTCATCCCTATAATCCTCCTCAGAGACTAAAACGGCAGTGGCCTCGTGACCTGATATAAATTCGCAACAGTGGGAGTCCGGGCAATGGCCAGTTTCTCTCATCATGTCCTCTCGCGCTCTTGATCAGCCTCCGCTGGCTCATGACGCGGCTGACGGAGAGGCGTGGGGCCATCCCAAGACTCCGCTTTCTCTTTTGCATGTGAGGGAGGTTACAAGCATATGGATTTGGGAGAACCCTGAGCGGTTTGTAAACACTGTATGAATGAGCGAGTGAATGAAAATTATAAATATGGTATGTATGAAAACATTTATCACAATTACTTATTGCTCAATGAGGCCGATTTTAATTTTATTATAATGCAGTTGTTAATAAAAAAAAAAAAAAACTAAACAGCATTGGGCTTGCTTGAATACAGCATAGTCATCTGGATTAGCCTGAGGAATATCATGGCTTACCCCTGAATCTGATACCGGCCATGAAAACTGGAAGCATGTACTGCTGACCGTGTTCATGATAAGTCAATGAAACAGACCATTAACCCCACAGTTAAGATAAATAATCAGTAAAGTTTTATTAGCAGATTAGTACTAAATACTAAGATAAGAGCACACAGTGTCGTTAATTAGCGAGGGGAGGATAAGGACAGTTAAAGGTGATGGTATGGATCGGTGGGTAGCCAATGCAATCAATGGGTGCCCATAAACCTAACGGAATGGCCGGCCCAATCGAAGAATGACCCACCCCATGCCTTGTCTTCAGATCCTCGGTCTTGTCTTTAAGTCTTTTCATTGATAAGTACATAACGTAGGGGATTTTATGTATGGTTAGTACGCTACTTTACCTCTATTATATACAACTCACTTTTGCACGAACTAAAAATAGGCACTCTGTGTTGTGGAGTAATTTTGTATTTTTTACTTGGGTTGTTTATTTTCAAAAGGGATGCACAAAGGATGAAAAAGGGGAATCAGCACTGGGAATGTTTAGGAAGAGGAGTTGTGATCTATTGAAAAAACTAATATTAAGAACATCATGATATTTTGCTGGCTTGCTTTCGTCAAGCTACTGGTCACGATTACTGTCAAGCGGATGTGAAGCCCGTTAATTAAACTGCAAGATGTCAAAGAGCGGAGAAATCAGCCATAATGTCTTAAGATTTGTTCCGAGGGATGAAGGAAGAGAAGTTGTGAGCTTGTCAGGACATTTAATACTGAAGAAATTTGGCCATCTCATCTTTATGAAAATTTCGATTGTCGGATTTTGATGTATCCCCATGGTGATGAGAGGACGCCCGCCGTGGGCTAGGGTCACTACAACCCTAGCTACTGTCCGGCGAGCGCCATGAAAGCGATAAATTGGGTGGACCTGTGGTATTTGACCTTTGCTGGCGGCCTAGTTGATCTGGCTCCATAAGATCTTAGAAGGTGTGCTCCGACAAAGCAATATGTTCAGAAGAAGAGGAACAGGGTAGGTTTTATATGTAGTTTATGTGGTCTTGGAATGACCACGAATTCACACTCGGTATCTAAGGATAGGCGAAAACCGTCAGGATCCCAAAGGCGAGTGTGAACCGGAAAGAGGTACACTGGATTGCTGTGGGAGACGCTGCTACTTAAAGTTTGCATGGCCATGGTGACCGTCGTCCGCGAGGAAGAGGTCTCTTCCAAGGAGGTGCTAGTTTTAGCGAGACGAAGGCAGGGAATCCCACTAGGAAGGTGTGGGGCTGACAACGCCAGACTAAAACATAGCCAGGTTAGGAAAGAGAGATGCAGAGGTAGTTGAATAAGAGTCCATGGTTCGAGTAGAGCAGCAAGCGCCAGTGCAGAGAGAGATAGAGCAGTGTTCTGTACTTGCCGGTTCTGTGAGTCTGGTGAATGCTATTTTTTTAGTTATTCATTTTTTTTTTAATTTCAATGACCTTTTTACTACAGCATAAACAAAATAAATAATAATTAATAATTGAAATACAAATTTCTCCTCTTCCTGCTATTCACAGATGCATTTGAAGGAGTGCATAAATATGATACATTTTGTTTTTGTGGTAAAAAGTTCATAGCCTCATATACAACACTAGGTGATGAGGCTCACCTGGTGAATGCCAAAACGGGCTGCTTATATAGGCAGGCTAGCGGTGGTGGGGGTTTCCCCCACCTGCGGATATTTCATACACTAGTTTCCCCCTCTCTTAACTGACGCTTTAAGATTTTTTATTATTAAAATATGGAAACATAGATGGATATTTTCTGGGCCGAGAAGAGGGGAATTTCTAATTATTCGTGATAAAGAGGTTGACACAACATCAATCATATAATTATTCATAGACTTTTCCCGGTATAATAATAGCATTTTTTTTTCTATTTCACTCAAATCCTCGGAACAGTCAATGGACGATCGCTTCTAAATTACCAACTAACCCCTTTACAATAATCTCCAGGTTAAACCTTAAACCCTCATGATTTTTCTGATTCCACTCAACATATCAGCTTATGAAAATTATCCTTTACAATCCTTATAGAGTAACTTCCTTATAATCCTCATTGTCACCTCATTGAAGGCCTCACAATCTATTATAAATAGAAAAGTATGCTGGATCCTTCCACTAATTGCCATCTCCAACCATAATCTGATGTCTTTTTTGCCCCGTATCTGATTTTAGCCAAATAAAAAAACGGTTGGAGAGGTCATTGCAGGTCAGCGATGCTTTGCTTCTTCCGGCCATTAAGAGGGTGGTCTGAAAAGTTTCCGACCTAACAAAGCTTTTATTTCACTAGCTTTATTTATTTTATTATCATCTTCATGTTGAGGTCGGAAACTTTTCAGATCCACATCTACTAACTTGCGATGTGGAAATTGTCTTGGAATTTGGGTGACTCCTGGTAAGAACGTGCATATATATAGTATATAGAACGTGTATATATCCTGGCATATACATAATATAGGTTTTTTCAAATAAAGAGATATCATATTCTTTTAATAATTACTGTCATCAAAAGTATCAGATAAATTAATAATGATGATTTGTGATTCAGCCATTATTGTAAGGATGCTCTTTACACTTAATGTATACTGAGAAAATACTCTACAAGGCAGACCGTGTCCCAGAAGAAACAACACTGTGTTACACGAGAGGCCATTCTGTAGGTGTTTGTAGGGCACACTGCTAAGGCTAGATTTATGTCCCAGTGACCCTGTAGCGACCTCGGCGTGCACGGACAAAAATAAGGGCGGTCGTGGTGTTGTTTTGGCCTCCGCTAAATAACGTCCGCTTGGTCAGGTCCAATCCTCTCTCTCAACCCTTATATCTCTTACCGGTGCCTTTCATTTGTACCTTGTTCTCTATGAGTCTGACACTCTTCTTTAGTCCATCTGTTTGCTCTTAAGAGAGATAAAGTGATCCTTCGATTGGATCAATCTATTACTTGGGTTCATTTCTGACCAATATCCTACTGGAAAGCTGGATCTATTTTATGCCAACTGATAAATTTAAGTTATTATTGAAAGGGTTTTATACAACTACAGGAATGAAATTGTTTTGGCATAAAATCTGTGAATTGTACATAAGTATAAATGAATTTTCATATCAGAGTTAATAGTACTAAGCAAAATCTAATTTTTCAAATGGATATCAACAATCAATTTTTAGAATCAGTATCTATAATTTTAGTTCTTAGCAATCATTATCGGTGTATAAACATGAGCGTACTATTTCATATGACAAGGCATTAAACGAAGGATGGAATGATGCGATAACAAAATTCAGTACACTGTAATACTTGTCGGTATACAAACAGAGCCAAGCTAGACAAACTGGAAGGACTCAGGTGAGCACTAATATCAATAATTGGGACTATTTCCCTACACCTGTAAGAGCTTGACTAGGAGAAACGTGAAACCATAATGTATTTTGATGAAACATCCCTCAAACAAAGATAGAGATAACTTTGTTATAGAACCATAAGATTTTTCCGTCCCTCACTACTTACTTTTACCAGTACTATCTGACTTCTTCGTAGTAACCAATTGTGTTTTCCTAGCCCAGCATTGCTGGATTCAACCTTATTAGTGCAAGCACGGCCAACCTTTCCTTGAAGATGTAAGCAGCAGATACCGACGACATTACTAGTAAGACATTTAGGTAACTGAGATATTTTAGTTTATTGAAATTAACCAGTGAATTGCAGTTAGGTAATATATAACGTGTATTCATTAATTGTTAATAATACTTCGATTTCATTTCACATAAAAGATATATTTCCTTTAGAAACTAACAAATCATTCCATTATAAAATAAAGTTTTGGGTAATTGTTATTGTTTCACAGCGTATTTAGGTGAGTATACCAGCTATTTCCATCAGGTTTAGAACGTAAAATCAACTAAAATTCATTGTTATTAAATAATGCATTCAAATTAATCGCTAGTAGCTATGTAATTTGACTTCCATGAAAATTACATTATATTGCATTATATTAGATTATTACAAAGGGATTGGTACTATTAAGTTGAAATTAGAGTAAACACAAGCTGTAGAGAAACAAACCCCTTGTATAGATAGCCCCACTAGTAGAGTATGCCGGTTGTAATAAAGTCTGTAAGGAATTTCCATTCAGGACATCCAAAATTCAATAATTAATTATTCATCAAATTTATTAATAATGACGATCATCGGGCCAGTGTTAGCTGGTTAGAGGACGGAAGTAACACATTCGAAGCAACACTAAGTGCACTTTCTTGACAGATTTTGGTGAGATGAGTATCCTATCATTAAGTACATACATGCATTATCGATTATGCCAAGTCCTGATAATTTCTAAATTACTCTGTTCAATGTAATAGTAATTCCTTAGTTTTGAATAAGGAGATTTTTTTTCTTCATATTCCCTTGTTATTAAAAATTATGGAATTCATTATAGATTCTATATGAATGAATCTTTTTACAATAGATCAATATTTTATTTCCAGTAGCTTGGCTACATTTTATACAATTTCACACTGTTATTTGCGATTGTTACAATAGTAATATAATGTACATAATAAATTCATTGTCTATACATGTGTTTATACATAAGTGTGAATATATATGTATATATACATATGTAATACTTAGGAGAGCATTAAATGTTTATTTATACCTACAAAGAAGATAATCTTTGCAGTGGGAAGGCGTATGGAACAAGTAAATTCTCTATAATGTCAGGTTCCCATCGGGCATGAATCACAAAAGTGAATATTCATACACTTCATACGGTTTTAGAAAATTATTTACATTAAAATTAATTTTTTCTTTAAATAAAATTCGTGTATAATGTCAAATCGTGTACACGGTTAAATTTTAATGTAATTAATGTCCTAAATCCCTATTAAGTGTATCAATCATACTCACTTTCGTGATTCACTCCACATGGGAACCCGGCAAAACGCAGGTATCATACTTAACTCTAAATATGGATACTGCTCTTAAAAATATATTAATTAATGTTTAAAAAACGACAACCTTCATGACTGTAATATACACATAAATTATTTTTTAATTTGGGATAATATATTAATCTAATATGGGATAATATATTATACACATCAATTATTTTTTAATTTGGGATAATATGTTACATTAATTTCAAAATCTGTTCCGATTGATATGATACTAAGTACATCTTCAGTATGTGAATCGATTCGTGGTGGCTCCAACTATCGGTGGTCGGGTTCGAGCCAGGGAAATAGGAGAGAAATAATATATAGCCTTCACCACCGTAGATTATATTCAGTACATGCTCTTTCATGGCACTACTCAATCTTAAGGAATATATGAGGAAGAATAGTTGAAGGGGTGAGATACCTTCTCTACTATTACTCACCACTATACCATTTTATTTCCTTTCCCAGTAAGACAAACTTATTAAATAGAAGCTAACAAATGATATTAAATTATCTCAAAGCAAATTCTGTTTTGTTAGATATTGGTAGAAATTTTATATATACGCTCCAATAAAAATATAGTTCATTCCAATATTTGTGAACTTTGAATTATTCAAATAGCTAGAGTTTAAATAAACTTCCATAGTATAATTAAAAATTTATGTAAGTGTTTGGTTTCTCATCGTAACTCCTGGAGCAATCAAATATACAGGTACGCGTATGATATATGACTGGTAATCTTATGAAATATTATGGGGGTCAGACCTCTAACACCACTAGAAAAGAGGGCAATAGGAAGGCGGTAACATGAAGAAATAGCTTAATGACGAAATCAATAGTTTGCGGGAGATAGTAACCATCTAGAAAATTGTAGAATAGAATAAAAATCCATTTTTCAATAATAAGTTTAAACAAGTGAAATGCGAAACGACCTTTATAGAGCTATCTGATAATTGTTTCGACTGCCTCCTCTATTATTTAAATTGGAATCTCGAATTATTTTATTTGAATCACTAAAACTATTTACCGCCACAAGGACAGCAGAAAAATAGATAGTGGGTGAAGTTATTGAGCCGACAATCTCAACAGGAAAAAGAAAGTTTGAAACATTTTTTGCCTCACGAAAATATAACAAACTTATTTCAAAAATAACATTTTCGATCACGACCTTCAAGTGACAGAAGGGAGTCTATGAAGTAGGGGTAAATTTTAGGTCACCAAGTTGAAATATTTTGTTCACTATTCCGATCATCAATATCCAGGGTGACATGGAACCCACACACGAGGCTAAAAATACAAGAACTAAACAGACGCTTTGGACTACTTCAAGGGGCCTCCCATTTCTCAATAGAAAATAAATTACTAATCTACACAGTTATACTTAAGCCAATCTGGACATACGGAATAGAGCTATGGTGGACAGCAAAAAAGTCAAACATCAAGCGTATCCAATCCTTTCAATCAAAAGTCCGGAGAACAATAGTAAATACCCCTTATTACGTTAGCAACAAAACCCTTCAGAATGGTCTTAATATACTCAACATTCTTGAACTCATCCCTTCCAAGTTCAATAGTAACTTATCCAAACACCATAACCACTTAGCATAATCATTACACTGCGTCATTCTCTCCTACAATCCTCCTCGGAGACTAAAACGGCAGTGGCCTCGTGACCTGCTACAATTACGTGACAGTGGGAGTCCTGGCAATGGCCAGTTTCTCCAATCATGTTCTGAGCGTATGTGGCTCTCGCACTCTTGATCAGTCTCTACTGGCTCGTATCTTGTGACGCGGCTGACGGAGGAGCGTGAGTGACTTTCCAAGACTCCACTTCCTCTTTGGAAGGTGACAAACATGTGGAATTTCTAGGTCTCTGGGTTGTTTCTAAATAATGTATGAATGAACGAGAGAATGAAAATTGTAAATATGGTATGAATGAGAACATTTATCACAATCACTTATCGGCCAATAAGGCAGATTGTAATTTTATGACAATAAAGAAGTTTCTAATAAAAACTAAATATCCAGTACTTGTTTTCACTCATCTATTTCTAGGTATTGTTTATTCACAATTTTACACGTGTTATCTAGCTTAAAATCTTAATTACATTCCCATAAAATAAAATTCAGGTCATCGAACAATTAATACTCAACTAGTTTATTTTGGCTCTGAACATGGTTTTAAGTTGGGTCACTACTATTGTGGATGTGAAATATTTATCATTCGTTTTCAGGGAGCTAAGTTTATTTATTTATTTTTTTTGATAATAGATATAAAAACAACCTGTCAACTAAATGACAGAATTTTGTTATAACGGAGATAGTCAACAAAGAAATCTTGCGGTGTGGCCAGTACCACCACGCCCCCTGATAAAGGACCAAGATGACAGCAATCAGTGGGGGACGAAGCAGCTGACCAAAGAAGGGAGCACACAGGAAGACTGATTGACTGCAGAACCGATGGTGGCACTCCAAGCTCTCCAATCAGATGATGGCTCCCTAATGTCCTTTCCTCTAGTCCTTTGCAGCCCTCGACTGGCCATTATTGCGTCTTCAGGCTCCTCTCTTATACTACCTACAGTCTAATACCTGCTCAAGGATCATTTTCTACGACGCGTTATTGTCATTTATCAGTTTTACAACAATATAAAGTCGTTTGGGATATGGAATGATTTCTAAAATCAGTTGCTTCGCAATTTTTCCACATATGATTCAAGATTTGTTTTATTTTTGTTTGTTTTTTACCCACCATAGTTAGGTTTCATTAATCAACCCAAATAGAGCTTTAAGGAACACACCACAAATTGGTCAAATATTAGATCGTAATAACGAGGCTGAATATTCACCGAGCTGATGCATCTTCTTGTAGAAACCTACCAATACCAATGAGAAACTATAAGAATAGCTACCACGCGAATTTCAACATTTGTTCACGTGAGAAAAATACTTGGAGGAATGGCGAGATATTATTGGAATAATGTCAAAACCCATTAGTCAAACTGTAGTTAAAGCGATACTGAATAAAAATAAATGTCCCAAAAAGGTTTATCAGAAAATTTAAATAGAAGATGAACTCTCTGCTCTCGGATTCAAAGTTTGCCAAATAACGAACGTGTTACGCGAGGATAGACAACAAGAGGAATCAATAAAACGGTGTTACCACTGATCTTTGTCGATCTCGAGTGAACACCTGGAGTGGAGAAGATATACGATCTAACACACCTGTATTACACAAGGGTACAGGTTGAAAAACCGTACACCGAACGCGACATTGTCCAGTGCCATAACTGTCAGGCATATAGGCACACAAAATCTTACTGCCACCACCCTCTCAGATGTGTAAAGTGCAGTGGTCAGCACAAAAGTTAATTGTGCAAAAAGCCCCTTAAATCGCCTGCGGTATGCAAACTTTGCAAGCAAGGCCATCCGGCCAACTACAAGGGCTGCCCAGCCAGAAATTTGAGGCCTTCTGTCTCTGAAGAAATCTGATGCCTTTCGCGACAGAGAGCAGTCACAGGCACCGCCCACTCCCTGTACGCACGATCACCTTTCTCCCAGCATTCCGTTCATCCCGTCAACCCTCAAGCTCAATCCCATCCTCAGCCACACATCTCGTACATTCCTCCACCTTCAAGTTCTTCGGATCTCACCAGCCTTTTAACCTCATTCCTTACAGAGTTCAGAACCCTAATTACTCCTCTCATTTCCCTTCTTACAAATCTTGTCTTCTACCTTATTCCCGTCAAACAAAATCCATAAGTGGATCCTTCCGACTCCTTATCCATTCTCCTTTGGAATGCGAATGGTGTTTGCACCCACAGTAACGAACTGACAGCATTACTCCACGACAAGAACATCGACAGTTATATAATATTCGTTTTTAGCGTAAATGAGTACTTCAGTTGAGACATAAGGTCTACCCTTCCTTTGTTCTTTTACAATCCTTTCTAACCCTTTGCTACCTGCCTTCAGAAAAGAACCCCACACTTGTGCTTTAGCCTTAGCCAAGGGGTGTCCTAGTGCTGTAATTCATTAATATTTGTATATATACCAGTGTTATGATTGTTATTCATAATAAAGTTTTTTAAAATACTATCCTCGAAAAAGATTATTTAACTGGCGCACCGAACAGGCACCTGGCAGTATACTCAGTAAATTCACGGGAGTCCACCATTTAGAGATCCCTCATTTGGCAACGGACAGGGAGACCACTCCAATAGCGTGAGAAGACCTATGCAAATACCTCTGGAAAAAAACCCAACAGGACAGGACTTCACCGATATTGGGTACTGATCTATTTCAATAGATTTTTACCAGGTAATACCCTAAAGAAATTTGTTATATATCTAAGGATTATGAAATTAAAGATTCAGATTTTCATTTGATCCCAACTTTCGAAGGGTCATCCGACACTTTAGTGATTTTATTGACAGTATAAACTTAGTATTTGAATATTCATGCAATGCTAATAATTCAAATAGAATAGGAAACCATCAAAGATTATTAGCACAAGTCCGTAATGAACTTTGAAGCGGAAGAGCGAGATCATGTAAAAAATATTATACTGACATAGGCCAATTACTTAATGACATTAAAAAGAAATTTAGAGACACTAAAAGCATCCATAAAAGCATTTGTGAAATCTATGAAACCAAATCCCATTACAATGGACATCGTTTAACATATATTGACGGACTAATGATCCTACGAGAGGATTTAAGTGCTAGAATCAGAACTAATGACGAATTTACTTTAGAACAGAAAGATGCAAAAATGGTTGAATACGATTTACAAATAGCTACCCATTGTAAGCGACCCAGAATTAAACGCGCAACTTATCCATGTAAAATACGAAACGCTTGAAAATATCAAACAATTTCTAAAAAGAGAAACCGATAAAATTATAGAAAGAATGTACGATAAACCTCAAAAACGCTCACCCCAACAATCAAATTATAAATGTAGAAACTTTGACCCTCATAAACATTATGAAAGATATGAACCAAGACAACAATATGAAAACCAACAACAAAGAAATCCCAACTACCTAGGAAAAAATTATGATCCCAATTTTAAAAGAACATGGGAACAAAGACAAGACCAAATACAACAAAATGATCAACAAAACCCACAACAAAATTACCAACGATATACACCAAACTATAACCGAGACAATAACGAGAGACACAACCAATCATGGAAACCTCATGAACAAAGAAAATATTTCAATCCCCAACCAAGACAAGCACAACAAAGGGACAAAGACAGTACTTCAACAAATCACAGCAAGAAATTATTCAAAACGAACAACAAAGAGAGAACCAAACTGTCTCTATGAGAACAGCTAGTGATCGCGTTCACTATACAGAAAACGATAAGAACGAAGAAATCAAACCATTAAAAGAATAAATTAATGAGATATCCCAAAAATTTGAACATTTTTTAGACTTCGGTCGCAATGACAGAGAACCAACCCCCCGACCAGAATATCATTTAAATTACATGGACTCGTTACTGAAAATTAAGATTAAAAAAGACAAAATTTGGCTAATTGACACCGGAGCTTCTAAAAGTTACATTAATCCAAATGCATTACCCGAGGGAACAAAAATCAATCGCGAAGACTTTGTCATTAAAACTCCGACGGGAAAAGCTGAAGGTACACACAGTGCAACAATAGACTTATACCCACTGTTAGGAATTAGTGAAAATGTAAAAATATTAATATATCCATTCAGCAACCGTTTCCATATTCTGTTAGGATACGAAACAATGAAGGAATTAAAAGCCAAAATAAAATGTCATAATGACGAAATAATAATAAACGGTATTAAATTAAAAAAAAAAAAAGACCAAAAATACTCTGAAAATAAATTGGAAAATAAAATGGAAAATAAAACAACAACAGAAAAAGAAAAAAACAAATAAACTCAAAATAAGGAAGACGAAACTAACTATAGTAATGATGGCATGGACATTGAAGAAATAGAATTACTCCCAGTAAAAGATAGTCCAGAATATGACACAATAACTATAGATTTAGAGCAACTTATTCCCCAACAAACAGACGAACAGATAATACAAGACGACTTATGTTCTAATGAAGCGACTGCACATTCCTAACGCTCTTGCTAATAAGCAAATTTGTGTAGTAAATGACGACAAAATAGTTAATATTGAAAAACACCAAATAATTATAAAAAAGGAAAAGAATGCTATTAACTTTTCAAAACCGTTTGGAATAACAAGACAAAATAACCAACAAAATAAATCAATAAAACAACAATATGTTCAAAAATATCATGATGATAAAAGCCTAATAAATGACTTAGTAAAGACAAAAATAATAAAAGATAAGACTAATCGAATAGAAAAACTAAACCAAAATCGGGAAGACATCCCGACATGGGAAGACATTCGAAGATGAACAATTAGTGATAAAAACTACTACCCATTGAAAGCATGATAATTCTTATAAACCAGTAGTAAAATATGGAGATAAAAATAAAATAAAGCAATCGAATGCTAAAAATATTAAACAATCTCGCAAGAAATATCTGACACATCGAAAGTATGTTTCACATAACAATAAAGACACTTGCACTGATTCGGACAATTCTATGGACTGCAAAAACTTCTCTTAAAGTAATTGAGCTGACTAACACTAACGGAATGTTACACTACACGTTAAACAATGTAAAAGTAATTGAAAAATACTTCAAAACATACCAACTTATGTAACAAACTAAATGACTCAACGCTAAGACATACACAAAAAATGTAACATTAACTACAAGAAAATCAGAAATATTATGGCTTATGAGTAAAATACATTGTATTACACATGAGGAAATACTTCATGTATTTGTAGACCTGCCACTAGCAGAACCAAATGTAAGAACCTCTTTGCTCATACCAATTCCTGTAAATAAAACTAATCTTTATTATTCTATTGATATACAAAAAACACTAGTACTAAGAAAAAAAAAAAAGATAATCTTTATAACATTATTTGTAACTATCTTATGAATAACTATTATTTTACTAACCCTACTTTACTGCTTAATGAATGTATAAACAAAATATTTTATTATTAGATTCTACAGTTCAATGTAATTATACTCAATATATACTATCCAATAATAATTAAATTCACGATATAAGTTCATATACTATTATTAGCAATCGTAAGTTAGACAATTGCAACAAAAATAATACTATTTACTTACCTCTAATATCCTTTATAATGGTAAAAAATCTCAATGCAATTTTATTAAATATGCTAACCCTAATGTTACATTTATTGATGAACTAAATGTATACCTAACTATAAGAACACCTAAATTAGATAATTGTTATAATAACGACACTATTTTTCTTCCAGGCACTGCTCTGATTAATGTATCTAATGTAGATTGTTATAAAAAAATTTCTCCCATTCATAACCATATTGTTGCTCATAAATATCACCAATTATATAATAACTCCTTTAAAATCCAAATCGATAATATAACAACTATACCTCAATTAAATGTAACTTTAGTAGATTTAATATCTTTAATAAACAATGAAAATAATTATATGTATTCTATATTATCCATTATTGTTGTAATCACTGTGACAATCTTATTTTTTATATGTCACAAATATTGTAAAGGCTGTTGTTTAAAATATCCCAATAGATATCCCCAGAGTTGTTTATCAAGCTCCTCCACCAATATCCATCAAATCCTATTACCTGCCCAGGAGTTCAGGACCTAAAAAAGGGAAGAGTTATATAATATTCGTTTTTAGCTGAAATGTGTCCTTCATTTGAGACATATGGTCTACCCTTCCTTTGTTCTTTTAAAACCCTTCCTAACCCTTTGCTACCTGCCTCCAACAAACCCCACACTTGTGCTTAAGCCTTAGCCAAGGGATGTCCTAGTTCTGTAATTCATTCATATTTGTATATATACCAGTGTGTTGATTGTTATTCACAATAAAGTTTTTAAAATACTATCCTCGAACAAGATTATTTAACTGACGTAGCTCTCATTACTGAAACAAGACTTACGAGTAAACGACCATTTACTGTTCGACAGTACCATACTTACCGAACTGATCACCCACATGGAAGAGCTCATGCAGGTACCGCTGTCATTGTTCATAATTCCATTTCTCATCACATAGTTCCTTTGGTAGCACATGATTTCCTTCAGTCCACTGCAGTGTCAATCAGCACCTTCCCTTTCCCCCTTACTCTAGCATCAGTGTACTACCCTCCTAATAAATCCATTTCCGATTCCCAATTCATCTCCTTTCTCGACTCCATCGGACATTGTTTCCTTGTAGGTGGGGACTTTAATGCGAAGCACCAACACTGGGGGTCAAGATCCACGAATACACGTGGACGTGCTTTGCTTTCTGCACTCACACAGAAACATTGCTCCACGATCTTTCCTGACACAGTCACCTATTGGCCATCAGATCCCAACTGAAATCCAGATCTCCTAGACTTCTTCTACAATAGTTTAGGAACACTAAACCTCGGTGACTTCTCCTCCAATCATAGCCCTTTATTATTAACCATTTCCCTAAGACCAATTCACAAACTACCTCCTCCTTCATTTATTAGGTGCCAGTCGATTGGGACCATTTCCGCCCGCTTCTTACACGTTCCGTAGACCTCAAAATGTCCCTGAAAATATTTCAAGACCTTGACGATGCAGTGCATTCTTTCACTACTCTGGTTCAGAGGTTGGCTTGGAAGGCATCGTCGCCCCACCGTCATCCGAAAACTCACAATCAAAATCGTTTACCTCAGCATCTCAAAGACCTAATCCAATCCAAACGCCATTCCAGAACAGTATGGCAAAGATCCCGACATCCTGCTGATGGCCAATTATACAATCAGTACTGCAGATTGGTAAAGCGGCAATTGGCATCCTTCCGTTCCGATTCTTTCAATTCCTACCTCTTCTCTCTTTCTACCGGGTATAATTCCCTGTGGAATGTAACTAAAAAAATCCTGAAGTATCATCCTGTTTCCCACCCACTCCGTCGTGATGATGGGTCCTGGGTGGCTTCGGATGGAGATAGGTCGGAGGAATTTGCTCTGCATCTTACCCATACTTTTACACCTCACCTTTCTCATCAAAACCATACTCATAGCACAACTGTAGAAGATTACCATTACGAAGATCACTTCACCTATACCTCTCTCACTTCCACCAAAAGCCGGTAACCCCTCTGAGGTCAAATACCTTCTGAAAAACTTACCTTACCGAAAATCCCCTGGATATGATCTTCGTACTCCTCAAATTCTCAAACAGCTTCCTCATAAAACCATAATCTTCCTAACCTACATCTATAATTGCATTATCCGAACGACGCACTTTCCTCTCCTCTGGAAACACTCCATTATTGTCCTATTGGCAAAACCACCCAACGACGCCTTATCTTGCCTTCCAATTAGCCTACTCCCTATCCTCTTAAAAATATATAAGAAACTCCTCTTAAAACTTCTACGCCTAATTGTCGATTCCAAAAACCTTTTTTCTATACACCAGTTTGGCTTCCGTCAACAACATTCCACTACTCAACAAGGCCTTCGCGTTGTTGATCACAACTCCTCAGCCCTTGAATCCAAACAGTATTGCTTTGCTGCATTTCTGGAAATTGCTCAAGCTTTTGACAGGGTTTGGCACGCAGGTTAGCTTTACAAGCTCAAAACATATTTACCACAGACCCTTTTCCTAATACTAAAGTCCTATTTCTCTAACCGCTTCCTCCAAGTCCGCTGTGGTTTAGAATATTCTAACTACTATCCCATAAAAGCAGGAGTTTCACAGGGCAGCGTCCTGAGTCCCATCCTCTATAACGTATACACGGCTGATGTCTCCTCTACCCATAATACCTTCTTAGCAACATTTGCATATGACACTGCAGTCTTTTCATCCCACTCAGATCCTGATATAGCATCCCAAAACCTTCAAAAACACCTTGATAAGATCGAGTATTGGTGTAACCAATGGCGAATCAATGTCAATGAAGCCAAATGTTCCCACATAATCTTAACCCTCTGCCGCAAGTCCTGTCCACTAGTCTGTTTCAAATTTAAAAAAAAACCATCGAGAGAGATGGATATTGAGATATGCTTTGTTTCAGGTAGAGTCCTATGTAAAAATTTATAATTTTGATGAAAAAGATACCTTCCAGTTTTTGTGCAATCATTCAATTATCTTATTTGTTAATTCATATAGTTTCTTAAAAAGAACTTTTTAAATCAATAAAAAAATTTATGTAGCTATAATATTGACCCAAAAGTTAATGTAATGAGTTTAAAAGCTCTTTTTTGGCTTTTTAAAGACAAAGAAAACAATAGGCCAATAGAGATTTGCTAAAAAATAACAAGGTTTGAATCAATTTGAGAAGAGAAAGAATAGAGAAGAGAAATAATTTAATTTTGTACGGAGAGTTTTGTTCTCTTATTTTAGGTAAGGTCGGGTACATAAAGTATTGTAAAAGCAAAGTTAAAATATAAACGCTTGTGATCAATTCATCAAGGATTCGATGTGAAGTTGCCCAGTGAGTATGAAACAATTAGGGCTATGAATGTTTTTAAAGTGTAACTATTCTATTTAAATTCATTTCTCGGCTGCACTGAAATTAGAAATTTTTGATGATATCGAAACACGATAAGTTTGAAGAAAAAAATAATCTTGGATAAAAGTAGGCACTGTTTCTGCTTTAACTAAACCTGAAGAGTTCTGGATTGAGTCGAACTGTTAAAGGCTCATTGAATAAGATAAAGCTAAAATAATTTTGTTTTGCCATCACGTTATATTTTTTTTAAATTACTTGTGTTGAATATAATTCAACCATTAATTGAAACCTTTTTTTTACAACATTTATATATTCACAACTGTTGAGAAAAAATAAACAATACTGGCAGTGAATGAGATGATGAATAATCATGAATAACCATGAATGGAATCCGGGAAAAAGGATCTGATGCCTTCCCATATGAAGGATTATGTTGATGACAATTAATTTAAGTTGATATATTCTTTCTTCAATTCCACCGGTGTACAGTCTTCGTGGTAGTTTTGATACGTAAGTCTGAGTGTAAGGTCATATTAAGACATAATGAGGAGCACAAGTGATAAGTTGGAGTACTATTGATTGCAGCTTGGCTTCGTTATTTTGTTGTGCCTTAATTCTGTGCTCAACATCCCTGAATGGGTCATACGAAGTAAGTCTATGTATTCAGTTTTAATTCCGTCACAGTTCTCCAATCGTATAAGCAGTTTTAGCCTTTGGTTCAAAGTTTGTCATTTTAAACGAATGTGTGGGGCCCGAGTTAGAGTTTTATTGAGTCTTATCCTAAAGTACAATAATTGATGAAACAAAATATGAGACGTTGTACTCAAAAGAGACAGATGAAGTCACATAAGTTATTTGTTTTGATAACATTCCACATATGTAATCGATTAAGCATGCCAATGTATAACAAGTTTGACAAGTCACCTTGATACAAAGAAAACCCCACGCTTGCAAAGTTAAGTGGCATAGGTCGAAGACCGGCTAGTGTTGATCCATTTGGTATTGCCTTACAGCGCCACTGTGGCGCTGCTATGAAGGCTCCATGTTTTCCAGACCGGAGAGTCCATTATCCTCCAGCCAGGTGAGAAGACAATGGCCAGTGATGGACATTGTGTCTCTTTAGCCAAGGGCTCGGACAATGCAGTTCGCTAATCCGGCTCTCTATGACTGGACAATACACCCTTTGTCTATGTATCTTATCCTGCTACTTGTTCACCCCTCTGTCTAGCTAACTATAAGTGGTGGGCGGGGGTGGGGGGTGTGTGAATGTTGCACATTTATTATCTAGATTATTCCGCATCAGCAAATCGTCAGAACAACATAATAACGGGGGGAAATGGCTTATAATTTATGAATTTAATTGTGTTTATGAGAAACAAGGAACATAAATGTAGCCTATGTGTGGATAGCAAGAGCTGTAATATGTTTGACATAGATGAAGGTTAGAAAATAGCAGGATAAAATGTCAGGTATAGATATGGGGGACAATATCCTTTATGAACCGTCGTAAAGACAGGTTACAACACTTATTTTTGATTCACAAACGGAAGTCCCAGAACGGATAAGGGACTCAGAAGTTCAAAATTTTATTTTGGAATATCATAGATTTTGTTTTTTCAATATAATCAAAACGTTGTCTTAAGAATGCTTTCAAATAATTAAATTAGTAATTCATTGCTAGTTTTATTTTGTTTTCTATACAAAACTACAGATCGTTGTACCATATTAAGACTTAGGTCCCGATCCCATGACACGAGGATTATCGAACCCAGAGGTGCTTGAGCTTCGTACTTCTGGAATTGTGGTCCGGCAGGGGACCGTGGTTGTCAACCCTCGAGTCTAGTCCATTTCACGCCAAATCACAGCATCCCTTCAGTATCGGTTTCCTAATTCAAGTTTAGAAATAGGAAAGTTTCGAGGAATTAGTCAGAGCTGCAGTGGCTAATGTACTATTATGTAGTGATATTTTGAAGAAAAAAACTGTAAACGGAAAAGGCGCTGGTGGATGATGGCATTGAATATAAGTCGGAGACGGTAATTATAATATACCTAAATATAATGATGAACTAATAAAATCTAAGTATTAAATTTAAATTAGGCATTTTAAACAAACTATACGTAAACTAACATTGCTTTACACTTTTGCAGATGCTATGGACATGAAAAAAGAACCCTCCGCAAGATTCAAAAAATTTTCAGGAATCTCAGCAACTGATATTTTGTTTCTTTATTTTTAATTATTTACAAATTAATTTGATATTTCAGTATTAATTTATTATTTCTTTTAAGTTTTTTTAAATAACAATTCATACTAACACGTTTCCATCCATCATTGTTCCATATGATGCCTCCACAATGCCAGGCACGTTCTCTAATTCCAGCACAATTATTGTGGTTGGGCAAAAGAAATATTAATATACTAACTCAGCTTTTTCTTTCGCATAAGAGTGGGATGAAAACCATGTGGATTTGGGAGGTCTCTGGGCTGTTTGTAAAGACTGCATGAATGAGTGAGTGAATGAAAACTGTAAATATGGTATGGATGAGAACATTTATCACAATTACTTATTGCCCAATAAGGCAGATTGTAACTTTATCACAAAGAAGTTTTCAATAATTAATTCTCTGAATTCCCCAACTGCAATGAATTTTTTTATCACATATCTACCTCACAAAATTGCATTCGTTTTTAGTAGTAATGAATATATTATGTTAAAAATAAATACATTCATGTTGAGTGGTGACGTGAAAAATTATTCATTTTTCTCGCGGGATATTACTGATTTGCGTTCTGACACCATTTGCCAGCATTCCATATCAAAACATATAAATGGAAATCAGCATTATGAAAGTTGATTGAGTTCTGATTCAATTACGGAATGTATTTCAGGTACGTTCTCTAGGAAACTTTTGTTTATCTATTTATTTATTTTATAGGAGGATAAAAACATAAATTGTCATTGCCACTACGCTTGAATGAAGAAGCGCTTCTTTCAATTAGTTTTATTAGTTAATTATTTTCATTTGTTTTGTTTGCCTGTTTTATGATAGCGTTTGTGTTTTTTTCGGTGGGCACCTTTGGCTGACTTTAGGCATTCGAGGGTTTATGGTAAATTTATCTTTTTAGTTTTGCATCATTTGTTTGACAATCTTTTCTGACCCCACGGCACTGGGAGGTAATTTTATCTATCATATTTTATATAACTTAAAATGGATACAGCTCATCATCTTGCAATGTACTGATAAGGTTTAATACTAATTTGTATATATAATTACAAATCGTTTGTTGAAATACCAATACTTTATTGTACAATTGTTTTTGTTTAGAAGAAACAGATACAAGACTTCTTCCGAAGCTCGAAGATGTTTCAATATCGCTTTCACGCTGTGGTCCGAAAGTTTTGATTATCTATATTTGAAAAATTATAATTTAGTTTTTAATTGATGTAACAGAATTTTGGCCCTTAAAAAAACTTTAATGTAATATTAAAGATATTGCGATAAAGCTGACCTTCAGATCTACTATTTAAATTCACTGTTCCTCAGTTTGCAGTTCTAAGAATTTGAAGAAAAAACTGTTGACACACGTGCCTTTATTTAAATTATCTTTATTTCTAACCCCAAGTTTTGAGGAAAAGATGTTAAGAAACTAAGAAAACATCATTGGGTTTTTCATTTGTGATGCATTCATTATTGGTCAGTATATCAAGAGCCACGGACAGAGGGCTGTGGGATTCAAAGTATTACACATTGGTTTTTACTCCGAGTCACTCAATAGTTTAGAGCGATTGGAAAGATTTAGTTTCTATACAATTCGTTTATTCTTTAGTTGGTTTGCACTACTAAAAAAAAAATGATTAAAATTAATCAATGTTTAAATCTGTACGTTACCTTATTATGGATATTTGCCTTGCTTTTGCCAACTGTAAGCTAATGTACACTTATAAAACCAGTAAAAAGGGCTCCTAGTGTTTGATCCTTGGATCTAATAGTTTACTTGATAACATATACCACTAACTGTACATAACTGATAAGTAAATAATGGAACTTATTACTTATTAGTTAGTTCGCATATGGTATGTGTCACAATTTGTTTATTTACGTAGTACATACCTTCGAAACTTTCGTTTTAATGGATATTTACCTTGCCAACAGTAGGCAAATGTACACTTGTAAAACCAGGAAAAACGATGCTAAACAAGAACTGAAAATAAAGTATAAAAAATAATGGTTACTAGATAGATCAACAAAATTAATTTTGTAAGTATGTTTTATTTATTGATGGGTCTAGCCTTCCTAAAATTATTACGTACAGACCATCATTAAAATATTGTCTAAGTCACTTAGTTTTAAGTTATGTTATATCTTTCCATGATTTTATATAGCTATTGTTTCGTTTTCGTAGCTTAAATTATAAAATTATGTCCAAGGGGAAACATTTTACTACACTGAAATCGTATCGTTTTTATTACCATTATATTTTTAAAAATACAATAACTTTGTCAAAGATCGATTATTACGATGTGTCACAACAATCTAACAAAGTTAGTATTACGCCATAATGTATTCAGTGGCACACATATTAGTATATTATGTATGCATATATTAGTTTTGTCAACCACAATATTTGGAAAGTATATCGACTGAAAACTATCAAGATTGTTTCAGTTCAGTCGGGGAAAAAAAGTATCTTTTCACAAGTGAGTGATATGGGTTACTATACCACTATACACAGCTAGTGTCCAGCCTTAGATAGCAGGAGCAGGGAGCAAAGAGCATCGTCATATGTTAATATGTTTCTACTCAGCAACCTTTTTTTTATTTTTATTTATTTATATAACGTTTTTTAAATGAAATTGAAATGGAAGTGATGACCAGTTATTAAAATCAGTGGGAGTCCTGGCAATCGCCAGTTTCTCCAATCATGTCCTGAGGGTATGTGGCTCTTGCGCTCTTCGTCAGCCTTTACTGGCTCGTATCCAGTGACGTGGCTGGTGGGGGAGCGTGGGGGACTTCCCAAGACTCCGCTTCCTCTTTCACTTGCGAGGGAGGCAACAACCGTGTGGACTTGGGGGGCCCCTGGGCTGTTTGTAAATATTGTATGAATGTGCGAGCGAATGATGAATTGTAATTATGGTATGAATGAAAACACTTATCTCAATTATTATTTGCCTATTAAGTAAAGGCAGATTGTAATTGCATGATAATAAAGTTGTTAAAAAAAAGAAGAAAAAAAAAGAATCTGAAGAAAATACAGATTATTTTTATACATCAATATGGTGCTTGGAAAAATGATCATTTACCCCCCCCCCTCCCCTAAACTCGATATAGAAATAAATTGGAACAGATTCAAAGCACTAAAAAGCATATGTGAAGAGGGATTAGCGCAGGTGGTAAATTGGTCATGCCTCTATAATGAAAATCTCTCGTGTCCTGAAGATAACGAGCTCGGACTAATCACGATTAAATTGCGGATGTGAAAGTAAATCGGTACGTGAATGTTCTCCTCTGATGGAAATATGGGGGAATAAATTGAATTGAAGCCACGTATAGAGGCCGATAATATTTATTGAACGGTGAGTTCTTGCTGACATGTCAAACACCGTGTTTTTCTCGAGAAAATTTTTGACAAGTGTGTAATATGAATGTTTTGGGTTTTCAAATCCCTTGGTGGGCGGCATCTTTATTTTATAATAGTGGCAGGATTTAAAGATTTAAAACCAAAATAAATGTCACTTCTACGTTTCCATAGCTTCTGAGAAACATACGTCTTAACTCTCAGATATATCAATTAGATTCATAGGGCAGTTATATAATACTCATTTTTAGTAGAAACGTGTACCTCAGTTGAGACTTATGGTCCCCTTTTTTTTGTCTTTTAACCCCTTCTTAAGCTAACCCCTAACCCTTTGCTACTTTCTAGGGCCAAGACACAGACACCGGTGCGTTAGCCTTCTTAGTCAAAGTATGTTGTAACGCTGTAACTGATTAATATTTGTATATATACCAGTGTTTTGATTGTTATTCATAATAAAGTTTTTTAGAAGATTCTCTACAAGATTATTTAACTAGGCATATTAATTAGGCTCTTTCAATAGAAAAGGGTGATACAGCCACGTAAACTACGGTTATTTTCTTAAATAATCACTTCTCTGTTTGTAATATAACCAATACAAGCGAAATGGGGTGAAAATATTTAAGTATGGACCATGTGGGTATCCATTGGCTCATGAACACTACTAATGGATAGGATTTAAAACATTTAATTAAGTTTAGACAATTTCAAGGGATGGTGGTTTTTCAAACGAAATGAAACACTACTTCATAAATTTACAAAAACTACTGAGCATCAGAAAGATAATTGTGTTTTTTTTTTTAAATGCATGATTTTCAATGACGTTTCAGCTAAATCTACTTAGCTGCTTCCAATTGACTTTAAACTTACGAACAAGGGAACAGACTAAAATAATGCCATGCTATTCTTTAATCAAGATGGGAAGATAAGAGGCGAAACTGTGGCTGACCAACCTAACAATAGACCGGTTGAAACGAGAGGGGTTTCATATTTTTTTCCCCACTTCTTTGTTTCTGGAATACAACTGGGAACAGTTAATATTGACTATGCGCCTGTCAGGTGGCCAGTACCGCTGTTTTCTGATGTAACAAATGTATTTTATTCATTTCCAGAGTTTAATTTCCTGAACAGCGGCCTGGATAAAACGGACTCGAGAGGATTGGCCATTGTTCTTGGAAACAATAGGCTATCCTCGCCTCCCAGTCCTACCAACCTTACTAAGCTTCAGGAGGGGGAGAGTTAAATTTAAAAATTACTAAAAAGACTTGGGGACGGCCCCCTCACCTGGGATGTTTCCGTTCCAGGGATCAATTTGCCGCACTGGGATTCGGTGGGGGGTGCTAATCTGGACTTACGCTCGGCCGGAGCTGGACTCGACGACAATGGTCGGTGGCATCGAGAGAAATGGAGTGCGTATCTCGTTTCCTTGTGCTCTATTGGTGTCTCCCAATGTCAAGATCAGTTTTAAACAATACATGCTTTCAGACAGAAAAAAAAGCAAGTCAATGTGATGTATCACACAATTTTGTTCGCGGTTGCGAAAATTTGCGACTGAGTTTGTAATTACAATTCACTTAGTAAATTTATCTTGTACTTTGGCATAACCAATTTCGATCCTAATCAATGTTGTAATAAATTATTCACCTGAATGTGCTACTTGGGGAGTGCACCTATTTTGCAATATAAAACCGAACGATGCAAGAATAAAACGTTTAGACTGTAACAGTAATTAGCTTACCTCAGTGTCAGATTCTCTAGAGTAATTTCTTACCTTTGGTAAGCATTGAGTAAAATATATGTTTAGGAAGCAAGGAGGTTAGTGTTAGGAAGCTTCCGATTTATGATAACCACTTTTTTTTTTTTTTTTTTTTTTTTTTTTTTCCTAAGCTCTCTAGTTAGAATTTTCGGATGAGGGATAAATATAAAATATTTAGGGTGATCGGATCCTTGTACTAGGAGGACCTGCTTGAAGGTGGTGTGAGAGGAGTAAGGAGTGTGGGAATCTTCGGTGGAGGTTGTTTGTTACGGTACAGTGGTGAGATTCCACTGTTGGCTGGGCCTAGAGTCTTCTCTAGGCATGTAGTGCAGTCGTAGTTAGTCTGATATCAGTGAGGGTGCCCCTTAGAGGCTTGTTGTTGGTGGGCCAAGCCCTTGGCTTAACTCAGTCAGCCTTTGTCTGATCAATCTGCTGTTTGCTAACAACATACCCTATCCATAAAAAGCATAAAAGCTCAAAGTTTTCTAATTTGGACATAACATTTCAACTCACATACTTAAAATAATCCTAATTCTAATAAAAAAATTTAATTTGATCTTAAAAAAAACATTATACTAGCCTGTGGTCTAAAATCGTTATCTTTTAATTATCCAAGGAGTTAAGGTATCATACTCGCAGTCATAATGACAAACTGTAACTGTGTCTATGACACGTGGTAAAATCTACTTTTTTATTTATCCTACGAAGATCAATCAGCCAAAAGGCCATAGCTATAATTGTCAACTAATTATTAATTATTTTTCATGGTTAATTTATTATTCATTAAGTATCATTGCTCCATTAATTGTTATTATCGAAAAGGTCGATGACTCTAGTTGAAGGTACATACATTATTTTAATATCAGTTTTAATTGGTCACTCTAACTATACTTTAAAGAATCAAAATATCAATTACATATTAATCTGGACATAAACATTATAAATTTTAAATCCTTCTTAACACCCCATCAGACGCGTTAGGTACCGGTATTTTCTGTTTGTATATGTTATCTATTCTGTTGTATCTTATTATATTTTTCGCCTTACCAACAGCACTGTTGCCTCAGCTCAACCCTGTTTGTTCACAGAAAACCAGCTCGTATACATGGAATTGGCATACTTTTGCACCCGACGGTCTAATTTATAATTCTAACCGCGTTCCATTTTTTTACTGGAACTTGAAATTTCACGCTCATCATTGCTTAAATAAATTTCATATTTCAGTTACGTTGCATTGAAAAAAAGAGTTCAATTTTTATATATATTCTGAATTTCACTTGTTCTTCTCAAAACGAATTATTACAAATATTCTCATTCGTCATTTAATTGCCTGTATTTCATGTAATACCTACGTAATTGTAGTAGTGCCTGTGGCTATCCTATTTATTTAGCTATTGTTTGCTTTTATTACGTTCAATGGTCAACCCGAATCATTGTTCAAATGATTGGACCGTTAATCATTTTCAGCAGCCAACCAAATCAGTCTGAGTTATGAGATATTTATAGTGATATATACGTAAAGGTTGCCTTATATAACCTACTGACCAAATGAAATTTCTGTAATTTAATGATTTTAGCTGTTTTGTTATACTTACTTTGTTCAATGTAATTTAAATCTTTTATAGGTATGTTTATTATGGGTTCATCTGTATTTTTACTATTGTGTTGATATACTTTTGTAGAATAAAATCACGTTTAAAAACTACATACATATCTATGACTTCATTTAATATGTTCAAACTAAAAAGTATATCCGATTGATATAGAACATACCACGGTTTTGTGTCATATCCTGGAAAAAAAGAAACTACTGTGTATGAAAGAAAATATTGTTTAAAATTATGAAATATATACAACTCAATTTTGCCATATACGTAAAAATGTAAATCCGTTGCTGGACTATAAAAGGTTATCGTAAAAATGCTTATGTTAGAGAACAGAAATGATAGGAGGCTTGAGCCTTGGAACATCTCGGGACCAAGTTATGGCCCCTTTGCATCGTAAAGAAGGCAGTGACGGTAGCTGGAGGATCCTGTCCTATGTTCTCAGAGAGAATAAATTGTAGATGTTGATTTACAAGGTTACGAGGAGAAACAACGCTTACATTCTCAATTCGAAGGCAGATCTTCTGTTGGGGGGTTCCTGGATACTTTCAACGTTGTTTTTGCAAATTATTGAAAATAAAACAGCATGTTGAAGGCCTGCTAGATGAGCCAACTAAATAAAAAAAATATGTATGAATGGAAGTTTAGAAAATACATTTTACAAATAATCCTTCTAAGAAATAAATTGTATTTAATAATATTTATGACTAGAACCGGGCCTATACCAGGCTGGCTTGTCAGTTTTACAGAGGGTGACAGATAGTGTACCTTTTGTAACTTTCTGTTTCTGAGGATTGTTGGCCTATACATTATATGACATAGAAGTTCTTGCCTGCTCCAGGGCTTGACACTGTTCCGGAGTATGCATCGCTCCTCATGGCATGGGCTGTGATGGTCCCGCGTCTTTTTCCTCACGTGCAACTTGCTCCGGAACCTGCCATGTCAAGTAAATAGCACTCAACCAATCCATTATCAAAGGAATGAACTTCTTCCGTGTATCAATCTACATGTCAATTCAGGCAACAGTACTATAGTCACAGGTGTGCCTTTCCTTAGCTCCTGCTCAGCATTGTCTCTGATATGCTATTTATTTCAATCAGATCAGCTGCTGCTGGTTTCTGAGTTTTTGCAAAGGAGAGGATCTTTTAGATCCTTGTGCCACTGAATAGAGCTAGTACACTGGATATGTGCCAGCCTAGTAGTATCTTATTAGTTATCCTAAATTCTAAACAGATGACTCTATCCTAGCGCAATCTCAATAATGCGAACTTAATTCCCCGCATTACAGCTCCTATTCGTAGGTATGCTTGCCTGGTACTGAATGTGGGGCCCAAGATTCATTACTAATCTTTCCATTCTCATTTCACAATATGTAATTTGTGCACCCAGAACTATCCTTCTCTCCCAGAGTAAACAGAAGTGAGCTATGGCCAACTTATCTGATGCCAACTCTTTACCAGGAACATACGAACCAACAATATTATCACATAACCTCTACTTCAGAACCCGATGTAACTTTCGACAAAATGTCATTGATATAAGCTAACTCGGGTAATCTTCGTTCTTATCGGGCCACGACAGTTCTATTGAACACCAGCCTCTGTTGGGCAAGAGCTAATACTGGGCCATGAGGAAATCTTATCGCTACTGGATCCTCCACTTCATAACACTATCATATATAGTGATAACTCAGGAACCTATTAGTAATATACACGTTATATAGAGGGCCAAGGTCTTGAGATAAAAAGTCCCACCAGACCCAGCCAAATGCGGTTAAACACATCAGTTAATCGTAATAATCGTGACGCACTTCGATCGGGTCTGCTGCACGTCTTTTCTGATAATTCTGAGGAACAGTTCTTTATGGGTCATACCTGAAGACTTGGGAAGTTTGCATTAGAACATACCTGTGTCAGTGTCAAGGCTCCGAGCAGGCACACTGATTGGCTATTGCTTTTCCGAAGCTCCTTCGCAGGTTCCTGTTGAGGTCGTGAGGTGGGAAATCCTCTTATTACTATTTGTCTTTATTCTTTTATGCGATTCTCCCCGAAAAGTTGACACTGTACTGTGGCCAAGGTTGGCAGCATCGTTAGAAAATAGAAGTCGTGTGGTGGAAAATCCGCTTATCAAAGATATTCCTGACTTTAGTTTTTTAGGCGATCCTCACAAACAGGCTCTTTTGTAGTATGTAGCTGATGGTTTTACTTGATTTTCTTTATTCGAATATGATATAAAGCAAAAAAAAGTTTACTGGATCTCATGCCCTTTCAGGATGCATACGCAGGCTATCGTGCTCTGTATCATTTGATACTAATGGATGACATTCTCTTCTGCACTTCTTCGGATGAGAGATCTATAGTCTAGATTTGTTATTATTGCCATGGTAATATCCTGTAAACTTTTTCGAAGCAACAAATAATTTTTCTTTAATTAGAGGGAATCAGCTACCATGAATGTTGTCGGGTTGCCACTAGGGGAGTGCCTAATCACTCTAGCCCTGGCTACTAACAAGTGCGGATTGTTGTAGTTTATAACATGGACCATTGTTCCATGTCGGCGTTTAATATCTGACTCCATTTATGATAGGTATGTGTCCCGACAATACACTATGTTCAAGAGAAGAGGTACAGAGCTTCCATAAAGAATAAGACATGTTCAGAGTTCGAGCGGGGGCCCGGCAGCGTAACAGGCACAAGGCACCAGAGGGTCTGCAAAGAGGCTGAGTGACAGGGTGACAGGCTCATAGGTGCCTTGGCGTAAAGCAACCAAATAAAGTGGCTGAGGAGATGAGGAGACTGAGAAAGAATAGGCCTACATGGCGAAACCCCTTGGTTTAAATATTATTTCCCCTCCCTACCGGAAGGCGGAGCCTGGCCTGAAAGGGGTATGTTTATGATGTCACACCTGCCACGAGGTACGTGATCCCTCGTCCCCTAAAGAACTGTTTTATGGTTTTTAGATTTTATGACCGCCGGAAGGTGACCCTAGGTCTACGGGGTCTGTTTATGACGGCCAGGTGGCTTTTAAGCCGTGCACCTGCTGCTGTTACCTGACTTTTTACGACTGCCGGCCCCTGCATGATTTATTGCTTAAAACTTTCAACATGATTTCAAGGTAAATCAATATATTATATATGCACCAGAGTATAGGGTGATTTGACACTTATGTAGTTAGGATCGCTACAAATGTGTTTAACATAAATGAAGAATTAACCCAAACGTTTTAAATCGCTCCTTTTTTAAATAAGGACCAGGCTTTCGGTTGCCATCAAACAAGCGTAGGGTGGCCATAATAACGATGAAAAAAAAATTATCGTTTGTCGTAAATGTCGTCAATTTTGTAAATATACTTTTCATTTCTCGCTAATAATCTCAAAAGACATGTAGAATTGTCTTCTGAGCATATCTAATTTTACATTATATAAAAATATGATAAACTCTATAGAACAAGCCCGGTAGCAACAGTTTACTTGTAAGTGGTATTTACGATCTGCCCGTCCCTCCGTAGCCGAAGGTGAGTTCGTAAACTCCAGGAGATAACGCATCGTTTACAAGTTAGAAACTGAACGGTTATATTTCAAGGTAACTCAGCACCCACAACATTGCTAAAAAAATTTATTTTCTTATAACTTACCTAAAACAGTTTTCACACCCCATCCTCTCTGTGAAGCCAATCTTGGCTCTACCCACGGTTCCAAAGGAGAACGGGAAATTTAAATTAGATCTCGCAACAAACAATCGAATTATACAAGGTAATATCGGGGGGTGGAAAATTAGATCGGCGGATCAAAGGGCAGCAAACCAACGATGGGATTTAATTGGAGGTTTACCGTCAAAGGAATTTGAAGTGTCGGGTTCTGATTAGCAGGTATGCCGTAGCGCTTTTAGATTGGACCCGCCTTCCATAAATACTTCAACGGTAAAGGAGTAATTGAGTCTGGCGTATGCTTCAATGGTTCTCGAGCCGTTGGAGAGGAGGGTTCACAATAAACGACGTAAGCATGTAAATTTTCTAAACATAAAATGAATATGATATTGAAATTTAAGTAGATTGTTTAGCCGCCTATAATGGAAACCTCCTAACTCAAAATTCACAAATTTTACAAGTGCAGTGTTAAACATTGTCCAAATAGCTGTGTTGGCTCTTAAATTACAATTAAAACACTACGCAATATGGAAAATGTATCAATGATTTTCATGGGAGATCGAACCAGTTGATACATAAATCAGTTGCCTCTTTAAATCATTTTATTCAATTTTTTCTATTGATTCACACCTAACAACTATTGAACGCGGCCAACGAACAATAAAAATTATTCATAACTGAAAAAAATGAACAGTAGACAACTTTTGAAAGCTAATATCTCAAAGATATTGTCTTTGGAATAAGACAATATAAAAAATTTTTCTAAGCTTTCCGATTATAACAGATTACAGATAAGTCATTTAGGATGATCTGGTATAAACGGCCAATCAGAACCGAAAATCCATAGGAAATAATTTAGTATAAGATTATCAACCAACATTATAAATTGTTAGTTAGTAAAGAATTAATTTAAAGTCTAACCTGTACCGAAAACAACATTTGTTATTAATTAATTTGAATCTATCTTAATACAGATTAATAATATAGATAACTTGATATATGACACTTACTTGTATAGCCTGCTAAAAGACTGGCTATGCCTGCAGCATACACCGCAGTCTGCCTGGCCGATGCCTCCTCCTCGGAGGTGGAGTACTCTCGCCACTCCGAGCTGCGCTGCCGCCGCAGCCGGCCCAGCTGCCGTGAGCATCTGCGGCTCTCCATCTCTAGTTCTACCTCACTGTCGGTACCTCTTCTCCGGCACCCGTAGTCCTCATCCCTGCCCTGTAACCGTTTATGAAAGGTTAAGTTTGAGTAGCCCAGAGCTCATATATTGCACAATTGAGTGAAAAAATAATAAAGAATCTAGAAGAAATTGTATGCGATTGAGACACAGTTGTATAGGTATTGAATAAATGCAAATTGTCTGATGTATATCATCATCCTATAACTAAATCCTTTTAATTAACAGCTTCCAATCTTTTGAATATGCCTATGAAAAATTATGTTTGTAATCCTCGGAACAACATCCCTATTCCATGAACAAATATGGCTACTCTATAATAAGACTAATATAATTATAATTCTTTACTATCTATAATAACACAGAGATAACCGGACTATATTCTCAAACTCAATATCGTACGAAGCAAACCAAACAATATCTCTAGATATACAGATACTCCTAAAGGTCTTAAGCAGTCGACAGCACCTCCCAAGTTATGCAATCATCCGATAAACACATACATAGCATATGGAAACGTTGTCAATTGCTAAAAGTTGATGAAAACCTCTCTCTAGCTCCTTCTAGTTTTTGGCCTACTGTAGAACTGTATACTATGCTACTAATTTGTGAAAAGCAAACCCGGAGGGTCTTCAGTGATTTAATCAAGTGGTGTTTTCCTTCGGAACTCATCCCCCCCCACGAAGACCCACCAGTTCTTGCAGCTAGACAAACAGGCCAGTAACAGAATTAGAGGCAAATATAATTGGCAGCCTGGGAGTCGCACGCGGACCCACGCACGTGTGGCAAATGGCTGCTGATGAGCCAGTGGGGATTCGATTAGCTGGCGATGGATTGACTAACACTGACTAACAAGATTGGGCCAGGATTAGCGAGGGATCTGCCTTGCATTAGCTCACTGACAGCAGGAGATCTAGGCTTCTTAGGGGCCGTGTCCTGGTGGAATCATCGGGGTAATGAAGAAGATGGAGTGACGGACAAGTAGTAAGGCGAGTGAACTAATCACGAGATAATTATTAACTTATTGGAAAACCGCTACTTATAAGAGCAGATTAGCCTATAAATTTAAACACAAATCGGTTGAAGAACAAATAGTCCTACCGCTTTGTTATAGGTTAAAAGATAATTTTTAATTTAACTGATTTCATTTAAAAACAACATAAATAAAGAAACAATGTCTATAGAAACTGATAAGGTTTTACTTATTTATTAAATGATTATGATCAATGCTAGATAATATTAACAAAAAAGACTTTATTCTACTTGTGATAAGATTTTAGTCAATGAAAGTCGGAAATAACACTAAGCATATGGCTTTTTAATACATACGCATTCTGAATTGTGGTACTGAAAATTTTATTTTTTGGAATGCCCTTGCAATTATTTTTGTATTACCGTCTTAGCTATGAATTTAACCTAATAAAAAAAATAAAATCTTAAATAGTCTCATTTTGGAATTGAAAAATTGTAATATTTCGCGAAAGGGACCCCTTAAGATGTTTCATTCCTTATACTCAACCCATTCCAATACTTTAATTTGTTCACATTAAATCAAATTTAAATAAAATCCTCAAAAATAACCGGCTCAATTATTTATGTTCGACAAGCCATTTAATTATATTTTTCCAACATTCTGAAACAAAGGAAAACGAAGGTATAATAAACTTCCATTCAGAGCTTATCTTTCTGATATGCATTATTAACAATGTTTGGTAGGAATAACCCCTTTATTAATAAGAATTTTATGATGGTTGCTAGTTAAAAACTTATAAAATTTAAATACTAGATAAACCATACTGCTAGCCACGGTACATTGGCTCTTCAGGCGGTATTAATAATTTCATAATGAGGTGAAACTGGTGAACTGCTCTAATGATCATGTACGTTTCTTTCAGATGTTTCATTCTTCCAGAAACTTACATAGTCTTATAATATCCTTCCACGAACTATCATATGTAGTCTTTACGAAATATGAAGATTTATATTCAGATGATCCCCATCTTAATGAACCTTCTCCACTTGAATATCATTCCGGATCCTATAAAATTTCTAGTGACTTCTGAGAAGCAAGTAATGGAAAGATTAGATGACACATAAGGTGGAAAGATAGTCAGACTTTCAGATGTAGTGAGTTAGGCCATCAGAACGCACCGCTTACAAAACAACTATTTCATTCAATTATCATTCACAATTCAACTGACGTTAATTTTAATTTTACTGTTATACTGCAATAATGGGTGGTGCGCCTTTCTCAAGGCCTGGCCGATAAATCTGAATGCAGTTATAGGTCATCACGTATTGATCACTAAGAAATCATTTACGGCATTATATGCAATTTGTAGAATACTTTAAAATGTCCGTCAGAAATTCTTTTGCTCTCGAAATATTGACTTTTCTCGTTGACCATTAAAAAATACCTCAGTCATTGAAATAGCATGCACCTGGATTAATCAATATATGCCATCATTAAAAAAGTGTAATTGTCATAGAACCCCCCCCCAAAAAAAAAATAAACCCTAGATCCAAGAATACTGATCACCATAGCAGATTTAATAAGATAGTAATTACCAATTACTTTTGGCGCTCACCTGCCAGAGGGTACAAAGGGGGAGCCCTCCCCCCCCATAGTATTAGCAGTCAGTCATGCACGCTCGGATGGATGTCTTATTTACCCTCGGGATATGTCTACCCTCAGTTTGAAACTTTTTATGTCTCAATTGCTTAGGTGGGGATTTGTTCAGTTAATCATGTGTAATGTATTTGTTCATCACAAAATTAACAGTACCAGATGAAACTTTGAATATGCTACTACGGTCATATATGTTGCCTTTCGCATTCAATGGTGTGGGGATTTTCAGTCATTCGATTAGCTCTTAATCATTTTTTATAGGAATTCCCTGTATTTTTCCGAGCGAACCGACCCGAAACTCTCTCTAGATTTTTAATTTCGGTTAGTTAGTTGCAGAGCTTATTTAAAAACTGTTTTTTTTATTGTAATGCCCCAAAGGTAATGCAACAAGCCAAAATCGTTGTGTACTAGATGGCTTATTTCAGGATTTATTTTTGCTATGGGACACATAGGTATGCGATAATTAAACAATTAAGAAAATAAAAGTCATATTATAGAGGGCTGGTATTACGTTTTCATGTCATTGAGCAATCTAGTGAAATTTTGTTGTTAACCCTCAAAGGAAGAGTAAAGGTAAGGCTAGGGCCAGAATGACCCGAGTCACGTGTATTGCTGCAGTGCACGTGCGCCCTTAGGATTCCCCTGACCAGACTTCAGATACCCTTTTTTCCAATATCAGTCAGTGGTTTAACTCAGATAAGGGACATTTCTAACTGTATTTGACTTCGGACCAATTGACCAAAATAGACCAATACCGGTGAGGTACTTCCTAACAATCGCAACCAGGAAAAAAACGGAAGAGGTGTGAACTGGGCCACAAACGCAATGATGGAGAGGGGGGCCAAATCTGTATAAAGTGCCTTTAATGTATACGTGGAGAACATCCAATTTCGTCATGGACTTATTGCTACGATGGAGACTAAATGGCGCGAAATATTTCTATTCCATTTATGTTTTAATTTCATATATTTTATGTTGTATGTTGTAATTTTTCGTATTTCAGAAAGGCTCTGTTGGAAAAAAAACAAAAAAACTAATAACACTCGTCATAACTTAATAGCCGTCTTGGTCTTCCCCTCCAACGTATATTTATCTATTTCGCTGGTGTTGGTGCCAGTCTCATGCGGGAGCACTCAAAATCCATCTGGGGCTTTGATCTCCTGATCTGATCCTATTCACCCAATCTAGCCCCCTTCGACTTCTTTTTATCCCCCCAAATGAAAAGGGACAGAAATGAATGCGTTTTGCGAGCGTTGAAAAAGTAAGGACAAAAACGACAGAGGCGCTTCCTGGCATCCCAAAAGAGGGATTTAAAAAATGTTTCTAAAATATTGGACAAGCATATTGACTCCAATGGTGATTAAAGATTTTTCGTAAACAAAATTGATCACTTTGCACACAAATAGTTCGGCCTCGTACTCACGCTGGTTTAAAAAGTTTCAATACGGGATACTTATGAAAGTGGTCAGACATACTTTATTCCAGCAGCGGAGGAGTAGTGAACTGCACGCGGAATTTCTTGTTTTTCGGTCTGGCCCTCGGAACGAAGGAGTGGTGTAATTTGCCTCCCTTCGCAGGAGGTCCAGGATTTTTATCCTGTCACAGCTCAGTGTAAACTGTAACGCCCTCCTTCATCTCCCTAACGGTGAACATGTTGATGTCTGTTTCTTGGAGTACCAGGTAATTCATGTAGTGTTTTCTCCTGAGACTACTAGTGGTTTCTTCAGATCTGAGACCTGGTCCTGGAAGCTTTCAGAATTTTTTTTTATTTTGATCGATGAACTCAATTTTAGATTGCACCTTTATATTGCAGAATTTTAACAGTAAAATATAGAATTATATGTATATTCAATATAGTTTATGTTAACTACATTTTTGAGCAGCTTACGGTGGATGAGTCTAGGAAATACCAGATCTTTCGACTCTCAGCCATACTTTATCGACTCGTGTTCAACACAATATTCCCACTTCCGTTCCCCCAGCGCTGGCTGCAGTCAGTCGAGGCGGGTACACTTCAGGTTTAAGTTAGTATGTTAGCCGTCAGATAGTTTTAGATCCCTTTCTATGTAATCCGAAGGTGAGTATCTGGTGTAAAATATTTAAGCGTAATCGGAGAACTGTATTACAGAAACTGCATGAAATGAAAAAAATTGCAGTACAAGGAACCATTCAGGTCAGACATTGTTTATTGTTTGTGTATTTTTAATTTTCAATAAAATAATATTAAGGGGTTCTTGAAAAAAAAAACTGTTTTGCCTTAAGCAACAAATTACCGATGAAATAGTTTTTAAATGATCAGTATGAAATTACATATTGCCATTACCATCAATGAGCGAGGATTCTTGAGATTTTCTTCGCTGTGCAACAGTGGCTGCATAGACAGCAATACCCAGAGAGTAGACCTTTAGGGTGAGAGTCAGACAAGCGGAAGACCAAGGCCCCCTAATATTCAGGGCCCAGGGAATGACTAATAGACACAGCAGCTGGTTAATATTCCTCAAGACAAACCGAGGATGGGATACAGTGTCCTTTGATAGCGATCCGGGCCCACAATCAAATACTCTCTCTCTATATATATATCTTACCCTCTGCAGTTGCCTCCTTATTGAATCCCAATATAAAGAGGGGACCCCTTACAACCCTCTGTCACTAGCATAACAAACAATTTATACCGGCTCACCTCGTTATTTTTTATTAGCTTCTTCTTCTTCATCTCCCTCGCATGGGTGGTCTCGCATTCGTTATTGCTCCCGCGCCCTATGCGTGCACTGCCTCCAGCTGACGAACACCTCACGTCTGGGTACAAACGTGTCGGTATTACTGTTCGTAAGGGACCTGTTGCCTCTGTGTGGCACATCTTGTCTGTTAGGTGGATCATCTCATCCCCAACACAGATAATAAATAGATAAAAAAATTGCTGGGATGTCGGCTGTAAATGGAACTCATAAAAATTAAATTAAAATTCCCACAGTATTTTAGTACTTTCACGATACATTTCCAATCAAATCTATATGGCTTACCGCAGTTTTTATGTTAGTCAAGTAATCACAGGGGCGCCATTTTACGTTTGACATTATGCCCATTTATTATAAACATTTATTACATTCAAGACTGCATAAGAACATTATACAGAAACTAGTGAGAAAATGGTGTTGTATGTGGTTGGATGGCATAATTTCCTCCTTTCTTTATGTCAACCGTTGGTGATTGATGGTCTGAGGTGAATATATGGACATAACCTTGCTTTCCTGGCCAGCCATTTCTGCTTCTGTTCCGCCCTTGGGAAAGCAAAAAGCCTATATATTACAAATTCCTTTTAGAAAATGAATTAAAGAACATAAGAAATCGCTCATAGTAGACTTTTATCTTGATGAACGCTAATCTTCTCAGATCTAAAGCATCCTATTGCTTCTGCGTTGGAGTTTAGTAGTATCGAGAGAAAATAGCACCACCAGTGTTACATCCTAGATATCAATGTTTCTGGCTTCGAAAATAGTATTTTGCGAACAATAAGATTTTTTTTTCAAAATATTAGATGTAGGTTTATTTAAATTTGAAGGATTCTGCTTGTATCGAAAACAAAAAAGTTTTCTCTGCAATGTGTGCAACGTTGCTTTGAATTCGTTAGAGTGTAGTTTTAATTTATTATAAAAGCATGGACACTCATTATGAGCTTGTGAACGGAAGTGTCAGGTAACAGAAACATGTCACTACTTTCACATGGAAGTATTTCCTATCGAAGGATCGTGGATGATATTTGACTTCCGACACGCGAAGGTCTCCTATCTATGTATCTATATTCGTGAAAATAACACAAAGGTAGTGATTAAATGTGTTGACGTTCAATTAGGGGTTTAAATTTTTTTTTATTTTGTTGGATGAACTCAATTTTAGATTGCATCTTTTGATTGCAAAATTTCAACAGTAAAATAAAGTATTATATGTATATTTAACATAATTTATGTTAACTACGTTTTATTTATCAAACAGTACATAAATAGTGAGCCCTTATAGTTTCTACTAAGTTCTATAAGAGCAATAACAATATCCACCGCCTGACTCAGTGGGGGCCACCTAGGCTCTAGCTCTACCTGGGCTCTAGCTCTACCTGGCCTCTAGCTCTACCTGGGCTCTAGCTCTACCTGGCCTCTAGCTCTACCTGGCCTCTAGCTCTGCCTGGGCTCTAGCTCTACCTGGGCTCTAGCTCTACCTGGGCTCTAGCTCTACCTGGGCTCTAGCTCTACCTGGGCTCTAGCTCTACCTAGGCTCTAGCTCTACCTGGGCTCTAGCTCTACCTGGCCTCTAGCTCTACCTAGGCTCTAGCTCTACCTGGGCTCTAGCTCTTTTAATTTTGTTTGATTTCATAGGTACCATATTACATCAAAAAATATCGCAATATATTTTTAAATGAATTCCAGATGCTCACTATAACAGTTTGACACCATATCGACCCAGGAAGGGATAAGTGGCTGAGCACTAAGACGGAGGGCAGACGAGGCAATATAAAGAGCGGAGAGGAGAGGAGCCAGTATTGAGCCCTGCAGTGAGGACAGCTCCCTAAGCCTCCTGCTAAATGAATATTTATTGTGTCTGAATCCCTTTCCGTCCGATCCGACGTCTATCGGCCAGATTTATATTTCCAGTCAGTCGTTTAGTTCCCCTCCCTCCTAGGGCTTTATTGGACCGTCTGGTTTTTATCCTGCCATCTGTATTTCTTCGTCAGTACGCCAATGAGAATATTTATCGGTGATCGAGGGGTTTGCCCCTTGGGCCTGGTGGCCGTATACTTATGACAATAGCCCCAATGCCGGAATCCGAATATATTCCTTTTGCAGTCTATGTGGAGTACCATACGGAGGAGGATGGTGTAAGCTTTAACCTTACCTATTCTGTGTGAACAATAGAGAAGTAATAAAGACTCCTATAATGTAAAGAAACACCCCTACCCCATTTAACTATCAGCCCAGCAAAAATGCAAAAACCTTAGACTCAGCAACCTTATTGCAATAATATACTATTATAATTGTTTTTCATATCTATTCCAGCTCCTGAGGATGATTCCGTTTGAAGTATAAATGTATAAAAAATGAAGGATAAATTCTAAAATAATGTGAAACTTTTTTACCATTATATATATTTTCCAGTCTCGTGGCTAACGGGGCACACCAACCAGCACAAACCATATTTTTTATGGTAGATTTCATATGTTTGATTAAAGTTACATGAAAGTAATAAATCAATAAATGAGTAATTTTCTCATAAAGGATTATTTTTTAACCATAATTTACGTTTATTAAACTAAATTCTTTGCTAAATCTCCTTGAGTTTTGTTGAGACACTTACATTTCATAAAAAAAACTCTCACTTTGTCTTAAAAACTAACTTCTGTGTTTGAACTGTTTTACATTCCTCCTACTTCCTGTCTTGTGCGAAATTGTGTTATAGGACAGAGGTGGCTTTTCAGCGTTCCTTACTGTGGGAGTGCTGCTACATTCAGTCTGAATTTCCTGGCGCTCCATGATATAGGCCCAGGAATATCAGGGATCAAAGAGCTCGGATCGAGAGTCTGCTCCTTCCGACCACCACTTTCGAAAGGCTTATTTGGCAACAGAAGACAATATAGCGTACGTTTTGAGCAGATTACCGTTTTTAGGATTTTCCAAACCCACGGCGCTGTAAATACTTTGATTCAAATATAAATATTAAATAACTATCTGTACTTAACTGGACATTACTAAGGCTCTAAAGAAATCATTAAATGTTAATATAATTATTAGAAAAATAAAACGTCATATCTCTCTACGAAGTTTTATATGTCAAATGGGGTAAATGACTTTCAACAATCAAAAATTCCCTACGACTTGAGTTTTTCTACGAAGTATGTATAACTAACAGCCCTTTATTGATTTTGACAAATGTTTTTTTATTAATACCCATGATGAATTTTAATTGAGCATTAAAGCAATCATAATGAATTACAATGCGCTTTGCAAAAATATGAAACTTTGTGTGGATTTAAGAAATTTTATTTGTTAAATTATAACCCGTAGTATAATTATTTGACTGTTTTAATACATTTGTTTAGTATTTTACTACTTTTAATTATTATTTAGTGCATATTTGGGTAGTAGAGAGAAGCCGGCTCACCTACTACCCTCTGTACTCTGCTCATTGTGGTTGGCGCAAGTCGATCCAAGTCCCTATTTACCGAATAGTACAGCTTTTCAAGTTACTAAGAAAGTAAACCCTCCCCCATGGTGACAAAAGCGTACCAAAGACTTCGGTGACCCGGAGTGCATTAATAAAAAAACAATTTATGGCCTGGAGCTGGGAGGCGGCAGATAATATTTGCATGGAAATTGCTCCCTGGGGCCGTCAACAGTGGGCAGGTAATGGCCCTACACATTTACCTAGCCCTGGGGACCACCCTTTATCCTATGGTCTGCCTCCTCGCTATTAGCCAGTCCTATCTATCGGCCTGTAGCTTACCTCAGCCCTGTGCTAAGGCTACAGAGAATACTGAGTTAAGGGGAATAAGCTAACTAGAGACTTTGAAACAAAAACTGATAAAATTATGCTTGGAATGTAAGCAAACTGGCAACAAGGGGTTAGATTCTTTTGACATTACCAATGCCGTGAATCTGCGTACTTACCATCCCTGATTTGGAAATGTCCCGGACTTGATCTAAATGATCCATAGAATTATTATTTAGATTATGATAGTTAGCAATTAAATGTAACGTCGGGTTTGTTTTGCCACTACAGATCTGTCACAATGTAAAGTGCAGATTGTTTAGACACATTATGACTTTGAACTTGATCTTAAGAACTAATTATACCTAATAATAATAACTAATCTAAGAATTGACTATATATTTTTGCATTATCATCTTCAATGTTATTCTGTCATTTGAGTCTGTTTTGCGTAAGGTTAATCGTTTCCTCGAGTCGACAGTAAAGGTTTTTGGATATTATGGATGGGACTATTGAATTTTAGTTTGGATATTGAATAAAGCGTCCAGATTTGATTTTGGTATGAGGCATTCAACCCTAATTTTTAAAAATAAGAGTGAATCGTTTGTCGGTATATTGGCTTAGATAGTTGCAAAGACGGTGCTCGTGGTTCAGAACTTTATTAATGGACAATGTTTCAACAAATCAACACCTATGTCTACATCACGTTTTTAGTGTGAGATGATTAGAGCTTAGAAGTAAGCCATCTTACAAGAGATTGGGGTCAGTTCTACATAGGGAAGGAGAAGCAGACCAGGATCGCTTTGTACAATACAAAACGAAGTGTGGTGTATAAATTTGGCAGGTATGCCTTCACACTTAGGACCACGACACCTCAAGAAGCAACAAAGCATGTCGAAAGGAGGTTATTTTTGTCTGGTATAAACGTTGGTAAAATGCAGCATCACATTTAGGTTTTTCCTAATGCATACAAGAGGCTTTCCATGAGACTGCCGGACTTATACGTCTCACAGATGCTTAGTGGTCACGGGAACGGTCGGGTAAGGTCTCATCGACCCAGCAAATGCCCAGAGGGCGTCCGAAAGAGATAAAAAAAACTTATGGTCTTTGACGTTTCTAGTTGCGCGGTATTACGTTCAGGAGAAGTGGTACAGGGTAATTATTATATGTAATTTTATGCAACCTCAATTATACGAGTTCATACTTGGTATCCTTGGGTAGGCGAAAACTGTCCCAAAGGCGAGTGCGAACCAGTGTAAACTGCATGGCTGGGGGAGATGCTATATTTTGTAGGGACCCAGTGATCGTCGTCTGCATGGAAGGGGTCTCTTATAAAAATATGGTAGTTTAGCAGGGTAAGGGTAAGGGTAAGGGTAAGGGTAAGGCCAGGGAACTCCACTGGGAAGGCCGTGGAGGCTGACAGTGCCGGAATAATGCTACCAAGGATAGGAGACAGAAGTGCAGAGATACTTAAATAATAAAGCCAAGATTCGGTTAGAGCAACAAACGCAGCGCAGAGAGAGAGGGAGAGCAGTGTATCATTTATTATTAGGGAGTAAGTTTCTGAATCCGACTGTCTAAAAAACCTCAGAATGTCTGCCTTATATACAGGCCATTCTCGCACCCAGCAAACGAAAGAGCCGTTTATTTTGGCCAATCAAGGACTACTACGCCCATGCCTCTAGTGAACTCTTGCGGTTCCGGGATCGGGAACTAGTCCCTTCTCCTATACTGATGCCAAAGATTTTTTGGTAAAATATGGAAAAGAAGGTGTGTGTTTTTGGTCCGTAATGAGGGTAGTTTTATAATTTTCTAAAGTAAATCTGTCGTGAAGAAGTTGGCACAAGAGGAACACGAAATCTCTTGAGTTTCAAGCATGAGCCGACTCCGTTATGATGTAGTGATATATTGGAATAAGTTGATCATATTATACTTATACTTTTCAAACGTATACAACTGAAAGAGCATAACTCTGGCGTATAATCCTCCTCTTCATGCGTCATTTATTATTCTCATATACCATGAAAGAACTCACTTCGCACTCATCGCGTTTTGCAAGGCATTTTACTCTAAATAGATATATATTAAAATCGTATAATCATTTGGACTCCTTTCTATCAAGTCTCGAATATAAACATATGTAACGTTAGATTAAGCTTCTTACTCTCATCTTTTTAGAATGGCAGCTACCCCAATACCCAATATCAATACAGTTACCCTGGGGACTGTGGAGGAATTTAACTAAGTAAAACCATAGTACTCTTTCTTTTATAACTATAATCGTTATGATTTATTTGGTATCTTATAAAACAATAATGTTACATTTGCTCACCTGATCGTAGACCACTTCAGAAATTGAAACAGGAAAGTCCAAAGAACTGTTTATTCTTAACAAATCTTAAACAGTCATTCGTGGAACTAGTTTATCGTCCATTTTACGCGGCTATTGAAGCATGGAGTCACCATAAAGCAAACGTTTAGGCTAGGCTCATAAAGTGCCAGTGAAATACTTTAATAACTAGCAGTGTGTAAGCAATACCTTAAATTCAACCGTTGTTTTTATCATTCTGAGGAGTAAGTGGTTAAAAAAGTTTTCTAGCGGCTTTTGTAGCCGAATTTATTTTCTTAGCCAAGGAAAACTTTTTATAGTATCGGCATATAAAGACCACTATCGTGGAATTAGTCGGGTTAACAGCTATACTGTGGCGTCACAAGAGCTGTGCCTGGATTTATTATTTATTATGCTGGAGTATTCATGCCTGCCGCTGTGTTATTTTTTGGAGCCCTGATAGCAGGTAAAAAATTTCACACGAAATCTCCGATTTAAGCTTCAGATCACGTCCACCGGATTAGTCATGTTTGCGGTTTATTTTATAATGTGCAGAAATTGAGAATTTATGCTCCATCCCGGTTTTATATCCAATATCACTTTTATTATTTCTTGCTTCTAGTGTACTTATATCGTTGAAGTAGGCTCTATAAGTGGAAGCAGTAAGGATAAGCAATCTGCCACGCTCATTTATTTATTTGTTATGACCACTTCCCTGATGAGTGATTTTCCATGATAAATTCAGTAATAAAGCTACTACATGGCTATTTTATACTGTATAACCATACATGATTATGAAGTACAACAAATAAAATGAACGAAACAAGTGTCTAAACGTAAGATTTATTGAAACACACAGTTTTTTAAATTCAATACTCATTTGAGATGTTTCTAAAATTCATCACTTTAATACATATTATTTATATGTTAAAATGCAACATTTATCACAAACAAAATACATGGTTACTCACCTGAAACTTTAGACTTTAACTCGGCTACGTTACAATCTCAGTTTGTTTTTAGGTAATTTTTATGACATCAGTGCATTTGAATATCGCACGCCTTTATTTGTGTAATTTTAAAAAAAAGGTAAAAGTTTGTGTAAAATACACTTTCTGGACGAGAGGATAGGTCCCCTATGATTCAATTATATGAACAAAAAAATGGTTTGGCTGAAGTAATAACGATGGGTTAAACGTATTTCAAGATAGCTCCAATGAATTAGATCCGAGAAACCGTTATTTTTTAAAGGGTAATATTACGAATAAATTTTCTACATATTAGTAGCTTTGGAGAAATAGTTACTGGTCCTTTGAATATTTGATATAGCTACAGGATATAGGATTCTTGCAATCAATGTTCCTACCCTAAACCTCAATACCTGCAGTGTCCAAAACGGTTGTATGTTGATTAGGATAGAGTCTAGAAGTTATAGTGTAAGAAATTGTGGGTACGAGTTAGTATGAAATTGTTGATAAAAATGGTTTTATAGACGACGGACTACAAATTTAAAACCCAAAAATATTTTGAAAACGTTAGATGGGATTAACCATTATCTCAGAGAAATGTTTCTTTAGGGTACTGCTACAACTGTGGAGAGCTAAGGACCAAGTTAGGAATTTTTTTTTATATTATGAGCTTTCTTAAGATACCTGTGTAGGTACTTCAATGAATAAGTCACCTACCGGCTACAGTGAGAAGCCCACCGAGCTCACCCCAGCCGAGAAGCTGACCCAATCAACTCCTGAACTGGACCTTTTTTTTCTAAAAGTAATCTAGCCGAGGGGAACGCTCGTTTCAGAAAAGGAAACAAGCAGTATCTACGTTCAGTGGGGGACATTTTTCACTTATATACTTATATTTCAAGCATATTGCCCGCAGCAGATTTTTTTTCTCGTTGATGATTGTACTCATTGGACAAGCGCTGAGACGAAGCTCATGCTTTATTGGACAGAAAGGTTTTCGATAATTTTTCCCAGGCCACCACGCTGATGAGAGCTGAGCGCAAGGCTTAAAGTGTTATTTGAAGTTAGGGAGGCCGACTTGAAGAGATCAAACAGAGCAGCACATGAATCCTAAGGGCTGTTATTTTTGAGGGCAGAACGGGACGGGTCGGTCAACAAGCGCACAGCCCACTGTAGGGGGGGGGGGCGAGGAAGAGGGGCAGGGGTGAAATTAACGCCGCTAGCGGTTGTTAGTATCTCTTTGAAACTGTACGTCTGCCCTACTGTGCACAGCCTGCGCTTGTGACTGCCATACACCGCTTGATTACTTTCTCAGTATGTCAGATATACAGTGACTTTCCAAACGGGAAAGGTTATAAACTTTTCAGATGTCATGTGAGTATTTTTCATCCTTCCATGGAAAATACGCATCTTTAACAAAACAGTAACGTTTCTTACACGAAAGTTACTCGTGAGAATTGGTCAACCGCTCTTATAAATTTAATAGACGATTATTAAAACCATACGGTGATTTTTTTTTTTAATACTAGTTTTGCTTTTCAAGCCATCTTATTTTACTAAAAGCCGTATTTTAAAACAAAAAAGATATATATATATTGAAACCTACCTCATATTTTACCATTTCTTTTTCTACTTTATTTGATCAATTTACCTTAACTAATTTGGCAGGTCCGTCATGAGATCTTTAATTCAAATTGTTTTATGTCTTTGACATAGGAATTTATCCCGATTGAATCGCCCGATCTCAAGGCTAATGTTGTAGTTATTAATAAATTGAGAAACTAGGAATTGTGAAATATATTCAAATAAAATGATTATAACAAATAATTATAATTATATAGAGTGCTGACAAAAAGTATAAAAAAATATTCAATTCCTTTTAAATTAGGATATTTACTACTAATTACAAAAACATGAAATTTGAGCTCAATTTCTTTTAATGGATCCATAATAAAATCAATAATAATATCACCCAATCCATGATCTTCCTTTTTATCCAATCAACGTTACTTCTGCTGTTGGTTCTTCTCCTCTCTTCCTGTTAATGACCGCCAATTCGGGAGCTTGCTCTGGTTCGCTCTTCTAGACGGTTCGTCTAAGACTGCCCGTTTATCTCATCCCCACTCCTAGGAGCATAAGGGAAGATGTTTACCAGATGTGAAGGTTACTGGCCATGATATGCTCAAATATCATGAATGTTACAATTGCCTTCCCTTATAAATGAAAAAAATTTATGAACATTTTTTTTTTTATGTGGATCCACAAATATTTTGTTGCTGCGTTCGATTTGTTGAATTTGTTGTTTATAATGGGTGTTGAAATTTTACAAAGTTTATACTAATAATTGTTCAAATTTGGCAAGGTTTTAAATTGCTTGAAGAGCGTACAAGCTGTTTGTAAAAATTTTTTACTTAACTTAATTATTATGGTAATTAGTATGGATTAGTTCGAAGGTACATTGTTTTATGGAACATAACGCAACTTGGAAAACATTTGTTGAAAAGTTGTGGAATACATATTGGTTTTTAATGAAAAAACTTGACAATTCTACTGGTAATTAGTAACAATAGAGAAAAATTGTTGTGTGTGTGTGTGGGTGATTTGAATATTTTACCTGAGTGAAAAGATAGGGACGTCGTTGTCGCGTATAAAATAATATTAAATCAATCAATTAAATGTACTTAAGCATTCAAGGAATATTTACGATCCGTTTTATAGATTAAGTGATAATGAAATCAAAAGCTTCACTTGCCGATAATTCCATAGACTTTACTAGGGTCAATATTTCTAATAATAGTTTTGTTTTTGTTTGTATAAACTTTCTAAAGTTTATGTGTCATCCGATCAGTATTATTTTCATTTAATAATCAAAATAATAAAAGAAAACTATAATTTTTTTTCTTTTTTTGAAGTCATATTGTATCGAACAAAAAACATCCCTGTAATTATTTTCAAATTCCTTCCATTCATCAATTTTAATGTTGTTCAAATCAAACACGCAAAAAGGAATTTCATCAAAATGAGTTGGAATTTGAGATTCCAATTTCTTCATATCCAAACCTTTATTTTGAATTATTTTTAATTTTCTCACCTTATCGCTGGTTGTCTGCTGATGGTCTGTAATTTGATCTTGCAATGAAATCACTTCTCCTTTCTTAATATTCGCTGTATCTTCTAATTCTAAAAATTTATTTTCCAACAAACTCATATTATTCTCATAGTCAAGCTTTATTAGATCATGTTGACGTGAGGTACACTCATCATTGTTATCTGCAATCTTCTGTTCATATTCCAATGAAGTCATTTTCTCTTCATTATCCTTAATTGAATATAAGCTAAGATCTGTCTGACAATCAACATCAACTAGTTGTGACTTTGTTAAAATTGTTTTTTCATAATCTGACGTATTTTTCAATAGAATGATTTCTTCTTTTAATTTTGAATTTACATTATCATTTCCTTGGAGTGTTCTCTCCTCACAAATTTGTAATTGTCTATCTAATTTATCGTTTACATCCGTGTAACATTGTTCGAATTTAGCCGATATTTCCGATTTTAGTTCTTCCCTTAATTGATCAAACTTCCCGCTCAACTCTTTTTGTTCTTTATTATTTTCTTTAAGTGCGTTAGATTGACTGTTTAATTTTTTTATTAATTCTTTATTATTTTCTTTAAGTGCGTTAGATTGACTGTTTAATTGGGCAAGGATTTGTTGTAACATCTTTGTCGTAGTGTTTTCACTCGGTTTTACTGCGGGTTCGGGGTTTGGGTTACCTCTTTTAGAGGCTGCGTTTAGCCCAATCGTGGGTAGTATGCCTGAATCTGACCCGGACATATTTGTGTTTGTGTATGTACAAGAAATGTGAAATTATGAGAAAAATATAAATTGTTAGTGGTTAGTTCTAGTTATTATTCTAACATGCAATACCTCACAATACCTTTGGTTTCTTTAGAATTTTTGAAGTTAATCCCGGAGCGGCCCCCATTGAAACCTACCTCTTTTTTTACCATTTATTTTTCTATTTTATTAGCTCAATTTACCTTAACTAATTTGGCAGGTCCTTCATGAGATCATTAATTCGAATTGTTTTATGTCTTTGACATACGAATTTATCCCGATTGAATCGCCCGATCTCAAGGCTAATGTTGTAGTAATCTGGAGCCACCACTGTCATCTACTCCTCTACCACGTCTTCCGTCAATATCCAACTATTTGAAGTGGGGAAGGTCCAACTTGCATCTCACCAGTGTGGCCGTCGTTTTCTCCACAGCCCTTGACCAATGTGGCACAGATGACAGATTGATCAATGCATCAGACTTCTGCTCGGGAACCCCCTACGATGGTCGCGACCAGATCGTCGGGTCGGTTTCGAGAGGTCGGGGTCCAGAACTGAGCCTTGGGGACGCCCCGGCTCCACCGGTGCCTCCACGTCGTAAGACATTCCTCTGATGACCGCACTACGCTGACTCAGGTAGTTGCCCACCAGCTCGTACAGGTTGCTTGGGGCCTTCAGCTTCTACAGCTCCCTCAGGACCTAAGTCCACCATACCCCGTCGAAAGCAGAGGAGATGTCGAATGTAAGTAGTACCGTGTACGAAAAAAATTTTTTTGAGTAATATTAAGAGTTAGTAGAACGGACCGTACTAGTATCACATTTCATTCTGCTTTTCATACTTAAGGTTCCTTTCATTAAAAAAAAAAAAAATAATCTGACAACCTTAAAATTTTGGATCAAAAATTATATATCTACAGGTAGGCAGGAAGGAGACATGTGGCATGATAAATAAATAATAAAGTAATATAATTACTTTCTGTTTGAAGGAGCACAATCGAAGATGTGGATTGATAAGCATTTTATTACGAGTTCATTGTAAGAACATATTATTTAGAACGATACTCTAAACTTTCAGGTAAGCATTGTATTTCAGTAGACCAGCTTAGCATTTTCTTAAATAGGCTATACAATGTAAGGAGAATGGGTCGTTCCCTGATCCAAGATTTTCATTTTCTTCTTTTTAAAACATAACATGAAATACAAAAACATGAACAATATTATTTTATAATTAGTTACAAACTTGAACCCGTAAGCACAAATAATAAATTATCAGCCATCAGAAGTTATTCATTGAAGTTGTTATTTATTTACTTGAAACGAGAATGCTTTCTAATGGTTTGTCCATTACTTGCAATTTACAATTAGTAAACATTATCTTTTTGGTGGAATATTATAGGTTTGCTATGCAAGGCATTGTGAGATCGCATCTCAATTAAAAATCATTAAAGAGTACATATTCAAACATTCTTAAAAAATGCTTCATTACGTTCAGGAAATGCCTTAATTATAAAATAAATCTTTATAATTGTATTTCCTAAGAAGCGTGGTTTTCGGAGTTTACCGTCCAGCCCATTTAAGGGTGGTTAACATTCATTATTGAATTATGTTCCTCTTTAACAACGAGTTTATAACAAATGGCAGCTCTGATGATTTCTGATGGGTAGGAAAACCTGAACAATACAAATGCCGTGATTACCTTTTCTGATATAACAGAACTCCAACAATAAAAATTCAACCAACCTTCACTTTTTCCAACACGTTTAGGTGGTCGATCAGTGATAATTTCTATCATCATGTTTATTTTTTTTTCTTTGATTCAAAGTTTGGCTCAAAATATTTTAACTTTTTGTTATAAATTCAAGGGAAATAGGAAGTCGGAGATTTCGTTGAATGGGAGTCATTTGCATAAAGGGTGTATTAGCATCTAGATAACCAAAGTTTTTGATAAAGCAAGTCTTACACAAGGGAATGTCAGACAATGCAATTGAAAATAACTCCAAGTTTCTTAATCCCGCATAACGTCAGCAAATGGATAGAATATTTAATCAAAGCTGATTCTATAGTCATTCGTCAGTACCTTCGTCACCACTGAATGACCGTGAACTACCCTCTAAGTGCTTCGTATTATCGGTTATTTTTGAACAGAAACAACCCAAAATTTTTGCCAAGCAATATTAAAACTGATGTTTCTTGTTTCCGAATGTACCTATTTTTAATTTTTCATAAAATTACAGTAAATCCAAAAAACGTTTTCACACCCATCTATACTAGTATCATAAAGCAGTTGATTAAATATATGCATTAATAATTACTACTCCCGAGAAAAAAAAATAGAAATAATAAAATAAACGGATATCTCATAAAATAGTTTATTAATCTCTCTACGATCATCTGATAAACTAATCAACCTTTTACTTATCGTTCTCTAGATAGATCTAACTTATAGGGCTTGGAATTCCAGTTTTGTCACTGTGACCTTGTTAAGAAGACGGTCGGAAAATACTCATGCAGAAGGATGTTCAAAGTTCTTCACGTTGTAGATGTTCTGATTTATGTAATCTTTATGAAAAATATTTGGTACGCATCTAGGCTAGTCACATATTCCAAGTTTAACGCCAATTGATTTTTTACCCCATTCCACTTTCAGAAGGTTTATAAACAGCAAGGGATCGATAGGCAGATGAGTTGTGAAGTTCAATCTTCCTGGTAGAGTACCTTTAGGGAAAGATTCTCGGCAAGGACTTGTGAAAATTTATCAAAGTAAAATCTCTTCTTGTAAGGAAGACAGAGTGAGAAGAAGTGCACAATATGACCCGAATATGCAGTATGAGATAAATTTTCCTAGGTTATTCTCGAGGGTGGTTTCCGGTGGACCTTGTTTCTAATCCCCTGAATTCTCGGTTTTTATCCAGTCCTCATACATGTCCAAACCACTTTGGTTGTATTTTTTCCCAGACTTCCTTCAGAGAAGCAATCTGCAGACCTTCTCTTAATATTCGATTCCTGGGCTGATCGCACTAAGGTTTTTCATCCAAGGTACTTCTTTTCTACTATGGTTGATTCGTTGACCCATCTATTTAAAATTACCCAACCCTCGCATTCATGACAGTGAATCCAACAGATTTTATTTTACTACAAAAACTTAGTTCAGTTCGTGGAAACTGGAACATCTGGAGACTGTTAGAAAAGTGCAGTGGTGAAATGAGTATAGGAAGGAAAACACGTGAGGAAATAGGGGTAGGAAGCTAGAAGAAAAAGGTTCCATTACCCTAATGCGTTTCCTTAGCGATTAGGAAGACAGAAGAGGGATTCAGAGGAGTAGGCCTGTAAACAAGTGGGCCCGAACACCGGCAAGTTGGGCCGCCGCAGCCACGTAGTCTGTTTAGGGTCCGGCAAGTTTTCTAATTAGCGGAGAACGGAGGACCTGGCGCTGGCCAGTAAATCTCCGACCGGAGCAGCGCTAGTCTCCACGGATTAACTACAGCCTTAATTTTAAATAGCTGGCTGGCGAGCGCACCCCTGGGAGCACTCTTGTTGGCAGCGATAGTTATTTCTAGTCTGCATCTCATGGATTACAGTGCACTGGCGAGTCCCGCTCTGCTGCATGCGGGATTAGAGTTCGGACAGGCTGCAGGCGGGCTGGGATCATCAGGACTAATTATTGTGGGATTAGCTATCAAATTACAAAGAGCAATGATAAAATGTTATATTGAAATGGGATATGCCATTGTTCTAACAACTTACATTAATAAAAACCTAAAATTTTACAATAGACAAATTTTCACTATTTATAGTACCAGAAAAAGAAATTAAAACAAGAATGAACCTGAATTAAAAAAAAAAACAGAATTCCCCTTTTTGCCTCTTTCTCCATAACCAGAAATTTGGTGAATTTGGAGTTGTGTTTAATGTTTATATTATATGAATGTTTATTGTAAAGGTAAATATATACTTTTTACTCATTATATATATATATGTAAGACAATTATTGAAGGGGGGGGGGGGTGAATAAACTGAAATCAGTTTCTCTGTAAACAAAGTTAGCAATTTTATTCACTGTATATTATATTATAAAAATTATTCATATTGATTTACATAATCTTACCTGTAAAGAAAGAAACGACTATTAAAGTTTATAACTATCACTTCTCTATTTACACTCTATCTATTAATGGGAATGGTTGAGCTTTTGGTATAACTAGTTTGTTCAGTTCACAAAAATCTAAACAAAATCTTGATCGCTTGTTTTCATCTCTTTTGAATGCTAACGTTGCTGGGGCTGCAAACGGACTATAAGACTCTCCAATTAAATCATTTTGTAATAATTTTGCCACCTGATCTTCTATTTCCGTCTTATCTGCTATAGTGCATCGATATGGCTTCTTGCTGCAGACTCTGTTCACCAGTAAGTCAATTCTAGCTTCGTAATTCTTAACCGTGCCCACATTATATTTATTCCTGGCAAATACTGTACTTCACTTTTCTATCAGTCTTCCTATCTTAATCTTTTTCATATCATCTACGTGATCTAATTTTATTTTGAACCCGTCTTCTTGTTCATTATAATTCACTTTAACTTCTTAATTTTTTTCTCAGTATTTACTGTTTCATCTTCTTTCTTCTTTAGTATTTATAGATTCTCATTTTGTATTTATCTAAATTTTTTTATAATATCTAATCCTATAAGAAAATCTTCAAAATCGTCTCTCACTGCAATGAACACACCAACATATTTTTCTATGTCAAAAATTTTTACTTTAATGGTTACTAAACCTTTTGTTTGAGTCACACCATTAATTGTTTTTAAATATATCTTATAACGTCTTCTGTTTTTTTCTTTATCTTAATTAATTTTCAATTTATTAGAGAGACTTGGGATCCTGGATCATATGTCCCGTTTACTTGTAACTTCTCTTCTAATAATATTTTTACTTTAGTCAATGGTGTGATTATTCGTTTTTTGTTCTGTATTTAGATCTACTTCTAATACTGAGTTGCTTCCTATTATTCTAGTTTCATTATTGTCTCTCTTTTTAAACCAGCATGAAGCTTCTAGATGATATCTGATGCCTTTGTTTAATTGTTCACAATTATTGCATGGCTTTTTTTTTTTTTAAGTTTGTTTTTACTGTAAAAATTTCCTCTTTCTTTTTTATAAAATTATTTTTGTTCACTAGACCCTCAAATTTTCTGATTTTATCAAATAATCTAGTTGAATTCTCGAATTTTTCTTGATCTATCTTATTTCTAATGAACTGAGGTAAACCTGTAGCTATAAGCATTACTAAAGTCTTTGAACTAATATTCTCATCCATATCTAACAACAATATCTCTTTTTTATGGCGTATTCTATGAGCAGACCTTCTTTATACCTATAGGATATAGCATGCATTCCTGTACTCCATCCTGGTCTGCAAAAGTGTCCAAAAATTTCTCTTTTCATTCAGATCATAAAAAGTCCATTGTTAATATTGTTAGGGTAGCTGAGTGCCAGTCTAAACATGAAACATTCAATGAATTTACAAATTTGAAAATAATGAACTTTGTATTTCAGTAATAACTGTTTCATGTTTAATCTAAGAAAATTTTGAGCCTGGAGTAGAAGATTCTCTCGTTGAAAAAGTTTCTATCCTTTTTTAAATTAATCATTTTGTTCCTCAAGATTAATCACTTCAATCGATGAGCAAACATCTCTTGAAAAGACTTTCTGCTCAGGCGTTAACGGCAATCAATAAGAAACTCCCGGAGATAAAATTTGTTACGGTAATTGGATGGGAAACAGATTGTTCACTGAGACTAAAGCCCTGGCTGGTGGCCCCCCTCCTGAAATAGGGAAAAGTTTAATTAGAAATTTTCTAGATTTATTAGGCTGAGATGTTGGTGTCGGACATCTTGTCCGCAGGCCCCTCGGATTAGAGAAATATTAATAACAAGGGAGGTGATTAATAATTAGGCTGGCTCTCATCCCCGTGCGGGGGGGGGGGAGGCAACGGCCCTTTATTTATAATCCGGGGAGTTAATTTTAACTGAGAGATCCGCTTAGGGCAGAGCACAATGCCAACATCGTCCTTCTCCATGTAATGCCCTGGCTTCCCTCGGCTAAGGTCCACTAAGCCCTTGGCCTCACTGCTGCACCGGGTTTTTTTTTTTTCAAACTGGGGGATGGATAATGCTACCTTCAATCAAATTCTGCCTCAGGAGTGGAAGAATAATCAGAAAGGATTATCCCTTGGTAAAAATAAGAATTTGTAGCATTATTGAGTTTAGCTCAAAAAGTATTAGATAATTGGTATAAAGGCCATATATGTATGTGTATACTGTATGTACATATATGTATGTAAATATTTTATCTGGGAAAAGTGGTACTTTTATTTTGTTACTAAGAGACTTCTCCCTCTCGGCTGCCGTAGGTCTTTTTATGTAGGAGTCATTTGATACCTCTGTCCAGCTTCTCAGTGCAAGTTAGATTTTAAGGTTTAAAATTGGTTGTCAAGCATTAGAAGTGCGTAATTCCCATTTAATACTCACCTTAATGCTTCCTATTAAACCTCCTATGCGATGAATAGCAAACTAGGATATTAAGCTCGGGTACTACAGTAAGAAAACTAATTTGACATTATCATTGTAGTATCGTTTATGTTATATATTGTGAATTTACTCCTCTTTTTTCTTTCATAGCACCTTTAAATTTTCAGATAGTTATATATAATTATTGATCCTCAGGCGAATCTATTTACAAATTATTTTTGTATTTCCTGTAGCATCGCTACATTATACACAGGTTTTGTTATTTTATAAATATTTTATAATGAATAAACATGTATAATGATACACATTATACGTGACTGGCCTAAACTGACTAATAAAGTTGATGGGTCTCACCTTTTTAATCAAACTTAAAACTAACTTACATACTAATTCTCAACCTAATTTTTCCCCGACAGTCTGTTGCCATCGATGTGAAAGGGGTGGAGGGGCCATAGTGTTAAAAACTGGGTTGGTTAGGTGCTGCAACGAGTCAAAAAACTTGATGTGCCTCCGGCGGATGAACTCACTCACTGACGGCACACCAAGCAACGGGTGCAGGTCAGCGTTCTTTAACCTCTCGAGAGAGGGATGTCGGACCACTTTTCGCAAGATCCCATTCTGGAAATGTTGAAGACATTTGGCTGTATTGTCAGTAAAGTGGGTAAATAGCGGGACACCGTACAGCAGAGCTGGCCGGATGACACATTTATAGATCACCTGTTTGAGACGAAGCGACAGGTTTGGTGAAGTTAGCAAATGCGATAGCCGGTAAGACCTGTGTCGCACTTTTTCTATTTTATTACTAAAATGAGTAGAGAAATGGAGATGCCTATCCATTTTTATGCCCAGATAGTACATTGAGAAAGCTGGTGAGTTCTCTTGCCCTCCTATACTATACGATTTTGGCAAGGATTTTTTCCTCTTTTGGAGGGAGAAGACTACGCAGTCGGTCTTCCCTACGTTTACACTGATGTTTAACATGCCCAGTCTGTCACTGATAACGTTACAAACAGACTCGGCCTGTGTAAGAGCTCTTTGTGCACTCATGCTGCTGCTGTAAACCACAATGTCGTCGGCGAAAGCGATTACAGTAGCTTCCTTATAGTTTGTCCCAACAATTTCAGATGTGTACATGCTAAAAAGAACCGAAGACAGAACCACTCCTTGAGGAACTCTACAAGTCAGAGGGAATGGTTTAGAGAGGCCTTTAATAAAATTATGGAAGATAAATAAACTCACTTGTTGTTTTATTTTGTTCATAAAAGCCTACAATCATAAAATTAAGTTCATTTTCGTTTTCGTTTTTACAACAAAAGTACTATGCTATTGCTAAACAAAATACATAATAAATAAAAACATTACCCTTGCACTGTGGCCGAATTGTTGAGACTGAAAATTATTGGATATAAAATTACTATCCCCTTCGGGATTACAGCAATCGGGTAATTTGAGCTAGGTTTACTTAATGAATCCATCCAGTGGGGTAAGGTAGATGAGGCACGGTGTTAAACACTCGACTGTAAGGTGGTAAGCCGAAACTTAGCTGTTTTCCAGCATGTGAATTCAGGAATGCTTTGAATAGGATTATTTTTGAACGTATCGAATAACAATTATTAATAATGAACGATACCCATTATTTACTTAATTGGTACACCTATTTATATTTAAAATACCCTGGAGAATAAATCCTGTCTCCTCCCGGGGCAGATAGTCCCGTCTCTCTGACCTTTATACCGCTTCCCACACAACCGCAGCACTCGAACGTTCCTTTCGTGCTCACCTCATCACTCTCTGGAATTCTCTCACTCTTAATATACTTTATCGTTACACACTTATTAAACCGTCGTATCCCAACACCTCCTTACCTTGTCCGAGACAAACGTTTGCTAACCTAGGATGTTTGAATTCTTTTTTACAATTATGATTATTTCATTATTTTTTAACTATATTCGATCACTACCTTTTAACTGTTCTGTTGATAAACTCAGAGCTGCAACGTTTTAAAATAGTAACTACTAATATTTATTGATTTAATTTTAATACTATTAGATTTTGCTTCTTTTTTTACTTTTGTATTACACTTTTTTTTCTTCTATTTTTTCAAAAAAATTCTCGAATGATATATTTTAATCTGAGGTATACGTTTTAGTTTTTATTATTTTATTTTCTTCCCTTATGTGACGTATTGTTTTTTTTGCTATAGGTCAGAGCTGTATTTGTTTGTTAGTGCACTGTTAGTATTCATACGGGACATGATCCCAGAGTATAGATTTTCTTATTCTAGTATATTATTTTTTTCATTACTAAGAATTCACACAATCCAAAATTTTTAGTTGTACGTTTTAGGAATTCCCAAAAAAAATTTATAAAAGTACTGATCTTCTAAAGACTAAAACCCAGAATATTTTTACATAAAAACAATTCGACCAACCACTACACAACAAAGTTTGAAACATTGATAAATATATATGTGCCATATATGACAATATTTTTCCCTTTTTTGGACAGGAAAGACCTGGGCAGAACGAAACACTATAATATAAGCACCTCACAGACCCAAATCAAATATTGCCATGGAATAATCTAGGACATCAATAACTAGCGCCCTTACAATCTGGGACATACAGGCAAGGGTGCAAAGGTGCAAACCCACTGTGATAAGTAGCGCTAGATAGGACTAGCCTGGGCTTGCTGTAGGTGCTGAGATGGAGGCCGCCTTCGGGCTTAGACCGGACTAAGCAGCCGACAAATATTGACCAGGCCTAAACGTTAATTACCCTAACTAATGGAAACTTGAGGAGGCAATAAGTCGCAGGCTGCTTACATACTGTAACTAGTGGCTACCCCCCCTCCTCAGGACGATTTATAGGGAGGCTTTCTTCAAACATGAGTAGTTAATTGTGTTTACTGTGCTTGGATGGCGGGGGTTCCTCGTCATTACTTCATCGGCATTTGTTGTTAGAAAGAGAAGACAAAGTTGTTTCTGGGGACATAAGGTGTCCCCAGAATCTAATACCCGATAGTTTTTCAAAAAATCATTTTTTCCGTATTTCTTTAAAAACGCAACTGGGTTATTCCCACTACACGCACCATTGAAAAATTCTTTGAAGGTAGAAAACAAAGAAAGTGAACAAGTTGTTAACATAACCAACATATACAAAGGTTATTATTTAGCGAGTATACATGCATCACAATCTTTCCCTTTTACAAGTATATTTTGAAAGTGGTCAACATTTGAAAACCAATATTATTTTATAATATATTGACAATGGATACAAGGCGTGTTACTAATAATTACCATATTACCAAGTAATTGGTAGAGGTGCACTCGAAAAGACAATATACGTAAGGTTAAGTCGAGTCCGCTAAAGTTACAATGTTCCTGAATATACTGATGTAGCTTGCACGCTTTTTTTTTTAATTGCCACTTGAAGTAGTGCTTTAGGAAGGCTAGTAGTATGAGATTGAAAAAAGTTATCAATAAATAATAAAAACAGACGTTAAGCCACATTGAATTTCTGATAGAATGAGGACATTAGCATCAAGCCTATTTATAAGTTCATAAAAATCATTAAAAATAAAACCAAGCCCTAGCTCAACCCTAACGAGTTATGAAAGAAAATACTATTTGTACTTAATGAACCATTTAAAAAAAAGTTTGATGCCATTAAATTTCACAGTAATAAAGGAGAGACTCATAACTTGAATGGCAATTAGTTAAATTAGCTTATAGTATTTTTTATAGGCCTCCGTAACTTAGTAAGCCAAATAATTGACTTACATTACGATTTAGGTGATTGATATTTCCAGATTTACCTTGATAGTCATCTAATCTAATCTAACAATCTTTATTGTGCAATAATTACAATCTGCCTTTTATAAGGCAATAATAATACAGATAAATGATCTCATTCATACCATATTTACAGCATCATTCACTCGCTCATTCATACAATAGGACATGATTGGAGAAACTGGCCATGGCCAGGACTCCCACTGTCCCGCGATTATAGCAGGTCACGAGGCCACTGCCGTTTCAGTCTCCGAGGAGGATTATAGGGATGAGTGGCGCTTTGCAATGACTGTGCTACAGGATTAGGGTGGTTGGAAAGGCTACTGTGGAATTTCATAAACTTGGAAGGGATGAGTTCTAGAATGTCGTTATGAAGGGTTTTGTTGCTGACATAATAAGGGGCATTTACTATTGTTCTCAGGACTTTGGATTGAAAGGATTGGATACGCTTGATTTTCGACTTTTTTGCTGTCCCCATAGCTCTATTCCGTATGTCCAGATTGGTTTAAGTATAACTTTGTAGATTAGTAGTTTATTTTCTATTGAGAGGTGGGATGTCCTTTGAAGTAGTCTGTACAGTTTTCCAAAGCGTCTGTTTAGTTCTTGTCTTTTTAGTCTCGTATGTGGGTTCCAGGTCAGCCGTTTGTCGAGATGGAAGCCTAAGTACCGCCCTGTCTCGGATACAGGGAGAGGAATAGACTAGTGGACAAGTCTTGCGACAAAGGGTGAAGGTAATGTGGGAGCATTTCCAGATTTACCTTGATAGTCATCTAATCTAATCTAACCTTGATAGTCAAGAAAATGTTATCAAGGATTCACAATCAAAGTTGCTTTGTAGTTAAATTCGTATTGTACTTCTCTACGGTAGGTAGAAATAAATCTACACCGTGTGATGATAAACAATAAAATAGTTACTTTTATTACTAAATGAATGAAAATCTAAACAATATGTGAAAACTAAAAAAAAATTGCTTTAATATATCGGTCGCTGGTTTTTAAAAATGTCACCAAAAACGGTATCAATCAAAGGACCGAGGGAAAATCAAATAAATAAATTGTGTTTCTGGTAAATATTTTATGGAATTCAAATTCGTTATTTCCGCAGAAAAAAACGGTTTTTATAAATCAGGGAGGAAATTGACTATAGAATCTGTCGGTAGCATATTTAAAATAACCTCAATTTATTAATGGTCCCCGTTATTGTTATTATTAGAGAGTGAGACGTATCATAAAGAAAGTAATGAAATTGCGTTTTTAAATGCACGGTGCTCTTTTTGTAAAATTATACATACCACAAGTTTTTAATTAATTTCATTCTGTATGAAATGTCGACCAATATAAAATAAATTAGCTGGTTTGCCGAAAACAATGTTTCACTGGGTACATAAGCTTATTGAAAAATAGATTATTGAGATCATATCGGGGTATGTAATATCATGCATAAGGGTGGTAATTGTTTCTCAGGCTCCTTAATTATGGTGTAAATTATTTAACAATAATGGCAACACGTGTGTTAATTATATCTTATTAATGATAAGGTGGAACCACGAGCCAAGTGGACGTCCACTTGATTCGATTGTTCACACAGGAGTTCGCTCATTTGTGTTGACATTGACCTGCACCATATAATTAGTTGACCGTTTTTTTTTTGTTTCGTTTTTCCTCATAGAAATAAATAAGTGGATTTTCTCTTTTTTTTGCTTCTAATTTCTCTTTAACTCTATAAAAGGATTCATTAGTAGGGCATACTACATCTCTTGCATGTTGAATGTATGTACTTATTATAGATCTACATATAAAAATGTTTATATATAAAATAACTTTATTATTATAGAATTACAATCTGCATCATTGGGCAATAGGTAATTGTGATAAATGTTCTCATTTACAATTTTAATTCACTCGCTCATTCATACAATATTTACAAACAGCTCACAGACCTCCCAAATCCACATAGTTGTCACCTCCCTCGCATGCAAAGACGAAGCAGAGTCCCACACGCTCCTCCGTTAAAAGCGTCACTGGATACGAGACAGTGAAGGCTGACCAATTACTTGAAATCGCGATCAAGTTTCTTGGTCAACCACTGATTCTAATAGTTGAATTATAAAAACTTAAAACTACCCTAGGTTCATTCTACTGTTGTTCTAGTTGTGTTTTTTTTTAAATTTATGTGACCTTACATATGTTTGTTTATATATGATCTTAAATATGTATCTTATATACGTGTGTTTACTCTGTGTGACCTTTATTAAATTAATAGTTTAATTGCGGGATGTGCTTAGAGTGTGTTTTATCATTACTACTATAACAAATCTGCTATTGATAGACACATATATACATACATATAAGTTAAAGGCAGAGGCCAGTTTATTTGTAAACTAATGCGATCATGGGAGGTAAACAACCCATGATCCTATGTAGTTCGGATTACTAAAGACAATAAAGCAGTCTCTTTACAGTAGTACGTTTCCCTCTTTCCTATTCTTTCTTTAAGCTTAACCGCCGACGATTAACTTATATATGCGTGAATAAACAAAAGTACACCTATTTCCTGGTTTACTTCCTTACTTTACCTAGGTTCCTTATACTGACACGGACTTGCCGAAACCTGTGGTAGGCCGTGCAATGCAAAGTCACACTTAAGCTGGAAAGTGACGAAGTGTAACTGAGAGAGATTTACTCTCTTGAGACTGTGTCTAAAGTTGATTTTATCGGTAAAACTGGTCCCGTCTCTGGCGAATGATATGAGTAGAATTTTCAGATAAGTACATATTTTCATATTCCTTTCTATGAAAGGGCCGCAAAGAAATCAATGATAAACTCGGTAAGTTGAACATGAGCTTGAACGCAAAAATGACCGACTGTGTAGTCTTCTCCATCCATCAATAACTAAAAAGGCGTCACCCACAACTTACTAAGGGATCCAGAGAACTGCCCGGATTTTGTCATGTACTGTCCACAAAAATAAATAGACACCTTATTTTAGCTTTTTTTTTGTTCGAGGATTCATTAGTAGGGCATACTACATCTCTTGCATGTTGAATGTATGTATTTATTCTAGATCTACATATAAAAATGTTTATATATAAAATAACTTTATTATTATAGATTTATATTTATCTTAATTACTTATTGCATTATAAAAGGCAGATTGTAATTTTAGCACAATAAAGGAATTATTATAGAATTACAATCTGCATCATTGGGCAATAAGTAATTGCGATAAGTGTTTTCATTCATACCATATTTACGATTCATCATTCACTCGCTCATTCATACAATATTTACAAACAGCCCAGAGGCCTCTCAAATCCACATGGTTGTCACCATCCTCGCATGCGAAAGAGAAAGCGGAGTCTCGGGAAGTCCCCCCACCGAGGAGGATTATAGGGATGTGTGGTTCAGTGTAATGACTGTGCAAAGGGATTAAGGTGGTTGGATAGGTTACCATGGAATTTTATGAACTTGGAAGGGATGAGTTCAAGAATGCAGGATATATTTAGTTCTGGGTTTTGTTGCTGACGTAATCAGGGGCATTTACTATTGTTCTCAGGACTTTTGATTTAAAGGATTGGATGCGCTTGATGTTCGACCTTTTTGATGTCCATAGAAGTAATTAATGAACAAACATGATGATAAAAAGAAATTATTTAAAATCAAAAAAACTACATTTCATGTTGGACAAGATACATGTATGGCGTTAAATTGCCCTTTTTTGTTCACTTTGTTGGTCAAAGTCTTGTTAATTCAAGTAAGTCACAAGTCTCGTGTAATTATTTACTCTGTTTCAGGCCATGTCCCTTGTTTAATCATCACGTTTTGTACATGTATGAAGATCTTTGTTTGTAATGTAATATCCTGTCTTAAAAAATGGGTATCAAGGTATGAGTGTGTCTGCATTCGTAGCATGGGTAAGCCATATTATCATGAATTGTTTCGGTTGTATTTGTTGTTTCCACGTTCAGTGAGGAAATTTGTAAGTTTAAAATTCGTGATCAGTAAATATTTGTAAATCTATAGTGTAATTTACGGTATGAATATACTGGTTTTGGGCCATTAGATCTGTTTGTTCCCATTTCAGTATTCCTATAACATCCTTAGATAGATGTTAGAATGTATGATACTAGTGACTTGAAATATGACGTCAGAAGTTAGATTTTGTGGGGATAATAAGTGATTGTTATTCCTTTTGACCTCCAAATGCACCTTTACCTATTTAGTTTTTAAAGTTGGTATCGTTTCAAGTCGATGTATGATGTGGAATTTCCTTTGATTGTCTTTCATGTATCTATGGGTGCGTTTGTTTCTATAGGTTTTGGGTTTGATTAAAGTTATTCCGTCCCTTTCAGTACTGTTGGTTTTTCGGCCTAGCCTTTGAAGCAGTTTGGTCTAATTTACATTGCTTTTCTATCCACTTACCGCATCTGTTCAAACCCTACATTCTCTCCCTTCTTTCTTTCTACCAATAATGTATCTTTGGGATCAAAGGGTATATAGGATGCCTGTGAATGTATTGTGGGTAGTAACCAGTTTTTGGAGTCGGTTTTATGTTCAATGTTATCAGGGGTTTCTGTAATTTGTTTTATAGAGAATTTACCATTAATTTCATGTTTATCTAAAAAAGATTTACAAATTTATGTTTTTTGATCCCCGAATCCAATCTTCAGATTAGAGCTACTAGTAAAGTATTTCTCAAAATCATACATGTTAGTGAAACAGAATATGGGAAGTCAGTTAGATTGGTATTTTTGTTGACAGAAGGAATAGACTTATACACCGTGTGTTGTACTAACACCTTAGCAATTGCACATAACAAAATGATGCCATAGCAGAGACTCACAGGATCGATGCAACCATTAGCTGAGCATAGATAAACATAATAACCTACAGCCATTAGTGTAGCTTGCATGCTGAAAGATAGCTTACGAACTAGATTTATACTCCATTGCGGTTTTGCCTTATAATTTTCTAGGTGCAATATTCACCAAATGTGGCGTTGTACATTGCACCATTATTAATAAGTATCCGATAACATAATTTACGTGCAACATTTTGGTATAATGTACACATAGATAATTTATTTAGATAGCCATACCGAGTTTCTGCTGAATAAATAAAATTATAGCGTTAATTGTTATATAATTTTTCAATTCAAACACAAGGCCCAAAATATCACCTCTTTACCTTTGGTAGTTAAACAACCTTTGTTTTCAACATAAAATTTTAATAAAGTGTGACTAGTTTTATTTTTATTTTTTTTAGATAGATAAACAACTTTATTATGCAATTGCCTGCCTTATTAGGCAATAAGTAATTGAGATAAATGTTCTCATTCATACCATATTTCCAATTCATAATTCACTCGCTCATTCATAAAATATTTACAAACAGCCCAGATGCCTCCCTAATCCACATGGTTGTCAACTCCCTCGCACGCGAAAGAGAAAGTGGAGTCTCGGGAAGTCCCCCCACGCTCCTCCGTCAGCCATGGTATAAATGATTACTGTCATATTTACATTTTTCTCTCAAAACAATATTCTTGTGGAGGTCATTGAAATATTTTTTCATCACCTTTAAATAGTTCTAAGTTGAACAGAAAAGGTTAATATTATTTTCTATACGATTCCTGTTTTGTGTCGTATCAAAAGCACCTTATTGGTATAATATGGAACGTTTCAAAATATTAGCGGACTGAAATTTTAATTTTGTTTTTATATACAGAAAGACTGACAAAATTAAACGTTTCAAAGTAAAGCATCTCTTTTTTGACTCTGTTACAGAAAAGTGGTAGTCGAGGAATGAGTTTTACCATAATATTATCTTCATACTGATCATAAACTATTTTACAAGAGAAATGTGTTGTTAGGCAAGAAAAATTAAAATTATGGCAGGATGTTTTGTTTTTTTACTTTCACCAAAGAAGAAACCGCAAATATGATAGAACAACTCTCTCAACCACCCTCCCCCCCCCCTCTAAAACATTCATGCAATATGCCTTTGAAAAGAGCTCTTGGCAGCGCACCGAAATGAAACAATACATTATGCAGTTTTATAAAAACAAGGGCTATACCTTTCAGTGTTTCGCTGACGCTTCAGTTATAAGTAATAACCCAGGAGTGGGCACAAAGCTTTGAGCTCCAATGTCCGAGGAAACAGAGCTTCTAGTCCTCCGCTTGGGTTTTTCGTCAAAAGTCCCTTCTGAAATTAGGTTTCCCAGCATTAAATTTTTAACTTCGTCTCTCGCTCGCCTACGATAATCTCATTTGCACCCCTCATGCGTGGAGGAGCAGGATTTTTTTTTCCCTGTCCCTCCAAGGTAAATCTCATACATTGTAAAATTAAAACATTCTTAATTTAATTAGACTTGTAATCTTATTATACGTAAAAGACAAAAAAAATAATGTAATAGCTTCGGATAATCAGGACACTCTCCGCACTCACCGACTCACAAGAAAGAGACAAGGTGAGGATTTTTTCTAATAATAGTTCACATAAGCCTCCTAGTAAATTGCATATAACTAATCAGGAATCCAAGATCATCAATTTAACGCCCTACATAGTAAATGGTAAATATTTACTTTTTGATTACAAATAATCAATTAATAACGAACCTCCATTAGGCACGTAGGTTTTTCATTAGGTTGCTTTTATTTTAGCATCTCTGGGGCATCAAATAAAACTTTCATCAAAATTCTATTTTGTATTGAAATATCTGTTCGAAACAGGAATTGCGGAAAAATTATTACTACACGTATGATGATAGCTTTAATTACTTCACGTAATGACAGTGCACTTGAGACCAAAACATGTCATAAGTCAAGTTTATTAATCTGGTGTCCTAGTCAATATCTTCTGGTAATTAATTTATTGATGTTCCACTTTTCATATGGTAGGTTTTACTATTATTATCCGCATCGCAACATGAAATAGAAATACTTCATGAATTATCATGCCTTTAAAAAAACACTCGTTGAATGAAAGTTGCTAACACGTGTTAACGACAGTTTTGATGAGGCTTTGAAATCATAGTCTAAAAGAACAAAACACCAATTACATATTATTGGAATTTTTCTTTAGAATTTTTAAAAATATATTCATGACGTAGATGCAGTTGACACCTACATTATAATAATTATTATAGAATTAAGGAACTGAACTGTCAAAAATTAAAGATTTCCCAATTTAAATCTTTGTAATCTAATATCCTTCATTTGCAACATACACATTAAATTTTATTCCTAAATCCATAAATGTTCCGTATCCATAAGTTACGAGCTTATTTTAATATTCCTATTTTGTAATAGTTGATTAAAACCAGACATAAAATATTCCATGAATTGACTTAGACGCGAGAACCATTTATTCAGTTTCCATCTTCTTTATTACTTACACTATCCCCGACAACGTAGAACAACTTTGGCTAAAAAGGATATGTGCAAAATGTCAACAACAATTTTAAATATCAACTGATGCTGAACTCTGGATGCTGATCGGGAAAATAGTGTGATTCATAATTCTTTGACAATCAAAGCATCACCAAGGGGACAAATGTATAAAAAGCAATTTCATAAATAAATAACTACAAAATAAAATAAAAATATATTCTGTCTTGCACACATCAAAATAATCTAAGGAACATGTCATTCCACATTCAGATCATTCCAGTGATACTGTCACTCACTTCATAAGTAAGTAATAAGCAGTTAGTCATATGTTGCACATTTACATTTTGGGATTCACTAAGAAACGTTATTTTTTTTTAAATTTACGTTATGTTCCCAGCAGGGAAAAATTATAACTGACGATAAATGTAATAGACAAATATACCATAAAGTACAAATCACCAACAAAATATGAAAGTCCTTTGAGAAGAAGGAAATAAAGAATAAGCCATATGATAACACAATAGACAAAAAATAAAAGATTGCCTCAAGAAAATGACACAATATAAGTGGTAAGTACAAATACACATTGTCTGCATACATTACACATTTTAAATTATTTTTCGCTGTTGTATTTTTATTTTATTGTTTAAATGCTAATTGCCAATCTATCTTGGCTTAGTCAATCGAAATTTACTAAATAGCACTTCGTTCTTATATGTATTTTTTTTTTTTTTCTTCATAGCTCTCAATCTTATAAAAAATAGGATGTGGGAAAAATAAAAGGAAAATTATTTTGTATTGATGGGTGCCTTTTACTAAGGGGAGTCCTTTTTGAAGGATGTATGAGAAGGATATGGGGTGTGGGATGCCTGAAGGAGGCTGGTGGGTTCGGGAAGGTAGTGAGAGTCTACCTATGGTGGCAGGATTATTGTAGCGTAGCTACACTTAAAACAATTTTGTATGGTCGCCATTCTTTGCGGGAGTAAGATCAAGTGATTCCACGCTGTCGGAAAGTATCGCCAGATACATGTATTAAACAGGTTTATGAGTTGAGCGATTCCTCAACTCGGTGTATACGTTTCAGCAAAACAGTCGTGCCCTGTTATCCGGTTCCTCCGATACCGGCTCGAGCCTTGAGCTGCTTCGGGGAGACGAACATATAGTTTTGCCTCGTTTCCAGCTGCTGAGGTTCAAAATTTGAAGGTAGTTGCATGTTCTAGCGGGGCTGTCTGCTGTGAAGTGGTCGGCCATTGTTTTCACCTGTTGCTCCGTGCTGAAAAGCGTATTGCCTTTGGATGATTGATGATGGCCTGTCTCACACAGCTCTATTCCATGTGTCCGGCTTAAGTATAACTTTGTAAATAAGTAATTTATTTCCTATTGAGAGATAGGATGTCCTTTGAAGTAGTATGTATAAATACTATGTCCAATTTTCACATCAGCTAGCAGTGACCAAAACCACTTAACTATCTTTTGACCCCACCATTTGCAGGGAGTTAAATGAATTTGGAGAACGAAGGCGAAATAGCGAGGGTGATCGAAAAAATGGCGTTGTTCCGTCTTTAGCACCATCCCGATCAACACCAAGCGTTCTTCTTTCTACTCTCCAAGATCTCCACCCCAGAGAAGACACTTTCAAGTGATGCAACCTCCACTGTTCAATACTTCCTAAATGAGTAAGCGCAGAAATTTATTCAAGAGAATATTAAAAGACAATTATATGAGGTGGGCGCCTTATCCAATTGATGGTGGACGCCTGAGTTCTCGTTCGTAGTGGTCTTGAGCACTTTTCAAAACTTACGGTGTTCCCGTACAAGGTAAGAAGCTTCTCATGTCACGTCACCGTATCCCAATTCCTCATCAAACCCTAAATTTGTGTTGTGAGAGAGTTAAATACTTTCTTGGCTTGATGACTCCTTGTTATTCCCTTTTATTATTATTATTATTATTATTATTATTATTATTATTACCAGCCATTCTTCTAATTGTTGCGTAGTACAAATAGTCGAAGAATATGGTCTGGCTGTTTTTGTAGCGTAGGTGGCTTCGGCAAAACTTAGGGATTCCAGTGTCAGCTACATGGAAAATAACCTCAGTTATTACTACAGTCAGAAGCTACCTGTCGATCCGCTTTTGAGTAGTGTGAACAGGAAACGTTGCTATAGCTATTCGTTATCGTTCCCAGTCGGCCCATTTATAGTTATACTTCTTGGGAGGTGGGGTCACAATTCCATTGAATACTGAACTAGAAGACGGTCAGTCATAATAAAGTCCTCATAATTGTGTAATCCTGTGCGGCTATTTATATGAGTAGTAAGTATAGGATAGAGGTAGACTGTCTCTTTTGAGTCAAAATGCGAAGTTCTGGGGGGTGGACGACGGTGAGCTTTTACCAATATCCCAAAAGATGTGCGGTATTCAGGTCTCCGACAACCCAGAGGTTGTTTTTATAAGCACATTCTTTGAGAAGAGTCGAGCACTTTTGGGGAAACCCGCTCGGTCTCTTATATAAGGTGGTGAGGGTTTCTCCAGGTTTATCTTCACCTTCAAGTGGAAAAGCCTGACATCAAATGTAGTTAGTGGTGGAGCCACTTTCATCCATGTGGTGCCTTGTCCTATAGTCAACAGAACTCCAACGACACCATCGTTCCGTTCGATGAAAAGTCCTGTAGTCGTATGATCTGGTTCATGGCTCTCGACCCCATGAGCATGATGATGTCCGGAATAGAGTATCATGTAGTGAATGCAGAAGTTCTATTATGGTCACTAGCCCATCGACATTGAAGTTATGATTTTGGACCATGGTTGGTGATGGCTGATATAGCAAAAATGCTGTAGAGCCCAGACATGAATTTATTTATCATAGCCTTGAGAATCTAAAGCTGCGGGGTAGGGCTCGGTGCTGGAGGATGCGCTAACTAATTAGTAAGAGCACAGGGTGGTTCTGCTACGAAGTTCGGCGTGGTTGATGTCAACAACTGCTTTCGTTGGTTTCTTTTTGATCTGATTCTTCTTCCGCTGCGTCTTTGAGATCTACTTGGTACGGGCACAACTTGCAGGAAGCAACAAGGTCTGTGTACCTTAATTCCTGCGCTATGTCACATGCCTTTGAATTGTGTTCTATTGAACAACGAACACGTACTGCCCTTTGTTGGCTACAATGGTTTTGGTGGTGCATGGCCAAACCCCTGGCATCTGTGGCATTGGCTCTTGCCTTTCTGTTGTCTATACAGGACTACCCTTGAATACCACGTGGTTGATGCTACGTATTTTTCAGGAGGTCTTCTATCTTTGTATAAGTAAATCCCATTTTCGCTTTCCTAAAAACTTTGGAAGAAAGGTATTGTACTGGTTTCCCCCTGAATCCTTCATATTAATATCCTAAGTAATTTATTATATGTTAAGAGGTCACGTTTTCCCAAGGATTCGCATTTTCATTTCTATTAACTGGTCCAATTGAGGAAAGGTAACGGCCATGAAAAGATCATTAGCTAAAAGATGATTCACCAACTGAACAAGTATCATTTTGTGAGTAAGACTTTTTATATTTAGATACATATTAACATCTTTATAAAATGTATATCAGGTACTGGTACCAGCTCCTAATGGCATCAACTAATGGCAAGCGTAGTCAAATCGTTATATAAATTTTTTATTCTCCCACATGTAACAACAACAACTTTATTTTGATAAAATTACAATCTGTCTCATTGAGCTATAAGTAATTGTCATAAATGTTTTCATTCATACCATATTTACAATTCATCATTCACTCGCTCATTCATAAAATTTTTACAAACAGCCCAGATGCCTCCCAAATCCACATGATTGTCACCTCCCTCACATGCAAAAGAGAAAGCGGAGTCTTGGAAAGTCCCCCACGCTCCTCCGTCTACCACGTCACCGGATACGAGCCAGCGGAGGCTGACCAAGAGTGCGAATTCCACATACGCTCAGGCATAATTGGAGAAGCTGGCTATTGCCAGAACTCCCACTGTTACGCATTAATAGCAGGCCATGAAGTCAATGCCGTTTTAGTCTCCGAGGAGGATTATAGAGATGAGTGGCGCAGTTTAGAGTTTATAACACTCTTTTGTTTATGCTTACTAACTGTCTGTTACATTTGGTGGTGCTAATGAGTTATATGGATGGTCACGTGTACAGTCAAAATTACTAATTTACAAATTTAATTAATACTTTACGTTAGTGCGAAATCATTAAATTATTTAAGAAACAAAAGCTTAGTATCACTTGATTCATAGCGAACTTGATTTTTTTTGTCATATTAGATATATTTTTTACCTACGCCTACGTATTGGCTTGGATCATCTGCTTCTATATTGATAAAGATTGTTATCATCAAACAAGGAATGGTAGATAAGTATGCTAGTTTATGACATGTAACATTTACCGTGAGCTTATATGATATACTATTTATAGATCCGAACGGATCATGTATATATAAATACATATAGCTCCTATTCGAAAAATAAGTGAGCATGAAGATGAAGGCGAACTTATACCAACAACCAATTTATAGTGTTACAATTAAAAAGCTTTTTCATCATTAATGAGGGAGAAAACAACTGTTAGTTCCCTTTTAACAACTGTACAGTTGTGCCAGAATATATATGTATACAACTGGAATATTTTATATACATTGCTATATCTACATTTGTGAATGATTTTTTCTATAGAATGTCAATTGGAAGGAATGCTGAGAACCTGACTGAAGTTTACATGAACTCTTTGAATCAACCAGTCCTTGACAGGCCTGGTAATCGTTTCTATAATACACATTTATGTATAATAAATGTTTCAGTGATGATTAGTAATGAGTGGTTCTTATAAGGCTTCGGACAATGAATGCTTCATTCAGCAGCTTGCATTGAATGAGAGGATACCTTTCCACTGTAACAAACAGGTGACAAAGCCAGGGTCTCTTGGGCTGCTTGGAATACTGGCCTAACAGACAAACGGACATGACATACCTACAGACACTGATTTATTTTTTTTTTAATTATCTACAAGAAGTGTTTGCTGTATAATCCTATAGTAACTCATGGCTTGTTGGCCCAGTAGTTATGAACTACATTTTAATGACAGTGTTAATGAAAAAACATATTACATACTAATCAGGGCGACGTTATTTTTAATTTGATAACTTAATAAATGCATTTAATTATTTATTGCTGTGGAATTAATTAATTAAGGCCAGGTGTAATTTACCATAGGGCTGGTTTTATTTTAAGCACCATTGGGGCATAAAATGAAATCAACATACAAAATATCATCTCTCATCGCAAAGAAACAGAATCAGTGAAAATCACAATTAATACTCTAATGAGCACGTGTGAGTACAGTTAAAAACCAATGTGTTATTAAGGATGTTCAGTGACTCATGTTTTATTTAAAAACTGAATTATGTTTGGTATAATACAATAATTTACCCATAAGTGTCATAAGTATTAAATTTATAAATAATTTAAATAAGTACAAATGAATGTTTTGCTATCACTAGGAGTAAAGCTTATAGCCTTGATTAATGGCAAGTAGTATGTGTTGAGGTTCAAATGGGCTACAATTAAAACTGGATTCAAAAGTGTATTCACAATATTTTTCAATCCCACTTTTATGTAGAGAAAGTTATAATTGATTCTTTAAAAGAAAGCAGTCTTACAAAAATAACAAATTGAAAATTATTTATTCAGTAAAAGTAATTAAAAAGTAAATATTTTTCCGATCTTATTATGTAGATTATAAAATTAAAGGACTCAACATCATGATATTGAGAATTATCTGTTAGGATATAGTAGGCGGGGGTTTTAATACAAAAATCATAATAAACGTGAAATAAAAACTTTTTTGTGTCCGAACTTCAGAAAATGAGAAAATACTAGACGGATTAAGGACAGATTCTCTTGCTAACGAGCTCTTGTTACCAGGGAAGGCTCTTGAGCTGGGAAGTGAAGATCTTATATTTTAATAATAATAAAGAGATAATCATTAAATGATAATCTCAGACTTATTGGCCTTTGTTCGATCCATGTGCTTAAAGCCTCTTTTAGATATCTGGCTTAAATTGAACTTAAGGACCTTGATTATTTAAACTCATTTAATTAAGGTTTGTTAAAACATTAGAATATAAAAACTGCTGTTGAAAATTCAGGGAGAAGAACAGTTCGACTTTTGCGTAGTAATTTCAAGTTTGAATATATAAGATGTCTATTTTTGCATATTTCAGAATCATTATATAGGAATCCTAAAGTAAATTACTGTAAAAGCCAAGCGTGAAGGCGGAGGCTCTACTTTTAAATAAGTGCTGAGTCATGCTCATTAATCGTTTATTTTTTCGTAAAGTGTTAAAAACTTGAACGTGATAAAATTCTGCCCTTATCGATATTCATACATTTTATATTAGATTATTTTTTTTTTTTTAATTTTGACATGAATCCGACAAATCATTCGTCTTACAATAATAGGTATATTAATGTTAACAAGCACTTTCGCTAGTACATGCTTTTATTTTCAAGTGCTAATAACATTTCCTACCTGAGAAGTGTTGGATCTGTTACTCGTGTGGAGAAGCATGTAAAAACTCCAGGTTGGAAGACCTCCATGAGTGCAAGTAACGTTAATTTCTTGCCTTGGGGTGTGATATCCCGACTCAATTTAGGTCGGTAACTGGAATCAGCTGTTTACAACGTAGGCCCGCAACCTCAATTTCTGAATTGGCTCCGTCATACCTCCCATGTGGCCTTTGCAATTGCCCTGGAGTGTGAGTCAGGCTAGTTTTTCCTAGTCATGGAACAGTCATTCACCTCGATAAAGTACCTTTATAGCCAGCTCTGCCGGTTATGTAATATTTCATGATTGATGCCTACATTAGTTAATTTTACATTACGTTTTTTTATTCGCCGTGTGGTATTTCTATTTCCTTAGACGGATTGAGGAAATTATTATAATAATTCGGTCGACAACAACAATATTTTTTTCGTTTTGTTTAATCTATTTCAAGATAATGGCATTCACTACAACCTTTGTTTTAAAAGCATTATGCAGTATGCAGAATGCATGTAACAAAGACAATTCATAATAAACAGTCCTTTCATGATGGTGGATGGCAAAAAACAAAAGAAAATGGAAAAGTTACCTTGGATGAACTAGTATGCAAATGTGTGATCACGTTTAAATTTACGATTTTACACACCAACATTATTGTTTACAATTCTTCTTTTATTTAACCATCTACATCCATCATGGAAGAATGTCTGTTAGCTTATGTACTGCTTTTAATTAGTGACTAGAAACAGATGTTCCATCATCCATCTTTTCTATATAAAGTAGAGGGTGAACCAGTATTAGTTACTCTTCAACTTAACTGCAAGTCTATTTCCACGGTCGTCTGTAGTAAACTAACTGGAAATCCTCATATTTTGTAAATTCTGAATATTATCATGAGATTACTTATACAAACTTCTACACCTCAGACTGAAATTATTTGGTCTATATAATTGAATTTGATGTAAGAATATAACATAGACTTTGCTGTGAGATATTTCAATCGAGAACTTTTCAACTGTCGGGCTGTCTGAAGGGAAATAATGAATTTTTATTAGTTCTTAAAAAATACGTCCTGGTCTCCTCAGCTTATTTTCTTTTTCTTTGGTAGTTGAGATAATTATAGGAAAGCTACTTGCTTTCATTATTTTCTGCTATAAATTACGTTGTGGTAATTTCTAAAAGAATTTGAATCTAGCTCCATTTTTAATTTAGAGCGGAATAATTTTAGCTTTTAACAAGACCACTCTGTTTTGATAACATTACCGAATATAAAGAAGTTAGATATTATAATATATTGGTAAAACAACCATCCTTTTGATCTTTGCATATATTTATAATATAACTTTAACCCAAAATTCTAGGGTTTAAATTAGAAGTCCATGAAATGGAAGGTGATTTTATTGGTTAGTACACTCTTTTCTTATAAACTCAATAATGTTGCTTATGCATTTAGTCTGGTAGTGGTTGTTTAGACTCTTCTTGGAAAATATAGAAACACCAATGCCACAGGGAACAGTCTGAGGTGAAAAACAAAGTGTTGAACCGTGGCAATTGTCTATTTCACCATTTCCATCGGCCAGTTGTCTGTCAATATTTTTTCATAAATTTTAAACTAAATTGCATTTTTAAATTGAGAAAGTGAAGGGTGAAGAAATAATACTAAGGAATATGTGTATTTTACAGAAATTGCCTTTTGTACAGCTATATTAAAACATGTAAATAACATGTCATTATATGCCCAAATATATTAGAAACGGTTGGGAAATTTTGAGCCAAAATAAACGCCATTTCTTTTGAGGCCCTAGGCACATTATTTTAGGGATTTATTTTGTGATTTGTCTATTTTGATAAATGTGTTCTTAATCATGGGATTTTTTTTTGCTTTCAATTTGTTTTTAGTACTTTCTAACTAAGATTCCTAATCAGCACGTTTGGAGATGTTGTGGAATATAACTATATGATTCCAGACAAATTAAAGTGTTTTTCTGTCCACTATGGTGAAATAACTGACATACATACAAGTAGACAAACAAAAGACTATTGTCTTCACCTGTTTGAAAGTAGAGTTTCCACCTTTGGACTGAGCCACAAGAATAAGTAGGGATACTCCAGCCTATATCTAAGATCATCTCCACACTAAAGTTCACGTTGAACTTTCTATTCAGCCGATAATGAATCTGGTGTAAACACCTCAGCTACTCTGGCACCCCCAACACCAAAACAGAACGCGGCTCCTGAAAACAATATTGCCGGAGCCACAAGGAGGGTTGACACAGGCCCTCCAATCTCGACCTACTAGACATTTATTACCAGTCTGCATCCCCACTCTTGAGGAGCTGGAATTTTTTATTAGAATTTAGTTTATGGACTTATTGTGTTTTCCCAAGGGCCACAGCAAACAATAAACCAGAGGGAATCAGGTATTGCTTGACATTTCAGGAAACATGTATAACTTCTAAAGAGGTTCGCTATAAAAAAAAATTATATACAGATATGACATAAATATTAATCGAAATTAGTCAATTGGTCGTTCAAAGACTGGCCATGTTTTTCTAAGTAAACAGTTGATCAAAAAAAAATTTAATATAATTATGAGCTAAATTTGATTTATTAAGAATATTAGACGAAATATAGAACTAACAGAGTGAAGAAACCTGATCAAGAATTGGAGTGGTTAATTAAGTGTGAGGATATTAAATAATTAAATAGTAATTATATATTTTATTTGATGTACATGTCATATATACGTATAGTGAATAGTTTGGTTAGAGTTTCTTCAGCATAGTAGATTTCCGTCAGCCAGAGAAAGACAAACATCGCCTATTTAAAGAAAAAGAAAAAACAATGGTCCCCCTAACTACAAAAAAAAAGCATGAAAATACTTTCCTCTTGCCATAATTAGATGCAGATACAATATACAAAGTGACATAAAAGTAGGGGCCCACACTCTATAATCAAGTATATAAGAACAAAATAAATCACCAAAATAAATAAAACGTAATATTAATTAAGATAGATCAATCCATCGCAAAGCATTAGAAGAGGAATTCGTTTCAGTTTTATATTCATTTTTTTATGTTACTTATTATTTAATAGTTGCTAGGTATTTTTTTACTAATTCTTTATTCACCAAAGCCATCCTGGCTACTTTAAGACATTTAATAAAAACAAATTCGACACAGCCAAAATCTATTTTTATTGTCTCGTATTTTCTGTAGTATCATACAATAAATAACGAGAGTAGATAATTATTAATTAATAATTAATTCACCTTAAAAAATTATAAATCAATCGGATTATTTTCAAGACCCCTGTAGTCAAACAACCAAAAGGAGTCAAGTCAGACATACAACGCGAAAAATCGAAGCAATCGGAAGATGATTGCTGCCATACCTGTTCAACGATTAAGGCTTGAAATATCTCTTTTTTATATAAGTAATCATTATGATTAAAAATAGAGACTTGTGGGGAGTGGTTAAACTAGCATTACGAATCATGCCGCAAAGATGACATGTCAAATTAATTATAAATACTACAGTCGCGTAATTTAAACAGAGTAAAATCTTAGCAGCCTAAGATTACTGAGTGGGTCTAATAAACGAAGTATGATATGAAAATAAATCTCCATTTATTTTAGAAGGAAATGAACAGAATTTTTACTTAATGGACAGTTTCAATTTCACATAGAGAGATGACATTCTGCATGATTGTTTGTTTAAATTGATATATGAAACAATCCCTTGTTAAAAAGATTAGTGACTGTGTATTGGGCTTTTAGTGGACTGGAATTACGAGAGTCATTAAACCTGTCCAAATTACTCTAATTGTTTTGTTGAATAACTCTTGAAATGATTATTTGTTAAAAAATAAATATTTAGTTACTGATACATTATGTAGAATATATATTCATGAATGTTATTTATAGAATAATAAAATTTAGCCGATTGGTTGATAGAGTAAAATTTCATTAGGTAAAAGTACAAAATCCAATTAAATAATAGAACTAAAATATTGGGGCTACATACTGATCCTTGTAAGGACTAGTTATGTATGGGTGTTATAAGGGCTGGTACAGACCTTTATTTTATACCGATCGGATATTAGATGAGTGTATGATAACGTACTGGCGTTAGAAGCAGCTTTAAGCAGCATACAGACAGACAAGACGACAGTGGGCAGCAGCTACTATCGAGCGGGTGTGCTCCTGACAGTTGCTAAGTCTGCCGCAAGGAGCAGCACGAGACACAAAAGGGTTGAAACCCTAAAGAGTCGTTGCTAGGAGACCCTAGGGGCGCCACCTACCTCGTTGTATGGTAGTGTTACCTTGCGGCTGACTACCCAACTTCATCCATGAATAGCAGGTGCCGAAATTTGAATGCCCTTCTGTGTTGCCAATTGCCTCCTTAGTTAAAATTATTATATTCCGTTAAATTTTTCATCGATTGTGAATGAATTATGAAGTATTTCTTTAAAATATTCTGTATATTTGACTATAAATGCATACTTAATTTTATTTTTCTCCCTGGGATTATACTGGTATCATCGCTGGTCCAAAAAAGCATGTTTGCTCTAAGGTTCTGGGGGGGGGGGAGTTGAGCTTCTCCATCTATGGGAAAATGTAAAACGTGTTGTATTTTACTGATATATCTAAGTTAGGTGGTTTATATGGTTTTAAACCTGTAACCTTCTAATATAACTTGTGTCCTACAAAACAATATCTATGGTAGATTCGGAAATGCAAGAATACGCCTCAAGCTCGTCATGTAGCGGCCAGCACCCTGACTAAACGGTCTGCTGTAGGCCCAGGCCAGTATGTGGTCACTGGCAGTGTTCGGGCTGAATCATTGAGGTAGCCCACCTTCTTGCTAAAAACAGTTATCTCAATTATCAAAACCGTGTTTCTGGTTATCAAAGTCCCAATCTGGTTATCCACATTGCCCATAAATATATACACACATATGTATATATATGTTATGGCTAGTGACAAGACAATGTTAAGCCTAATACCAGAGGGTCTAATGTAAACAAACCCTGGGTATAGATAGAGGATGTGAAGATAATAAAGCCAGTTAACAATCGAACCTGTGTGTAATATTGCCATCCATATTATCTCTTTTCCTTTGATCGTCTACAGCCAGGAGACGATAACTTATATATATATATATATATATACACACACACACAATTATCATGAATATCAAAAGAGGAAGTCAGCAGTTTTTGGTAAAATAAAAACGGATATCCTTTAGTTTTTCCTTGAGTTTCAAAATAAATTTGCAACAGTAATAACATTGGGACCCCGAAGGACCATTTTCATCGATGGATATAGGTATAAATATTACTGCTAATATCTGCCCTGAAACTTCATATGTTTTATATGGTAGAATTTCTTAATCTCTAACATTTAGCAAAGTTTCACAAGAACTTTCATGAGGTGGTAATAATACTAATTTAAGCTAGACTGTTGATAAAAGAGGGATGTTTCAACCAGACTAGCTGCCATTTTCTTAAGCATACATTCAGGATTTTCGTAATCAGTAATCAGCGTTAACAGCTACTGTATGGAGTCGATTAAGTTAGGGAGAATATAATAGATCTATAAAACAATCTTAAGATTGTTTTTTTATTCTTTAAACGATATTTTATTGTGAATAAAGCTACAAAAAAACTACTAACAGTAGTGAGTATATGGCAATAAATATGCATAGATATTGTACTTTATTATTGCAAATAAGATATTTTCATTTAACATACACTTGAACGAACACAGTGAATCTAAATATTTAGCGACAATTAAATAAATATTACATACTGATTATCAAATAAAGGTTGCAGTAGGTTATGGTGGCATCCTTACATATATAAGATTATCAACATTAATAAAGATCATACAAAATAAACCCACGCATCATAATAAATAATGTTGTCATAAATAAATATAATCCTGATAAATTCATAATAAGTTATTTAATTGTTATATAACAAAAGTTTAGTTTGGTTGCATTGATTAAACATACAAATCTATACTTTAGCAAAAGTAAATGGTTTTAATGTAAAATGTTCAAGAGGCCTCCAGATTCAGGTGGAATACATCACATAACGTCGATAATAAAGAGGGACCGAAATGGAATACGTGGAAGTTGATACGGAACAAATATAACCATTGTCTTCCAATTAAGAATTATAGTCTAGGTTTTTTATTTAAAAAAAAACACATTTTCACTTACGTACTCACTTTTCACTTCATTTACGAATGGTACTGATTTGGATGATAGTCGACAATATTATTGACATATTTTTTATTTTAAATGGCTAAAGCAGTAAAAAGTACTGCAATTTTGTATTACAAAAAGTATTGGTGTACAAATTTGAAGTTTATTCATTAGGGGCGCGTACTTATTTGTACGTTCAACAATGAAATAAAATGTCGTAATTGGCATGTAGAACAAATGCTTACAATGGTGACTGGTGTGTAAGTATATTAGTTAATGCTGATTTTGTTTGAGCTATATCTGTTCATGTATCAACTCAATTTTCCCTATTAAACTGGGGCCTTTCCATTATGACCTATCTCCAAATTCGAAAGAAACCAAAAAAACTATAGGGTGCCCAGGGAACTGTACCTGTGCACTGATTAGAGTTGTATAAAAAAAATACTTGGTTCTAATAAATCTAAGTGAATATTGACTATTTAACTGTAATTATATAAATTAAACGTTTTATTACCGACAGAGTACAAAATATTTATCATTGTTTAGCCTAAATGGAGCACTTGACTTTCAAATAAAAACGGGACAATTATATATACAATCTTTAAATTAATATTAGTTCATAGCATAAGATAAAACAGATCAGTCTGTCAATCTGTCAGTTTGTCACTTATTGTGCAGGATTTTCCGACGATAGCTGCAATAAATATGATCTATTCAATCTAAAACTTGAATCAAACATCATCAGGATTAAAGCTGTTTATATTCTAACAAACATAACCCTTAAATTTTGGTCACTCCATTAGCCCCGTAGGGTTCACCTGCACCCTATAATGTATGAGCCATTTTAGTGTATTTTAGACATTTTATGGTTTGTTAAGTATAAAAGAATACAGAAATACTGCGATAAAACATTAACATGTATTTTAAATATTTTTATTTATACAAAACACAATATTACAGTAAAAGTTTAAAATAATTTTAGATTGAAGGGAACTGTTGAAGAAAACATATTTTTCCTAAATTAAATAGAGTTCTGGTTTTAATATATTGTTTAGTTATTAAACTAGATGTAAGTAATTACGTATCCAAATATTAAATGCACATATATTTAAAATGATCAACTCAGATTCAGACTCTTGATGCACCATCTTCCTGTAAATTGCTCATGGGCTGAACCACGCTCAGCACGATGCCCTTTACCAGTTTTTGTCCCATGTAATTTCTGGCCATAAGGTAATCCTAAAAGCAGTTTCTTCACGGAGGATGCTTAAAATTTAAGTAATCACACTTCTATTGATGGTGATCTCCACGAGGACGTTATTGCTTCCAAAAATTATTGGCTAGACTCAAGGCATGTCTTTTTATTTTTTGAGTTCGTTCTGAAATTTTAACTAAACATTAGGATCAGTACTACATTTAGTTATAGACTGTGGCATTATTTAAAATACCTAAAATATATTAATAATTTACAAGAACAAATTTAAATATATGTGTTATTATAAACGTATATAAAACAAATACGTCTGAGTCAAATTTTTGATCGAAAGTTGTAATTATTGATAAAAAAGGGGAAATGTACTTGAAATATTCATTTCGATTTTTTTATAGTTATAGATACCTGAAAGTGTCGACCATTAAAGAAATAGCTTATGGTATTTTTCTTTCTTTTTTTTTTTTAACAACTTTATTATGATATCATTACAATCTGCCTCATTGGGCAATAAGTAATTGTGATAAATGTTCTCATTCATATCATATTAACCTCCCAAATCCCCCTGGCTGACACCTCCTTCTCATGCGAAGTCTTGGGAAGTCCCCCCCCCCATTCCACTATCAGCCACGTCACCGGATAAGAGCCAGTGGAGGCTGACTAAGAGCGCGAGAGCCACAGGCGCTCAGGACAAGATTGGTGAAACTGGCCATTGCCAGGACTCCTACTGTCACGTAATTATAGCAGGTCAAGAGGCCTCTGCTACTTTAGTCTCCGATGAGAATAAAAGGGATGAGTGGCGCAGTGGACAGACTCTAAATTATTAACAATAATCTTCAAAGCTTCAATGATATAGTGGAGGTTTCACTAGATGTCTTCTGCCTTCATGTATGAAATGGAATTTTATCACGTGTTTAGCACATTCGCTGGTTTTGACGTCAGTCTTAGTTGTTAATTAATTAATAAAACTTAACAGAACCTATTTCATTAAATGATTTTATTCACAAATAGAAAGTAGTGAAGTCGTAAACATAGATCGAGACACGATGAACTAAATGTTGGAACTAAGTATTCTAGCTAAGGTTCCATTAGGAATATGAAGTAATTTACCGACAATTATGTATTAAACACTTCCATTTACTAAGCCGTTTCGCATAGCTTACGTAATTGTAATTGCTCCTAGGGAGCAACTAGCCTTCCCAGGCGAGACGCCGTTCCCAGCAAAGAGCGACTACTCCTAGTAATGAGTTGGCAGTGGAAATTTGTATCCCCGAACTTGGCACTCCCACAGACGCACTTGCACAAACTGCCTTTGGAGCCGGAGATAAGGTAGAATAGAGACAGAGAAGTAGCCTCTCATTGCAGGAAGGTTATACTGTAGTTGACAGTTGTTGGAATAAGAAGTGGGAGCTCTCGCAGAAGCAGTTGGGCCGGGGGACAAAAGACGCTTTAGAAGTCAGTCAGTTGGCCAAAGCCTATTAAGGAAGAGAACTTCACCAGCCGCTCCTGATTACAGACCTCTTGGCCACCAGTTTGCCTAACTGACTCGAAATAGTGTCGCCTCCAGACCTCATTGTTCCACTGTGGGCTTTTTCAACTTCGAATCAAGTTTACATGCAAGCGGTCAACTTTAGTTAACTTAACAGCAGCATGATTAACGTGTGCAGTGGATACGCTAGGGTCTCTCTCACGAACTCCGGCTAAGCAAGATTATATTGACGTGCTCATTTCCTTCCGCGGTATTATTTATTTGCTCTTTTACACTAACAACCTTTGCCTTTCTCTACTCCGCATTAAGCATGGGACTCTTAGGAAGAATTGGTATGTACCCTGTTGACGACTCTCTCGGTTTCTTTTTGTTTAGAGTTTGTTATTATTAATATTAATATTTATTTGTATATTTGCGCGAACTGTGTACGTGTGAGTGTTGTGTTTTCGGGCCCAGGGCGGGAGTCTCCTCTCTCATTTCCTTGAATCCTTGAAACGGTGCTCTCTCTCTCTCTCTCTCTCTCTCTCTCTCTCTCTCTCTCTCTCTCTCTCTCTCTTTACATCATTGCCTCATATCAGCAATTCAAAGCAAGAAATAGAAGAAAGGTAAATCAGAAATATTAAACTCCAAAGAAATCGGTCCAAGATAAAATTTAAAGATAAAACCACTAATAATTATTAGTAGCAGATATTAATTATTAATAGTATTCAGATCTATATCATGTCGTAAGTTGTCAATACAATAACGATATTTCTTAGAATATTTTATATTTTCATATAATGGCTCAATAGAAGAAAACTAGCTCTCGCTAACTTAAAGTCAGTCAAAGGTTGCTACCGTGTGGCATCATACATTTTGGAAAGATCCGAGGGACAATACATACTAAGAAAGATCGAACTACTTGTTGATGGAAAAATTTCAACCTGTCCCGAAGGAAGAGAGGAAGTGTTTTGAATTTGCAGGATAGACCGCACTCGCCTCACCCACAGACATTTAATGTCTTGGAGCCCTCCACAGATGTGGGGAATGGAGCATATCGTTGTCCACCTCCTCACAGAATGTTTTGGACACTAAAGACACAAGGAACATCTCAGACATCCGACAGATATTGGTGAGCTGCTAAATGAGATCACAGACGAAGAGACTATTTTAGTTTCCAAAGGATTTTTAAAATGTGAATTTGCAGATAATCATTATTTATGGAATTTGTAATTAGTAAATTAATCACCCTAGTGGGTGAACTATCCTTAAAATTAATAAATAACGTAAATTAAAGGGGCACATAGCAATTGCCCAGTTGTTGGCCTCCGTGTCCACCGTGGTGCAATGCTCCATACGTTGTGAGGTTTTGGCCTATGAGAATTCACATTGGGAAGATTCTCACTCAGGTAGGACTAGCTAAGTTGGTAAAATACCCGAGTGGGTGTTGGAGGAAGTCCTGGGTTCAGGTCATCCGGTGTAATTTGTAAATATTCATTATTTATGCAATTAGTAATTAATACATTAATGACCCTAGTGGTTGAAAATTCCTTAAAACTTTTTTTTTTTTGATAAAATTACAATCTGCCTTATTGGTTGATACGTAATTGTGTTCAATGTTCTCAATTTCATTTCCATTTGGCTCGATGAAGGCCGTCTATTCTGCATAAACATACACATTGCATGAATATGCACAGGTGTGAATCGTACACATTGAGTTAGTGGAGTTGTGTGTAAGATATAAACGAACTCTTAAATTGAAATTATTTACCCTGGCTAAGCAAAATGTAAATATACAAATACAAAACTTGAAAATCTAAATTTTCGACGATGGTATCAAAAAAAAAGAAGGAAGCGGGATGTGAAAAATTATGCAAGCATTTACTCCAATTTACTCAAAATGAAAATTTTCAGGGCTTTTGTAGTGCTAAAAACGAACAAGAACAAAGTCATTTTTAGACAGATGTCATACCCACAGTAGCAACATGAATCATTTTTGGTGCATCAGAAAAGGGCTACCAGAATTTAGCCATAACGGACCATCATATGATATTTTCAGTGAATGATTTAAGCTCATCAAAATACGAAGTTATTTCTTAGCAATAAATCCTGTGTAGTGAAAAGGCTGGTTACCTTATATATAAAACTGCTTATAAAATTTACATCTAATTTATTTCTCCACGATGAGACTGAGAAAAAAACACTTTCCCGTTACGTGGTAACCAAACGTAGATATGGAAGACAGAGGGCCAGCTACACGTAGATAGTGTAGAGCCTACGTGAGTGGGGGTGGTGGCTTCGTAAACAAAAGCTAACTCAGATTTAGGAGGCACTAGTTTCCGTTCTCGCTCCTCTCAGCCAGTTTTATTTTATACTACCGCCCTCGGAAACAATACACCTATTATTCCCCCATCCTCTTTGGTTAAAAAAAAAAAGTCGTTTGAAATTTTTAACTTATTTATTAAAGCTCTCTACCAGTTATAAATGGCGTATAATTTCCCCGCTTTGAAGATAGATTTATGATATACCTTTTTTTTTATTTTAACAACTATTATTCATTTAAATTACCTGGATTCTCCCACTAAAATAAAAGTAAAAATTTTATTTCATATTAAAATAAAAGAAAAACTGGTTTCAGAACAATCTCAAAAACAGTTTCTGATCACTAACAGTACATGAGCGACCTCTTCAAGATTACTTCGCAATCGTGTCTACTTGACACTATAATAAAAATCGAAATAAATCAATCTCTCATTCGGAAATAAAGAGTACATGTGTCTAATTCCAGACTACATCAGTATCATTTATTTTTTACTAGTACCATAGATTTTATTGTAAGTTTATCATTTAATAATAAGTTACTGATTAGTTAGCTCTCCGTGTATCGTGCGTTTGGTTTCGGCAATGAATGGCTCTTACCAGAGGAGGAGGAGAAAAAATTGGTGTTGGGGGCGTCCACCCGGGGAAGGTCTCGTTGACCCAGCCACTGCACGGCGGGCGTCAAGAAAGAGATAAATGATTAAAACTGTGGTGTTTGACCTTTACTGGTAGTCTAGTCGGTGGGCACCGACAGTGCACTTCATTCACTTCAGAAGAAGAGGTAAAGGCTAGGTTTTATAGGTAGTTTACGTGGTCTTAGAATTACCACGAGCTCACGGCGAGTGTGAACCGGAAGACTTGATCGTTTGGTGAGACGCTACTAGGTAAAGTTTGTAGGGCCTCAGAGACCGTCATACATGGAAGAAACCCTTCTAATAAATGATGTGCTGGTTTTAGCGAGACGCGACGAAAGAAAGAGAGAGAGAGAGAGAGAGAGAGAGAGAGAGAGAGAGAGAGAGAGAGAGAGAGAGAGAGAGAGAGAGAGAGAGAGAGAGAGAGAGAGAGAGAGAGAGAGAGAGAGAGAGAGAGGGAGAGAGGGAGAGAGTAATGTTCACTTCAAGTGTCAAGTGAAAATCTTGTCCTTATAGACAGGTCAGAGGCCGGGCTATGCTCTCTAGTGAGCTCCGGCTGTGTTGTGAACTAGTCCTCTCTCTCTCTATAAGGACGCCGAAGATTTATTGATAAAATATGGAAAGGTAGGCGTGTGTTTTCTGGTCCGAGAAGATGGTAACTTCTATTTATTTGTGGTGAAGTAGTTAGCACAACACTACACTTCAAACCATGTATGCTTCTTTAAAATATAAAAATACTTTTCACACGAACAGATGGTTAAGATGACGCCTTGGTCAAAATTTGAATATACGTCAGTGAAAATGTCTTTTCACCAATGCTTGGTGTATCAATCTGAACATTTACTTTCACCCACTTAACGGGTTCACCTGCTATAGACAATTAATTTAAACTATCTTGTCGTGACTAGGAAGATTTAACAAATGCAGTCAATATACTTCTAGACGCTGTAGGAGTAAAGTGAACAATTTAAAATTTCTCATTACAAAAATGTAAGTGACTGAAAGCTGAAAATTAAAAGAAAAAATATTTACGATATGTGTTTTCAAACTTTGTCATGTTTCTATTTGGTTAGTTTTTTTTAGCGAAAGTTGTCCTAACCAAATTCAATTAATTTAATACAGACGATACATTCAAATTTATTTTTTACGGGCCAAAACATAATCCTCCCTTAAGACCAGAAATTATTCACCATTTATCCGATAAAAACTCGAGAAGTGACACGATCTTAAATATTTGAGAAACTCCTGGGATGTTGTAATGCGAATGATGAGTAGAAAGAGGTGCCTCACACCGACTGAGAAATGTTATGAAAAAGATAATGGAAAATGTCATTCTGGGGTTAGTAGGAGAATTCCGGGACAGGCCCTCTTCCCTCTGCCAGGTAATCTCCAGAACAAACTTCCGCAACTGTTTACCTTCAATATATTTGTGACAACATTAACGGCTAGTTTTGCTATCAGGCGAACTCGAAATCCAACCAAACAACTTAACAGCAACTTTTAATTAGAAACTTCTTAAAACGTTTTCGGGAATGGTTTCAACTGGCTTCAAAATGTATGATAATTATAATGATCCCAAAGAAGTAGGTAAACCAATTTATCGTAGAACTGACATTTTTTTTTTATCTATGATACAAGAAATCCGCTTATCATTGGATTTATTGTTTCAGTCTTTTTGTATATAATGAAGCATACACGTTTCAAAGTGATTCTATTAGTATTCATATAAATAAACAGCTACTGTTTGACAGGCCGTTTTGTTGACGCATTCTTGTATCAAAACGCTATTAGGTATTTATTGGAAAGAATATTCCCTGAACTAATAGTCATTTTAAAGTTAGCCCGCTTACATTAAATCTGATTTTAAATAGTTAATTATATATTATATACCTGGAGGGTTGCATGGTTAAATGATACCATAAATGTTTGTATAGTGAAACGTTTTACTAATATATAAAATAAATGGTCATAAAGAAGTCAATAAATACATAAAGTTGTTTTACAGCAGTGTACGTGAATCTTAAGTTAGCCCAGCGTAGCAGGAACCTTCAATATAGAACGTCGACTGGAGACAAAAGATGACTGGATTTTTGGTCGGAGATAAACCTACCTGTTTTGCGTTGAGGGTACTAAGACAAGGTGACTTTAAGTCTAGACCGTGTAGTCATTCTGCTTCAGGCTTGCTGGATCAGGAACTGCCGTAAATGCGTGACCCGGGCACAGAGAGAAGAGACCTGAGCGTCTCTATCCTCAAGTACCGAAAAAAGAGAGATATATAAATCGAGTCCCAATCCCTTCTATATCTTAACCCCTAAAAGGAGAAGGGATAAGGAGCTGCACATGTTTTTGGTTTAATTAATTATTAACAGTGGATAAAAATTTAGATACAAGTATTAGAGGAGCTGTATCACGTGGTACGTTTTTGCGTACGGAAACGGTGGATTTTGTTTTATTGCAGATTCGGATTCTATGTTTCTGAACTGAAACGTGAAAAGTAAAAATTATGGAGGGGGGTGTTAACAAACATTTTTTTTGCTCCATTCCATGGGCTTATTATAAACAAAAAGAGCAATTTTTCCTAATTAAAAATATCTGGTGTGACCGCACACACGACCTTCCTACCGTTTGTTTGATACCCTATAGCGTTTTTTCTGTGCATTATAAATTGACTTCAGGTAACGAATTAATAAAAATGGTAAGAATTTTTATACCATGCATGTTAAATGCTTTCTTTTGATACCTGGTGTTTTTTTATAAATGAAAAATCGCCCCCTTCCTTTTATTGAATTGATAGACATTTTCATAACTTTTCCAAAACTTTCCACCAAGAAATCTTTCTGGCCCCCCATTTGACTGTAATAAACCTAGAAAAATAAACAAAGGTTAATTAAAAATATATGCAGTGCCCATTCAGACAACTTATGTACCACTTCCATTGACATCTAACATTAATTGTTATTCTTCCAAAGAAAAAAAAAAATTAGACAGACGGGCCAAAGGCTGAATATGCGATTTTTAGACTCAGGGTTCTTTGAAACGCAAAGATTGATTGAAAACTACTTATCGAAAATTTGACCCTTTCCTTACCCAGGCTCCCTGGACCGTAGAAAAGTAAAAAGGTGAAGTTTGGTTGCTGGATATTTTAAACATTTCCCATCTGTGTGCAGGGCAGCTTTCCAAGTTTCTTGTGGAGAATATTCAAGCAAAAGCATAAAAAAAAAAGACAAATATCCTGCAATCACCGATTACTTACTGATCAAAAGAGTGTTTAAAAGTAATTGAATACCTTGGAGGTGTATTGAACTAAAAAATATGTAAAGCTAAGGTATTTCATACTGTAATTACCTAGTATTCGATGTTTTCTAATTGGGTCCTGGTTTCTTATTTTTGAAAAAGAGTTTAAACCGTGCTGCCTTAGCCGAAAATCTAGCATCCATTCCCTGGCAGCTGACTTCACCGACTCACGGTTCTTGCAGTGAGATTGAATGTTTTGAAGTCGTGCTTCTGCTCTGCTTTTAGTGACATTGATTAAATATTCTGAATATTTCGCTACTCGAATACAATGATAAGAGGGGTACAACTCCTGTCCTTTTGCTCTAAGTCGATTTCTGAGACTACGTATTCAATTTGCAACAAAAAAAAAAGAGCCGAGGTGTCTTCTGCAGAAATCGGACGAAGAGTAGAAGTTTCACTAGTTGACAACAAGCTTGCTTGCGCTAACGGCGCAGAGAGGAAGCTATATTGAACAGGGATGTGCCTGACTTATTACCCGAGAAATATATCATAATTGCAACAGCGTAAGACAATAAGACTCATCGCCGATAGTTAAAAGAGCCTGCACTTTCCATTGCCTGGCCTTGCCACTGCACACCAAAAGAGGCTGCTCAAAGTTGAGTACAATGGCACATTTTCCCGCCAAGTGTTTATAGTTGCAAAGAAATGTGTTGTTTGTTTTGTCACTGTGATTTTTCCCATCTTTTTCGAGTTTTTCCTTCCAATAATTATTAGTACGCTTAAATTCCCTAGGTACAATTTGGACTGGCCCCTACATTAAATATTAAATATAACAACCAAATAATTGTAAATTGTTATGCTCCTACAAGTTTTCGTAGCACAATTGGTCCACACGTCTAAAAACTCAGCCCTACTGATCGTTATTTTGGTAGCTGAACATATAAATTTACAGCCTTAGCGCATACAAAGTATGGTAATTCATGAAACTGCATAACTCATCGTTTCAAAGAAAAATATAATCATCGTCGTATTCCATGTTAGTTTATGTTTTTAAGTGTAATGAATTTAAATTTTGATAATTTAAGAAAACAATAAATATTCCGGCATTAGAAAAAAAATATTTATAACAACGTAATATTTCTCAGGAACTTCATGAACAAGTACACAGTTACCTACACTTGAATAATTCATAATAACAAGAGGAGTGGACTGTTGCGAATTCGAACTGACGACTAAAATGGCAAATGAAAAACAATGACATCGTTATCTGTTTGCATGTAAATGCTTGTTCATACAATATTCGTCAGCTGATTAGACCGCCTTAGATAGGTGGGAATGAACATTACAATTACTCGTTCAATATGAAAATATAATGTTTGTGCCGATTTGAACATTTTATTTTTGTTCACTTAATTTGTTCATCCGCCCCACTATGTGACTCTCCAAATTGTTGGAATGAAAACGAGAACCTGGCTCATAAGCGCAGCTATTTATCTCCCTATCTAAAAAAGATTTTTTTACCAGGGTCGGGTAGCTGTACATGGTTCTCAATTTAGTTCTGCCAGTAATAATAAGTCATGAATTAGTCATAATAAAGGTAGAAAGAGGACATCGACTTACTTCTGCTCAAGTGGTTTTCAATGCAGTTTTTTTTAAAGCTATGCCCAGATTCAACGCAACTGGGAAGAAAAGGGAATCGGTGGAAAATAATCAAAAAGCCTCCTCACTGTATTGATTAGTGGCAACATGGTGGGAACCTGATATAGGCAATTCTAGGTTATGGGAGAGTCTAGGAAGCCTATATGCTTTAAGAACGTCAAAAACATACCGGTAAATACGAAGCTAACAAGGATGACTGGCTAGATATTTACGACAAGCAATGAAACGACGAACTCATGAAAAAAATCTTCTTCAGGTCGAAAACTGCACGGTTCACCGCAAGATGAATTTGACGAATATCCGACTCATACATCCACCACGATTGTCTTCGCAACATCACGATTGCCACCAAGTACCAAGGAGTGATCTGGTCATTCAGGAAAAAAATCCAGATATTATGCATAAAACTTCATTTGGAAACTGGGTCGACGACTTGTTGTTAAACAAGTTATAAATGATAGCCAATAAAAAAGAGACTTAAAATACCTATCGCATTTTAAGCCACTGGAATTGATTGATTTGAGGCCTATGCCCAAAATAATTTTCTGCCTTGACTGATTTAAAATGTTATATGAATTGTATTTATCAACATTTATTCATTATATAATTTCTATAAAATAACAAAACCTGTATATAATGTAGTGATGCTACAGGAAATACAAAATAATTTGTAAATATATTCGCCAGAGGATCTATAATTATATATAATTATCTGTAAATTTAAAGGGGGTATGAAGAAAAAAAAAAAAAAAAAAAATTTATCAACATGCCAAATGCTATCAAAAATGTTTTTATTAATTTCAGATTAATTTTATTTAATTTAGACCTACTTTATTGGACTACATTTGTTGCAATTTAGACAGCCATTATATTTGTTTGTTAAATAACTCGACTACAGAAAAACACCCACACCCTACCATACGGGATAGCAATGCCCAGAACAATACTTCAAGGTTTATTGCTACTTATCTGTTAATAATTAAAAGAATTATAAAAAAAATTGTTTTTTGAGCATTGTAATGGGGACCGGAAAGAATGCCGGTGGATGAGTGGATACGGTCTAAAGCCAAGTCCACCCTTCAAATTTCATGAAGAGTTGCATCTTGTAAATTTAATAGAAATAGAAATTTAATCATTTACAAAGTCTTATAAATTCACTTTGAGCTGGAGTTCCCTCGCGTCGTAAACAGTCAGCCCCATCGTATGTTCAACGATATACCTTCTTCGGAAAAGGAGGCTGTATTTAACGATGACATAAAGTTGTCCGTCGCCAGAAGGGTTTAATATCACACATTGGAGATTACAGAACTAACAAATGAAGATTTCGTTCAATATTACTTGTTAATAAAATACTTGTAGTACTTTCGGGGGTTGAGAATTTTCATCAGAGCGCATATCTGATTTATTTCCAAGGGAAACAAATCAGTCCGCTGATTTCGGTGGTCGGTGTGTTTATATTAGTAGAGACCCTGTACTCCAGTTGATTCGTAAAGAGTCATTCCGCCGTCCAATGTGTGATCGGTTAGTTTTATTTCACCTCAAAGCTGAGGCCCTCAACAATTATAGGATTTTGGTTTCACTTGTTGCACGAATGAAGAATCTTTTGGTACACAGATTCATGGGTAGCAGAAATTAACAACGATAATTAACAAATCTTCATTACTGATATAGTTATGATACATTGCTTCGTCGTTTTAGAGTTCGTTTCAGCTTTACCCACCTTACCAAATATTTTTATTTATTTCTATTCTATGTTTATACTTAATGTGTCAATTGTCGTTTATATTGCCTATTTTTATTAAAGTTCTTCGTCCGGACGTATGCTGCCAGAGGGTCCGTGTCCCATTTAATATTAACAAAATAACGTGAAAATTCACGCTATGTATCTGTAACCCATGTTTTCCTATAAGTTTTCTTTTTCATTTTACCATAAGCTTCTTTGTCATAATAGTGTGCTTATATTAACCAACATTGGTAAATTCCTTAATTGGTAAATTTAAGAAACAGGTAAACTATATACAGGTTTTGTTATTTTATTTTATTTATTTTTTTTTTTTCTCAGCTCTCAAACTTAAAAAAAATAGGATGTGGGAAGATAAAGGAAAACTATTTAGGGCTGATGAGTGCCTTTCACTAAGGGGAGTCCCTCATTTGAAGGATGTATGAGAAGGATATAGGGTGTGGAATGCCTAAAAAGGCGGATGGAATCAGGAAGGTAGTAAGAGTCTACCAAGGCTTGAGCCCAGGGGCACCTAGGCAATGGATTGTAATCGGCCAGGCGAAGCCTGGCCCACCCCGGCAGGGGCCTGAAATAAGTCGGCCAAGTGAAGCCTGGCCCGCCCCGGCAGGGGCCTGAAATGAGTCAGCCTCTCGGCCGGAAGGTCGACCCTGCTTACACAGGTAGATGGGGTCATTGTGGCTTCGATTGAGTCGGCCGGGAGATCGGCCTCGATCTCTCGGCTGGGTGTAGGTCGTTCAGTCATCGGGTTCAATGACGTCGATCATCCTCCAGGCTTCGGCGGTCCAGCAGTGCTTCCATCTGACGGGCATTGGTGGTGGTTGAAGGTCGGAGAATAGTGGGTTGTGGGTATGTCTGAGTGAGTCAAAAAATTTGATGTGCCTTCTCTTGATAAAATCTTGAATGGTGAGCACTTCAATTTTTTTATGCATCTCGTCTGCCTTCATTCGGTCGAACGGGGTATGTTTGAGGGAGGTGCGGAGAACTCTGTTCTGAAATTGCTGGAGCGTTTGGAGAGTGTTAGGAGTCAGATACTTGTGTTATTTTATAGAAATTATGTAATGAATAAACACGTTTAATGATATACATTATACGTGACTGGACTAAACTGACTAATAAAGGTGATGGAGCTCACCGTTTTGATCAACCTTAAAACTAACTTACATACTAATGAATATTTGTCATTACCGGAAGTTGACATTTTTGATCCAGGTCCCCCTATCACGAGAATAGATATATAAAGTATTGATTGAATAAATGAGATACATAATTGCAAGAGAATATCCAATAATAAATTCATTATGAAAGAGGATGCAACAGCAGAGGGTACAGCTCAGGTTACAGAGGGGATAATCTGTTGCAAATAATGTAATCCTAGCTGAATAATGGGAGCAAGGGAGGTCGGCAGTAATGAGGAGAGCGGTATAACAATGCTACTATCCTAACTCGGCTGTCTAATTCCCCCGGGGGGGGGGGGGGTAGCAACTAAGGAAATTAAGTCTGGGTCGGCTTCTCGTTAAAAATAATGCCCCGTACCTGATAGTGTGCAAGGGTAGGGCAGGCGTAAATTAAATTTAATTGTAGTTAATTAGAGTGTTAGTGACGTGTTTATGGCTAGTGGGGGATAGGGCGGTGGTGGAGTGGCCTAGTAGGTGGAATTGAGCCGTTTACGGCTGACCCCAATGACCTGGCCGAGGACAAAGCACTGATTGTATCTCGGCGGCTTAATGAGAGCCATCTGCCTCGGAGCCTCCTCAGTCTTCCATGGCCATTGCCAGTGTCCTGCTGGCTAACGGAGATATCTGCGGTCCTTCTAACATTCCGCGGCTGTGAGGACATTCCACCACTGGAAGGAGTTTGTCTATTGGAACTATCAACACATTATCCTCTCCTCTAATGATGGTTGATTATTTCAGTTTAAGACCTGCATGATTCCTCTAGAAACGCGCTTAAGAAGCAGATACTATAGTATACATAATTGTCTCGGTAAAGATTAAATGTACTACATCGAAACATATATGGTTATGAGACAATTGTCAAGTATTGTAGGTAAAGGATTCTTGTGGTGGGTGCAAATAAAAGTAAACAAGATAATAAGTAATAAAAAAACAAAAGGTCTAGAAAAGATACCTGAGGGGCATAAGTGGCAAAAATAAATTATCCAAAGACAGTGATACAAGAGGAAAAGAAAAAATCTTGAGCGGTGTTTGCTTAAAGTATGAATCAGGATTATCACAAGAAATACAAGTGGATTTTGAGACAGACAAAGGTTCTTAAAGGAAAAGCCTGCAACGAAATATGGAATGCCAAAAGATGAAAATAGGGACCTCTAAACAGACGCAACATGTTTCATAAATAGATAGAAAAGTTACTATGAGAATATACTGCCCACAAAAATGCCTTTTGAATCAATTTCTGAATGAAAGAAATATGTGTTACTTGGGAAGAAGAAAAATTGAAATTGGGAGAAGCTACTGGAAACGATATTTTATCTGAAAGACAAATATTGAGGACAGGGAATGGTTCACACATGACAGTCTCTATTTTAAAAGATAGGAAATGAGAAGTAACTATACTATACTATATGAGTAACTATACACGTTTACCAGAATAATTGCAATCTGACAGACCAATAACCAGTAATAAATACTTACCAATGTCCCTTACTAATGTACCATCCAAGATATAAAGGAAGACCCATTTCAAATATAAAGTTAAGAACATGTAAGAGTTTGATGAGAACAATTAAATCAACATGTCATAAATCAAAACACAATGTAGTCTTAGTTAGAACAGAAAATTCTAATTAGAATTTCTAGTTAAAATTATAATTATTTATAAGGACTAAATTCTACCATTCTACTAGACCATTCTAGGACTAAATTGTGTTTTGATTCATAGCATGTTGAGTTAATTGTCCTGATCAAACCCTTACATGTTTCTTTGTTTGAGGTATTTCATAGTTTATTACTTGGATTCGAATTCAAAGTCACTTTCCAATCAAAGAACGTCATTTATATCTTAGACCTTTTTCCAAGCTTTTTGTAACTCTATAGGAAAAATATGTGGTGTGTACAACTGCGTTGTCGGGTTAGTTCATCCACCGGAGACACAGTTTTTTGACTCGTTGCGGAACCAAACAAAAACAATGTTTAACGCTATAACCCAGCCACCCTTCCTGTGTCGATGGCAACAGACAGTTAGGGAAAATTAGGATTTGTTGTTAGATGGAAAATCTTTTATATGCTATGTTGTTTTTAGTAAATAAATATCGTAAATGGTCTAGCTTATTAGAAAAAAAAATTTTAATTTCTGATAGTTATCGTCTCCTGGCTGTAGAAGATCATATAAAAAGAATGAATAAGGAGGTTAGTGATAGAACGTGATGGTTTGGTTTATAACTGGCTTTATTCTCCTCCTGATCCTCTTTACACACGTTAAGGGTTTCTTTACCTTAGGGTATTTGGTATTAGGCTTAACATTGCCGTACCACTAGCCATAACTCCCCCCTACCAGTTTACCGACTTCTCCCGTAAACTCATAATATGTGACAGTTATGTATCCTTAGAAAAACAAAACAAAAAGCATACTCTGATAATGATAAAAAAATGAAAAGGAAAAATGTCTTCCAGGTCCATTTAAAACCACAGCACAGACCCATACAACAAAAAAACACAATAAAGCAATAAAAAATATATATATATATATGCCTCTCGGGACTGCTACGCTGAGGTCGCCTATCTCAAGTTGAACTCCGTCATCTGCGACGCACACCAGAATTATGTGTTGACGACAGGGTTCCCAAGCTCCACCGCAGGAAATTTGAGCTGTTCTACATGTACCGTCCACCGTTTGATCGGGGGAGTAATGCTTTCGACCGTGACCGCGTTATGTTCCCGGAGAGCGATCACTCGGAAAGGACCCTCGTACCGCACTAGTTCCTTACCCCTGTTCGACCCTTTTCTCAAGTACACAAGCGCGCCAAGTTTGAGTTGGCCCAGAATATCGCGGACTTGGAGGCTGTCGCGCGCCACCCGTCGCCGTTTCTTGCCCTCAAGCCTTCCCCGAATGGTCACTGTTTCCCTAGCGCTATCCTATTATTGACTACATGCGCCTCCAGTTCTTCATCGACCGCCGTACTCCTGCTATCGCGCCGGCATCTTCGAAGTCCAAAAAGCGTTGCGACCTGAGAGAAACCGGTGGCAGAATGGATTTATTGGTTATACGCGATAACTGCCTTTTCCATCGCCACGTTGGGTTCTAGCCCCTTCTCTTCATGGTAAATTCGTAGGTGGTCACTGCGCAGCCGCTCTACGTCTCCTCGACTCTTCGGGTGTCCTTGGGTGTTGAAATGCCAACGGATCTCTAGGCCCGCCGTCTCAGCCCTGATTTCGGCGTTATCGAACTCCCTACCGGCGTCGGGAGCTAACGAGTCTGGTACGCCATAAAATTGCGTAAACATATGCGTAGTGCCCTTAGGACTGCTTCCGCTGATCGTTCAGATGGGCCATCGCTGTTTTGCTGAATATGTCAACAATAGTGACCCATTTGTATCCCCTCCATGTGAACGTGTCCGCCCTCAAATCCTCCAACCATCGGTCAGCCGTCGGCGTCTCATCCTGTATTTCTCTGGGGGGGGGGGTGGCGATCATATTTCGTGGTGAGGCATGTGTCGCAGGTACCAATAACTCTCGCAATTGTGTCTTTCATGCCCCTCCAGAAATATCTCCTCTTCAATGTTTGCAGGGTAGCGTCGATTCCCCGGTGGTTTGTCTTGCCTTGGTGGAATGCAAGGGTCAATTCTCTCTGCCACGTTTTTTGTTTTACTGTCTCCACCTTCAGGGTACACGTACGATCGACTCCAATTCTCTCCATCCTCCATAGGCGTTTGATGCGGTCCCAGATGGTTGCATTTCCCACGTACATGTAGTGCGTTTTCCCTGGAGTATATGCGTCCTTCACGGCGCGGAAAATCATATCGTCGTTGATACCCGGGGTGGACCTTGACAGATCCTGACGATGTTGCAGTGGCCGTACTTCTTGGATTTTATCTTGAAGAGCCCAGAAGTTTTGGTGAGCCAAATGATCTGGCACCTCTTGGCATTAATGATGGCGTCGACGTCCTCTATGCCCGAGGGCCTATCCCCCGCTGAACTTCTGTCACTTGGGACATTATTGGCTGGAGTCCCCTCCCGCTCACCTTCCTCGCCGGGAGACCATTCCTGGACGAATTGGTGGATGTCACGTGATGATCCCAGAATCTCCAAATCAATTGCATTCACGACCAACGCGCGAGATAACCAATCGGCCACGACGTTCTCCTTCCCCGGTTTGTAAATAATGTCGATGTTGTATTGACTGAGGAACTCCTTCCATCTACCGGAAGTGTTCTATCGCCCATACGATCCCCAGTAATTCGCGTTATAGCACGCTATATCTACTCTCAGATTCGGTAAGACTTCTAAGATGCTCTTGGTCACTACCCTCCGTCGTAATCCTGCGAGAGTACCACCCCCAAATCGAATTCACCGGCATCTGTGGTAATCATGAAGGGGAGTGCAAAATCTGAAACGCTAAAATTGGCTCCCCATGTAGCCGCTCCATGCAACTGCTCCGTTCTCCATTACCGGGGTAATGACGACTTTTTGTCCTTCCTTAAGGAGACTGTTAATAGGGACGAGGTACTCCGCCATTTCTGAAACAAATCTGCGGTGGTAGTTCAGGGATCCGAGTAAGCGCCGGATTCCTTTAACGTCTTTCGGGATAGTCATCCGCTGGATGGCCTCCTTTCTATGAGTGATGGTTTGGTTTATTACTGGCTTTATTCTCCTCTCGACACTATTGATCCTCTATACACACATTATGGGTTTGTTTACCTTAGGCTTAATGCCAAATAGCTTAACATTGCCATACCACTAGCCATAACTTATATATATTGTAACATTCATGATATTTGAGAATATTATGGCCAGGAACCCTCACATCTGGTAAGCATCTTCCCTTATGCTCCTAGAAGTGGGGATGAGAAACGGGCAGTCTTAGCACAACCGTCTAGAAAAACGGACTTAGCAAGCTCCCGAATTGGCGGTTACCATACAGGAAGAGAGGAGAAGAACCAACAGCGTAATCAAAGTAACGTTGATTGGATTACAGGAAGATCATCGATTGGGTGATATTAATATTGTTTTTATTATGGATCCATTAAAAGAAATTGAGCTCAAATTTCATGTTTTTTTGTAATTAGTAGTAGCTATCCTAATTTAAAAGGAATTGAATATTTTTTGTCAGCACTCTTTATAATTATAATTATTTGTTATAACTATCTTATTTGAATATATTTCACAATTCCTAGTTTCTCAATTTATTAATAACCACAACATTAGCCTTGAGATCGGGCGATTCAATCGGGATAAATTCCTATGTCAAAGACATAAAAACAATTTAAATTAAAGATCTCATGACGGACCTGCCAAATTAGTTAAGTTAAATTGATCAAATAAAGTAAAAAGGGAAATGGTAAAAATGAGGTAGGTTTCAATATATCTGTACCTCGGAGGGATACAACACTATGTCCATTTTCATAACTTTACAGGAGAGGAGTTTTAAACTTTTTTTCAACAAAAAGTGTTATTGGCACAGCTATATAATATATAAGATGTTCAAACAATATTTTACCAGAACATTCTATTTATTGTTATTTACATCATGCAGTTGTTATAAAAAGAAAAAAAACCTTTTTTACGGTAATAAAGTCAATATGGAAAAAAATGGACATAGTGTTGTATCCGTCCGAGGTACAGATATATATATATATATATATGTAAGTTTGAACGTTACCGCCAAACTTCGGCACATATGTTAGGTCCCTACAGAGCGCAGTAGGATCGAATGATGCTCTGAGTTGTAACCTCCTGAATGGGGGGGTACTCTTGTTAAGACAATGGTCAAAGCTTATTATCGACAATTGCATTGATTCAGGTTAGTTATAAGTTTTATTGGTTTATTGTTAGATTTGTAGCGCTAGCTAATGTGTACATATGTTTAATATTACAGTTCTAAACTGCATCTGCAAGTGTTCGATTTATAACCTGAGAACCTCCACCTCCTTTAAGTTTCTGAATTTGAAACTTACAAATCAACACAATGGAGACAAAGGCGAAATTTCATTTCATCTCAGAAGCTGGTGAAGATTCCAGAAGCACTGTAGTGAAAGTTACGACGATTCAGCTGGTTGGCCAAACGGAAAGTTTTTTATTTCCAAAAGATAAACAGTCTAGCGCTCAGCATAAACAACTCTTCGATACTACAGTAGTGAAGAACGTGGTTAAGAGTTTAAAAATTCGAAACAAATTTCGAAAAATAGTGATAACAATGACTGAAGAGCTCAGTGAGATTTATTTGGATATAGAAGGTAATGTAACATTTTATGATGAATATTTAGAAGAGGTTATACCTACCACAAACAATGCTATAACAGGTACCATAGAAAAACATCTGTGTTCTCGGGTTAAAGATATGGTTATTGAAAAATTTAAATGCTAATGTATGGCTAAATTTATTCGTTCAGGAGTGTGCTAGAGTGGGGATTACTCAAGACAAATATGCAAAAGCTATAAGATTATTCTTAGAAAAGTCTGCATTAGATTGGTATAATATATTCTGGAAACAGAACTCAATGTTTAATTGGGAAGCTTGGAATAATTCCTTTATTGAAACCTTCTCAGCACAGTCCTGGACCGATATAGCATATGCATATAATTTTAAATATTTAAATGGTTCCCTGTTAGAATATGCGTTAAAGAAAAGAAGTTTATTGTTAGAAATACATGTAAGAAAGTATCTCACTAAATACTCAAATTAATCTGATTGTAATTAACTTACCAAATTTTATACAAAATAAATTAGAAAGAAAGTCTATTGTAAGCATGGAAAATTTAATGGCAAAATTAAAACAATTTGGTAAGTTAAATGAAAGAAAAAAAGAGAAAGAAACACAAAAATGTTCAAGCGAGAAAAAACCATGTACAATATGTGAAAAATTAGGTTTTCAAAATAGATTTAATTTAGAGAGTTTGTGTCGTTTAAAAGATAAACAATTGAAAAAAATAAAAAATGAGACTATTAAGATTACAATTAATGGAGAAGTTCAAGATATGATAGGAAGCTCTGAAGGGGCAAAAAACGAGTAGTCCTCCCACGTATTAAAATAAAAAATTCTCGCTAATCGAATTCCAGCTATTGGTCTTTATGACTCTGGATCTAATATTTTGTTTGATAAATTACGAATTTTTAAATAATAATAAAGATATTAAAAAAATAATAAGTGGGAGAGATAATATAAAAGGGGTAGCAGGAGTAGCAAAAACAGAGGGTACGGTTGTATTAAGAATTAAAATCGGTAATATGGAAGAAAATTTCAGTTTTTTATTGTGAAAAGTATTAATTTTAAAGATGATTTTCTATTAGGATTAGATTTGATAAAAAAATTCAAACTATGTCAAGATGAAAACTTAATAATAACACAAAAATAGATAACAAAACAAAAAGATCGGCAAATTAACAAGACTGAAATATCAGATAGAAACCTGATAGAAAATATTATACAAAAAAATAAGGAAATTTTTGCTAAGTCAAAATTCAACATAGGAAAAATAAAAGGTTATGAAGCAACAGTAAAATTAATACAAAATAGATATACTTCGAAGATACCATACAGACGCTCATTTCAAGACAAAATTCATTAATTAAGTTTTATTTGTTTATTGTAATATTTGCAGCGCTCGCTAATGTGTACATATGTTTAATATTATAGTTCTAAACTGCATCTGCAATTGTTTGATTTATAACCTGAGAACCTCCACCTCCTCTAAGTTTCTGAATTCGAAACTTACATATATATATCTGTACCTCGGAGGGATACAACACTATGTCCATTTTCATAACTTTACAGGAGAGGAGTTTTAAACTTTTTTAAATAACTTAAAAAGTGTTATTGGCACAGCTATTTATTGAGATGTTGAAACAATATTTTACCAGAACATTCTATTTATTGTTATTTACATCATGCAGTTGTTATAAAATGAAAAAAAACCTTTTTTAGGGTAATAAAGTCAATATGGAAAAAAATGGACATAGTGTTGTATCCCTCCGAGGTACAGATATATATAAGTTAAGATGTGACTTACGGGAGTATAGCCACTAATTCCAAACTACCTTGACAAACATTGTGAATACATATATAGAGGATTATAATTTAAATAAATTTAGTTCTTAACCAGCCTTCAAGAGTGTTATTTCGTTCCCAACTTATTGTTTTTTTTTACGTTTCACTGTCCGATACACATAAGTGGTGCCGAAACCCGGGAACTTTTTTTAACAGTTTCAAAGTGAGAATTTTTTTTTTTTGACTTCGTGATTCTGTGTTATTTTGTTTTCTCTTACGTCGAGGAAGTCACTCGAGTAAAATCATGAATGAACAAGTGTCCTTAGACCAGCAACGCTGACTCAGGAGCCTCAACAACCACAACAGGTAAATCACGGAATCCCACCATTACCATTAACCACTTTGGCAATGGCGCGGGTAGACTTGGCTGCTCAGGAAGCGAATAGGATAGCACAGGAGACCAATGAATTAGAAAAAATGAAATTAAAGAAGGCGAACGCCCAGGATATACGAAGAGAGATATCAGATCTGTATAATTCCTTTATTGTGCTAAAATTACAATCTGCCTTGCTAGGCAATAAGTAATCAAGATATACTATCATTCATACCACATTTACAATTCATCATTCACTCGCTCATTCATACAATATTTACAGACAGCCCAGAGGCCTCCCAAGTCCATATGCGAAAAGAAAGCAGAGTCCTGGGAAGTCCCCCACGCTCCTCCATCAGCCGCGTCACCGGATACTAGCCAGTGGAGACTGACCAAGAGCGCGAGAGCCACAGACGCTCAGGACATGATTGGAGAAACTGGACATTGCCAGGACTCCCACTGTCACGCGATTATAGCAGGTCACGTGGCCACTGCCGTTTCAGTCTCCGAGGAGGATTATAGGGATGAGTGGCGCAGTGCAATAACTGTGCTACAGGATTAGGGTGGTTGGAAAGGCTACTGTGGAATTTCATAAACTTGGAAGGGATGAGTTCTAGAATGTAGGGTATATTAGGGTCGTTATGAAGGATTTTGTTGCTGACATAATAAGTGGCATTTACTATTGTTCTCAGGACTGTACTAGGGCAAACGGCCTAGGCCGCTATATTACGGTCATCCACCCAGGATTGCCGACCTTCCGTCATTTTGCTAACCCAGACAGAACCTCCATGCCTGACCTGCACCTGACACAAGAGCCACACCGGGTCACCGGATGCTCCCCTCTGGACTTTACCACTTCCGATCATCGTCCTGTTCTCTACGAACTAGAAGGCGACATGCCAAAGCCGCCTGCTTCTAGATACAGGTACGATGAGGCTAAGTGGGACCTCTACAAGCGTCTCATTAAAACCGATTTGCCCACTATCACGCCCCTTAGGCACACCTGGGACATAGATTACGCTATCTATCAGTTACAGGACGTCATCGAACAAGCTGCCGATGCATCGATCCCCAAATTTTCTCCGAAGCCCCCTTCTCTGAGGAAACCTCCGGATCACATCCTGCAACTGATAAGACAGCGTAACAACATTAAGAACAGGTTGTTTAGGACCAGAAACAGGGACTTAAAACCGGTTTTAAATTCTCTCACAAACCAAGTAAGGTCCCTGATGGCTCAATGGAAAAATTCGGTCTGGGAAGATTGCCTCACCAGTCTGTACGGTGACCATAAGCAATTGTGGAAACTCGTGAAGACCTCTACCTCAAAAAGGAATGGTTCAGGCTGGCCGTGAACGGCCAGTTTATCCCTACCACCGAGCAAGCGGACATTTTGGCGACCTATTACGAGGAAGTGAGCCGTGGCCAAGGCGAACCAATAGGAACGCTCGATCCCCCCTCCCCCTCTCTCCCCACCACTACCGATATCTGGACCTCTCACAGGCAAGTCGGAGCCATCATTCGGAGAACAACCGGCAAGAAGTCACCAGGGCAGGACTCGATCCAGAACATCCTACTGAAGCAGCTGCCGAGGAAAGGAATCTCATTCATAACGAACGTGTTGAACTCCTGCTTCAGGCTGCACTATTTCCCCCAAAACTGGAAGCACGCTGTAGTGATGCCTCTTCTGAAACCAGCGAAGAGCGGATATGAGCCATCTCATTACCGCCCCATCAGTCTGCTGACTCAACTCTCAAAGCTGTTCGAGAGAATTATCCACATACATCTCTCCGGGCACTGCGAGTCACAGGAAGTCATCCCACCAGAGCAGACTGGTTTCAGCACAGGCTTAAGCGCGAATAACAACCTGGTGAGATTGCAATACCACGTCGCATTGAACGTCCGAAGCAACAGAGCTACCGCAATGATTTCTCTGGACTGTTCGAAAGCCTTCCACTCTGTGGATCACTACACCCTACTCTAACGTTTGAGGGAATACGAATTCTCGGATCATCTGCAGAACCTGATAAGATCCTACCTTACAGGCAGAACTTTTTCGGTTCGTATAGGCACTACGACCACGACCCGAAGAAACTATTCTGCCGGTGTCCCCCAAGGATCGGTGCTAGGCCCGTTGCTGTTCAACATTTACACCGCCCACATCGTAGGAGCCTCGTACTCCAACTGCGAGGTATCCGCGTACGCGGGCGATATAGGTGTCTACAGCACTAACATCAATCCCTCCAGAGCCCTGAAATTCGCTGAGAGCGCCAGTTAACAAATCGCCGAGAAACTCGATGCCGTCTACATTAAAGTCAATCCGGCCAAGACGCAAGGAATAATATTTAGTTACAAATCCGAAAAAAAGAAGCTCCCGAAATCCTTCGTGTTAGACGGCAAAGAATGCCCTGTAAGCAACAAGCTGTGCTACCTCGGAATTACCCTCGGTAGGCACTTGTTAGGTAGACACCTACTTCACAGCCCGGCTCTATCAGTACTCCTCAAGCTGCTGATATACCAGAGCGTCCTAAGACCTGCATTGATGTATGGAACCCCTCTCTACAAGTATTTGACTCCCAACACTCTCCTAAAGCTCCAGCAATTTCAGAATAGAGTTCTCCGCACCTCCCTCAAACACACCCCTTTCGACCGAATGAAGGCCAACGAAATCCACAAAAAATTCGAAGTGCTCACTATCCAAGATTTTATCAAGAGAAGGCACATCAAATTTTTTGACTCCCTAAGACATAGCCATAACCCACTATTCTCCGACCTTCAGCCACCGCCAATGCCCGTCAGGTGGAAGCACTGCTGGACCGCCGAAGCTTGGCGAATGAAAGACATCATAGAACCAGAGGACTGACGGACCTACACCCAGCCGAGAGATCGAGGCCGATCTCCCGGCCGACTCAACCGACGCCATATTACCCCATCTACCTGTGTAAGCAGGGTTGATCTTCCGGCCGATTAGGCCGACTCATTCAGGCCCCTGGCGGGGCGGCTGGCCTACAACAAACCATCGCCTAGGCACCCCTAGGCTCAATCCTTGGTAGACTCTCACTACCTTCCTGACTCCATCCGCCTTTTTAGGCATTCCACACCCCATATCCTTCTCATACAACCTTCAAATAGGGGTCTCCCCTTAGTGAAAGGCACTTTCCAGCCAAATAAATAATTTTCCTTATTTTTCCCACATTCCTATTTTTATAAGTTTAAGAGCTTAGGAAAAAAAAAAAAAAAAAAAAGGATTAGCTAATGTTTCGGATTAATTATCGTCATATAACTATATATATGAATGTTTCCTTTAAATGCAAATTAGATATAGTTAAGTGGGATTACAACAAAAACAAAGTTGGAAATAGAAAAGTTTTTAACCGGAAAGAAGCATTCTTGTAACCACTCCCTATAATGGGAATCCCAATCTTTACATACACTCTCAGTGATTGATCCACATGAATAATATTCCAGAGCTTTATTCAGCAGGAATTATTCAACGTGCTAAACATTTGAATGTTAAGCTGCGGGATAATTGAAAGCATTACTTCTAATTAAATAAAATGGTTACCTACTGTCTGCAAAGGTAAATATATGGTAAAAGGTATTACAGGCAGATCAGCTTTTCTAAATTGTATAATAAAATTTATTTCATTATTCAGGAGCGTTTACTTATTATACTTCTTAGTCACTTCTAATTTTATGGGGAAATGTTTTATCACACAGCGTATTTTGCCAATGATTGCTTAGTACATTTTTTCACGTCTGATATTTTTAAATTAAGAGGTTAGTCTCTCTACTGTAAATGAAAGTTTACTAATCACTATATTTTTACTCAACAGTAACAGTGGTAGACTATTTTACATCAGCTGTGGAATATATAGCATTTTATGAAGAAACACCAACAAGAGATGATAATGATAATCGGAACACTAACTGTATCTATCAAGTCACCGCGGTCATTTCAAATCGCCATTTCATCAAATAAATTGTAAAATATCGACCAAAAAAAAAACAATAAAATTTTGAAGTGAAATATCATTGAGATTATTTTTGAGTCCTTGAATATCGGGAAAATTCAGAACTTTAAATCTTAAGTATTTTTCGTATTGTTACTTAAGCGAAGGACATGTACACCTCAGATGTGAGTATCCTATACCTTGAAACCATATGCTTGAAACCAGAGCCTCTCACATTGGAATTAGCAATAATTACGTTTTAAAAGAGTAGAAATAATTGATTACTTTATGATAACTAAGCATATTGCTTCCATAAATCTAAATCAATCTATGAAACAATAAAATTCTTTAATAATTCTTAATTAATTTAATACAAACTGAATTTGATTAACATACAACGCTCACAAGAAAATACAGTAGCAGAATAGAACTGTAGAAGAGACATATTGGAGCTAATGGTGGCCCGTTGGGGTTCCCATTAGAATGACAGGATTTAGCCTAATCCACCCCAACTGGGTATCCGGGCCTACCGGCTTTAATTCATTCAGCTCTCCCTTCTAACTCAGCGTTAGTAATACATATCCATTTTATAAAAATATGTGTCTTATTCAACTTAATAGTCTGTTGGAGACATAAATATAAAATTTTAAACATTAACATAATTTATGAAAGTAGATCTCAATAAAATTCACTTCTGTTAAGGCCATCATTAAAAGACAGTGATATTTATAGGCAGAAACTAATTTTATCTATTAGAAGCAGGTTTATTTAGGGGGTGGGCATTCCAGTAAGATCCCCTGTACAAGAGTGTTTATTGCCTGTAACAGCAGGTTACTTCGGGTTACGCTTAGTTATGTTAGGGATCGCTGAGAGTGGCAGGTATGCATTTTCGTTCAACACGAGGCCTCTGGTGTATGGTGCTTTGTTCAGAGTTACTTTAGATAACTTTAAAGCAATACTTTGTGTCCTCTCAGGAATATTTCCGATATTAAAAGTGTATAATCCTTATTTAATATTCACCTCTTTGCTTCATGGACATCCTTTTATCCTATGATTATCACATGTAGGTTATTAATTTTACATTGGATAACCTTTTTATGGTGCGTCCTTTAACTTCAATATTACGGAGTTCCTTCTCAGCTAGCGTGCAGACGGCTCCAATAAAGCTGATAAACCAACACATAGCACTGTAGTGACTAAAGATGATACTGTTGTTATATAACAGAAGCATTGTAAAATTAATACTCACAGTAGCATGCCACTCCGCCTCTTCGTTAGGGTTTCATTCTTTGACAGATAACAATAATTAATATTCGATCGTATTCCAGTAAATCATAATACACTTGTCTACATCTAGTTGTGTGCCCTTCAATATGTTTTCGTCACCGAGTTACACAAATTGTGACCTACTGCTAAAAATAATTAACTGAATCATTTATCATACAGGTGAGACACCGTCACTCAGTTACCACGCAATAGCGTCTGAAGTCAGAGTAAGTTCAACATTCAGTACGGAACAACATGCAGCAAGTTGGATCTACGCTGGTCTAATGTATTTGAAATGGTTCTGTTTACGTGACTAACAACGGTGTTTAATGTAAAATAGCACGGCAGGTTGAAATGCTAATGGCCTCCCCGCCGGGAAAATCTCCCTGCCTACCGAATTGGGGAAACTCGATCGGCCCTTAAACTTCGCCAAGGGCAAGGGTCTCAGAGAAGAAGCCGACTTCATCTCTCGAGAGCAACGTGGTCTACCACCATGTTTCTTTATCCCACCACATCAATCCATAAATCGAAAATATGGCGTAGAGGAAGATTTTAGCCAAGGGCAGGGGCCAAGAAGGAGAAGATAGATGACCGGGCGAGGTGAAGCTACAAGTATTTACCCTCCCCCCCCCCCATACACACACACACAAGAAACAACGGAAAAGCATTAGTTTTTGTATTATTTCTTATGTATTTTTTAGCTTAATTAAATCAGGGGCAACAAAATTTTACTAACATACTAATTTAAATTATAATTTCTTTCAGCCACTCTCCCCCAATAATTGTTCAGTTTTGATTCTTTTATTTTCAATAGATTTATTTAATCATTAAATTATATTTTTAAGTTCCTTATAGGTGATAACTTCTACACATCTCATCATACCTTTTTTATATACAGCCCATTTCACTAACATCATCTTACAAATTACCTCAAATTCATCGTTTTCCCAAATCTCTTCACCCGGAAGGCATTTCAACAAGTGAACGGAATAATTTAAAAAAAGTTTTACAACTTTTCAAAGCCACCCCTTTATGATAACCTGTGACTTGTTATATCATGTTTTTCTTCACTTATGGTTACATGTATCTGTTTCTTTCCTTCTATGTGTAGGATACTGATCATGAGTGAGCCAAGCATTACCGCAGATGCTAGCTGATAATGTTTGACCAGAACCTGCAATAGGTGGTCCCGAATCAGCACTACAGCTGAAGGAAGCGAGCATTAGGAGGCTGCTTAATGGGTGAAGTTTTAAACCCACCGGTGGTAAACGAGTTCTCTGATAAGGGAATAACATAAACGCCCCCTTTCTGTGCTTGGTCCACCACTCTCGGGATGATTTCGTAACTCCGCGCCTTTGTTCCCCACGATAATTCCCGCCACAAAGGTGAACCATATCTAGCCACCATTGTCATCAACATAGTTGAATTCGGTGGCTGTTTTTTTGTTGTTGTTTTTTAGTTGCACTGATATAAGAGTCTAGAATGGTTGTAAATGCAGAGAGCAAGCCCAGCCTTTCCAAGGTTATCTCTTGTAGCTCAAGTTATGGAGCTTGTTGCTCTGACCTATATAGGCTCTATTAACCTCAGGCGTCGAATGAATATGAAATGAATAGAAGCAGTGAGATTCAAGAGGCATTCTCTACTTTTGAACAACTGTAGACCTAGTACAAAGATTGTTGTTCCGCAATTTTCATTTCACCACAGAGAACTTTAGAATAATAGACATTTGGAATATAAATTTCACGAATCTCTCTTTAAAGATATTGGAATTTTAAAATGCAATGCTGTACTTACTAAGCAACGAATAACTCAAAAAAGGAATTGAATTTACTTAATTCAATATTTGAACCTATCAAACCGAATATAAAATATTCAAAAACAAATAGGCCAAACTGTATATAGGCGTTAATTTCACAATTTAACAGCAGTTAGATTGCGTATTAAGATATAAGCTAGTATTTATTGTTTCTTATTTGGATGGCCGTGGAAACTGTTTTTATGATGCAATTTTAATGAGCTCCAAGAACTTAAAAATGGGATAATTATAAAGGTTATATGTATTTAATGTACTTAACTATTTAGTAGTAAGTGGCTGTTTTTCGTTGTGTAACCTTATATTTGACTTGTTACATCCGTTGACTGACTGGTTACTAAATAGGCAGATTAACTTGTTTTTTTTTAATTTCAATTATAAATTTGCTTATTTTTTTTATCATACTTTACATTATTAAGTTGACAATCCTGGGATAAATTAATTGATGCAACAATTTTATCATTGAAAGGTATGTTATATTATCTGTTGAATGTGACAATTTTTAGAATTTCGTATTTTCTAAAAATCCTTTTGCTTTCAGTTTTGTGTTTGTCTGTCCTCAACATTGTTAGCCTTCTGACTGACCTATAAACAAAAACATTTGTATTGAGGTTACGGTTTTATTTTATTATTTTTTTTTGTGTTAAATATGTTGATAGCAATCCATACATGTACGTCAACAAATTAAAGCGAACCAGGAACAAAATAAATTTAGCAAAACCATAATGCGAATAAAATATGTGGTGGTATTTTCCCTCCAACTCTTCTTTTATTTATTTAATCACTTTGGTCACAATGAATTGACTTTCTCAAAAGAAAGTTGATTACAAAATGATAACCGTCGTTAATTATGCATCTATGGAAAACGCTAACTTCATCACCATTCTTATCACCCTGATGGTTGGCTGACTGACTTAACTAAACAGGTGCAGTATAACTTACTTAACAATTAAAATACAAGGAAACAATTCAAAATATAATAGGGTGGGTAAAATTAGTAAAAATTTCCAGGTATTATTTAATAAAAAAATGTGATTATCAAACATATTAATATGGCCTAAAGTTTACTTTTGCATATCACATTTGAGCTAATCTTAAATGTAAATGTATCTTTTGAAATATGTTCTTTATGAACTGAGATGCTTATCATAGTGGCTGATATATAATTAAAGTGGTTGTAGATCTTTTTAAAAAGGATTTTATTTAATTTACACTACAAAAAGTTTTAAATAAAAGATTAAATGGCTTAAGCAGCTAAATTAACGTACATGAATGAATCACAGAAGGGGATTGCTTATCTCTAAGCGAGGAGGCTCATATATAGGATAGCAAAGGACAGTGGTCAGCATTATGATAAGGAGCTGATAGCGCGCTGAGTCAGCACTTAACTATATCTTAAGGTAATAGGCTTATCAATTAAATGATGCGTTCTAAATGTACAGTTTGATTGTTATCCAACAGCATGATGTGACATCTAGGACTGAGCCAAGACTAAATAAGACAACAGGGTCCATAGCCACTATGACTATCGAGGCGGCAGATCAAAGGGTGCACGACTGCGAACGACAACGCAGAGCTGTCACTTTGCAGGTATTCGAAACCGCTTTGATCCAGATTACTCCGGTTCGGTCTGGCAAGAACCGGCTCCCCTTCAAAGCTAGTTAGATCCGAGAGGGAGATGCTAATTCTCTCTTATCACTGGCAACATATGAGCCTCTAATTATTGCTAACAAGGTTCGACTTAAGGTTCCCCTCCCTAGGTCTTGCAACCTTGGTCCTGTGGTCTTCAAGTGTGCTCCGTCAAATGGAACCATACTCCACATGATGAGCACGAGATGAAGAGGAGTTAATACATTAATTATTGTTATACACATTTGTAATCATTGTTGTATTATGCTCCTGACACTAACGTTCTGAAAGGTAAAATTAGAGTAATACATCATAAAGGAAACTATAGCAAGAATGTTGCCATTCTGTCTTACCATCATCCTGAAGATAACTAAAATAACAACAAATCATTCTGACATATAATCATAATGCTAATATATCCTAGTCTCTATTAAGAGCCATGTTGAGATTATTCAGCTATTTTCTGTGAGCACATTTGGGGTCTATCTAGTAAAGGTTGTCTGTTAATGGTTTTTAGATAATCGTTCAGATATGTCATCTCTAAGGGCCAACTTTGTTTTTTGTGTCTCACAGTCAAAAGCTAATTCAGGTCGGGATCGAAAAGAGTTCGGTGGTCAGACTGCACCGTGATCACTCACCCTCTTTGGTCCAGCAGTTTGCTTTCGAATTTACCTTCTAATATACATTAATATTTAGGGGTTCCAAGTAGGAATCCCATTGCTTGACACAAAAAGCTTGTGAAATAGCAAATAATCAGGGGATATTTTTGGATTTTTCGTTCCAATCAAAAACTGGAAATAGAACACTGCGGAGTAAGATATTTGTATCAGGGTAGGGAGAAGCAAGATTAATAACGCTATAGTTAAAGGCAGAGTCAATGGAGGGCCACGTGCCTGCTACATGCGTTAAGTTATTAAAAGCCCTTGTGCCGTTGCATGAGGGCCGCTCTTGTTAGAAGACAGCCAATTTAATAGGCTCCCTGAGAGTAGAGGGCTGCGGTCTGAATCGCCCGCTCTCAGCCTGCGGTTCCCTTACTAACATACAGCCTCCTAATAATTAATAACATTTAATCAGTTCCTCAACAGGTATATCCTTCTCATAATTTACTTACACCTGGTAAACATCATGATCCTGCTTATCAGCTGGAAACTTGTCCATAGCGCCTGTATTCCGTCCGCTTAAAATATAATAACTTGAATTGATATGCATACTTGGATTTTATCAGATTTTGGCTTTGGCTGATGAAAGAAACATGTTGGATTTTCTTTATGGTAATGTTATAATATGCCTGTTTTGCATTAGTCTGTTGTATGAGACAGTTAGATAATGGAAATACGGTGGGCACTACTTAACAGGACTGGGAGTGTAACCCGGCTCTATCAATTTATTTTTATTTTCCTGAAAATTAATGAAATAATCACGTAAAAACGAAGGATTAATAATAAAACAATACAATTAAAATAAAACAATTATTACAGCGCTTTCACTGGAGGTTTTCCTTCTTCCCAGCCAAGACAAGAGACATCCAATAAGCATTTCCTCTCCCTTCTGACCAGATTCTTTTGAAATCTTGATACCAATCTTTTACACATCCTATGTGTTTTATTTCAGCAGTGCAAGATTATCTTTAGATGGAATATAACTTTTAATCAGAAACGTTATCTTCCCTCGGACATTTCTGGCTGATCAGGATTTTAAGCTGGCCAATCTAACTCTCAAAACATACATAAGAAAAATAATTTCAAAAGCAAAGTACTCGTACACCGCTGTTTCCTCTCGTAATCTTTTAAGCCACTAATAGAACAACGAGATATAATATTGAGGTAGTTCACTAAGCCAAAATGTCATGAGAGATGAAGTGTCATTTTTTGTTTTTGAACCTTCTTCTTTTGGGGTGCTGTGTATCTTTCAGTAGTTATGATACCCACCCCCCCCCCCAACTGGGCATCATAGTTTTTCAATTGTTTAGAGAAAACTAATATGACGGAGCTTGTTTACATTGTTGTGCGTATGACTTGCACTCTAAATTTGTACCACAGTATTTTTTTACTTATTTTATTAGCCCCTGATAAGAAAATGGCAACGAGGTGGAAATTTCATCAGTTAGGTAAAGCGATATCAGAAATTAACCATCCTTCTCCTATGCAACAATTATTGCATGTAAATTTTTCTATTCAGTTTTCATTTCTAAAGACATTTTCTCGGGCACTCTTACATAATTAACACCATTTGGACCTCCAATTGCTTATTAGTAATATTAACAGTCATATGAATGTTGTGCCTTTTGAACATTTCTATTCAAATTTTGAGAAATCCAGGTAATATCTTGATCGGTTTGAAAACTATTCTGCAATATAAAAAAGGGGAATAATAAGCCCATAAATCTTTGGCTTCTTTATTGCCTGGTCCTGAAAATCCATTAAAACACTTTTTTATATTAATCGATTTGTCAGCAAAATTTACTTAAATTCTAAGCCCGGTCCAAAACGTAGTTGTTTCGACAACATCAATGTGATACACAATCGCTGAATACGTAGTGACACTCCAATGACTCCTGCCAAACTGTGAATTCCATTTTTAATGTTCATGCTACCTTGTCATGAGATCTCCGGAAAAATCATCCCCCTGATCCATTCTTCCTTCAAATATTCAGGGGATAATATACAAATCAGAATCAGCGTTCTTATTTATAATTGAAACATTTCGAGTGCCTAAGAAATCGTAGAAAACCGCAGTGGTAGAGTGAAAGACAAGGAAGGAGCGGAAGGAAGATGCATGTATCTCACTAACAAATTGCTGACTCTAATGAAAAGAAGACTAAAAGTCTCTCTGGATCCCCTAGGAAATCAATCCATAGGACTCTTTATCTTTCCTAGCCTGTCCCACCTCCTACTCTTCTGATTAATTATTCTAAAACCTTCCGCTCTTAGGGGATCCAAAAGGTACTCCGATGAATTCGTTTCAGCAGTCAATTGCCAACCGTGAGTTTAATTAAATGTTTTCAAAATAATTAGCTGATTATTTTGTCTGTTTCAATTAGTCTAACAGTGCTACGAGGATTTCATAGACGACTATAATCAGAATTTCGTCGTTATTAAAAATTACTAAAGATGAATGAATTTAGTTAAAGCAAATTGTCCACATAATAATAAAACACGTCCCAGGGCCTTTTTTCTGCTTATCCCTTTTTCCGAAATTTAGCTGCCCAGTTCATGAGTCCGTAGAGCTTTACTTTTTTTTCACATTTCCATCGTTTAGGTTAGAACAATACCTCTCCGTGACTTCTATTTCGTCACCATCTTCATCATATTCAATTATTGGTTATTTCTTAATTAATTCGTATCTAACAAGTGTTTATATAAAAAACCTTTTTTTTGTGTTTTTTTTTCATTCCAGACCGGCAATAAATTAAAAAAACGGATCAAAGATCTTTGAGGTTGTTTTATGACCCATTGGTAAAATTTTTATGATCTATTAGAGAATTCTTGTTTGTCATTGCTGTAGAAATTGATTATTTTTTAGTTTTCAACTTGAAACAATATATAAGATAGGCACAATAGCTCATTGGTTCAAGCAGGGAAATTTTCAAGAAGATATTCCAGTACATATGACATCTTTATCAACATTAAACTTTTACGAACTGCGAATTCCTTAAATTAAAGAAGTGTACGTTTTGATGAACGTCATATTTGGATGTGTTCCAGATCAATCTGCGACTTCCCCATCCAGGTGTTTTCTAGCGATGTCATTTAATCTATTATTTTTAGTAGTATAAACAACTTTATTATGATGAAATTACAATCTGCCATAATACTTAATAGGCACTAAATAATTGTAATCTATTATTAATAACATAGCTTCTAACAGTGAAAAGGGTCATATGATAAATGAAACACTCTTTCCTAAATGATAGTTGATATTAGTTACACGTTGATGACATTAAACCTAATGTCAGTTCATCACAAGTACAGTGTGTCAAAGAATCAGGCAAGGAAATTTATATACTGGGTATTTAAGTAATAATGTGTATACTTGTATCATGCACCAATGGTAGTGTGAAAAGTTTCAATAGTTTGGAAGAATTTAGGGAATCTTCATACATTATACCTTTCAAAAGCCTTAAGCACATCAGACACATTGAATGAGCTAGCTTAAAATTTACAACTGACAACATGGCAATAATGAGTATCTAAACTGTATTCTTAATATTAGGAACGTAAAATAAATGGTAAAGAACCCTTGGGGGGCATCCGTAAACAAGCTTACCACAGGTTACAGGGTAACTTGCTTAAATTATGGGAAACAGTTTTGAGAAAACCCTTGTTTTTCAAAGCCCGGCAAACTTTAATTTTCTCAGCCAGGGCCCCATAACTGCTTACCAGTTTGAAAGTTGTAAAACCCAGGAGAACGAAATAATTCTTTAGAGCACCGCGATTTGTTTTACCCCTAACTCATAATTTCAAACTGTTCAACTTTGAGGAGAAATGAAACTCAAGGTGTTGAGCTTTATAAATATGGCCGTAAAAACTAAAAGCATCTTGAACTTCCTAGGATTAACCTTATAATATTTTAAAAAGTGCTTCTTACCGAAATACCGGTCAATTTTTTCCTGGGGTTACTGGTGACTGTCAGGCAAGCATTATTCACTTGTTGGTCGGGCATATTGTGCTTCAAAGAATGCAATAGTTTTTAGAAATCGCTCACCCATGTTTATCCACACGTAAATAAATATAATTTGCGGTCAGATAATTCGCAGGATGGTTGGGAGGGGTGGTAATTAGTGTTTAATATTCACATCTCAATGAGGCCAGCTAAGCTAAAGAGTATATTGAATGGAACTGTCAGTCACAATAAACTTGCGGAGGATTAATATAGGACTTTTAAATTAACAAAAACAGATAAAACACATTAAAACAGAAATATTATAAGTAATATTGAACGAACATGAACTAAACTGATCCTAACACAGTCGATCCATTGATAACTATACAACATATAATATAACTATAGAATAACTATTAAAATGAGAGTTTACCGCTAGAGCATCTAGTTACGAGTAGCTCCAACGTTCAATATTCAATAGTTAAGTTAAAATTCAGCAAATGTTATTTCAGAGTTTTGAAAGCCAAACAATAGAAAACACAGCCCCTGCTTTGACATAATTAATGTCTACCATGAACATGTAGTTATTGATTTAAAACGTTATACCTTACTAAAGCTTTACCTCCACATACTTCACATATTATTATTATTTTATGATATTACATGTGTATGTATAAATTTATAAAGCCAGGTCAAAATCCCAAATTTAATGGCCCTCCAGAACTTATTTTTTTGGTCAATTACCGTTTTTCCTAGCTTCTCCGAAAATTTGCTTATTAAATTTCTCAGTGTAAAGGACATATATAAGACATGTGTTATTTTCTGTGAGCTGCCTAAAATATTAAATATTACGAGAAAATGAGCCTTCTTCTTCATAGTTCATAGTCACCTCAAAGTCTTATCTAGAATTACTTTGTTGGCTTATAATGAGGATAATTTGCTCGAACATTTTGCTCTCCTAGGCTTGAGACGAAGTTGACACCTGTTAAGGAATTCTTTAACTGAATTCCTCCTGACTTCTTGATCCTAAATGTCAATGGGTCCACAGCCGTACGGCGCCCACATGGTAAGTTGGCAATCTTTGCAGCCCGGTGCACATTGCAGTTTTTGACACTGTGTTAGCATAATTGGTTCTCGAAGTAAATAGGATCCTAAGGAGTGTTAACACACAGCACCAGGGCTTTCACAGTGCCGGGCGTCCAACTTGCTGTTGTTATTTCCTAACATTCTCCTCCAAACCGCAACGATGTCGTACACCACTCATGCAATATCTCAGTCAATGGTTGGCTATTGAGTAAATAATTGAGGCGGTATAGAGGGCCACATCTAAGCATCATGGCACTTATTTTTTTGCAATTTTCACTGGAAGCTTTTGTACATATTCTATATATTGCTGTTACGAGAAAAGATGGATAGCGACGATCTATGGTGCGAAGTGTGCAACACTCATTTGTGAAAGGCACCAAAAAAAAAAGGTTGTATACTGAGTGATAACATTATTTATTTTAATCATGCAATCATCTTGTCAATATGGTATGAATGAAAACATTTAACATAAAATATTTGATTTGATAAAGATTTGATTTGAAAAAAAATCTTGCAATTAATGTAAAATTTTATTCTTTATTTACATTTTTTCCAAGTTTTTTTTAGTAATTTAATATATACGTTAACATTACTTTTTGTTAACTTATGTACTGATGATGTACATTTATGATTGATCATGCTGCTCTGGCTTATAGAAGCAAATTTTATAAAATGCATAAAACGATAATATTAATAAAATGATGTTTGTTTAAACCGAAATTTTTATTTTATTTCCTTTTAAAGTAATGAAAATTTAACGTAAATACTTTTAATAAGAAAGAAAATCAGGTGAGTAAATATTACGTATTCCTGCCCATCCAAGTAGATAAAATTACGCTACAGTGCTAGGGTTAAAGCATCATCAAAAACCTTGACAAAAAAACCTTAACTACAGGTAGTTGGCTTTAGTTATCGCTGAGCAGTTGCTGCTTAACGAAATGAATAGTTGCTAAATAGATAAATTAATTATTCATACTGGTTGGTGGTAGAGGACACCAGGCCGGCCGAGGGAACTATCGGTCCACACCACAAGACTACCTACACTCTAACGAAGGTAGCCAGTTAAAACAGTTGTTAGCCTGAGTAGAGTTGTACATGGTAAATTGGACCGGACGGGTTTAATGAGATGGTCCGAGAACTCTTCTTCGCCTGATTGGACCCCTGCCCGCCTTCTGATTAAATGTCCAACTTTATCAAGCCTATATCTCCTAACAGACGCGGCTGCTTTCCTCTCCTCTGTCTCCGGGCCTATTTCCAGCCTACAATTTATCCCCACTTCAACGCCGTACCTTTTTGAAAAGAGTAAAAGTTTTCCCAAGCCAAACATCAACTTGGGCATACCTCCAAGCTGTCTGAATAAGAATTTTCTAAATGAGAGAATCGATGAACCTTAACTTTACTCTTCCATTTTTCCTTAAACGTGACTCTTCAATTCTTGTTTTTTTTGTATTGCTTGGTTTGTCCATAAACATAGGCAACCTAACTGGTTTGAACTGCACGTGACTTAAATCAGCTTAGTACACTTTTGTGAATGATGCACATTAAAGACCGATCGCCAATATATAATCTAAGGAAGAAAGAGGAAATATGATAGTTAGTTGAAATAGTTTCACTATCAAGAAAGACATTAAGCAAGTATTGCTATTCCTGCTTCCACTTTGTATTCTATATGATGTGAGTGTATTATCAATCCAGTCAAAGATGACAATAAAGACACGACAACGTTAAATTACAGTTTACTTAAGATAACGTCATGATAATAAACTATGAATTTCTCTTTTATGATCCTAGATAGGCTATCAACTATTTAGGATACTCGAAAGTATGACCTACTATAATTTGCTTCCCCCCCCCCTAGTGGTGTCGATTTGTATTCCCATTCAATTTGGCATGAAGAATTCAATGTTATAAATAATTAACCATTTTATTATTATAAGAATTCTTGTATTCATCTTCGTACATTTGTGTAGTAAAAGAAAAAGTTACATGAACATTACATTGTAAAATATTATTAATATATAAAATATAATATAAATAGACTAGATGTAATATTAGTTATGAAACATATTTAAGGAGAGACTTTTTTTTTCACACAATACAAATATTTTGTTACTTTTAAGAACAATAAAAAAAAAATAATAAAGAAACTGTTATGTTTTTTTATTTTTTGTGCTCACAACTTTAACCCAACTCAAAAATCGTATTATTACGAGTAATCATGAGTTTTTGAATATAAACAATGAATGGATACGGGATGAGGACATAGGGTTTTACCTAAATAATGTAATGGTGCTAAATAGAACATTACTTTACACCCTTGTAGAAGTTTTAAGTGGAGATTTAACAGCTTTTTTAGAGGATCCCCAAAGAGATGAAAAGCCACAATAAGTGGGCGGGGATCAGCGATAAATTAGCAAGGAAAGAGAAGAGCTATTCACTGATTAGAGTAACCACTTCCCCCCCCCCTCCGGTATAAATCCAACTTCTTTTCAATGAGAACAATGCCCAGATCTCCCTAAAGCATTAATTGTTTCTGAGTCAAGTAATTGTTCCGACAAAGGTAATCAGTAGTAATCAATAGAACAAGACAGCTATTCAACCTTTTAAATATTATCTTAAACAGTGGTCTTTTATCAATTCCATCCCTTAGATTTTGTCTTTGTCAATGTCTGGGTGACTAACGCTTCACAGACTTGATACAATATTCCTATAATTATTTTCCATATTTTTTAATCTATCTTGAAAATTATGTGTACTTGTTATATTGCCAATGAGGGGAAGGACCCAACTTACGACACGCTACAGTACAGTCGTCTTTAATCTGTCTGTTGTTGTGGGATTCTGTTTGTTCTTATCATAGTCGTGTAAAGATGATATAATAAAACCGAAATCCAAAGTCATTTCTGACAACACCCTAGACTACACTGGATATGTTTTGGTTAGTTTATAGTAGTGCAAGTATGCCAATAAACGAAATAAAATTAAAAAAAAAGGTTTGCTTCATTACTTTTTGACTTCTCACATCTTATAAATAACACAAATGCTTGTTCCTCTTCATGAGCTTTTCTTTAAGTGGCAAGCACTTTAAACAGCCAACATCTGTCGTCCTCAACATTATATTGGTAATTAACTTAATTTTAACTTCTAACCGTGTCATTTATTTATATTAGCATAGTAGGTACTATTTATATGATCGCATTATAATTCTAACAGTTTTAACTTGTTAACTTGTCTTATAATTGTCATAGCTTGATATTAACAAACGTGTGATGTTGAAAGCACTTAGCAAATAAAAATAAACCTTTTAAAGAGAAATGAACGTTGTTGTTATTTAAAATGAAAATAATACCAACTCGTTCAATGTAATATATCATTGTATATTTTTATACCTGCTTCACAAGTCACACTTCATAAGGCACTTAGTTACCTCAAATCATATTTATATAAACAATAAAACGAATCTCGGAATTGTGACATATGCATAAAAAAAGACTAAACTAACAAGCCACCGAAATCACATTGTTATGAATAAAAAGTGACCCTGACATTGACAGACCGATAAATGTGCTAAATAACTCAAAAGAGTCACCCACAAAAGATTTTATAATCACTCATCGGTTCACCAAATTCAGATAGCTAACCGACATTTAAGAGGTATGTTAAAGCCACTACTATGTCATCCTGGCTCATGCCACATGCCTTAGAGTGGGGATGACTAACCTAATCGAGGTCTGAGTCACCTGTGAGTAGCCATCTTGTCGGTACATTAAATCTAATTAATGATGCATATCGGGAGCCTTATTCGCAAGGTTTTGTTTTCCCGTTGTATTATCTTAATATTATAGCAATTGAAGATGGTGCGCTGCGCCGTAACAACGAGAAGTCAAGGCGAACATTATTGGCAGAGGCACCAAACCAGGTGAGTGGATTCTTCCTCTACCTCCATAGTAAGGAAAAATTGTAACAGTCCATATTATACAGTCCACTTATTGTGGTATTGGGGATTTTGGTGTGTGCAGGCAGTTTTGAAATCAAAAAAAAAATACGCTGCAAGAGTATTTGACATTTTTAGGTACCATGGGCTACTTATCTACTTGTTGCGAGAAAACTCCGCTCTAAAAGAAAGGACTGTCCATGTAAAAATAAATTAAATTTACAGTTCGAGGAGCGAAATAAAAACAAGAGTACCCCAAGAAGCCATTATCGAGCAAAACTTCTGTCAGTGCTTACTGCCGTCCCAAATGAAATTCCAGTCACATATGCACATGACACAGTGATTCCTACCAGCAACCAGCCAACCAATTGAACACTTTCTATAAACTTTGCAAGAAGTTGGTGGTTCTTCAAATAGAAGCTGTCAATCTATACCTCAAAAACAGATGCAAAAATATTTCCACCCAGAATATTCAACCTTGAAGGACTAGCGAAACTAAAAAAATCATAAAGAGAATATACATCGGAATCCTAGGGATCAGAGCATTTCGGCGTTACTACCTCTCATGGAAACTATAGATGCACCCTTAAGTGCAGTAAGCTTAGAAACACTCGAACAAACTCTAAATAGTATATTCTAAGTAAATATCTACAAGTAAGCAAGTTAGACTCAATGTTGTTTATTGCAATGATTTCTTATTATCCAAATATATATATATATATATATGTAAGACAATTATTGAAGGTGGGGTGAATAAACTGAAATCAGTTTCTCTGTAAACAAAGTTAGCCATTTTATTCACTATATATTATATTATAACAATTATTAATATTGATTTACACAATCTTACCTGTAAACAAAGAAACGACAATTACAGTTTCTAACTAGCAATTCTCTATTTACACTATTTTATTTTACACACTATTTACATGTTCTGTTATCTCACATAACCTTCTCTATCTGATAACTGCTGCTCCATCTGGTGGGGGCCAATGGAAGCAGCACGGCAAATTCAAATGAAAGAGAGATCACTTTCATTACATCTCCCCTCTCTGAGGTGAAAATTCTTTGAAAATTTTCAGTCTGGTAATATCGGAAGTAATTTTGTTATGTGAAAGAATCCAGTTTCTTGCTTTCCTCTTCCGGTATTTATTTTATAAATTGAATTTGATATCTTTTCTGTTATTTCAAAGGGACCAATTTTTAATTCATCTAGTTTATTCCTGTTCAATTTGTTGCCATTTTCTATATATACTGTATCTCCTGTGTTAAATTCCCAATGTTTTCTTGATTTATCAAATATTTTCTTGTTGTATTCATGAGACTTTTTTGTTCTTTCTAAGGCTAATTTACTGTCATTCATCCAGTTTTCTTTATTGTTTCTTTTTTTTAATTCTTCAGGTAAAATGCTAGTATCTGTGCCATCCAATAAATACTTGGGTGGAAAACCAGTTACTGTATGTTCTGTTTCATTATATTTATCCACACATTCTTTAGCGACTGTTTTCCAGGCTCTTTTCTTCCCTTTTTCGTTCATTTTACATCTGATTTTATTGACTAGAGTTTGATTTAGTCTCTCATTTAAACCATTGGAAAAGGGTGCATTAACTGCTGTAAATATCAATCGAACCTCCTTTTCCCTTAGGAAATCTTTGAATTCTCTTGAGTTGATTCCTGGGTATTGATCTGTAAGTATTATACCTATTTTCTCTGTTTCCAGCACATTATTTACTAACTTGATGAAGTCAGTGGCACTCTGAGTTTTTGATGTTGAAATGAATGCATATCTTGTGAAGTGGTCAATAAGCAGGTGGAGGTATCTTTTTGTTGATCGTTGTCCTCCAAAACCTCCAATAGTGTCGATTGACATTATTTCGAATGGTTTTGTTGCTGGCCCTAGTTGTGACATTAGCCCATATTTTTCTTGCCCTCTGGATTTGTTTTTAATACATATTTCACAGGTTTTACATACTTTTTTTATATTTCCAGTTATATTTTTTGCTGTGTAATAAGGGCATACCCTATTCATCATTTGTTTAATTCCTATATGGCACCATTCAGAATGTATTTCTTTAATGAATTCTAAACTTAAGTTTTCAGATAAAATTATCTTGTCTTTATTTCTTACTTTTTTATAGAACACTCCATCTTTTTCTATTAATTTTGTTTTGGTGTTTTGTAATATTCTATTTTCCTCTTGATCTTTTTTAATTTCTTGTATTTTTATCAAATTAACTATTTTTAGGATTTCTTCTTTATTTTCAATTGGTTCTAATACCGGGTTTCTGCTCAAACTATCTGCTTCGGTATTATCCTTTCCCGGAATGTATTTAATTTCAAAATTGTATTGTGACAAATAGTAAGTTAATTCACCAAGTTCTTCATCCGTTCTTGCTCTTATGTTTAAATTTTCTAATGGTTTGTGATCTGAAAATACAGTGAATTTTCTTCCAATTAACCAGTATTGCCAATATTTTAATGCCTCTTTGATTGCCAAACACTCTAAATAAATTGCTTTTTTCCTTTTTTGCGGTTCGCTTAATTTTTTTGAAAAGTATGCTACTGGCTTTTCTTTTCCATTGTTTTGTACTTGTTTCAAAACTGCACCAATACCTTCTAGAGATGCATCTGTATAAATTCTTATTGGTAAATCATTATCAAATATTTCTAACACTGGTTGGGAACATAGCAATTTCTTTACTTCTGCAAAGGATTTTTCACACTCTTCCGTCCATAAGAATTTTTCATTTTTTCTTAATAATTTATGCAGTGGATCTAGCAATATCGAGCTTTTTGGTATATACTCGTGATAAAAATTAATTTTTCCTAAAAATTGTCTGATGTTCTTTTGGGTTTTTGGAGTTGGAAAGTTTTTTATTGAAATTAAGTTGTCCTTTATTGGTCTTACTGTATTGTGTTGTATTATGTGTCCAAGGTATTTTGCTGATTCTGCTGCAAATGTACATTTTTTAAATTTTAATCGGAAACCTTCATTGACTATTGCTTTTATTACTTTTTCTATATGTTCTATATGTTCTGTGAATGATTTCGAAAAAATTAGGATGTCATCTATATAATTTTCTGAAAAGTCTTTTAAATTGTGCTTTCTTAAGATGTTGGATAAAATTCTTTGGAAAATAGCTGGTGATGTCTTTAAACCATAGGGTAGGCATGTCCATTGGAAGTGCCCTTCTTGTGTGACAAATCCTGTTTTCTGTCTATCTTCAATGCGTAATGGAATTGACCAAAAAGCGGAATTTATATCTAGTGTGGTGAAGTATTTGCAGTTTCTTGTTTGTATTATTAAATCATCTATTAATGGGAATGGTTGAGCTTGTGGTATAACTAGTTTGTTCAATTCACGAAAATCTATACATAATCTTGATCGCTTGTTTTCATCTCTTTTGAATGCTAGGGTTACGGGGGCTGCGAATGGACTATAGGACTCTTCAATTAAATCATTTTGTAATAATTTTGCCACCTGATCTTCTATTTCCTTCTTATCTGCTATAGTGCATCTATACGGCCTTTTGCTGCAGAATCTGTCCACCAGTAAGTCAATTCTAGCTTCGTAATCCTTAACCGTGCCCACATCATATTTGTCCCTGGCAAATACTGTACTGTACTTTTCTATCAGTCTTTCTATCGTAATCTTTCTCATATTATCTAAGTGATCTAATTTTATTTTGAACCCGTCTTCTTCGATATGTTCATTAAAATTCACTTTAACTTCTTCATTTTTTCTTTCTTTTTCTCAGTATTTCCTGTTTCATCTTCTTTCTTCTGTAATATTTGTAGATTCTCATTTTGAATTAATCTAAATTTTTTGATAATATCTAATCCTATAAGAAAATCTTCAAAATCATCTCTCTCTACAATGAACACATCAACATATTTTTCTATGTCAAAAATTTTCACTTTTATGGTTACTAAACCTTTTGTTTGTGTCACACCATTGACTGTTTTTAAATATATCTTATTAACATCTTCTGTTTTTTCTTTATCTTAATTAATTTTGTATTTATTAGAGAGACTTGGGATCCTGGATCATATGTCCCATTTACCTGTAACTTCTCTTCTAATAATATTTTTACTTTAATCAATGGTGTGATTATTCGTTTTTTTGTTCTGTATTTAGATCTACTTCTAATACTGAGTTGCTTCCCAGTATTCTAGTTTCATATTTGTCTCTCTTTTTAAACCAGCATGAAGCTTCTGGATGATATCTGATGCCTTTGTTTAATTGTTCACAATTATTGCATGGCTTTTTTTCTTGAAATTTATTTTCACTAAAAGGTTTTTCATCTTTCTTTTTCAAAAAATTTTTTTGTTCGCTAGACCCTCACATTTTCTAATTTCATGAAGTAATTTGGTCGAATTCTCACATTTTTCCTTATCTAACTTATTTCTAATGAACTCAGGTAAGCCTGCAGCTATAAGCATCACTAAAGTCTGTGAACTAATATTCTCATCCATATCTAACAATAATTTCTCTTTTTTCATGGCGTATTCCATCAGTAGACCTTCTTTAAACCTATATGATATAGCATGCATTCCTGTACTCCATCCTTGGTCTTCAAAAGTTTCCAAAAATTTTTCTTTCCACTCAGACCACACAGAGTCCATTGTTAATATTGTTAGGGTTGCTGAGTACCAGTCTAAGCATGACTTTTCCAAAAACAACCTTAATATCTCAATCATATAACTGTCTGCATTGATTCCACATCTTCTACATTCTTTCTCAAACATCTCTAGCCACTGTTTAGCATTTGAGTGTTTACATGTAAACTTCTCAACCATGAACTTCTCTGCTATATGTTTTAAATTTAGCTCATTCTCTTTATTTTGTGTGGATTCAACCATCTTATCTTTATTCACTACTTGTTCTAAATATAAATTATCAAACATTACATTACCTTCTTCATCAAAATATATTGTTTTCATTTTCTCGGTTAATGTAATCCACACACTCTTCTGTTGACCTCTTTGAGTAAAACTGTTCCTCAATCTTTTATAAATAAGTGTCTTAGTCAATTCTTCATGATCACTCATAAAGCTTTTCTCTAGGGGCAACACATATTCTTCATTTTCCTCTGTCTTAATTGTGGTAATTGAGAGAACATTTGTCTTCTTATCCTTCGGTGATCCCACAAAGTTAATGGTGAATTGCAGTCTTTTCGCCATTGTAACTCCTATTGTCGTTTTGTAAGACAATTATTGAAGGTGGGGTGAATAAACTGAAATCAGTTTCTCTGTAAACAAAGTTAGCCATTTTATTCACTATATATTATATTATAACAATTATTAATATTGATTTACACAATCTTACCTGTAAACAAAGAAACGACAATTACAGTTTCTAACTAGCAATTCTCTATTTACACTATTTTATTTTACACACTATTTACATGTTCTGTTATCTCACATAACCTTCTCTATCTGATAACTGATGCTCCATCTGGTGGGGGCCAGTGGAAGCAGCACGGCAAATTCAAATGAAAGAGAGATCACTTTCATTACATATATATATATATATATATATATATATATATATGTAAGTGGTAAATAGAATAATTTGTTTTAAAACTCATCACCATTATAATTTTAACTATAACTTCAATTTAAACATTTCTGGTATCTTATAGGATTATAAAGAAGAAGCACGTAGCAGAATAATTATCTGGATGAATTCATGAGGTAAGGATAATGCTGTCCGTTAACTTGAGAAAGAGACATATAAAGAAAGAACGGCGCACAAGTTTGAAATATGAAGATAATATGTTTTATAGCAGAGAGAAAATAAGTGTTACCGGGATCCATTAGTGGTGAAACAGAGCATGATCTGATCCGGACAAGTGATGAAAAATAGCTCTCGTGGGCAGGAATAAATATCAGAGGGAAATAGTCGAAGAGGGAGAAGGTCTATTATGCAAATGGTTTTCTTGTACAGCCGAGGTCAGGCAACATTTCTTGTGCAATAAATTGCATAGGTACGGTAAAGAAGGTCAGTACCTACACTCGCTTGGATATAAAATATGTCAACCTTTCTACGTCACACCGCACAATTAATGTTCCCAGTAAATTTGAAGCTTATAGTCCATTGGGTAATATGTTTGAGTTTAAGCACTGCTGATATGTAGTGAAAATCTATATTGGATGTTTATCTTTTATGACCTGCTGCATGGCACATTTTTCACATCATACACATATCAGAAATGTATCCGCTGTTATTTCTGATATGAACAAAAATGTCTTTAGTTAAGGAGTCTGATCAAAGTTGAGATGTCTTTATTGTGCCCAAGCACTTTCAGCAATTCTCGATGCCTTTCTCAAGGTTCTAGGCTCTCATCCGTACTTGATCATTCCATTCCCTCAGGTCTAATCACATTTATGACATATTGCTTTCTTTCAATTTTTTTGTGCGTAATATTTTTGTAAAGTTATTCTCGTCAGCAATCGTTTAACAGCAATAGATAATTTAGTCAAGGTATACATTATTATTATTATTATTATTGTAAGTTTTTTACCTTCTCTCGTTATTTAAAATACCTATAAAAAATCACTGGTTACATTTTATGGTTTTAAGTAGAAGCCTTCCTAATCAACCTTGAATCACAGGTTACTTCCTTTTTTTAAATACAAGTCCGGGTACTGAGTTTTGAATAAATCCACCAATAGAGCACATTAGTGGTGAGAACTTCAGATTCGTGATTGAAATAACCACATAGAAGTTAGCAAGGCTTAACATATAATTATTTAAAAATCCTATCAAAACAGCATAACGTTTTTTTTTCAACATATCACAATATAGTTACAGTAGCTTGTACAAGCTCAATACCACAGGTGAGTGAAATTATCCTGGCTGGGGCCAGGACCGGGTGAGAGTGTGCACTGTACTTTGATATTTTTGAGAGCCTTTTTTTTTTTTATTCATATTTTCAGGTTTATGTTCTCCTGTGGTATTGCAGTCAACCGTAAATTTATATCACTTTTTTATTACTACATATGAATATATCTCGGGCTAAAAGGGTTTTAACTGCCGTAAAGTTTTTTTTATTTTATCCCTTCACTGGATCATACCTTGTATAAGTGAAATTTAACATTAAAACTTCGGTACGTTCGATATGATATGAACACTGTACTCCACATATAAAATTGTTTATTGTTTTGATTTAATTGATTGATTTAATATTATTTTATACGCGACAACGACGTCCCTATCTTTTCACTCAGGTAAAATATTCAAATCACACGCACACACACACAACAATATTTCTCTATTGTTACTAATTACCAGTAGTATTGTTTAGTATTTTAATTAAAAACCAATATGTGTTACTAATCACACTTAACCGTCTTTTCAACAAATGTTTTCCAAATCGCGTTATGATCCATAAAACAATGTACCTTCGAACTAATCAATACTAATTACCATAATAATTTAGTTAAGTAAAAAGTTTTTACAAACAACTTGTACGCTTTTCAAGCAATTTAAAACCTTGCCAAATTTGAACAATTATTGGTATAAACTTTGTAAAATTTCAACACCCGTTATAAACAACCAATTCAACAAATCGAACGCAGCAACAAAATATTTGTGGATCCACACATAAAAAAAAATGTTCACAAATTTTTTTTATTTATAAGGGAAGGCAATTGTAACATTCATGATATTTGAGCATATCATGAATAGGAACCTTCACAGATGTGACCAGATGGTAAGCATCTTCCCTAATCGGATGAGATAAAGAGTCAGTCTTAGCCCAACCGCTTAGAAAAGCGGACTCTTAGCAAGCTCCCGAACTGGTGGTACCATACAGAAAGAGAGGAGAAGAACCAACAGCAGACAGTAACGTTGATTGGTTTATACGAAGATCATCGATTGGGTGATATTAATATTGTTTTATTATGGATCCATTAAAAGAAATTGAGCTCAAATTTCATGTTTTTATGTAATTAGTAGTAACTATCCTTGTTCAAAAGGAATTGAATATTTTTTATATAATTTTTGTCAGCACTATACATAATTATAATTATTTGTTATAACCATTTTATTTGGAATATATTTCACAATTACTAGTTTCTCAATTTATTATTAAGTACAACATTAGCCTTGAGATCGGGCGATTCAATCGGGATAAATTCCTATGTCAAAGACATAAAACAATTTGAATTAAAGATCTCATGACGGACCTACCAAATTAGTTAAGGTAAATTGACTAAATAAATTATAAAAAGAAATGGTAAAAAATGAGGTAGGTTTCAATACATATAAAGTGTATATATAAACATACATCATATAGACATATGAAAATCTTCAAATAATATACAATGATACATCATGTTTAATGGCACAATCATATTTTATGAAAATACTATTCATTTTTATTGTCATCAAACAGAACTTCCATGCAAAATTTCCTGAACGGAAAATAATTCTCTTCATTTAAGCAGTTAGAGTTATATAATATGGTTTACTTATTATTTTTGCGCAGACTAAACTAAACTCTATAAGATGATTAGTATAATCAGAATGGCATGAAAAAAACAATGTTTTTCAAAACTTTCTTTACTTGAATGGAATTTCTTAAGGAGTTTCTGGAATATAATTGTATCTTTATTCTTTATTGTGAAAAAAAAACAATTGCCTTATTGGGAAGTAACTAATTGTGATTAACGCTAAATATACTGTGCATACATGTTTTAATTGTGTATAAATTTGATTTATTTAAGTGAAACAAAAACACCACAAGTAGACCTCTTTTACGATTGCACTTTTTGTTAAGACTAGCTCAACAACAGCCTGAGGCATGCACCAACGGCTCCAAACTCTTCAGTGAAAAACATTGTGAAAGATCATTCATAAATGACTGAAAATCAAATGAAGTGAAGACAGACAATCGGGTCGCCAAAAAAATGACAAAAAGGGCTTCTAATTTGGCAGTTAAAAACAAGTAGTTTACATCTATCCTTTGAAAAATTGTTTTTTTTTTCAAAATTATTGATAAGAAATTGGAAAAGATCACGTTTGAAACTTCCAACCGCAATAACATAAACATGGACAATAATGGCTGAGGGTACTCAGCGGTGAATAGATTTACTGGCGGAAGGCATTAGACCCAACAAATTTCAACGGTGAAGCGGTAGGCGAACTTAACACATTTATCAGGACTGCCAGGCATTCGCAGACAGGACACCTCACAAAGGGACCGCAGGATCCGGCAAGAATAGGCACAGCTCTTGTGTATCCTGTCATGACGTCAGTGGAGTTATAACCGCTGGTTAAGCCAAATTATCCAACGCCGAGCCTGTCTAATTACCTTTGGTTACGTTACATCCGCCTTCAAGAGGACATTGTTTCGTTTACGGAGCTCGCGAGGCCAAAAAATATGAGTAGGTAACAATATCCTGATAATTTGTACAGTTATAACAACGACTATGTTGGATTTTAATACATACATAATGGAAGGAAAATGATAAATATTAAAATTGAAATCGTTGTCTAGTCAAAGTTCTGTTTATTTTACTGAACAGGCCCTGTTAAACTGTCATCTTGAATGTACGAATTGTATCAACCTATTGGGTTCCTTAAAAGATTCAACCTGTACGAACGATTGATCAAGGAATCGCAATAATCACTTGAAGATAATCCTTTGACTAACTTTAAATATAAAACTTCAAGAAGACAACAAATTAGCTTGAATTGTAAAGAGCCTACGTTTGGCAACCTCTAACTTCTGATATATATGGAGTGTTAATTGATAAATAAACGAGATTTAGCTCTCTCTATGAGATTAATAATAGATTTATGAAAACCATAATATTTTTTGGGTTTTAGGTAAACTTTCGTGTTGCTCCTCTTTAGAGGGTTGTAAGGCGAGTGTAACTACATTAGGAGAAGTCGATTACTAGGTTTGGACGAGTGGGTAAATTTTCAATGAAATCAGTATATATTAAGGATATAACGTCAAGGAGAGCTGCCATGGATATCACTTAGGCTTGAGGTTGATTTTGGAAGTTGGAGTTTGGATACATTTGATGTTGGAAGGTTTTGCATTTCTCCAAAGATCTAGTCCAAAAGTATAAATTGGTTTAGGTAACTATTGTTACGCGTTCTTTCTAGTTTACGTTCTGGGAGTTTTCTAGTGTAACTTTACAAATAATAAGTTGGTGTTTTCCTAACCTGGTTTTTTTTTTCTAATCTCGAATTTTACGTTCCACCTTCTTGAGCAATAATAAATTGTGTTCAATGTTCTCGTTCATACCACATTTACAATTATTCATTCACCCACTCATTCATACAATATTTATGCGGTATTATGCAGTAAGCGTAGTCTTAGGAAGTTCACCGGATACGAGCCAGTGGAGGCTGACAAAAGCGCGTGAACAGCAGACGCTTAAGACATGGTTTGAGAAACTGACCATTGTCAGGACTCCCACTATCACGTATGTTTAGAAGGTCACGAGGTCAATGCCGCTTTAATCTCGGAGAAGAGAATAAGTGGCGCAGTGTAATGATTACTAAGGGATTAGGGTGGTTGGGTAGGTTTCGGCGGAATTTCATGAACTTTGAATGGATGAGTTCAAGAATGTAGGATTTTTTATTAAGATCGTTTTGTTGCTGATGTAATAAGGGGTATTGACTATTTTTTTTTTAAGGAGTTTTCATTGAAAGGCTTGTACACGCTTGATTTTCGACTTTTTTTCTGTCCTCCGTAGCTCTATTCCGTATGTCCAGATCGGCCTGAGTATAACTTTGTAGATTAGGAATTTATTTTCTATTGTGAGATATGATGTCCTTCGAAGAAGTCTGTCCAGTTGTCCAAATCGTCAGTTTAGTTCTTGTCTTTTTAGCTTCGTGTGTGGGTTCCAAATCAGCATTTTGTCTAGTTGCAAACCTAAGCACCATACTTCTTTGAATACAGGAATAGGAATGGCATAAAAAAAAAAAATGTCGATAGGACTTGCGGCATAGGATAAAAGTAATGTGTGAATATTAACTTTGATCCGTCATTGGTTGCACCAATACTCAATCTCATCAAGGATGAGAATAATTTGAAAAAGTCAGTTTATAAACCAAAAAGTAACTAAGTCGATGTTTGCCCTTATTTTTTTCTCTTCTGGAATGATATTGTTTACACTTAATTTATAAAGGATTTGTTGGTATATGGGCTAAGGTTGATGAAAGATAGATTCTTGATTCTAGGATGAGAGCGGGTTAAATTGGTCAACAACAACAATGTCTGCCAACATTCCAGTATATTTCATTATTCACACTAGCTCATTCAACATTGAGTAGTAGATCAGAAACGACCATGATTGGCAGCATTGTTACCACTTCAGAATGGCAGTGTGAGCTTTGAATACAGCACTGGTGAATGCTGTATGTATGTATTTGTTGGCAGTTGTTGATAAATATGTCACATTATTAATAAAATTTATTAATAGCCAACACTTCAACATATTATCTATGTCAGCAACAGTTCCTGAAAAAAATAAAAGAGGACCAGTTTTAAAAATCGTGTGTAATAGTTGCAAAGAGGGCGATGAAATTATATACCTAATGAAACATTATTTTATATTGAAACAATTAGATGAAATAAATTCTCATCAGCCTATGCTAATATCCCAACAAATTTATAATGGCATTTTAATACAATTTAACATTAAATTACGTGGGTCGAATTCAAATAAATGAAGCTCAAATGAAATGATTTAAATCTAACCTAAAGTAGCTGAAGTATTTTTGAACGCACTGTTCTAATTTCTGCAAAAGTTGTAGTCTGAATCCTCTTAGAAGTATTAAAACAGGATAGAACTATCGAAATATGTAATAGGTAAGATTCATGAATTTCTTAGTCACTTTTACCAAGTACTCATTCTCGCTGCAATTAAAACGGATCTACTGCTTAATATATTCAATATACAAAGGTTTCATCCTGATTTCCATGAGATTTGGGCCTATTTTTTAAGTTAGGACAAAGGTGGATCCACTTCGTATGGGTGTAGTATGCATTTATATTTCCACCAACGCGAATTTTATTATCATTTGATATTTATGCCTCCATGACCCACAAGTTAGCTATCACGAATGAGTATTTTTAGTAATTTTGAAATTATCGTCAAAAGCTACTTGGAATTTTTGAGTAAAACTACATGGATTTATATTTTAGAAACAACTCTTATTGCCTCTTTGAAAGAAAAAAATATTACCATGTTATTGACATATAAAAAGGAGTGCTTTCTGTTCTTGAACTTCGTTGAATGAAAAAGTAAGTTGTTCAATTTGTAAGTATCTTAGCAATATCAGCAAACACACCCATAAAACCAGCAATCTATTAATTTAATTAAAGCAATCCGTTAAATGCGATTAATCAAAAAATTAACACTTGAACAATTACAGATTTTGTGATCTCATGCATGAGAGATATATCAATCGGATGTCCATTAAAAATTAAGAAATAGACGATGAACTTTCTTCGTACCAATGCACAAATCAAGAGTTAAATTTCATTCACTCGAAGCCAGATGAAAACTATTTCCTATTGGAGTGATCCAAGCTTTCTTAACTGAACTTAAAACAATCAAGCGCTTTTTGTAGAAGTTATATTTCATGCAAGAAATTGAATGATAAACAAGTACTAAATAAATATAAATTTTACTATTTTTAATACCATAATTATTCTCTACTATCATTACTCGTTTTAGTTACGAGCTTTAAATTTATTACGGTGTGTTAACACAAATTTAAGACTTATTTTAACTAGCAGGATTCTAAAAACCATATTGTTGAAAGGCAGAAGATTTATCATTTAATTGGCAGGATGCTGAAAAAATTACATTCAGATACAATTAATTATACGCTTTGATAAAAATAAAAAAACATAAACGTAGCAATAGAAATTTTAAAACTAATTTTTTTATTATTTATTACTGCATAGGTGAAGGCTATGATATAAAAAGTGAAAGTGCTTACAACGTAAAAGGTGATGGCTTTGTAGTCGTTGACCAGGACCAGGCTTTTGCCGGCGATCCATCACAAACTACTTCAAAGTGGCAAGTTTTACAGTTTGCTCTAACTCTTTCTCAATAGTCAGCTGCTTAAGGGTTATGGGCCATCTTTTCTTCTTCTTTTTTTTTTACCCTTAGTTCTCTTCATGCTGGGCAGTTATTCTTTTTATCGTTCTTTAAAAAGCTTCTCTCTAAAAACAAATTTTCTATAATACATGAATGGATAGAAAAATGAGTTGAGTTTATATCTCACCTAATTTCGTCCTAGGTTTAGCAAATTATCGCCATCAACAAACTCCATGGCCCTTATTTTTACGCGAGTGACAACAAATAACAGAGCCTGTAGTAATCACCAAACGTAATCTAACGCACCATTATCCTTAAAAAGATCCCAACCATCTAGGTCTAGTTATATTCACTACCTAGGAGTAATTGTATAGCGATTCATTCACAAACCACGTTAACAATAAATGAAACAAAACTAAACACCTCATCATTCAAATATCTCAGCAATTCAATTTTTTTATTTGTTGAAATGGCGTTGGTTTAGTTACCAAGATGGCTTCACAAATTAATCATTAATTATTATGAAGTAAACTAGTTATTTTGTAAATATATATTACATGGAGTATAAGTGAATTCTGTGGTGATTAATAAAGTGACAAGGGAAGTGGTTTCGGGTAATAAACCTATTCCTGCCTTAAAACGTTCTGAGCACTGTATTGATTTCATGCAATCTTGTTAATAATGAAATATATAGTCAGGGAAAATATAAATGGCTGATACTCTTATGTATTATAAGATTAAAAATAGAGATTACGATAAGTATATAAATAACACAAAGATTCTATCCCTCAATCGAAAATTTATCCACACTATTCCATTTCATTCTTTCTTCCTTCTTTATTTCATTTAAAAATATTCGAGAAAAACTGGTTGATATTCGATGTAAAAAAATGTTAGATATAATAAAAAAAATGAGGAAACTTGTCCGGATCTAGCGTTGAAGACATGGTAACAGTGCTAAAAATTACCAGTTTATAATTTAAGCACAGTAAGTGAATGGTGGATTAAGAGGAGCCTCATGCCATAATGCGCAAATGTCATAACTATATTATGCTCGAAGAGAGGCCTATTAATCTTGGGCAGTGCTGGGTATATATCATGGGATGGCGCTGGTCCATGTAGCCCCAGTGTGAGGGGTCATTAAGGAGCGGACCGTCATAAACATGTGTCGCCTTACACCGTATTTGTTAAGCTGTTGTATATGTGGTCTATTTCAATGATTGTAGGAATGGAGGGTAATTAATCAATTAAAACATATTTGTCATTACTATAGGAAATATGTCATAATATTTTCAGAAATAGTGCATTATAAAGTAGTAAATGCATGCAAAAACTTCTACAGTAGCTCAAAAAAAGTTTCAGATTTTTTTTTCGAATTGTTAACACCTGTGGTGCTTTGCTTTCCTACACATCTGTGACGGAGACAAAGGTGACAGCTTGAATCTCAGTATTTTTCTTGAATTTTTAAAACAAATATAAAACGCGAAATATTCGAAGTTGAGGGCCATGTAGTTATCATCCAACGACAGCACAACTGAGAAAAGGCCAGCCACTGTTCAGAAGGTAGTTTCGTAGGCTATTTTCTTCCTCCCGTCAAGCTTGAAGAAGGCTGATAAGACCATGTCCTATCTTTGTTCGTAGAAAAAGCTTTGATACTGAGGACTTAAAATGTGGGTTTCAAGAGGGTACTATCTGGACGTAGCATCCAAGGATTCAAGGTCTGTTTTTGTCAATTTAAGACAATTTTATTGTTAATATAATTAAATGGTCGCTATAGGTGACATCGTTAAAAAATAAAACTAATTAAATTATGATTTTAAAAAGAAATCGCGAAAATATAGCACCGCTTCTTTTATTCTTCTGCTTCATTTATCAGAAATTTCTACATATTCATTTACTGAGTAATGATAGTAACTTTTTTTAGATACATTTATTTATTTATATGGTTCCTAATATACAAAAACACTATAAAACAACATTATGAAACAGAGATAAATAAATAAATACAAATCACAGAATGAAAACGAAGATGAAGGTAATATACTGGCGAACTGATATATTGATGGATTGAGTATGAAGTCCTGACATGTAAACTTTTGAATGTCGTAAGTATGCTTGAATTTCCGAAACGAATATAAACCGTGAAATATTCGACAATAAATGTTCTGTAACGCAAGTCAAGCGACCGCTAACTACATAAGATGAATCACCCTATACTCTATTGTATATATATTGTAAATTAATTTTAATATGTTGTAAATTAATTTGAACAAATGTAAATAACATTATCAAACCATCAGTCATACCAGTGTAAATATTGTAAACAATAAAAGACGCAGCTGCAAAAAACTAGTTCCAGGCTCGAAGGGTAGAGCAGGTAGCAGGCGACCCAGACCAAGTCCTGGGACACTACCGAGAACAAAGCGCCACCACAACTGCGATATCGTTGACCACAATAACGCCTTACATTTAGGTTTTGGCCTGTAAATCATTCTCACGGCGGCTCTCTGCCTGGTGGACCTGCAGCTGCACTAATGTTTCAATACATGGCCTTCTCATTTATCTGGATCTCTCTTCCTAACCTCGCTATGTTTAAGTCTGGCCTTGTCAGACCCCACACTCTCCTAGTGGGATTCTCTGCCTTCGCCTCGCTAAAACTAGCAGCTCCTTGGGATTGTTTTTATGTATCTGGACAACGGTTGCCGTGGCCCTACAAACTTTACCCAGTTCTCCCACGGCAATCCAGTCTGCCTCTCGCCGGTTCACACTTGCCTTTGGGATCCAGACGGTTTTTGCCTACCCTCAGATACCGAGTGTGAATTCATGGTCATTCCAAGACCACATAAACTACCTACACTACCTACCCTTACCTCTTCTCCTGAACATAGCGCATTATCGGGGCACATACCTATCAAATTTGGAGTCAGATAGTAAGACCCGTCCAGGTCACTGCCTAATCAACCCTCACTTCGCTACCAGGGCTAGAGTAACTAGGCACCCCCCTCGTGACAACCCGACATCAAGAAAACAAGTTTTTATTTGTGTAAAATTGTTGTTTATTGTCCAAAAATTAAAAAAAGTATCGTATGTGTTCTATCGCGAGGTCAATAGCTCGCTAACCTTAGACTTACTATTATCTACAGGATTGAGCAAAATCTGGTACATGAAAATTCATTAATTTTTTCCTGTTCAACAAAAAATATTAACTTTCTTACAGCAGATGATCTACATAAGCACAAAAACATTGGATATTTGTGAACATATGTTTGCATTTACGAAAACTAGCACGGTTTGGTTGGTGCTTATGATAACATTCGTTGCCAAATTTATTTACGTTAAACAATTATTTACGTACTTATGCATGAAAATGAGGCTTCTTTTCTACTGGGGCTCACGTGATTCACGTAGGATATACATAATATGAAAGCTTCAATTAATTTTGTGTCACAAATGTATATGGCGCAACTAGCTCCTTGCATCGAGTAAAGTGAAACTGCAATGGCATAGTACAATCAACTGGTACTTAAAGCGAGCAATTATGCACTTGGAAAGTATCGCTTCGTTTTGAAATAAACCTTAGCTTAGTTTCAGGGAAATTCAAGACAAGAGGTAATTTGAAAGCAGAAATTCCTTTCTTCCCACCATAAAAGGTTCAGATATGCTAGGCGATACTATGAATAGATATTTTCAGGATTTTAATTTTTTTAGAAATTAACCATAAATTAGTCCATTTGGCTATAAATAATTGTGATCAATGATCTCAATCATCCGATTAAGTACCATTAAGCAACACAAACCATTCACATATTCCACCTGGAGCTTCAAGATGGAAAAACCCGCCCAGAATCTGAACCAACGCTATCAATTCTTCAAAACAACATAAAAATAGGAGCTAACAAGATGGCAAAATCATTCAAAGAAGGCTTATTTTATTATTATTCAAGAAGAAAGAATTAAAATGTACTCATAAAGTATCTAAAACAGAAAAGTGTTTTTGTTTCTGGTGCTTGAAGTACTGTCGAACCTGGATAAGTGGAATATCATGGTGGTAGGATTTCAATTCCACTTGATGAGGTTTTCCACATACACAGGGTTTTACTTATCGAGGTCATTAAGGTTGCGTGTATTACTAAAAAAGGTTTTGAAACTTCAATTTAGTAACTTATGTATTAACCCTCCCACTAACATGATAGGTTTGAGAGACCTGTAGAAAACAGTCTCTCCCCCTCCAGGCTTCCCATTTGAGTTGCAAAGCTACCTTCCGCCACCTAGTCCTTGAGGAGTGTTTTAGGTAATTATGAAAACAATATTTTCTACTCCATAAAAGGCTCTTGTGGAGATGACCCGCATAGAAGAAGAAGAGGAACTATTTCTCGACGAGTATAGTGAATAGGACGAAATAGATTCCTGTGATACGTACACGAAATGGATTTTTTCATCAGAAGAGGAATTTGATGACAGTGAAGAGGATCCTGATTGTGTGTCCTGTTTGAATTAATGGCGTTGATGACTCAGTTGTTTTACACCGAAATAAACCCAGCCCGCCCCAACCAGCCTGACTAATTTATTTTACTTTAACTCTAATTAGACGAAACTGAACAATTTACTTTACTATTAACAACTTGCTGCTGCATTTGAATTACATTATTGCAACGAAAAACTGTAGAGTAAATCAAAATGGCTGAAATAAATTATTTATTATCCAACGGCCATCAAATATTGTTGTTAAATTATGTTAATCCTTATTATGACGAAAATTCATAATAACTATAAAAATTTAAGACTCAATCAAATAATTTTACATATAACAACAAAACAAAAAGTCAATTTAATCGATTTGGTCTGTGGTGGCTAATTTTTTGTTTTGGCCGACCCTATTTACTGTCGCTCTGTTTGAAAACAAGAAGCTAAGAATATTAAGGCAAATAGAGCTTCATTATTAATCTGGTAGCTGGGGTGGAAGTCATTCAGCCGGAGTCATAAACATGCAGATCAAGTTGACAAAATAATACAGTTCCTAATGTATGCTAATGCTGTGGTGGATCTAGGTCAGTTCTGTCTTTATTGCTGCCGGACTATTGCACCCAACAGCGCCAAGCTGATGGAGTGGGCTCCAAACAACGGATAACACAAACATTAAAAACGAGAGAGCAAACTCTAGACGCAGTAATCAGATAAGTAGTCTATATCGGCTTCCTTTCATATTAATTAGTTATTATGAAAAACATAAAAAACAAACAAAATGGATCTATATAGTTGAAAGTTCATTCTCAATTTGCGAAAACTGCTATATTGCAAACGATATAAATGCATATATGTAATATGTATCCAACAAAATAGAAAACGCAAATCCACTTGTTATGGTTTGCTTTTACAGCAGAAATCATACATTTTATATTTAGGCGAACAAAAAACATTACGAAGTAAATGTGAGCTCTGATCGATGAGGGCACTCTTCGGAATTTTCCTGGTTGCTAGGTCAATATTAGCTAGACCTAACTGTTATACTTTTTAGTGCGTAGCTGTTAATTAATTTGCTGTCTAGAATGGTAGAATTAGTTGCTGCTGCCTTTGCAAAAAGAGTTTGGGTCAGATATAATGGAATAGTCTGTAGTGTTATTTACATTTGATTTCCTAAGTAAGAAAGGGATACGTGTGCCTTAAGTGTATATACTTGAGAACAAATTGAAACTAATCATGAATTCCTTCTTTAAAGACTATGACCTAGTGGACAGACCCATTCAACAGAAGAAAATACATCTAAGAAATATTTTAAATGATGGATAATCCTCAACGGACTACACAACTCAGTCAGTCGATCAAAAGCCATTACTTTATGCAGGAAAAGTTAAAATAAAGTGGCGAAAATTGATGTTTCTATAAGCCAATGATCAGAAATCCTTGTTGATGAAAACATCTGAGAGGCTTTCTCAAAGAAGACAAAAAAATACGGCAATTCCTGATTTATTTCACTCAATTTCAAAAAACTAAAAGGAGATACGTATGAACAATAACTTGAAATAGTACCTCCACTACCGGACAAATCACCCGCCATCATAGTGGTTCGAAGTAAGGATAACAACCTTAGTTACGGGCAGGAATGAGAAAAATAAACGGACTGAGAAAAAAATGACTTAACAATAGGGGAATGTTATATACAGTTTACTGGACTACCTATTATTTTTACTATCAAAATCCTTTGATAATTTTGATAAAGTCTGTTAAAAAATAGTTCCACCTAAAATTCTTATAACAGGCGATACCTTAAAAACAAACCTCGAACTCGAAAAAAGCGACATTTACTTAGTGGGCTAAAGACCCGATATTATTTTTAAGTGCAGGTCAATACAAAGGGACAACTTTGTTTAGATGCCCTGTGTCTAAGCTTGCAGTCGGTTAATTCATCTTCCATGAGCGATCGCCATAGTCGAAGGCTTTGCTGAGATCCGCAGGATCAGCGGAAGACAACCCTGTCATATTTCATCAAGGCTATTGATGGGAAAATCCACTACCATTATTTCCAAATCGTCCACGTCATTAATTTGTCAACGTAAGATGATAGTATGACAGTCACTAGCCGATGCAGATCCTATTTCAACGTTGCCTGGTAAGCTCAGTGGCACAGTGCGGCTTTGTTGATTCATTCATCCCATTACGGGAAGGAAGGATAAATACGACAGGATTATATATTTGTAGATAACATCGCATTTTACCATTGCTGCAATTCTGGGGTTTAGTTTACACACTTTATTTTAAAATAAACAAATTGGGATTTCCACACATGAAAGATAAGTTTTATTATTCCCTTCAGGTTCATTCGAAATCACTTTTCTTTGAGCAACCAGTATTGACAAAAAACTATTATTAATTTATAATTACCTTGAATAGTATTTTCGTTATTGCATGATAGTAAACAAATAAAGATTTACTATAAAAAATGTTTTTTATAGTATTGGTCCCACTTTTATTTAAAATTGTAAGCTAAATTGGGACTCGAACCTGGGTCCTTTCCGATATATTCGAGGAGACAGGGTAGGGTATAAAAGTTGGTAGACCCTCTGCATAGATCCCGGGATTTATCACAAACCTTTGGGTAATGTCTTTAATGTTATTGACAACAATAATAATGATTCAAACTCCATTTCAATATGAGCATATTATTTATAAACATGCATAGATTGAAGTCATCGTTCATCATTAATTATCTGAGTTTTTACTTGACCCAAGTTGCAATCTATAAAGTTTGGGGGGGTGGATTAGATAGGGACAAGAGAAATAAAGTAGGAGGTGCTGATCAATATGTAGGCGAGTAGTGGAAGTTAACACCTCTCCAATTACTAAAGATGGATGGCGAGGATTGGAAAACTTTACAGTTCCTTAAATAACGGAGTTAAGAAGTTACTTAAAAGAAATACATTTGCATAATTGGGTCGGTAGACTCTAGCTGCACTGTACGGCTGCCAACCGTGTGCCTTCGGAACCTCCCTTGTATTTCTAAGCGTTATGTTATTTCCGACGTTTCTGCAATTTACATAATGTAATTTTAGACAATTTCGATTCCAGCTGCAGTGGTAGACGTTAAAGCAATTTTAGCAACCCTAATTATTCTAAGAGAGGTATCCCCTCCCTTTAACTCCTAATTCCTTTCTGGGAAATTTCTCTCCGTCTCTGAAAGGAGCAGGAAAATGGAATATCTCCCTTTGCAGTAGTTCTAGGATTTGAAGCCACTGTCTCATTTAAATCGCCATCCAATCCTAAGAGTGTCTTTAATTTAATGAAAGGGAAATTTTAACACTATTTAAATACAATAGGTATTTAATGCTGCAGTTACTACTTTGTTTGCATTATATAAGAATCTAAGAGAGCCCTACATGCCTTTTCTTAGTACCTAAGCAATGACTTACGTGCATCTGTAGCACTATACATTAAGTATTGGGCTTGCATTTAAATAATTCTCATTTTTCATTGTAAGCTTTCTAATTAAGAGTTCTCGGTGAACTTCATCAACACTCATCAACCTTGCTAGATGTACCAGTGATTTCGGCCAGTATAATCCTACATGTCCTAATAAGTATAATCCTACATACATGTCCACCCTTCAGCAGGTCAACCCTATAAAACGCCTGCTTCAAGAATAGTAAAGACACAGACTTGTAAAAAAAAAAAAAAAAAAAGGTAAGTAGGAATTATGCAATCACTACAACCATTGGAACTGCAGCGCGCCTTTGTTGTATTGCTGATTTATTTTTAAAACTAATAAATCATTGCATCAAATTCGTGGCTTAATATACATTATCCAACAACAGAATTACTATAAATTAACATTGTTCCAGTAATAGCTGCATTAATTCTACATTAATTTGGCGTTTGAACAATGCACTATTTGAATTTGATACTTTAAATTAAATCAATGCGTATAACCTTGCGATATTAATATCAAAGTGTTAAAAGTATATACTAGAACACACACACACACACACACAAAGTAATGGGGACATGCTAAAGGACAAATAACGACATTATTTCTAAGGCTTGCCTGCAGAGCCATTTTCACAATTGGATAATTTTGATTTTACCCAGAGCCAACATAGAGGAATAAAACAATTTTGCTAAAAGTGATCATCAGCTTCTACCAAATACCCTCCAGCATTTTCCAAGAGTTACCACCCCGAAACAAATGCTGGTTTCGGCAGAAATGGTTTCGATATGGAAAGGATACTCCATCACTAACTCTCGCTCTTCGTCCAGGAGGCTAAAGTAACACAGCTCTATCTAACAGTACACAGCTCTGGTCGAAAAGGTAGGGGGCACTCCTTAATCCAGCAAGTCTGAGAGACAGCCCCCTTAGTCTCTGGCAGACTAGGTTTCTCTTTAATCAAGAAGCCATTCATTTTCTGGCACCAATCAACATTCTGCAATGTTATCAAGACTAATTAAATGACCTTGGTATTTATTAAAAAAATTACTCATGTGCATCTAATTCTGTTGTCTATCAGTTTCTGTAGGTATTTTTCCTAGAACTTTAAAATGCAGCTTCATGATTTGGGTTGTGAATGATTCATAGGATAAATAAATAAATTTATTGAAACCTTTATTAATAATGCCTTATAAAAGGCAGATTGTAATTATTGCACAATAAAGGAATTATACTACTACAAAATTGTTATTTAACACTATCTTGTGGATTCTTATTGATGCACACCCAGGCTATAGTAAGCTAATTACTAAAACAATCACTCCATCTTTATTCCGGCGTTGTCAGACTGGAGCCGACGAAATCTCCCCCGGTGGGTGCTCCCAACGGTTAACACAGTCTAATTTGTCGGTATTTTATACTAGAGACAGAGGGCGGTTCTGTACCAGTTTTGATGATTTCGTGCTAGTGTCAAAAATCAAGGATAAAATGTTGCACGAAAATCATAAAATATAACTCTTTTTTTTTGCAACTGGTTAATTAAGAAATCATGGGTAATTCTGAATTTAAAATCTAGGTCCGTTTTAGTCTGAGTGACGCAAAAAGAGTGAACCCTCAGTATTTACCGAATACTGAACTAATATAAATAAAGAAAATATCACATACTTTCGTTATGAAGGTCACACCGTAGAAGAATCAGACGCACATACCTGAAAAATAAAAAAAATATCATAATTAACTATTTTTTAGAGACTGCGGAGGAGAAAGATGTATATTTTCTAGGGAAGATCTATTAAAAATTAAAATATCTTTATAACGTCACTAAAATTATGCAAATACACCAAATAAGACAGTGACATTTAGACAATAGACTTCATTTCATTTTATATAATATACTCCTCTAGCTGCACTAATACACACAATGTTTACGTATTATGTCAAGGATATTTGTTTAAAATATGTTCAACAATAATGTAAATACATATCAATTTTATTTAGAAAGATGTATAACTGTAAAATTACAATTTGCTTATCCATCTCAAGTAATTGTGATTAAAGAACCCTTTCATACCTCATTGACTCTTTCATACACAAGTCCACTCGCTTAGTTCAGACTTATAAAAATATTAATGCAATTATCATTTTTAAAAGTACAAACCAGAATCTAAGGATTAATACGGCTGATACGGGGTTAGTGTGTTTAGTATCTGTTATGTGTCTGATGTCGATTGCGCTGTCTATCAGCTTCAAGATGTCATCGACCAAGCCGCCGACGCCTCGATTCTGTCATTTGCTCCGGCACCTCCTTCTCTGAAGCAACCACCGGAACTGATTAGACAGCGCAGGAACTTAAAACCAGTGTTGAATGCCCTCACATCACAAGTAAAGTCCCTGATGGCCAAGTGGAAAAACTCGGTATGGGAAGACCCTCCTTCCCCTAAAAGCCTTCACGGCGATCACAAACGCATGTAAAGACTGGTGAAGACCTGCCGATCCAAAAAGTGTAGTGTAAGGCTGGCTGTAAACGGGCAGTTCACCCCTCCCGCCGAACAGGCAGATATGTTGGCAGATCACTACGGCGCGTTGAGACAGGCCGAACCAATCGGAGCCCTTGACCCCCACTCCCTCTCCCTCACCACCAGGACCGAAACCTACACCTCTCACAGGCAAGTGGCTGCATTCATTCGGCGTACCAACGGGAACAAGGCACCTGGGGACGATGGGATTCAGAACGTCTTGCTAAAGAAGCTACGCAGGAAAGGAATATCCTACAACACCAACGTAATATATTCCTGCTTCAGACTTCATTATTTCCCTCAGACATGGAAGCACGCTGTGGTCGACACTCTCCTGTAACAAGCGAAGAGCGGTTATGAGCCATCTCATTACCGCCCCATCAGTCTGCTGACTCAGCTATCGAAGTTGTTCGAAAGAAACATCCACCTACATCTCTGTGAGGCACATTAAGTCATCCCACCAGAGCAGAGTGGTTTCATTTAAGGCTTAAGCGCGAACAACAACCTGGTGGGACTACACCACCACGCCGCGTCGAACACCTGGAGTAACCAAGCTACCCCAATGATCTCGCAGGATTGCTCGGAAGCCTTCGACTCAGTGGACCTGCTTCTACGTCTGAAGGAATTTGATTTCTCGGAACAGCTGCAGAACCTCATGACTTCGTATCTCACAGGCAAGACTTTCTCGGTTCGTAAAGGCACCACGTCTACCGCCAGAAGAAAATACACTACCGGTGTCCCCCAAGGGTCAGTGGTAGACCCTCTGCTGTTTAACATATACACCGCCCACATCGTAGGAGCCTCGTACCCCAACTGTGAGTTGTCGGCGTACGCGGACGACATCGGTATATACAGCACCAGCCTCAATCCCACCAGATCACTGAAATTTGCAGAGGGTGCCTGTGGTGTCTGTAATATTTTGCACGCAGCCTTGTGCCGCCTTTTGTTATTAGTTATAACCTTCATGTTACCTTTGGCATTCAGTAGAATAGATTCCATCTTTATGTACCACTACTTACTTGTTCACTTTATAAAATATATATATGTTTTCTCACGTACCCCAACATGTGTGTGCTTTTGTTACTATTAAAAAGAACATAACAATTGGCGACGAGTTTTAATCAGTGCGTGAGTGAACTGAAAATCGCGACCTTTGTGTTTGTTCCAACCTTATCAACGTGTTCAAACAACACTAAAATTCCGGTAAAATGTGTTATTTTGTCTTCAATCGACCGTAAAAGGTAAGAATTAGACTAATTTCTATCGAATTATTAATAAAAAGACTTCGAAATGAACGCTAAACAGTTCGAATCTTTTATGAAGACTTTCAGCGAACAACAGAAAGTTTTCCTCGAAACTGTAACTGCTCAACTTCAGTGTCATTCCGGGAAACCTACTGACGAAAACACAGTCAATTATTCGAGCATTGCACCATTCGAAAACTTTGATCAAAAACGTGAAAAGTTTGCGTGTTACCTTGAACGGTTTGACAACTATTGTACGATGAAAGGGGTCACAGACAAAGCAAAACTTGGCCAGCTCTTATGTGTTTCAATTGGCTCTTCACACTACAACAATTTAGCTGCGTTTTTAGGCCCAGAAAAACCACTGAAGGGTCTCTCCTTTGATGATCTTGTCAAGTCCTTCACGACCTTGTTAATTCCGAAGAAAAACGCAGTAGTGTCACAACACTATTTCCTTAATATTTATCAAACGGAACACCAGTCCATTTCAGAGTTTGTTGCCACTCTTCAACGTGACATAGCTGAGTGTGAATTCTCCGTAAAATGCCAGTGTGACCAGTCTGTATCAATCTCAGACGTTTTTCTCAGAGCACAGTTCATTCGAGGCCTTCGAGATGACTGGGTAAGGGAACACATATTACAATCGGACAAAAAGACATTCCAGGACATTTTAGCTCTTGCCAAAGCTCTTGAGGCATCGAGAATTGAAGTAAAGAGTTGGCTCAGCGCTCTAATCCAGCTCGAACTTTCTCTGCCAGCGAAGTGAACAAGATGTCAAGCCCTAGCCAGCGCTCAGGAGCAAGCTCAAGCTCTATTCAACTCAGGTCAAGTTCCCGACCCCGTAGACCTGATTTCAAGGCTCTCGGCATCGATAATCTGTGCCTCCGGTGCTCAAGGGGAAACCATCAGGTATCGGAGTGTCGAGTTAATAAGAACAAATTATATTGCACCCTTTGTAGAAAGAAGGGACATGTGGCACGCGTCTGTATCACATCATTGATGGCAGAAAACAGAAGGAAACCAGGCAAATCCAGTTCTACACATTCCCTCCAAATGGCCAACACCAGCCCCGGAGCAACGCCAGCATACGGTCTCAATAAATTAGAAACAGTGATCCAGAAAAATGACGTTATTGTTGATTTGTTCGAGTTGAACCGTCATGAATCAGATAAGTACATGATTGACGTTTCGCTCAATGGAAAATTGCAGCGTTTTGAGGTCGATAGTGGCGCCAAATTTACCCTATTAAGTGAGAATGAATTTGACAGACTTAACCTAAATTTGCCAGTTCAACCAACCAACCTAGCTTTTCGATCCTACTCTGGCAACATAATCCAATCAAAAGGTAAGGTACCAGTCCAGGCTGCTTACAATGGAAAACAAATAACCGGCGATTTATACATTGTACCAACAGGATACGAAGCGCTTCTTGGACGTCAATGGATACGAGGACTTGCCATTGAACTCAAACAGGTCGACAATAATCCTCCCATGCCAATCTACCAGTTCAATTCAGTCCCCTCGCTCGAGGATATTTTAGAAGAGTTTTCCTCGATCTTCGAACCAAAAATTGGCTGTGTTCCCGGCTATGAAATTTCACTCCAGCTCAAACCAGGAGCAAAGCCATGTTACACCAAGGAGCGTAGTGTTCCACATGCTCTCCTGGACCAAGTCAACCGGGAACTAAACGAACTCGAAGCTGCAGGAATCATTGAACCTGTAGATGCCAGTGATTGGGGTTCCCCTCTCGTGGTGATTGTCAAACCTGACGGAGGCGTTCGCCTCTGCTCAGACTACAAGTGTGGCGTCAATGAACGTCTAATTCAAGTAAACTACCCTATCCGAACCAGAGAAGACGTCCTAAGCAGCTTGCGAGGATCTCGTTATTTTTGTAAAGTAGATTTCTATAAGGCTTACTTACATTTTCGTGTTACGAAAGAAAGCAGCATCGTCCAGACTATAACAACGCATACAGGGACTTACCGGTTACTGCGGCTTGGTTTTGGAGTCAAAACAGCTCCTGCTGAGTTCAATGAGTACATTCGACGAATCTTGAAAGGCCTGAAGAAGACTGAAAACTACTTTGACGATATTGTCGTACATGGAGAAACAAAAGAAGAATGTCACGAAAATTTAAGAAATCTCCTTCAAAGATTAAAAGAACATGATCTCCACCTTAACAAAGAAAAATGTATTTTTCTCCAGTCTAAAATTGAGTATCTTGGGTTTGTAGTGGAATACAACAAGATCAGCAAATCCCCAGCAAGGACTGCAGCTATTGAAAAGATGCCAAGACCTGAAAATCCAGATGAGCTTCGACGATTTCTTGGCCTTGTGTCATATTATTCGCGTTTTTTCCCAGACGCTTCAACGCTCACACACCCTCTTCGAGCTCTCCTATGCAAGGGGGTCAAATGGCATTGGTCACCAGCTTGTGAAACCGCTTTTCAACGCATCATAGAAGAACTCTGCAGCGACAGGGTACTTATACCATTCGACCCAAAATTACCCTTGGTCCTGACAACTGATGGTCCAGCCCTTTTGGTGTGGCCGCTGTTCTGAGCCATGTCATAAATGGTTGTGAAAGGCCAATCGCTTATTCATCTAGGTCTCTTAACCCCTCTGAGAAGCATTACAGTCAGTTAGATCGCGAGGCTTTGGCAATAGTCTTCGGCGTTCTCTACTTCCACTATTATTTATATGGAACTCATTTTACTCTGGTGACTGATAATGCTCCATTATCTCGAATTTTTCACCAGAACAAAGCTCTCCCACAAATGACGTCATCGCGCTTGCTACGATACGCCTCATTTCTCTCAGGCTTCAATTATTCGGTCAAATATAAATCGGGCAAAGAAAACACAAACGCTGACTGTCTTTCTAGAGCTCCTGTTCCGCCCTGTAGTCAAGATGAGTCTCGAGACATCTCTATTGGAGAAGAAATCAATCAAGTCTGCGAGCAAACGATTTTTCCCTACCAGCCTAAACCATCAAGTGTGACAGCAGCACCAGCACCCTCTTTTAAGGTAGGGGAGAGAGTCCAGATCCGCCTTTACTGTGACAACAGGAAGATTTGGCAGTTCGGCGATGTCATCAAAGTACTTGGCCAACGGCACTATTTGGTCAGACTCGACTCTTCGGGGCGAATACTAAAACGCCACATTGACCAAATTGTGGCAACTTTGGTTCCAAAGCCAAAATCAGTTTCGTTTGGACCGAGTCAATCATTCGAGGTTCCCCGACTTCCACCTACTCCAGCAGCAGCGCCAACTCCAGCAGCAGCGCCGAATCAAGACCGACCTCGTCGTGAGATACGCTTTCCGGCCCGATTTAACGATTATGACTTGAATTGTGTTACCTGAGTTTTCAATTTAGTGCGGGAGAATCTGTGGTGTCTGTAATATTTTGCACGCAGCCTTGTGCCGCCTTTTGTTATTAGTTATAACCTTCATGTTACCTTTGGCATTCAGTAGAATAGATTCCATCTTTATGTACCACTACTTACGTGTTCACTTTATAAAATATAAATATGTTTCTCACGTACCCCAACATGTGTGTGCTTTTGTAACTATTAAAAAGAACATAACAGTGCCAGCCAAATTATCGCTGAGAAGCTCAACGACGTCAATATCAAGGGAAACCCGGATAAGACACAAGGGATTGTTTTCAGCTACAAAACAGGCTCTAGTAAGCTACCGAAATTCTTCGTCTTAGACGGGAAAGTATGCCACGTGAGCAACAAAATCTGCTATCTAGGTATTACTCTTGGTAGACACCTGTCTTTCACCACGCACCTTAGCAAAAATTTGAAAAGTGTCAGAAAAACCTTTTACAGTATACGTCACCTACTTTAGAGCCCGGCCTCAAGCTGCTGATATGCCAAATTGTCCTGAGACCGACCCTAATGTACGGGACTCCGGTGTACAAGTACCTAACCCCTAACACTCTAACAAGGCTTCATTAATTTCAGAACAGAGTTCTCCGTACCTCCCTTACGCACACCCCGTTCCACAGCAAGAAAGCAGCCGCAATACATGAAAAATATGAAGTGCTCACTATCCAAGATTTCATTGAGAGACGGCACATCAAATATTTCGACTCTTTACGGCACTGCCATAATCCTCTTTTCAGTGAACTACAACCCCTACTACTGCCCGTCAGATGGAAGCACTGCTGGTCCGCAGAAGCATGGAAGCAGATAGACCTTCTCAACCCCGAGCCCACTGACGGGGACTGACCGACCCACACACAGCCGACTGAAAGCAGTCGATATCCTGGCCGATTCCACCGTAACAAGATGACAGCTCTACACCCCCGTAAGCTCAGGGGGTAACGTTGACACTTTGGCACACCGACCGACTCAGCCAGCCCCTGCCGGGACGCCAGAAACGACCTGGGTGACTACAGACCCATGGCCTATACCCCTAGGCTCAACCCTCGGTGGACTCGAACCACCGTCCCGATATCACCCTCACCTCTCCCGAGGCCCTCCACACTCTTCATTATCTACACACATCCTTCAAATGGGACTCCCCCTAGTGAAAGGCTATTACCAATCCAATCCTTTTTACTTTTCCCTTATCATATCTTTATGATTTTTAGAGATATGGAAAAAAAAAATATTGTGGACAAAAACTGTGAATATCGAAATAAGTTAAATTACATACAAAAATAGGCTACCCTGCACAAGAGGCTCATTTACTCCCACTTTTACCAAAAACTGCCTGAAATCTCAAACTAAAAATCTAGTTACAAACAAATATCAATTAAGATTTAAGCCATTTCACAACTGTTTTAAATCGGGGGAAGTATTTAACCCGGCCACCGAGTTTGCCGGGCAGAGTCCACAATGCAAGCAGGAGTTGATCAAGTATTCACTTGTGATTAAACAAACCACAGCTTTGATCTGTTGTTCAAACAGTGCATTCCCGTTTGGGATGCAGTGTTTGCACAGATCCATCGGCCGACTTGGTCATTTTCTGTTCACCCTCGCTTATACAGAAACTTTTATAACTTTTTTTTTTATGCTGATTGAATGATACAAAAAAGGATTTCTTCGAAAAATACTATTAACACAATTTCACAATCTAGAATTATTGCTAACTAGATCAATGAGAGCAAGTCATTACGCATGTTGATTCACCATTGCCGTTTGGCTTATGGCCGTTGGACACAACTTACACAGTCACCCCTGATTTATGGTTATGGGGTCCTGATATACGGCAGGAACGACAAGAACCAGCGATAATGACAAGAAACTAAAATGACTACAGAAAACAAGAGACTGATCTACACTACGATACTCCAACTTACCTGTTTCTGGGGAGTGTAAAATCCTTTAATATTCGTCGCATCCAGCATCTGCATGACAACTAATGATGCTCCTAGGATATATAAAACCGCAAACTTCGAAACATGCTATTCATAAAAATCTAGTCACCTCCCGCGTCAGGACTTCCATTCCTGCCTCCGTATCCATATGCTTATGCTCTACATTCCCATTTTATCTACTGAAACCCTGAACGACACTTAAGGCAGTGGTATCCTCGTAACATCCTTAAAACTATCTGGAATCACGTACATGGCGAGTTCAGTGCTGATTACTGAAGTTGTAAGCTAATTAATTGGTGTTGGCAACGTTTGTACCATATTGTTATTTTTTCCCGAAAAGCTGTTACTTTTTGGGAGAAAAAATAAAAAGACTGTATAAAAGTTAAGTAATGCTTAAAATACTATTGATTACTTGTTAACTTTTTAATAAAGATATATTAATATAAAAAAAAAAAAATACATCATTCAAATAAAAATACAATGCTATGGCACGGCCCTAATAAATTAGGCGTTTGTCCGTAAACATGCAGTCCCTGACCGAGGATATTAACGAACCCTTTCGTGTAGACAAGAACGGGAGGACAGTTTGCGAAGGCAACACCAGCCCCAGCTAAGTTTGCATACAGAAAAGCCCCTCTATTAACATATGTTCCTTGTCCTACAGGCTGCTCCATTTCCATGTAAATGCTATCCTTCCGGTTGCCCACCTACGTCCAAGTGGCCATTTCTCTTCCGGTCAATATTTGAACGGTGTTAGTAGGAAAGGTGCTCAAGGTTCACCACTGGATTTATCGGCTGTTTGGATAACGGGCTTGGCGTTAGTTCGTTTACATGAATTCATCGGTGCTTTAAAATAGAAAACCGTAGTGTTTTCACCTTATCTGTCTGGTGGTTTTTTAACTTCCCTGTTCTACCTAGGCTTGAAATTTAGCATGTAGGCCTTATTTGATGTCGTAAAAACTCCCGCAAAGAACATCACGAATCATTAATTAGTTACAAAAATAAATATTGAGCCTATGAAATAAGAACGTTATCTACATGTATGAAAGTAGAGTCTCTCACTTCAGGGATGGCAATAAATAACGAATCAAATTATAAATAACTCTAGTAAACAGTATAAAACTTGAGTGTGCTAGATAGCACTAAGCACTAAGGAAACTGATAAAGGGTTAAAATCAACAAAAGTATTACTTTAGCCCAATGCTACGTTTATCCTACGACGCAGATCCCGGCCCCATATACTCTTTAGCCTGTTTCCTCTTCTCATATGAGACTTACCTGGAACTCGCATGCAATACTTGAAATTTAGGAACTCAACAGTGATTTCTGAGGGAGGGTTTGAACTACGCGGGGTCAGCAAAACCCTTTTAATCTAGTGTACTGAGAACATTGGTCAATTCAAATTTTATCCCTCCATAGTGACATTTGAATTCCCACTATCCAATATCACAATTCTATTAATAAAATACTTTCAACAATTGTATGTGCTCTCGAATCCCATTCAAGCATCGTCTATTCTTACAATCAATCCTGCTCGGTGGTTGAAGTGGAAGAAGCCCAGTGATCTTTTGTAAATATTGAGCCACTAGGAATTCTAACTCTGGTCAGTTTTCTCCCCACATAGTCCCCCCCCCCCTAACAAAGGTGAAATAATACGCTTAGAAAAAAAACAACGTAGTTCTGAAATTTGGTTCAGTTATTGTGGGGATTGTCCTGTACAACATACTACTGCAAAGAACAAAATTATGAAAATATAATGTAATGAATAAAGCTTTCCCAAACTAGCAAGTGTTGATGAGCATCCAGGAGAGTTTTTAAAATTTGAGCGATTTGAAGGTTTGTAATGTGGATATTAGGAAACAGAGAATTCAGAGAGAGTGAATAGTACGAAGAAGGAATGATTATTAAATATCACAAGTTGTGCACAATATCTTTCTGAATTGATTTTTATTATAAACTCATACAATAAATACAAATTTTCCGGCTCATTCAGTCCATTATCAAGCAATATCTGCATAATAATAAAAAAAATACAATTACAATCAAGTCAAATTCATTTTCTACATTAAACAATAGTGTTTCAACAATTTGAAAATTTTACTTTGTATAATCAGTGTATTATTCAATAACTTGCGTTTCACTTTAAATGCCCAAAAACTATTGGAAAAGAAGAAAATAACAAGTGTTGAAAACTTTTAGAATCCAATCACATTAGGGTATTGTATAAAATGGAAAATACTGTGAACTATAAAACAGACGTAAAAGGAATAGGTTTGCACTATGTTGACATAATTAATAAGTTGAATTTTTGAATTAATTTTTATTTTTTTATTTATATGTTAGGTGACAACAAGTAAACATACCAGATTGTGCAACATATGATGAGACCAACACCAAACAAAGCATGTACCTACAGCTAATTTCAGCGGTGGATAATACCTGACAGATGGACACGACCGTTACTAAAAATATTTTATTTTGTTATTTATTGACAATTATTTATTGGTAGTTTTAAAAATTTATTATTTATTACTTAGTTTAAACAACACGACATGTGAGCATGTGTTTTTTTAAAAATTGTTTTGATATATAAAATGGATTTTACTAATTTTTATTGGATCAGTATTTTTATGTGTAGGGATTGCTTGATAATGGATCGAACGATTCCGAAACATCCCATTTATTTTACGAGTTTATAATAAAAATCTTATCAGAAGGATATTGTCCACAAGTTAACATATTGAATATACATTGACATTCTTAAAAGCAACAATTATTTTGAAGGGGTGATCGTATGCTACAGGGAAAGAATATACTAGGAGTTATTGTATATAAAAAGTGGGTGATGAAAATTGATTGTTAGGAAAAGTTATGAACCAGTATATCAGATGTAAGATTTATGCAAATTTAGAATGAATGCATATTCTATATACTGTATAAATGAAAAATAAAATGCAATATCTTATCAAATGAGATCATTTATCACGATTTTCTGTGGCACTTTTAGACTAGATTGCGATTTCTTTAAATAAAGATTTAACAAATATATATATTATAATAGGAAGGATAGATAAAAATAACGATCACAATGTAGGAGAAAAGCCCTTGAATGGCCATTAAAAAAGAGAGAGAAGGGAAGAGATAGTGAGCGGCGCTAACCGCTACAGAAGCCACCCAGCGACGATACATTTACGATTCAGCCGGAGCAGAGGATAAATAAAAGAACAGCTACAGCTTGTGTGAAATTAGCGTGAAATTAAACGGCCCCAGCGCAAACACGGTCTACAAACAACACCTCCCCTCCCCGTCCCGGGCTTGAAAAAAATCCTACCCTCACTCGTAAAGAACTCTCCGGTCAGAGGCTGATCCCATTTCACATGGTCAGTTCTGGGGCAGATTAATTCCATTGTCTCTCAGCAAGCAGTCATTGGATTATTGTGCGTGGAGGCGAGCCGACGAATCCGCAACCGCAAACGTTAGTACTGGCACATGCTCTAACTTGAAATCAGACTTGGGGACTTTAACCGTACCGCAATTCAAACATAACAATTAACTTGAGTTGTTCTCATCGTGTAGCGATTTGACGTGTCAGTGTTTACTGGGGCAATCCAGAGTGACATGACCTAGACTAATTCAAGATAGACCACACGTTCATACCAAATCTGTAAAGGTAACTTTCAAACCGAGTGCTTTTTGTTGACAAGACCTACAACCTGACACTCTACCAAAGGCACCCAACGCTTGTTAGAACAAATATGAGAAATCAAGCACACGGTAAGGCCGAACTGTCTAAATAATTGCAAACATTCTTTGTGCATAAATACATATATACCCAAGGTAAACTTTAAACAATAAATGTAAAATATAAACAAGGTATAAAAGGTGCATGCATGTATGTGAGAGAGTGGATGTGCAGATGACTAAGATGAGAGGTAGTATGCACCAGAGTTACACTAGTGCGGAACACACTGATTTTATTATTAGTTAATCATAAAGCATCAGGAGAATTGGGAGAATACTTAGTCCACGTTTGAAAACATGAATAATAATATAATAATCTTAAAGATCATTAAAAAATAATTTTTTTCTGTAGCAGGGAAAATTACGTCTTAATCTTGTCTCTTTTTTTAACTCTTACCTTGCTCTTTTAAGTTCCATCAAGCGCTTTGCTTCGTTCTGTTTTGCCAGTAATAAATTGGATGGCCCATTAAAGTGGTATAAACTAGAACATTTCTCTTCTTTTTCACTGCTAGTAAAACAGAAAATTAGGCTTAATGTCCTAATTACTAAAAAAAAAACAAAAAAAAACCCCCCGTAACTATCCCAGATGCGAGAGGTGTAAGTTCTATAAGGTGAAAAATAGGCCTTTGCCAAGCGATAGATTGATCTCATTAAGGTGCCGTGTTGGTCCATTGATCAACTGGAATCAGCTGGGCTGACATATGTGTTTTAAAACTGGCGGTCCAATATGGCTAGACCTCCGATAATTGGGTCCTGGCTAATTAGCCTTATGGGTGGTACCATCGCCACTCACATGTTCAAAAAGAAATCTGCTTTAGCAACAGCACCAACAATAATCTGTGTTTTCCCGGGTGGGATTTGTCGCGCAGTGCAAATTGTGAACAACACGAGTAATATTAACACCGTGCGTTCCATGGATAGCGGAATTCCAATTGTATCGATTTAGTGACTAAGTTGGCATTTTTTTATTATGAGAGAGAGGATTTTTAAAATTTTATTTTTTAGTTGCTAGACGCCAGGGCAAATTAAAATAGATTTAATCTTTAAAACTAAAATATCCACTTAATTATTAATATGCAGGAAAACCGAAACAAAAAAAATACCACAGTTGGCATTGTAAAAACAATACGGAGCCAAAACCTATTTTTTCATTACGGTATACTTCTGCCTCTGTTAAAAAAATATGTCGGAAAGAACTTATCTTTATTTAGAAAGGCATTAGCTTACATGTTTTAAAGTTATATTTACGAATGAATTGCAGTTTCAATAGAAATCTATTTGGAGTTCAAAGCCTTGTGAAACTCGATGAATGAGAAGTACACTGTTTCTTCGTCGATGAAACGATTGAAAAGGATGCTGAAGGGCATTCAAACAATGGGGAGCGTACACGTGGGTTTAATTCTCGGTGTTATTTACTTTTGGCAGTCAAGTATCAAGTATACTTTATGGAATCACCTTCACCCACAGGCCATAAATAACAAGAAATCACGTTTCAGAGATCAGATATAAATTGGAATACTTTAAATTCAACATTTATATATTATTATTAGTTATTAGTTAATCAGTATTTAATCCTATTGAAAAAAAAAATGTATCTGCTAGAAAGTAGTATTGTTTAATTTAATATAAAGGTACGGTCAAATTCCATTTCTAGACAAGTTTGGGTACGGAAGTTTTATTTATTGATTCAGATTATTTATAAGATTCAGGTAGTTGAGGAAAGAACTGGTAGGGGTGAGAAGAAGCTGTCGGGAGGGAAAAACAAATAAATCCGCCCCTCCGGGGAGGCTAAGGTTATTCCATTTTTTAATTTCACTTTCAAATCAGCCGATATCACTTTGTCATATTTCAAACTTGCGAGAGTCGAGGCTCCCAGTTAGAATTTCAAATAACTATCGCCCCAGGTTATACCCGCATGGGTTGTTCGGCGATATTGGTCATGTCAAAACAGTGCATATGCCTGTATTTTGGCCTTCTCTTCAAAACCTAACAGCAGGGTTGTTAGATCCTGAAGGAATATGTTGTTGATGTATATTTTATAACCATCAATCGTGGTTTAAGACTTAGGAGTTCCCAAGAAACATAATAAATCATCAAAAAGTGTGAACCGTTTGGATCGCGAATCTAAGACATAAATACTATGTTATTACATAAGTACGATAATATATAAAAAGTATTTTATTGAGTGGAGTGTGGTATATTTATTAGGTTAACGCTTCATAACTTCGAGAGATATTCACACAAAATGTGGTAGGTATAGTTAAACATCTCGGAAAAAATGGCGCATCATTGTAAGATGCGAATTTGAAGTATGGTGTTCTTAGGAACAATGTTGTAGAAGCCACCATTTTGATAGGGTGGTGGAAACCAAACCATGGTTGTAATATCTAGACTAGCACATATAATCGTAAGATCTGCAAATAAATAAATGAATTTTATTTTGTATTTTTATGTACAGTATTATTATAAATAATAACCGATTCTAATACTGGTTGAATTCAGGATTCGGTGATACAAGGTGTCGTTTAATCTTATTCTTTATTACTATTGCATATATTCTGAATATATTTTATTTAAAAATATGTAAGAAAAACATTGTAACTAAGTTCAGACCAGTACTGTCTCTCACACGGTGCATTGTAAAGATTTAGACTGATTTCTCAAATTCCTCTTTGGAGAGTGATGTAATCTTATTTCCAAAAAAGTACCAGGTGGATTCCTTTATTATTTTTATATTACTTTACCATAAATTGTACTGGGTGTCTTTGTCTTTATTTTATTTTGTGGCAATAAATGATAGTGGATGCCCTAATTTTTTTTTAATGTTGGTAACATTAATTAATTGATTAATGATTTAAATAGTTAGCGATAGTTAAATACTAAATAAATGAAGGAGTAGGCAGTTTGTGAATTGGTTTTAGGGAAATGATTAATAATAAATGTTCCTAAGCTATTGTAGAAGAAAAGTTCAAGGAGATCTGGATTTCGGTTGGGATCTGATGGGCAGTAGGTGGCTGTTTCAGGTAGTGAAGAAATATTTCCGCTTGAGTGCAGACAGCAAGGCACGTCCTCGTGTGTCCCTCGATATTGACCCTAAATTTTGTTGCAAGTCCCCACCTACAAGAAAACGATGTCCGATGAAGTCTCGAAAGGAGATGAATTGGGAATTCAATAATAATAATAAATACAGAAGACACCAAGGCTGACCTCCATACATACCAGTTAAAGCAGGAAAGATCGCTACGAGTAGTGATCAGAAATCTTCACCCAACCAAACCAGCTGATGAAATGGAAGACGTGCTCCGTGAGGATAGGAAACAAGACGAAGCGATCAAGACACCACTGTCCTTGTTCTTTGGTTGATCTAGAACGAACACCGGAAGTGGAAAAAACTACGAATTTCCACCTGTATTACACTAGAGTACAGGTTGAAAAACCTTACCCCAAACGCGACATAGTCCAATGCCATAATTGCCAAGCATATGGGCACAAGAAATCGTAATGCAACCACCCTTCCAGGTGTATAAAGCGCAGTGGGCAGCACGAAAGTGAATTGTGCGAAATGCCCCCAAAATCGCCTGCTGTATGCGTGCTCTGCAAGCAAGGCCACCCGGGCAACTACTATGGCTGTGTGGCTTACAGAACGCTGGTCCAAGAGCGAACAACGCCGTCTGGTAGAAGAGGAGAAACAAGCTACAGGAAAACGGCCCAGGCAGAAATTGCCCTTCAGTTTCTTTTTCTGATGTGGTTCGGAACAGGGAGCTGTCACAGGCGCTGCACCTCAACCCACAAACTCTATCCCATCCTCAATCACACATCTCACATATTCCTCCACCTACAAGTTCTTCGAATCTCACCAGCTTTTTAACCTCATTCCTTACAGAGTTCGGTACCCTAATTACCCCTGTCATTTCCCTTCTTACAAATATTATGACCTACCTCATCCCCATTAAACAAAACCCGTAAGTCGATCCTTTCGACTCCTTATCCAGTCTCCTTTGAAATGCGAATGGTGTTCGCACCCACACTAACGAACTGACACCATTATTTCATGACAAGAACATCGACGTAGCTCTTATTACTGAAACAAGCCTTACGACTAAACGACCATTTACCGTTCGACCGTACCAGACTTATCGAACTGATCATCCAGATGGAAGAGCTCATTCAGGTGCTGCTGTCATTGTCCATAACTCCATATCCCACCACATAGTTCCTTTGGTAGCACATGATTTCCTTCAGTCCACTGCAGTGTCAGTGAAGGTGCTAACACTTTCCTTCTCACTATAGCATCAGTGTACTGCCGTCCTAATAAATCCATTTCCGATTCCCAATTCATCTCCTTTCGAGACTTCATCGGACATCGTTTTCTTGTGGGTGGGGACTTGCAACAAAATTTAGGGTCAAGATTGAGGGATACACGAGGACGTGCCTTGCTGTCTGCGCTCAAGCGGAAACATTTCTTCACTACCTGAAACAGCCACCTACTACGCATCAGATCCCAACCGAAATCCAGATCTCCTTGAAATTTTCTTCTACAATAGCTTAGGAACACTAAAGTATTCACTTACGCGCTTCGATGACCTCTCCTCAGATCAAAGTCCTTTATTATTAATCATTTCCCTAAAACCAATTCACAAACTGCCTACTCCTTCATTTATTAGGGGCCTAATTGACTGGGACCACTTCCGCCAGCTTCTTAAAGATTCTGTAGACCACAAAGTGTCCCTGAAAACATCCCAAGACGATGCAGTGCATTCTTTCACTACTCTGGTGCAGAGGTTGGCTTGGGAGGCATCATCATCCAAATATTCACAATCATAATCGTTTAACTCAGCATCTCAAAGATCTAATCCAATCCAAACGCCTCTTCAGAACAGTGTGGTGAAGATCCCGGCATCCTGCTGATCGCCGCTCCTACAATCAGTACTGCAGATTGGTAAAGCGGCTATTGGTATCCTTCCGTTCCGATTGGTTCAATTCCCACCTCTCATCTCTGTCTACCAGGGATAACTCCCTGCGGAATGTAGCTAAAAAAATCCTGAATTTTCGCTGCATATTTTCCGTACTTTCACTCCTCACCTTACTCCTCAAAACCATACTCACAGCACAACTGTTAAAGATTTCCTCACATCACCTATCCTCTCTCACTTCCACCAAAAGCCGTTAACCCCTCTGAGGTCAAATACCTTCTGAAAACCTTATATTACCTAAAATCCCCTGAATATGATCTCCTTACTCCTCAAATTCTCAAACAAATCCCTCCTAAAGCCATAATCTTCCTAACCTACATGTATAATTGCATTATCCGAACGACACACTTTCCTCCCCTCTGGAAACATTCCATTATTGTCCTATTCGCCAAACCCAGTAAACCACCCAATGATGCCTCATCTTACCGTCCAATTAGCCTACTTCCTATCGTCTCAAAAATATTTGAGAAACTCCTACGAAAACGTCTACTTCCAATTGTTGAATTCAAAAACCTTTTGTTGATCACATCTCCCCAGCCCTTGATACCAGTATTGCAATGCTGCCTTTCTTGATATAACACATTTACTACTGACTCTTTTCCTAATCCTACAGTCCTACCTTTCAAACCGCTTCCTCCAAGTTTGCTGTGGTTTAGAATATTTTAACTACAATCCCATAAAAGCAGGAGTTCCACAGGGCAGTGTCCTGGGTCCCATCCTCTATAACCTATACACCGCTGATGTCACCTCTACCCCTAATACCTTTTTGGCCACATTTTCAGATGATACTGCAGTCATCCCACCCAGACACCGATATAGCATCCGGTAACCTTCAAAGACACCTTGATGAGAACGAGTATCGGTACAACCAATGGCGGATTAAAGTTAATGAAGCAAAATGTTCCCACATTACCTTCACCCCCTGTCGCAAATCTTGTCCACTAGTTTATTTTAAACCTATTCCTCTCCCTGTATCCGAGACAGTACGGTACTTAGGCTTAGTGCTTAGGCTTCCATCTTGACAAACGACTGATCTGAAACCCACATACGAGGCTAAAAAGACAAGAACTAAAGACAGCTTACAGACGCTTTGGACAACTATACAGACTACTTCAAAGGATATCCTATCTGTCAATAGAAAATAAACTACTAATCTACAAAGTTATACCTAAGCCAATCTGTACATACGGAATAGAGCTATGGGGGACAGCAAAAAAGTCAAACATCAAGCGAATCCAATCTTTTCAATCAAAAGTTCTGAGAACAATAGTACATACCCCTTATTATGTCAGCAACAAAACCCTTCATAACGATCTTAACATACCCTACATTCTTGAGCTCATCTCTTCCAAGTTTATGCAACTCCATAGTAGCCTACCCTACCACCCTAAGCCCGTAGCACAGTCCCACTGCACTGCACCACTCATCCCTATAATCCTCCTTGGCGACTACAACGGCAGTGGCCTCGTAACCAGTTATAAATGGGCAACAGAGGGAGTCCTGGCAATGGCCAACTACTCCAATCATGTCCTGAGCGTATGTGGCTCTCGCGTTCTTGGCCAGCCTCCACTGGCTCGTATCCGGTGACGCGGCTGACGGAGGAGCGAGGGGGACTTCCCAAGACTCCGCTTCCTCTTTCGCATGCGAGAGACGTGACAAACATGTGGACTTGGAAGGCCTCTGGGCTGTTTGTAAATATTGTATGAATTAGTGAGTGAATGGTGAATTGTAAATATGGTATCAATGAAAACATTTATTTTAATTACTGATTGCCTAATAAGGCAAATTGTAATTTTAGCACAATAAAGAATATTATAATAATATTAAATATACTATTACATTTTTAAAAACCATAGAACATTAATCGATTAAATAACTGTGAATAACAAATGAATCTAAACTAAAATCCACTCCACCACCCAAATGGTCGTGGTAAACCAGAGCAATTTAGGATCAACTTGCCGTATCTACATCCAGTAGGAGTAACTCAATCAAACTTGGTCTAATAGGTGCATAGCCACAAACTAATATCGCATTTACACTCGGTAGCATTTGGACCTCTATATTATCATTTTCCGTTCTCCAAGCTGTTTGATTTCTTTCTCACAGAATTAAACTTTAATCGAAATGAATCAAATAATTTACTGGGAAGACTGGCTGCCTCTAAAGTGTTGCTCCGTTCTGAGAGTTCCATATTCGAACCGACAGCCCCTGTATGAAGCAAGATAGAATAGAAGAGCACGTAGATAAAGGGTAGAGACCTTGAAGAGGCGCAAAGATAGCAGAAACCCTCTGTAATGTAAGATACTTCTCTACCTTATCATGTACACCTTTCTAGGTTCAAGTACGGGCTTGGTAACTCTAAGGAAATTGGCTGCCACAGTTTCTAACTGGAGTAACTAATTTAATATTGCAACGCAAAAATTTTTATCAATTAATAAAATGGAGCTACTCCAAGATAAAGCATTATTTGAAATACATTTTTTTTTTTCTTCAAAACTCCTTTTATTCAAATTTTGTTTTACAATATATGATCAAAAATACAATGAACAAGATTAACAATATAATACTCCTCGTGATGCATACGCAGATGCATTTGAAGGAGGGTAGAATTACAAAATCAAACATTTCGTTTTGAAGTTAAAAGATCAATGTACAATACACAGGACTAGAGGCTCACCTACGGATTACAAAGAGGGTGAAACACATTTATTACAAATAAGACATAATGACTTACGTAATATCCATTAATCGAGAATCTCTTTTTTTTTCCGTAGTATTACAACCATAATAATTCGTTGTATGTTGAGATCATTTCCCCAATTATTATAATAATAATACAATAATGTTGTACCCATAAACGAATTTTAGAGGTATTGACAAAAATCGCTTAATATCGTCGGTTTCGAAATTTCCTTTTTTACCATTTCCATTTTTTTTATAACCCTGTGAATTACTGTTAATAGAAGCTTAGAAAAATCGAACGAGTCACTGTTGGTCAAGAATACCACCAGTTTGATTTCATATTAATTTAATCGGTTTTTAATAATCCGATGTGGAGGGATGTGCAAAATTATTAATAGAGCAGTTTCTGTAAGTGTGGTCTAATTAAAAATGATAGCTAGTTTTTGATAACTTGTAAATATAAACATAGCCTAATGGATGTTTACATTTTTTGTTTGATAAAAAGTAGTTCCGTAAATGAATATTTATAAAAAAAGAACAACTGGAAAACATAACTGTCCTGTTTTCTTTCGTGGAAATGTTCATTTGAGGATGTGAATCACTTCTGTTCAAAAAACCTCATTTTATGATCAACAGAAAGTAAGTCCCTCTACCACTTAGTGTATGCTTGGTGGATATCTCACACAGTTCTTCTATTCAGTGTATGATTTTCTTCCATGATGAGCAATGCATCAACAAACATTAAATGGTGTTTCAAAATGCAAAACCGAATAAATGAGATCTTCCGTGAGACCAAGGTAGGAAGGGGAGCCCTTAACCGAAAAGGGAGAATAATACCCGGCTAAGTGCTTGGGCTTCCTTAAGGCGTTAGGGTGCAGTGCGGCAAGCATTAAGCCCATTTATATATTGCTTTATCAATACTTGTACCGGAGGACATCAACCAAGTGTTTATTAACGGAATAGGAACTAAATAAGCAACCTAACGGAGGAATACACGAGTAAATTGCGATAATGTAAAATATTTGTCCCTATATCTTATGAAGAACTAACAAATGTTTTCACTTTAGGTTAATTTGCTGATAATTACTGTAGGTAGATGATATAATATATTTTCAAAAAGAGAACATTATTTTAAGTACTATGGACAAGTCAAAAGTTAAAAAATGTTTACAATAAGGATCATTTTATAATGAACTGGAGATGCCACTGGCAACTAAGCCATACTAGTTCTAATTTTGACAAAATACAACTCCATCAAATGGTAGCGATGCACAATGACTCAGTATTAGTATTGCTATAGTAAATTAATACAAGATAGGTGGGCAAGAGGAAATTCAAATAATTGATTAATTGATAGTACCATGTCTATAACAACCGCCCTCCCCACCCAGGTCACTATTTGAGGTAATAATTATAGTTATTAGGAAAACTCCAAAGCGATGAGCCCAGCTGTTGAAGTGGAGCGATAAGGTAATTCCATTTATGTAAACAATTTAGTTGTAATTTTAGACTGCTTTCAATAACTTCTAACAACAATTGAAGTGAAGAATATTACTGTTGCTGTCATAAATTTTACTTTAGAGGGTATATGGAGTTTTTATATTTCATTTCAAGTTTGTTCCGATTGAAACAATTAATTACTTCTAGTAAATGCTATAAGTTTGCGATTCGAATTAGGTGAACTAAACCGTATTTTTTTGGAACAATAAATGAACACCGTAACATAAAAATATAATTAAATTAAAATATCGTGACGAAAAACATTAACTTCAATTTAAGTAAATAATGATAATTGAGTTGATTTGAAAGAATCTGTATTGAGTTTTTAGAACCCTAGCAAGTATTTACGCGTAAGCGTTTCCTTTTTGGATCTTTGGAAAAGAACAATTATTATGGTGGAACTGCCAGTGGACTAGCATAACAAAGGAAAAGCTTTTCAGATCCTAGTCCAAGCAACTCGTGGCGTACTCTTAAGTGCAAGTTAGATTTTAGTGTGTATGGTAGATATTAAGAGTATGGTATTCAGATAGCATAAGCTTCTAATCCTCATTTAATACTCAACAGCTTTCTTTTTAACATTCGCTATTCTCATTAATTACAACTGGTAACAGGACTAAGCATCAGATACAAAGGTAAGTGTAGCGACCGCTACTAACTACATAAGGTAAATCACCCTATACTTTATTGTATATACATTGTAAGCAAACGTAAATAACATGAACTAAATGTATTATAAACGAAATGTGAATAACATAAACAAATATAAATCATTGTAAATGTGAAGCAATAAAAGGCGGAAGCCAACAAAGTCACACGAGAGGGGTCAACAGCTGTCAGTCACAGGTACCCGCAGGTCATAAATAACCCTTTTCAGCCTCTTTACCCTCCAGGGGACAGGGCTGGCCGGGTAACTAGGCGTCGGCCGCGGGTACCTCACCACATGCGTGGGAACCAACAGCCGACCTAGGCAACCCTTGCAGCCCTCCCAGTAGGCAAGGGGAAAGGGTACTTAAGGCGGGCTCCTGGCCCTGTTAATTAGTCTCTCGTGACCTTTACTCGTTGACGCTTGGTTTCCGCTCGAACTCTGAAATCTTGACTAATTCTTTATGAAAAACCTCTTTACCTCTTCTCTTGAACATAGTACATTGTCGGAGCACATACCTATCAAAAATGGAGTCAGATAGTAACGCCGTCATGAAACGATTGTCCAGGTTATAAACTCGAACAATCCGCACTTGTCACCAGGGCTAGGGTGACCAGGCCACCTGACCACCCTAGTGACGACCCGACAGTAATTAAATTAATTTTACACTGTCCTATTATTTTATTGCCTTATTAATATTATAAAATAATTCCTTGAACTAGCTCACATACAGGGCAATAATAAAAACCACCACGCAATGTTATTGCGTTTACTTTTGAAAATAATACCATTTTACTGTTAAAAAAAATTAAGAGTCAAATCATACGCATATGCACAATAAAGGGAAAGCACAAAAGAGTATCGACACTGAGGTAAGCGAATTAATTTTACAATATCTAACTGTTTTATGATTGCATCGTTTTGTATTATATTATAAAATTAACTCCTACACTTGGGTATACCCGTTTTTATAAACCCCAGAATAAACACAACCGTGGAGGATTTAAAATTTAACTCAAATTTGAGATATAAGCATACGTTTGTAAAACACACGAGTCTTGACATAAATACACTTAGGCTCAAAATAAACCTACGTTCACCTTTACATTTTTCTCATGGTTTATTCATAACTAACTAAAAATATATTAATAGTTCGTTTAGGAATGATGCTGTTTATTTTATGCATTGGGGCATTTTTCAACCACAATCATTTGAGGCTATGACAGACAGCACAACTAAAGAAGGGGACCAATCCGCGTTGACATATTCTAATATTTGTTTTACAATCCAACAAAACTTTACAATAAAAACCCACGTTAATAAGAGTTTATATTTTAAACCCCTTATTTATCATTTCTTCCCTTCCCCTCGGGACTGAATATAATATAATTTCCCCGCGGTATTACTGGGACCCTGCCATGATATGGGGACAGCTATGAAAATAATATAACCACTAAATATTTTAGTGCTGGATGTTTCTCGTATTCGGGGAGCAGTCTTCAGGTTTTAAACTTTCAATTTATCTCCATGTTCACGGTCGACCGGCTTTAGTGTCTGTCCTAAACCGAGACTTCGATTGCTCTCGGGTCGAGGCATAAGCCCCTCCACCCCCAACCCTCACCGGTCTGATTTATTTTATTAAGCGGAATAAACTTTATCGTGCTGTTTATACGGTTGTGGGGTAACTAACCTCGCCGCACAGTTACCAGGGGGAGTATAGGAGAGAGCTCTAAAATGCCAAATATGCCTGCACTTGTTTATAGTTAGCAACTTTAAACATTTATTATGTTTTTCTCCTAATTAAGTCTGAGTGCCAGATCTTAATTTATAAAATAGCCTGATATGTCGCAGTGTTGTTTATTGGGATAACTTTTTCATCTGGAAGAAACGATCATTTTCAGTGCTCAAATCAATAGTTATATATAATATTTACATCAATACAAAACACGATACTAATTCTTGATGCAATAGAAACAATTATGTCATATATCATTGACAAACAAGGGACGTTGTATCGAATGATTATTACACCCCATACATCTAAAGAGAGGGCCCTATTTGACGAAAAAGAATTCATTCTTAATCAATTATAGAACATACTGAAATTATAAGGTGTTGGTTGTAAGTAACATCTCAGGAAAAATACCAATAATATTCAATATTTGCAGTCATAATACGACTACTGACAAACGCACCATTCCATGATTAAAAACACTATATCCAATCTTACTTAAACCACCAAATAAATATGGTATTTAACAGACAGACACATTATTCCATTATTCACTTGACGTCCATCTTAACAACAACGTAGAAACCCTGACTACTGCTTCTACTATGTTCTCACACATACAATGACTTAAGAGGACGACATGATTTGCTGGAGAGCCATCCTCCACTTTCTTTTATGCTAGAAGTTTATTTATAAATAATTTCATTTTTTTGTTTGTTACGTTTTTAAGCACGTTTTAAAACTATAATTTTAAAAATCTTCACTTGAATACAATAACAACTTTGCCTTGATATGTAAATTAATTTGTGTAATGAATAACCCCATTAATACTGTATTTGCATAATTGCATTCAATATATATGTATATGCATTCATGTAACCTAGCCGGATGTAAAATACATGACCTAAATTGTTAACAAAATTGAAAAACTCGAAAACTAAAAGTATTTGGATGCAATGGATACAATTTATTCCTCTAATAAAATCGTTTATTTTATGTTTAATATGATTTCGATTTTTTTAAATTTAACAAAAGCATTAAATCTTACTTATCAAAGTTGTTACATCTATCAAAGAGTGTTACATCTATAATAGAAAAAGAACCAAAATGTTTTAAGTAAGAATTAAACTTGCCGAAACGTATTCCATTATATATATTCCATATATCTCTATTCCATAAGTTTTTAAGCGTTTTTAACTCCTAGCTGAGTTATAATTATTTTGACAAATTGAAGCAAATGACTAACATTAATTCCTTTGACTCATGTCAGATCAAATGATATAAAGGTATAAATAACTTCGTGCTACATTGGACACTAATTCGTTGTAAACACAGTTTGCATGTGAAATAATACTTGTAAAATGGAAACATTGCTAACAGCTTGCATGATTGAGTTGAACTTGATTAAAGGCTTATAAAGCGATATAAGATGAAACGTTTCAACTATAAAAGATTATAAACTTATACATTCTAATACAAACTCCGAAAGTGAGTTATTTCATTTGAATCATTCCAGGTATTTGAAAAGTGCGTATTATAACCACGAGTGAGGAAATAAAAGGTAACCATCATAACAACCAATAATTAATGTTTCCTAAACCAAACATTTATAAATATGAATATATCCATATTTGACTGTTAGTGCTTTTCTGTTCTGGTAGTTGTGAGTTTTCTGTCTGAGCTAGAGCCATAGAATTTCACATGAGTGATTAGTTCGTTGGTCCCCCCGGTGAATTAAAAGTACTTAGTTGACGTTGAAGTTAAATGATTTCTGATTTAGTGATGATAAATTCACAGTCAACCCTATAACAATAAACACAGCATGATTGATAATTTAAGAAATCTATATTTTTCTGTCGTTTGATTAGGTTCAAAAATTACTGGACTTCAATCCTGATTTGAGTTTCCTGCCAAATGCTCGTTTCTAGATTATGAATAATCTAAATTTTAGAATGCTAAGTAGTCATGACAGAGTCACCATATTTAAGTACTCTAACTGTACAATTATTGGCTCAACGAACTTCATTGATACTGTTTTTACCTGGTATCTAGAGAAACCTCTTTCTATTTACAGAGGTGAAATAAAATTCACTGCCCTTCTGTGGATTTGAACCAGACCATTAAACCCATAAGAAAGCCATCTCTATAGCAGACTAATACACCATATGATTTGAATACTTCAGGTGTTGGGAAGGATTGAAATCTAAACGACAGAAGGCGAGTTAGCTTTGCTTGCAGATAATTGAATTGAAGCTAATATTCCGTCCCGCATAAATACTATTACATGCCGGGCATAAATCGACACGATAACGACGATCGTACTTCGGACAGTGGGTCAGCATAACCCGATGTAACCACTATTACTTTGGCAAATAAGACATTTTACTACATTATCCGAAGATCCGACCTGAAAAGACATGGCTATGACTGGAATGGGATGGAAGGACATCTATGCTATCTCGACCAATCCATTACCTTCAATTCCGATAAGTGCTCCTCCTTCCGGTTCCCTCCTTTTCCCTCTGAATCCCCCTTCTTGGAATAACTGACCTTAAAGGAGATAAACCAGTAGTAATTGTAGTGATTTAGTTGCTTCAGAGAGACAATGGAACCCCCTACCATAGATTCGGCAGTTATCTTTGAAGTTATATTCAATTCGTTGAAAGCATTGGAAACCTTGCATTGTAGCCCATTAATTTAGTTGGTAAACCCCAATCTGTTCTTTAAAGATTAGGTATTTGATGGTACCCATTATATGATTACAATATCTGAGGTTCTTGATACAAAGATTTAAAATCTAGAAAAAAATAAATCAAAGCAAGTAATACTAGGCCGTAGTACATATATTGTGATGATACTATTAGTATCAAACCAAATTTATATATTAAAAATATGCTGAATTTAAGGGAGTGAGTTTTATTTAGAAATCCCCTGAATAAGTTTATGGCATGTGCAGGTACTAATGGATTACTATTACACCGTTTTGGGGACACCATTTTATGAGTTATTCTAAATGTCATGAAAGCCACACAGATCGTGCTCTCGGTATGAGTTAGAGTTTAGTGGGGTTTTTTTTAGAGTGGCTTTTAGATATCAGAAGCATCTAATCCACCTTTAATAATTACTTGCTTCTCCAAAATTCTTCTATCCAATGATTACCACAGATAAAAGATTAAGCCTCAGATGGTAAGGTTAGCGAATTAATACTAACTTTTTTATTGTTGCATTATTTAATTATTATGATAACTCTATATTTACTATGAACACAGACTTAACTATATTATGTCAATTACAGTACAGCCTTGATTATCCAGATACTCAATCATCCGGGGTTTCAGTTGAACCAAAGCATTTTTAAAGATTGATCTCTTAAGAAATTTGTTTCATACGTCAGTGAATATTAGTGCGAAAACGGCCTTACAAGGAAAGCTGTTCTTTTACTAGGCAATGTGCCATTTCACCCATCTGAATTCCTTTTCCAGAATTTTGCGATATTCTATTTGCACAAAAAATCTTCTTTTACCCGGTAATCTTGTGCCTTGTCAGCTCAAAATCCTTTTTCCAACTCCCCTCTTTCTCCACGAACCTCTTTATCGTCTCTCCGCTCCTCCAGTGATCTTGGCTCCCGTTTATTGCAATAAAGTCCCCACCATTACGACATAATTTTACTAATAAAAACGTCCCCAAAGGACAGTCGTTTCAATATACAAATAAATATTATAGCATATAATATGTGTTAACTCATTTAACATTTCTTTTTTGAGCTTATATATTGATTCATTAAGTGTAACAGTTTCTAAAATCTTAACTTGGCTATGTCAAACCAACAAATTTTTCATCTTGCCATTTAATAAATTAAAGCTACAATTTTTATAAGAGAAACGTTATTATTTCATATAGGTATGTAATTAAATCATACATGTCTGTTATGACGAAATAGATCAGTTTAAAAATATTATTTTTTTCGTACTACTAAGTTACGGTTGGCTGTTAAACTTCAGAAGAGAAAGATAATTCCAACACGACAAGGTATAATAAGAGTTTATGTCCGCCAGTCACGCGAGCTCAGACACAACAAAAAGATTTAAAATTCCACTAATTACAAACTTTGTAGCAGTATAAAATACTAAAAAGCCTACTCTAAGGTCAATTATATACCTCGCTGAAGTCACATTAATTCAAACCAACTTTGTCACAGCAATTGCTCATGATATACTCATTATCCTATATGAACTTTAGTAGGAGCGCTAAATAAATCAAGTTACCGTGAACTTCGTATTAATATTTTGTTTCAAAATTGAGCTTTACCGAACGTATAATTCATATTCCTTTATTTTTCCCTTATCCATAATCTTAAAAATTTGAGAGCTAAGGAAAAAACAAAACGAAAAAAAACGTATAATTCTTTCAGGTGAGTATAATCAAAATCGAGTTAATAACCAGTAGCTCTAACTTTCTGTATTTCACTTGTTTTATGAGTGAAAAAGATCGTCAGTCATAAGCTAACGAAACTGAATAAATACTTTTCAAGTAATGTTAATGTAACTGCTTCTTTGTTGATAGTTTTAAAAATACGAATTTGACACTTTGACATACCCATTAAGTATTTTCCTAATATAAATATCTGTTGACTGTTTTTGCTTTAGTGGATATGAGTCTATAAGCCATCTAGAGTACGTAGAAAGTATTGAACTCAAACCAACAACAAATCGAGGTTGTCGAAAGTTGCCATCGATTGCTTGTCATTAAAAATATTTTTGACTTTACCGATACCTTAGGTTTCACATTCCGAATTCTCTTTAAGTAAAAATGTAGCTTAATAACAAAGCGTATTCAGCACTCTGGATAACTCATTGAATGTTTTGAAAATATGGTAAAGTTCGTCTGTGTTAGTAGGGATAGTCATAATATTCTTATTATTATATTGTTTATACATAAGCAGTCCAAGAAAATATCATTGGCTAATTATAGTTTTGTGTTACTAAAAATATTACGTCTAAAATCTCTCTAATTACTTTAATTTTTTTTTCATCAATTAAGAGCTGAATTTAATTTTCGAAGTATTTATTTTAAATAAAGTAAAATACATCAAATGTGACAAAATTGTACCAAGAGATTTTTGAAGGGCTTTCTTTATTTAAGAATAAGTTAACCACTAGTACCACTATCGTCCGTTATTTTTCTTAACGACAGTTGCAAAAAATTATAGTCTTCTGTATCTACTACTTTTTTTCAGCTTACAGTGAATGCTTGGTTGAGCTTATTTTTTAACTATATCTTATTTTGGTCTATTTCTTATTTCTTCGGGGTTTTCCGGTTTTTCTAACTATTTTTCCCATAATGGACGATTGAACGTGTTTGGTATTTTAATTGCCAGACCTATAATGGGCTAACGTTCACTTGATTTCCTTTATTCAAGTTTTTATTAAGTTCATTTCTTGAGTACCTTATTCAAAAGCATCACTCCAGATAAAAGCTTTACAACATTTTTTTCGGTAGAAGAAAACATTTTTTACACGAGTTGAAATTTTCTTCATGAGTCATGAGTTGACATTTTCTTCATGAGTCATGAGTTGACATTTTCTTCATGAGTCATGAGTTGACATTTTCTTCATGAGTCATGAGCAAATCAATCGATCAGAAAATGTTTAATTTTAAAATCACACGTCTCCAAGTGGTTTTGTTGCCAACAATGGCTAACAAGCTTGCATAGGCTCACAAGACATTAGATAACCATATCTAAGGCGCGTATTTTCAATTCTCAGACTCGTAAAAACATCATCCCTCCTCTGGGAGGGGTATTCATCAAATGGGCTCCAATATTTAACGACTGCAGCCCCTATAAAAGTACCGGAGTCTGTTGTCTCTTACTGAACACCATTTCGTCCGCCAATGAGAACACAGCAGTTTGGCATGCCAATGATGTCGGCAATTTGGCATCTCAGGTACAGGAACACTATTTATTGCTGTTAAGGTCATGAATTTGTAGCTTCATTACCCTCGATGACAATGTGCCAAGGTTCAAGGTTCAAACATGGTATGACGTGGAAACCGTTTCTTTTGGTTTTTTTTTAACTATTTTCCTTGATCTCATGAAAGTCTGAAACCCATATGATTTAGCATGAGTGGTATGTTGCGAAAACTGCTTGAGTTTTTTTTTTTTTTTTTTTTTTTTTTCTTAGCTCTCAAACTTATAAAATAGGATGTGGGAAAATTATTTTGGGCTAATGAGTGCCTTTCACTAAGGGGAGTCCCCCATTTGAAGGATGTATGAGAAGGATATAGGGTGGGGTATGCCTAAAGGAGGCGGGTGGAATCAGGAAGGTAGTGAGAGTCTACCGAGGGTGTTGCTTGAGTGTACATGTTAATAAACATAATTCAATTAAAATTTAGAAATAAATCGAGAGGGAGTAATTAAATATTTGAAAGAAATGTAAATAATATAGATATATATATATATATATATATAATATAAGGGACGTAAACATCCCATGATCCCATATGCCTATTTAAATGGGAGAATGTGCGTCTATTTCATGGTTTATGTCACCATTGCTTACAGAATATGCTAGCATATCTTGAATGTTAATCCCTAACCAGATTGGTGTATCGTTTGTGCTTTATATGTCGCATCCAATTTGGCCTGTCAATTTCTTTACAGGGACGGTAAAGAGAATAAATAAGCTAACTTTTGTTCAGGAGGTATTTGTACCTGGACAAAAATTCAACCACTCTCATTGCAGTACATTATTAAGAAACGTTTGTACTTTAAGATTTGGAGAATTTTATCTTCTCCATGAAGTGTATTTCTAATACTAAACTGAACTAACTAAACTAAAACTAATCACCCAAAACAGGTTGACTTGTCATGGTGCAAGAAAATATAACAAGAAAAAACGGATAATATCAAGTTTTTCTACCTATTAAATACAACATAACCATACCGACCATACCAATTAGACCCTTATACAGACGGAATAAAAATGGTTTGTTAAAAATATTTAAAGAATTATTTAATATTATTCTCATATCTTCTATTTATGCTAATCTTCTACATCTCAACAAGTACATGTAAATGAACTTATGGCTCCCATTAACCATTTAATCCCTCCATCCCATTTAATTGACGATTATAAGAAGCTAACTCCAATTAAAAAAAGTACAATAAAGAATTATCTATCTAATTAGGATACACAAACAGACGAAATATGTCCACCTGTTTAAATAATCCTAGAGTTAACTTATTAATTAACAATTGGACTTTTTTTTATTACAGAAGGATATGACGTGAAAAAGCATATGCTTTCATAAAGTGAGCATTGAGATGCCGCATAGGTAGCAGTGAAGATGCGGTTTTAAATTCATACACTGTCGGCATGGAATCGATTCCGTGTGCTTCCTCCGCTGTTTTGCTGAGACAGGATCTTGCTCATCGGGACTGCAGATCAGCAGCGCATCCCATTGTGCAAATCCAATATGTCTGCCAGACACCAGCTGACAATGATTGCATTACCGCTGAAACTGCTAACCGCTTCTGAATCAAGGACCTTTTATCACGTCAGGCCGTTAGTATTAATGATGGTGCTTTTACAGTCGTGTTGGCTATATTTTTACTATCTAGTACCTTAGTGTACATTGATATGTAGGAGCGCTCCTGACTTAGCGTTTGTGATTTCTTAATACCCTCTGCAGCTAAGGGATCGAGATAGTGAGGTTTTCTAGATTTTGGCCTAATTGATATACTACTGCCGCTCAAACTGTTCTATACTAATCCAGAATACTCACTTCACAATTTTTCCAATAATTGAATACTATTTAAAAAGAGTGCCTCTTACATTTTATTTATTAATTACGAATTTCCTCATAATTCCTGGTCTCCTTCCTCATTTATATCATCAATAGTTATTATCTATATCCAAACAGTTTTTTCCTTTCTTCTAATATACCACATTCACGCCTTGAATTGCTTATAAATATATAATATGTGAATCTTTATTGTGATAAAAATTACAATCTGCCTTATTGGACAATAAGTAATTGGGATAAATGTTCTCATTCACACAATATTTACAATTCTTCATTCACTCGCTTATTTGTGCAGTATTTACTCACATCCAAGAGACATCCCAAATCCACATGGCTGTTACCTACCTCGCATGCGGAAGAGTAAGCGCAGTCATGGGATTCATATATATACATACAATATATTTATATATGCAATATGTAAGACGAAATTGGGGCAACCTTATAAATGTAATCGATGAAATTCTACCGGCGAAACCCACTCCAGTTAATATATCCTCCAAACTTTATCTCCATGATAATGGAAATGCCCATGAAATGTAATTGAAATGAATGTAGAGGAGAAAAACTATCTGGAAACAGGTCAAAAAAGGTGGAGGGAGGGGAGACGGAAGTGGCATAGTGGTCCCGATTTGACTGGATTATCCTGAGCCGGGAGACACATATATCCATTACCTAAATCCACCAACCGCTGGTGAACCTTCTTGTAATAGCGGTCGGATCTGGCGGATTTGCGAACCAAATCAGCCCATTCCTACCAGCTGCTCCTTCTATCTCCCTCATAATAACGCATCGTAATTCCGGCGAATAATTGCTAATATCTAATAGGATTAAATCAAAAATGTATTCAATAGTAAGTAGAATTAATTTTTATAATTAAAAAATTATAAACTGGTAGATCAAAGGATAAGCGTTGAGACTATTTAAATTGTATCAAATATTAATTTCCAGGCCTGAAGGAAGAGGCTCTACTCTTAGTCTAGTCGGTATGTATATAACTTCTAACCGTTCGCCAAAATTATTTAATTGATCATTTTAATGATATATTTCACAACACTTCGAGTTGTCGGTTAACATATAATCAATTATGGAAAAAAAATTACAGATTTCTTATTTATCAGCTCCTATACGTATCAGCTAGGAATAAACCTTTCTATATCTTTACTTTAACTAAATTTAATACAAAAGCTCAATCAAGAACATCAAACAATTGAAAATTATATTTTGAGAGCCAACGGTTGAAAGCAAATCATCTGCTAATTATTTTCATTAATTATTTACATTAAATTAAATTGTTCGAAATGATTTTTAGTCTCTTAGACAATCCTTTGTTTATTGTTACAACACCGTTTCACCTATATGATGCAGCAAAATAACTAAAATTGAGTTATAAGTGAGACTCGCCGAGTAATACATAATTTATAATAAAATAGAAATAAGACTTGAAATTTGACTATTGCTTCTAATTTTTTTATAATGCTTTCTTATTATAAATACCATAAGAGGCGCAGTCACTGAATAAGATAGGTGAATACATATATTCATCGATAGATAGATATCTATTTTTTTTTATCTAAAATAAATTTGACGAGGCTACCCAAAAAATTACACATAGAACAACATTTAAATATTTACATTTCTTATGTAAGCACTTCTATTGTCCTTATCACAGGGAAACAGCACCACTGTGTGGGAGTTGTTATATAGACATAGGAAGGTAAATAAACCCTTTTCCCCTACACAACGAACGATACTGGTTATTTTTATGAACTAGACATCTGCCCTTCATCAACAAAATACAAAAACACAAAATAAAAAACTTCCTCAATGAATTTCCACTTCTGTATCCTGTTTGTTTATTTTTTTTTGTTACTTTAGCTATTTACGATTATTTTTTTTTTTTTTTTGAAAAGTCGATTCCCATCGCATGTTTTGATAATAATTGTTATCTTATGTTAAGATGTATGTATCTTATGTTTCTTTTAATGTATAAGGAGCTTAAATTGCAAAATAATTGAGTTTTTTGTAACCCTCATGTTTTAAAATTTATCATATTGAGTAAGCTACCAATTCTAATAGTGCTCCAGCGTACGAATATACAAACTGTAGGAAGACAAGGATGTTTCCTTTTATTTCAAATTAGTTTATTATTAAGACATTTTTTAATTGTGATGCTAGTGCATCTTAATGTACTGAATATAAACATTTACCAAAAACACGACTATTGTGAATTCATTCTATGATAAGTCATTTTATAGAATTGCTAAAATGAAAAGATGTTTTGAAATAATACACTACCAGTAGAAAATTTTGTAATTAAATCTCATTGATATTAACAATCAACCTTGTATAGTTTATGGGCTTTAATAATATAAATGAAAACTATAATAACGTCTTGTTTTCCAATGTTGTAAAAACAGCACATTTCCTTTCTCCTAGCTGTGACTATTGTCTATCTTCCAATTTATTTGACCACTGATCTGGAATAGAGCATCACTTCATATTGAAGTAAATCAGTTCTTTCCAACACTTCAAGTCTACATTTAATGACGCTCACATGTTGATATCCTTCTGATTTTGTCACGTTAGACCTACTTGACAACGTCATTCCTTATAATTTAAAGAAAGCAAGTGTAAATACGAGTATAAAAAAAAAGAAGTTGAAACATTTCATTTGTAGCGAACCGAGACGTTTGAAAATCCTGGTCGAAAAGGTCATTTAATAAATGTTAAAAAAAGAGTGACGTATCGGAAATAGAAACTCGCTTTGTTTCAAATTTATTCAGGACACGGATAAGGGGCCCCTTGAAAGGAACATATATGAGAAGGGGATAGGATTGAAAAAGGCGAGAGGGCGTTTTACTGTCTTGAGCCCTTCGCTTTAGAGGGAGCCATCGGCTGCTTCAAAGGGCAACTGCAGGCTTCTTCTAGGGCCTGCTTTCATCGTCTGAGGCCGTCGGCTGTAAGGCTCACGTTTTGATTAACTGCGCAGGAAGGGCGAGGTCAAACCTTTCCGAGTCGACATAGAACTACTGGTTTCCACCTAAGTTATTTTGTGGGACATACCTGGAAAAAAAGAATGAGCTGTTTTATTATGTATTCTCATTTCGGTTACGATTTAATAACTGGAACCATAATGGAAAAAAAAAACTCTACAGTTGTCAAATATTTTTGAATTAATATCTGTATTGGTACATTTTAATATTATTTAACAGCTAATTTGGCATGATATTGAAGCAATGTTACCCACCTGTACACGCCTTAAAAAAGGGAGTTAAAACAACATATATTGAAATATGAAGATAAAGAATGAAAATAACCTAGAGTCAATGATCGAAAACTGGAGAGGAAGGCGATATGTTCCTTCGGATGTTCATTAGAATAAGACTGAATGGAGATTTCGTAGCCAAGAGGTTTTAGGCAGTGGAGCAGTAGGTTTTTTTTATATAAGTTGGGGGTATAGGGTAAATTATGTGATTATTATCATCACTTCGTAGTGATTATCATTATATTCACTGTTGACAAGAAGGGAGGAAACTCTATTTTTGATTAGGAACTGGGAATTAAGAAGGCGCAGATCAGAATGCAAAGTTCTGACATAAAAGAAAAGGGCGTTTGGTATTTGTTCTTGGATTTTTTATTGAATGTGCTGCAGTTTTTGAATGTAGAGCACATGCATTTTTTTACCTTTCGTCATGAATTGCTGGCTGATTGAGTGATATATCTTGAGTTTTGATCAGTAGTAGCGTTCTTGTTGGTAGATTATAGTCGTTTAGCTGTCATGTGTTCGAGCCAATTAAGTAAAGTCGAGGTAGTTAGCGTTCCGTTCGTAGTGGAGTGTATATATATCAAGAAAACAAACCCCTTCTGTCTCTCCCCAGAATAAATTTGTTTCAACCAAACGTTTTCAACGGACTACTATGCCGTCATTCTCAAGCGTTCAAGCTGATTGGTACTTGGTACTTTTACAGCTTGGGTTCAAACAGTGTCATTTGAGATATTTATTATCACTTTTGTACGTATTTCTACTCACTTGAGGGTACAGGGCATCTGTCATGATTTAAAGCTGCCGGGCATGAATCTTTGCAAGCAATGTGTTGTTACCACCACTGTACATATCTCTCTCTCTCTCTCTCTCTCTCTCTCTCTCTCTCTCTCTCTCTCTCTCCCTCCCTCTCTCTCCCTCCCTCTCTCTCCCTCCCTCTCTCTCTCAAATCCATTGAGTCAATTTCAGGAACCAAAACGTAAAGCAAACGTATTTCCTTAGGTAATAAACGAAAAACATAAGATCCGTTGTTGACAATTTCAGCTCACGTTCCATTAATTGTTATGAGCATAACGAAATTGTGATAAACATATGCAAAATAATAAACGTTTTTGAAGTCAGGTCCGCACTTTATATTCATCATTAAAAGTGTCCAGTGAGCCAAGTTCAAGAGATTTAAGTTAATGCAGTGTATGACCGTAAAGAAGGCACTGGACTGTGGCAGGTTACCTAGGTTCATGAGAAGGTCTTATTACAGGATTTTATGATATTGGAAATAACCTAGCAGGATATTGCGCTCGTAATTTATATTTTAATAATGAAAATGTGAAAGGCATTTTACGGAAAGCCTTATTACTTATATCATGTACATAGAAAATATAGGTACCTAAAAAAAACAATGTATGCTTATTATTACATCCTCGGCGAAGGGTTAATTACATTATATTTAATATAAAAGGTGACAATGGAGTGGGCTTTTAATTGAAAATATTTCTAAACTTCATGCTTTATTAAGGAGAATTTTCAACAAAGTTACTATCAATTTAATTAAAAAAACCGTCTACAGAAATAAATAAAGAGCTTATGTAAACTTGCAGGACTGATTCCGAGTTCAATTCAGCATTTGGTAAAAAGTTCATATTTAACAGTGGACCAAGCTTGAGCAGCTCAATCAAAAAACCATCTAATCAGGCTCTTCGTTAAACACTTGCTGTGAGGGAAATTCGACCCCTGAACTTTTCACACCTGGAGGGGGACCCGGGCAAATTGAGGATTGGTAAAACAAGCAAAGTTAAGCACTTATGGCACTTCATATTAAACAATGTGATAGCTAATCTCATTATGTTTCAATTATTGAAAAGTGAAATACATAAAAAAAGTTTTTTAGGAATATTTTTTGCAGGAATAGGTTTCGATAGTTTAATTGTCAAGTGAATGGTTTGTACAAAAAAAAAAATATTTATATCTTTTCGAATATATATCTGTACCTCGGAGGGATACAACACTATGTCCATTTTTTTCCATATTGACTTTATTACAGAGTTAAAATCAGCTTTTCTCATATTTCTTAGAGAAATAGAGCACTATGTCCAAAACCAGTTAGAACCGGATATAGCATGTTTTAAAACAACACCAAGTCCACTTTCATTTAGAGGGATAGAACACCATGTGTTTTCAAGAGAAAACTTTGGACGTTGAATTACACCCTTTTTGATTCTTCTGATTCGTCAGTCCATTGTATTATGTGGGACGAATCCAAAGGAGCTCGTGGCGGAAATGAAATCGGATCTGCATTACTGAAATGGGCAGATACCGTCATTCCTGGCAGTGACATTGAAGAAATCATTCTGTGGTCGGATAATTGTTACGGCCAGAATAAGAATATTAGCCTTATTATGTGTTTCTTTTGGATACTCAATAAGTATCCTCAAGTAAAAATCATCACTCAAAAGTTTCTACTAAAGGGCCACACGCATATGGAGGCGGATACTGTCCATGCACTGATAGAGCGGAAGAGAAAAAAACTTAACAACATGACAATTCTAACGCCCTGGGATTGGCAGCAGTTAGTCAGACAGACCTCAATGAAATATACTGTGCATAATATGGAACTGGAAGATTTTAAAAATTTTAGGTCTTTGTACGATGTCAAAACATGTGAAAATCCACCCTTTATTAATAGAAAAAAAGATGTCAACAAAGAACAAGTTCTTCTGTCAACCTGGGTTTCAACTGCAAGTAAAACAGAACAGCATGGGAACTCTGTTTTTGAAAAGTAATTTCGCTGATGAAAACCAGGAGATTGACCTTGTTAGGTTTCGAAGGCGACACCTTACATTGCCAAACGATTTGCAACTGGTAACACCAAGTCCAATACCAATATCACAACAAAAGTATAATGATCTATTGGCATTACTACCATATGTTCCTACAGTTTGCCATGACTTTTATAAAAACTTAAAGCATACTAGTAATACCACTAGTGAGTACCCTGAAGGAGACTTACCTGATGATGACTGAGTTTTTTGCATCTAAAATACCATTTTAGTTGAATACATAGATGTATTATATGTATTTGTAAAGAGAATTATAAATAAAATAGTTAAATACATTTTGTAAGTCAAATAGTATTGTGTTTGTTATTGAATATCCCACATTAGGTCTTATAGTACAATAACTTTATAAGAGGGATACAACACCATTTCCATTAAAAAGTGAAATGTTTTTTTTCATTTTATAACAACTGCATGATGTAAATAACAATAAATAGAATGTTCTGGTAAAATATTGTTTCAACACCTCAATAAATAGCTGTGCCAATAACACTTTTTGTTGAAAAAAAGTTTAAAACTCCTCTCCTGTAAAGTTATGAAAATGGACATAGTGTTGTATCCCTCCGAGATATATATATATATAAAGGCAAGTAAAAAGTTGAAACGAATTATATTTCCAACTAATTATTAATTATTAACTCGGGAATACCACTTTATATTGTTGAGTCCTTTCTTCGTTTTCCAGATCTTTTCCTCCTAACCTGTTAAACAATCCGTAAAACAATTATTTAAAATCAAAAAAAAATGTTTAACTTTGGCTTGGGAAATCTTTCAAATCAGAAAGACCGATTTTTTTACGTTTGAGTTTGTTCACGTACTAACCACTACCAGATATCAATCAAAACATATTGACTCGCAAACCAGGTTGTTTTTTTTAAAAAACCTTTCGAATTTCAGATGGATGAATCATTTTGAACGGCAGACAGAGAGCGAAGGACAAACCAAGGGTGATAGGTCCATCTTAAAGTACACTGTGAAGTAAATAGTAAACTACTACACAATCATAGGATCAATTGCTGGTTTTTCTGTTGAATTGATTTAAATTAACAACCATTGTGAACTTAGAATCATTATTTAGTATGAGGTATATTGAATTTTCTTAGGCTTTAACTGTTCATCGACTAGATCATACAATCAATAAGTTGAAAATAACCAAGTTGAACCAAGAATGAATAATGTAAGTGAATAGAGCATTAGATCCATATATCCATATCGGCCTGAAAGATGAGGGATGAGTAAAGTCGTTTGCATCTAAATGATACGGTGATCTGTGTCGGAACAGGGCTTTGCGGATCGCCTTCAGGGAATGTATTTTGAGGAACATGATATGAGCATCATGTTACTTCAAAAATCTTTCACAAAAAAACAACAACTTATTAATGAATTAACTAAATAGGAAATGAAACACTCCTTTGTTCTATGACAGTGCTCATAAAAATGGTCTGATCGATGCGAGTTATATCTGATAACACCCCGAAATATTATATATATTTTAGTTAATGTGTAGCTGACTAATATTTTCTCAACTATTCATTTACACAAATATTTCCGGAACTGAATCGTAGGATGCGATCCATTATCGGAAATCATTCGTTCATAATTGACGCAAATAAATTAGGATTGGAAAAAAAAATATCAATCGTTAGGCCGAGGTCATTGGTTTGACACCGTTTCAGTATGATAAGAAATATTTATATTTGATTACAAATTAATTGATCAATGACTATGCTTTTTCTTTTAATTTTATTAGAGAATTCATTTTATTTTTTGCATCACCAGTGCAGTAAATCAGCTATCCAGCAAAAAAATACTAAAAGTAGGTAAATATATATTTGATTGGGGTCCAAATGTGTTCTATATTACACCTTCTCTACTTTTTTCTAGTGTGATTATATCACCGCAATCACAAAGTTTTGAGGTAGCACAAAATTCCATCCAGCACAAAAACTCTTGAGGTATATTGAAGCTGAAACAGAGGAAATGAAAAATTGATCAGAGCTATTTTCAGCCCACCGATGCACACTATTAATCAGGACGAGTAGCTCTTTCATTTGACACCCTTCTCAAAAAACAAAAATATATATTCCTGAAGAACATGGTGTGTTATCATGTTTTAGAGTTTAAACTGTATTCCATACCGTCATCACATGTAATAAAATCTTGTTGATGTAAAATTACATGTCTCCAGGCTGGACAAGGGCTCACTAAGACCAGAAAAGTACAATTTTGTAGTTAAATAATATCGTTTTCTCATAAAAATGCCAAAACAAAACACTATCGTTAGTTAGGTATCTTTTATTTTAAACGCTAAATGGAAAATTTCATGGAGTAGAAGTATGGTATTTTTTTGAACAGATGTAGTAAAAGCCATCTGAATTAATTGTGGTTTGCCCTTTTAACCCTCAATCAGGCGCACGGGCTACACGTGTACACGAACTGGCCGCAATGCAATATATGTTGCATTATTTTCACAATATGGTGCAAAGAGCCACAGCTGATTCACCACTCTCCCTCTGCGACACCATATTGCCATTTCATCCATATCTTACAATAGTTACCGTTCCGTTTTTGATCATTGAATACAGTAGGGTTGATGTTGTTCCACGCTCCACATTTTTTACATATCAATTTTGGATTTGCCTTTAATTAGCAAGTTTTTACAATAATCAAGAGTGCTATGAATTTTCGTAATCATTTCACCCTTCAAAATTTACGATCAAAAATTGATACAAGCTTTTTTTTTTAAATATTTGATTTTATTCATTCAATTTTAAACATAACTTCGTTTCGTTTTTATTACCCATTGGGCCCGTAATTTCAATGGTACCAACGGCTGGTAAAGGACATCTTGCTGAATGGGGTCGACCCCGCGACCAATGTACATACAGATGGTACATCATGTACAATCAGTGAATGTGTGATACACGCGTTTATGTTTGATATCATAATGATATTCATCAAGTTGAATTATTAAACAATATGTAAAGACCAATTATCTATTTTTTTAAGAAAATAGATTGTTAGAGTTTTAAATTTAGCAAAACAGTTTTATTGTCTTACCACAACCTCTTGTTTTACGTACTGGCGCTTTTGACAGAAACAGCGAATTTTAAGTATTTTTAGTTGTAGTAGAATAGAAGGACAATTTCAAAATAAGTAACCAATGTTACGTATAATAAAAGTAATTACTTTGTCTACATATGCGCTAGTGAACGTTTTTATCATTTATTTTATTTTAGAAATAACTGAAAATGACCGCTTAGAGCTCTCGAAAGCATTATTACATTAAAGAAGAGGTTATCAGTTGTGGAGAGATAATAAAACTGTTTTATAATTATAGCATTCCACTATCCGGCAGTAATTTCTATTGTGGTTTTAAATTTTATTCAGTAATAATGTTAGCTTAGGATTTCTAAAAATATTTAACATAATTGTCAATGTTTTATGTCAGTATGTATGTACTATTTTGTTCCTAGCTTGAACAGTTATAAACAGTTAAGAAATTAGCTGAAAACGACTTTTACATTATGCGGACAGGTGTACTTCGCGTCCAAAACTAAGGGTTAGATTAGATCGAACTTTTCACTATTTTGGAATCTTCTTCATATTGATAAATGTGTATCAATGCTCTAATACCGCGCATGAGCACTTGAAAATACAATAGTGAGGTTATGAGTGCCCGAGTCAGAAGTATAAATATAAGTAGCGTAGTAAATGGAAGACAAAGAGGAAGAGTACACTACGGATGAAGGTAAATAGAGATATGGGATCGGTGGAGATGAGCAAACCAGGCCCCTTACACTTGGCCAGTCTTAGTGCGGCTCCAATATTGTCCGAGGGTTCATAGCCTACCGTAAACATATCGACTTACGGCCCACGTGCTAAGGAGGGCGGGCTTTTCGGTCAAATTGAGCCGCGTTCACTTATCTATTGTAATGTTATACCCAATAAAGAAAATTCAAAATCATTTACAGCATTAACTAAGATGAGAAAGCTCGTTATTATTTAACGGATAAAATGAATTAGGAATGATGAAAAGGAATTTTTTTTTTTTTTAAGGTGAATTTGAGGTTGAAGGTAATTCTCAGTTACCCGCGCACCCACAGTCAAATCATATCTGCTCCAATATTCTAAAAAAAAGATATACAGTCTATCTTATTTTTTTTCTCTATCCACTAAAACAATTTACCGAAACAGAAAATACTCATTGAAATGGAAATATACCACATTGAAAGAACACCAGAGTACCGGCTTTTGCACTTGTTAACTTCACCCAACATGTTGCTAAAGGTTAAGATTTTGTTTTTAGATGTAAGTTAGTTTTATGTCTGTGATTTATAAGAAGTTTATGAAATTCCACAGTAGCCTTTCCAACCACCCTAATCCTGTAGCACAGTCATTGCACTGCGCCACTCATCCCTATAATCCTCCTCGGAGACTTAAACGGCAGTGGCCTCGTGACCTACTATAAACACGTGACAGTGGGAGTCCTGGCAATGGCCAGTTTCTCTAATCATGTCCTATTGTATGGATGAGCGAGTGAATGATGCTGTAAATATGGTATGAATGAGATCATTAATCTGTATTATTATTGCCTTATAAAAGGCAGATTGTAATTATTGCACAATAAAGATTGTTAACATGTTTATAAAATAAATGTCTAATGTACATTATACTTTTGTAACAATCACAAATCGCAATGTAAAATTATTAAAAATTGCCAAGCTACAGGACATAATGACTTTTTTTTTTCCTTCTTCATTCTTGCTTTCAAATTTTTAAGATTATGGATAAGGGAAAATATAATAACAAGGGATATATGGAGAATATATATGTATGTATATCGTCTTAACAATGACGAGAGTTTATTCAGCATTCAATACTAGTATTCTTAGGAAATGTTGCCTAGCGAGTCCCTGGTTAAATTTTTATATATACATGTAACGCAGGTCAAGTTTAACTTGCGAACAGGATTTGAATGACCGTTTTTGTGATTTTTTCTAATTATTAATTAAAAAAAAGACAAAACAAAAATTACTCATTTTTTTCAGGATGCATAGATCTTTAACTCGATGAAAAAATGTATTTACAAATTCGTTAATAAATCAATGTTGCAAGAAATTGGCAATATTTATTACTTAAACAACGTTATTTTTTAATTAAAGTGAAGACTCAATTACCGTATCGAACGGTAAACATAAATATTTTTCATTATTTTTTTCAATAGTATATAGTTTAATGGGGTACACTTTTTGTATGAGCGTATGTTTTCGATTTACTGTATACATTAACTTAGCATAATTTCTACTAACGTCCCAACAGACGATTCATAGTTTTCCTAAAAAACTTTCTTTTTTTTATCATTATTATTGTGTTTGAAGTTAAAATAAAAACGACTCTCGAATAATGTTCAGTATGACCCGATTGCGTCGGGAAAGATATAGAAGAAAGACATAAAGAACAGAAGGAGGGTAGGTGGAAAGGTGGTGGGGGGGGACACTAGACAAAGACGAAGAGAGACAGACAGCCTGTTAAAATCAAGAAGCTGATTGGTCAGCCAGGCCAGGAGGTGGGCGGAGATTTTATTTCCTGCTCCGTGATTCGACTAAATAACTGTCCACGAACCACCCCCACCCCTCACTGTCACCGTTCAATATTAATCGAGTTGGACCCTTACAGGGATCGGGTTGCTCGGCTGCTCATTCGATGCCACCGTATCGTGTTAACTGGCCATGGGCTCTGCTGACCTGTTGGCGGACCGTATAATGAGTACACCGGAGGATTCATTTATTCGGGTGTCAGCTTGTCGATATCCCCTTCGCCGGAACACGAACAAACCAAATAGCTAACATGATCAATTCCATTATCACTTCAAACATCTTCATGAAGAAAAAATAGTAAATTTTAAATTGAAACATGAATCTATAAATAGTTTAATTTTGTTGGCAGGTCTATTGATTTTATAACTAAGCCCATCAATGTCCCAAAACATGATACCTATTATTATTTGGGACCAACTAAACAGGATAATTGCATACCTAACTCACAGTTGTAGGAATTTTTTTAATTTTTAATCACAAAGTAATTGATTATTGTACATCTTGAAATTACTCATAGAATCACAAAATCGCATTTATCCGAGCCATATTGGCTGAGAAAACGACTTCAGTCAAAATATTAACGACTCTTTAAATGTACAGTTTAAAAAGACAAAACCCAGATTGTAGGTCATTAATCAGAATTTCAATGACTTCTTAAATTCGATACCCTCATAAATATGTCATAAAAATATTTATTTTTGAACTACTAAGCATTGATTAATGACAGTTTCATAGAAGTCACTTGGGCCATCAAACGAAACTCTCAGCGTAATAGCATGTCCTATGCATCTAACAAAGTTTGAGTCCAAGCAGGCACGATTTTAATATAAATAATAATTAAACAAGAAATAAATATAGACGATTCAAGAACATATTGCATGGATAGAAAACCTCTGAATTTAAAAAACACGGTTATCGCCTCACTAATATTTAAAACGCAAATGATAGTAAAGATTTATACAGCCCTGAACCTGAACCCTTAATAAATTATAGGTTTTCCACTCATGCTTCATTTCATACATATTTATTTATACTACAAGAATAACGACTGCGTCTGATATTATCTAATTTTGACAAATCTTCTAATTATCTGACGAATGTACCATTGAATTGAAGTACGTTATGAATCCATTGATCCTGTCAAATACGGGGCAGATCTTTCTGACAGTATTATTTATTTTGGATTTGTATTTATTTATTTATTGCGTTTTATTCACCGTTATGACCTCATAGGCAGGGTGGCAGATGAGAACGTTGATGTGGAATTTGGTGTAATTTTCTCTGATAGTCACAGATTTAGTTAGTAAATAAGTCACTTAGTGTCATTTACAACGTATTTTAGAGCTCTGTTTTAAACGTACATGGTAGGGCAGTCATTATGCGAAGTATTACATATTGGTAAGACTTTAAATATTCGATTGGCAAACAAACCACCAGGTTTCGGTTCCCCGTGTTCATATTGGTTTTGATCTACCAATAGTTTAGTAGAGCGTCGTCCAATGATGGTTTCAAGCAGTCCAAATTGTTTGTATATTTTTTTTTATTTATTTAAGTTTGCGCGTTAACTTGTAGTTTTTAACTGTAGAAGTAGAGCTAAAATTTGTGCAGAGCGTGTAACAATTTGCTTGATGAAATGAATTGTTTGGAATGTATCATGATGTAATTTTTTATGAATTCCATTGATTAAATCTGATTCACAATTTGATTTGACCATGTTAAAGTTTATTTATTTCAATATATTTCAGATTTTTAAACAAGAGAAGTGGATGCTTGTGTTGTGTGAACTGATTATAGCTGGTCTGCGAATGTTGCGTGTGGTGTGTTTTTATATTGAGGGATGTCGTTTGCGAATTTCGAATTAAAATATTAACAAAAGGTCCCTTAACTATAGCTATCAGGGTTAAGCTATAAAATTAATCCGTAGTTGACACGTAACCCTTCGGAGACAAAGAGCGGCCAAGAGGATGTGACAACTCCAAGACCAGGGCTGTTGCTCCCAGAGCTATGAATAATAAAGCACTGACAAGAACATAAGCCTTACCACCACTTGGCCAACTCCGCTTTAAAACATCAGAACCTGTCCTCGCCTGTACTTATTTGGAGCTGCTTGTTTTCTCTCTCAGCTCCTTGAGCCATTTAAAGACGTCTAAAGTCCCTCAAACAGTGAGTTAGCCTTTCTACGATCATATTTCAGTGTCTTCTGCATTTTTAAAAATTATTTCAATCTTTATATATCGTTTCCTTATTGGTTCATTGTAATATTAACTGTGTGCGGTTAGTCACTGATGTATGTAGTATATTACTAATCGGGTTAATCACTGTAATGCCATGCAAATATTTTTTGATTCTCTGAGGAAATTGCTCCTAAAGATGTGTAGTCTTGTAGAGATTCACTAGTTTTGCAGATCCTCAGACTATAAGGAGAGGTGGAACGGTTAAAAGTTGCTTTAATGTTGAATGATAACTGCCGTAGTATAAAAGATAGTTTATATGTGTGAATATATATAAGTTACGATTAGCACGAAGAGAATCTCAAAAATAGAGAGGGGTTGAAAGTGAAACACAGATAGATTGCTAGCAAAAGACTGACTTTATTTCCTTTACACGTACTATATATAGTTTCCCAAATCCAGGAGGGAATTAACTGTAGAGGCCTGTTTATGTTTACCTTCTCATAGCAGCCTCTCCAGTTAACTTGCATATACTGTGTATATATATGTGTATGCCTGATCTGCAGATGGTAACTTTTGTGTTCTTCAGCTTCATTTCTGGGGGACCAAACAGAATTACAGAAAATCATAATCATAATATACCCTACATTATTGACCTCATCCTTTCCAACTTCATGAAAGTCCATAGAAACCTATCCAATTACCACAATCCCCTAGCACAGTAATTAAAATACGTCACACATAACTATAACCCTACTCGGAGACTAAAGCGGCAGTGTCCTCATGACCGGATATAAATACGTGACAGTGAGATTGGGACAAGTGCCAGTTTCTTCAAACGTGTCCTGAGCATCTGTGGCTCTCACGCTTTTCGTCAGCCTCTACTGGCTCGTATCCGATAACGTGGCTGATAGTGGAGCGTGGGGACTTTCCAAGACTCCGCTCCCACTTTCTCATGTGAGGAAGGAGACGAGCAGGTGGCTTTGGGAGGTCTCTGGCCTGTTTATAAATACTGCATGAACGAGTGAGTAAATGAAGAATTATAAATATGGTATAAATGAAAACACTGAGCACAATTACTTATTTGGCAATAAGACAGATTGTAATTGTATCACAATAACGACATTTTTTTGGGAGTAGTTACAGAAAATTTGTCATTTAACATTTTTTGCTTGTATACATTGAACGGTCTAGTTATAGACCACTGCAGTGTTGGAGTAATTACTGCAGTAAATAACTTGTATTGTAGTCTAAGAGAAAAGACGCGTGTTCAGCCTGGAAAGTGGAATTACTTTCCAAATAATCTGACTGTTTCACCATTTTTGTAATACCATGCTTGTGAGAGAAGTAGGGGGGCTTCACTATACTTATAAAGACTGTGTATTCAAACGATGAATACGAATATTTTACATTGTGTTTGTTCACTAAAGAATGAATAAATAAAAATAAAATTTATGCTGTTCCCTAAGAATGGCATAAATGAACAGAAAATGAATGGCTAGTAGATAAAAATAAGAAAAGAATAAGGTTAAGCCTAATGATGATACTATGTACATATATATTCACCAATTTTTTTTTTTTTTCCTCCTTTCAGAGGCTGAGCCTCAACGGGCTTACCCCGTGAGGCAAGCTCATGGGGTTACGTAGCCTGTGGTGCGCGTATTCCAGTGCAATGGGATTGTTGCACCGGTCAGCACACCTTGAGTAATTCTGTTTTTAATTCTTTATTTTTCAAAATCAACATATAGAAAAATTTCAAAGAAAATAAAATAAAATAAAAACTTTTACTTAAATCTACTTTGTACAATCCTTACTAGCTATATATATATATTTTTTTTTTTTGTCCTTACAGCTAGTATCCTTAATCTATTTATTATCTATTTACAATATTTACAGATCCGTTTACTATACTAATATCTTACTACTATACTTAATTAATACTTAATATATTCACCAACCACTACAAAACGTGTCTCTTCACTATGTGTCTTGAAGGGTTTAAAAAAAAAATGGTAAAGCATCTCAAAAAATAAAAACCTACAGACCAATAAGCTTATTACTCATTCTAGGCAAGTTGCTGGAATCTGTGATGAAAAAACGGCTCTCCTCGTTTATCCATTATGCGCGTCATTCCTAATTTCCAATTTGGTTTCTAGTACAAGCATTCATATTCCTTTCAAAAACTTACAATTATAACCGAATACAATGTTCACGGCTTTGAGAATAAATACCGTAATATTGCCATATTTCTCGACTAGCAGTGAGCGTTCAACAAAGTATGGCACTTAACGTACTTAAAAAAACGTTATTTCTCTTTACATATTTAAGATTCTAGATTAGTTTTACAAGGAAGTAACCTTTTCTTCAACTTCAAACAACTTAATCATCACTTACAAATAGAGGAATAGAAGATTTAATCAAGTACCGCCTCAAATTCCAATACGATAAAGATGCAAACATATATTACATTAGAACTCTAAGATTGAAAGTAAGATTCCTACAAGACGTCCTGATATAAAAGAGAGAGAGATAAAAAAGGGAAGAATGAAAAAGAAAAATTTTATTCATGGCAGAAATTTCAGAAATCAGAATAAATGGTAAATTATTATTTCATCATTTTATATATATGATTTCAATTATTATATTTTATAAAATTATATTTAATTTTATATAAATTATCATCTTATATCCTAACTTACTTATTCTGTAGTAATCAACTTATTTCAACATATTATTACGAAATTATATGTCTCTTAATGACCATTTACAATTTGGTTCAATGCAATTATTATGCTATCTGTTGTATCCAATCATAGCTGTCAAGCCAAGCTGGAATTAATGATATATTTATTATATATTATATATATAATATAATTATATATATAAAAGGGTTTCAAATGCTTCGGTATAGTCTAAGAGGATGAAGATATACACGTGTAACTGGTCAATGGGGGATCGGAAGTCTTGCGTGATTTTGGTGAAAGCTGATTGGGTGGAAAATCCTGGCTAGAATCCAGATTGTAGGGGATTTAAGCTTGTTTATAGAAATGAGGAAACTTGGGATTAAACTAGTATTTCGAGGGGCTTAAAAAGGTTAGAGACAATTTATATAGTACGATAGTATGTGTTAGAAATAGGTGGTGTTAGTAACATAAGTACGTACAGACTGAGGGCAAGTTGGGTCTACCCGGATTACTGGGTGTCACAAGTGCTCACAGGACACAGCGGATTCCGTGCCAGGCTGTACGAATACAAGAGAGCAGAAAACAGGTCCTGCCCCCATTGCGGAGAGAGCGATACTGCGGAGCACGTCGTGCTCTCTTGTCATGCACTGGAACCGGCTAGAGCACGGCTGCTCCGCACGATAGGAGAGTACAGCCTGGGCGAGTCCGACCTGCCGTCGCTGGTGAATGACGAAGCAAGATACACCGCGTTCTGCAGATTCGTCGGGGAGTGGAAAAGGGTTCAAGGCTCCGGGCACTTCACTATATCCAGGGGGGTGGCGCGGGGTGAGCAGCCGTGTCTTCGGGAAGGCTCACCCGAAGCCAACGATGTATCGCCGGTTCCAGAGGAGTCACTGTAAATATGTATATATAGATATAAGGTAGGACTGAGAAGTATATGGTATAGACATAAGTTTAGTTATAGGGGGATGGAGGATGCACACCCCATGTAAATATAGTTTTAAGTATAGTTATAGGTAGAACACGGATCCAAAAATTGTAAATAGTATTAAGATAACTAGCTATAAAAAAAAAAAAAAAAAAAAAAAAAAAAAAAAAAAAAAAAAAAAGCTAGTGTAGGATTTGTAAATATAGTATTAGAGGTGGTTCTTGTATATTGTTCTTTGTATATTGTTAGCATGTTTTTTTTTGTTCCTTTTTTTTTTTTTTTTCCTTTTTGTTTTTGAGAATAAATGGAACAAAACAGAATAACCGAAGGTGCGCTGACCGGTGCAACAATCCCATTGCACCGGAATACGCGCACCACAGGCTACGTAACCCCACGATCCCGCTTCACGGGCTTGTGGGGCAAGCCCGTTTGAGGCTCAGCCTCAGGAAGGGCGGAAAAAAAAAAAAAAAAAAAAAGTAACATAAGTACGTAACATTCGCTCTTTTCCAGGAAAAGGAAAATTTGAAGAGAAAAAATATGATTTGAAGCAATAGGGGAAGAATTGTAGGGACACACTTCATATGGATAATGCCTTTTGGGCCTACTGAATTAGTTCTAGATTTTATAACTGAGGAAATGATGCGGGAAGAAAAATTAAAAAAGGAAAAAAAAAAGAATGCTGTCTGAGGGGAAAATGCAGGGATTGTTGATTGGGTTGGATGGGCGCAGTTTCGATAAAGTCGTTGGGATAGACAGAAAGTAAGCAATATATAGTCATCAGAAGAAATATTGCAAGCGGTAGAAGTGTTCGGTTTGATGAGAGAATCTCGGGGGAGGAGCTCCATTTGGAGCGATCTCACCGCAGATGATAACGACTCTTAGAAGAATTTTAATTGGGCAGATTGGATTTTAGACTGAGTAAGGGTTGCAAGGGGTTTTTTATGAGGGTTTCATCTTCCTGGTGGCTGGTGCAGATGAACCTTCTTCTTGCTGCATTAAAATTTTGATATCCTGAGTCATCCAAGAAAGCTGGAGGATGGCTATCTAGGAAAGCCTTATAAGGTGCATGCTTGTTAAGGATAGTGAGGATATTGGTAGTAAGGAAATGAATAGAGGTAAAGTAGTAACAACTAAATACGAGGTCTTGTGGAGCTGTCTAGATCAGACTGGATATCCTCGAGTATAACATAATTGAGGTTACAGTAGGTGATAATCCTGGTGGAGGGAAGAGAGAGATCCAGATTGCATTATAGAGAAATGAAATTGGAAGCCGAAAGGAAAGGTAATCGAAGCTAAAAAGAGGTAATTAGACTGACGCGGGAGCTCAAGACAAAAAAATATCTAACAAGGAATCTGAAATATTCGTATGTTGGGTAGCGGAATTCGGGACTGGAAACAAATTCAATGAAGGAGTAAGCTTGACAAGGCTTGTCACAAGCTTGTCGGAGGAGTTGCTAAGATCACCTGCTAAAATGATACGATTACATGAAAAAACAAGGTTGAGGTAAGTTGATTCAAATATGGAATCGAAAGAAGCTTGAGGAGCACGATAAATGACAGCAGAGAGTATCCGTTAGGAATGGTAGGAAACTTCTGTGAAGAGGTATTCTGTGTGATGGCTATGGGAGGGAGGAAAGTGATGGAGGAGTCTGTATCTGACACTATCGTTGACATAGAGGCCGAAACCACCTGTCCTTTAAGACTAGTTGAGGTGGAAAAGGAAATAGTGACAGAAACTAAAAATAAGCGGATATCTGATTCAAGCCAATATTCAGAAACAGCTATTATATGGTGAAAATTGTCAAGGAAGAAGTGATGGAATTTGGTGTGATCAGAAATGGATTGGGCTATGACGCGGCCCCTATAATGTTGGTATGGCCCTCCTCATGAGAAAGACAAGGTCGCTACAGGAGGAAGGTTGGTGCTAGCTGGTCGATAGACAGTTCTGCCAGTCAGGTGCGAGGTATATACAGGTGAATTGTTTGGCAAACTGTCGAGCTAGAGGGCATAGATCTCCTGAGAAGCCACTGAATAAGACATACGTGATCTCCTTTCTCCCGCTTTATAATCCTTTCCTTATTACACATGTCTCTATTCTCTATCGTCATTAGACCAGTGATTATGTCCTGTGTAAATTAATTTATAGATGAAGCTTTTTAAAAAAGTTATTGCTGTTTTAAATTTAATATTACTTAATATTAATATTAATATTACTTAATTCCAGGTATTAAAAAAAAAATTTATTTAACAACTGACGCTAGCGACTACCCGATAGGAACTGCATTATCTTAGAAAAAGGTTAAAATAGAGCAAAATTTTTTCACCATAGAAAAAAATCGTCTAGCTATAATATGATTTGCAATCATTTAAAACTATTCTTGTACTTATCAACAATATTTATTGTGCAATAATTCCAATCTGCCTTTTATAAGGCAATAATAATACAATTAAATGATCTCATTCATACCATATTTACAGTCATCATTCACTCGCTCATTCATGCAATAGGACATGATTGGAGAAACTGGCCATTGCCAGGACTCCCACTGTCACGCGATTATAGCAGGTCACGAGGCCACTGCCGTTTCAGTCTCCGAAGAGGATTATAGGGATGAGTGGCGCAGTGCAATGATTGTGCTACAGGATTAGGGTGGTTGGAAAGGCTACTGTGGAATTTCATAAACTTGGAAGGGGTGAGTTCTAGAATGTAGGGTTTATTAAGGTCGTTATGAAGGGTTTTGTTGCTGACATAATAAGGGGCATTTACTATTGTTCTCAGGACTTTGGACTGAAAGGATTGGATTCGCTTGATGTTCGACTTTTTTGCTGTCCCCATAGCTCTATCCCGTATGTCCAGATTGGTTTAAGTATAACTTTGTAAACTATTCTTGTATGGTAGAAAATTATTTACATCGATCACAAACCTTGCAGCAAAACCTGCAGAACACTAAATGCTAGACTCATTAAATGGAAAATCATGCTAGAAGACTCCGAATTCGACATAAAACACATTGAAGGGAAAGCAAACATAGTCACTGACGCATTTATTGTGCATTGCACAATTTATTGTGATCCCCGCTGATAAAAAAGAGCAGCTACATATTGACTCATGTGACACTGATGAACTTGTTACTATATATTTCGCTACTCATCACCTGAAAGTCGAGTCTTGCTGGTAGATAAGCCAGTCAACATAGAGAAACATTAAATTATTATAACAGAAGGATAGATCCAGACAAACATTTTTGAACCATTTCCAACTAAAAAAGATACAAAATTTCTTTTAATTGACATACAGATTTGGATGAATTAGAAAAAGAATTACTGTCATTCATCAAACCCAGCATTGCATATGAAATATACTCGTATTACTTTAGTTTGCTTGTATCGCAGCCTGGATACCTATCATAGCCATTCGTAGATGCCGTCAATTTGTGAACCCGGTTGGCCATCAGTGAAATCCTCAGAACTCGTGCCACCGCTCAATGCAAGTATTGGCCTGAGTATCGTAGAGAGTCATAAGATTGCGCTCGATGCAAAGGAGTTACAGACCCTATAAATTCCAAAGCAATTGTTATTATATTATCACTCGAAACAGTGTTCATTTGGGCGTAACGCTTTAAAATGTGTAATACCTACTTACCTTCTCATATCCCGTTTGAAACAAAGAACTACGTCCCTTTATTAGAATTTTGATTGTGGGTGCTACTTACCAGGGACCATTACAGCTACCTTGTGGTGCTCCGAAGATACCAATGAAATATGGCAAAAATTGGAGAGATGTACTGGTAGAGCACTACAGTGAAGTGTTGAAAATGATGATACTTCAGTATAGCAACATAGCAAGGCGATAGACCTCAAATTGTGGAGGTTTATGTTGCACTAATCTGCTTAATGTGTATGAGTCTGCAAAAACAGCACTCTTAGCAATGTTAGAGCGTATAATTTGTTCTTAAGAAACAACTTTCTTCACTAATTCGTTGAACTCTCCTACCAAAATTAAATGAACTTATAACGAGAAAGATAGATGGATCAATCAGAATACTATCTAGTATAATATATCCAGTTTCGTAACGTTGAAGGAAGAAGAAAGAGGTGAAAAGGAACGTGCTTATTTGATGTTTATCATACTTGATCGACGGCATATGCAACTTTTGGATGATAGTATCACTTCATCCATCAACGAGTTGTCAACAAGGATAGGTATACTACTTAAGACTATTCAAATACCATCTAATTCAAGAAAAAAACAATGCTATGTCATTTTCGCTTATAGGGTGAGACTTTTGTTTTGGGAAAGATATTAAAACTTTGAGAGTTGGATGGTTGTAAAAGATTATAGAAAACAAGATTCTAAACTTCATAAAAAAAAGGACCAGTAAAAAGAAAGTAATTCCTGCAGTTTCTGTTCGAGTATCCAAATACAAAGAAATAAGAGCATACAAATAACTGAAAGTTAATGAAGCAAAATGTTCCCACATTACCTTCACCCTTTGTCGCTAGACTTGTCCCCTAGTTTATTTTAATTGTATTCCTCTCCCTGTATTCGAGACAGTACGATACTTAGGCTTCCATCTCGACAAACGACTGACCTGGAACCCACAAGATAAGAACTAAACAGACGCTTTGGACAACTGTACAGACTACTTCAAAGAACATCCCATCTCTCAATAGAAAATAAACTACTGATCTACAAAGTTATACTTAAACCAATCTGGACATACGGAATAGAGCTATGGGGGACAGCAAAAAAGTCGAACATCATGCGTATCCAATCCTTTCAATCCAAAGTCCTGAGAACAATAGTAAATGCCCCTTATTATGTCAGCAACAAAACCCTTCATAACGACCTTATTATACCCTACATTCTAGATCTCATCCCTTCCAAGTTTATGAAATTCCACAGTAGCCTTTCCAACCACCGTCTTTGCACTGCGCCACTCATTCCTATAATCCTCCTCGGAGACTGAAACGGCAGTGGTCTCGTGACCTGCTATAAACGCGTGACAGTGGGAGTCCTGGCAATAGCCAGTTTCTCCAATCATGTCCTATTGTATGAATGAGCGAGTGAATGATGACTGTAAATATGGTATGAATGAGATCATTTATCTGTATTATTATTGCCTTATAAAAGGCAGATTGTAATTATTGCACAATAAAGATTATACAAATAACTGAAAAATGAAATTGGAATGTGAACTGATTAAATTATTTTTTCTCAAGACTAGAACCTATTAACTACCGGAATTAAGAAAAAGAAGTTCTATTTCTTGGGACTAGAAACATAACAATAAAAAAAAAAAAATCATAAATGAGTAAAAGTGTATAGATAAAAGTTTCTTCCTGTCAAAGGATATAATCTTTTTTTTTCAGTTTAATTCATATTGAGCAATGGAGTCATGATACAGGCCACCATCCTCAATCAGTTCCTGAGTATTTGTTGCTGAGTTGCCTTCAGAGAATATGAGAACATATTCTTCACACAACTCGGACACCAGAGGCGGGGGAAAATCCACTGCTGACGGCCCTTCCATCAGCATGCTGTAGGAATTTAGGAAGTAGTGGGGAAGGTCTTCCTGGATGAACGAGTGTTTACACATTGTATGAATGTAAATTGTTTATATTATTATTGAATCCTTTTTGTGGTATTTAATCTTCCCAACTAATAAATGTAATTGTAAGCAAATTGTAATTTCTCAAATATAGATATTTATATTTAATAAAAAAAATATTTTATGTAAGTGATTCTTCTGTTATAAATAACAAAAAGAAACAATAGCTCTAAAGTGATCAAACCGACTGAGGTTGTTCGTGTTCTTAGTACATGGTAGCGCGGTCGTAACTGGGCTGATTCCTCTTGACCATATTGTTAATATTAATAACAAACAAGACTGAAGCGATCACTCATTTTCCGAATACACTTCCTTTAAAAAATATTCAGGCGGGGGGGAGCAGCCGAACCTCAAGTCCAAAATTCTGTAGCTCATAGTCAAGCGCATGCTAGCCGATAGGCGATGGAAACTCCAAAATGTTTTATTCCTTCCGTTATGAAATAAAAATAAAATGTAACTAAAAAATAAATAGTTCCCTAATTAAGATTTTATTTTAAAGCTATGAAACTCGTTATAATTTCTAGGCATGAGACACGGGGGTCTTGCACCGCAGGAGTGTTTTTATTTATTTTTTTCAAGCTGTGCTACGCACGGGAAAAGATTTTGGCCAAGTTCCAGCCCCCGGACCCCTATAACTTCGAAGGTGTTAATATTTGAAAACGTGTTACCTGAATGGTGTGAGAGACTACTAAATAAGAAGGGGGAAAGAAAGAAAGATAAAATAAATTTCAAGTTGTGGGCAAACTTGAGATTGAGAAAGTTGCATCGTTAGCTGCTCAACGTGTGAACTTAGGAACAGTGCTTGGAGTGTTGCCCGACACAATGGCTGTTTCCAGGGTCACTTAGGTCAAATGTATCTTCACGGGGTCAACATTTTATTTGCAGTTTTGTTAGCACTACCAGAATGCCAAATGGAGGGGGAAGTGTTAACGCTATGGACCTCTTTTGTATTTATAACTGCTACCCTTAGCCTTTGCAGGACCTGAAGTATTTGCTTGATACATTTTACATAACCAATGAAACAGGCAATAGTTAAAATTGAGTCAATATAAAACAGCAGAAATAAAATCATATTTATAAAGCACAACGATTGAACTCTGCTGTTCTTTATTTTTGACAAACTTATGAGATAAGTACTAATCACGAAACACCTCCGAAACATTCTCAACATGCACAAATACATACATTGTTTTGATTTCGGTTTTAACAATTAATATTAGTTAGCAGTTCTTAAAAGAAATTGTTTAATGTTAACTGTGTTTAATGGGTTAATTAAAACACAGCAACTCATCTTATGGACACGAGTGGGCACGTTAACGAGAACAAAACCCCGGGCATCCGTGTGTCCGAATCGGGCGCAGGTGGCACTTCAGTCCCACCTGTCAGGTGGTTAGGATATGTTTCTCACTTTAAAGACTCGAGGACTGATCACATGTTTAGGGTGAATACCACATTGCCTGCATACTTTAAAAATAATGAAAAAGTATAGATTTAACAAACAGTTAATTAGTTAAAACGGATAATCTTAGAAAATAAATTTTCACTGCATAATTCATTTAAAAAGTAAACATAATTCTATTCAGATTTACTTTATAAACTAATATTTTATTCTCGTACTACTTTAACCTTTTAATAATCATTTTTCAGCTGACCTTTATTTTTTCACCCCCATAACTGTCTTTCCAGTATTTAACACCATTAGTGAGGCCCACATTCAAATTCCAAATAGACCAACATGTTTAAACAAGTTTATATATTGGGGACGGCACTGATTTAAAAATCTTGACAAAAGTCCTAATTAATAATATGTTATATTTTAAGTGTATTCTTTATCTTAAAATGCACTACGTAATTAAAACTGACATGAAAATAGTGTTCGCCGCTTCAAACTGAAGCTGACTTCCCTTAGGCATGATATTGATTTACTTGTTATTTATATTCAAGTTCAGCTTTAAAATAAGCCACTATATGAAAAATAATAAAGGGTCATCGATCAGTCAATTAGTTCAAAAATATTTTCCTTTGACACTGGGTGGAGCCTGAACACCTGAATTTGATGCAATGTAATTATTAAAAGTCATAATTAACTTTTGCAGAGCAGTAACATGACGCTCGGCTTGGTTTTCGTGATCGGTCATCGACGAGAATACTAAAAACATGTGGTTTTTCCTTGGCTGTTAGTTATTAAAAATTGTGTAATAGTGTTATAATAATAGCGGAATCCGTGACTCGAACATATGATTCCCTGATTTCTAGTCGGGGGCAATTCTAACTGTCATTTCAACATCTAAGTACATTTCATCTTCTCAACATGTATTTTATCTAGATCTGCTCTTGCAGTGTCTGTAAGCCTATACATATATTCCTGTTCGGAGCCCGGAATATATGAGTATATATAATATATACTCACTTAACTTACAGTACAGCTTAAAGTATCCAACAATTTAAGAACGGTATCATGGGAAATGTGGTCAGACATACCTCTCTCGAGATGTTAAAGATCGCTGACCTGCACCCGTTGCTTGCTGTGCCGTCAGTGGGTAGGTAAGTTCATCCAACGGAAGCAGATGAAAATTTTGCCTCGTTGCAACACGTGACAAAGCCAGTGTTTATCACTACAACCCCACCTCCGTTATGTATTGATGACAACACGCTTTCCGGGAAAACTAGCAACAATAAAAGTGAAAAATGTTAATAATATGTAAAAAAATTAGCTACACTGCAGATTCTATACTAACTAGGACTGCCTGCGAGTGAATCTGTTACAGCGGTAAGGGAATTAGTCAGCTGGAGGTGGGAACCAAGACATAAGAAAGGTGATTGATGCAGCAGACCAAGGCAGCGGTCCTATAATTCAATCACACCTTGGTTCTTTACCGTTGCCCCACGAACGATCCCCTCCCTCCCCCCACCCCGCGACTGGCAACAGATGCACTTGGATTTAATAGGCACCATTTACAAGCTGCACATATCCTCCAGTCCTCGTTTCATATTCCGCTTCGAACGGTTTTCCACTTTTCTGCTCCGGTCTAATTGCCAATATCTCCGAGACTGTAAAATATCCCCGATATAAGAACCCTGCTGAAGATAAAGCACACGGGCCTGTACGTGATTTTCAATTTATTTCAATATATGCGTCCCTGGTGGTACGTAACCATTATTCATCACAGCTGTGAGCACCTTAAGGCCGGTAAATAACAAGAAAAAAGGAAATCCTCTAGTGGAACTATACGCGCCATATGCACACGTGGTGCAATGATGTAAATATAGTTCTAAGACAAAAGAGACCTACTATTAGCGTGACGGGAACTAAATCTAAGTGAATTAAAATATAGACCACATAAAAACGACAATTAACACGTTAACTTGACTTGTATGTTTTTAAAGTCATATAGCATAATACCAAATGGGAAATATCTCAAATTTTTTAAAAACCCTTCATTCAATATACACAGAGAGAGCAACAGATTGGGGAATGGAGAATATAGAACCTTTACGTAAATACACATCGTGTTAATTATATTTACTGTAGCGTTGATATATTTTATATAATGAGTGAGCCTTAAAGAATGTTTCTATGGTAGGCTCATGCACTAAATACAAGCCGTGTGACCATAGAAAGTGATAGAGCTCACCTTAAGAATGAGTTTTGCAAAAACTAACCTTAATCTAACTAACTAACTTAAGCTACTTTTCCCGGACAGTCTGTTTGACATGGGAATGGGGTGTGGTCACAGTGTTAAGCACTGGGTTTGTCAAGTGCTGCAAGAAGTCATAATCTTGATATGTCTCCAGAGGACGTGGGTATGGAAGGCTCACCAAGAAACGGGTGCAGGTCGACGTTCTGTAACCTCTGGAGTGATATATGTCCACTTTTCTCATGATACCGATCTGAAATTGTTTGAGGCTTTAAGCTGTGTTGTCAGTCAAGTGAGAATATAGCGTGGCATCGGACTGCAGAGCTGGCCGGAGGACACATTTATATATCATCATTTTGGGACGCAACGACAAGTTGGGTGAAGTTAACAAGTGCGAAAACTAGTAAGACTTGTGTCATTTTGTTTTTAAAGTGGGTAGAAAAATGTAGATACCTATTATCCATGTGTATATGCAGATGGTACATTGAAAAAGCCGATGAGTTCTCTTGTCCTCCTATAGTATAGGATTTTGGCAAGGCTTTTATCCTTTTTGAGGGACACATCACGCTGTCGGCTTTTCCGGTGTTCACATTGATGTTTTACCTTTCCAGCCTGTCACTGATTACGTTACGAATTGACTCGGCCTGTGTTAGAGCCCTTTTTGCACTCATGCTGCTGCTGTAACCCGCAATGTCGTCAAAGAAAGCGATTACAGTAGTTTCTTCCAACAATTCCTGACGTGTTTATGTTAGAAAGGACTGGAAACAAAACCGTTCCTTGATGAACTCCATAAGTTAGAGGGGAGGGGTTCGAGTGCAATCAGCTGTTTTTAATCTCGAAAGATTTTTCTTTTAACACTGTTTAAATTTGTAAAATATCAGAAAAAAACATTTACAAATGTTCACATTTATATTTATATTATAAACATACATATAATATAATATGTATCAATATCGCTATAGTAAATGTACATCTCCCTCAGATCTACCCACAATTATTTGTGTACTGTTACAAGCAATTTTGGCGGTTATACAACCATTTCAAAGCATCAAAAATGGCAATACAATTGCTATTAATATAACATTAAGTATCAATTTTAATATAAGCTAAAAAATGTAAAAAAATATTATTTTAAAACTATAGAAAATTAAAACAACTTTACAATTTATAATAAGTTAAACGCCTACAGATTTAAATATAAAGTTGTTTTTATTTGATAATGAACATTTAAATATTATAATTGTACATTTTTGAGTTTTACGTAGGATTTTTACTATATGTTGTATTAAACGCAATTGCATCTCCTACTTAGGCACTTGAGGATGGTGTTGTAGCCACCAAACGCGCTTCAGTATAAAATAAATTTTGGGTAGACCAGGGAGAGGTACATCAGTGTACAATTACTAACATGAATAGAACACTACCATAACATCCACCATTACTTATGTTACCTTAAGTCACTATGTCACTATCGATCCAGCATGTAATATGTTCAGCGTATGAAAAGTGAATATCTCATGAATGCTTAATTAAACTCGCCATAAACAGATTTAATAACAAACAAGGGTGGCGGTAATGTATTGGTTCATTGAATAGGGCTGAGAGGTTGCTTCGCTGGCCAGAGGGGAGGTCAACAGTGGACCAAGATCGGATGCAGGTTACAAAAGGTCCCAGGCAGATTTATACAGGCCCTGAAAAAAGTGTCCCAGGCGACCAAAACAGTTGTGGCGGCTCTCTCTCCTTGGAAATCAAACAGGTTTTAAACTATCGTGTCTGGTGCGGAGCCCATCTTGTAGTAATTACTTGCACTCACTGATTACATTGAACCGTTCAGTCTACTTCGCAAAGATGACCATCCAAATTAATCGTTTATTTTTACAACGGTAAAAACTTACACTTGTAAGCGTACCGACACATATTAGGGTGGCGTTCTATAGTAACTTATTAAAATGCTGATGTAATGTAGTATTTATTTTATTTTGTTTACATGTATAGCACACAGTTACCAGACGCTAGAGCCCATCTAAACCGAAACCAAAATAAGCACTTAACTGACAACTTCTTATTTTCACGTAGGAAGAGAATGAATATAGGAAAAAATCCACGATTTAATTTATTTTCTTTATTGATGATTGGATCTAGAATATGCAGTGTGCACATTCCTATATGACAGACGTCGTTTACAAGCCATGCAAACCAGTGCTAAAGTTAGCTCGAACTATTGAGAATGATGGCATCCCTTGAAAATGGTATGGTATAAATAAATAAAGAAGTAGAGAGACAGACAGTGTTTTATTTATAAAAGTTTTTTTTCAGCAACTATCTTTCATTCTGCGGTAGTGAAATCGGGGTGTAGGCTATGCAGTGGTAAAAGAGCCTATGCTCCTTAAGGGTGTTATAATGCCGGCTGACTCTTCCTCCCCACTAGTGTTATGTCACATTTAGCCCTTTATAAAGATTATTAATTCTTTAACATTCAATGAACCAAAAACAGAATATATATGATATCGGATCGATGATTTAGTCCACCTTTCGTTCACCAAACTTGCCAGATAGATAAAAAAGTATTTGTTCAATGTCCACAATTAATAATAAAGAACTCATGATAGTTATATAAACATTAATATGGATAAATCGGGTCTTTAGTATGGGAAATTGAGTTGCGTTAAGTGACTTTACATTTGAAGGATATACCAATGCCTGCTTTTTTCAAGATATATTTTGGAGATATTTCCTAAATATGGGATAGTGCTCTATTTTTTTTATATCAACATTATTTTTATTTATGTTTTTCTTCATAGTTATAGGAATATCATAGTTATTCCTGTCTAGTGGGATGTTTTGTAATCTATTAATGAGGAAGTGTAACATGACCAACTTGTGACTGTGATGGTGCGAAGAAGTGTCATATGTCGCTACATCGGTCATCGTGAATTTCCTGTATACTTATAAATTCATGTTTATTCCCCCTTCTGCTTACTGTCAGATCTAGAAAACTGATTTTTTGTCTTTTTCTGATTCCGTTGAAAATTTGATGTTTTTATTTATTCTATTTAAATATTAAGGGAGGTCATTCAATACTTTTTGACTCCCCATGAAGCACCCCAGTTCGTAATGATTTATTGGTTGTATGGTTTTTTTGCTAGACATTATATAATATATATACTTTTTCTATGACGTCTAGTTATAGTTCCGCTAATAACGGAGTTTCACATTGCTAATCCTTTAGGCGGTGTGAAGTAATCTTTATTGAATTTGTAATAGTTCTGCCTAAGAAACATTTTCACTAATGCCAATATTTCCTTACTGACTCCCGGATTACATTTTTTGCATAGCATGTATTTTACTAACAAATTATACAACTCCTAGTATATCTGGGAATTAAAATGGACAGACACCTCCATTTTAGTAACCATTTTACGAAGAAGTTGAAGCAAACACGCATGAAGTCTTACCGGCTTACGCACTTATTGACTTCCCCCAATCTATCACAGCGTCTCAAGCTAATGATTTACAAGAGCATACTCAGGGCTACTCTGCTATATGGTGCACCGCTTTTTCGTTATCTGACGTATACGACAGCTAAGAAACTTCAACAATTCCAAAACGGTATACTGATAAAAGTGGTCAGAGGTACTTCGTTCGAGCTGCAGAGCAAAAGTGAGCTTCACGATATCTTTGAACTGCCTACGGTGGATGAATTCATCCAACGTAGACATATCAAATTTGTCGACTCACTGCAATACTTGACAAACCGGGTGTTTAGCACAATAACTCGCGCTCCGTTCTTCCATCGATGGCAGGATGATGTCGTGGCTGGAACGCTTTAGTCTTAGGTTCTAGGTATAGTTTTTTAGTTTGTAAGTTTTTTCTCCCACTTTTTTAAACCAAAGGTGAGCCCATCACCTTGTAATGTATTTAGGTATTTTCCTTTTAACTTCAATCTTATACTCGTATATGTAACCCAACCTCCTTAAAATGTATCTGCGCAGAATGAGGAGAAAAAAATTTGTTAGTTATTGTTCTTTGATTGTTCATATTTTCACATTGTATAAATTCAAGGGGTTTAGAAAAAAAAAACCTCCGGGGATCCACGATTGTAAGCTGTAGGTGAGCCTCATCACCGAGTGCTGTGCATGTGTTTTTGACTTTTTAACAACAAACTGAAACGTATTATATTTATGCCCTCCTTTGAATGCATCAGTGTATGCAGCACGAGGAGAAAAATGTAAATCAAAAATTATTTATTTTTTTCATTGATTAATAAAGAGGTTAAGAAATAAAAATAAAAAATAAATAAAAAACCTCCGGGGAAAAACCGAAGCAAATTGTTTTTGTAAATATAACCTCAAATGCATCTGCGCATGCAGCACGAGGAGAAAATTGTAAATATTGTTCATTGAATTTTGATCATAAGATGTAAAATGTAGTTGATAAAAGGGGTTTTGGAAAAAAAAACAAAAAAAAAACCCTCTCCGAGGGATGGAGAAAAAAAAAATATTTTGAACGGAACCAAAATCCAGTCTTCCGTTAACTTTACTTGAGGTAATATTTTCGTTGCTTCTGTGGTATTATTTATTGAATGTTCTGATAGTAAATTCATTGCAGCTGAGAATTCCCAGATCATTATCTTACTTTTTTTTTTGATGGTGCCTTCGTGAAATGATGGTTATCGCCGCATTCTGTGATTACAGACCTAGTTTTATCAATTTATTCATCTTCTCTCATAGATTTTCGTTTGTCTTATTTCAATGTTATTAAGTTATTCTCCTCTATTTTGTTTTTTATGTTTTGTTTTTTCTGGGAGATTTCTAAATTTATCCTTTTTTGTCCGATTTGATTAAAGTCAATAAATTTCTCGATTGATAACCTACATCAATTCCATACTCTTCTTTGATAGTAGTGCCACAGGTAGTTGTCAGTGACCCGGCCGTTGTCCGACGTGCGTCAAAAAAGAGATAAAATGGGTAAACCTGTGGTCTTTGTCTATTGCTAGCGGTCTATTGATTTGACCCTATAAGATCTTAGAAGGTGTGCGTCGACAGTGCACTATGTTGAGGAGAAGAGGAACAGGGTAGGCATTATAGGTAGTTTATGTTGTCTTGGAATGACCACGAATTCACACTCGTTATCTAAGGGTAGGTGAAAACCGTCCGGATCCCAAAAGCGAGTGTGAACCGGAAAGAGGCAGACTGGATTGCCATGGGAGACACTGCTAGGTAAAATTTGTAGGGTCCCAGAGACCGTCGGTCACTCACTATCCAAAGACCAAGCACGACCAGAACTCTGCAAGAGAAGGAGAGAGCGAGGGAGAGAGAGAGAGAGAGAGTGAGTGAGAGAGAGAGAGAGAGAGAGAGAGAGAGAGAGAGAGAGAGAGAGAGAGCAGTGTTCACGTCAGGTGCCGGGTTCTAAAATGCTCTAAATCTCTGCCTTATATAGGCAGGTCAGAGGCTGGGTACGCCCACGCTATTTAGTGGGCTCCCGTGTCGCGATAGAGTTCCTCCTCTTTATATGACGCCTAAGGTTTTTATTATTACAATATGGAAACGTATGCGGGTGTTTATCTGGTGCGAGAAGAGGGGAACTTATATTTATTCGTGGTGAAGAAGTTGATACAACAGTAATAATAATATCGTTGGTTGTACGTCGTCTAATTGGAGTATAACCTTATTTAATAATTTTTATCCAATCTTATCAAAGTGAACGTCCGTTAGGTTAACTAATCTAAGGTAATATGCAACTATCTTAACTGTATTATGGTCGAGGGTCAGGGTTTTCAGTTGTTTGTTTATGGTGTTCTCTTTATGTATAAATGAGTTAATATGCAGCTAGCTTACGCACCCTGCTCTCATACTGCTCGATGCAGTATAAATTCACTTGAGTTAAAGATTTCAATAGATTTACAACCGTACAACAATTGTATTCCACAGACAACTCAACTATGAACTCAACTATGAACTCAAAATTTATTAAGATTTTGTATAATGCAATAGGATTATTTTTTTTAATGTATAGCAATTTTATGAATAACTAAAATTTTATGATATTAAAATAATATCTGAAAATAAAGCTTTTAGCAATGCCTTCATTAAACAGTTTAAAATTGTAATCAAAACTAAAAAGATCTATTAAAAAAACCATGCCCCCTGTGAGGATTGAACTCACGACCCCTGGTTTACAAGACCAGTGCTCTGCCACTGAGCTAAAGAGGCCCACGGGAAGGGTGGTATTGGCAATGTAACCCTTGATAGTTATTCCATATGCCAGAAACATGAACAGATTTTATTAATATATAAAGTAAATTCATGCTTGAAAAATACAAAAATAACAACAAACAAAAAACTATCAGAATGGTACTCTTTGTATTTTAAGCCCCAAACATTGTTTGCTGATTTCTGATAACTTTTTCACAACTGTGTAATATTACATTTACGTAATTGTTGGCGCTGCTTGTCGTTAAATCGAACTACAAATATATGTAATTAGTCTAACCAAAAAATTATTAATATGCACCTTATTTTAAATTAAAGCAATATTTTGAGTAAAATAGGGCAATTTAAAAACAATAAATCTCAAAACATTTTTGCAAATACATTTATTAATCAACAACACATTCAATCAACAAAATTACTGAATTTAAAACAAATGGTTTTCGAATGGTTTCGAAACAATCTAATGAAACAGGCAAAATAGTAACGCATTACTACCAGAGGTAGGATTTCGCTTGTAAAGAACGTTGATCCCGTCCCACCTTGACGTCATTGACATTCACATGAGGTAGCAAATAAACATGCGTTCCATGTGAATAATAAATATATTTACAAAACGCTAACAGGATAAGGATACATAAAAAATTAATTGCTAGGTAAATTAATACAACTTGTGTAGACAGTGAAATAACTACTTATCTACATTATCGTTTATATTTTGTCAAGAGAAAAAAAAATTGTTACTCCATTTTTTATGGCAGCTGGTTTCTTATATATATATATATATATATATAATATACATTCAATATATATAATATATATATATATATATATATATATATATATATATATATATATATATATATATATATATTGGTATAAGTAAACAGATTTTTGTCATTTAGTTTCCACAAAAGTCCTTTCTTTATGTTTCATTAAGGTTTACAAGGCTCAGAAACAAAACACCTTCTGTCTCTCCACAGCTTTATTTATCTTCAACCCGATCGTTTTCGACGGACTATATCATCATTATAAAGGGTTCGACTGTAACATTGGTAAGATAATAAAGCAGTTTGATACACTTTCGAGGCCACATATGTTCAAATATGTTAGAAACTTTAAACATTTGAGTGGTTGCAACAATTAAAATCTAATATTTAAATACCATTCAGCAATAAAATAAAATTTATATATATATAGTTATAGTGCACCCGTGCTAACATTCTAAGAACTATGAATCACCCCTTTGCTGACTCTTATTTAAACCCCGTGAGAATCAGAGAAGGAGGTCAGTCTATTGTATCTCATTAGCCCGTCACTATGCTAGATTAGATCTGTATATTACCATGTCATTTATGTTTGTTATTCAAAATAAATCTTTTTAAAAAGTCTTGTGTGCTTTGAAGATATTTAACTGGCGCCCGAACGTGGGGCTTGGGAGGAATTTTGAAGGTATTTAAAGTAACTTTGCGGAGCTTAGAATCGTGTGTAATACCGAAATCAAGCAGCATAACTACTTCTCTCCGTCTTGAGGAAGATTGCCACTGCGTATACAAGTATAGCAAGCATTCTCCACGACTACAGAGGTATCTTTCAACTTTCTGAAGATTTTCAAATCTTATCACCCGAGTTTCAAAACTATTTGTTGAGACTTCGCAGCACCAAGGAAGAAGATTTTTCCACTGAAGACAACATACTTGATGGTAATTATAAGTAATTATAAGTTTATTGTATGTCAAATTTACAGGATAGATTAAACCAATTAAGACAAGTATATACAACTTTTAATCTAGATAATATTGATCAATTACTATTAGAAAATACAAATTCAGAGATGGCTATGGAAATAAAAGATCATGATTTTAAATTAATTCCGGAATATGATGGTGATCCTTTACAATTAGTAGATTTTATTAGAAATACAAAATTTGTGTATGACTTATATTGTGAAGATAATAACCAATATAATGATATAAACCATTCAAAATTAGTATTAACTTTATTAACCAAGCTAAAAGGAAAAGCAAAAATTGCAACCTATGATAAGGAATTCACTAGTGTGACAGAAATTTTAACATTCCTTAAACGTAAATATCAAGATACGCGAACGAGAGAGCAATTAATATCAGAAATACTCAATACTAAATCGTACCATAACGAAAACCCACATGATTACTTAGAAAGATTAGGTAAGAAAAGATGCGATTTATATGCTCGCGTGTATGCCGACTCGGAAATAGTGAATAAACAGTCGGAAATGGAAAGATACGACAAACAGATATCACATCACACCGTTCATAATTTACATCCCTCGCTTACTGATTTTATTTATCATATTAAATTCGAGACAATCGAAGATATTGACGAAATCTTAAGAAATAACGCTGCGCACATTGTGCATCGGGTGTACGGTCCGGGTAGTCGAAAAGACAAACACCACCAACCACACCAATCGAATTATAAAGGCAAAAATTTCGATCCAAATTACAAACATAAATATGAAAAACAATTTCAAAAACAACCTCATGAACAAAAACAAGATTATCAACATCAACAAAACCAAAATTATAAAAGTTATCAAAATGCACAACCAAATTATCACAATTACCCAAATAATCAACAAAATTATCAAAAACCTATTCATAATCAATCATGGGATCCAAAATCTCAACATAGATTCTTTAATAAACCTCCATCCGGAAATTGGAGAAATAATCAACAAAAAGTAGATCCACCACAACAAAATGATTCAAATACGGTTTCGATGAGAACTGTTTCTAATCGCGTACATTACGCCGAGGATGAGAGAGATGAACAAATTAGAATATTAACTGAAAGAGTAAAACAACTTGAAACTAATAAAGATAATTTTTTAGACCAAGGTCCGAACAAAGGAGAACCACCGGATCGAATGTAATTAAAATAAGTGACGAAGTTAATTTTTTAAATAATTTACCACAGCTCTTGGATAAAGAAAATAATAAATGGTTAATTGACACAGGAGCAACAAAAAATTATATTTGTCCCCAAGCAATTCCGAAAGATGCTAAAATAAACATAGAAAACTTCGCGATAAAAACCCCTACAGGACGAGCAGAAGGAACACAAAGTGTAAACCTCAACCTGCAAAATCTGATAGGAATTAATCAAGAAGTAAAGTTCTTAGTTTATCCTATTAGTTCACGGTTTGATATTTTACTTGGGTACGAAACAATGAAAATGTTAAAAACTAATATAAATTTAGAAGACATGGAAATAAAAATAATGGGAATAAAATACAAACTTGAAAGAGACGAAATGTTTCATATCGAAGATACTAATGAAATTAAAAATGTTATAAGACACGAACACATAAATTCGGAGATAACGGAAAAACTCACAAAAATATTAAGTGAAAACGGTGAAATATTAAAAACAGAAAATGAAAAATTAAAACCGACTAAATTATTAAAACATAGAATAATAACTACGAATGAAAATCCGATTTATACACGAAATTATAGATATCCGGAACAATTTAAAGAACAAATTAACGAAGAAGTTGGAAAATTATTAAAAAACGGAATAATTAGACCAAGTAAGTCGCCGTATAATTCCCCTTTGTGGATTGTTCCAAAAAAAATGGACGCATCGGGTATAAAAAAAGTTCGCATGGTAATCGATTATAGAAAATTAAATCAGGCTACCATAAAAGATAAATTCCCGTTACCCAATATCGAAGATTTGCTGAATCGATTAAGAGGTGCAAAAATATTTTCGACTATTGATTTAACATCGGGATTTCATCAAATAGAAATGGATGAAGAATCTATTCCAAAAACAGCATTCTCTACTGAAAATGGTCATTACGAATTTGTTCGAATGCCATTCGGAATAAGTAATGGACCGCCGACTTTTCAGAGAGCAATGACAATGATGATATCAAATATTCCTAATGCAATGGTTTACGTTGACGATATTATTATTTATTCAAAAAATGAAAACGAACATTTAAGAGATTTGGAAAAAGTTTTCAAAGCATTAAAAGAACATCAGTTATCAATTCAATTAGATAAAACTGAATTTTTCAAAAAAGAATTAAAATTTCTCGGCTATATTGTAACTGAAGAAGGTTTAAGAACAGATCCGAAAAAGATAGAAACTATAGTAAACTTTCCAGTACCTCATGACGAAAAGTCGACAAGACAGTTCTTAGGTATGACAGGATACTATAGGAAATTCATTAAAGGATATGCAAAAATAACTAAACCTATTTCAGATTCGATTAAAACAAAAATTTATAAAACCGAAGAGATAAAAAGGGCTTGTAAGACATTAATAGATTTAATGGCAAATGCACCAATTTTAAAATACCCCGATTGGAATAAATCATTCATATTAACTACAGATGCTAGTAATAAAGCAATTGGAGCAGTATTGTCCCAAAAAGACGATGATGATATTGAACATCCTGTAGCATTCGCTTCACGAGTACTACAAAATGCGGAAAATAATTATAGCACTATCGAAAAAGAATTATTAGCAGTTGTATGGGCGACTCAACACTTTAAGCCTTACTTATACGGAACTAAATTTTTACTTCAAACCGATCATAAACCACTAACTTGGATATTTTCTATGAAGAACGGTAACACCCGAATCATGAAATGGATTTGGAAGTTGCAGGAGTTCGAATTTGACATAAAACATGTTAATGGTAAAACAAATTATGTAGCAGATGCTTTATCAAGAAATATAAATGAAGTAAACCACACGGAACCAGAGGATATGGATATTGATGATGTAGATATTGATATTGATGTATTTATTGATGACATATTACAAAATCAAGAAGAAGCTGCTGAAAAAACAACAGAATATGAAGCAATTATGGAGGAATTAATAAATATTCCATCTACAGCGGAAAATGCAGAAAATCAATCAGATCTAGAAACTATTCATTCACAAGAATCCAGCAATGAACAAACTTGGATATGTGAACCAGATAAATGTATAAATGTAGAAAAAAATCAAATTATTATCATTAGAGGAAACAAAGAAGACATGAAGTTCTCTAAGCCATTTGGAAACAAGAGAAGATACGAACTCATCATTAACAGGAAAGATGACTTGCAAACTCTACTCTACCAGATCGTAGAACCGGACAAGACTTACGGAATTTTCTGTTCACCGAACATAAAAACTTTAGAAAAAACTTACGATGAATACTTTAAAGAGATTCAAAATATAATAGAAAACGAATTCCCTTCTGTAAGAATAAAACGTTATTTTAACTTTATCAATGACGTAGAAAATGTAAATGAACAACGCGAAACTATTGAAAACTATCATTTAGGAAAAACTAAACATCGTGGAATATTAGAAACTTTTGAAAAATTAAAAAAACAAGTTTATTTCCCCAATATGAAAGACAAAATTACAGAATACATTAATAAATGTGAAATTTGTAAAAAATCAAAGTATGATAGAAAACCTATCAAAACTAAATTTCAACAAACCCCAACACCAGAAAAACCTTTTCGAGAATTAATGATTGACATTTTGAAGTATGAAAGGAAAATAATATTTACTGCTGTTGATACTTTCTCAAAAAGATTGTTCGCACAAGTTATTCCAACACACAATGCAATCAATATTTGTGATTGTTTACAAAATTATTTATCTCATTATCCTACGCCAGTACAGATCTCATTAGATCAAGGCACAGAAATGAAAAACAATTTAGTTAAACAATTTTGTGACCACAATGATATTTTATTACATTATACATCCACTAATCACTCAAATTCTTTGGGATTATTAAATAGAGTTCATTTAACACTAAGCGAATTACTAAGACTTATCTCGCATGAGAGAAAATCTTATTCATTTGAACAAAAATTAAAACTTGCAATTATTGCGTACAATAATACCTTAAATAACAATCTAAAATTAACACCCAATGAAATCACTTTCGGATTTATAAAAGAAAATAACAACAACAAAAATATTAGTATAACAGAACTATACGTACAAAAGTATCATAAAGATTTACAACTTTTGCATGAATTAGCTCACACAAAAATTAATGAAGAAAAGATAAAGCGTACAGAAAAATTAAATAAAAATCGGGAAGATCCACCTGAATTAATAAATCAAGAATTTATCAAAGATACTCAATCGAAGATTAAAAGTAGAGACAAATTCAGAAAAGTAAATGTGTTAATCCAAGGCGCTAGGCAATTAACAACACATGTTGATAACGTTAGGAGACCCAACAAACGTAAAAAGAGGAAACATTTTGTTTCAGATGAAGATTCACTACATGTCAATAATTCTGATACTTCATCTTCAGAAGATTCTGACGATAAAAGTAGTAGATCTCACTAACTCTCCAGGAATTCTCCATTATTCTGTAAATAATATTAGAGTAGTTAATCAATATTATGAAACTTATCATTTTTATAATTTAAGTTTATTAGAAGTAGAAATAATAAATATTGAAGATCATGTTACTAACTTTAGATCACATAAAATGTATCATTTGCTAAAAGATTTAACAAACGAAGTTTTTGAACAATTTCAATTAATGCAACAAAGAGATATTAAAAATCGTCATAGACGAGGCTTGATAAATGGTCTAGGTAATGTTATTAGTTGGATAACAGGTAATATGAATAATGACGACAAGGAATACTACGATAAAATAATTTCAAATGTAGAACAAAATAATTATAAGATTGAACATAACATCGAAAATTCTGTCAATATTAATAAACGTCTGATTGAGGATTACCAGAATGAAATCAAAACAATTAATAAAAATTTCATAATTAATAGACAAAATTTCGAATCGCTAGGACAAAATGAAAAAGCTTATGACTTATATATTCACATCATGCATTTATTAAATAAAATTAAAGATTTAACTTTATCTTTAGAATTTTGTAAGCTTGGCATTGTTCACACCAATTTAATGATTGATGTAATAAAAAATCTACCAAGTAACATAAAACTAATCTCAGATAATACTGAAATTCTATGGACAAATAGTAAAATCTTTTGTTCAACTCATCACAATATAATCCATACTTTTATCAAATTACCAATTCATGATGAATCCTATAAAGGATATTTTGTGATATCAGTACCAAGAATTATAAACCAGACAATTTACGAAATTGATTTAAAAACTGATCTTTACTTACAAAAAGGAGCCACTCTCTATCAAGGAAGTTGTATTTTTATTGACAATTATTACTGTATAAATCTTAATAAAACAGAATCAAAATGTGTTTCATCTATTGTACATAACGGAAATTTAAAAGAATGTAAACTAGTATTAAGTAATCAAAATAATATAAGATATTTAGATCATATTAAGCAATATATCACTGTAAATATTAAAAAAATAACAGATTGTCATAATAACACTGTATTTTTACCAAATGTAGGATTAATTAATATTAGTAAGGAGGATTGCTTTCCAGAATTTAATAAAATTTATACTCATGATTTTAACACTATTTTACAACCATTTTATGAAAATGTAATATTAAATACAACTATGTTAGAAGCAAATAATTATACTATACCAGAATTAGAAATATTGTCCTTTGTAGACAACGCTAATATTTATCATTATTCTTTTGTATTATGTATTATTCTAATCATTGTACTAATTAACATTTTTATTTATAAAAGAAATTGTAAAAAGATCCAAAATTCAAATTTACCTTTAAATAATGTAAAGGTTTCAACAACACCTATTACTATTGATGATCATAAAGTAATTTTAAGTAAATTGTATAAATCAAGTTTTTAAAATGTAAAAATTAAATGTTTGTTTTGACCAGAGTTCAAAACTTAAGGCTGCGGGGAGTTATAGTGCACCCGTGCTAACATTCTAAGAACTATGAATCACCCCTTTGCTGACTCTTATTTAAACCCCGTGAGAATCAGAGAAGGAGGTCAGTCTATTGTATCTCATTAGCCCGTCACTATGCTAGATTAGATCTGTATATTACCATGTCATTTATGTTTGTTATTCAAAATAAATCTTTTTAAAAAGTCTTGTGTGCTTTGAAGATATTTAACTATATATTTAATTAAATGACCAGTTTTTTTTTTGTTTTTTTTCCCTTTTCTTTTCTTAGCTCTTAAACTTATAAAATAGTATGTGGGAAAAATAAAGGAAAATTATTTTGGGCTAATGAGTGCCTTTCACTAAGGGGAGTCCCCCATTTAAAGGATGTATGAGAAGGATATAGGATTTGGAATGCCTAAAGGAGGCGGGTGGAATCAGGAAGGTAGTGAGAGTCTACCGAGGGTGGAGCCTAGGGGTACCTAGGTAATGGATTGTAGTAGGCCAGGTCATGCCTGGCCCACCCCGGCAGGGGCCTGAAATAAGTCGGCCTCTCGGCCGGAAGGTCGACCCTGCTTAAACAGGTAGATGGGGTCTTGTAGCTTCGGTAGCTTCGGAGATCGGCCTCGATCTCTCGGCTGGGTGTAGATCTTCAGTCTCCGTCAGGGGGCTAGGGTTCAATCCCGTCCATCTGTCTGTCATTTTATTTTTTTACTAAAATGACCAGTCAGAAATAAATTATATAAACATACATATTGTTAAAGTATAACTACGGGAAGGTTATTACAATGTTCAATGTTAAAATATCTATAAGTAGTTTAAAAGGCTGCAAAAAATGCTAAAGTAAAAAGAAACCGCTATATTAATACTAGATTCAGTATTAAACTGTTTTAATGAAAGAAACGGTGTTTTCACTATAAATAAAATACGTTAAATTAGTATAAATAAAATATCACAGTTGAAATAACATTTAGTGTGATTTCATAAATGCATGAAAAATAATCCAATGTTGACAATTTTGTGTTAATCAGTTGTTATAACGGTTTTACATACGAAAAAAACACCTGCCCTCCTATTTTAAGTCACGACCCCGTGGTTTACAAGATCAGTCAGTGGATTGCGACTGAGCTAAAGATGGTTCCGTGACATGGTGCTAATGTTACAATAGTGGGCTGCATACATATTTTAACCTTTCAGTTTAAACTCACGACCCCGGACTTACCAGAACGATGCTCTACAAGCACAGAGCTGAAGATACTAGTATACAGAATTTATTCTAATCTGTATGCTAGTTATTATTATTTATATCAAATAGATGTGAAATAGGTGTTTTTTAAGAACGATTATATGTAAATTTATATATCATGTTTTGTATCAAAGTATTTAATTTTACGAAAGTGAAATTATTCTTTTATAACTCTTGATAAATATACCTTAGAGCAGACAGTATGAATAAAACATAAAATATTTCATCAAGGTGTAACAACCTTCAATTGTAAGTATAATTATTGACAAACCACCATTATAATTATAAAATTTAACATCGCGAAATAAGCAAAGGTATGCCGAAGCATGTTTGTTTTACTGGGCATCAATGACCCTTGTTGGGGCGCTTTGTTGTGGTCGCGAGTTCAACGCTCTCAGTAATAGTACGGTATTTTTGTTTTGTCATTGAACAAAACAATACAATGCTATGTGATTATTTCTGCAACGAGTAACGTACCCCTTTGGATTTTACATTAATAAATACAGTACATTCCCGATAATTTGGTATGCCAAGGGACGGAAGGTTTATTACGAATTATCGAGAGTTAAAAGAAAAAATAAAATGAACGGGATTATCACCCGTTGCTTGGTGTTCCGTCGGTGGGTGAGTTCATCCGCCGTAGACACATTAATTTTTTTGAATCGTTGCAGCTCTTGACAAACCCTGTGTTTAACACTATGACCTCACCACCCCTCCCGCATCGATGGCAAAAATTAGGTTAAGAATTAGTATGTAAGTTATTTTTAATGTTGATCAAATAGGTGAGCCCCATCACCTTTATTAGTCAGTTTAGTCCAATCACATATAATAAAAAGGATCCGCTCACCCCAAATAAATTATTTATTTTTCCCATAATCTTAAAAAATTGAGAGCTAAGGGGAAAAAACAAAAAAAATAAAAATAATTATGTCAATACAATCTGTAGCCAACAATATAATGACCCTATCTTTACTATGTTTGCCACTATGAAATTGTTCGTCATCGGAATACATCAACGATCTGGGAGGCATTATTTGTAAAAACACTTTACTATAAAAATGAGTGATATATAACAAATCCAAATAAGCATATTTAAATTTCCAATGTAGCACATAAATGAATGATTGCTAAGCCTTGATTTTCAAAAAGATACAGGTAGCAAATACTATCAAGTGTCTTTGCATGTTAGTCGATTTTAAATAAAGATCGAATATCAGAAATTTGGTGTTTAGTAGTCAATTGTAAATTTTTGGTTTACTGACAAACCTCCTTTGCGGTCACTCACTATCCAAAGACCAAGCACGACCAGAACTCTGCAAGAGAAGGAGAGAGCGATAGAGAGAGTGAGAGAGTGAGAGAGAGAGAGAGAGAGAGAGAGAGAGAGAGAGAGAGAGAGAGAGAGAGCGAAATGAAGAGGAAGTTATGGGCGGCTAGAGGAAGTGACAACAAACAGGATGAAGGGTCGTCCATCACCGGCCCCGGTGCTATATGAATAATATATTTGTTTTTCATTCAGTCCCTGGGGAGGCCTCGGTAAATATGTTAGGTACTGTTAATCATGTAGGCAGTTCCATTTCACCTCGGCCCATCTCCTTGTCCTCATCTCTCCTTCCTGGCGATTAGCAACATCAATAACGGAGATCTACAACCCAATACATCATCAAACGGCAAAACGTGCAGCTAACATTACGTTGAACATTACAAGTTAATCCTTGGATAAATTTCTTCACCGACCGCAGATTTAGTTTTTATTGTTTAAACGAGCCAATGAGTACTTACTCAAACTTCGAATATGAGCTAAAGTGTTTTTTTTGTATAGTTCCTGCCGGTTTTGGATGGATAAATTTAAATCGACTCTTTTCGGTCTCTCTACTGCATAGTTTAACTAACAATTATATTGATTATCGTGTCAGATAGATTTTGTGAATATTACTAAAGATTCTTCTACTCAACGGAGAGAGAATCTTAAAGAAATTTTTCAACTTTACATTCAAGTATGCTTTTTTGCCACTCAGTAAATTGCTCCGCGCTTTAGGAAGAAATACACAAAAAAATCCAAGCTGTCACCCCTCATAACTACGAGTACTCACCGCTGTTGGTAGATGGTGCTGGGTTGATTAGCACTATGCATTATCTCTAAACCTTAAATTCAGTTTTTGTAATTGGATTTGATACTTGTTTTAACAAGCAGCTACTTCACGAGGCTGAGTTGACTCCGATAACCAGACACATACCTGAATGAAACACTGATGCAAGCCGGTAATCGAACCCAGTTCTCCACGGTAAGAAGTAACATGCTAACCACTAGACCATGGGCCGAAAAAAAAAAAAACCTGTAAGATTTGTTGGTATCCTACTAAAAGCTGTTTAAGATCTGATTTTTTCTACATTGTTTAGGACATTTGAAAAAAGTAGGCTTCCGTGTGGGGTGAAGGTCATGGGTGGAATATGTACGTTTATTGTACGGATACTGTTTGAATATGAACAGTACATAAGTATGAATGACTTCTTACACCTCAATAATTAATTCCTTTTAATTATAACTTCTGTACTTTTCGGATTGAGATCGTTTTTTACGATTATTAAAGTTTTTTTTAAAGAAATTTAACCGTTGACTTGATATCGTTCCATAGTTTTTATGTCCTTAATTTTGTTTGTACATATATTTTAAATAATATAGTTTGGTTTATAGTAAATATTCATAATCTGGGCGTCTCTTGACCCTTGTGGTTGACATGTCCTAAAACATACAAAAAATGATTCATTATTAAAAAAATTGGGTACTGATACTCAGAGAAACTAGTACATATGCGGTGACAGACGATGAGCCATGAAAGTTGTATATATGAATTTTCGAAGTTATTGCTGATGAATATGATGTATATTGTATATTGTGTTTACCTGCGGGAATTTATCATCATAACTCAGTCCACACCAACGTCTAAATTGAAAGAACCAATCGAAAGTTCATAAATTGGTATTAAACATTAAATCTCGTGCTAAAGAGCGGTTTATTTAAAGTTTGTGATGTTTAGAGGAAATTCATTGTTATCCGAATGTACTGTACATAGGCGGGTGACGTTGAAACTATGTGAGGAGTTCGAAATACAAAGTTAGTTAATTTAGGTTTCCAGATTTCGTATTATTTCAGAAAAATACTCTACAAAATCTCTTACTAGTAAAAGGTAAAATACTTCTTTTAGATACCTTTATAATTCACGAAATATTTATCATGAAACACACCAAGTTTAGATTAATACTTTTTTTCGTCTTTAGGTAGTCACTGAGCCTAGAAATTCCATCGTAATATTTTTTTAATTCATTTGTTACATCGAATAACTAGTTTTGTTTAATGATATATAACGACAAGAAATAATTAAAAGCCCAGTCATATATAACAGCTCGGCCGGACCCAAGTATATAAAATTTTGGTCCCTGGATATAAGGAAAAAGATCCTTTTAGTACTGGCTGACCGAGAAATTATTATTGCCGGTTCTCAAAACTTAATTTGTTAAATCTCTGTATTTTTTTTGGTGGCTCCACTTGATGATAGGAGAGATAACTTTTAATCTTTAATACCTTCTTAGCTCTAATCTTAAGAAAGATTAGAACAGGAGAAAAAGTTGGAGAAAAGAGACTGACATTTTTTATCATTGCGTCATCTTCTCAAAGGACCCCTGGACTTAAATAATTCCAAAAATACTATACCAATATGTTTTGAAATATATCTATACAATTTCAGAACAATTCTTTCATTTTTAATTTTGGTTGGTCTTTTTTTACTTGCTCATTTTTTCAATACCAGAACCTCCTTATTTCACTAGCATGTCTGTCTAGCATATCTGGAACCTCTTGTTTAAGCTAGAGGCATGCAATTTTACATGGAGGCCTAATTTCATAATGGACGAGTAAATGCCATTTTTTCATTTATAAAAAGCGAAATACGTACGCAATAGCACCCAAAGCCTGAAGAAATTTAAGCAATTAATCATTTAATATCTAAAAATATATGATTCCATAATTTTGAATAGGGCACGAAATTAAAGATCTCAACTTCACGATTAACTATATGCTCTTTGAACTTCATGTATTGTATCGAAGTATTGAAATTGTAGCTACATATGTCCAAGTTAACTCCTGTAGAGGATTGCATTTAAATAATATTTGGAGTTTTGAACGTTAGTACAGTATTGCCTCAATAGTTACAACCGGTGGTAGTGTGTTTCCCGTTCCATATCTGCCTGCGGTATCCAAATACATCTAAAATAAAGGTTGTACATGAATGTATATAAGTTAAAGAGGATTCGAGGGTAAACCCTCAAGCCTGAATAAAGTTTAAGTATAATGGCTGGCTAACCGTGATGGCCATATCTCGATTAAGGGAGCTACTTATTCCTCCTGAGGGAGCACTGCCGACCCTAATTGTCAATCCCATGCCGCCTTTGTCGCAGTCCTAGCGTCTGTAACTGGCCCTTGATCAGTCCTTCGTCTGCCTGTCTGCCATTTGGCCGCCTCATCAGGTTATCGCAAAGGTAGGTAACTAATTGGATAATGGGAGAAGTTTTTACCTGCTTATTGAAGAGCAGCTGTAGTGAAGGTAGAGAAAATGCTGAGGATCATGACCTTCCATTAAGATACTCTTATTTTGAAAATACAAAGTTGCAAAGATAAATAAAATTGACCATAAAAAATTCTTAAAATCTGTTTTAAATAACTTTTGAAGAACATGGAAAAAATGTATGAACTTGAACTCTTGAATTTTTTCTGAGGTATAAATACTGTAGCGACCGCTAACTACATAAGATAAATCACCAAATTCTCTATTGTATATATATATATTGTAAATTGGTTATAATATGTAAATTAACTTAAACAAATGTAAATAACATTACCCAACTATCAGTCATACCAGTGTGAATATTGTAAACAATAAAAGATGCAGCTGCAAAAAACTAGTTCGAGGCTGGAAGGGTAAAAGCCGGTAGCGAGCAGCCCAGACCGAGGCCTGGGTCACTGCCTAGAACAAAGCGCCACCCCAACTGCGGTATCATTGGGCAGAATAACGCCTTAGATCATTGGCTACTAACGAGCCACCGCTGAGTATAAGTACGGCAGGGTTTTGGCCTGTAAATCATTCTAACAACGGCTCTCTAACTGGGGAACCTGTAGCTGCACTGATGTTTCAAGGCTTGGCCTTCTCATTTATGAAAACCTCTGGACCTCTCTTCCTGACCTCGCTATGCTTTAGTCCGGCCTTTTCAGTTCCTACACTCTTCTAGTGGGATTGTCTGCCTTCGCCTCCCTATAAATAGCAGCTCCTTGGGAGAGACCTCTCCCTCGCGGACAACGTAAAGTAAGGCCTGTCATGAAGTAATTGTCCAGGTTATAGCCTAATCAACCCTCACCTCGTCCCCAGGGCTAGGGTAACTAGGCACCCCCCTCGTGACGACCCGACAAATACTAATTCATGTTGAATTTTTTTTTATGCATTGTAAACAAAGGCCAATAAAAATACTTAAATACCATGCAGGATAATCTCTGGTATTTCTCATGCTTACCGGAAAATCGGCCTGACAACGCTGCACTATAATATAGCAAGGTTAAGAAATAGAGGTGTAAGGGTAGTTAAATAAGAAACCCATGGTTCAAGCAGAGCATCCAACATCAACAGGGCCCAATCTGGGGTCACTACGCCCGGGCCCCTAGTGAGCTCTTGTGGTGCAGGGATCGAGAACTAGTCCTCTCTCTCTCTCTCTCTCTCTCTCTCTCTCTCTCTCTCTCTCTCTCTCTCTGTAATGACGCCGAAGATTTTTTGATAACATATGGAAAGTTAGGCGGGTGTCTGGTCCGAAAAGAGGATCACTTCTATTTGTTTATAGTGAAGTTGCTAGGGGTGACATAACCCGGCCCCTGGCCTGCCCATATAAGGCAGAAAATTAACTTTCCTTATACCAAAATATAAGTTCATTTCTTGAGTACTTCTTTGGTTTGATTCTTAATTATTTTATAATAGCTTCCATTTCTGCAAGACAAGCTATTTAATAGGTTGCATATATATATATATATATATAAATTAAAGCAAGTGCAAAGCTATTGAACTTTTTAAAAATGACTTTATTAATTTACACTACAACAAAGTTTTAATAAAAGATTTAAATGGCTTAAGCAGCTAAACGAACGTACCTGTATGAATCACAGAAGGGGATTGCTTATCTCTAGGCGAGGAGGCTCATATATAGGATAGCAAAAGGACTGCGGTCAGCATTATGATAAGGAGCCGATAGCGCGCTGAGTCAGCACTTAACTCCTCCCTGGGGAAAATTGGACATTACTCCTGGAATGGGATTGCTAGGAGTAGAAATTTGGTACGGATTTGCCATGGGTAATAATGGTGTAAAAGGAGGTGTTGTAGGAATAGGTTCTTTGGATTTCTTCTGTTTACATTTATAATAGATAATAATTCCTACAGTAAAACTTATTATGATTAGATTAATTATAATACCTCCATGAATAAAAGTAAAATCAAAGGTGTCTACTATTTCTGTAAATTGGGGTATAGTTTGGTTAATAGTTTCAATTTGAAGTTGGGTCATATTTGGGAATTTATACATTGGCAAGGGAATTAAATTATAATTATGGGTGCACGTTTTGTTTAATATACAATCTTTTTTAGTTGTGTTAACTAATGCTATGTTAGGTAGGAATATACTTTCGTTATTAAAATTGGTTAGTTTAGTTTGATTAAAAATAATATAAACTTTTAAATAATCATTAAATTTAATGCTAGTTAAGATTTCCTTATGAGTACATCCCTTTATATTAGAATTTATAATAATATAATTTATACAATTGTTGTTAATAATTTATAAATTTTTACAATAGTAATAGTAATCAAGGATGCAATTCCCTGTATAATAATTATTGTTTTTGTTAATAATTAATTTATCTACAATGTCTATTTCCTTATAAGTTTTATTAACAATGATAGGTGTGGGTACTATAAGGTATCCTGTATAGGATTGTTCGTGAATGGGTAACTTGGCAATTACATGAAATGAAGCATGTTGATATGAACAATAATTTTTTGTGTTTTCTCATAGTATTGATAATAGTATAAGATAATAGTATTGTCTTTAGAGATTAACGTTACATTGTCTGGTATTCCCTTGAGAATATCATTTAATAATTTAGAATGTATTACTCCGATTTTACAAAATTTCATTGTTAGAATGAGTTCGGAAATCCTTTTTTCTAATAGCTGTATGTGAGTAAGAAACGAGTAGGTTTTTTCTTCTATGTTTACCGTTCTCATATTAGATTGGGTCTCTCTAAAGTTTGTGTTTATTCGTCCTATGTCACTATTAAACTTGTCAATGATTTGTTTATTTGTTGTTAAAATGTTTAGTGCATTAATATTAGCCTGTCTGGTTGCTAGTGCTAATTTTTCAATTACGGAGTCATAGTGTTCTTTGTCTTTGGCGTCCATGTTTCCCGTGACCCATGAAATTACTTTGCCTAATCTGTTTATTATTCCGCTTTTCTGTCTCTTAGAATGAAATTTTATTAAATTTTCTTGATTGATTAATAAATTGTTGTATTCTTTAATTATTTCATAGATACTAGATTTGCTATATTTGTATATTACTTCGTTAATTTTATTAATTTCGTCAATAAGTATTGTAGTGTTATGGTAATGGTACGTTTCGTAGTATTTGTCTATTATTCGGCTATCGTTTATTTTATATTGTAATATTCCGTCATTATTCGTTAGGTCTTGTATATTAAGTGCTGTTGCGGCTACTAGGACCTGGGTCAAGATGAATGTCAGTGTCATTGTCTGTAACAAAATATTTTTTCTTTTGTTTATTTGGTCTTCTAATGTTATTTATGTAACACGCACATATTCTTATTATTATACGCAATTATTTTATTGTATAGTAAATTCTTTTTCGGTTTGATTCCAGGTGTTTTGACAAATTCTTCTGAGTTAAGCTCAGGAGGTTCCTCACGATTTTGATTAAGTATTTCATTACGAGTTTCTTTAATGAATTCTATTTTTTGTTTAACTGTGTTATGAAAATCTTTTAATTGTTGGAAATAATTATTAACGTGTACTTCTTGTATGTCTTGTGTGTCATATGAGTCCTTTATTTTTCCGAACGTTATTTCATTTGGAGTTAATTTAAGGTTTTGATTTAAAGTGTTATTGTATGCTATCGTGCTAGTTTGTACGATTCTTTCAAATTTGTTATTTTTGTTTTGATTGATGTTTATTCTCATTATTTCATCAAAAGTGGCATGGCATTTGCTTAGTATACCTAATGAATTTGAATAGTTTTTGCTAGTGTAATGTATTTCTATATTAGTCGCTTTGCAAAATTGTTGTATTAATATGTTGTTAAATTATTTTCCATGATCAGATGTAATTATTTCTGGAATAGGATATAAACTTATGTATTCCTCTATAACATAGCAAATAGTTAGGGCATTTTTGTTATTTAATATTTGTGTGTATAGTCTTTTGGAAAATGTATCAATGGATGTAAATATGATTTTTTTGTCATAAAATATGAAGTCAATCATGATTTCTTGAAATGGTTTGTCAGGTGTAGGAGTTGTTACAAATTTACTTTTTATTGGTTTCCTGTCATATTTAGTTACTTTGCAGGTTTCACATTTATTTATTAATTCGGTTATTTTATCTTTCATGTTAGGAAAATAAATTGTTCGTTTTAATTTATCATATGTTTCTAAAATTCCGCGATGACATGTTTTACCGTAATGATAGTCTAGAATTGCCGGCTGTTGGTCACTTAATTCTGTAATGTCTTCACATAATAAAAAGTATCTTTTAAGTCTTATTGCTCTATAGTCTTTTTCAATCCGTTTTTGTATTTGTTTGTAATAGTCCTCGTAAATTTCATTTAAAGTTTCAAAATCTGTTTGGCAATAAATTCCATATGTTTTATTAGGATCTAAGAATTCAAATAATAGTTCATTTATTAATTCAATATTATTTATAAAAATAGTGTACCTATGTTTTTCAAATATTTTCTCATAAGTTACTTTATTTGCTTCGCGTTTAACAATTGTTTGATTTTTTTCGACGTTAATGCATTTGTCTTTTTCCACTAACCATATTTGTCCGTTATTACTGTCTTGTGAGTGTTGCGTTATTGGACTTTTTAGGTCTTCGTTAGTTAGTACTGGTAATTCCTCTATTGTCTCTAAAATTTCGTCATTATTCAATGTCAGTTGTATCTAATAATTGGTCTATAAGGGCCTTAATCAATGAAATGGATTTAAAGCATTTAAGGAATATTCACAATCTGCGAATGGATTAAGTGATAATGAAATCACAAAGTTTCACTTGGACAGGATTTAGGTAGAATTATCTTGACGATGGTTCCATAGGCTTTACTAGGTTTACCCATTCTAATAATAGTTTTTTTTTTTTTTTTTGTATAAACTTTCTACAGTTTATATGTCATCCTATCAGTATTATTAAATGAGAATAATAAATGAAAATAATTCATTATTGAATGAGAATAATAAATGAAAATAATTCATTATTGAATGAGAATATTAAAAGAAAGAAAAATCTTACTTTTTTTCTTTTTATAGTCATACTCTAATGCACAAAAAACACCCTACAGTTATTTTTAAAATCTATTATGTACGGTAAGTCATTTGTATAATGCAGTTCTTCTCATTGTTTATTCACCGTATTTTGTTTATTATTATTTCCTAATTTATTTTCCGAGTATGTTTGGTATCTTTTAATCTTATTATTGAATTCCGAGTATTTTTGGTCTCTATTTTCCGAGTACGTTTGGTCTCTTTTTTTCTTATTTTCTAAAATTGGTCCTGCTCCTCTAAAGGAGGTGGATTGTTTTATTATTATTTAAGCTTTTATTATTAACTAAGATTGGTCCTGCTTCTATAAGGGAGGCGGATCGGTTTGTATTTGTCCCGAGTCTAAAAAATGGTTTTCCACGCGGTCTAGTCTCTCTAGTCTCTAGTCTCTCTTGTAATTCTTGGATTTTTTTGTCTTTGTTGTCCTCAATGTGATGTGCTCTGTCACTAACTGTACGCATGAAAACTGTCTGCGGATAAGACTGATTTTGTTGGTTATTTATTGGTTGGTTCTGTACTTGGTTTTGTCGCGGTTGATTAAAATAGTTATGTTGTTGTTGCGGATTCCATTGTTTTGGTAATTGTATTTTTGTTGTTGTTGGGGTTGCGCGTTGTAATTATTATTATGTTGGTAATCGTATTTTTGTTGTTGTTGTTGTTGTTGGGGTTGTGCGTTGTTATTATTATAGTTATTATTGTACCGTGGTCTGTATTGTTGAAAATTAGGGTTATAGTTATTTACCTTGTATCCCTGATAATTGTTATGTGGTTTTTGTCGGTATTGTTGTTATGATTTATTAGATTGTTTATTATAATGTTGTCTTGGTTTTTCTTCTGTCGCGTCTTTATTGAATACATGGTTCCCGTGTACTGATTCTACCACGAATGAGGCTTCTTTCCTTAAAATGTTGTAAACGTCATTTAAAGTTCGGTAACGTATGTGTTGTAGAAACATTGCTATAGTCGGGTGTAAGTTTTTAACTGCTTCCTGACTAATGTCGTTGTCGTAGCGCGCGATTTCTTGGTCTTTGTCTCGTATTTTATTGTCCGTGTATATTCTCGAATATAAATCACATCGTTTTATTTGTAGTCGTTCGATGTATTCAATAGGGTTTTCGTTATGGCTAGGTTTTGTGTTGGAGATTTCTCTAGCTAATTCGCAAATTGGTCGATTGTCCTGGTAGTGTCGTCTAAGAAATTCGAGTAGGTCTATTACCGAGTTAAACTGTTTGTCAAATGTCGCGATTTTAGCGTTCCCTTCTAATTTGGTTTTAGCACACATAAGAATAAGTTCTTCGTTTCTTACTCGATTTGGGTTATCAGCTTGACAAAATCTAGATAATAAGTAAGTCACGTTGTTAATGTACAATATAAGATTTTCCGTTTTCCCATTATAACTTGGAATGAATGTGCAATCGCTATTTTTAATTTTTTCATGTTCCATCTCTACATTTGTTTCGTTTTCGTTTATATTTCTAATAGAATTTAATCTTTCAACCAAAGACATATATAAAAAATAAAAAATAAAATTTAGAAATAAAAATTTAGTACAATGTTGTTTTCATACCCTGGTGTAGTGTTCGTTGTCTTAATGTCTTAAGAGGTCCCTTCTAAGGCTTCTTATAGCTCTGCTAGTTGCTAATGATTGTCGACCTGAGCGTAGGATATTTGCAAATATCGGCAGTTCCTCTTCTGAAGTCGGTTTGTTGAGCCCTTGCCCCACAGTGACGTCCTTCTTGTAGAATGAAGACTTTTGAGTTTTATTGGATCGTCTATGATCGAAATAAAAATCTCTGTTGTCTAAAATGCCCTCAGGTCCCTGTTCGGGCGCCAATTAAAGCAAGTGCAAAGCTATTGAACTTTTTAAAAATGACTTTATAAATTTACACAACAACAAAGTTTGAATAAAAGATGTTTTTTAAAGAAATTTAATTTATTTTTAAATTTATCTTTGCATTTATTATCTGAGGTTTTAAGGTTCTGCTAATAAATAAATAATTCTGGCAAAAGGTGAATTTAATATTATAAAAAAAAAACTTAAATTAATTATATAAATACTTGTCTACAACTTTGCTTCTTCTTCTTTTTCTTTATTTCTCATCATTCATCATTAATCATAATTCTTCTTCTTTTCGTGAAATTTCTCTTTTGTTCTGCTTTAAGTCCAACAACCATTAACGAAATGAAGTTTTTACTACAATCACTATCTTTAGATAACACGACTCACGGACTGACCATAACAAGAGTGACGCTAACGCTCTCGCTCCCTTGCGTTTCGCAACCTTCGCTCCTTTGTTTTGATCGCCTTCTTAATATACGATTCGATAACGCCCTTTTTATTTCAAATTCTTGATATACAAAATTTATAGTACCAAATATCACAACAATATATATAGTAATCTGTTGCACGATTTCCATGGATGCTTGAGCAAAAAATCTATAGAGGCTTCAAACCGGCCGTGAAGAAGCCCTATTGCGTTATGAGGAAACCTTATGGAGAATATACGGCTTCGAGAGAAGGTCATGGTCTGGCCAGTGATTGCTTTTAAGGGCTAACTCAACCGTTTAGCTCTCTTAAATGTGAGGTTTCACATTACATTTTATTATCGAAGAGATTTCATTTTTTTGCGAATGTCTCGTTGGCAAAAAATTAATTTGAACGTCCTCAGTTGATGTAATGTACTTACTAAGAAAAAGTTTCAAAGGAAAGAAAAAACGCCGACAGAAATTTCGTAAACAATTTGCATTGCTTTATTAAAAATTATGTCCATTACTGGCAACAAATCTAGTTTAAAATATTCGCAGGGCTGTTTCAATTGGAATAAATTCATTTAAACATTCCCTTAGTGTAATAGTCATATAAAAAAGATGGTAATTTCCCGACTGCATTAGGAAGACTGTTTAAGAATGTTTAGAATACTTGGGTATATTCACTCAATGCTCATTCAAGCTATTTGTTATTTATTTTTATTTCTCTAGTACACTTCTAATTTTTTACTGACATGAAATGTATGTCTCATATTACTAACTTTTTTTCTTTAAAATTTTGTTCCTTTGTACTTTTGAGATAAACAATATATTTTGTCTTTTTCTAGGAAAGAGAGTTATTTAAGTCTACTGATGTGAACCTGCGCGAGTGCTTGTGGGTCTGAGGTCTTTAGCTTCGTGTGGCTCGTTGTTACCTTGGCTTTGGCTGGCACTTCAGGTCTCGTGCTCCGTGGAACTTGGCTGTGAGGCTAGGGAGGATTTTCCATGATCATGCACATCAACTATGTAGGCATCAGGTGCTGATGAAATAGATGTTGGTTAGGGAACTTGGTTTTACCCTCCGATCTGTCCTCGTATCCTTAAAATGAGAATAGAGGTCCTGGTTACCAGACTGGTGGTACTGGTCTACAAACACCTTAATCGGTCTCAGGGATGTCTGGGCACTGTTCTCGTTATCGTGCTTAATTGATTACATAATACAATGAATATATAATTATATTATATAATCCACATAATTGATGTGCATAGTAGCTGTTTTTAACTAAGCACAAACACATTAAGTAATTTTTTCTAGTAATAAATAAATTATTCAAAACTGTGCTATTGTGAAATCATGAATAGGACCGTGCCAGCATTAACGACTCTTGCGGTGGTCATGCCCTAAAACAAAAAAAATCAAAATATATTCTTCCGTGAATTGTCATTACATGGTATATACCACCCTTACGCAGCCCAACAAGGGCGGTTTGCCCACATGTCACCACCCTTTGATAGCAAATGCGAGACCACGATGAAATAAAATAGCTGGATAAAAGGCAGCCAATCGTGAAGGGGCAGCGGACAGGTGAGTAATGCCGCTAGGACTGGATTAGGTCAGATCCAATCCAATTATCTCTGTTCCCTTCCCGCCACTTCTCGGCTGGTCATAGCTTTATCTGCCGCCTCTTTCACTCGTAGTCACTTGCCATTCACGTTGCTCACTCCTACTGTATTTCCTCTCAGTTCAAATGTAATATATTTTTTTATACATGATATTGAGTAGTTTTAAGTGTAATATCTTTTCATAACATTGTTTATGCTATTTTTTCACATGTACCCCATATTATGTGATATTTTCGTTAATAAATGGAGTATTTGGTAATGTTATTACTACTTAGTGTGCCTTAGCGTAAGATGCCTAGTTCCATTGTTCTATCTCGGTCCTTGGGTGTAATTTAAGCTCCTTGATGGTTTTATCTTTTTTGAGCCCTCACTCAGCCATATGAACTGGGTAGCTATTCCTAGGTTTGCTTTAAGGGTGAATTCTGTTGGGTCTTGATCAATCAGTTTTCACCCAGTCGACATGCCCAAACCACATAAGTTTCGTTTTTACCAGACTTTCTTCAGGGTGATAACTGTCAACATGGGGGGCTATAGACCTTAGCATATGCACATGAATGAATAAACACATAAAATGTGAAAAAGAAATGAAACTAAAACGTAAACGACGTAATGCTAACGCAATCATCATACTTTATTGCATATACTGCTGCAGTGTATATCTTCTCAACTTCAAATAAATGGGGCCCTTCGATGACGGCAATGAATTCCTCCTTCAGGCATTATAAAATACTTACTAACAATCAACGAAACCTAAAGAAGTATTAAATCAGTTGTTTGTTGTTTAGTAAGTATTTATTTATTCAACGTTCATAAAACATCCGAGGCTCTCGCACCATACATTTGTTCTAGTTAGAAAACTGTCTATTCTGCCTCGTTACTATACCAATGTTTATTAGCTTATTTATGTCTTCTATCCGCTGTTTTGTTCGCTTTATTTTTTTTTTTTGGTTCTCTGACAGAACTGTATTCTGTAACAATTCTGTTTGCATTCCTGATCCTTGTAAAGAAGCTCAAAATAAAATTATCGTTTTCTTGGACTCCCGTTCTGGAATGCGTTTTGTACTGCTTCGTTCGGCGAATGGCAGATTTTTATTTAAGTTTACGGATTCTTACTGCGTATCGATACACTCATCTACCTAATATTTAGTTGTATCAGATATATATATATATATATATATATATATATATATATATATATATATATATATATATATATAAATGATGTATCTTTTCTAAGGATGCTTTTATATATTTACATGATTTACCAGCAAACGCCACGCTGTTATGATCTAGTTGAATAAGTAGAATATTTGAGTCATAGGGATGCCATCTAAATATTCAACTACTGATCGATTGGATTTCTCAATTAAATCATGAGCTTATTGCTTATCATTAAATTTATTTTTCAAATTATACATTACTCAAATAATTTTCTTTTGCCTCAACTGGAATCTATACTCAAAGTAACTTACCTTAATAAATTAACGAGGTGATAAAATTGGAAATGATTCATTTATACAAAATAGAAATTTATTTATTATTACTAATATTTTTAAAAATGTTTTACTGAAATAATATGTTCTTTGATTGAATTTTATTGATAGGAAGATTACAGAGATCTTACTAGCTTAATTATCAAACTTATATCTTACTGGAATACATTGATGGCTTCAAGATTAAGACGTGAATCAAAGTAAAAACCTCAGAGTCAGAGAGGTCTGTCCGCGACCAGTCCTCAGCAGAGCAGAGCCACCTTCTTGTGAACAGGTCACACACTCTATTCTCCACCCACCGTGTACCCTAGGCCACATTAACTCCTGAGTTCCATATCCCTTCCGGCACTTACTTTCGTGACACGAAAAACAGAAGAGTTTCCGAATCCTCTAGCCCTTAAAGGATACTCGACAACATATGTCACGATTGATATCCGTCAGGGATGTCGGCCCAAACCCAAAAGGGGTCTGTTTGACAGTCGCCCTTTGCCCCTCTTTTACAATCTCTGTCTCTTAACATTACTTATAATTTTACACAACATTTCCCATGTCGGGAGAGCATCTTACAATACACTATAGAAATTTCAAACTGGACTAACGTCCACAAAAATAACTTATTTTTACTTCGCGTTGTTTTGGCACGGTAGATTTTTTTTTTTTTTTTTTTTTTCTTAGCTCTCAAAGTTATAAAATAGGATGTGGGAAAATTATTTTGGGCTAATGAGTGCCTTTCACTAAGGGGAGTCCCCCAATGTTTCATTCCTCGTATAGACGGTGCTTTATTAGCGATGTCTGTGGGAGGAAATGAAACAATTTATTTATAGATATTTACAGTTTTATCGCTAGTCCTAGATATTTTTTTTTTTTTTTAACATGGGTGGATGTCATCGACCGGTGTTGACATTTTTACGTCAGGCAGACTTCAACGGAAGTAACAACAAAGAATTAGCAGAGCTTCTCATATTTCATTACAGAACTCTTAGATTGACGAAAGATATCGTTCTTGTGAGCTATCGAATGCAGATTGATTTTCATCTTATTTGGACTTCTGCTGTAGACCACCCCCTTGCTTATATTTTCCTGTTAGGAAGGTTCTCTTGCCTGGTAATTTCAAGGTGCGACTTAAGTGGTGAATGTTCTGCTTGTTTCCACAATATCTTTCTGAAAATTTGCTTATATGTCATTGGGTATATTACCAATCTTGGGCTTAGTGACCATACATTGGATTTGTGTTATTTTGGAAATCGTTTCTCTACATTCCTTCTCGCCCATTACTTACCAGTTTGAATCATTTAATAAATATTTTAACACGCTTATAAGCCTTCACTTACTTGGCCCTTATTTTGTGCTAAACACTCTTTTAAAAATAAAATATACGTTATTATTGATGTAAACAAATGTTAGTCACAAACAAACAAAAAAAACACAAGAAGAAAAAAGAGAAAATAATGCCTTGGTCTATATTTATTTTTTGGGTCCATCAAAAAGCATATTTTTGTATGACTATTATTAATTATATCTGATTTCATTTGCTAATTATTATTCAAATAATGTATTGCTAATAATATTTTTTTAAATCAGTACTTTCCACGAGGATGCTGGTATGCCACTAAGTGATTTAAGATGATCAAGTCAATAATTTTTTGTTCTTCATGGAAGCACAAATTGCTTTATAGGCAGGGGTTTTATTTGAAATATTTTTCTTAATTACGTATAGGTTAGTAAAAGGTACAACAAAAGTTGGTTGCAGATGATAAAGTTCATTTTTAACTGTACCTTCTGTTTTTTACACTATTATTATTTTTGAATAAATATTTGTCTAATCAAATTATTTCTTATCTTCAAATTGAAAGTGTAGTATCTGTTCTTATCAGCTTAATCTCTGGTACGACTCCCATCGGGGGTCCAGAAGATTAAACTGATTTTTGGGAAATGACGGAGTGCTAGGGGCTTGCTCCACCTCTGTCGCGGGTTGACCCGGTATTGCAGTACCTCCGGGAACGGCCCATATAAATAAAAGCACTGACTCAATTAATTAATTTAATTGAGTCAATAAACGAAACAAATATGGGCCGTTTCCGGAGGTACTGCAATACCGGGTCAACCCGCGACAGAGGGCACAAGCCGCTAGCACTCCGTCATTTCCCAAAAATCTACCACTACCAGAAAGAGATTAAGCTGATTTTTAGGATTAACAACCTATTCATTATTAGAATTAATTACTATTGTTATTTTAAAATAAATAAATTAATAATACGCGTCTATTTAAACATTGTTTATTTACGAGGTACATAAATTGTAACTTGACATGTAAAAAGAAACGTGAAAAAATGCCCGTCGTCTACAAATTAGAAGGATACATATTTATTTCTTTGAACGGTCAATTATGTATATCATCCCGATAGTTTATGGGATTTATACGGCCCTATCGGAGGAGTGAATTATAGCGACTATATCAGGAGGAAGATTTACTTTATTTATAAAGTTATCAGGGAGGGTGCGTTTATCTTGCTCATGATTCGCCGATTGCCGGGCCGTCAGATAACCCCAACGGGCCCGAGGCTATTATTTTAACGACACCTTGAACAGTTGAGGGAAGAGGGGCTATTTTCTATTATGCTTTCACCTCTTCTTCTCCTTCCTCCGGACCATTCTCCGCTGCCATCTCTTAAACGACAGGCGAAACCTCCAGCTGGGAGAGATTTTAGGCGGTGATTCACCTGCCCACAATGGGGCTCATCAAAACCTTCTTCTGGTAAATGAGCTGCATAGTACGAAACGTTTTTTTTTGTTTTGGAAAACTATAGTTTCAGCATTAATCTTCATTTAAGCCTTATATACAAATGTTATGAGACTTGTTAGGCCATTAATCATAACCATTAGTATATAACCAAAGTACCTGAATTATATTAGTGTAAGGAAATACTAATTCAAACACACGAATCAGTTTTCTTACAAATGTACTTTTTCATTATATAAATAATATTTTTAACTAAAAATTTCTTGAGCCATGAACTAACAAGCAGTTTTTTAAAATTACATATTGACGACATTAATTATGGAAAATGGTGTTGTGAGAAAAGTTTCGAAGTGGACTGGGACCATACCTAAAAATCGCCCTTTAAACCAATAATAAAATGTAAATAGTTACAAAGCAGACAATAATAAAACACTAACGCGTTTCTTTTTTTTGAAATTATATCCATATTGCTGATGCTGCATATACGTTACAAGTTAAGCATCCTTACCGTTATTACATTATAAGCCGTACGAAATCTCAATATGTGAATGAATGTTATACCTTTATAACTTAGGATTGGACCATTCTTCTTAATTCCGAATTAGAGATTACATACCTTTTTGAAGTATAACCTCTTCATGCAGGATAGTTATTTAACACGTAAGAAAAATGTTAGGAGATACATGACAAATCCGAGGACTTTCCTACTTATTTTCCCTGAATGATTTCCATATATATTGTCTGCTTCTATTACTCCTCGCGGGGATAACTTTTGGAATAAAGGCATCGGGAAAACTTTTATAATGTTCCAACATATCTTTACATTATGGTCTTAAAGTCAAATGGATCCATGGAATAAAAAAAGTCCTCAGTTCTAGGGAAAATGAAGAACTTTATGACCCAATTTTGTTATTTGATTAATTAAAAATGTAAATCACGAGGAATGGCTTAGGACTCAGTTTTGAAAAAAGAGAACAAATATGAATTTTTCCAAATGAAATATTAACGGTAGAAGTGTGTGAGTTGATATTTAGTACATCAGTTAAACAAGAAATTAATGTTTTGAAAGTCGCTCTATCCACTCATCCTAGGCCACGAAAAAAATTGTGGTTGGTTAATAGGTATTAACCTATTAATAATATCTTTCTTGAGCTTCTTGAATGTAATTATAATTAGTATGTAAGTTAGTTTTAAGGTTGATCAAAAAGGTGAGCCCCATCACCTTAATTAGTCAGTTTAGTCCAGTCACGTATAATGTATATCATTATACTTGTTTATTCATTATATAATTTCTATAAAATAACTAAACCTGTATATGATGTAGTGATGCTAAAGGAAATACAAAATAATTTGTAAATAGATTCACCTGAGGATCTATAATTATCTGTAAATTTAAAGGGGCCATAAAACAAAAAATTTTTTGTCTTTAACATGCCATATTGTTCCCTCAATTCCTGTGCTCTTTTTATTGTATATTCGTTTCAAAAAAATAATCATAACTTAATTAAATAATAATAATTTGATTAAGACAAAAATGTAGTCAGCAAAATCAAAATTACGAGGCTAATAATTGGTGCATCGAACATTTCATGAATGATTCAACAAAATAAAAAAGAAAAATTATTTCTCAAAATTCATAATAAAGTTGTAAGGCCAATAGATTTGATCTCTCAATTACTGTGCATGTGCATGGAGAGAGAGCTTGTCAAACGTTCCTTACAGAAAACCAAATCCTCGTATTTAAACATATTTCATGAGCTGAACAAAGATCTGATAAACTCACATTTTAGATAGGTACTCAAATATACTGCTTAAAAACGGAATAGACTATGTCAGGAAATACCAGCTTAAGGACTAATTACGTTATAAAAATAATTGAATTATTTACTTTTTGGTGTTTTATAATAATCGAAAACAAATAATTTTATCAATATTTGTCTCACAGTTGATCAATATCCGTTGTGACAACGCCGTATGTAGCAGTACTACATGTGGCTAAACAACGTGTTTCTATCTGTTGTTTATTATGGTATACAATTAGTAAAATTAATAAAACATTGAATAAAATTCTTCAATATGGTAAAAACCATAGTAAACTGTAAACTATTCTAAAGATTTGACCAATTATAGTTTTTCTAAATTTAAATTTACACATATTTAATAAATTACGGTTGCGATTGAAATAGCGAAGATTTCAGGAGAGGCAACAATAATTTGGTAAACGTGTTGTGAATTATGTTTCAAGTAGGAAGAACATACACGAACAAATTCATTTTATCCTTAAGGACTACTACAAATTAATCTTTTCCTAGTAGTTTTTTTCTTTGTTTGGGCTTTTCCACATATAAATAAGTGGATATGTTATATGTTGGTATTATGTTATAATCTCCTTTTAGAGGCACTCTGGTGCCTGTCAACTAAGAGGCCTTACAACATAAAACGAAACAAGTAAATTCTCTTGAATAAAAAGAAAGTGAAGGAGTAGTGGAAAACTAAATTTGTTTACTGGGAGGGGGGCAAATAATAGCTGCTTAGTCCAACAATTTTTTTATCAATCCCTTTCTTAGCTATATAAACCAAAGCTCAAAGACGACCTGGAAAATAATGTCCATGGATCGTTTTATCGTAGATAAATTATATATCGACTTAACATAATAAGCCGCGACGAGGACGGTGCTAAATGGAATTAAAGTCCCAGCCCATAAACCTGGCATGGGAGATGTTGATATTCAGCGAGCGGACAGCCAATAACTAACTGTAAAGGCTGAAATAGGGGACCTATAAACGGTGACGCAGCGCCACTGTAGACAAACTGTTATTAGTCGACGTACTGGCCACTGTCCACCAATGGGAGCCTTCGCTTCCTACACCTACGGTCACAGGCCCTGTGCTAATTATGTGTAAAGAAAGGGCGTGGCTGGGGCCATTAGGACTAAAATATTGGCCCCTTGATACTGATTAATACCGAGCTCTCACCAGTAATGGGCCGTATCGAATTCAACTCCACCACCCCTTCTCGACTCCCCTCGCCTTAACATCCTTAAACCTGCCAACCTTTCCGCCATAAATAGAGCCATCTGTGAGTAGCTTGCACTCCTCCAAGCCATTGAAGCCACAACTGATCAGCCACAGTTTCAAGATGCTAACAGCAAAACTTAAATGGCCAAGGTTTTCTCAATGAATAGTCTGAGCACACGACCGATTGTGAAAAATGAAAATTCCAACGACGTCTAGACATATTCCATTGCAATTGTTTTTGGTAATGCTAGTTATATTCAAAGTCAAATAAGTAAGTTAACTGTGAAATAACATATAAAAAGTGAAAACCTCTTTTATAATGGCTACCGTTCATCAACATCTTCAATGGCTGTCAACCTCCTGGCAAGTTTTAGTCGGAGAAAGGGCCAATTCCAAGATATTGTATCATGTATTTATTAATCTCCACATTAGATGGATCGTTTGAATTTAGTTTCATGGCGAACCCTTCTAAATATTAATAACTCTTCAGTCAAATTCCGAGATCAATATCATCTGTTCAGTGTCATTTGTGTAACAAAATTTAACATATGTTAAGTTACTCCTGCCGAATTTTTTTTTTTTTCCCCGATAGTTACATAATATAATGTTGGTATATAGGTCTGAACGATCAACCACTTTTAAAAACGTAGGAATCTCAGCCAAGAAGATTTCGGCTAATTATTCCAGTATAGTTTCCCCGGTCATCGCAGCCAGTACAAGTCTGTGCTGCTACCCATTCCTAGAACATAAGTAAATTTTTAATAACTAGATATTAATTATTTCCTTGATGCAGTATAAGGTCTTATATTATGCTACTTGCATTGTAGACTGTCTATAAATAGTTTAACTATAAAAAATGAAAAGTAAAATAATATGATAATCGAAAGTAACTCATTTGGTTTCATTAACCTAGCATTTCCAAACTTGTGATACCTACTGATACTGTATCTACTAACCCATAGAGCATATTTAATTCTACACCTATAACCTATTCTCAACATTTACTTCTGAGCAATTAAACCGTTAGCAGTGTATTTAATAATCTCAAAATAGTCTCTTGTATAAGTGGTTCTGAGAATGGGAGATCTATTAAATACTCGTCCTTCGTCAAGCACTCGTTCAATGATGTTTACTCTCGTTGATGAATGGAACTCAAACAATAGACCAATCCATTAATTGAGAGTTCCCTATATTGTTCGGTTATAGGGGAATAAGAGAATCGACCCTAAATCATCCACCTTCATTCATCAGCTATCACGAAAACAGGTGCATGTCAGGCACTTTGTAGGTAGCGGATCACTAAGGAAGGCAATAAAATAGAAATCTGATTACAAGAATAAAATACAATAAAATCCATCTCTTTAAAACATGCTTTGGTACGGTTAGTAAATTTACTCATTCAAAGATCAATGATAATGGATTAAAGAGGAACTGCTCACATGCTCTCCCATGAGACCACCTCATACATGAAAGAGAACTCAGGAACATTTCGGAATCGTACCAGTCTTCGTCGGAGTATAATTAGGAGAATTACAGGGCGTTTCTCTGCTTTGCATTCATTCATATTTTATACTTTCTACTTTTTATCATTGACCTGGACTGGCTGATTATGGAATATATAGAAGAGTAGAAGACTTCTCAAGAATCAGTGACGTGGAAGGCGACGAGTGCAATAAAAACCTGAATGTGCTGGAGGACGGATTGTTGGTAGCTACCATATACCTTACGTACAATTTGTGTATGAATGGAAGTTCAACTCACCCCGTTTTGGCCACCGAGCCTCGTAAAAGGTAGAATTAAAATAAATAAAAGCTCGAAGTCCAGCAAAAATATCCAAAGAAACTTTGCAAAATCAGACACTGCGCCTGCTATTCATTATATAAGTCATAAGATTCACAACCAAGAAAATCTGTAATAATGAATGAAATACTTTATTTTACCTAAAATAAATGATTATGATAAGTTTCGATGCTCTTTTGCACCACCACACAGGATAAGATGTAAAATTTGTATATCGCGATGTAGAACAAAATTAGTTCACAAAACTTTCCACTATTTCGGGTTGGAGTGGTGGATGAGATAATAAATGAAAAAATCTGAGCCGGAAGTATGAATTTCTCCATAATGTATTAGTCATTTGTTCATTTCTTTACACTCCTTAATACTCCATCCCTGGCTAGTATTGAATATTAAATTTAAATTACAACAATACATGGAATAGGAAAGCAGCCCTTAAAACATTGTAAATGTTTTTTACCTTTTCTCTAAAATGTCATACAAATGGTAACAAAATTCTTTTAATTAACGTGAAATACTGCTACTTACTTTTGACGCGAGGAATTGCACTTTTTCTAACCAAAAACTAATCGTTTTGAATCTAGAGCTAAATAGAATTTTTTACTTTTAGCATCAAAGTGTTGTTTTCAGTTGACTATTCTAATCCTTTGATAATTCCCCCCTCCTCCCAATAATTACTACGTTTTTTTTCTTTGTAAACCAAAGATACCTAGAAGCAATCACAGCAAGGAATCATAATGTGAACGTTCGGTCAGTTATTCTGACTGTTACAAAAGACCTTGAGATTTAACTAAAAGGAAAACAATTATCTGCCATTCAATAACATGCTGATGTGGTGCATGGGGCTTCACGAAAGCAAATATAGTATATGAATGGAAGATGCTGCGAAAAATATACAACCCTGTAATAGAAGATCAGCACTATAAGGCAAAAATTAATTACTGAGTTCAAACTGTTTGTAGAACCGGACATCGCTGGGTTCATAAAATAAAACTCTAGGCTGCTTGGGCATATGGAAAGGATAACATACGTTTAAGATGCATGGACGATACTGAAGATAACCTGGAGAGACCGAGCTGCAGAGAGAGAGCGGTAGAGAGCAACTGTCTATGGAAGTCTTGGCCCTACATAGACTGCAAGCCTTTTGGCAATTGACCAACAGCAACAATATCGAGAGATGTCAAAATGGGGCTCAAATCTTAACGTAACGTTTTTAAAACATATTCAATGATTGTTGATAAAATGTTGATGACGATTGTTAAAGAACTTGTAACAGAAAGTTAATAGCATCTCAAGCATTCTTGATGGCATAACAATTATTTCTTAATTTAAAAAAATATCTATAATATGACATAAAAACCTATAAACCATCTATGGGCTTATTAAATACGCCATTTCTATTGTCGGTTCTAACAATTTTTTTTTTTTTTTTTTTGCTCTGGAATAATCTGTGAAATTATTTTCGTATTAACCCCTTTTATGTGTCATACCCTGATGTGGACCAAACATCTAAAAGTGCTGAATGCCTTTCGAGCTGAGGCTTAAAAATCATTTAAGTCAGCAGGACAACTAATAAATAGGAATCGACTTTTTTACCTGTATTTTTTTTTTGTCGATGCAACCAGTTATCAGGATATGATTGAAACGTATTGAGTATAGCGGGGGAGCTTAAACAATTTATTTCAATCAACGTTAATGATTATTTTTTAAGATTTAATTTTAGTAGTACTTGTGAGTTCTACTGGTCAAATTTCCCCTTTCATGCCCTGAACGTCTGTGGCACGTTCTCCTTCAGTCATAACTAGTAGTCTTAACTAAGTAGTTATGTAGCTGCAAGTGAAGCGTTGCGAATTTCCCTTCTCTATCTACGATGTCATGTTTGCATAACCAAAAAGTGACATAACTGCGGGTCAATAAAGGGGTACCCCCAAGGTGTATATGCGGTATAAACGTCTAATTAGCATGAATATAAGTTGTAAATACGGTACGAATATATAATGTAAATAAGTTACTAAAGAAACTGTAAATTAAAATTTGTGAATGTGGTATGAATGCGATCTTTTATAACAATTATCTATTTCATTTCTAGAGAAAATTGTAATTTTCTTCAAATAAAGACACACTTGCAAGTATTACTCATATTCTTTAATACTTTTTTTCTACGAGATAAACTAATACAATTTTCGTTTTACACAATACAACAAAGTAGTCAAGGAAATCTAATTTAGTTTAATTAATATTTTATCTCATTTGAAATTACTACTACTTCGAGCGATAACGTTTCTTAAGTAATTTAAGTTCAATCAATAATTACGGAATATTAAAAAAATAAACCTTACAATCTCCAAATCATAGACATAAAGAAAAGTGTATGTATTACATTAACACCGCTTTGTCAGTGGACGAAGCAGTAGATTTTCGCAAAATTAAATACATACATACATTAAATCTGTTAACATACCCTAACATACTTCTAGTCTTCTAAGCACGCCTAGAATTGCCACAGGAACGGTGCTGTATATTGATGAAATAGAGCGGTGATTTGTCACCTTATGTCCAGATAAATAACGAAAAACACTCGCAAGGATTGGCTATGGATTACTACTGTTTGGCAGGAGCAGGGATTCTTTCGTTTAGATATTAATTTGTTGAAATAATTTACTGTTAGCTCGAATTGCTTTGAAGTCCCATAGTCTAGATAAATTTTGAAAAAATCACCTCCGAACGTAGGAAAATCAAAAGATGTTTAACATCAATTTATTACTAGATAAATAACTAGATACAATTAAATACCCACCAATAGGTATTTTCAATATGAGATATTAATTAGAGTAGTTACTCTTACTCCAAGTAACATTGCTCATGTATATATTTTAATTTTTCCTCCTCGTAACTGCTAAGATGCAGATAATGGTTCTCCATTGTCCATGCTCGATGTATAAAGCATGTACATTTTGTAGATTTATTATAGAAGATATATATGGTAATTAGTAATTTCGAGGTGGTGGTTTAAATACAAATTAAAATTTAGTTTACTGATAATTTATTTATTTTTAAAATTAGTTTCTCTAACAGTACTTACTTTCATTTTGTTTTCTTTTAGTTAATCACCTGTTACTAGAGTTAACCTAATGAATACCCTGGTTGCTAGTTTAAAGGTTTATTGAATGTGAAATAAAATGTTATATCTATTTACATTATAATTATTCCCCTAACCAAAATGAGGTTTCTCTCCTTAATGTTAATAATCGTAAAACTTAATACAGAACTTCAAAATTCAATTTGTATTTTCTTTTGACTCTAAAAGCCATTTTAGACCTTTATTAGTAGTAATGAGTAAATAAAGGAAATATAGTGGATTTTTCATTAATTAAAAATTTCAGCTAATTAAAATACAAATTCCAATTTTATTTTGATTAAATTATTCATGCCTTGGTAATTTTTCATAAATAGAGTTTTAGAAACACAAATTGTTTTTCTTCATTGCATATCCGTGTTTCAAGCATAATTATATCTTAAATAGTTGTGAATAACTTTAGGGAGGCATATATAAAATATTAAATATCAGCAAGAAAGTATCATCAAATCATGAGCTTTATTACAGAAGGAAGCAACTCCCTTTAGGGATATTGCTCAATAGAGACATTGCTTTGCCTAATTAGAGATGTGCGTGCTAAATACAAAAAATAGAGGGTATGGGCAATCAGCAAAAGGTGGAAAAAAAAGTTGAAGGAGTAAAAATTCCATAATATCCGTAAATGTTTTTAGTACGAGTACGGTTCATGGTTGAAAATACTTTATATATACCTTATGAACCATCATAATATTTTGTGGAGATATAATAAGTAAATTGTCAATACACTCTATTACCATATATAATTAGTTAAAACAAAAATTTATGATGCAATTAAATTAGTTAATTGATTTAGCTTGTAATTTAACCAGGTGTTCCTTCCAAGCATAAAAATATTTTAATAAATACGTGAAAGTTTATGACAAAATGACACTTATAATATATTTGGTAGTGAGCGTACACGAAACATCAAATCGACTTCCTGAACTGGGGCCTGAAATTGTCAACAATATGGCCAGTTAAAAATTGTATTACTGGTCTGTATCAATTTAAGAAGTGGCATCCTTTCACGAAAGTCGTGAGGTCTTCAAGCATATCTGTCTGTTGTATAATCGTATACAACTCACTTAGAAGGTCTAAGATGTATCTTACAGTAATCCAGTGAATAAAACCTCCAACGCAATTCTATTTTTGATGTCCAAGAATAAATAAGAGACCGCTAAATGCAACTTCAGCTTCATTTGAATTCTTATAATACCTAATACTTAACCGGAATTATGGTTTCATTGGTATTAAAATGAAAATTTAATGCAGGGAAGTCAAAAGAAAGAGGGCATTGAAGAGGGTAGTAGTACCCCATAATTCCTACCTTTATCATTTTATGTCGTGAATAAAACTTTCCTCCTTTGGTCCCATTAACATCAGATTAAATAAAACCTTCTCAGCCCCGGGGATCGGTTTCAAGTAGGCTTTCCTTGCAATAACCCCGACGGGAGCAATCATATTACCCGGATTTAAAGTTTCATTAGTGTCCACTTCCTTATCTTCTTCCGGGATACTATTGGCGCGGATAAAGGAGCGGCAATCAGCGGGACATGAATGGCCCATGGCCTGCTGAATCAGTATTTTAATCTTTCACATCGTGGATTATGTCCCGCACTTGTCCGGACCACAAAGGCAACTCCCGCGATGGACTTCTTTATTAGATTTGATGCCTCCTTTGAAGCTGCTTCTTCACTGAACCCTGTTGTGCCTTCTTCCTCTTTTTCATCTCAGCTGTAGATTCACTCAAGAACGAGGGGGGGGGGGAGGGAAGGCATGAAACAGGGTGACAAAGTGTAAACTTTATGTCGTATGATCGTTACTATATTTGATACATTTTTTTTAAATCGAATTCGCCCATAATAATAAAAAAATCCAGTGTACTCTAATAATACCTTTGATGGCCCATGAAAACCATGCATTTCTAGTTAAGACTGTTTGAAGCATGCTTCCTTCAAAATAATGAGAGGAAATTCTAAAGCAGAAATTATTAAACCAATTGTATATTGAGTGATTTAGTTAATAAACAATATTGGCAACAAAGTAAACAGTTAGCAACCTTAAAAGTAGTATCCAATGACTGCAACGCTGCGCTTAGGTAAACAAAAAAAATGATTATCTTAAAAGCTTTGATACGATGAAAAAGTCCATTCATTCAGATTATATACTTTCTACTTTTTATCATTGATTTTTGAAATCAACATAACTTTTCGTTTATTCATTAGCTGATCTCATTGGGTAATATGCAATGATTATTTACAATGTCGCTCGTTATACGAAGCCATGGAATTTGAATAAAAAGCCTATGCACTATCCTAGAAAATAATGTTTGACTGCTTGTAATATTTCCTATAGTTTGATACAACCTTTTACATATTCCAGTCAAATACACCATGTTCCAGAAGAGAGAAAAAAAAATTGAAAACCAGAATGTAATACTACTATAGCTACAAACGATAAAGGTTAGTATGATAATATGTTTCTGGTGTTTTGCGAATATACTTATTCCTTCCAACTATTCGTTGCCATTGCATTTGCCACACTAATCCTGATTTGGACACATAGGGCGTATAAATATAAATAACTAGCGGGGATTCATTAAAGCACCACTTATGCATACCAGGTTTAATGGAGGTTCATTAAACTATCTTCTGCACCTACTTGGTATTAATAGATGAGTTTTTTATTGTATATCAACACAACACAATTCTCAAACTTTTCTGGATTTCACCAATTTTGTCATGTAACGGTACAGTTTGTATGCACCACATAATACGGTCCACACAAGTAGTCAATATACATAATATATAATATACAATATACATAATACGGTCCACATACGGTCAATATATTTAATTCTGTGTTTATATTGGTATGTTTACACTGGAATGAAATGTTCAGATATTTTTTAACACTTCAGCACTGTAACTTTCCACCTTCATTCCGCCTTGCATTATTTAACTAAAATAATTTATTTGGTTGATCTTACCTGTGTCAAATAAGTTGAAAATATAATTTATTTATTAAAACAGTCAGCTATGAATGGCTTGTTATCGTTGATATTGTTGGTAGAGAAGGCGTTCTGAGCCTATTGTGATTAGAAGAACAGAGAATTATCGGTCAGTTTGCTCTAGTAGTATTTTCCGGGTCCTGTTTATAAGGTTGGTTTTTTCTCGCTCAGCTAAAGTTCTTTGTGTCATTAGAGCTCAATCCAATGTGCGCAGTTTAAAAAATGTTCTTCAGAGCAATTGGATCAGCATTTCGGCGTGAAGGGATTAACTAAGTCGCTATGGCCTTCCTGGGAAATTTCAGGTATTTTGATTTGTTGAAGCAGTTCCGCGTCACATAGTTAATCTCATAACGAGTATATTGCAATAAGGTTTTATTTTTGACTTGTATTTTTATCAAATTTTATATATTATTTATTACTTATTATCATACCAACAATGTACATGTTAAAATTGTTTTGTAATGGGTTTGAGATACTTGAGAATGACAGCAGCCGGCTAAAAGTACTTGTAGCAAGATTTAGAAAATTTAAGGAGGGACAAACTAGAGGGCTCTATTTGTTGACATGAAACACCTTTCATCCAAATAATACTTTTTCATAAGACGTTTAGCTCTTGTAAAAGTATTATTAATGGTGGAGTTGTAATCAACTTAAGTCCATACTCAGTAAACCTAGGACACAAAATGATCCCAACCGTCCATCTTCGTTTGGTATAAATCCAGTTTGGTGATAGTTGCAACACTCACTATCACACCAAGGGTTCTTAATGATATGTTTACTAAAGCTACCTGGAAAGGCTACCTGCTAGTCCTGCTTTAATTATCCCCGAAGCTGACAATCGCCATATTTAAACAGTAAAAGCCGGCTAAATTGGGGACGAGAGGTTAGATTTATGATGGCCAGGTAGGTTTTTATAAGAGAAGAACAATGGGAGATCCGCCGAGGAGAATGGCAAAAGAAATATTACTTTTGGGGGTGGTCCAAGGTGGGGCGTTTGGAAACCTACCAACCCCCACCCCCTGTCAATGTTTACCAAAGCCTTATCTAGCTTCTGGTTTATGCCAGTCCTCTAATTGCGCCTTTAGGGATATTGGTTTTTTTTCCTTCTCCGGCTGATTTCTTTCTTTCTTTCACTAGTTCCTTTCTTCCGACTGAAAATGAATCTGCCTTCGCCTGCTGTTACACTCGTATCGATCCTGGAAGGACTCTCGTAGGGCAGGTAATGGTTTTCAGGAAGTTTAATCTATCATGGAGCAAGGCAAAAAAACTGTACACATTATACAGGACCCGAAATAAATCCTCTGAAGTGCTCATAGAAAGAACTCATTGTTGACTCACAAACCGTAGATTGTTTACTATCTGCATTAATATTTTTGCATGAAATATTTGAAATTTACCTCTGTCAGTGTATTTTGGGCTTTAATGGTATATTTTTTAATCATACATAACATCGCTTAGATGCTATGAGTTGTTTAATGTTTATGCTCATTGCATATATATTTTAAAACTCCTGATATCAATAATAGTATTCACATTAGTTTCTTTTAGAATCATATTGATGGATTCTAACTTAATTGGATACATTTCTTTCGGGCGCAATTTCCAAAATACTTGTGCACTTTGGTGCAGTCAATAAAATAAATGTCCTATAATAAGCAGTAGAAACGATGATGAGGCAATGCAAGTAAAAGATACTCATTAGTTGTTTGGAAATTTCATCAAATTACGTAAGACGTATTGTATTAAAATTTGTTTCGTGAGAATCGGGATTTAGCTACTCAATTGTGATTGAAAAGACATGCACTTTAAAAAATTTAAATTCATTATAATTACTGTTTCCACGGATACCTGTCTAATTATGAATTTTTAAGGTAAACATAGCTCAAACCTTATTTATTATGAGTTTGTCCCGTTCGAGATTGTTTCAATTGATTGAATTGTTCTAACCTGAAACAAAAAGAAGGCAAACTGTTAAAATGAACAAAAAAAAAAAAGGGCCATAAGAAAAAAAAATGATAAACAATTAAAGAATTCACATTTTATTATATTCATTGATTGGATTCATTGAATAAAACAAGACTAATCTTCTAGGTAAAGTTAAAAATTAGTCTTTATTTTTACAGTGATGCGTTTCAAAATTCTCAAACCTAAAATAATTGTTCCAGATGAGCTAATGATTTTCACGGGAACACAAGAGTCACGAGATTCACCTCAATGGTAAACAATTAAGACACTAGCAAAAACCTTGAAATTGTCTTGTTAAAAATGTGCGTTTTAGCCAGTCCAGAGGAACTGATGTTTTTAGTAACCCACTAACACATGCTAGAATCTGAAGGTATTAGAATAGGTACACCTTTAGTAAATACTTTGAAATACATATTAATACTGATTATGATATAGGAGGAAAACATTTGAAATATGAGAAAAAAATATCAATGTACCTAAAAATTATAAATTAATTTGGCTTCATTTATTTATGAATTATAATATATTGATTTTTTTTATTATGAGAGACCTTTTGAACAACATTAAAGATTATTTACAGTAATGTTTGATAATCTGATTTTATTAATACTAAAATATCAAGTTGCATTGAAAAATTATTCGGAGCCCATTGTACTAATCAAGAACTAAAGTTAATTTCCTCCCAAACTACTATTGACACTGTAAATAACTAACATAGCTGCAATCAACCTATCAATTATCATTCTAATTGGTCCACGCTATCATGCCGAATGAATTATTTGATATCCAAGTATCAACAATGACCCATGAAATCGAAACTAATCAAGATATTTAATCTCATCATTAATTAATTTTACTGTGGGCATTATTAGTATATCATATATATATATAACTTATGTGTATCGGACCATTAAACGTAAAAAATATATAAGTTGGGAACGAAGGCTGGTTAAGAACTAACTTTATTCAAATTATAATCCTCCATATATGTATTTACAATGTTTATCAAGGTAGTTTGGAATTAGTGGCTATACTCCCGTAGGTCACATTTTAACTCCCCCCTGCCAGTTTACGAACATCCCCGTAAACTCAAAACACCAACAAACGAAACAAAACAAATACAAACACAAAAAAAATTGTACATCGTTGGTTAAAAATAAAAATAACAAAATTACAGCTTCCTCTATATACATAACTAACTTAATCTAGAATTTCACATGATACACAAAGAATAAACTCGGGTAATTTACCCAAAACTCTATATACAAAAATAAAAGATATATTGCTCTATTCTAGAAAACCGTAACATAACATGATGGTACTTAAAATACACTCTTATGGTCTGGCTTCTCCCACTGGAAACTTAAGTAGCTCGATATGTACAGTTCTCCGTTTCCTGTGTTCAGCCAGACTCTGAACGGTGACAATATTATGTTCCCTAATCGTAATCACTTTGACCGGGCGCTCATACCTCAGAACTTCCTTTGCACGATTCGACAGGATCTTCCTGTAAACAATAGTGCCTATCCCAACGGTACCCATAATATCTTTTACCCCCTCGTTCTCCCTGGCTACTCTCTTGCTTTTCTCCACGACCATTCGTCCATACGATTTCCCCCGCAGTTTCTCGAGCTCTACTCTATTTGTGGTTAGCTGTTCCGCCATGCTCTCGTCTACAATCGTCTCTCCCTCGTTTCTCCTTCGTGCGCGTAAACCAAAAAGAACCCCGTGGCCATATGAATAGAATGGTTATACGCTGATATGGCTCGGAGCATCGCCTCATCTGCTTCCAACCCTTTATCGGCATAGAAAACTCTGAGATGTTCTCCCAACGTATTGTGGAGTTGTTCGATCCCTCCCCTAGTTTTAGGGTGACCGGGCGTATTCCAATGCCATGTAGCCCCTAACCGTTTCATCTCTTGTCTCAACTGAGCATTATCAAATTCTCTATCTCCATCCGAGGAGATCGTATCTGGGACTTCGTAGAATTGAAACCAAGTTTGGAGGGCACCACTCACCGCCGCTGCCGCTTTCTCCTTCACCGGGTGGGCCATGGCTGTTTTACTAAATATATCCACCACCGTCACCCACTGAAAGCCTCTCCACGTGGAACTGTCTATCTGCAGGTCTTTTAATGGTGCTGTAGGAGTACCCGTCTCCGTTTGTAACCCTACCGGAGGATGCCGGTCTTACTTTGTAGAATGGCAAATGACGCATTCTCTCACAATCTCTTCCACCGTTTTTCGCATCCCTACCCAATAGTACTTCCTTTTTAGTGCCACCAACGTCTCATTAATCCCCCGGTGGTTCATCTTCCGTTGATGGTATGCGCTCGTTACGTCCTTTTGCTGCTCCTGATCACGAATGGTCTCTACCATATAGCGGCATCGTATGAATCTTCTGTCGATCCCTATTTTTTCGTACCTCCACAAGTTACGTAACTTGTCCCACACCGTCGCATTTCCCACATACAGATAATGGGTTACTCCTGGTTTAGAGGCGTCTTTTAGTGCTTGACAGATTTGCTCTTCTTAAACTCCGGGTTGTGACCAAATGGTGATGATGGAATGTTTTTTATATTTGGAGAACTCCATTTTTACCATCCCCGTCGTCCTTGTCTTCCAGATGACCTGTCAAGATTTGTAGTTGATTATCTCATCTGTCTCCTCCATCTCTGCTGTTCTCTCGTTTTCCGACTCATCATCCGAGGGTTCCTCATTGTTTTGGAGCTCAGGTCTGCGCTCTCCTTCCCTGTCTGGCGTCCACTCACGCACAAACCTTTGTAAGTCCCCCGACGCTTCTCCTACCTCCGTTTCAATCACGTTCACTTGTAAAGTGCGAGATAGCCAGTCAGCGACAACGTTATCTTTTCCTGGTTTGTACCCCACTTCCAGGTTGTACTGACTTAGAATCTCCTTCCATCACGTGACTCGAGCCGAGGACTCCTTCAGATTACCCACCCACAACAAAGGACGATGATCCGTATGTACTTCAAACCGCCGTCCAAATACATATGGTCTAAAGTGTTGCACTGCCCATACGATTGCTAGCAGTTCGCGTTCGAGTGCGCTGTAACGAGATTCCACATCAGTAAGTCTCCTGCTCACGTATGCCACGGGTCTTTCCCCCTTCTCGCTTTTCTCTGATAAGACCGCCCCCCAGTGCATATTCCCTTGCATCCGTGGTGATCGAAAATGTCTTAGCGAAATCTGGGAATGCGAGGACTGGTTCCATTTGCAACCTCATCATACATTTCTGTATATTCGTTTCGATCTCTGGCGTAATCCTAACCGTGCGTTCCTTCCTCAATAGTTCGTTGAGAGGAACCAGATTTTCGGCCATCTCCCGTACGAATCTGCGGTAGTAATTCAACGTTCCTAACAACCTCCGGATCCCCTTCACATCGCTCGGCATTACCATTTTTCCAATCGCTTTGACTTTTTTTCCATCTGGCCAACTTTTCTTGTGATAATTTCAACCCGAACAGGCGTATCCTGTTAAAGACTTGACTCAAGTCCTCTAGATGACTCGACTCTGACTTGCTAAATACCAGGAGATCGTCCATATAAACTTAGCACATGTTTTCGTCAAGGCCGCGCAGCAATTCGTTCACCGATCTCTGAAATGTTAATCGTGCATTTTTTAATCCAAATGGCATACGGGTAAAATCGTAATGCCCCATTTTAAACATAAACGTCGTTTTGGCCTGGTCTCTGGGATGCATATGGATCTGGTGATATCCGGACTTTAGATCAAGCGTACTAAATATTGATGCTCCTCCCAGCCGATCCAAAATATCTTCCAATCTCGGAATGGGGTATTTTTCATCCCGCGTGTTTTCGTTTAATTGTCGAATTCGACCACTACCCTATATCGTTCCTTTTTGTCCCCTTCGACCGACTTCTTCTTCACGGCCCATAATAGACTATTAAAGGCCGATACGCTATTCACGATAACCCCTTGCCAATTCAACTCCTCGATCTCCTCGCGAATGTGTCCTCTTAACGCTTGGGGTTACCTCCGCTCCTTTACATAGGTGACCTTATCCGACTTCAAATGGATCTCGTGAAGAGTTTCCCCCGTCGCGCTCAACGGATCCCCTTCGTGGAAAAAAATGTCTCCATATTCATCCCTTGCCCCTTTTCTCCAGTCTACCCCCTTAGTGATTACTCCCACGCGCCTAACACTTTCCATCACATCTTGCGTCGTCCGGTACCTCTATTCCCCAATCCGAACTACCCACTGGCCCACTGAGCTACGAATTTGTATCCCTAGTGAGTTAAAAAGGTCGCATCCCTAAATTACCCCGTACATCCGCGGCATGTTTTCTACAACGTGCAGTGTCATCACCTTCCCCTGCTTTCCCCACTTATCTAGGGCTATATCGATTTCCCCGTCTATAGTACAGGACCCACTCAAAGTGACCACTTTACATTGGCATGGCTTAACCTGTGGTTTACACTTCGCTTTAAATAATACATCCAATTTATTCCTACTCACTAACGTACAGGAACTCCCCGTATCCACTAAACATTTCCACCCTTTGCAGAATTCTATAATAGGCAACCTGTCCCACTTCTTTACAACACTATTCACAAAAAGGTTTCCCCTCCTTTCACACAATTCTTATTCTTTACTAACCTTCTCTGTTCTCTACCCTGTGCCCCGTTGCTTATTTCTCCTTCCCGAGGTTCCTCTGCCACCGGAGTCACTGCCCTCCGTCTCCGATCCTGATGCCTCCGAAGATCTGGCCGATTCTGACGACATCCTGCTTCTTCGCCACACTCTTTGACTATTGATCCCCATAGGCTCACGTCGGTCGTGCTCCCTGCGACGTATATATGGGCATTGTCTGGCCATATGTCCCTCATTGTGGCATTCAAAATATCTTGTACGTGGGCACTGGGCTATCAAGTGTCCTGTCTTGCCACACTCATGGCACCTCCTGTCTTCTCTTCTCCCATTATTCCTCTCCACAACTTGCCTTCTTTCTCTCGGTATTCTGTCTCTTCTCCCGAACTCTCCCTCTCTTCTTCTTCCCATATCCTGTCTCCCTTTATTCCTTCCTGCTTCATTTCTCTGATACGAAACTCTACTCCATCCTGGTTCTATCTCCTCTCTCTCATCCGCGTCACGGGCACTCGCGTCTACCATTTCCTGTGCACATTCCATAAATGATTTTTCTCTAGGTAGGCCATCCTTTCTCACCGTATCCCTAACTAACTGTACCTTCAGAACCGTGGTCATAAATATCATCCACGCTTCCACCGCACTTATGTCCATTACTTCTCGCAATTTATCATTTATTTGATTCAGCTTCGCGAGGAGGCCTGCGGCGTACTGGCCATTCGCCTCCCGGAACATTTGCAACATATCCTCTTCTAGGGCCCATCCCCCCCCTCCATAGGCCTTTTTAAGTCTATCTCTGATCACGTGCCACGTAGTATCTTCGTCTGCTTAAATCAAATTCAGCACACTTCTTCTCACCCGTCGAGCCAGTGCCACCCACAACCTTTTGGCATCCAACTCCTCTAGCAGGTCCGCTGTGACCTGGGCCTGAATGCTACTCATAATTCCGTCCCCACCTTTGAGGAAATGGTTTAGTTCTCCTATATCCCCATTACATTTTTCTAGATCTGATATCTCTCTTCGTATATCCTGGGCGTTCGCCTTCTTTAATTTTATTTTCTCTAATTCATTGGTCTCCTGTGCTATCCAGTTGCTTCCTGAGCAGCCAAGTCTGCCCGCGCCATTGCCAAAGTTGTTGATGGTAATAGTGGGATTCCGTGATTTACCTGTTGTGGTTGTTGAGGCTCCAGAGTCAGCGTTGCTGGTCTAAGGACAATTTGTCCTTGCTCATTCATGATTTTACTCGATTACTTCCTCGATGTAAGAGAAAACAAAATAACACATAATCACGACGTCAAGAAAAAAAAATATTCTCACTTTGAACTTGTTAAAAAGTTCCCGGGTTTCGGCACCACTTATGTGAATTGGACCATGATACGTAAAAAAAAAGAAAAGGTTGGGAACGAAATAATACTCTTGAAGGCTGGTTAAGAACTAACTTTATTCAAATTATAATCCTCTATATATGTATTTACAATGTTCATCAAGGTAGTTTGGAATTAGTGGCTATGCTCCCGTAGGTCACATCTTAACTTGTATATATAGATATATATGTATCAGTAACGAACTGACCAATAGTCGTTCAATGATGTAAGTGGATAGCAAAATTTTGAGAATATCAAAGCTATTCTTGTATTTAATGTCCCCCCTAAGTAAAATATTCGATTGTCCTTTCGTGGTGAGTCATTTGTAAAATTCTTATTTGCTCATTAGTTAATTAATCAGCCCATTTCTCTTAAGCAACCCAGCCATGACGTTCGTCATTCCTTTAGAAATTGAATTAATTTTATTATATGCAGAAGAAATTGACGATCAGATAAGGAGATGCAACAAAAATTTGTTGATTGAATTCAGAACTGGAACTTCTTTTTTTTTTTAGAGAATAGAACTGTATTGTGCAATAATTACAATCTGCCTTTTATAAGGCAATAATAATACAGATAAATGATCTCATTCATACCATATTTACAGTCATCATTCACTCGCTCATTCATACAATAGGACATGATTGGAGAAACTGGCCATTGCCAGGACTCCCACTGTCACGCGATTATAGCAGGTCACGAGGCCACTGCCGTTTCAGTCTCCGAGGAGGATTATAGGGATGAGTGGCGCAGTGTAAAGACTGTGCTACAGGATTAGGGTGGTTGGAAAGGCTACTATGGAATTTCATAAACTTGGAAGGGATGAGTTCTAGAATGTAGGGTATATTAAGGTCGTTATAAAGGGTTTTGTTGCTGACATAATAAGGGGCATTTACTATTGTTTTCAGGACTTTGGATTGAAAGGATTGGATACGCATGATGTTCGACTTTTTTGCTGTCCCCTATAGCTCTATTCCGTATGTCCAGATTGGTTTAAGTATAACTTTGTAGATTAGTAGTTTATTTTCTATTGAGAGATGGGATGTCCTTTGAAGTAGTCTGTACAGTTGTCCAAAGCGTCTGTTTAGTTCTTGTCTTTTTAGTCTCGTGTGTGGGTTCCAGGTCAGTCGTTTGTCGAGATGGAAGCCTAAGTACCGTACTGTCTCGGTTACAGGGAGAGGAATAGAATTAAAATAAACTAGTGGACAAGTCTTGCGACAAAGGGTGAAGGTAATGTGGGAGCATTTTGCTTCATTAACTTTCAGTTATTTGTATGATTTTATTTCTTTGTATTTGGATACTCGAACAGAAACTGCAGGAATTACTTTCTTTTTATTGGTCCATTTTTATATGAAGTTTAGAATCTTGTTTTCTATAATCTTTTACAACCATCCAACTCTCAAAGTTTTAATATGTTTCCCAAAACAAAAGTCTCACCCTATTATCAAGTACCGTACTGTCTCGGTTACAGGGAGAGGAATAGAATTAAAATAAACTAGTGGACAAGTGGAACTTCTATGAATACTAGACAGATCAAATGAGGAATAAACTTGCAGTTTTTCTGGCTCCGACCTAATCAGTAGTATCATTATAATACCATATATCTGATCAAGAAGCATTGCTCTAAATCAATCCCACTTTCTTCTATAAGTCCTATAACCTGCAGTTGCCGGCGCCATCACTATACCTTGCCCGCACGACCGTTCAGTCATGCATGACTAATATACATTGCTCCTCTCTGGCCATGGTCCAATTAATTGGCCATTACTTATTGTTTATTATCAACCTTTAACTGTTTTGTACTTTTGTGGTGATCTGTCAATGCCATCTACAATAGTATTTAAAATATAGACGGAAAATTTAAGGAAAATTACATTTTCAAGTTGTTCTAAGCTTTTAAAACGATCTTAACAAGTTCACCTAAGATGAACTGTCACTTAATCTTAAATTACTTTTTTTTTTTTAATTCATCAAAAAATGCTTTTACAATGGCTGAAAGTTAATCAGATTCCCAAAAAAGTAAATATTTCTATGAAGTAGTACATTTGGCAATGCAAGCTGACATTTGAAGCGCTGGTAAAGTCTGCTGTTTGTGTTGTACCTGCTACTAAGCGAAATGTAGGACTCGTGTACATTATTATCTTGAAAATTACAGTATGTACTGGCAAAAGCATTCCTAAATAGAAACATGTTATTTAGTTGGAAGGCAGAAGAGGTGTTTTTGATTTCATCTGTTTAAAACGGCAGCCAGCAATAATAACTATACAAATTAATTTCATCCAATTAAAATAAAATCAAAATCATCTAAGTGATGGTGTGAGAGTTTTTTTAATAGTTCCAGGCAGGGAACAGTAGTCACCAATTCTCGTCAATATTATACAATTATTTTTTTAAATATATTGACTAATTTAAAAAAAAGTTAGGTTTTTTTGTTTACATTTAGTAATTGTATTTAAACAAAAAAAGTAACTAGCATATTTGAAACTGTTGAGGAATACATATATTTCAAATTTCAAGAAATCAATAAAATTTCAGAAGCTAAAATATTGAGAAGTAATTCCTTTTCAAAATACAGTCATATGTACTCAAATGCTTTTGCTCCCTACAAGGCTAACTTACAAGTATCACTGGAATTTTTTCACTGATTACTGAACTAAAAATATTTAGAAAATTCTGACTTAGAATGCTTCCGAGCTGTGAATTAAGAAATTTTAGTAGTCAGAAATGCTGGGTTGTATTATGACGGTAATGATCAATCTTTTTTATCAATATGCTACCAAGTAAAGCTGCACATATATTTAAGGTACAGGAAATCCGGGTAATGACCTGCTATGTCTCATAGTTGTATCATGGCTTCATGAATGTGGAATTTTAATAAGTAGTTTCGACGTATTTCGTACAAACTTTTTTCACGACTGTGCGTCTAAGATAATCAAATATCTGTTAAAATAATCTGAAGTCATTAAACCTGTCACCAAACATGCAATCACATAATTTTTGGAATCCCGTTTTGCATAGAAGTACTACTTTATGCCCCAAAGATGATAAAATTATAATATATCTATCTTACGAACAATAATCAGAAGACCATAATTAATTATTTACTTGCAATTGACGTGTGATGTTTCCATCACATATTAAGGGTAAATAAATGTACGGATATCGAAAATACAATATAAAACGTACTATGTATAACTACTAAAGTATCGTATTATTTCACAAAATCAATTAAACTGTCATTAAAATAGATATTAAAAGCGTATAAAAATTTTAATTTGGCACTCTACATATTTTATAATTGTTAAAAATCTGCCTTTGTTAACGTTATTCAACTTTGATCAGCACACCTTAATTACTGGATATGAAATATAAATGCTCAAAAGTGAGAGACAGTGTACTGTGAAAGTAAGAACTGAGGCAGAGGAAATCCTACGATAGTTAGGACACAGAACGTCCTCTTGGTTGATATGTAGGTGGGGGGCAGGTGGTTGTGAATTAAATCTCGGCGGGAAAAAAACAAAAGGTGTGTTTCTTGTTGTTTTCTTTTAGCGTCTACAGTGGCCCCTTTTTCACGGCAGATATTGGATTTTTATACAAGTAGGTTACTAAATTTTTCCAACTGTGTTATTATGTATGACGTGCTGAGTTTAGATATTATTCCATTCAACTTTGTTCGGAAGTAAAAGCTCTAATTGCTTAGCTCTAATGCGTAACGTAAGCAAATACTCCAATAAGAGACTAATGTATAATATTTACACTGAGTGAAAATCAAGTTTTTCCAAAAAGCTTTAGTCTCTCCAAAAGTATTTAATTTATTTTTGATTACTTATTGCCCAATAAGCCAGATTGTAATTTTGTCATGATAAAGTTTATATATATATATATAAGTAAAAATTTATTTTTAAATCTTCAGTCGACGCCTTATTCAGATCTAGAAATCAAAAAAACATTACATATAATAGAACATCTAAATATTTAAATTATGCTTTAATATATATTGTGTTGGGTTAACAACAACAAAACACTGGGTATTGATTATTTTCTTGATAGATGGACAGTAGAAATATCTTTTATCTTTTATTAAGTTTTTATATATCTTGGGTTATTGTATTTAACAAAGTTAATTTTCAATAGAATGTGAGTTAGCATTCTAAAATTTAATTTTCAGATAAGCCATCAGTCATTGGTCTGTTCTCAACAATCTTTGGAATGTTACCAGTTGTGTTATTTATTATTATTTTATATAAATAAAAAATATAATCAATATTCAGATTTTTTTTGTGGATGGATGTATGAATGAGCGAGTGAATGATGAACTGTAGGTATGAATGAGAGCATTTATCTTAATTACTTATTGCCTTATAAAAGGCAGATTGTAATTATAGCACAATAAAGGAATATATAATAATAAGATGTAAGAAGTTTTATTTTTATCCCTGATGATACTCGAACAGACCAAACGATTACTAAATAAAAGTTTTTCAGAGAGACTCTAAAGCATTTCTGAAAAGTTTTATTTTTCCTCAGTGTTTATGGTACTTTTGCTAATTCATTTAGTTTCAACAATAGTGTCTGCACAGAACGCTATTCACGAGTACGACAATGCAGTAAATTAAATTTTTACTTAATGTTTATGGTATCTATCTATTTCTATGTAAATTCAATTCAAGCTCATGATGCAATGTCTGAAAAAAAAAATACAATATATCTTTAAACATTTTGTTGTGGTCACCTTTTAATTATGAATAATTATAAGTTCCCCTCTTCTCGTATCAAACCTTGTATCTATGTCATCAAATGAATATCAGAAAATATGTATCTATTTTTCATTATGTTTAATAAAGGTTATGACGTCAGTGAGAGTGGGGAGAGGAAGGAACTAGTGGGGGAAACAGCCGTAGGTGGGGACTTATCCCCACCCTACTGGCTGGCTTCCTATATAAGCCCCGGCATAAGAGGGAATTAGCATAATGGACCGGACCGTCACTTGGAACACTACTCTCTCCTCTCTCTGCACAGGCGCTTGCTGCTCTACTCAAACCATGGTCTTCTCATTACACTACCTCTGCATCTCTCTCTCCTAACCTCGCTATGTTTTAGTCCGGCGTTGTCAGACCCTACACCTTCCTAGTAGGAATCTCTGCCTTCGTCTCGCTAAAACTAGCACCTACTTGGAAGAGACCTCTCCCTCGCGGACGACGGTTGCTCGTGGCCCTGCAACTTTTACCTAGTAGCGTTTCCCACGGCAATCCAGTCTGCCTCTCTCCGGTTCACACTCACCTTTGGGATCCGGATGGTTTTCACCTACCCTTAGATACCGAGTGTGAATTCGTGGTCATTCCAAGACCACATAAACTACCTATAAACCTCTCCTGTACCTCTTCTCCTGAACATAGTGCTTTGTCGGGGCACACACCTTCTAAATATCTTATAGAGTCAGATCAAAGCGAACTAGGCTGCCTGCCGACTAGGCCGACAGCCAGGGTGAAATACCACAGGTCCACCCGCCTTATCTCTTTCTAGGCGCTCGCCGGACGGCGGCTCAGAGGTTGCAGTGACCCTAGCCCGCGGTGGTCGTCTCCTCCCCACTTTGGAGATACTCGGTTATCTGAGCCCAACACATTTTATCACGAGTTGCCATAATAAATAAAAATATCTTACCTGCACATTCCGATATCTATTGTAAAATTATTAGTTTTAAAATTAAGAAAAAATGTTGCTAACTTTATTTATTTAGATTTGAAAAATCATACTTGTCAGCATTCGTGTTAAAAATAAATGGAGTGGATTATCTGACTACAGCCAAACGTAAACATCTCTGATTATTATTTTTGACTTCTCGTGTCAAATTTTTCATGGTGTACTTTTTTTTCAACAGCTCGGATAAAATAAAATGCATATTTCGAATTACATCAGAGTGGTTAATCGTAAAATAAATTGGCCTTGTTTATTGTCATGTGTGTTTATGTGTTATTGCCAAGTTTATTTTTTTCTCACATTTAAAATAGACATCAAAGATCCTGTGAAAAAAATTATCTGCTTAAATGCTGTGGATATTTCTTCACTTAAATAGTGATTTTAGAAGATGTAAGAAAATTATAATTAATCTTGAACCGTACTATAAATTAAGTTTTGAAATCTATTGGTGGTTTATTTAAGAACTAATTATCCCTCCTTGAGTCGCATGTTTCTAAATGGTGTATAATTAAACATTTTCCCCCCTGCTCAAGTTCACAGGGATGTTCTTCCAGGTAGCTACCCAACTATTGTCGCTCAGCGGTCCTTGGTTTTTGTCCTTCTTCACTATTTTCCCGAAGCATTATACTCTATTCGACTTAGTTGTACTTTCAAGTTTATCTATGTTATTTATTTGCATAATTCTCTACTACTTCGCTAAAAAAACATAATTTTCACCTGTATGGTTCATACATGTTATATGTTCAGTCTAAGCTCTTGTAAAATTATCATTAGTTTCAAAATAATGATGAATTAAAAATGTATGCTAGTAGTAATAGACAAGGACTCTTTTACAATAAGAGCACTGTTTTAAGGTGTCTTGTCCACCAATATTCAACACCAGGAGTAATATGGACAATTAGTTGTGCTTTCAGTCCTGAAATATATGGACATGTTTATGTTTACCCCATTGTTCTGATAAAATAGTCTTCTAAACTCGTTTTTTTGTTATGTAATTTTTTGGTAGGTCAATCGTGAAAATCTTTGCTAATTGCAGTTTCACTAATTAAGTCAAAAAAGTAGAAAAATAAAATATTATAATTTTTAAATATAACCGTTATTGTGTGTAGAAGGAAAAAAAATAAAACTAGTTCAGACTAAGTACAACGGGTAATAAATTACATTTTAACGATCCTCAAAATAATATAATGTTTAATAAGAAGTTTGGTATTGTTATTTATTTGAATAAATTAAATTTTAGTAAAACCGCTGGAAAAAAACATGGGTGACTATCGGTCTTCGAAAAACACGTCCGACATAGTGGATTTTACAGGATCAGTATTGATGTCATTATCACCTTCATTTAGTCTTCATTACTCTTTTATTACTTACATAACCTATTTTTCTCCTCTTTCACTTGTAGGGGACATGCAACCAATCAGGCCAGTAAATTTTTTTTATGTCTCTAGTTACTGATGAAAAGTAATTACCTAGTAATTAATAAAGTAATTAAGTGTGTGGTTGGGTCATGACAGATAGTGGCATTTACACTTATTGTGTATGGATCGCTTAGCAGGAGTTACTAAGGAGTGTTACCAGCCATGTATAGCGCAAGTTAAAACAAGTTTATTTGATTAAAAGGCTTTCATAACAGATATAACGATTTCATAAAACATAAAAACAAAAAAAACGACTTATATTAAATTTTTATGTTTTTGAGATGATTTAAACAATTGGAACATATTTTTATTTTATTTTTTTTACCATAAAATAACCGAATAATAAAATAGAAAACTAAAATCTTGATCCTTTCATCGTATGAAACTAAATGGAAACCGTCCTCTCTCGGCTGTTTTCACAATTAATGGAAATGAAAAAAACCAAGGGGATTTATTTAGGTAGATGATTGCTCCAAAATATTTATCTGGGTAAAAAAATTCCGCTGCGGATATGAAAAATACGCTTGTGGGAGAAAAAAAAAACTACGGTCTCATTTATATGCAAATATGTGTGGCAATGGAGGGAGGTCACAAAGACAACCTACACTGCACTCTCTGTTTAATGCAGGTGTGTGCACTAGAAGGTGCTCGCGGTAACAACAGACGGAGTAGTGCATTCCCACAGGAACCAAGGAGTTATTTAGGTCGTGTGCTTGAATGCGTCTTTTAAATTAGATTGTGGGATTCTGCTCTGTAAAATACTGGATAACAGAACATCACAGTGAAAAATGGTTTTGCCTCTTTTTTGTGTAGAATGGGCACTCACTGCCGAAAGCTTTGTGGTCTTTATTTTATTAATGTTACTGATATCAGAATGTTTCAAGGAAGGATCACTGTGTGCCTTTAAACAAAGGTTATTTTATTTAAAAAAAAAAAATGTTACGTCCTTTTGACAGTATTCGTATTTCTTACATATCCAAAACATTTTGATTTATGTAATGCGAAATAATGGTAGATGTTATGATTTGATAGATAACATTTATTTATATTTTTCTTTACAATTAATATTGTATTTATATGATACGGTAATTATGTTCATGTTATTATTTATAGAAATATCACAATCATATAATTGAGAAATTTTATATTGCTAGGAACAAAACGCCAAATTGTCACGCCAAGTTGCTGCAATAAATAAATATTATATAACATAATAATTTCCGTTCAAGTTAATTATTTGTGTCATTTTCATTTCTGGTTTTGAGTTTACTGTTTGTTTGAGATTGACCCCTTGGGGGTCCTTATGGGAACCAAAATGTTTTTTTTTCATTGTGGTGATGTAAAAGGAGGTAAGAAGTTGAAAATAAGCAATATTACAGAGCGAAAAAAATCGTTTCATCAAACTAAGGCATCATTGGACTGGGATTTTAAACATTTGCCAGGATGAGAACTGGTCCGTAGAAAACGTAAAGTAAAAAAGTTGTAGAGGGGCAAAAGTTGTTTATTTCATATTATTATTTCAGCGAAGTCTAAGAAGCATCGGAAGATGAATGACAGTTTAATTCCAGATGACTTTCCGATTTCGACTGTCATAGTCGCCTTAGTCTCAAGAAAACATTGAATATTACAAGGGAGAGGCCTGAGGAGACGAGGTCTCGGAGGCCACTAGCTGAATGCTAACGCAGGCAGGACTCTCAGGTATAGCTCAAGCCTAAACACGTCCCTCTGCTCGGCACAATTATTGCAAGGCCATTGATTGAAACTGCCTTTAAAGAATCCCCCCTCCTCGCCATTGCTCCTGCCGATAAAGAATGGATTCTGTAATTGCATTTGGAACCTCCTTTTTATTTTCCTCTCCTTCACCGTGCCACGCCGTCTATAGAGGTCCTCTTCCCTATTGACAAGGTTTAATAAGGTGATGAAAGATGTCTGACGTTTCTTCTTATTTCCTTCTCTCTCTCACAGCTATTTCACTGATTTTCTCCTTTAGGAGAATCTTTGCACACCGGTTAAATAAAAAAGAGGAGAAAGTCTCGGCTGACACCTTCCACCACCACCAGCTCTCAGATTGATATCGGACGAAAATGTCAATCATGATGGTTTATTTTAGTCAAAAACGTTTGTTAATGACTCTCTTCTTATTTATATTTGCTTAAACTTTATTTGGTGTATTTTTTATTTTGTTTATATTGAATATGTCGGACGTGTTGCCAGCGTGCGTTAGAGGTCGCAATACTACTATCCTCACGAAGTCAATTGTTTGGTTCACGGCTATTCCTCTGACGTTTCCTATGACCTTTCTGTGATAACGTTAACATACTTGAGAGAGGATCTGTATGCTTGACGAATCATCTCTTCTATAGCCAGCAGGCGGGCGGTTGGACCAGTATGAGCATGATCATTAGGGAGACGAAGCCGATACACACTGAGTCTAATTCAAGATTCAGGGGGACAAAAACGTTTTATTCTACGATTTGATAGTTGTGATTATGATGAGTAATATTTTTTGTAATAAAAAGTACGAAATAAAAACTATTTCAAAAAAGAATCGGTATTTTTATGGTAATAAAATTATGTACAGAATTTAACTCACCATGAATTATACAATAAAATTAAAAAATATACTTTATTGACCAGCAATAGAGTCAGGATAATGGCCGCGGATTCAACAAAGTATTATTTTGGGCGTGACTCGACCTTAGTGTAATAAATGAAAATGCATAAAAAAAACCCATCAGTAGCATCGGAGCTCTCAGATACCTGATTATACGTTTTGTGACCAGATCTCATCCCCAGTTTATAATTAATATGAATAAAAATATTGAAATGTAGATTTTTAGAAATTCAGTTTGGGCTTCAATTCAACGAGGAGTAGTTTCATCCAGAATGGCTTGAAGTTTAATTTTGGCACGCATTTCTATCACAGATATATGTTCATCTGAAGGGCAACACAACTTTTTGAACTTATAAGCCTATTATAAGACGGATAGACTTGATGTCCCGCATAAATTACCACATTTGCGCCTGTCTATAAAAGTGACTGGTGCGTTTCGTGACTACGTAATAAGCTAACGCTCAATTACCTGGCACCACAAGTAACATCACCATGTTTCCTTTTTTCTGAATAATTTGAACATTTTTTTATCAAAGTACTTACGTTTCTATGACCCTACAAACGATTTGCTAATTTGCGATATCACGGTCTTTAACCCGTTCTTTGTTTTTTGTTGTTAAACGTTTTTTGTTTTTGAAAGACAAGCCTTTGAAGTTCTTTTTGTGCCAACCCTCAAGGCCGACCTCTTCCAGACGACGAAGAAGCACTTGGGTGATACATACTTATGTTAAACTCCATATCCTTCTAATTCCTTCCATAATCCTGCTATAACAAGTTCTACTATTTTATTATTATTCTTCTATTAATCTATTAGTCTACTTTCAAAGGTGAATAGAAAAACCTCACCACGAACAACTAATGTGAGAGTTAAAGACAACAATTGGTAGCCTACATATTGGATTTTTTGTTACGATCTAACTCAATTGGTTTACGATATCAGGATGATTGTTACCTTAAGGGGATAGGCTGAACCATAATTAAAAACTAGAATGAAGCCTAACCTAGTGTATACTGGGTGCATTTCAAGAGTGTGTGCACTAGTTTTACATAGTACATGTAGTGTTGGCTGGCTTTCGTAAGCTATTTAGTGAGAATTTACATATAAATGAGATTCAAATTTTTCATCTCATAGTGTTACACACTTCCATCCCCTTCTGCCCCTTCACAGGATAAATATTATGATCCTGTCAGTTTTCCAATTCCCTCCCCCTCACCCAACTATGTGTATTATAAAAATACCAACCACCCTTCTCCACATTTTTTTATAAAATTAAATGAATATTTTACCCCATAACTGATATGTTTCCATATTATGTTTAGGATAGAAAAGTAATACAATATAATATAATGGCTGTTACAACAAATGAAAGAGTTTTTTATCCATACAACTGACAATTATTATCTTGTGTGGTGCTTCAATTAAGAAAACTTACATACTTGTGTAATTGTAAGTAATTAAGTAAGTATTTAAAAAATAGATGTGCTACACAATAATTGTTTTGGGCTTTATAGTATCTGTATATGATATTTTTCTTTTATAATTTAAAAAATAATAATGCTGGTTTGCTCAACAATAATATTACCCCTTTTTTCAAAGTTTTACGCTCATGAATACCTAAAATTGTTATAACCGTCTACTGTAGCAAAATTTCATATCTTATATGATATATCATGCCTCAGATGAATTTCTATTATAATATACCAATGACAAAAATATAAATATCACTAAAAAAAATTAAGAAGTAAACATTTGTACGTGTTCTTTGAAAAATATATGTTATCGTCTTCCGGTTGTAGACGATCAAAGGAAAAGAGAGAATATGGATGGTAATAATGCACACAGGTTCGATTGTTAACTGGCTTTATTCTGTTCTCATCCTCTATCTATACCCAGGCATTGTTTACACTAGGCCCTGTGGTATTAGGCTTAACAATGTCTTGCCACTAGCCATAACACCCCCCTACCAGTTTACGGACATTCCCCGTAAACTTATACACATAAAAAATAATAAAAAAATTTTGGTTTACCAAAGAAATGAAATTTGGACACTGATAAGATAAAAAGACGCAAAACAAAAACGTTCTTCCATTGTACACAGAAGAATTATAATACGAACACGAAGAGAAAAAACAAAAACAAAAAACGACACTACTGTCAAAATTAATATATAACTACAACACTCGACTCGAGTGCGTGATACGCTGACTAGATGTTTTTAGACCCTTCCTCCAAAGCTCAGACCGAAATTAGGTTGCACCACCATGCCACTCCGATTCCGCCGCTAGAAACTTCAGCTGCTCCAAATGCACCGTCCTTCGTTTTATTGGGGGTGTGATGCTCTCGATGGTTCGCTGAGGGTGATCACTCGGAAAGGCCCTCGTATCGTGCTAATTCTTATCCTCTGTTGGAGGTCTTTTGACGATATACGACTGTACTGAGTTTGAGTTTCCTCGCAGTATCGCGGACCTGGAGGTTGTCTTGCGCTACCCGCCGGCGTTTCTTCTCTTTAAGTTTGCTCCATACGGTCGCCCCCTGCTTCCCCAGTGCGATACGATTATTGACGACGCACGCTGCCATGTCGTCATCTATGACTGTGCTCCTGTAATATCTCTGATATCCTCTGAGTCTAAATAGCCCTGTGGTGGACCCTGTGGCGGAATGTACCAAGTGGTTGTATGCGATGAGGGCCTTCTCCATCGCCACTCTCGGTTCTAACCCTTTTCCCCCGAGGTAGATACGCAGGTGGTCACTGAGCGTACTTTGTAGTCTTTCAATGCCCCCCCCCGACTCTTCGGGTGTCCTGGGGTGTTGAGATGCCAACGTATCTACAGCCGCCGCCTCGGCCTTCATCTCTGCATTATCATACACCCGTCCTACGTCGGAAGCGATGGTGTCTGGGACGCCACAGAACTAATTTGCTAAACTTGCAAATTAGGCAAGAGTATGCCGACATTTTCTTCAAAGAGGGGGATCAACTTGGCGTAACGGGAGAGACGGTACACGAGATACCGCTCAAACAGGACCGTGTGACGTATGTTAAGGAAAGGAGATACCCGCAAGCGCTGAGACAGCATATCAGGGGGGAAATAGAGGAGTTGAAGAGGCAGGGAATCGTAGTTGACAGCACATCTCCATACAATAGTCCTCTGTGGGCCGTAAAAAAGAAAGGAGTAGTCGGAGATGAATAGTACCGAGTTGTCATCGACTACAGGAAACTGAATGAAATACAGTGGACGAAAGATACCCCATTCCTCGATTCGGGGACATTCTCGACCTACTAAGTGGGGCAACTATATTCAGCACACTCGATCTGAAGGCGGGATCATCAGAGAGCTCAGCACAATACGGCATTCACATTTGAACGCGGGCACTACGAGTTCACCAGAATGCCTTTCGGGGTAAAGAATGTGCCAATAACTTTCCAAAGATAATGGACGAACTCTTGAGAGGCATCGAGGAATCTTACTGCCAGATATATATGGACGATCTCCTAGTTTTCAGCCGAAGCAAGGCAGAATATCAAAAGCACTTTAGACAGGACTGAAATTATCGGCGGAAAAATCACTTGTTGGGCAAGCACAAGCCAGATTTTTGGGCTATATCATCTAAAGAGAGGAAGTGCAAACCGATCAGAGCAAAGTCAAGGCAATCCAGAGGATGATCATCCGAAGGACGTCAAAGGAATCCGGTGCCTTATTGGATCGTTGAACTATTACCGAAGGCTCGTACCGTAAATGGCAGAATGCCTCGTCCTGATCAATAATCTGCTGAGGAAGCAACAGAAAGTCAATATCACCCCAGAGATGGAGAACAACATTCGGCGGTGCATGGAACGGTTACAGGGGGAGCCTATCCTCACCTTCCCGGATTTTGCACACCCGTTCACCATTACCACGGACGCCAGTGAATATGCGTTGGGGGCGGTACTCTCACAAGATCGCGACGGAGGAGAGAGACCAATCGCATGTGCTAGCAGGCGCCTTACCAATCCCGAGAGCAGATATAGCGCGCTTGAACGGGAACTTCTGGGAATCGTGTGGGCGATAGAGCACTTCCGTCCTTACGTCTTGGAAGACGATTTAAGGTCCAAACGGACCATCAATCTTCTACAAAGGGAGGGGAAGGAGTCGTCGGCGCGCATAACCCGATGGAAGGAATTCCTTAGCCAGTACAAGCCAGGGCGAAAGAATGTGGTAGCGGATTGACTGTCGCGTGCAATAGTCGTCAATGCCATCGAACAAGAGCCGGCTAGATCATCGCAAAATATCAGGCAATATATCCAGGAATGGTCACCCGGTGGATAAGGAGCGTCAGACCGGCCCAAGGGGACTGACACAGAAGACGTCACGGGAGACGGCAGCTCACCAGAAGACCTGGCGTCGGATATCGAAGACATGGAGGACATAATTTATGATAAGAAGCATCAAATCATTTGGATCACAAAGACGACAAGGCTGCTTTAGACCGAATATGGAAAGTACGGCCGTTGTGAAATCGTGAAGAATCCCCTTCCTGTGTGCTCTAAAAAATTAAACTGCTCCTGCCCCAGTGACGATTTGTCTATTGACAATTTCAACCCAAAATCTCTTAATCTCCTAAATACGTTCCGGAGGTGTTGAATGTGTTCCAATTCCGTTCGGCCGAAGATCAGGTCAACATACAGGTCAACCACGTAAATTTGACACATATTTTCGTCCATTCCTCTCAGAAGTTCATCCATGAGACGCTGAAAGGTTATTGCGGCATCTTGAGACCAAACGGCATTCTCGTGAACTCAAATTGCCCTCTTTCAAACGAGAACGCCGTTTTATGTTGGTCATGCGCAGCTAGCTTGATCTGATGGTACCCTGCTGTTAGGTCTAATGTGCTAAAATATTTCGCACCGTTGAGTCTGTCTAGGATGTCTTCGAACTGCGGGATCGACTATTTTGCGTCCAGGGTATTGTCGTTAAGTTTCCAAAAATCCACCACGATTCGGTACTTTTCCTCACTTTCTCCTGGTTGACTTTTCTTTTTCACTGCCCACAAAGGGCTATTCGCTTCTTACGGAGAAGTGATATCTCTAATGATCCCTTGGTGCTTGAGATCCTCGATGTCCTTCCTAATGTGTTGTCTGAGAGCTTGCGGATGCCGCCTCCCCTTCACATACGTCACTCGCTCTACTTTTAGCGGGATCTCATTTAGCGTTTTCCCCGTTGCTCCTAGCGAAAAAAAATCCGTAAACTCACTCCGCAGACTCTCCCTCCAACCCCCTACTCTCTTAACCGCTCCTATTTGCGCCGTTTCACCCCTTACGCCCCCCCCCCGGCTTCGATAGGTTCGCTTCCCTAGTTTGATCCTCCAGTTCTCATCCTCGTTTTTCATTCACGCGCCTACTTTTCCCATTAAATCACACCCCACTATTATCTGGTATTCCCGTGGCATGTATTTTATGCCACCTATTACTTTCACCCATTCGTCCAGCCCCACGACCGCTTCTCCCATTACTTCGCTGGGTCCCCCTATAGTATGTTATTTACACTTACATACCTCGACCTAGTGTGCCCTCTCTCCTCCACGCAACCTCTCAAACGCACCAGGAGTTATTATTGTATTGGTGGTGCCAGTATCAATGAGGCACCTCTCCCCCATCCCGAACTCAATAATTGGCAACCTGCACATCCTTTCCCGCACTGTATTGCACCTTAGGATGCGGTCGCCTCTCTGCTGCCACTCTCCTCAGGCCTCCGTTTGCCACTCCCATCTGCGCGATGGATTCTTCTGCCACTCTCGTCGTCTGCACCCGCTGCGCTTCGACTACTCCCCCTCTGTTGAACTCGATGATTCGTCGCCCGATGATCCATTTTCTCTAGGTGTCACGCTCCGCCTCTCCTGGATTTCCTGGTCATTCACATCCATTGGTTCTGCTTTGTGAAATTCCTTTCGACAAAACACGTATGGATATTGTCTAGCTATGTGTCTTTCTTCCCATCACTCAAAGCGCTTAGTACGAGGGCACTGAGCTACCAGATGGCCCCTCTTTCCACAGCCATGACATTTCCTATCTTCTTTCCGAGGTGCCTCGTCCCTCCCAATCCTCTCTCTCCCGTCGCCCCCCTGTCTCTACCGCCAAATGGCTTTTCCTGTATCTTCCACACCGCTTTCGGGGTCCTGTTCTCCTATTTCCGCTTTCTCCTATATAAGATCCGGCTCCAATCGTTGTTTTCTTCGTGCATTTTCACTTCTTCCTCTCTTGCGCTAGCATCAATCATTGACTTGGCGCATTCGAGGAACGATCGCTCATTAGGGAACCCTTCCTTCCTTCACGTCTCCTTCGCCAATTAGACCTTTAAGATCGTAGACAGATACCTCATCTTTCCCTCCACTTCCTAGGCGCTAGTAGTCTCTCTCATTTTCTCATTTATTTTATTGTAGTGGACTACCAGGACTGCAGCATACTGTCCACTATTCGGTCTCGGAGATTTCATTTCTTGAAACATTTGGAAGATATCCTCCTCTGGGGTCCGTCGTCTCCTGCACTTTCATCCATGGCAGCGAGTTCGCATGGGCTTCAGCCATGGTTTCGTGAGGTAACTGTGGAACATCAAACGCTGCCGGCCGCAACTCCACCATTACCTACTTTAAATAACACGAAAGCGAATGAGAAAAAAAAAAATAAATAAAAGCCAACTCACACGTCAATGACTCAAACCCACTCCGCTCCCGGGTTTCGGCACCAGTTAATGATCGTCAACGAAAAACTTGAAGAAAAAGAAAATAGGTTAAATGAAATCACAGATCGAAAGTTGTCACAAGACTGTTTATTGAGCGTTTTTAATCCTCTCTATATACATTCGGGATGTTTACATCCCGATGACTTGGGGATTAGGCGGGCTACCTACGATGTCCAAACCTTAACTTATATATATATATTGAAACCTACCTCTTTTTCTACCATTCTATTTTTCTAATTTATTAGTTCAATTGACCTTAACTAATTTGGTAGGTCCGTCATGAGATCTTTAATTCAATTTGTTTTTTATGTCTTCGACATAGGAAATTATCCCGATTGAATCGCCCGATCTCAAGGCTAATGTTATAGTTATTAATAAATTGAGAAACTGGGAATTGTGAAATATATACAAGTAAAATGTTTATAACAAATGATTATAATTATAAATAGTGCTGACATTAATTATATAAAAAAATATTCAATTCCTTTTGAACAAGGATAGTTACTACTAATTAGTTATATAAAAAAAATGATAATTGAGCTCAATCTCTTTTTAATGGATCCATAATAAAAAAAAACAATATCTATATCACCCAATCGATGATATCCGTGTAACCTTCTTCTTCTTCTCCTCTGCTTGTGTTGATGACCGTCAACGGAACGGGAGCTTGCTCTGCTTTGCTCTCTGGCTCTTGGCTAAGACTGACTAAAACTCGCCCTTCGTCTCATCCCCACTCCTAAGAGCATAAGGGCAGATGCTGGACAAAGTGGGAGGGTGGCTGGTCATGATATTCTCAAATATCATGAATGTTACAATTGCCTTCCCTTATAAATAAAAAAAATTTATGAAAATTTTTTTTTTTTTTAAGTGGATCCACAATATTATGTTGCTGCGTTCGGTTTGTTGAATTGGTTGTTTATAACGGGTGTTGAAATTTTACAAAGTTTATAGTAATAATAGTTCAAATTTTGCAAGGTTTTAAATTGCTTGAAAAGCGTACAAGTTGTTTTAAATTTTTTTTTTTTTTTTACTTAACTAAATTATTATGCTAATTAGTATGGATTAGTTCGAAGGTACATTGTTTTATGGATCATAACGCGATTTGGAAAACATTTGTTGAAAAGACGGTTGAGTGTGATTAGTAATACATATTGGTTTTTAATTAAAATACTAGACAATTCTACTGGTAATTAGTAACAATAGAGAAAAATTGTTGAGTGTGTGTGTGTGATTTGAATATTTTACCTGAGTGAAAAGATAGTGTTTATAAAAAAATTATAAATGTTACGAAAAGATAGGGAGGTCGTTGTCGTGTATAAAATTGTATGAGCTCATTTTATTTCCTTGCTATAAAATTAATTATAATGGACTTAAGCATTCAAAGAATATTTATGATCTGTTTTATAGATTAAGTGATAATGAAAGCAAAAACTTCACTTGCTGATAATTCCATAGACTTTACTAGGGTCAATACTTCTAATAATAGTTTTGTTTTTGTTTGTATAAACTTCTAAAGTTTATGTGTCATCCGATCAGTATTATTTTCATTTAATAATGAAAATAATAAAAGAAAACTATAATTTTTTTCTTTTTTTGAAGTCATATTGTATCGAACAAAAAACATCCCTGTAATTATTTTTAAATGCCTTCCATTCATTAATTTTAATGTTGTTCAAATCAAACACGCAAAAAGGAATTTCATCAAGATGAGCTGGAATTTGAGATTCCAATTTCTTCATATCCAAAACTTTATTTTGAATTATTTTTAAATTTTTCACGTTATCGCTGGTTGTCTGCTGATGCTCTGTAATTTGATCTTTCAACGAAATCACTTCTCCTTTCTTGATATTCGCTGTATCTTCTAACTCTGAAAATTTATTTTCCAACAAACTCATATTATTCTCATCGTCAAGCTTTATTAGATCATGTTGACGTGAGGTACACTCATCATTGTTATCTGCAATCTTCTGTTCATCCTCCAATGACGTCATTTTCTCTTCATTATCCTTAATTGAATATAAGCTAAGATCTGTCTGACAATCAGCATCAACTAGTTGTGACTTTGTTAAATTTATTTTTTCATGATCTGTCGTATTTTTCAATAGAATGATTTCTTCTTTTAATTTTGAATTTACATTATTATTTACTTGGAGTGTTCTCTCCTCACAAATTCGCAATTGTCTATCTAATTCATAGTTTACATCCGTGTAACCTTGTTCGAATTTAGCCGATCTTCCCGATTTTATTTCTTCCCTTAATTGATCAAACTTCCCGATCAACTCTTTTTGTTCTTTAATTGCGTTAAATTGACTGTTTAATTGGGCAAGGATTAGTTGTAACAACTTGGCATGATTTATCGTGGGTTCGGGGTCGGGGGCTGAGGGGTCTCCTTTAGAGGCTGGGTTTGACCCAACCCCTGTACCTGATGAGTCTGACCCGCACATGTTTGTGTTCGTCATTGTGTAACAAATGTTAAATTAGAAGAAAAATATAATATGTTGGTAAATAGTTCTAGTTATTATTCTAACATGCAATACCTCACAATTCCTTTGGTTTCTTTAGAATTTTTGAAGTTAATCCCGGAGCGGCCCCCATTGAAACCTACCTCCTTTTCTACCATTCTATTTTTCTAATTTATTAGTTCAATTGACCTTAACTAATTTGGTAGGTCCGTCATGAGATCTTTAATTCAATTTGTTTTTTATGTCTTCGACATAGGAAATTATCCCGATTGAATCGCCCGATCTCAAGGCTAATGTTATAGTTATTAATAAATTGAGAAACTGGGAATTGTGAAATATATACAAGTAAAATGTTTATAACAAATAATTATAATTATAAATAGTGCTGACATTAATTATATAAAAAAATATTCAATTCCTTTTGAACAAGGATAGTTACTACTAATTAGTTATATAAAAAAAATGATAATTGAGCTCAATCTCTTTTTAATGGATCCATAATAAAAAAAAACAATATCTATATCACCCAATCGATGATATCCGTGTAACCTTCTTCTTCTTCTCCTCTGCTTGTGTTGATGACCGTCAACGGAACGGGAGCTTGCTCTGCTTTGCTCTCTGGCTCTTGGCTAAGACTGACTAAAACTGGCCCTTCGTCTCATCCCCACTCCTAAGAGCATAAGGGCAGATGCTGGACAAAGTGGGAGGGTGGCTGGTCATGATATTCTCAAATATCATGAATGTTACAATATATATACGTATAAACAAAAGAAATTATAGATATACGAAGATATTATGAGAAATTATTGAATAAAAGTGATTCTGGAGCCACCATTGAATCTTATAAAAATCTGTTCCAAACTGGTGGTGTGGCAGACTCATATTTGGCCTTAATATTTCCTCCCTGCCCCCCTTACCCCTACCTGGCCTAAATAAGGGTTGTATTGTGCTCTACAACTCGATTTGGCCAGGTTTCAACCCCCCACCCTACTGCTTTTCAAAGAATTTCAATTTATGGTGTTACCGGAGGCTGGATCTAGAATTCCATTAACGCTGCCTCTACTGTTCGACTTGGCAAACTGCTGCCGCTCCGAGGAAAAGAAAGAAGGAGGCCACCTGAAAAAGAGGGTTATCCCCAATTTACATCCCTTTGCAAGATCGGTCGACCTGAACTGAGGAAAGTAGAATCAATAGTTTATTTAAAAATGCTGTGGCCAAAGTGGTTTTGATTCATTTTGTTATATATTATTGCAATAACATTAACCAAATTATATATTTCATATCTATTTAATTAATTTTGTTTATTTATTAAGTATTATGAGTATTTATTTATGTGTTTTTTTTAGAATTAATTTAGTTTTTTGTACTGTCGAATCCATCATTTGTTAAGTTAGCAGTAAAAAAATAAAGCAGTGTACACATGTGCATGGTCTCAGTGGCCGAAGGATGTGTTATTATATTGCATCCCGTAGACCTCAAAGTGTCCCTGAAAACATACCAAGACCTACACGATGGAGTGCATTCTTTCCCGTACTTCCACTCCTCACCTTACTCCTCAAAACAATACTCGCTACATAACTGTTGAAGATTTCCTCATTTCACCTGTACCTCTCTTACTTCCACCAAAAGCCGTTAACCCCTCTGAGGTCAACTACCTTCTGAAAAACTTACCTTACCAAAAATCCTCTAGATATGATCTCCTTACCCCTCAAAATCTCAAACAACTTCCTCCTAAAGCTATAACCTTCCTAACCTACATATACAATTGCATTATCCGAACGACGCACTTTCCTCTCCTCTGAAAACACTCCATCATTGTCCTATTCGCCAAACCCGGAAAACCACCCAACGACGCCTCATCTTACCGTCCAATTAGTCTACTCCCTATCCTCTCAAAAATATTTGATAAACTCCTCTTAAAATGTCTACTTCCAATTGTTGAATCCAATAACCTTTTTCCTACACACCACTTTGGTTTCCGTCAACAACATTCTACTGCTCAACAAGGCCTTCGCGTTGTTGATCACATTTCCTTAGCCCTTGAAACTGAACAGTATTGCACTGCTTCATTTCTGGACATAGCTCAAGCTTTTGACAGGGTTCGTCACACAGGTTTGCTTTACAAGCTCAAATATATTCACCACAGATCCTTTTCCTAATCCTACAGTCCTACTTTCTAAACCGCTTCTTCCAATAGAATATTCTAACTACTATCCCATAAAAGCAGGGGTTACACAGGGCAGTGTCCCATCCTGCATATAACCTATACAAGGGTGATGTATCCTCTACCCTCAATACCTTCTTGGCCACATTTGCAGATGATTCTCGTCATCCCACCCCATATAGCATCCCATAACCATCAAAGACACCTTGATGGGATCGAGCATTGGTGCAACCAATAGCAGATCAAAGTTAATGAAACAAAATGTTCCTAAATTACCTTCACCCTCTGCCGCAAGTCTTGTCGACTAGGTTTTAATTCTATCCATCTCCCTGTATCCGAGATTGTACGGTACTTTGGCTTCCATATCGGCAAATGGCTGAACCGGAACCCACATACGAGGCTAATAAGACAAGAACCAAACAGACGCTTTGGGCATCTGTACAGACTACTTCAAAGGACAACTCATCTCTCAATAGAAAATAAATTACTAATCTAGAAAGCTATACTTAAGCCAATATGGAAATATGGACTAGAGTTATGGGGGAGAGCAAAAAGCTCGACCATCAAGCGTACCCAATCCTTTTAATCAAAAGTCCTGAGAACAATAGTTTTGCTCAGAAATCACAATAGCAAATGAAGATAAATTATGGTAACAAGATGACGGATTGAATAAGGGGAAAAATCCCTTTATTGAAAAGAAAACAAATTACTTCCGTTTAAAATTTTTCTATGAATATTTTTTTAATTAGAGAATAAACGTTTTATCATGCCCTTATTTTTTAATAGATTTTATAAAAAATTGTAATAACTGGATTTATCTTTATAAATTATAGACCGTTTTCTGACACTTTCAGCCTGTATGTATATAAGCAAGGCGTTACATTGGAAATAGTTAATTGAGGCTTTAACGGTACCGATAGCACATGCTTCATCAATATTTTTATTGTTGGTATCACAGCAAGTGCATTCCTTAGCCCACATATGTCATCCTTGGCCAAACAAAACAGTCTACCCTATACAAATACCTATGGAGTAGTTGCTGTAAGTAAAGAAAACTTTTAAAGAGATATAAACACGTCATGTAATTTAAACCTATTTAAATTTATATAGTGTCAATGACTTACCTTATGCGTTATTAATAAAAACGTAAATTTTGTAGACACGCAAGTCCTTCATGCAGTTCAAATGCGGTATCAAAGGCAGTTAGTGGAGTTGAATCAGCAAAGATATTAGATTCAGTAAATCGGAATAGAAATGCCTTTTCTAATAAAACAATTTGTGCATAAATATAAATAGTTTCAGGCTAAATGTTTTCCAGATATTGGTATAAGAGAATTGGTATATGCACATTATGTGTCTTACAGACTTATAAATTTTGTTCACGATCTATAAAAATGTAATGAAGTTTACGTAACATAATAGTTAGGTTTTTCATCTATTCATTCAAATAGATCACTGGTCCAATTCATGAAAACGCAGAACGGTAAGCTGAAAATATTTATTGGGTATTTTTTAAGAGTAACATCTTTCAAATAATATAGATTGAAATCAGATATGACCCCGCCTCCTCAATAGTGTTGTGTGCTAAGTGCACGTATGTTGCCACCATACTTAGCAGATGGCACTGGAGCCCAACTATTTGTTAAAAATGAAGTGTTTAGTGATGAAAAGTGAACAAGTGAAAAGGTTAGTTTTGAAAACAACAATTTGTTATATTACAATCATTTAAAACATATATATGAACCTTAGAGAGACTTCTTTTCGATAGATATGTTTATAATCGGTTATATAAAATTGAGGTGGTAAAATACATCCCAGAATAATAATTTATTTGAAACTATTTTGGCTCAACTAGCTTAAATTTTAATTTTAAATTCCCAATAAAATTAGTTGCTTCAATAAAATTCTAACTCTACCGTTTCTGACAAACACTAATTTTGCTATCAGTTTAATTTAATAAAGTTTTTAGTAGGTTTAAGTCCGGTTCAGATGTAATTCAATCATTTAAGGATCATTTTAACGAGTTTTTAATACATAAATAAATTAATATAAAGAAGTTTTCAAGATATCATCAAGATTGTTAGTTAAATATCAAACTGTCTATGTAATAACGACGTCTTAACTGTAAAATAATAAATTATTCATATTATTAACAGTTTCTATCTTGACCCAATTCATTCTAAAGTATCATCAGTTTTTCAACAAATATTTTATGTATGATTGGTTACAATATAAATCAATATTTTTTATTAATTATTTACTGGTTGGTATTTAATATATTGTTGGAGCCATGTAATGATTTGGAAAACTATGATATTCTAAACATAAAATACTGGAGGTAGTCAAATATCTAGTTTTCTTTGTTATTAAACTTATAATACGATATGAAGCATTGAATGTAAAAAAAAAATGTAGGGCTAGTTTTGCTAACATTTAATTAACATTCATCAAGTCACAACTGAGAATGATGGGAACGCTGAGTTTATTCTGTATCATACTTCCATATGAGAATCGAACTCACGCCTTTCGAATCCAAATTAATTCAGCCTACGCAACAATGCACTTATGCTATATCTATCTCGTGTTTGTAAGGCCTTTTCAATCATATTTCATTTGCCTGCCTATCTATCTCACGTCTTTTTGTTCTACAGTGATCCTCCAAAAAATTATTGGACCTGAAAATTGAAAGGTATATAGTACGAAAAGGTAGTTAAGTTAGAAAAAATGACGCCTGAAAGTAACTAAATAATGTGCAGTTGAAAATTTTCTGTTAAAGAAAAAAAGGCACATTATTTTTTATACATGTGTCGATCTGCTACTCCCTGACTACAACCTCTACCCCAACCTTGCTCTCCTGTACAGTGTTAGTAGCTGTCACACATCGGAACTGAATAAGTAGCTAACATTTTTTTATAAATATTTATTCCGTTTTTTTTTTATGCCCATGTCTAATACGATAATATTTTGTCCCTCTCCACTGCGAAACACTCATTGGTCTCCAAACATAACAATCTGGAAAATCCAGTGTTGTGGTAACACCTTCCCGCCGATAGTCTTTGTTTTTGAGAATATATTTTGTCTCTTCACGTACAATCCAGCACATCCCATGGCTTAGGTGTATTTGAAAAGAGGCCACGCACCTATATCCCTCTCAAATAATTACAGTAGTTCAGGAAGGAATTGTGAGATATATTAAGCTCCTAAGCGTAGAAACTGTTGCTTGTCAGTTCGAGGGTCTAGCATGAACTGTATGATGGTTTAAAGGCTTCATTTTGAAGCCTCCAAGTAGTTAATTTTCCTAATACTCACTTCCACTTTTCAAAATGTCTTGTAACACCTCTATTTAAGCATTACAATTAAATGTGAGCACGATAATATCATCTCACTATTTTCAAGAGAAGAGGTACAGAGGTTTCATAAAGAATAAGACATGTTCAGAGTTTGAGCGGGGGCCCGGCAGCGTAACAGGTACAGGCGCCAGAGGGTCTGCAAAGAGGCTGAGTACCAGGATGACAGGCTCAGAGGTGCTGCAAAGACAGTAGGCTGACGAGGAGTCTAAGTGACTGCCTTCCAGGGCCAAGTGGCCCTGGCGTAAAAGTGACACCGCGTAACAGCGGGTAAAGAGAGTAGAAGACTAGTAGTCTTACTTCCAGGGCCCCGTGGCCCTGGCGTAAAGCGACCGAGTACAGTGGCTGAGGAGACTAAGAGAGAGTAGGCTTACAGGGTGAAACCCCCTGGTTTTAAATATTATCTCCCCCTCCTACCGGAAGGAGGAGCCTGGCCTGAAAGGGGTATGTTTATGATGTCACACCTGCACCTCTGTCACAAGGCGCGTGACCGGGGACAAGGGTTGCTTAGTTTATGGCCTGCTAGGGACTCACCCATTAAGGCTTATGAGAGGCACCCCTAGGTCTACCGGGTCTGTTTTATGAAGGCCAGGTAGCTTTTAAGCCAGTGCACCTGCTGTTACCTGACTTGTTACGACTGCCGGCCCGTGCGTTTATTGCAAGAAAAAGCTTTTACCATGTTTTACATCTAATTACAATACATTATATATGCACCAGAGTATAGGGTGATTTAACACTTATGTAGTTAGGGTCGCTACAATTACTAAATAAATGGGATAACTAGTAAATTATTAACTAGCCACAACAAATAATTCTTAATAATTATTCAGATATACGTATGTACAACTCAAAAGGACACGCTATGAAATGGAAAAATCGAGTACAGGTAATATCGTATATTGGGTATGAGTGGGAGAATATCGGGTGTTGTATGAATGTCTAACATAGTCAAGGAGTAAGGAAGGGGAGGAGCGGAGAAGCAGAATTGCGTGGGTAAAGTTGCACGAGAGCCAGTCAGATCTGCGAGACATGAAACTCCTTGTCATCACTCCCACGCCAATCCATTCCGCCTTGTACGGTCATACTTCATCCATAAATTATACTTCACTTTTATAATGCAGTACTCACGCATAACTTTACTTCCGAAGTAAACCTACTATTAGCGCCTAGTAAATTAGTAATTGCTATTGTGTTAGGCGTGCACATTGTTTTCCACAGTTGTAGCACTATTGTTAGGTTAAACTAAATTCTCGTAAATTACTTTAGGATAAAATCAGGGTAACTATTTAGTCATGCCTACTTTTTACTTAGCAGATCAGATTAGTAACTATGCCTGCTCAACTCTGATCCCGATGGAGTCATTCACAACCTAAGGGACTTTCATAGATGATTTTACGGACCACCTGAAGTGCGGAGAAACTACAGGCCTCTTCGTTAAACGTGGGTGGCATTAAATATTTGCTTACAAATATTGTGCAATTGTAAATATTGAAATCCAACTTCACCATCTATTGGTTTAAATGACTTACAGAGAATTGTTTGAAGAACAATGTAGGTGATTACTTTGACAAGGTGAGAGAAATGAAGTAAAAGGAAGTATTCTTTAATGTTAATATGTTTTTATAAATATTAATATTACAATATGTAGGTCAATTTCATAGCAAATAAAGATTATAAAAATAAGTCTATGCAGTGCAGTATATTTTTATAAAGCAAAGAGTATTTCTAGTTATATGTATTTATTTAGCTTAGTGTACATTGTAAAAGTTGCGTTTCAGGTTTAATCAAGGTTTATTTTACTGAATTCAAATTTATTGAATGACTGTAAATTGTTTTTTTTTTTGGGTTAAGATAAGAAACCCAACAGGTTGAATGGAGCAAACGCCCAAATGCTAATTTGTATATGGTAAATATATGTTAGTAGTATCGTTTTTATATATTTCTTCATAATAGCTTGTGTAAATAATTGTAGTCATTGTAAAAGCTTATGATTTCATATTTATAGATTGTGCCTAAACCGCTCATTATATTTGCCATCTCAAATCACTAATTGTTTGGTTGTACACATATCAACCAAATATTATATTCTTTGTAATGGTTTATAAGTAAAAGGTTTATAACCATAAGCACACCTTATGGTTTGGGCTTAAGCATAAACGTTTCGGTACAAACACTTTTGCACATCAGTTCACCGTCCTGGCAGTGTCAGTTTGCTTCCCTCAATTCCCATTAGTGGGATTTAACCCAACTTATCCTTCCAAGCTAAGCGTCTTGCACTCGACGAACGTCACCTTTGCATACACAGGACATCGTGTGATCATCAAAATAAACATTAACAAATTGTGTCAGAACCAAAAGAAATGTTAACTAGTTTGTATGTGTAGGAGTGGGACTATTGTCATGGGGAAATAAACAGTTAGTATAATGTAGCAAACAATGTTTTGTTTACTCCTAAACAGTTCGTTTTTACAGTAATACTGAAACCTTTTCGGACATGTACATGAGTATTAGTGAGAATTTATAACTAAAAAATTGTAATTTTATCAATTCAAGTTAATTTTCTTTCAGTTGTCAACATTCGGAACAGATTCCGTAAAACTTTGTTTTGACGTTTGATGATTGAGCCTCCATTTATAACTAATTTTTTTCAAAAGAACTTTAAGTAACCAACTCAGAGCTATCCGTCACGTTTAAAGACCAGCCGGCGGCAGAGTATTGGAGAGCTATGCAGCCTTTGAAAGTGCCGGAGCCCGAACTGAAAGCCACTCGAGAGCAGCTGGAATTGCAAACGGCTAGACAGAAGTAAAACAACAGAGAAGGGGAGTAATTAGGCATTAATCACACTCACTGTCAATGTTACTTCAGCCGGGGCTCAGGACTTTGAGGAATAATAGGGACTTACTTCTAGTTGTGATATGTTTGAAGCGGTTAACTACAATTGGATTTACCATTGTTGTATTTATTCATTAAAATTATAAGTAAATGATATCAGATTCAATTCATTATCACCTTACTGGAAGGGAGAAGAAAAAAAAATGTTTTTTAAATCTTTTTTTTGTAATAAGATCGTGTCACTGCAATCTAAAACAGTTAGACAGTATTTATTTTCGCACCTGTTATTTAATTTAGTTGAACATCTGTAATCCACCTAGTCTTAGGTTAAACACTCGTTCACTTTCCTTCAGGCTGTTAAGTATTAGATACACTTTGGACACCTTTCAGCGTATCATTATTAACTGACTATTGGACCAAACCATATACGTTTTTTTAGGGTTTTGTATTTTCTATTCTTAGTTTGTCTTCTTTACAAGCTAGACACATGAATTTTTAAATTTCAATCTCATTTATTCAAGGAAATATATGAAGAATATAGAAAACACTTTTTTTATAAACTTAAATATTATTATAATTAGCAGTTATTATAAGGAATTTAATTTCATGTCAATTTGAGTAGGGTATCAAATAAAAGATCCTGATTGACAACATTTAATTTGTTTTTTAACTATAATTACAATAGTTAAATATATATCATAAAATCTTCCTATAACACCTTGTTTGCGATTTCTCACAAACGAGCACGTGTTGACGCAGGAAAGACTAATTTTTTTTTCAAATTCCCTTTATTTCTTTTAAGTAGTCTCTTTTTAAAGTTAGGTATGATACACAAGTTAAGAATAACTATTTATTATAACTCATCTAGACCTCCTTTCGTTGACGTTTTAAATAGTGAGGCAATTGTTTCTTGGTTCAACCAGTTAATTTCAATTGATGCAGTAATAAGATTCATACGTCCTAACTAAAAAACCGATTCAGATTATCTTACCAAAAATTTCATCGGTATTCAGACCCTGACCCGACGGAGTTTTTAGGGACGGAGGGGATCAATCAAAATTAATTAAACTGTTTAAATATAGGTTTACTACATCGAATCTATTTACGTCATTATACATCGTATTTATATATTGCACGATAGCCAGCCAGATCGGCGGGACATGCAACTCCTTGTCATCATTCCAATCCCATTCCTTCTACTGCCATACTTCATCCATAAATCACAGTTCACTTTTATAATGCAGTACTCACGCATAACTTTGCTTCCGAAGTAAACCTACTATTAGCGCCTAGTACATTAGTAATTGCTATTGTGTTAGGCGTGCACATTGTTTTCCACAGTTGTAGCACTATTGTTAGGTTAAACTAAATTCTCGTAAATTACTTTAGGATAAAATCAGGGTAACTATTTAGTCATGCCTACTTTTTACTTAGCATATCAGATTAGTAACTATGCTTGCTCAACTCTGATCCCGATGGAGTCATTCACAACCTAGGGTACTTTACTAGATAATTTTACGAACCACCTGAAGAACGGAGAAACTACAGCTCTTTATAAGTACTGTAGTTGCCTACATATTATATAATTTCTCTTACCAAATATTATTAATATTACGCAACTTCTTTTTTTTTGCATATCCTCTTGTTATTATAAAATATGGAAGAAATCAGTATAGATTCTACATAAATGAATGAAGGTCTAATATCTGTCCTGTTGCTTAGCTACTTTTTATAAAAAAAAATATATTTTACATTGCGATTTGTGACTGTAACAAAAGTATAATGTACATTCATTTTCTGTATTCTCTTAAACATAACATGTTTAAAAGTGATGGGGTGATTGGGTATAATTTATTCTCAAAAGGGTATTCGAGTTATTCACATAGGGTAAATCATCGTGACAGGCAACATGGCTTTATCCACCATATTTGAGCCAGGTTGTGGTTTGAATAATCAGCTAAGAGATTGAGCCATTAGACGGGTTACATATGTGGCCAAAAGAGAGGACTTGGTGACCACAACAATATTATATGTTGATAAATTTGTATTAAAATAATTCGAAGAAGATGTCAATAAAAAGGTTTCGGCAAGGGTTGATTGCAAGATATATCATAATGTCATTGATTGTATGTCCTATTAGTGTAGTCAAAGAAACACCTATTTTCTCACGACTATCATTATTCCCCGTAGGCTGCTTGTACCAAGCTATGCATGTCTTGTTCCTGGTGACACATGATGAAATAAAACTGATTCCGTCACGACAAGGGCTGCATAGATTGTCAGTACATTTAGAAGATTAATAACTTTATTTCCTGCATACGAACCCGCCTTCCATTAGTAGGAGTCAGGAATTAGTCACCATACGGTTCATAGCACATTTTTTTTAGAATAACATAGATAATTGATACAAGGAATAACTGCTTAAAAAATGTGTTTATCGTTTGTCTTAGCCATTAAGAAGTTAATAAAGCTGGGGTGCTGGCAATGAAGATAAATTGTACAGCTCCGCTAAGTCAATTACATAGTGACATCAATTTTGGCTATCATACATTAATCAAAGCTTTTTTTCAACGTTCTAAATAAGATTTAGATTAAAACCGCGATAACTATTTAACCACAAAACTTAGTTAAAATAATTTGATAACTTTTTTCGCTTTTAAACAATAGAGAATTCTAGAATATTGTTTTTAAAACTTTATCGTTTTTCTGTACATACAATAGGGGAATAAGTAAGAAACTCGCAAAACCCTGATTGGCTTCAGCGCTTCAGACTTATTTTATATCAAGTATATTTCAATACACATATATTATTTTTTTCACGGAGAAAAACAATCACCCTTTATAAAAAAGGCTTTGATTATTCAACTAAATGTAGCAATTATGAATATTATTTATGTATGTTTTCTTTTTGTAATATTCCTGAAAGAAGGGCATTTATTTTAAGTTATAGACCATGAATATCGTCTTATTATTATTATGACCTCCACATAGTACTTTATCGTGCCTAGGTTTTTATCAGCTGATAGCAGTGAGATTTCATTTTCCGATTCGACAAATTTTGTTTTTGAAGTGATAAAGAACTTATAAATCATAACGTTTTATGTAATAATATATTAAGTGGAATACCTTTCACTGCTCTACTTTTAGAAAAATTTGTCTGGGTTTTTGTAGTAATATGGCCGATGTCATTTCTGTTGAGTTGAAAGGCGCAGTGTAAAGACGTCTTGCCTAATGTTGCTGTAGGAAATCATATATTAAATTGAACGGTGGAGAAGGAGTATAACGCTTGAGAGTCCCCCTCCCCCACACACACACAAACTACAAACGAGATGAATGGGTTGGGAACTGACTCCCGGAATACCCCGTACAAAATTAGGCTGCTGATGGAGCTATTAAAGAGGCACAGCTGGGAATAGCTCTAACAGGTGCAAAAGTTATCCGTTATAGACCGATAACTGTCACCCTGTAAGCTATGCATGTGCCGCTGAGTCAAATGTATGCCAAAGGCGTTGGCTGGCAAGGACAGAAGGCCAGTGTTTCCTTAGGCGTTAATTGGCTGGCTGTGATGAATTGGGTAGGGCTAGCACGATTAAGGTTGTGAGTTGGGCAGTAGGGAACGCCCATTGTCCCTAACTCTTGCCAAGAAATGTGTTCAATAATTGTGCAGCCAACGACTCAAAGAGTTTTCCCTGTATATACATGCTTATAGATAAGATTACGTATAAATAAGGTTAATTGATATGTTGCTAAAAGTGTATTTATCCAAATAACGTTATTTATTACAATAAAAATGACCACCCAGTTAGTAAGGGATCTATGAGCATGAATGTTGATTGATTAACTAACGACTACTTGACTTAGATTCCTTTCGAGGAGGAAAAGTTGCATCTAAGACGTTTAACTGTAATTAAATTGCTACTGACCACTAATTTACTCATGGGACATGGAATAGAGTCTAAGAGCCAAACTTAGTGGGAAGGTTGGCCCTAGCGCCTTTACTTCATCCCCAATCCAACACACCCTTCCTTCGGCTTTCCTGTAGACATTGACATTCCCAGTTCTCAGTTGCCTTCTAGTTATTTTAGTTGGACGTAATTTTTGTGTGTTAGACCCGGGCGCCATAAGTGTTAAACTATAATACTATGAGCCCACTACCCTACCCACATCGATGGCAACCAAATGTCAGTGAAAAGATTAAGATTTCGTGGTTAGATGTAAACTAGTTTTAAGCCTATGATTCATAAGGTGAGCCTCATCACATTTGAACATGTTTAGACAAGGAATGTATAATGTGCAACCACAAATCGCATTGTAAAATTATTAAAAATTGTATATAATGTAGCCAAGCTACAGGACATACTGTAAATAGATTAATTTATCCTAAATCTATACCGATTCCATAATTTATTATAACGACGAGACATGAAGGAAAAAAATAATTTTTTTTTTTTTTTAAATATCACCAGCTTTCGAACATGAATAATTTCAAACTATAAGTTGAAACATCATGAGCATCTTTGCTTTTACTTGGAACCAAACAAAAAATAAACATGGAAATATGTTGGATATAAATTGTGAATAATAGCTGAACAGGTAGAGAATGGATAACATTAACGCTCTGTAACTTCTCTTAAAAAAAATTATCAGTCAAACAAACGTCTAGCTTACAAAATATGACCATAGAATGAGGCTAAATCCCCTTAAAGGTTTTTAATGAGAATATGAATATTGTTTTAAATTATTGGTTGACTAGTTTTTTTTTAAACATCATTTCAGAACCAAACATATCGATCATCGATCTAAACGTAATGTATTTTAATTTCCTAAAACGCTAGAAAGAGGTTTATTTTTGTTTCCTTTTATCGTTGTGTTACGTAAAATCCCCCTCATCACAACACCTGATGACAGATTTTCTTTTTATGAGCAAGAAAAGAAAAAAAGATTCTAGCTGTGAACAGAAAAGATTGGAAGCCATCAAAGCGAAGTTATTTGTGCTCCAAACACTTCACACAGGATTGTTTGGACATTGTTTATTCAAAACTTAAGAAGGTAACCTTTCCATAAACGTTTTATTCTTATCCTGAACATTTAAAACCAAAATTCACACAGGTTTGTAAAATACTTTTTAAAATGACTTGCTTAATTTAAAGTGTTTTTTTTCATTCTATTCTCCTGTAGCAACGAAGTGCAATCAAACGTCATTTCTGCAGCAAAACACATGTTCCCAACCAAAAAATGCTTAAATAAATATAAGCTACCTTTCAGTCTAACCTATAAGAATTATATATACAACTTCATGAAAAAAAAAACTTGGAGTTAGTGAAAGCGGAGATACTGCTATCATAGACGTGACGCAATACATCGTCAAATGTATAACAGGTGAACAAAATAATAATGACCAATATGATATAAAAGAATATTGGGAAATTTCAAAAAATAAAATTAATTAACTCTTATGCATTGTGTAATGAGTAAACGTGATGGTGAATTGTGGAGGAAGCGTGGAAGCTATTGAAAAAAACGTGGAAAGGAGCCGAAAAGGACTGATTGGAATTTATTCAACCCGATGCGGGCTTAGGAAGTAACAATTTCACAAATGTATGCGAAAATGTCACACATAAAACAAAAAATAGTTCTGAAATCAGACTCTCCTAACACATTTAATTAAACTATGTATAGGAAGTATATATATATAAGTTAAAGTTTATCGAACTAAAAAATCAGAAAGGTTGGTAATCAGAACAGGTAGAACGTAGTTACAAGACTGCTTTATTTACTCCAAATCACCTCTATCTATACGTTTTACATGTAAACATATGTACAGATAACATATGTTTGGGGATTAAGGCTGGGCACTATCGGCGCTTGGACTTAACTCCACCCCACCAGTTTACGAACACCCATTCGCAAACTTTGAAGTCCAACACTCGGACGTCTTAGTCTATCCAAATACCACTCCGCTAATGTTACGAGGGAGCAAAGGCCAGCCCCGCCCGTACACAGCCTATAATCCCTTACATTAAGCTCTAATCCTATGAAACTTAATGACCTACTGTCACTTGTAAAAAAAAACATAAAAGAAAACTTTGACTTTGAAAAAAACAATACTTCTGTGGGAAATATTACATAACTATAACTATTTACAATGTTCCTCGCGTGTACGGGGCGAGGACACTCCAGCGCATTCCTGATCTACAACCTCCCCCCCCTGGCGGAAGTTTTAACTGTTCTATGTGCACATTTTGCCGCTTCTTAGGGGGTTGTAGACTCTCTATTGTCACGACGCTGTGTTCCCTAATCACGACCACTTTAAATGGGCCCTCATTTACTATCAACTCTAGTTTTCTTTAGACGATAGTCCCGATATTAAGTTCCCCCATTCAATCCCAGACTTAGAGGTTTTTCCGTTTCACTCGTCTCGCTTTGTCCCTCACTAACCTTTCTAGGACTTTGTCCCACATTTTCCTTAAGCCAACTGTGCTGCTCACCATTTTCTCCGCCATTCCCTCGTCTGCTACCGTCTCTGCCCCATTTCTCCGTCTTCCGCGAAGCCCAAAGAGGATCTCAAACGGGGAGAACCCCGTCGCGGTGTGAATCGAATGATTGTAAGCGGCCACCGCCTTTGGCATCGCCTCATTCTCCGGCAGACCCTTTTCCGCGTGATATACCCGCAGGTGGTCACTCAGGGTGCTGTGTAATCGTTCTATCCCTCCTCTACTCTTAGGGTGCCCTGGGGTATAGATGCCAAGAGACATCGAGAGTCTTTATTTCTTTCCGGATGTTGGCATTGTCGAATTCTCTGCCCCCATCCGACGAGATCCGGTCTGGGACTCCGTAGAACTGTAACCACATCCTTAGCGCTCCTAACGCCGTATCAGAAGCCTTTTCCCGGGCGGGGTATGCCATGGTCGCTTTACAAAACAGGTCAATCACGGTGACCCATTTCTGTCCCTTCCAGGTAAAAATATTGATCGCATCAGATGGTGGGAGAGAATTCGATAACGCTGACAGAGTATGTTTGTATTTTAAATAAATAAGATCATGGGATATGAGCAGCATATGATATAAGCAGCCTATATATATATATATATATACCTATATCTATAGCATTGTTGGAATAATAAAGTTAGTCTTTCTCTTGAGCCCAAGTGTCAGTTCGGTTGCCTCTTTTTATTTTTATAAAATCTTTACCGCCAGAGATTAACTTATATATATATATATACTAAATAATACAATTTTTAGCGATGCTAAGGTCAATTTTGAAACGAGCACTCTCTGATGGCAGCAGCTATCGCCTGATTCTACCTAGCACAAAGATGGTAATTCAAACCCGGGGAGGGCAACTGAATAAATATCTTTAAATATACTATGCACACAAATGCAAAGTATATACACATTATTATGATGCTCATTCATCATTTCAGCCTTACCAGCGTGAACGGTTTGTGTTATTTTGCCTTAACACAACAATATCTTTAGATGTCGTTATAGCTTGCAATCAGGGAATATAATTATTGTTACCTTTATACTGATTTAGTCATTCAACGCAAAACAGGCTTAGAAACAATAAGAATATACAACTGTTGCAATTAACAGCAAAAATAAATAACTGTTGAGCCACTGGTAGTGTAATAACATTATCGAAAACGTATTCCTGGGATTTTAGCTGAACGTGAGCACAATACAGAATGTAAATTTATTATAACATTGAATCCAGCCAAAGGCAAACATCGATAATTGTGTCTAAAACCTGTTTAAGCTAACCCAACTGGTGGGAAGTATTTGCACCGTGGTAAGAGTATGGCGTTTGGTAATTGCTATTAGCTAGAGTCAATTAAGCTGATGGAAATCCTAGCTAGTACTGCTTGTGTTCACTATTACCTGTGAGGCCATTGTATTTAACTGAAATTGACCACAACCACTATTGAATCTAACTTGATTTTCTGCTACATAACGAAAACTAATTTATTTTGTTGGAAAAAAAACTAATGAAATGTACAATTTTAGTGCATTAAAGTTTATTAATTTGATCTTTATTTCTTTTTTAATATTTCCAATCCGATTTTAAAGCTGCATATATAACTTTAAGGTATGTACTTGTAATTGTAAAAATGAACTATAAAATGAAAACCATTAAGGAATTTATGCACAGGAGTTCATAAAACTTCTTTATAGCCCATAGGAGAGATCCTAATTTTATTCAGGTCACTTAAGTCGACTCATCTAGCTGACAACTCAGCTATCACACTGCATTTATAACCCCGAGATATCTTTTCCTGACAAATAATGTCATTGTTATTATAACTATTCACATCTCGCTATAAAGCTTTGTTTGTAATCTTTTTAGCAAATTTGTTTGAGCTTGTGAGTATCAAAGTATTTATCTGTATAAGAATTTTCTATGAAAACTCTGCTAAAAACGATTTATTCGATTGGTAATGTTAAAACTACAACAATAGTTATATAATCTCTATGCCCCGTGACTTCATGGAACTCACAGGTGTTTCTTTTATTTTGTTAGTAAGCGACCGCATACCTTCAAGACATCGCTCCCTATTACCGGAACTACCCTACACTCAGATTTAGACTCAGACTACACTCGTTCCCAAACATCCCATCTAGTACGTAGTAACTTAACTCTTAATATTGCTTGTACTTCATAATAAAGCTTTTCTTTCTTTTCTTTTTAAAAGGCTCTCCTTTACAAAGATTATTTAACTAATAATCAATGAAATATAAATGATCAATAGTTCGTTAATGCAGAATAAAAGAATTTATGGTAAATCTAAATGTATTGTGAAAAATAAAACATATGATTGGGTAGTGTTAAGTGGAAATCACGTGTTTAACGCAGTTTGAACTGGTTTTAAAATTGAAATTTTAGTTATTTAACTTCTTTCTTTATGTTTCAAACAATTTTATTAAGATAAAATTACAATCTGCCTTTTATTAGGCAATGAGTAATTGAGATAAATGTCATCATTCATACTATCTTTCTTTATGAAGTGTTTCTTTTGATTCAAAAATCTCAAGAATATTTTTTTGTAGTATAAGCTAACTAAATATAAGGAAATTATGTAAAAAAAAAAAAAGAATAATAAGAAAGCTGTACTAATTTGTTATTAACAGGCGAAGACGACGCTATTGAAACCAGCTCAGCGCAGGAAGCAACACTGCACAAAATGGTAAAGCCTCTTCCAGGCTCCGATCCATTCCACAGCCACTTTCTTCAGACCGTTTTCTTGAAAACTTTAGGAGACGCGAAATATTTTATCGGTATATTAAATTTAAGGAGGTCCGCTACCAAGGAAGATTAGATACGTATATGACGACAGATTACTGCTGGAGTTTAAAAAGGGACTGTCCCAAAATACGTTCAAGAATATCACGGAAAAGAAGCTTCCGAAATTTTCTGTGATTAGTTGGTTTTATTGATGACTTTTTCCTTCACATTTGTATATTATAATATTTGTATAATTGGTTTAATTACTTATATGATCCATGAGTTTAACTTAAAGTAGTGTAACATATATTTCACTAAAATGTTATGTCTTTGAAATTCGAGCTCCTAGGCAAAAACTAATGCCATATTTGAATTTAGGACATCATATAAATTTTATAACTCATATAAAATCAGCTCTAATACTCTGGTACCAAAGTACAACAACAGATCTGTTGTATCTGTACAGATACTCTAGAAAGAATGATATTCTTTGCCGTCTTACCAATAGACAAAACTGAGACCAACCAAGAGAGCTAGCAAAAGGAGAAGTACAGTTCCGTTCCGAATGGATCATCATCATGACTTTTGAAATATTTGAGCTCTTAGGTTTGTCGTGGTCCTGTGTCATATGTGAACTAAAATATTATGAAGCTTCAAGCAACCTGTATTACCTGGTCACAGCTACCAACTTCTTGTTTTTAATTCTTCTAAATACATACAATAGCAAAGAAAATAATGTGGTCTTATGTGACATCCAGCACACACCTATTCGTCATTATAGTCAAGGTATTTAATATGATTATGTGTGTGAAATAATGTTAAATCCACCGATCAAATTTATTATTAATCAAGAAACAGTTTTCTATATTGGTAAACCAGATTATTGTTCATTTTAAATGGACAATTTTTTAAAGCATCTGACACGGTTAAAAAACTATCGGAATGTATGTCAAGATACAAAGAAATTAAATCTATCAGTTTTCTTCGGTTGGATAGTTGAGCAGGACGCTTATCAGTTCTAAGGATAAAGATGATAGCATCATTATACATATATGTATATAAGTTATTCACCACCGGTTAAGATGTGATAAAGAAAAGAGAAGGAAAACAGGAACAAAAGACTAAAGCAAGTTCTCAAAATAGGCTACTGGTTGGTCTCCTTTGTCCCCCGCCTGCGATAGGACCGATCCCAATGCGTATTCGCATTCGTAATTGCGAACGTCTTACTAAGATCGAGAAATGCCAACACCGGGTGTTCCTGCAAACGGCTCAAGATCTTTCGGATGTTCACCTCTATATTGGGGTTGATGATCACGTTCCGTCCTTTTTTCAGGAGGTCATTGAGAGGGACTAGATACGCCGCCATCTCGGGGACAAATTTTCTATAGAAATTTAGCGTTCCTAGAAGGCGTTGGATTCCTTTTACATCGGACGGGACCGCCATCTTTTGGGTGGCTGCTATCTTCCCAGCTTCTGGTCACACTCCCTCCTTGGAAATTGTGTGTCCTAAAAAGGTAATAACTTCCTGGCCTAGGGACTTTTCCTCCGACAATTTCAATCCGAATTGCCTCACTCTATTGAACACAGTTTTCAGGTGCTCTTCGTGTTAGGCCTCATCCGCGCTAAATACTAGGAGGTCGTCCATATAAATTTGCCACATGGACTCATCGATACCCCTGAGTAACTCGTCCATAAGTCTCTGGAACGTGATCCTTCTGATACTTCTGTATTTGGTGGTACTCCGCTTTGAGGTCTAACGTGCTAAAGATTCGAGCCCCACTCAGCCGGTCTAAGATGCCATTGCATCTGGAGATCGGGGATTTCTAGTCAGACACTATGTTTTCCTTCTATTCGCGTCATCAGCCTGTCACCTCCCTTCAGGAAGTGGTTCAGTTTCCCGGTCTCTCCTGCAATTCTCTTTAGATAGGAAATCGATTTCCTCACCTCTTGAGCCGTGATTGCCTTAATTTTCATCCAGACCATAGTATTAGCATGAGCGGCTGCCACAGTTGTCTGGGGCCGCTGTGGTATATCTGCTGCTGCGTTGAGCACCCCTGGACTTAGCACTCCCTCCGGCATTCTCGTAATAGAAGAGAAAAAAGAGGACAGCTTTCCTCACCGCCGTACGATTTTCCGGGTTTCGGCACCAGTTATTCACCACCGGTTAAGATGTGATAAAGAAAAGAGAAGGAGAACAGGAATGAAAGAGTAAAGCAAGTTCTCGAAATAGACTGGCTTTATTTCTATCTGTAATCAAACATACATGGGATCATGGGACGTAAACATCCCATGATCGCATTAGTCTCCAATACAAGCTGCCTCTGACTTTAACTTATATATACAGCTATATTTAACTGTTCGTTCAGAAATTCAGGAAGAAATATTAAGTTGGATATACGTGTTGAAATCGAACAAAAAAGCTCTAAATGAGAATGGTAGGATAAGTAACATAATTAAGTAAAACATTTTATTCCTGTTATGATCGAAAGTAAGACAGCAGAAAGTTGATCGGAAGTAGAGTAGAATTAATACAGGAGTAAAATGATAAATTGAACAAGGAGAGGAGAGGGGAATAGGTGGGTATAAAATTAATTTTTAAACATTTTTTTTCAAGGAAGTTGAGGATATTTTCTTCTGAGACTGGGTTCTTATTATGGCTGATTTATTTCTCACCCTCCTCTCTCTCTTTCACCCCCTCCGGCAGGTCCCTTCATCAATTCATTAATCTTTCAATTAATTTAAAGGGACGTTTGAAATTGATGGCAGGAGGTACATTGACGCACCGGGTCAAATCTCTTCCTTGGTTGCTAATAATATTGCCAGCTCAGACGATTATACTGATGTTAAAAGAAACCTGTTATGTCGTAGCTAGTTGCAAGTAACCACTATGCAATAGCAGCTACGGGCAAGGTCCCTTAATATTTTTGTATCTAAGATCACACATCCTAGATTAGGACTCAAAGTCGGCGTGACCTCTCCAAGCAAGTTTTATTTTCAGTGTTTTCTTTTAGAGCGGTTTTCAGACGAAACGTGTAATCCTCCTTTAATGCTCACCTCCTTGCTTCACAAATTTTCTATCTAATAATTGACACTTACATTATTATGCTAGAGGATCAGATTCTGTTGTAAGTGAATTTCTTTTTTGTTTTATTGTTTTTATAATTATTGCAAAATAAACTCCTCAACTAGCACATACAGACATTTAAATCCGAACTTTGAGCAAACAGTAGGAGATGAATAGTATTAGAAAACGTTTAGAATTGAAAAATGTTACTATTATTGATCGCAATGACTAAAACCAAATGTTGACAAATTGATATAATGATCGGTTAATTTCTGTAAACCCCTTGATAAATAAGTACTGTCTACAGTTGAAGAAGATTGGACTGGGGACGAAGACGGATAGGAGGCAGACAGAATGACAAACAGAGGAAGGTACACAAAACAGACAGGTTAAATCCACTAATACCTCCATACTGGAGCTTAGCAGTGCTTAGACGAAGGAAGTTAATTAAATCAATCTAATTAAAATATGGCAGATCCGAGAGCTTCATTATTCACCAAGTAAATGACACCTGGGAGTGAGACGATTAGTGTAGCCGTAGCTAGAACTCACTGCGTCTACTGCCATTTACATACTGATTGCCTTCTTACTAGAGCGAGCTCATCTCAACTCTTGTCGATATAAGTTTAAATTGCCTAGAGGAGCTCTTCCTAGGATGAGCCCAACTTAATAGTAGCGTTATTGGAGGGTGAAAGAACTTCAACGGCTTGTTTACTGGCGCGAATGTTAAACATTTAACAAGTGCTCATTATCATGGAGGATGAACAAATAGTGTCAGTCTTTTAAACGGGGGCTCTCCTATCAATAATACGAATATAGAAATTTTTGGATGATATGTAAATGATATTTTAGAAGGCTGATTGTGGGCTTTTCATATTAACGGAAGCTCACTTCCCTCTGATCTACCCACAATTTATTTTATACAAATAAAACGCTCTGCGGATATAGCACCACTATCAAGTATTTTATAACTAAAATAATATATATTCTATAGGACAATATATTTAAAAAAAAATTAAAATTAGACTGAAAAGTATAAATGAGGTATTTTATTCTAACGCAGCTGGATGTAGTAATGTGCGTAATATATGCGCATATGGATCACAACTATAGTTATTTTTATTAATTGCACTTTAGTACAATGGTAGTATAGACATCAAAAGCACTTTTATCATTATAAAATAAATTTTTATGCAGATATTTGGTAAAAGACGTAGATTGGCAAAAAACTACTTTTTATGTTTGGGCTTGTAGTGACCGCTAACTTCATAACATAAATCACCCTATACTTTATTGCATATATATTGTAAATTGATAATAATATGTTGTTAATTAATTTAAACAAAAGTAAATAACATTACCAAACCATAAGTCATACCAGTGTAAATATTATAAACAATAAAGGACGCTGGTGAAAAAACTAGTCAGAGGCCCACGAAGGAGAGTCAGTTGCAAGAGGCTAGGTGGATCCCAGTCTAGAACAAGCAAGCGTCACCGCAACCCTGCGGTTCGGTTGGTCAGAATAAAACCCCAATCATTGGTAACTTGTGGCTATATATAAGGCCTCGTTTTGGCTGGTAAATCATTCTAAAAACGGCTCTCTGACTGGTAATCTGCAGCTGCACTGATGTTTCAAGATTTGGACTTCTCATTTATGAAAACCTCTACATCTCTCTTCCAAACCTCCGGCCTCGTCAGACCCCGCACTTTCCTAGTGGGATTCTCTGCCTTCGTCTCACTAAAACTAGCACTTTCTTGGGAGAAACCTCTCCCGTGCAGACAACGGTTGCCGTGGCCCTACAAACTTTACCTAGTAGTGTCCCATGGTAACCACGATCAGCCTCTCTCTGGTTCACACTCGCCTTTGGGATCCGGACAGTTTTCACCTACCGTAAGATACCGAGTGTGAATTCGTGGTCATTTCAAGACCACATAAACTACCTACAATGCCTACCCTATACCTCTTTTCCTGAACATAGTGCATTGTCGGGGCACATACCTATCAAATATGGAGTGAGGTAGTACGGCAATAAGATCCGTCATGAAGCAATTGTCCCCGTAATAGCCTAATCAACCCGCACTTCATCACAAGGGCTAGGGTAACTAGGCACCCTCCCCCCTCGTGACGACCCGACAGGGCTCTTAATGACTTCCAAGATAATTCGGGATAGGAAACAATTGCAAAAATGAATAATTGTCATATGCTAAAAGTAAACTTAAAAAAAAATTACGAACGCTATCATATTATTATATATAACTAATATTAACTTTTTTATAAATGTTATCTATGTTGACCGAAATGGGTAACTGCCCTCGTTGATATATGCAGCCAAATGTTTATGGTTATAATATCTGGTAATCAACAAAAATGGTAGATCACGATATATTAAAGTTTAACTGTGATGGTCTCCTGACCAAATTGGTTGAGATGTTGATAGCACTCTACCGGCCAGACATTGTAGTTTTAACAGACATGAGGCTACCTACACAATCGATCGGAATCGAAGGTTTAATACTGATGCTGCCCGGAGCTTACCTAGTATACCAACGTATATACACATGATAGCTCTTAAGCACTCATTACACTCATAGCCATGATATTACCCAAAGTTATGCTGATTACCTTAACCGACAACGAAGAAAACATACCCACATAACATCTATTATTTTCCCGCATTACGTTCCTAAGCAAGACCTTAATTTTGTTCTTGTGGAAGGTGAAGAGCAAATTTGTTTGACTGTGCTCGAGGTGCTACAATTTCCAGCTATCAATAAACTTTTGTTTCCAAGGAACCAAAATTGTTAAGAAACCTGTGTGAATTCCAATGTGACTACCAACAACATTAATAAATGGAGCAAATCTTACTTCGACGAAGGATCCTCGAGCCAGAGTACTCAACAACTAATTTCTAAAGGTGGGATCTAATGAAAGGTAGTGCCATCGATAATAACGCATAACCCCTACCTCTCGCCACCAATGATTAATCGCTATTGTGTAGGGCTCGTGTGTCGAGAAACAGCGGTTCGTTCAGTTTCAATCTCGAGTATTACGAAGGAGTGGGGGTGGGAAGCTAAGGCCCAGTCAAGAACTTACTAACTTTCCAGGTAATTTATGTTAAGTTACCTCAAGGTGAGCTTATTCTGAGGCAGCTTAGTCCTCTGTCTTAGCTCTAAGTTATGGAGATTGAAATTACTCATAACAGCCGAAATTCTTTGGAAGTTTATACCCCCACCCAAGCTACCCCTACCCGTCCACCAATTTGGAGGATTGTTTGTAGGCTCATCAGTATTCATTACGGTAGCTAGCCCCTTAGCCAGGAAGTGCCGGATAAACTACTACTTTACTGGCCCATCCTCTTAGAACTATCCACTTGAAGATCGTTTCACGAAGGCAATTAGAGATATCGAAATTATTTTGGTTTTTGGTTTCTAATTTTTTTTTCAGAATCTCTTCAGCTATGGTGTATGTAAAATCATACTTTAATTGCCGATCCTCAAGAGGAAGACTATTTTTATTCAAGAACATAACTAATTGTCTTTCGTAGGTATTTTCTTCGTTAATGGTTGTAAAAATGATTCAATTGACATGGAATTTGAAACGTACACTTTGAATACACATCATAATTTTCTTATTAATTCACCGCTAAAGAAATAAGAAAGAAAGGAGAAAGGTTTGTGAGGAAGCTAAAAAAAAAATCGGGATCATTTTGCTAACTTTTAAGGCTTTTCGGGGCCTTCCGAAGATTTGAAGTTTGGATTTTTCTACATAATAATTAATGATACATCCCTAAATGTTTCAGATTCCCAAAAATGAAACTGTCTAATAACCAGAAATATAAGTAGAGTATTTACTACATTTCAATAGATTTCGATGTGCTGGTTATTTAAATTTTTTTTTACCACATTTGTTGTAAATGCAAATTATGGTTACTGAGTTGGTTTAAACAATACAATAAAACATTTTAGACAAAAAAATAACTTTTTTTTAAACCAAAAGTAAAAGTTGTATTCATGCCAAATGACGTAGATATATCTCAATGTCATTCTTACGACCTATACTTTGTTTATATATATATAGATATAAGATATATAACAACTGGATTTAATAATTGGTGTCTTGAATAAAATAATTTTTCGAAAGTGCTCTTTTTAGTTATTTTAGCATATTTACCACAGCCTATACGATTTCAACTGAATGTTTTATTTACTCAGAGCGCGTATGGTGCTTTGGCTTAGCTGCTCATTTCGGCTTTATTTAAAAAAAAAAAACGAGTTATTAATTTATTTTTATAAGCGCTTTCAGCGGCCTATATTATGATCCTCTCTTAACTTAACCCTAGAAATTCTTAAAGTTTCGTATATGACGTGTCTTTATTTATAATATTAATTCTTAATAATATTATATTATAACTTAATAATATTAAGTCTTATATACTGCAATTCATTTCAATATGATTTGAAATCATTCGTTCAAGTCAATTTCTAAGTATATAATAAATAGTAAGAGTTAATGCAGTTTTTTATAAAGGTTTCCTAAATCCTATTGATAATTCAATATTATTATTGCATCTTTTCGTCTAGTAATTACCCCTAATTTAATATAAATTCAATTGTACTCTTCACTCAAAGGGCGTATTTCTAGGCAAAGCCAACAACCAAGGTAATTAGTGTAGTGATTAACAAATGTTAATTATAATAAAAAAATTAAATTTTACTAAAATAAAATAAGGACAGACAAGAGGGCTTCATGCAATATATATATTTAACTATTAACTAAAATATTACAGTTAAAATTCCATCCACATTTAAAATTTGTGCAGCAAAAGATATTCCTATGAACCATTATAAAATTATATATCTTCCTAGTATAATCAAATAATATTAATGTAACCTGGCATCAAGACCTATTTTTATCACAGACTTTTTTTGCACTATGTCAGACTTCTCTACTGAGCAAGCATAGGTCATTTTAAGCTTGAGTTTTCAGGCCTTCATTAAAACAACACGTGGTGCAATAGAAGTAGAAGTTTTTTTTTTGTGTTATGAGAGTGTTCTGACTCCCGAAGCTTGTAATCCTCATTTAATGCTCACCTTCTTGCTTCCTAAGCATCCTTTCTACCCATTAATCAACACAGGTAGAATAATAAGCAACAGCATTAGACACTGAGGTAAGTTAATTAATTTTAGAGTGTTTTACTGATTTAGTGTTGCATCGTTTGATTTAAAACTGAAAAGTTAGCTCCTCTTCTAGTGAATACATTATTACTCATATATTATTTTAATGAAAAATTTCTTGTAATTTAGAGCAAGGTAGGTTTCAGTCATGTGATGAATCTGTAAGTTATCACGTTTAAAAGTAAGTGGTTTATTATGGTATTTGAATTGAGTGGATTCTTGTTTTGTAAAAATACTTGCATGCATCAGAAGTTTAGTCTCTATTATTTGTCTAAATAGTTATTTAAGACAGTTATTCCTTGACTATGAGTGCTATCGTTTCTAGTGTGGATTTGATTTCTCACAGTTTGTGTCGTATGTTTATTCCCATTCACTTAGCCAATTTGTGCTAATATTTTCTCTTGTTTTATTTTATATGTGTATATCACTTCCATGTCACGTCTTTTTCATGGCTCGTTTTATTTCTATAGGAAAACATAGGATCTAATTAAATTTGTTACATATATATTCCGAATTGTAAAGCAATATATGTGTGTGTGTGTTTGATTCTAGTACTTTCCAACCCCAGAACCCTTATTGTGGCAACAGTTTTAAACTAGGCATTAAACTGACGAACCTAATTGTCAGATTTTTTGAAAGAAAATAATTTGACATGACAACATGGTTTCCATCAAACAAATAAAATAAAAAACAATACTCCGTTATTTTAAACTAAGAAAAAGAGAACTTTTGAGAATTTATTTTTAATTTAAACGGGTCAATGATAATTAGAAAATTATCAAGGAGGCAATGTCCGTACAGCTAATTATTGGAAAGTTTCTTGACTTTCCTTAAGAGAGAAGGGGTGTTGAAAAGGAGAAATAAACACGCCTAAATGAAATTCACGCGCGTTAAGCGGATACAATTAAGATGATGAGAAGAGCAGCTGAGTAAGGCCTGCTAATTGGCTAACGAGAATTAGCAGCGGTATTGGATTAGGGTACTGCCGAGCTCGAGTTGCAAATGAAAGGCCTGAGAAGAATGAAAGGTGGGTGTGAATAATTTATCAGCGGCTGAGAAGTGGATCCTTACGATTTTTCTACTCGGGCCGATATTCTGGTTCGCCACCTACTGACGAATAATGCATACACTCCTTTAGGGGTGAGTACCTAGCAACATCGCTCTGATTAACTTCTTTTTTTTTAAAGCCCAGTAACTTTTGATGAATATTCACTCAGGGTGAAATCCCTTGTCTCTTGTGTCACAGCTTCAAAGTAGTCTGGCAATTTTCATACTCTCATAAATCTCGAGTAATATTTGTTTGAAATTCACTGTAAAAAAAAACAAATTCTTCAAAAACATCTCTCCAAAAGTCAAAATTTTTCCATCACTGGACAACATTCTGCCTATCCAGGCTTATTATTTTTCAAAATCATTGTTCTACACTTCAACTAGTCCATACCGAGTTGGTATCTTATCGAAGAAAAATAAAATCTAGGAATAAAAATAAACATCTAACAATAAAAAAAAAAAAAAAATTAAGGTATTGAATGTGGGGAAGATCCCGGGCTAAGCAAAACGTTGGCTGATAGTTTAGAAATCAATAAAATATTTTAGAAAGAATCAAGAGTTTCTTTTTGGTTTTTTTGTGAAAATTTTTAAATATTACGTTTTTTTGTTTTGGAGCGTTAAAACATTTTGTTGTGAGCAGAAATTGTCTTTAGAACATTAATACTTTTTTGTTTAGTAGTCATTAACATCGTCTCAGCTGGATATGAAAATTCAAATTAATAGGTCCTCGTGACTTAGAAGAAATATATAAATTGAATGTCCCCGTAGCTTAGTGGTTAGAATGCTGACTATCAGCGGAGATACCACCCCCATTATCAGTTCAATCCTTGACGTCTAGACCTAAGATTTTTCTTCATTGGGGGTTGATCTGTTGAATTAGCTCCGAGAGGATAAAAGAGTATCTACTACAATAAAAACCTCCTCTATAATAATAAAAACCTAGATCCTCAGCACCAACTACTGCAACCAGCTTCGGTTGGCCCATGCTCAAGTAGTTACTTTTTTTGTTAGTTAGTTTGTTTTTCATGGCAAAAATGATTCAATGCATTAAAATAAGGTTTTCCAGTCAGTTAACATTAGCAAAATGGTAATTAGATCTTTATAAAAAATCATTCGTACTAAACAGTTACATTATTTAAAATATCATTTTTACAATAATTAATTAAAGGTCCAAGGATTAACCACGAGAAAAATAGATCCGGTAGAAAACAATTTTAAAATTTCACTTTTGTATTTTCACAAAAAGTAAACTAAATAAATTCATAATGTTTCATAATGATCAGTATAACCAACATTGGGTTAAGATTATATTCATCAACAACAGTATCTGACCAAAAAATCAGAATTCATTTTACGCCATATTGCTTTCAACAGGTCACCTAGCCCTTCTCAAGCAACCACCGAGACAGCTATGAGCTTTTGACAGTACAAGCTCTATATTATAGTTTGCATAAAATACTTATATGGTTCTTATTGTAAAATGTAAAGTTGCTTTTTGATACCAGAAAAAATAATGTTTACCATTTTAAATAGTTAAATAGACCCACTTTTAGTACAAGAAAGAAAATTAAGAAATTACTTACTTATTTGTGATTAATAAACAAGTTTTGCAGATGTTAACACATAAGCATATAATAAAATACTCATACTACGTAATTCCAAAACTTATTATATTGTAGAATTTTAAATAAGTGGTCGTCAGAGCAGATCAAATTGAACTTACTTTGTAAAATTACTTTACTGAAATGAAGCGTGCGTAGAGAACAGCATTTGTTTGCGTGAGTTTCCTAATATCACTTGTTTCGTGCCATTCACAGAGATAGAAAGCAAAAGGTGTGGAAGGTTACATAAAACATGTCTCAGTAAAGTATTATGTTTTGAAACGACGTCCCTTTTATTTTGATGTTCTAATATTTCATTTTTGACTTAAATTCCTAGTATAATTTTACTATGGTTTTATTGAGTAATTAAATACATTAATAGGTAACATATTAGTTATCTGGGTTATATTAAAATAGTTATCTGGGTTCCCATGTGATAGTGTTACACGGTAAGTAAATTGTGTACACAATTTTCACTTTGGGATTCTGGAATTGGATGTTTTGAAGGTGTGCGGGGGAGATGATTTCAGAAACCAATCTTCGGTGGTCGATCAAGAAAGCAGACAGTTGCCAAGTTTACTTTTATTTAGTAACAGCAATTGAGTGAAACATTCGCACAAAAGCAACTTCAAAAATGTATAGCTCAAAACTTTGTAACGAATCCTTGTCAAATAACAAACTGCTTTATACTCTAGTTCAAAAGATCGCTTTTTCACCTCAAAATCAATCATTAACATATTAGCCTTTTTTTTTTTATGTTGATGTTCGATCAGATACATTATGGTTCAGATTTTATTGTTTATTAATTCATTGGGTGGTTCATTCCCGAATTCTCAAATATAAACAGTTGTTAAATAGTTTTATTATATGTTGGAGTAGGATTCATAAAATTTTTATGGATTCTGGGAATGTTACGCTCTTTCCTGGTCCACATTTCTCTTCCATTTTCCTTGCATAATAACGCAATACTCTGGAGGATATTACGTTGCCAAAGTACTTGGTTTACAACTTTCTTTTCTCACCCGTGCAACATAACTTTTTGTATTTTTCCCAAGGAGGTCTACCATTTCCTTTTACCAGCCATATACATAACAAATATTTTTTCAGCACCTTCCATAACCAGCGAATTCCTAAATAAACTCCTATACTAGACAGAAAATGTACAACCGTGATTGACAGATGGTAGCATCAATAAAATGACAAAGGCAAAACTAGGTTCTACTAACATTACAATATTTTCCAATGGAAGGCAATTTTGCTAAAAAGATGGTGACCTCCGTATTTCGACGGTGTCCTTAATTTATACGAATCCCTAGCCACCGCCCTTCATATCCGACAAATATGAAAGGCATATATTTGAACCCTTTCGGGAAAGGAAAGTATTTATTAAAGGCGGCTAGCCCCAAGGGAATAAAGAGGTATTCTAGACCTCCTCTTGGCTTAACGTATTCTTTCTAGGCGTGGTCTTTTTATTAATTTTTTTTTGTTACATTTCCTGGGAGGAAAATTTATTAGGGTAAAATTCAGTATACCCCTGTTATACAAAGCAGGTTCAGAGTAATTAATTGAATAATTAAGTTCCTAGGTACACGAGTGGATGATCTGTGAAATTACTATCATCTTCTTCCTTATAAGAGGTCATAAGATGACTGAGCTCATATAAGTTATCCCACCTCCAGTTGAGTTGGTGTTGTTGGTTATTTATACAACTATAAAAACATTTCATTTATAATTCACCGTTTTATCTAGAATTATAAAGTATCAAAATAAAGTTTGGTTCCAGCACTTCCGATAACTTGAACCAGAAGGAAGGGATCATCAATACGGCCAAGTCTAAATAAAACCACCCTTTTCCTCGAGAACCCGGCAAATAGATCGTTGAAGATCGTAGAATTAACAATATTTTGTTTCCCTATGTTTTATTTACACTGGGTATTGACCCTCTGCTCAAAAAGTGAACTGCCAGAACTCCCACACCGAGGCAGGTTGAAATTTTATATGTTAAAAGTAAAATATATTGCAAAATTAAACATTGCTGATAATATAAAAATATATATTGCAATATCTAAATATTTTATTTACAATATCTTAAAGTCAAATCTAAATATTAGTTGATGGTAACACTGTTGGAACATATTACTTTTTTTATGTTCTCCACATAAATAGCAGTAGCACTTACAACAGAATGAGAAAAATAAAGGCTACGGGTGGTTCACGTCACTATGTTGGCGAACTTTCATTAAATTGATTAAAATTTTTTTGAAAAGTATTTATTTATACAGCATATAAGAACTGTACATCCATCATGTAAATTTTGATTGTTATTTAAATAAATACTATTTTAAGTTATGCAATTGATTTATTAATTCGATGACGTTAATTAATAAACGATCTATAATAAGAACATATTATTAGCTGTACATTATATTAATGCGAGTCACATTACTGTCACTCGTAGCACTGAAAATTATAGTCAAAGCGCTTTTCCAAAATATACAAATTTGTGGGCGTTTTATTTCATAAATATAACTTTTATTACTATAGTATCAAATATGTATAAATGTACAAGTAAACAGCATCGGTTCTCTCTCTCTAAAAACATATCTTACAACCATGAAACATAAAACAGAATCTTCATGAATCAGGATAAATGTATAGAGCGATAATTAATGAAAACTATCTTTAAATATTCAGTTAATCTAAATTTTCCAAAAAAAAAAAAATCAAAAATCTCACAGACCGGATATTGGAGATGAGAATTAAAGAGTAGCTGTTTGGATGCGGTCACAGAGGATCCGGTCTGGAGATATTCCCAACAGAGGCTGACATATCGACCACACGTCGACGGGTCAGGACGATTTTAGGCACTGGGTCAGGGGCTCACTCCCTTGTGGTAAATCACAACACCCCGGCCACTTCTCACGGGCCTCCCATGTGTACCGGGTCTAGATAAATGAGTAGCAAGGGGGTGTGCCTCTAACCATGTCCTACATTACATGGTCAAGTCCCCTGCCCAAATGGAATTGATTGCGTAGTTATCAGGCACGCTTACGCAGTAGCGTAAAATCTATATTTTTTTTCTTTCTCCAAGACCCTACAAAGCCACTTTGTTGCATTTTACAGGAAGGGTTTGTGGCTACAATACTTTCAATTGCCTGGGGCATTTTATAGTAAAAACATAACAAGTATAACATAAATCTTAAGGGGCTATAAAGAGGTGTTTGGAGCGAGAAAAATATGAGAGCAAAAATACTGGTTTGAAGAAGAATGTGAAATGGAATTGCTAAAACGAAATCAAGGTAGAATTTAAATGGTCCTATGGGCCAGAGTTGAAGACTTCTCAAGGAAATGGGCAAAAGGGAATAGATTTGAAAGGTAGGAAGGAAAAAGTTGAAAAAATTACATGAAGCTAAGTTAAGAAGAAAATTATGCCTATTGATAAATTAAAAAAAAAAAAGAGATTCCAACCAATAATCAGTGCCTGAAAAAATAGTGGAGCTTGGATTCTGTTTGACCAAGTGGAGATTTTGGTGAGATGACTTATTTTATTGAGATCTTTAGTATATAGAAAGAGAATGCAGGGATAAGAACTCTGGTAGGGTACGTCGCATATAAAGTAGATGAAAATGTATCTCCGGACAAAGAGGAAACATGTTCAATACCAAGAACCATTAATATCCGAAAAAAGAAATTCTTGTTTACCTAGTTAAGTGGAGAAAAATGCTATTTTAGACCAAATATACAGGCTTATCTGGGATGTGTGCATGAGGCAATGAGATGGAGAAGAGGGATTGCTTCTTGGAATGCAGTAGCGTCCTGGAGTAAGGAAGTATGTCTGGGTACTGCACATGTTTATGTACTGTTATTTTGTCCAAATGTGGTTCACTGAACGCCAATGCTCGGAGGGTGGTTTGGACACATATTAGCTCCCATTATGGGATATTACTATTACCAACTCATATTAACTCCACTTGTGGGATATTATTGAGCAATAATACTGCACTGTTCGGAGACAACCAGCAAAGTTATTGTTATAAAGGCTGCTTGAGACGTTGATAATATTCTTGTTCCATGTTTATATTACACAATTATTTTTGTAAACGGTTCAGTAATCAATCCTAAAGGAGAAAAAAGTAACATTAAATTAGTCATTGTAGAAAGCTTATCGCAGGGTTTAAACCTTATATTTATAGACAGATGCATCGCAGTACTCATTACTGTAATACACAATAAAATACCAATTTATTCTTTGAAATAACTGGGAACTTCAAAAATAACTGTTATACATTATATTTATATTTCCGTTAAAAAATTTGTTTTTCCGTTTTATTAAAATATTTAGCACATGTAAGCCAACTCATTTAGAATGTGACACTTTTCTGACGTTAGGGAATATTTATTATCATAGTAATTTTTTAGTATTAATAAAAAGGACTCACTTTATTAGACATGGTGTATAAATTAAAAACCGGTTAAGTGGATGTCAAAATAAATATATTAAATGTTTTTATATGAGCGCTTTTCATACAAAACGGTACAGCAGACTGCATTTTTCAGTATTGTAATCAAAAACTTCCTTCTATTCGTTTATTAATATCCTTTCTCTTGTAGATGGTGGCTGAACTGATTGCTTTATAAGTTCTTTACATTTAATACGTGATTCCATGGATCTCTATTGGTCCATAATATCTAATATTTTAATATTTAATCTATGAAAAATTGGAATGGTTTAATAGCATAATTCGTTCACAGTAAAGGTTTTGCAGTATAAATGTAGAATTACAGCACTGAGTTCCGTAACTCAGTGCCGTCACCCATTAAATGAGTTATTAAGTGATGAGTAAGTGGCAATAAATTGGGCTACTTCGTTAGGCCAACTAAATTCCTATTACAATCATCCTTGTTGAAAGAGATGACCCCCGGAGGGCACGGGAGGGGGTGCGAGGAGATGTACCCCTCCTGGAGAAAATATTTTAATTTCGCTTGCCAGGGAAGTGGTTAGGGGTTAGGGGAGGAAATATGGGGTAGTAACCGAGTTATAGGGAAACCTATAAACCTCATTAGCGGGCCCGGGTCAACGCTGTCGGCCATCTTGCCTCACCCTCGGAAATTTGTTTGCACGCACCTCATTACGTCCTGTTTCCTACTTTCTCCCAACAAGAGACACCTGCTATATTACCATAATGATTGAGCCTTTCGTTGCTGTAAAAAAAAAACAGGATAAACTATATAACTGTGAAAACAATTGAATTTTGTAGCGATAGAAACTCGAGAAAAAAGCTAAACCAACGGTTTTCCACGAAATGGAACAGGAAAAAACTAAACCATTGACGATAGCTTTATTTATTTTATTTTTATTATACTTTACATAAAAATTAGTTTATGTAACTAACTATGTCTTTAAAACACATTGAACAGATTTATATTCTATGTTTATTTCCTTCATTTCATGATTGTCCGTGATGAATACCGATCCACCCATATAAGTCAGTGAGTAGCTATAGTCAGTGATTCGTAATGTGTTAATTATTATATTTATAATCCTCAAATTTGCCTTATTTGTCCAAAGTAGTTTTTAAGAATAATGGTCCGTTGGTTACTTAGTAATAATGATCAATAACAGTAAGATTTATTTAATTTTGGGGTGGTTTTGTATGAGTTTTTGAGGTTAGTCATCCTGAACATGGCATATAACCGTTGTTATGAAGGTAATACAATATAAAAATAAGTATAGTAAGTGAATATTTTTATTTTTTCCAGAGCTAAACCAGTTAAAATATTACGAGTTCGAAAAAAATTACTAAAATTATAAATTATAGCGGATAGTGATAAAGTCAAAAAGCCCACTTTATGTTTGTCCTTAAGGGAATTTGTCGAAAACTGGGAAAATTTGTAATATCCGTATCAAACTCCTGTCTCACATGTTTTGAACCATGCCTTTCTTCCAGAAAAAAAATTGTTGATTTTGGAAAACCAAAATTGCTGTTTTTATTACAGGATGAGGAGAGTGATTTGTCACTGCTATGGGTCACAATGAGCTATATTTTTAATAATTATGCCATGTTATATCAGAGAAAAGAGTTTTCTTTGAAAAAAATCATTTTATGAACCCCGTTGAAAGTATGAAAGATATAAATTTAACATAGTCTTAGAAGTGGTTCGTTAAACTAAAGCAAAAAGCTTATGATAGCAATTTATTCCTAAGAATTCTCATTTTCTGTGACGTACTGTCGCAGAAAGGATGGTCCTATTTTCAAAACTTCGTTGTAATCCTTAGAGCGCAGTTTGCTCCCGGCTGAGATCAAAGGACATAGAACTAAAATATTACCTGCGAAGGATATTTCAAAAGAAAATTTCCATCGAGGGACTTTTAAGAACACGGGTAGTAAAGGTAATAACAAGAAACTTTGTTCAGTCTTTTATAATGGTACAACTATTTCGTATCTCACTCGTTATCTATAAAATAAGAATTGAAAATGTATAAGTAATTTTTCAAATAACAAACCTTCACGCTGGCTATGAGACAACTATATATCCTTTGACACAGGCCGATATACATTTAAAATAGGTAATTTAAATCTAACCATTGTAGTAGTCATTACAGTTCGCAGATACGTAAATTCAATAATATACAAATATGAATAAAAAAAGAGGAAAGTGCCCCTTACAAATAGAATTGACCTCTTAAACCAGATCATTGTTTTAACATTATCTGTAGACTATGACGTTACATAAGAAAAAAATGTAAACATAATGGGAAATTATGCTTATAATAATATGCTTACATAAAACGTTTATTCATACCGGCTTACTATTTAAAACCACACTAATAGCCGTTTTCTATTTTTGTTTTTTCAGCTCTTAGTTTACATGAAATATAGGTATATACATTTTTAAGCAAGCTAACTCTAATATCTTAAATGTGAAAAACAAACCATTAACACTTTAACCGAAACATCTAATTTTTCATAACTAGAATACACGGGAGGTTTCAGACTTTGAGTTTCGATTACTCCGAGGGAGTGAACAAAGAAGCCTCCTATGACCTTTCCCAAATTTATGAAGGACCACTAAGATATAACTATTACAAACTTAGACACGTGAAAAGTAAACAGCCGAATATTGTCGACTTGTAATGAGTAAATGTGCACGACCAAAGAAAGTATGGTAAAAGCCGACCGCATTAAAACCATGCAAGCCATCAGGTCTCTAGCGAGACTCCCGTTCTTCCATAGCTAGAATCAGTTGAAGGTACAAGTCATGAGATGTCCATTAGTTTAAAAGCGTAACAAAGAAGCTACTCTCTGTAATACACTATACTCTCCCCCCCCCTTCACGCAAAAGTCACCTGAAGACATAGGCATAGCGATCAGAAAACATAGGAACATACATACGGCATATAAAATGGAAATAATAAGCTAATCAACATTTTGAGCTTATGAATCATTAATACCATTGCTGACGTGTATTACTATCTGCAATCGATTTCTAATTAATGATATCCTTTATTTCTAATTTAAATAAATTATTTTATTTTAATAACTGGTATTTTATGTAATGTTCAGATGTGGTAACACCTACAGACATAATAAAATATTAAAGATTTACATTTGATAGTGACCATATGCGTTAAAAATTCGGCTCTGTCTCTAAATAGTAATGCTATTATACATTGTTGATTTCCTAACTAGTCACTGACAATTGTCAGCTCAAAAGAGTTAGTAATAACTGGAACTTGGAATCCAATCCTCTATAACCTATACACCGCTGATGTCCCCTCTACCCCCAACACCTTCTTGGCCACATTTGCAGATGAGACTGCAGTACTGTCATCCCATCCAGACCCCGATATAGCATCCCAAAACTTTCAAAAACACCTTGATGAGATTGAGTATTGGTGGAACCAATAGAGAATCAAAGTTAATGAAGCAAAATATTCGCACATTACCGTTACCCTCTCCCACAAGTCCTGTCTACTAGTTTTTTTAAATTCCATTCCTCTTCCTGTATCCAAGACAGTATGGTATTTAGGCTTCCATGTTGATAGTATACTCCTTTATTATGCTATAATTACAATCTGCCTTTCATAAAGCAATAAGTAATAAGATAAATGCTCTCATTCATACCATATTTACAGTTCATCATTCACTCGCTCATTCACACAATATTTACAGACAGCCCCGAGACCTCCCAAATCCACATGCGAAGAGGAAGCGGAGTCTTGCGAAGTCCCCCACGCTCCTCCATCATCCGCGTTACCGGATACTAGCCAGTGGAGGCTGACCAAGAGCGCGAGAGCCACAGACGCTCAGGACATGATTGGAGAAACTAGCAATTGCCAGGTCACGAGCAGGTTTATAGAAGGTCACGAGGCCACTGCCGTTTCAGTCTCCGAGGAGGATTATAGCGATGAATGGCGAAGACAAGAACTAAACAGACGCTTTGGACACCTGTACAGACTACTTCAAAGGACATCCCATCTCTCAATAGAAAATAAACTACTAATCTACAAAATTATACTTAAACCAATCTGGACATACGGAATAGAGCTATGGGGGACAGCAAAAAAGTCGAACATCAAGCGTATCCAATCCTTTCAATCTAAAGTCCTAAGAACAATAGTAAATGCCCCTTATTACGTCAGCAACAAAACCATTCATTATGATCTTAATATACCCTACATTCTTGAACTGATCCCTTACAAGTTCATAAATTTCCATAGTAACCTATCCAACCACCCCACATAGTCCCCTACCACAGTCATCGCACTATGTTACTCATCCCTACAATCCTCCTCGGAGACTAAAACGACAATGGCCTCGTGACCTGCTATAAATACGCGACAGTGGGAGCCCTGGAAATGGCCAGTTTTTCCAATCATGTCCTGAGCGTGTGTGGCTCTCGCGCTCTTGGTCAGCCTCCGCTGGCTCTGATCTAGTGACGCGGCGGACGGAGGAGCGAGGGGGATTCCAATGTCTCCGCTTCCTCTTTCACACGCGAGAGAGGTAACAACCATGTGGACTTGGTAGGTCTCTGGGCTGTTTGTAAATACTGTATGAATGAAAATTGTAAATATAGGATGATTGAGATAATTTATCACAATTACTTATTGCCCATTGAGGCAGATTGTAGTTTTATCAAAAAAAAAAGAAAAAACTGGAATAAGCATTTGCATGATGGAAACTATTTTGACAGTGTTTAAATTTATTTTAAGTATAAAATACTGAACGTGTAGCTATTGATACCCTATGATAAAATATGATTACTTTTAAGTAAATGCAAGGGATCGATTTTAAGGTAGGTATAAGAGGTATTTTAAAATGAGGAACTAATTTCTTGTGGTTACTTCTGCTTAAGAGCAAGAATAATTACTAGATTAAGTAGGAGTATTCTTGATAAAATTCGAATTTGGAAAGATTTGGGTCTTTCAAGCAACTTTACTTATTTAATTGGCCACGGTACACAACAATCAGGCATTGGCGGGACCTTTCTTGTTTAACTCTGAAACACTACCCGGTGTACACATGTGCCCTAGATAGGATAGGGTTCGACCTCTTTTGATTGGTAGCCCAACGAGTAGGTTTATCTTAGTAGTTTCATGCCTACTAGCATGTCCAGATTCGACCTAGGTTGTTTGGTGTACAGAATCAAAATATCATGAATATGCAAGCATATTCTTAGATTTAACATTACAGACCGACAGATGTGTATTCGCAATTTTAAACCTGAACCCCAGTATTTAAATAACGAATTCAAAAAAGAAATGACAAGCATTTTTGGAACAAATAAAAGCAGACATCAAAGTTAGGCCAACAAAACACAGTCACCATTATTACCAAATATCACATCTCCCCTTCTAAATAATCCAATACATTTCTATTTAAAGTCAGATTAACACAAAACTTTATACAAGTTCTTTTCAGTCTATACATCTATATATTGGTAGTCAACGTATGCCTTCTCATCCCCTCCTCTTAATTTTAACCCGTAATTATATTCGGGGGGTCCTCTTTCTAGCCTAATCCACCCCCATTTTATCCATACTGCATACCTACATAGAAGGCATAATAGACCACGAAATAAGTCTAAATTTCCACAAAATTTGATAAAGAAGAATTTTTTTTCATTTAAGGTTATCAGAAAAATCAAGCATTTTATATGATATGTAATATATGATATATATATATATGATGTAATATGAAAGTAATAAGAATTAGAAAGGTGCCAAAAATGAACAAGCTATATGACGAAAATGACTGCTCGCGGTTTACAGAGAAGGCTTATCAGACCAGCTGTCGTCAAGATATAATTTAAGATTTGTCGGGAAATTCTCTCCCTCACGTGTTACTGTCACGTGCGCTACAACTTGCTCACGTACTACAATAACTATTAACCAAATGTCAAGAGCTAAATTGGAGAACTTATGTGCCCCACTTCGAAAAGTCCGCAGACCAAATAGATGGATTATCAACGTTTACGAGCGTTATGAACTACTAGATGGTAACATTTATTTTATAACTATGGACTTGATTTCAAGCCCTAATGTAATAAAAAACTTATTTGCTTCATTCCTTGATCAACTCTCAAAGGAAGATAGCTAGAATGAACTTTGTATGCCTGTATGGCGTAATTGCTTAAGTGATTTAAAACTTTACTTTTAAATGTGGTAAAATTCAATAAAAATAAGCGAGGGAAGCAAAATAGACCAAATTAAAGTTAACCCGAGTCATTAAATTTAAATATTTCTCAATTGTAAGACCTATTGCGTACTAAATAGGTTACTGCCGCTTTGAATTGTTTTTTATATTAAAGTTCTAGTTTTCCTTATTTAATTGTGGTAGCCGAAATGAATTAAATAAACTATTTTCTATGAACAATCAATACCGAGGAGTCAATTATTAAAATTAGCACTAACATATAATGACAACATAAGTCAAGTGAGTTTTTTTTTATAATGTTTCTTTAATATTTGAAGGATTATGGTTAAAATATATACATAATATGCGTCTAAGCCCGAGTCTATACATCGGACTTTGTTTCTGACAAGGTAGTCCAAATTTAATGTATGACATTTATATAGAGAGCGCTCTGGAGTCTATTAATTTACTTGATGGAAATGGCATGCTTCTGCAAATGGAAGAACTTATCGCAAGTTGGTGATGGTGTGCCTTGAGCATTTAAGTAGAAACGACCGCCTGTCGCTCAGAACCTGTTGATTGATTTTAATTTTTTAGTTATTTCTAACTAATTGTTCAAATTTATTAATTTCATTTTTTTCCAGTTGTGAAAAAGAAAAACGGTTTATTCCCCATTTTAATATGTTTAGTTAGATAGTTAATAGTTAATTTGAGATTTAGTTAAAGTTTTAAAAGATAAATTCGTTTTCTTTTCTTCTTATTTTAATAATGTTAAATTTGGTTTTAGAATTTATTATTATTTAAAGAGTTTACATTATCGACGATGAATTGTCGTCTGTTTTACACTGACTTTATCTGAGACAATGTATATATGAATAGATAACAGATACTGTTAACTTTATGATAGTTAAATTACGTACCCCAGCCGGATAATTCACTCACTTAATGGCAATCGGGATCCAGGTTTCAGTCGGGCACCGCGCACATCAGTCAGCAGAGCGACAGTGCCCTCACCCACTGACTGGTGGGTCGTCTACTGTTCTTGATATTGAACATAGCTGGTTGGACGTCCGGCACGGAAGAAGACTCGATATGCGCAATCATGGACTCGCCAATTAGATCTACCTCAAACCTAACAGCTTATAAACTATCGTTATCGAGATTGAAATTTAACCTCGTTGAACCTAGGTTAACCTACCCACAACAAGGTTTTTGTTGTTTGTTTACGTTTACACTGTTTATCAGTTTATCAAAATATCACCATATATCATCAAACAACCTACACTTTTTTTTTTTTTTTTTTTTTTTTTTTTTTTTTTTTTTTTTTTTCTTAGCTCTTAAACTTATAAAATAGGATGTGGGAAAATTATTTTGGGCTAATGAGTGCCTTTCACTAAGGGGAGTCCCCCATTTGAAGGATGTATGAGAAGGATATAGGGTGGGGTATGCCTAAAGGAGGCGGGTGGAATCAGGAAGGTAGTGAGAGTCTACCGAGGGTGGAGCCTAGGGGTACCTAGGCAAGGGTTTGTAGTCGGCCAGGTCAAGCCTGGCCAGCCCCGGCAGGGGCCTGAAATAAGTCCTACACTTATAAGTAACAACGGACTATATTTAATTTATCTCGTTCTCATTTATCGAACACTTCGATCAACAAACTTTAAGTTAATAAAACTCTCATTTTCTCCAATTTACAAACTTCAACTTAATAAAGGTGAAACGTCCTTCTTCAACTAAGGTTTAAAAGCATAATAGAAGATTTTTTGAGAGTAACGTTTATTTTTATTTAATTTGTTCACCGTGGTAGGAATTTCGTAATTAGCTTCAGTAATCATAGTTTGTTAATTTTTTTCGAAAGTCGATTTTTTATTAATTTTTAATTTTTCAAGCAACTGATATTTGATTAAATCTTTTCTTTTTCAATTTAAATGCCTTTTATTTGGTTATATATTTATTATTTTAATACAATATTAGGAACTTCTCAGAGGTTTGTCAAAATAAAATTAAGTAAATTACTGCACATATAAAATTCAGTTGGGTTTTTTCCAGAATTGTTTTTTTTTTTTCTAAATTTAAATTAATATAGCTAGATGACTCAATCAAGAACCGGGGAATCTGTTAGAGTTTCTTGAATTTTTTTTCTGATGATTATGAAAAATCAACTGTATTAAGTAGAGGTGCTGTACACATTCGCATGAACATGCTAAGATACGAAATTACAAATATCCGTATTTCTACCACCTTTTTATTCATTGTTTAATTCGTTTTCCACCCTACCCTTCCTACAATAAGTTTATAATTACATAGATAAATGTTAGCTTGTAACTTAACTTGGTTATATCGTGTGATATAATTCTATGAATTTTATCTTTGCATGATCTGGACACGTTGAAACATTTTTGTACAATCCCTTTTGCATTTACTCCCAACTCATGGCTCTTAAAAGCACGCAAAATTACACTACAAACAATGTTTCGTTTTAACACATTTTTAGACCGTTTTACAAAGGATACTTACGCTTCCAGACAACAATACAAAGTAATTTGAAAAGGTGTCTTATTTGAAATATTTAAGACCTTCATTTGGATCTGTTTCTCTTTCTCATAATAGAAGTTCATTTTTTTTTATTCTGTTACTAAATAGTCAATTAAAAATTGGTCTCATCCACCTCTTCTATACCATCATCATCCTCATCATCATCATTATATCATAAACTAAAGTTATGATACAAAGTCTTCCCCTAGAAAAGACGGAGAAAAAAATATTCCTCTTTTCTTTATCAACTTTTGATCAGGCTAAAGTCGTAAATAATATTTTCAGAATCAAACTAAATTTTTTAATTAGAAGTAGCCTAGCAGGTAGATGTACCTTTGGTTGACCCTGGGGACACTTTAGGACAGTAAGTACACGTTCTTTGTTCTATGCTACCCCCTGGCTTTTTCCCCCCTAAACCCTATTTTTAGTATTTTTTTAAATTATAAATTATAACAGCTATATAATTTAGCTATTGGTGACTCCTTCTACTGCATAACAAGGGGTTCTTATCTTTAAAAATATTTATATATATAATTTTGGGGCTGGGCTTAGAGTGACATCAGATTATGTCTTAGCAATTCGTTGTGCTTTTAGTACTTTCAATACATAAGTCAAGCGAATAAATTTTACTTTATCTAACTTTTTATAAATGGAATGTTTAGTTTCATATTGCGGAATTACTCCTAAAGCTTTTGCACATAAAACTCTAGTATTAACATAATGTATAAGTAATTCTAACCGTTTGCGTGGAGTGGTTTTTTTTAGACCACGCTGTGCGGTAATTCTCTTATATACTACTAACGATGAACGGACGGGTTTGTTTGTTCAAACAAGGATTTTTATTTAAGAAACATATGTCTGGTTGTAGTTAACTAAGCCTCATAAGGTTTAATGAGTAGCTATTTGAATAATGAAGTAGTGAATCCGACTAAAAGATCTTAACGAAGGTTGAGAAGCCACACTTTGTGATAACTACTAGCATCAGTCATCATGTAAAATTGAAATTCTGTAATTGGTAAATATAAATATTTAATTAACAATAATCCCTGTTTCAAACTTCCTATCCATTTGATGCAAATGGTAATACAAATTCCAATCCGATTGGGGTCGGAAACAATCACCGTTTTGCAGATTAATTCAAATTGTAGAAACCATAAAAAGAAAATCAGGTACATTAATTGGCTACTAACGGTGAATATATAGCCAGCCCGCCAAAAGGGATAATTTTAGGCCCAGTGTGTATGGCCAGAGCTAATGCACGGCGCAGGGGTATGCAAAGCCCGCAGAGAGCTCAAGTAATGGAAGACTGATGTCAGTAATTGGCCGCTAATTCAGTCTGGGTCTCTAACACGCCCTAAATATATCACCCGCAGTTTTTCCCCTTGTTTTCTTTTAAAGTACAAGAAGAATATTATAGGATATATATGTATATTTAGTTGACGAGCCCGAGGGAGAGGCTTTTCTTTCCAACAGTCAACGTTTTTCGCCTGTTAATATTATCTACGATAGCCGACCTAAATATGGTTCAATCTGTTTAGAAATATTTTAAAGGGCATTCCAAAACATCTCAAAATAAGTTCATTAAATTTCACTTAATACATAACAACGAGAATAATAAAAAAAAACATCGTGAATAATCAAAAGTTCTAATTTCTAATTTTATTCGGTGCTCGATGACACGTTAAAGATGGTACAGCTTAAATAATTTAAAAGATATATAAAAAAATGTTGTTCTGTATATTCTATGCTAACCATAAGTTATCTATATACAGGACCAATGAATGGATTATTTGGTCGGATCTCGGAGAGTTGTTAGATTTAATAATTTATGGATGGTCCATTAATAAATTTGATAAGAACCCAACCTCATTCATCAACCTAAGCCGATCTTCCAGCAAACACTTCTACTAATTCATGTTCTCAAAGCTAAGAATGAACTTACGCAAAAAAATACACGCATAATAGACTCAATTTGTAATTGCAAAGAGCAATTTAACTAACTCTCGCTGTGACTGAATGAGGAGGGCCACGAGTTCCAATTATTAAGCTAACAATTGAAAACCCTGTTTCCTGTGTTTATTGAGTCCAATTAGTGAATTCATCAGGTTTAGTTTACACTAGGGCTAGCGCGAGTAATGAACGCACTGTTGGGGACCTTTATGAATTTAGACTTTAATTAATCTCTTCAGTGTCCTGTACAGAGGTTCTGAGTCAGTCGAAGGTACGTTTTGGAGTTATGTAGGCCGTTTAAATATCCAGGAATGACGTTATTCAACCAGGAAAAACCAATTAAACTGGTGCAAAAAGGACTTTCCGTAGGTACATCGTATTACGTTTTTAGTATGCATTCCGTAAACAAATCTACCACGTGAATACGAATTATTTAACGTTTATTGTTTCACAGTTTTTGGTGGCGGCAGCATTGTACTGTTTACACGATGCACAGATAGTCCCATTAATTAATGTTCGTAGCATAACAGATTAGGTGCAGGTATGACATGCAGTCCGGCCGTTGTGGGCATACTTCTGAATATTGAACATGCATTTGAACATCCCGCAGACAGGGAATGGTCCAGATATTGAGTGCACTCTCTGATGCACGTCAGGTGCAGCCTCACTGGTTGAGATCACCTCCAATTAGTGTCGATAGTTGTCATTCCCAAACCCCTGAGCATTTAAAACTATTGATTGATGAATCGCTAAAATTGACCATTTCAACCACCTGTCACAATAAATCATCGATGACGTTATGTCTGAGAAAGTAATGTGACATTAGATCGTTGTTTAGATTATAAATATTGTTGGGGTTTCGTTAGATCATTTTATGATATAGTTTAACCTGCTACACACAGTGTAAGCGCTGCTAAACGATACACTTCCTTCAGTGTTTGGTGCTCTGGCTTAATTCCCTTCCAGTGGTAATTACCTATTGGGCAGGAAGGATGTTGAGGAGGCAAGAGGTGAGTATTAATTGCGCATTGTATGTTTTTAATATATGAAAAGTAATCTAATAAAACACTAAAATCCAACTTGTACATCTATATATCATTGTGAATATATCCCTGATATGTGATATATGATGATGTGGCTCTGACCTAAACACATCGTTAAGATTCTAATGCAAGCTCCTATAAGCCTTTTTTTATCAATCGACATAATTCTTAATACGTCTATAATTAAGACAAAAAATACGACATTGAAATGAGTATGGACCGGTAGAAAAATGAAGGTTCAAATGTTAAAAAAATTGTAATGGAACTAAATTTTCAACTCTTAAAATAAAAAAAAATGGTGAAATTCATCTTCGTTTCTCCAAAACAGCCCCTCTATAAATTTCAATTTGATTTAAAAACAAGCTACCCTTAAATCAATGTTATAAATACATAGTTGAAATAAGAAAAATAAAACCAACAATATACATAATATTTCAACTGTCACTTATACGAAAACTGTTGGTCAATGTCAGAGCAGGCCAAGTCCATCTTAGTTAGTACGTAGCAATAAGTATATGTATTAACCTATGTTTTTTATGTCATGTCCACATTTTGTTCAAAATTCTACCTTATCCTTATTAGGTGCAACAGGTGGTCATTGGAATTAAAAATAGCCATGAAATAACAGGTAATACATAACATGACTATGATTTGGATAGAAAAAGATAATTATTGCTATAAAAAAAGATCACTTTTATTTAGCTTTTACGGTTGTGGGCGAATAAAGTAATTAAATCTGTAAATTCATTGGTTAATTCAAAAACACACATTTAATATTTGCTGCCCTCCGTACGGATATGTAAGATTTAAATGTCCTTCCGGGATAACCAAGATAGTATTTTTTAGATAGTAGTTTTATTGCCGGTCCGTCCTATAGGGGATGGCCCCCCACCAGGCGGCTAGAGAGGAAGTGGGGATGGGCCCCCACTTTACTGACTCCTCCCCCTACTCTCACAGACGTCATAATCTTTATTAACATAATGAAACAAGGTCTGATACGAGAAGAGGGTGACTTATAATTATTTGTGATTAAGAGGTGGCGACGACATATCTTATGCTTATAAATGTTCTAACATGATGTATGCGCTACTTGAGGAGTCAATTTTGCAATAAAAGTATATGATCAAGCGACACAACAATAAATATGTTAGATATTGTAAAATTAACTCGCTTATCTTAATTTCTTACGCTATAGCTTTGTCTCCGATTCGTGGTGACTATTGGATATATAGTATGCTTAGAAAGCAAGTAAATTGGTATTAAAGGAGTAATGTCAGTTTCTAATGTCTGAAAACCTCTCTAATAACAAATTATAATCAAACTTAATTTGAGACGGATCTGGGTAATTTTACCTTGGTCTGACTAAATTTCTATTTGCAGGCATAAATGTGGTGCTCCTGATGATTGGGATTGTACCTATTTTTTGTTACCGTAAACACATAGGAAAGATGATTTCAACTGAAAACCGACTATTTTAAAATCAACCTAATTCAAATAAATAAACTTAATTTTAATGTGTATGTAATATACTAAAGCCATATGGCTAGGTCCTTAATAGACATCATTCTAATAATGCCAATTCCTAGTAAACATCCCCTGTATAAGGTATCCACCCCTTCCCCTGGATATCCTAGCAATAGCTGAGGACCACTCGGGGAATTCTTGAGGAGTTTTGGAGAACTTCAACATCCTCTAGGTAGAGTACGAGCTCAGCCCCGATTGAACCACACTAGGGCGCCTCTGTGGAGTTGTCTAGTCAGATATTCCTGCCGTATGAGAGAGCTGCCCATTGAAAATTTATAGGGCAGGGGCCCCCAATGACGGCGGCCGTAAAACAGTCCTCTCTGTCTCTCTTATTCATGTAACCCCGCCAGTGGCCATGCAAATTTAAAAACATATTACACAGTAGGCCTACCCTTGTTAGATCAGCCTCAGATGCTGTTTAAGTCTTTTCAATTTTCACCATCTGAAGAAATTAGATTCCAGTAGCATAACGAAAATGTGTTGCTAAAAATGAAATTTTATACAGTGATAAAAACTGTTCGCTAGTATATCACAACTATAAAATGCATCACTAGTTCTGATGTAGGTATAAACGCCGATGTTTAATTAGTTCTAAAAGGAGTATTTTCCATTTATATGTCAATTATAAATTATTAAATGTATATGTTTGTGCGAAACCAGGGTTTTTATTTGGTTTTAACAAACGTTTCAAATGTTTAAACCATTATCCACAAATACTATAGTATTTGAAAGCAACATACAAATCAATCATCAATTTTTAAAATCAAAATTTAAAATACTAACTTCTGTATTTCTAGACATGTTAACAACTTTTGTATATTGCAAAAAATTAATAATTGTAGACTTTAATAATATCCATCTTAATTTTATGATGCTTTTACTTGTATTTTTAGTCCAATGGGTTGGTGGAGTTTTTAAAGTCTAAGACTAATATTTTTGTTTATTTTAACTTTTTAGGCTTATATTTATACTATATATTTTAGGATTTTAACAATTTGTATTAAATCTTTGCTTTAATTGTTGTATTTATTGTGAAAAAATTCGCCTGAGGATCTATAATTATTTAAAGAGGCTATGAAAAAAAAAAAATAGTTATTAACACGTAATCAAACGTCTCAAAAAGAATATACTAGTGCTGCTTAGCAAATACAGAATGATTTACAATTCCTAACAAGTCAAGTGACAATGATTCTGTTTAGAAATTCAAATATCTAGGACAATTTCGGCAAACCTGCTTGTTGCTTCAATGATAATAATGCATTTATTCCAACCCGCTATTGTTCAGCAAATATGATATCTTCTCTAAATTAGTTTGTTTACATTTTATCGAATGTAGACCTAAAAGTGGTACGATATTTATTCGGGGACTAGGCAATACAGTTGTAAAGAACCTGTGCTTCGAAGTACGCCCTGGCGCTAGTTGACTACTTGATATAACCACTAGCGTCAAAACACATTATCCCCTTTAAATATTTATAATACAATAGAACTTAATGAAAAGAAAAAGAAAAAAGATTTGATCGGGATCAATAATTTTGATAATTTAGTTCGCCAAAGGACAATCGTGGAATATAGATAAAAAAAAGTACTAGTCCGATAGCATCAATTAATAATCAAAAACTTCCCCATCACATTCACAAGTTTTCAATGTTCTACTTCCTCATTAATAGATTAATTAATTGACGTCATTTCATAACATCCCACTAGATAGGGATAACTATGATAAAGAGGTGAGACATATACACCATGTAAAAATAACCAGCGGTTACGATACACCATATATTGGGAATATTTCTAACAAATGAGGTAATAATTTGAAGAACGAGAGCATTGGTGTAGTATACTGAAGTAATCACTTTACGCAACTCAATTTCCCACAATTAAGACTCCAGTCAGTTAATTGATAGATCGGACGAATATAGAATAGAGATTCTTTCCACTAGTTTATTTTTAATTCCATCCCTTTTCCATCCGAGACAGCAAAATATTTAGACTTCCATCTCGACATAAGGCTGTCATGCAACCCACACAGTAGGCTAAAAAAACAAGAACTAAACTGACGCTTTGGACGACTACTTCGAAGGACATCCCATCTGTCAATAGAAAATAAATTACTAATCTACAAAGTTAAACCCAAGCCAATTTGGACATACGGAATAGAGCTATGGGGGAAAGCAAAAAAGTCGAACATCAAGCGTATCCAATCCTTTCAATCAAACATGCTGAGAACAATAGTAAATTCCCCTTATTACGTCAGCAACAAAACCCTTCATAACGATCTAACGATAAATATATCCTACATTCTTGAACTCATCCCTTCCAAGTTCATAAAATTCCATAGTAACCTATCTAACCACCTTAATCCCCTAACACAGTCATTACACTGTGCCACTCGTCCCTATAATCCTCCCCGGAGACTAAAGTGGTGGCCTCGTGACCTGCTATAAATAAGTGACAGTGGAAGTGCTGGCCAGTTTTTCCAATCATGTCCTCACCGTCTGGGGCTCTCGCGCTCCTAGTCAGCCTCCACTGGCTTCAAGACTCCGCTTACTCTTTGGCATGTGAGGGAGGTGACAATCATGTGGACTTGGGAGGCCTCTGGGCTGTTTGTAAATAATGTATGAATGAGCGAGTGAATGAAAATTGTAAACATGGTATGAATGAGGTAATTTCTCACAATTACTTTGATTGCCCATTGAGTCAGGTTGTAATGTTAACAAAAATAAAGAAGTTTGATAAAAAAAAATATTAGAGACTATGGAATGCAATAAATCTTATGCTGGAAGAGCATATCAAGTAGGTGAAAAGAACAGCTTGAACAAAAAAACGTTCTACACAATCCGACACCCTAATATCGGATAATATAAACAAAAAAGATGAAATAATAAACCCACCCTCTCCATACCTCCTATATTAAATAAGCTCAGTAATGGAGTGAAGTCTGAAGAAATCCGAACCTATTTTAAAGTTAAAATTAATATTAATTATTTCAATTTATGTAAGCTTTTTTAAACCATCAACTAGCCGAGTAGCCATCAAATTAGTGCATTGTTGTATTTTTTATTATATTTTTTTATTGCTTATATGTTGAATTTTACCAAACTTTAAATTTAAGTAAAATATTTCAACGATTTCGTACTTGGTGCTTAGTATTGTTAATGTTTTGAATACGTTTTATTTATTGATTTTCATAATTGTTGCTTTAAACGATAGAATTTGTTTGTCTCTATATGCTCACTAGAGGTTTTCATCATGTGGCTATTCATTTTTGCTACTAAATACAGGTTAGAGCTTTCGAAAATATTATTGGCGAATATACGCCATATTGTGAAGGGCGAAAGATATATTATTTCCCCATACCATTCCAGAACCAGCACTAATCATATAACACCCCATAGGTTATTTGGGTAATGAACAAACTAACTAAAGCCAAGGAACTATAATTTCTTCTATAAAAATCCATTCAATAGCGGTATTCCAATGATAATAAATTAAGGGTTAATTTAGAATGCGAAATCATAATTTATTTATTTATTTTTTTGTAATTGGGTAAATAAGTGACAGTGGAAGTGCTGGCCAGTTTTTCCTCACTGTCTGGGGCTCTCGCGCTCCTATTCAGCCTCCACTGGCTTCAAGACTCCGCTTACTCTTTGGCATGTGAGGGAGGTGACAATCATGTGGACTTGGGAGGCCTCTGGGCTGTTTGTGAACAATGTATGAATGAGCGCGAATTTAGAACTACCGATATAATCCTTCTTGGCACATTAAAAGAGTGCGGATTTGATAAATTCTTATAGACCCAATGTCCAATGGTTCTAATTAAAACAGCTATTCAGATCAGTACCTCAAGTCTAGGCCATTTAGAATCGGATTTCAAAAAGCACTATTTCATACAGACAGGGAAATATATTTAATCTACGCCTCTTTGTCTTGTTTTCTTAAATCCACTGTGGAACATGTTATATTCTCGTGTACCATATAGCCCTAAAATTTGTCTATCCATCAATGTCTAGTCTAATCCAACACTCGGCAGTTCAAATGGGTTTCGATGAACAATAGTAAAGTTTAGTAAACCTTTTGAGTTCAGTTATTTCCCTCGGTCCCTTCATCTATGCATCGATTAGATTTGTATTATATGGTGAGTCGCGGCTTCGGATGGCTTCGAATGGCTTGCCGAAAAGCTAAAATTTATTTGAAAATAAACAGTGAAAATATTTACCATAAACTGTCACCCATTGTGTTCAATTGGTTTTAATAGATAGCATGTTTCAAAAACTGCGTACGCCCGAGAGGAATTATAGAGGAGTACCTGACGTTTTTTATCAAAGAACTGCCTTTGATCTTCTTTAACAGCAGTGGAGGGTGTGGTGTATCTAGTGAGGATGCACAAATATCGATAAAAGAGTAAAAACCGTTTGTAGAATGTGTATTTTTCTGTGTCGGAAATAAGGGTGGACAGTGAAAAAAATAAAAAGACAGTATTTCAAAATGTCAAGGAATATCCTATAGGCGTGTGCCAAGGAGCTATGAAAAGGGTAAATCCTTCTGCCGTGTTGTGGAAGGGAGATAATTACTGTTCTTTGTTTCACCTCAGGACCGAGGCTTGGGGGACGCCATTATTATTATAAAGCTAGCGTTAAAAAATTTGTTTTTAGCTCTCATATATACGTGTGTTTGTCATAGAATGTAAGTTACGTTTACTTTGCTGTGAATAGTATACGCATATAGAGTGGATCCACTATAATCATTAATGTCCTTATATGCAGAATATTGTATTTTACGTCATTGATTGGTTCTGCTACCCTTTAGGTAATTTATTCAGTCATGTTTATTGATTGTTTTAAAGTAGAATTGTAAATATCTTTGTGTATTAGAGTAAAGACTACGTTAAATAGAAGAAATGTCGGCCTCCTAATTGTAAATATTAAGTATTCATATTTTTTACCTCCACTACTGCGTATCCGTTTTAATAAAATTTTTGTGTATATAATATGATTAATTTTAGATGTTCATATGGTTTCCATATTATTTTATTAATACGGAGTGTTTTTTTCCAAACAAACAGTTATTCTGTGCATATATATTTATATATATATATATATATATATATATATATATATATGTATAAGTTATTCACAGCAAGATCTTATAAAAAAGTAGAGAAGGAAAAGAGGAACAACAGACTAGCTCAAGTTCTCGAAATAGACTGCGAAATCCGGCATATGTGGGATAATGGGATGTGTACATATTAATATATTATTATTACGTTTTAATTTTCAATTAATTTTTATGTCTATTCCACTGTGAAAAGGTAATATAATTATACATTAAGGGTTGCAATTTAAATGCAAAAGGGTTTCGATGACCAATACCTCCCTCTATAGTAAAGTTTAGTAAACCTTTTGAGTTCAGTTATTTCCCTCGGTCCCTTTAGTGTGACTTGGCACCCGTTATTTAGTACATTATTGTGTGGGTAAAATTACCCTGGTGCAGGGGAAAATTTCTTGAAGCTTTACAGGCGAAGAACAAGTATTCATGTTGTATCACACCAAGAATATTAAGAAAGGTGGCCCATAAAGATCGGTTAAGAAGAGTATTTCTTCATTCAATGATCCGCTTCTAAGCTCTTACCTACTTTGGGTATAATAAGAACAATAAATTTTTTTTCCTGAAACTCTATCACTGTTTGCGGATGTTTCACCTCTTTCAGACTATCATGAAGACGAAGAAGAGGAATGAGACAAGGAGGAAGTTGATTTCCTCATAACGATTGGAAACCTATTTGACCTTCTGTCACTATTGATGAAGACTTATGATTTTTGTTTAATTTATAAATGTGGCTTGAATTTCTATATTGGCTATCTTGAGTCTCTCACTTTTATATTTAGTGATTTGAGAGAGATTAATACTTTGTTAGCATTCTAAAATTAACGTTCTTTATTTGCATTTCAAACGGCTAGTTTAATTTAATATATATTTAAACCAAAATTTCCTTTTAACTTAAAAAACGGAGGATATAATAATATGTTTCGATATCGAAATCAAATGATATAATAGGTTTCACTAAAAAAAAAAAGTAATCGGATATGTATCGCACTAAAAAACTATGCCTTGAAATGATTATTTCTGTGTTTTTGCGCTGGGTTTTTGGCATAGCTAAGTAATTAGGTGTGAATATAAAATATTGCTATCTAATAAATAAGGGAAATTCTCACTAACCGTATTGATGAACGGGCAAACTTTTGTCATCTGCCTTGTTTGACATAATAGGATAATATAGGTTAATTTACTTTCTATTATGAAAGTTTTAGATTTCAGAAAGTCATTGACAAAACAACTAATTGAACTAAACTTTTCAAAACGATTAAGGATTTACATGATAGTTTAAGGTTTATTGTGATATATTTATTAATTCTAGAACTATTGCTTAACTACATTAAAGCTGAAATTATTACGAAAAGCATTGTCCTATGGAAAGTAAACCCTCTATTTATATATAGCATAAGCAATGAGTTTAACTATTTCTACGTCGTTCTTCTGTAAGACTTGTTCAGGGCAACAACGATATCGCCTTACTCGGGCCGATCATCGCATGACTTTTTTATTTCTGATTGTGGACAAGGTCCTACCGTTACCGGCCAGTTACCCCCTGATACAATATAGATTCTACAATAAAACATATTTATTATCTCCCTAAGCTACCTCAATTATTACTGAGCACTTAACTACAACACTTTCGACCGCGCTTCACATCTTTAGGCTCCAAAATGATACCAAAAATATAGATACATCACAAGATTGTATGAATTACAGAGGACCAATTAGAAAAATATAAATTGCTAAAGTATAACTCTGGAAGCCTACATGTCCAAATCATAGAGTAAGTATTTAAGAAATCAAAATACGATTCACGACCATAAATAACAAATGTCTAGAAAATAATGTATATCATTTGACAACTTATCGCTCAATTAAAAATTATGTTCTCAACAATAGAATATGCTCATTTTTTAAATAATAATATCTTTATTAACCTGGAATTATGTCACTTAAGAACAAACATTTATTGAACCCAAAATGGGATCATTTACAGTATTAGTCAAGGCTACTATATGAAATATGCAGATAAAAGTAAATAAATATAATAATAATGATAAGAAATAATAAAATAAAATATATACATACACAAATATGAGACCCATATTCGTCAAGAATTGAAAATATAAACGGGAATAATACGAACACAAATAAGACAAAAATAATGTGAAGAAAATAAAACAAGAACTAGAAGAGCTAGAAATATAATACACAAATACGCAAACACACAAAGATACAAGGATATTCACAATTGTGTATTCATCAACAACGACAAATAAAGATGTTAGGATTGCTTTTGATTGTTTACTGCTATCTAGTAAATGAGAAAGGGGTTAGATAAGTACCGTGTAAACAATTGATTGTATCGTCTTTTAAGTTTATGCTCTCTGAAATAAACTAGTTTATTTATATTTCAATGCTCTGCAGCTTATTTGTTAGTCTCATATTCGAAACATCAAGCGATGAATTACTTTTTTCGGATCTTCTCTGCGGTCTTTTTCGTCTAATTATTGGAAAAACTGGTTTGTTATTAGCAGAATATGTTATTTGCCTCAAATGAGCAGTTCACTATAAGTTCTGCCAACTGACTATTTTCATCACTCCCCACATTTTATTTATATACCGCTATTCGTCCATATAACTGAACTTTGCGTGGTGAGTATTCTCTACTACGTTCTATTTTAACAAAGCTAAGAGGTTCTTAGTTCGCATCCAAAGAACTTATTTTTATTTTCTGCAATAATAAGGTTCCACACACCCTCCACCCCACCATTCTGTAAATACCATTCTGATATTACTCTTCTGTAAAAGAAAGTCGTACCTGTTCGATCTTAATAATAAATATCTCGATCGGGTCATTAACATAGAAAACACAATTACAATACTAATAATTTATATACACCAACACTGCTATTACATACAAATATTTTCTATTCAGAAAATAAAGTTCTAACAAAAACAAAAAAAACCTTTGGATATGTAAGTAAAATACAAGGCATGAATTGACAACCTTACAATTAAACATACTAGCTAAATATATGATACTAAAAACTAAGGCAGGTGCCAGTCCAATATTTGGATAAATAGGTATAGTAAAGAATAAAATAAAAATATTAATGCAAATCCAATGGTAGTATATTTAATATGAAATAATAATGGAATTAATACTAACGGTAATCTAAAGTAATTTAGTAGGAGTCTATAAATTTAATTTTGCCTATCCCTGAAAAAAACTGTTCATTAAAAATAACTTAATCCTTTTAAAAGTAAAAAAAAAAAATTTGTAAAATACTTTTAAGTGATCATTCAGTATTTAAAAGATTGCAGCCCCTTTTTAGGTCTTTATAAATCTAAAGCATATTCATAAGGAAATCTTAAACAGGAGGCTCCGTCTTGAGATCATGGCTTTTTTTTTTCTAGAACGGGACCTCCTCAACTCACCCCGACTTGGGAAAGTTTTTTCTCCCCTTTTATCCTTTAACTGGGTAAATGCGTTAACTTTCCGGATAATTTCGTAATCATGGAGACAAATACGTTAAGAGATTATAGCGCCTTATCCGCTTCGGCCTCGATGATGGAGCGGCTTTAAATTACCTAAGATGGAAACTTTTACCATGGAACTTTCAAGAGAGATGGGGTTTTCCACTAGGCGGCACCCTCGGCATAGTTCAGTCCACGGCTCCTAAACCATTTACCAATTCCTATTCCTAGTATCTAATAACGAATAATTGGCAACTAGGTCAACAACGCCGACCTGACTAAGTTAATATATGATTGGATTCACATCATTGTAACTGTACATACCTTACAGTTGTACCTTAGCAAGGGGCGGGAATACACACGTATAAATGGAACATGTACCCTATAAATCATCTCTTAGTAATATTTTAAAGAACTGGATGTTCCAAGTTAAGATGAAGACTAAAGGTCTGGTCATGGGGTTGAAGTTATTTAATATTTATGATGATGAAATGAACGGCTTGATACCAGTACACTATATTTGCAAGGAAATTGACATTTACAAACAAAAATTACAGGTAAAATGAATGTTGAGTTTTGGAGTGGTTTATTTTGACTTAAGGTTTTGTTGCTTAGCCAGAAATTTTTTCCTTAAATGTTCATCTTCGTTCTACCAGCGTTCGTCGTCCCATAACTCTACCGCTGTGAGCCGGTAACAAACATACCTTTTTATATCATGCCCTTTTACTGATTATTGTACATTGCATCTTCACTATCATAGCTGAACTATTCAAAAACACAGTCATTAGTTTTGTATTGGTTTTCTGTTAATCGCCTAGGTGTTTCAGCAACAACGAAAGCATATGTACATGAGGACAAGTACGTTACTTCATCTTGAGTTCCACGCTCAATACCCAGAAAACCAACAAATTATGTCTTCCCTTTTTTGATAAATTTCCCAACTTGTCCTCCCTAAATTTTGTCAATTCATCCACCTGTTTGCTGTAAATTATCGATCCTGTGGCCGTTGAACCTCTCGGGATTGCGCAAAACTGTTCCCCCTTTTCCCAAAATTTCCCAAAACTAGATAAACAAACTAGCCGATAAACTAAGTCAAATTAAATCAAACCTAAGTGGTGTCAGATCAACTAAAAAAGGTTCGGTGACCTTTAGAAACCCCTTTGAGCAGCTTAATGCACCAATCCGTAACAAATAGGAATCCGTAAAGATATTACTGACATAATAAAAGAGCAGAGATAATCAGTTGAAATAAATGATATGGTAGCCATAGAAAAGAGATTTAGGAAATAAAAAGAAAATTGAAATTCAATTAGCAGTTGAATGCTCTTATTGGCATCAGTCCAAAAGGGAAAGATTCCAGCACTGATAGCTCTATTTCACTATCTATTAGTCATTCAAGTGATTCATTCAGCCTCATTTGGTATTTTTCTGGCCAATGCAAATCGTTCATTGATTTCAACTAGATATGGAGCCTCTGAATAAGACAACAGACAGTGTATTTGTCAAACAATAGAACGATATTCAGCCATTAATTTTAAATTTTGATTCGACATGAGTGTTTTCACTATATGTACAACACAAATGAATAACAGAAATCTCGGAGTGAATTTGTCTGCCTTGTTTTAAAAATGGGTTTTATAAACTATTCAATAGAATCAATTAAACAAGAAAAAAGTGCTTCTATATATATGTTTTCCTCAGTAGGATCTCCCATGTCATGTAATACAAATAACTGTAACTTTGCACTATGTAATACATTTATATATATATATACAGCGACTTTATTATGATCAAATTACAATCTGCCTGATTGGGCTATAACTAATTGCGATAAAGGATTTCATTCATACCAATTTACAATTTTCATTTACTCGCTCATTCGTACTATATATACAAACAGCCCAGAGGCCCCCAAAGTCCACATAGTTGTCACCTACCTCGCGTGCGAAGGAGTAAGCGGAGTTTTAGGAAGTACCCCACGCTCCTAAGTCAGCCGCGTCACAGGATATGAGCCAGCGGAGGTTGACCAAGAGCACGAGAGCCACAGACGCCCAGGACATGATTACAGAAACTGGCCATTGCCAGAACTCCCATTGTCACTCATTTATAGCTACTGCTACTGCCGTTTTAGTCTCCGATGAGGATTATAGGGATGAGTGGTGCAGTGCAATGACTGTGCTAGGGAATTAGGGTGGTTGGATAGGTTACTATGGAATTTTATGAACTTGGAAGGGATGAGATCAAGAATGTAGGGTATATTCAGATCATTATGAAGGATTTCGTTGCTGACGTAATAAGGGGCATTTACTATTGTTCTCAGGACTTTTGATTGAAAGGATTGGATGCGCTTGAAGTTCAACATTTTTGCTGTCCCCCATAGCTCTATTCCGTATGTCCAGATTGGCTTAAGTATAACTTTGTAAATAAGTAGTTTATTTTCTATTGAGAGATGGGATGTCCTTCGAAGTAGTCTGTACAGTTGTCCGCAGCGTCTGTTTAGTTCTTGTCTCGTGTATGGGTTCCACGTCAGTCTTTAGTCGAGATGGAAGCCTAAATACCGTACTTTTTCTGGCACAGGAAGAGGAATCGAATTTAAAAAGACTAGCGGACAGGACTTGCGGCAGAGGGTGAAGGTTATGTGGTAACATTTTGCTTCATTGACTTTGATTCACCATTGGTGCACCAATACTCGATCTTATCAAGGTGTTTTTGAACGTTTTGGGATGCTATATCAGGGTCTGAATAGGTTGACAGGACTGCAGTGTCATCTGAAAATGTTGCCAAGAAGGTATTGGTGAATACATTTAAATATATTCATTTTTACTAAGACGGATAATTATTACATGCAATTAAGACCTATTTCATTGGGGTAAATTTAAAAGTTGGAACTACGATTTACGGCTTTTATGACAAGCGAGAATTCAGATCACGTGATATTCATTAGATAACTCCGGGTTTCTTCACGGTTGCAAAGACAATTTTACGGGCAGTTTTAATGACTTTTGTAATACTAGTCAAATTAAGCTACTCCGATAACCTAATATTATTAATTAGGACGCCGAAATGAAGTGAAGTTCCCTGTTTCATAAAATAATAAATCCTTAGTGTAACACCTTGTGAAGAGCAGGCTGGCCAAAGGTTATAGTTGGTGGCTGGTACTGAGGTGCTAGTGTACTCTGTACTATAGGTGTTAAAACTCAACAGTGCATTTAATCTCTTGGGTGGATAGGCTACGTGTTTATCCAAGCTGATAAAATCCAACCTCAACATATTGAGATAAGCCCCATCAGGACCCGTACCCAAACAAAAGATCACTGGGCAAGCAGGGAATTATACCCGGATCTCTATAATTAGAAGTCAACATGCTAACCAATATATTAGTTTTAAATTGCAAGCAATTGATTTATAATGGAATTTACCATCTTTTTTATGATGTTCCTCTTATTTACAGCATATTTGGGCATAAAAGAAAAAAACTGCAAGAAATATTGCACCCATGTTTATAAAACGTAGTTGCGTATAGATATTTGATGATGAATTTTATTGACATCACGTAATGGTATTTGGATGCATTGATTTTCCAATCCACAAATTTTTTTTACCTTTATTTTTTACTATTCCATGTGCTTTAAATATTAGGACGTGATTTTGAAATGCTGAAGAGCGATATCACCTCCACGAAGTCTGGTAATGGGATTCACTCGCGTCCGGTTTTGAAAATGACATATATTTGTTGAATGTCCTCAGTGTATAAAAAAAAATACATTAATTTGTGGTTAGAGAAGTTATTTTAGTCATAACTAAATCAAAACTGACAAACTTTTCACCACAGGAATTACGTAATTGTTAGAGATGTATTAAATCCATTAATTTGGACGTTGAGGTTTTCTATTTAATGGCCTGCCCATTATGATATTATTCATACATTAAACTTTTTCAATACTAATTTATTATTGAACCTACATTAATAAGTGGTTAGATCAACAACATAGATTAATAACAGATTAGATAATAGTGTTTATTGCACCTTATCTTCATTTGATATTCACTTCCTTGCCTAATATACACCTAATGATTACATTAGGTAGAAGATCCTCACATTCATTTTACATCACCTACCGTTTTTACTGTTGCGCATACAAATTATTATAAATCAATCTTATTTGATACCCAAGTAATAATTTTGTTTTTATTAATAACAATATATCAATTCATAAAAGGAACTAGCGTTTTATCTAAATGTTCATTAATCAAACCCCTTCCTAACTATAAAATAGATGTTATGAATTTGCATGCCTCTTCAGCACGAGACTTTCAAGATCAGAAGAGGCAGATTGCCCATAAGAGGATAGGAATAAGGTTTACGAAAAAAACTCAGTTACAGTTGAATGTACGTCGTTTATATTAAGTCGCGGTTCTTTCTCTTCCAAAGTCATATAAAATGACTGGGATTCGTTCTCTCTCCATTGTCAGAGCTTCCTAAAAGTGTGATAAGATAATAGAAGAATTTACTCTCCACAGAATTAAAATGCTTCATCACTGTTCGATGTATTGAAAAAATTAATCATAATACAAGTTAACCAATGACGTTTTGTTGCAAAATTAAAAGTAAAAACTGTAAGAACAAGTGTGTTTTCCTCTATTGGAAGTATGAGAGTGTGTAAGTGAGTGAAATTATCTCTGCACCCAACTTAGATAACCCATTTGAGGAACTAGTTCCTAACCCTCCTAGAAGGATCGCATAAAATTTCTTTTAAGTTGTAGGAGATGGAGGAGAAACTCCCTTCCTTTAGTTCCATATAGAGTTAAAAAAAAATGAGAAGGAAGGAGGAGGAAGGCATAGAGTAGCTCGCAACTCCTATACTTGAAAGTAGTCTTAGAAGATACGATTACTGCAACTCCCTTCGACGAAGGGAGATTACTCTATTTTCGTATATATATACTTATTATTTGTTTTTATTTATCAGAGCATGATAAAAGAGATTGTATTTTCGTGTCGTCACATATTTACATTATTAATCATTTGGTTTAATTTGGTAGCAGCAATCATTGAGCAGAAGTCCACAACTTTGGACTCACGTACAGTCCATTTCAGAATATGCTTATCATAGTGGCCCCATTCCATTATAGTTCCCTCACAAAGTGCATACCAGCTTTAAACTTGTGGAACATATTGGGAAGAACTGTAGCGACCCTAACTAATAATACTTAAACCAGGGGGTTTCGCCCTGTAGGCCTACTCTTTCTCAGTCTCCTCATCTCCTCAGTCGCTTTACGCCAGGGCCGCTTGGCCCTGGAAGGCAGTCACTTAGACTACTCTCTCTGCAGCACTTATGATCCTGTCACCCTGTCACTCAGCCTCCTAGCAGACCCTCTGGCGCCTTGTACCTGTTACGCTGCCGGGCCCCACTCGAACTCTGAAAACTAGCCTTATTCTTTATGAAACCTCTGTACCTCTTCTCTTGAACATAGTGCATGTCAAGGCACATACCTATCATAAATGGAGTCAGATATTAACGCCGTCCTGGACAAATATGGCTTGGTATAAGTGTAGCCAAATCTATGTTTGGAGTGCAAGAATTAGAATTTTTCGGGTACAGAATCACTCCAGGTCGATCAATACCTCTTCCAGAGAAGGTCAGTGTCGTCGTAAACAACAAGCTTCCCCAGACCGTTCAGCAGCTTTGCCGGTTTTGGGGAATGCTAAATTTGTACAGAGGTTATTTACACAAGGCTGCAGAAACTCAAGCCATTTTTCATGACTATCTTAGAGGAGCAAGGAAAAAGGAAGTACTCAGGAAGCAGTTGCCAAATTCGAGCAATGCAAAGTTGATCTCGCTAATGCAACTATGCTCACATATCCTTGCCCAGACTATCCCTTGGCACTTGTCATTAATGCCAGCGATGTTGGCGAGGGTGGTGTGGTCCAGCAACTTGAACCTAATGAGTGGAGACCTCTAGCTTTTTACTCTAAAAAACTGAGTGATGCTCAAAAGTCTTACACTTTATATGACAGAGAGTTGTTGAGCATGTATTTATCGGTCAAGCATTTTAAGCATCTGTTAGAAGGGCGTCATTTTTTGATTTTTACAGATCATAAACCCCTTATTTTTGCTTTCAAGCAGATAAATGACAAAGCTTCCCCTCGCCAACAAAGACAATTGCAGTACACATCTGAATTTACCACAGACATCCACCATATTAGTGGAAACCAAAATATTGTTGTGGACACTTTTTTGTGGATTGAGGCTCTAGACGTGTTAGACTTTGACACGATAGCCGAAGAACAGAAGATTGACAGCGAACTTTAGAATCTTATGACATTTGATTCTGCATTAAAATTAAATGTTACCAGCTTCCTAGTGAAAATCATCTTTGGTGTGATGTCAGTCCGGACGCCATCTGGCCATTCATCCCCAAGGCATTCCGGCAACAAGTCTTTCATCTTATTCATGATAGAGGTCATCCTGGTATCCAGGCAACCGTCAAGCAGGTATCGTGTAAATATGTTAGGCTCATTGTTAAAAAGAACATCCAGGATTAGACTAAAGCGTATATGCCATGCCAGCGTAGTAAGATCAACCGTCATAAAGTGCATGATGAACGTTTAGCTGAGATTCATATAGACCTAGCTGGTCCCCTTCCCCCTTCTGAAGGAAACGTTTACGCTTTAACCATGATAGATAGCTTCACCAGTTGGATGGAAGTTGTACCACTCAATAACATCACTGCTGAAACAGTTGCTAAGGCTGTTTATAGTCACTGGGTTGGATTTGGTGTTCCCAGACGCATAACGAGTGATCAGGGTCGTCAGTTTGACTCGGGATTGTTTAAACATATTAGTGCGTTATGTGGTGTCAAACTCTACCGCTCTACGCCTTATCAGCCTCAATGCAACGGCAAGATTGAGCGACTCTACCGTACATTGAAAACAGCATTGAAGGCACATAATTCCCGGAGCTGGACGGAAACTTTGGCAACTGTACTGTTAGGCTTACGGGCAGCAATTCACCCGGATTCTAATTCTTCCCTATCTCAAATTCTCTATGAAAACCCTATCGCATTACCTGGAGATTCACAAGTTAGGTCGGAGAACTTTAAGAGGAGATGCATCAGCTGAAGCCTATTCCTTTAAATCACAAGTCTTCTAGGAGCGTTTTTATCTTGTTTAAGTGCTCACATGTTTTTATGCGCACTGATCGGATCAAGAAACCCCTAGAACCAGCATACGAAGGACCTTTCCGTGTCATCACCCGTTTAGAAAAATATTTTCAATTGGAGATCCATGGCAAGGCCATTGCTGTTTCTATTGACCGGCTAAAACCAGCTTATTTTCTTGCCAATGAAGATATGAACCAACAGGACTGTTCAACTGTACCTTTAGCCCAGTCTCCAAATGATTTTCCATTATTGGTGACGCAGCCTACAGACCATGAGAAACAACAGAAGCAACCTGAGACTGTACCAACCTCTACTAGGAGTGGTAGAACTGTGCGGTTTCCTGCAAGATATTTAGAAGAAATAATTGTTTGAATGAATTTTGTATATATATATATATATATATATATATATATATATATATATATATATATATTTATATATATATATATATATATATATATATATATATATATATATATATATATATATATATATATATTTTATTTTATTGTTTTTGTATTTTCTATATTCTGTTTATTATTCTTTGAAGCTATTCGTATGTAATAATAATTTTGTTTCGAGTCAATATTTTTCTATTTTGTTTCTTGAATTTTCAGGTATATTTTTTGTAAGATGCTATGAATGCTATAGTTCCTATTAAGGTAATTCACAATTGTGTTTCATAAATATTAACGTGTTCACTGGATAGAGGGTAATGTAGAGACTGGAGGTATCAATTATTGTTTAAATCTAGTCGACCTCTTTGTACTAGAACCTCTTTGTCATAGGACCTCTTTGTAATTGTAATCTTGAAGTAGAGTAGAGAACAAGCCATGTTATGAGACCGCATGTGTGGTATGTAATAAACAGTCTAGTGACCTTAATAAGTGTTTTGTTAATTACCCACAATGTAAATAATTTTTTTTTACGATATATTTTCCTCAAGCTAATTAATATTATCTTGTTTTTCATTGTTATAATATTATGACTAGAAATAACCACACATCTTCAAAATATTTTATTTGTAGTTAATTAATAAATAAGGAATTTAGTGGCACGTGTTTGGGAAGAGGGAAATATAAAGTTGTTTTCAAACTTAGCCTATTGGTAATCAAATTAACATAGTTACAGCGCGGTCATGAATTAGTTGGTGATAGTGTTTTCCCAGATTAAAGTACTTAACATCGAAAACTATGTTCCAACAATTAAGTTCCATTAGTAATTTTTTCTGCCATATGTTTGTTTAATAAAACAGCAATGTTACCATTTTCCCTACTGCCTTGAAATGTAGAGTAATGCATAAATATTTTAATAATGCTAAATCATTTTGCAATATTTTAAATGCCCCTTGAATTAGCCCGTTTTTCAAAGCAACATGTGTATACATTGCCATAAACTGATATTTTCTTTCCTGTGACTGCACTCTATATGTACCATTTGTTGCAGACTATTAAGAGTCACTTCAACGAAAAGTAATATGATTTCAAACATCCGATAACAATTGGTAATAAGTTTTATTACCAGGGTTTAAGTTTAAGTTTAAGTTTTATTATTAGGGTTTAACGGTGTCGATAAAGTAGAATAATTCAATAAAACTAACTTGCTTCATCTGTTGCAATAAAATCCTGGAACGAGGAAAATAAAATATTATTTTTATTCCAATCTATTATTTTTCCAGGAATTTTTGCATTTAATATTGACAACTAGGAAAGTTCACTAAGGGTAATGATTAGAAACCTGCATCCCAATATACCAGCAGACAAGAAAGAAAAGGAGTTCTTAGGTTTAGGATACAAGGTTTGGCAAAATACCAACGTGCTCCGTGAGGAAAGGCAAGAAGATGGAGCTATCAAGACACCACTGCCCCTGTTCTTTGTGGATTTAGAGCGAACAGCTCAAGTGGAAAAAATCTACAAGCTTACCCACTTGTATAACAGAATAGTACAGGTCGAAAAACCTTACCCCGAAAGTGACATAGTCCAATGCCATAATTGGCAGGCGTACGAGCACCCGAAATCATACTGCTACCACCCTCCCGTGTGTGTACAGTGGGCAGGACAAAAGTGAAATGTGCAAGATGCCTCCAAAATCGCCTGCAGTATGCGTGTTCTGCAAACAAGGCCCCCGGCCAACTATATAGGCTGCGAGGCTTACAGAATTCTGAAGTCCAGGAGCGAACTACGTCGTCGGCCAGAAGAAGAGAAGCCAGCCAGGTAGCTCAAGAAGCGCCCTCACCAAAAATTTGAGGCCTTCAGTCTCTTTTTCTGATACCGTTTGGAACAGAGAGCAGTTTCAGGAACTGCCCACTCCTCGTAGGCATGTTCTTCTTCCCCAGCATTCCATTCATCCCAGCAACCAACAAACTCAATCCCATCCTCAACCACACATCTCGCATATTCCTCCACCTTCAAGCTCTTCAGATTTCACTAGCCTATTAACACCATTCCTTGCAGAGTTCAATGCAGGTACCGCTATCATTGTCCATAACTCCATATCCCACCACATAGTTCCTTTGGTAGCACATGATTTCCTTCAATCAACTGCAGTGTCAATCCCCACCTTCACTTTTCCCTTTACTCCAGCATCAGTGTACTGCCCTCCTAACAAATCCATTTCCGATTCCCAATTCATCTCCTTTCTAGACTCCATCGGACATAGTTTCCTTGTGGGTGGGGACTTTAATGCGAAGCACCAACATTGGGGCTTAAGATCCACCAATACACGAGGAAGTGCTCTTTGCTCTCAGCACTCGCACAGAAATATTGCTCCACTATCTCTCCTGACACAGCCACCAATTGGTCATCTGATCTTAACCGAAATCCTGAGCTCCTTGACTTCTTTTTCTAATAGTTTAGGAACACTAAACCATACACTTACGCGCCTTTACGACCTCTCCTCCGACCATAGCCCTGTAATCCTTACCGTTTCCCTAAGACATATCCACAAACTTCAATGATTGGGACCACTTCCGCCAGATTCTTACAGACTCTGTTGACCTCAAAGTTTCTATGAACACATCCCAAGACCTAGACGATGGAGTGCATTCTTTCACTACTCTGGTCCAGAGGTCGGCTTGGGAGGCGTCGTCACCCCACGGTCACAAAAATTCACAAGAAAAATCCTTTACCTCAGTATCTCAAAGATCTAATCCAATCCAAACGACACTCGAGGGCAGTGTGGCAAAGATCCCGGCATCCTGCCGATCGCCGCTCGTACAATCAGTACTGCCGATTGGTAAAGCGGCGATTGACATCCTTCCGTTTAGATTATTTTAATTACTATCTCTCCTCCCTGTCTACCAGGGATAACTCCTTGTGGAATCTAACTAAGAAAATCCTTAAATATCATCCTGTTTCACACCCATTCCGTCGTGATGATGGGTCCTAGGCGGCTTCGGATGGGGATAAGTCGGAAGAATTCGTACTGCATCTTTCCCGTACTTTCACTCCTCATCTTACTCCTCGAAATTATAGTGTCGCACTACTGTTGAAGATTTTTCACTTCACCTATCCCTTTTTCACTTCCACCAAAAGCCGTAAACCCTTCTGAGTTCAAATATCTTCTGAAAAAATTACCTTACCAAAAATCTCCAGGATATGATCTCCTTACTCCTCGAATCCTCCAACAAGCCATAATCCTCCAACAACATTCCTCCTGAAGCCATAATCGTCCTAACCTACATTTATAATTGCATTATCCGAACGACACATGTTCCTCTCTTCTGGAAGCATCCCAAAACCTTCAAAAACATCTAAATGAAATCGAGTATTGGTGCAACCAATGGCGAATCAAAGTCAATGAAGCAAAATTTTCCTACATAACCTTTACCCTCTGCCGCAAATCCTGTCCACTAGTTTTTTTAATTCAATTTCTTTCCCTGTTTCTGAGATAGTACGGTATTTAGGCTTCCATATCGACCAAAGACATGGAACCCATACACGAGGCTAAAACGACAAGAACTAAACAGACGCTTTCGACAACTGTACAGACTACTTCGAAGGACATCCCATCTCTCAATAAAAAATAAACTACTTATCTACAAAGTTATACCTAAGCCAATTTTGACATACGGAATAGAGCTATGGGGGACAGCAAAAGAGTCGGTACTTCAAGCGCATCCAATCCTTTCAATCAAAAGTCCTGAGAACAGTAGTAAATGCCCCTTATTACGTCAGCAACGAAATCCTTCATAATGATCCGAATATACCCTACATTCTAGAACTCATCCCTTCCAAGTTCATAAAATTCCATAGTAACCTATCCAACCACCCTAATTCTCTAGCTCAGTCATTGCACTGCACCACTCATCCCTATAAACCTCATCGGAGACTAAAACAGCAGTAGCCTCGTAACCTGATATGAATGAGTGACAATGGGAGTTCTGGCAATGGCCAGTTTCTGTTCTCATGTCCTGAGCGTCTGTGGCTCTCGTGCTTTTGGCCAGCCTCCGGTGTTTGTTATGCAGTGACGCGGCTGACCTAGGAACGTGGGAGCTTCCCAAGATTCCGCTACCTCGTTTGCACGGGAGTGCGACTTGGGGGGCCACTGGGCTGTTTGTATATATAGTATTAATGGGCGAGCGAATAAAAATTGTAAATTGGTATGAATGAGATCATTTATCACAAAAACTTATAGCTCAGTGAGGCAGATTGTAATATTACCATAATAAATTCGTTGTTAATAAAAAAAAATGTATAAATATAAATTATTGGCAACTAACAGCAAAGAACAATGGGAAAGTGTTTACATTGAAACTGATATGGTTTTCTTTTAAAAATTTTTTTTTCGTTGCGCTAATTTAGTTGAATGTTTTTTTTAAATGTCGTTTTCACTGACCAATATGATTTATCAAATACTATCGTTTTAGACTAAAGTGAGCAGTACTTTCTTATAAAACTATTTATTTTTACATTACCAGTACAGTACCAGTGCATATTTACATAAATGGTGCAAAGGCAGGGATTCGCGTTATTACACATATCAATTAAAAGACATATAAAACAGCACATAAAATAATACAAATAACTGCAAAAACTATCATAATGCCATCCTACATTCTAGAACTCATCCCTTCCAAGTTCATAAAATTCCATAGTAACCTATCCAACCACCCTAATTCTCTAGCTCAGTCATTGCACTGCACCACTCATCCCTATAAACCTCATCGGAGACTAAAACAGCAGTAGCCTCGTAACCTGATATGAATGAGTGACAATGGGAGTTCTGGCAATGGCCAGTTTCTGTTCTCATGTCCTGAGCGTCTGTGGCTCTCGTGCTTTTGGCCAGCCTCCGGTGTTTGTTATGCAGTGACGCGGCTGACCTAGGAACGTGGGAGCTTCCCAAGATTCCGCTACCTCGTTTGCACGGGAGTGCGACTTGGGGGGCCACTGGGCTGTTTGTATATATAGTATTAATGGGCGAGCGAATAAAAATTGTAAATTGGTATGAATGAGATCATTTATCACAAAAACTTATAGCTCAGTGAGGCAGATTGTAATATTACCATAATAAATTCGTTGTTAATAAAAAAAAATGTATAAATATAAATTATTGGCAACTAACAGCAAAGAACAATGGGAAAGTGTTTACATTGAAACTGATATGGTTTTCTTTTAAAAATTTTTTTTTCGTTGCGCTAATTTAGTTGAATGTTTTTTTTAAATGTCGTTTTCACTGACCAATATGATTTATCAAATACTATCGTTTTAGACTAAAGTGAGCAGTACTTTCTTATAAAACTATTTATTTTTACATTACCAGTACAGTACCAGTGCATATTTACATAAATGGTGCAAAGGCAGGGATTCGCGTTATTACACATATCAATTAAAAGACATATAAAACAGCACATAAAATAATACAAATAACTGCAAAAACTATCATAATGCCATCCTACATTCTAGAACTCATCCCTTCCAAGTTCATAAAATTCCATAGTAACCTATCCAACCACCCTAATTCTCTAGCTCAGTCATTGCACTGCACCACTCATCCCTATAAACCTCATCGGAGACTAAAACAGCAGTAGCCTCGTAACCTGATATGAATGAGTGACAATGGGAGTTCTGGCAATGGCCAGTTTCTGTTCTCATGTCCTGAGCGTCTGTGGCTCTCGTGCTTTTGGCCAGCCTCCGGTGTTTGTTATGCAGTGACGCGGCTGACCTAGGAACGTGGGAGCTTCCCAAGATTCCGCTACCTCGTTTGCACGGGAGTGCGACTTGGGGGGCCACTGGGCTGTTTGTATATATAGTATTAATGGGCGAGCGAATAAAAATTGTAAATTGGTATGAATGAGATCATTTATCACAAAAACTTATAGCTCAGTGAGGCAGATTGTAATATTACCATAATAAATTCGTTGTTAATAAAAAAAAATGTATAAATATAAATTATTGGCAACTAACAGCAAAGAACAATGGGAAAGTGTTTACATTGAAACTGATATGGTTTTCTTTTAAAAATTTTTTTTTCGTTGCGCTAATTTAGTTGAATGTTTTTTTTAAATGTCGTTTTCACTGACCAATATGATTTATCAAATACTATCGTTTTAGACTAAAGTGAGCAGTACTTTCTTATAAAACTATTTATTTTTACATTACCAGTACAGTACCAGTGCATATTTACATAAATGGTGCAAAGGCAGGGATTCGCGTTATTACACATATCAATTAAAAGACATATAAAACAGCACATAAAATAATACAAATAACTGCAAAAACTATCATAATGCCATCCTACATTCTAGAACTCATCCCTTCCAAGTTCATAAAATTCCATAGTAACCTATCCAACCACCCTAATTCTCTAGCTCAGTCATTGCACTGCACCACTCATCCCTATAAACCTCATCGGAGACTAAAACAGCAGTAGCCTCGTAACCTGATATGAATGAGTGACAATGGGAGTTCTGGCAATGGCCAGTTTCTGTTCTCATGTCCTGAGCGTCTGTGGCTCTCGTGCTTTTGGCCAGCCTCCGGTGTTTGTTATGCAGTGACGCGGCTGACCTAGGAACGTGGGAGCTTCCCAAGATTCCGCTACCTCGTTTGCACGGGAGTGCGACTTGGGGGGCCACTGGGCTGTTTGTATATATAGTATTAATGGGCGAGCGAATAAAAATTGTAAATTGGTATGAATGAGATCATTTATCACAAAAACTTATAGCTCAGTGAGGCAGATTGTAATATTACCATAATAAATTCGTTGTTAATAAAAAAAAATGTATAAATATAAATTATTGGCAACTAACAGCAAAGAACAATGGGAAAGTGTTTACATTGAAACTGATATGGTTTTCTTTTAAAAATTTTTTTTTCGTTGCGCTAATTTAGTTGAATGTTTTTTTTAAATGTCGTTTTCACTGACCAATATGATTTATCAAATACTATCGTTTTAGACTAAAGTGAGCAGTACTTTCTTATAAAACTATTTATTTTTACATTACCAGTACAGTACCAGTGCATATTTACATAAATGGTGCAAAGGCAGGGATTCGCGTTATTACACATATCAATTAAAAGACATATAAAACAGCACATAAAATAATACAAATAACTGCAAAAACTATCATAATGCCATCTATCCATGTATAAAAATGTTGGCTAAAGAGAAATATACACAATTTAGAGCCGCAATTCAAATTGACCGTATCACTATTTGTTATCTGAGAACGAGAAAATAACTACTAAAACAGATAATAATTGCTAAAAAAAACAGAATTATTGCATTCCTTTTAGGCAATTTCGCACTCATATGTCTCCAATATGGAGTAAGAAGGGTGGATTATTAAGTTTACTACCATTTTATATTCAGAGTGGTCTGCTTAAAAAAATACTATAAAATTCTTGTTGTGCTAAGAATAAATTAATATGACGTCCTTGCGCTATTTGTATTTCTAAGAAATCTAATTTCTACATAGGCGATTCTATGATGAATCAAACTGGGAGGAACTGTTTAGCACGAACAGCCAAGGCAGGCTCTTAGGCATTAACGTACTCCCTCAAGCTGGAGGTAGAATAAATATCCTCCACTGGAAGCTGACTTTATGTCACGAAAGGCAACAAAGTGCATATCTGGTAACAATGAATTCCATCGTTGCATGACATATTCGCTACTAATAGTGGTAATAACCGGTAGAATAACTTTTGTATTTGTAAAAACAATAATATGTACTCGTGAGGTATATAATCATCAAATCAGTTCTTACCGGGTACTAACTTGTTTTGATTTGACGGGAACCGGCCAAATTTTGTAATTGAACAGTTTTGCTAAAAAAATAAACGGACTAATCCTTAAAAGTTATCAGTTATGGAGGGGGAAATACAGAGAGGCAGTTAAGTTTGCCTGCAATGCAGCTTGTAAGTTGCCTGGAGGATTCCGGTTCTTAATTACCAGGCGGTGAGAGGCTCGTGTTAACTTTACAGACTTCGGAAAATTCAAGTCTTTGTACAGTCGTCTCGTAATGAGCTTGTGGTTAGCGGGCTATGTGTCTGTTACTTTGAGGACTTGGTAAAATACATCTCCAACCATTTATTTCTTGTAAAGCTAAAAGATAGAATATGTAGAAAAACCGATTTATTTTCTATATATTTCCAGTGCGCAGGTACGCAGGCATATGTTGTATTGAAAGGACAAATAAGGGTTCAGTAGAGGGCATTTGTGTGTTTACTTGGAGGATATATTGTAAATATAAATTATGATAAATCATTTATATATAGAGCACAATGCACGTTTGTTCTTGATATTCTAAAGTAAAGCGATTCACGTTTAAAAAGCTATTTTTTGGTTATTAGATTCTTCTTCCATGGTAATATATAGGAATCCCAAATCGACGATGTTACCTTGAGAACATCTACTTTTCATGATTTCTCTGCAATGCTGCTCTCATCTAACTGTAACATAACTTGTGATGAGGATGAAAATCTAGATTCTCCAGGTTTATTTAGCAGAATTCAGAAGCAGTTAAAATAATAAGTAGTTACAATGCTACGAGGCTAAATATGGATGATATAGAGGTCCTTAAAGTCTATTTAAAACTTCAATACAGTTGAAAAAAGGGCATCGTAATTAAAATCCTAAAGAAACATGACAATTCGTATCACTACAACAAACAAAATACTGTTTTCTATACATTTCTCTGGGATTATTTAATAACGAACCACTGTAGATATAGAGGTACCCCTCACACATATGTCTGCAATTAAACATAAGAAGGATGTATTATCAAGAGTTTACCACAAATTTATATCCAGAATAAGCATCATAAAAAATATTATTAAATTCATTCAGTAAAAAGACAAATATCGTGTCCTTGCATTATTTTTAGCTGTGAAAAACAAATTTATGCAAATCAATGTTAGCTGATTCTATGATGAACCTAATTGTGAGGAACTATCTAACACGACCTGGCTAGGCAGTCTCTTAGAAACGTACGTCCCATTACGTCCTACTAGAGCTTGAATGAAAATGCTCCACTGAAAGCTTAATTTATGTGCACGGAAGACTTCAACCTAGTTACTAGATGACCTTTTAGAATCATCATATTAGTTCTTATTGGGGACAAGATTTGTTAGAAACCGATAGGCATAACGGAAGGCAACGGCAGCAAAGTTATGAATCAATTGGATGAGTTGCTACATACTTAACGGTCGGACTGGTGAAACAATTATAAAAAAATAATTTATGCTAAAATGAAGGATTTGAAAGCTAATATCCTTCCTGGTCAGGAAATATTTGAATGACCTAATGGAGCCCAAAACGTCGCAACACATAAAGAGTAAATGAAGTTTTTGAGAAGAATATTATTCTTTAACTTTCTTAAATATTATCATTATAACGAAAAAATGGTTTTCGAAATCGGTGTGGACGTTAGTATAAAACCAATGGTTTGTCTGTCTAAAGAAATCTCACTCTGTCTAGGTCTCCTCATTTTGTCCGAGGCAACATACTGAAGACATCAGCAGTATAACATTAGGTAAATATGGCCTTTGAACTCTTTAAGTTTACAACTAAACTGCAACATTGTATAATATAAAGCCTATGTATTCATCATAAATGACCCATTCATATAAACGACTAATAAATCATTTTGTATAAAGTAAATCTCTGGCTTATTGCTATTCTTTCATGACTGTGTGTCCCCTTCAGGCATATAACATATAATAACAGGTAAAACCAATAAGCAGTCATTAATATTAAATTTATTTATCGTTTATTTGACATCCTGCAAAAGGATTTACATTTCATTAGATAAGTTGAATTCACTATAACTATTTTATATCAAAATTCGTCTTTATTAACAATATATCAATTAATATGTTTTCGAAAACTACATAAAAAAGCACTCTGTTCATGAACTATTTGACTAAAGCAAATGTTTAGTTCATTTGATTTATTTATGCCACGTCAATATGGCGTCCGAAAGGAGCACCATTTCACTAGTTAAATTATTTTATTAAATTTAATTTAGGGACGCTAAAATGCATAGACAAGTTAAACGCACTTTCATCTGACATCAAATGCAATCGAGAGATTCTCTAATTAACTACATTTTCACGTTAAGCCAGATGACTACAACTTATGAACATAGTTACTGTATAATGGTGACTAAAGAATCCAGCCTGCAATAATTATAAACTAGAAAAAAAAATACCAGCTATATTAAAAATACTTGGGAATGGGCTATAATCGATCAGTGGCCATACTCCACTCACACACTCACTAGGGCAGTATGCGGATGCTCGCAGGCCAACATTAAATTCCCAACTTGACCCTACCCGGCAGCAACAGGCCCACACTACCCCCAATTCAGCTCTCTTTTTAATCTCCTTAGAGAGGCTTTACGTTTTTTCATATCAAGCTGTCTGGGGGTTACCAATTTATACCCTTTCTCCGTTATACTGAAGTTCGTTTTGAGAACTTTTAGGGCTTCCAGGTAGTTTTTTTATTTATTTATCGCATTGAACCATAATAGTTATTAGCTGGCATTACGTTTGCAAACACAGTTTTTATGGTTTACCATTTCTTTGGGCCACAGTCATATTGCAAGAGTATTTATATGATCAAAATAAATTAATTTGTTAGCATTAGGTTAATTATAAGGGAGTGAGTTTTTATGTTATGTAAAGAGTTTACCTGCAAGGACATTCAGCCAGTACCGTTATACTATCAGAAACGCAACTTTTATTATAGTTATTATTATATTTTGGCAGTTAATAGAAAATTTACCAGACAAAGATGGTGTTACTCAGATCCCCTCGAAGCAACATTTGGTGTTCTCTAGTTAGTTTTAGCGTTTTATTTTAGAGTGGTTTTCAGACACCAGAAGCGTATAATCCTCCTTAAAGACTCATCTAATTGCTTCCTAAACATTCGTTCTAGCTACTGATTATCTCAGGAAAGGGATTAAGCATCAGATACTGTGGTGAGCAAATTACTTTAGCGCTATCTAATCATTTTTATTTATATTGAAAAATTTGCTCTTCAACTAGCATTCACACACTAATTTTAAAAACCCAGTAATTTGTGTACTTTTATAAACATAAGCGTTCCTTGAATACTGGTTTCATTGTCATATGCTTGTCATGTACCGTGATATTAAGTTTTTACCGAAAGTGAAGCATTGTTACATTTCCCAAAAAGGCCTCACTGATTCCAAATTATTTATTAGTTAAACATGTCATATCTGGAGTCCTGCTTAGGTGACTTTTCTAATCCTCGTCAGTCTACATGGATTCTTCCCGGCATCCACATCATTCACTACTTTTCCTAGAAGAGTAATCGTATCGTTCAAGTAGTCTTTGCACAGTAGCAACAGTCATTCTTGCAGGCTTTTTTACAGTCTTCCTCCGTCGTTACTTTCATTAAATGGGTTCGTTAGTTCTTCACAGCTGGCCATTTCATTACCTTTCACAGCACAGTCCGCAGGATTCAATCTTATCTTAGTTATTTCAATATGAACTTTTCCGAAGAACATTATATACATACTAGATTAAATAGCTACTTATTTAACGAGATTGAATTACTGCAATGGAACTGAATAAAATGTCCAAAATAAAAATCTTTGATACATATATCCCATGCAATATAGAAAACATCGCTGCATTAAATATTCTGTTCAGCACATATTTAGGTGGGAGACTAGAACTGTGTCATAACAGACGACAGCACATCCATCTGCATCATTGATTTTAGATGTATCCGTTATGCATCAAAATTCTTTATAAACGGCTGTTATATGTTTTGGAATGTTGCAATATCACATAGTTCTAAATATTTGCCTACTTTACAGAAGGAATATATATAGTCCTATCCATACATCATGTTTTTAGTATCGCGATTTAATTAGTTGACTTAGATTTAGATCTGGTGTACTCCTAAACTGATCGATTGATCTGTAAGTTAAAAACATGTAACCAATATGATCTTGGTTACACTACTTTACGTGCCAAACAAAACAAAATCAAATAGTTTCTTATAAGGGACAGGAAACACTCTCCACATCCTCTGTACAGGCATGTTACATATCAGATTCGTATCAATGTCATACAGTCAATGCTACTTAATTTCTATTCGAAGCAAAGCTGTAAACGATACTTATATGTGCAGTTAAGTTTGCATCTGATTAGATAGCGAGTTCATAAGACGGCAGATCATTTGGAAATCCAAGACCTCAGGGTGGCTGCAGATCGCATATGACAACTATGGGAGAAGTAAAATCACGACGATTTGGTCCTAACCCCTGACCACCAGGGGTTAGGAACGACCAAATTTGCCGTACATTGAAAGATGCCTCGGAACCCGGAAAGACCCATCATGTATTTGTAGGGAATGCCACTATATGGGAGAAGATTCAAAGACTCTGGCGAACGGAATTACTTTGAGTTGATAGATCATTTATTTGGTGTACGTCGATGGTGGAGACACCCAAAGACAGAGAACAGTAGCTGGAAGTAACGCTGGCCTATCACCAACGAAAAACGAACCACCGTGGAGTTCAGGAAACGTTGCAAGCGTTGCGGTGGAGGTACTTTTGCTGGGGAATGAAAAAGAGCATACAAAAATGATAGGGGCATGTGCAGTTTGTCTCACTACGAAGTAGGACAGACATCCGCAACGGGGGCGACAAGCATAATCGCCCACCGTCGAGACACCGTTGAGTGACTTACAAGGATACCTTCACTTGGAGGGGGTATAAGTGGGTTACCACAATCGACATCTTTAGCAAGGTGGCCATGACACACCAAGTGCAAAAACGTCATCAGACGCGGTAATTCTGGCCTTGAATACCTGGTTTCTAGTTTTACGGAGTACCTTACCGGATCTCGTCGGATGGGGGCAGAGAATTTGATAATGCTAACATTCGGAAAGAAATGCAGACTCTCGATGTCTCTTGGCATCTTAATACCCCAGGGCACCCTAAGAGTAGAGGAGGGATAGAAAGATTGCACAGCACCCTGAGTGACCACCTGCGAGTATATCACGCGGAAAAGGGTCTGCCGGCGAATGAGGCGATGCCGAAGGGGGAGGTTCCACCAGGGGGGGAGGTTGTAGATCAGGAATGAGCTGGAGTGTCCTCGCCCCGTACACGCGAGGAACATTGTAAATAGTTATAGTTATGTAATATTTCCCACAGAAGTATTGTTTTTTTTTAAAAGTCAAAGTTTTCTTTTATGTTTTTTTTTACGAGTGACAGTAGGTCTTTAAGTTTCATAGGATTAGAGCTTAATGTAAGGGATTATAGGCTGTGTACGGGCGGGGCTGGCCTTTGCTCCCTCGTAACATTAGCGGAGTGGTATTTGCATAGACTAAGACGTCCGAGTGTTGGACTTCAAAGTTTGCGAATGGGTGTTCGTAAACTGGTGGGGTGGAGTTAAGTCCGAGCGCCGATAGTGCCCAGCCTTAATCCCTAAATAAATTTTATCTGTTTATATGTTTACATGTAAAACGTATAGATAGAGGTGATTTGGAGTAAATAAAGGAGTCTTGTAACAACGTTCTACATGTTCTGATTACCAACCTTACTTAGATTTTAATTCAATAAACATTAACTTATTTCATATAATAATAACCTAATTCAATAAACATTAACTTAACTTATTGAGAGAAACCTCTTTATGTTGCTAAAATTACAATCTGCCTTATCGAACAATAAATAGATAATTGTAATAAATGTTCTCATTCATACCATTTTTACGCTTTTCATTCACTCGCTCATTCGATAACATATAAATAAATCCATGTCTTGACCCTTATGGAAGAAACTATTTTTGGTACTATTATTTTAGTACTACTATTTTGGCCGATGCATTAGAAGAAGGCATGTATTGCAAGACACGTGAGCCGTGTACATTACATTTCACAATACCACAACAAAGGCGGAAAAGTATCTAGATTATTTTTAATGTTTTAAAAAGTTAATCGGGAGTCTATATATTTAGTATCGTTTATGCTTAGTATGATAAAATAATAAATCGAAATTTTTTTTAAAAATATAATTATAATCTGTGAAATTTTCTCATCAATTATATACGCAACAATTATAGGAATTTTACTTATTTCACTTCGATCTCTTGACTACGATTTGGACTCGATCACAGGATCTCTATTCTAACAAACTACTAAGGGCTATTAAAGTCACTCAAGATATTATTATCATTTAAAATACAGACGATGAATAATAATTACAATGTTATCCGATTCCGACGGGTGAGGCTCTTTTTTTAAGTAAAATAATCCAGCAAATATGTTTATGTGTACCTACTTCATGTTTCTATGTACACATGGAAAATATACTTTGTTCTAAGATAACAGTCATAAAGCTACAAATATACTACATAAACACTCCACTAATGGTAAAGTTATTTACTACTGAAAGTTCTAATTTTTGCACAACAAAGTATAAAAAAAAAAAATTTTACACAAGTTTCCAGTTTATAAATCAACTCTGACAGCGATTCCCATCGCATTTTTTCTCCTTATCAGTCTATATTATTTGGAGCCTTATGGACAAAAATATTTTCTTTAGCACTATAAAACAACAACAGCGTTTCCTAAACCACTTCATGAAGGGAAACTCCTCCAACTGACTTCACTATTTTAATCCGTTGTTTTCTTTAAGTTGGTGTAGCACCCTGAAGGGAAGGCCCTGAAGGAAAACTTGTGATGAAATAGGCAGGCGAAGCGCGCATGCAAAGCAGTGGGGTTGAGGGGGGGGGGGAGAAGTTTTGACTCGGCTAGTAGAAGAAAACTTCAACTCGGTTCTGGCTATGTGGAGGCGGACGTGGCCTGTTTACGACTTTGAGGTGCACACGCACACCTGTGCAAGCCAACAAGCACACACACACACACACACACGCGCGCGCACAGTAGCCTTTATGTTTAATCGAGATAATGCACTTTATATTTATATTCAGGCCCCAGCTATCTGCTATAGCACTAACTCTTCCACTTTAGGACCTGTACGTTCCACTCTCTGGGTAGTAACTGGGTCGTCTCTACCACCGGCGTGTTGTATCTATCTCATTCATACCCGACCGTTAATTATTTTAATTGACTTATGCAGCAATAATGAAGACCGTTTGTTCAACTTTAATGAAGACTCCAACGCTCGCAAATAGAAATTTCCTTAGTAACAAAATTACAAGCTGAACCGAGGATCAGTTCTAACAAAATGTTTCCTCATTTGAAAATATTTTCTTCCTACCACTGAATTTTATCAAAGTAAATTATAAACTACATCGTATTTTTTTAAAATAAATATTTATGAAGTTATGATCTGAACATCGGTAGAACAATACAGGGAGAGGTCCAAGCTAGAGCTGTTAACTCTTTATCAGGTCCTTACAAATAAAGAAACGGTCATATCCTCATCATATTTTCAGGGGTAAACTAAATTTAGCTAACTAAAATTGCCGGAATAGTGGGGTTTATTACTTCCACAGGTATGTACTTCTACACCTATAACCGTTTGGGTAGTCTGGGGCACGCTAGTTCTGATCTATGCAAACACACCACCATTCAAAGTGAGAACTATCTAGAGAGTCACCGAAGCAACATGTTCTACCATGACAAATTAGACATTACTGTTTTATTTATGTTGGTTTTTATACCTCCGAAGAGTCTCATCCTCCTTTAAGAATCAATTACAAAAGTAATAGTCAAAATTGAAAAGTATTTGTTCGTTTTTTATGTTAAGGACTTGTACAGGGCATTTTTATGTGAAACTGTACAGGGTGCGTTTGCAAAACATTTTACCTCTCAATAGAAAACACAAAGCTTTCAAGAATGTTTGAGGCCATCAAGCTCATCTAATAACTACTATATGATCTCTATAGAACTATTTTTAACATAGTTTTAATATCATCAATGAACTCAATGAACTCAAATGAAACAATGTATTATTAGAATGTCAATTGTAGTTTGCAAGTTGATTTTAATTATTAGTCAAAAGCCAATTTGCTCGCTATTGCATATATATCCTATCAATACCAAAAACATAATCATAAGCAGCGCTACGAGCTCTCTTCCGTCTTCGTAAATTTATTAATTAGTGAAGTTGTTGGAGTCTTGGCAGTGACCAATTTCTCCAACTATGTCCTCAGTGCCTCTGGCTCTCGCGGTCTTAGTCAGCCTCTACAGGCTCGTCTAATGGAGAAGTGTGAGGGACTCCTCTTTCGCATCCTAGGGAGGTTACAACCCTGTGGATTTGTGGGGTCTCTGGGCTTTTTGTAAATACTTTATGAATGAGTGAGTGAAGAATTGTAAATATGGTATGAATGGGAACATTGACCACTATTACTTATAGCCTAACAAGGGAGATTGTAATTTTATCACAATAAAGATTTGAAATACTTAGTGATGTGATTTAAAGAACAGCGTGGGGGATCTTTTTGTTTCCTTCCTCCAGCTGGGAAGTTGTTCATCCTGCAACCGTACTTCTGAAGGATCATTGGACTCTTTTCTATGGTAAATATTTATTATTTTGTAAATATCGTTTCAATAACATCTTTTGCCCCATCATTGGCATTAGCAATTCTTTTTCTAATAAACGGATTAATTGTTGTTGTTCGGATATATATGTATATATAAGTTAGCTGGGGAGCCTACTATGAGGAGATAACATAGGTAAGACTCCCCAGCTAATCCTCTCAAGGCATTAGCCAACCTATATATAGGAGTAAGAAGATAAATAAAGCTCATTCTCAACCTAACTATCGTGTCGGTTCATTACCTCTTCCCCTTTTTTAATCTCTGAGTTCAGTCTATCATAAGTTATATATATATATATATATATGGCTTACCTAATATTTTAAGGGCCCCTCTAAGTATCGCGAGAGCACGACACGGTTGAGTATCGATGCATCGAAGTTAGCCTGGAATGGCTATATCGATTAGCCCGACTGGACACTAAATCAAAGAGGGAGCAATTACTTTGTTAGGTCCCATTTATCCGCTGCCACCTAGAACCCACTCTATCTCTCACCTAGGCCAATATCTCTCAGCCATCGCCCACTTTTAATTGGGTCACTGTTAATACCTTAATTCTAGCCAGCTGTCTCTCAAGATGTTGCATGGCTGTCTTGGGTTTGGGCAACAATGCTTTGTTTTCTGCACAGAAATCTAAAATAGGAATTCCATAGCTTCCAGTATTCCCTTCCTTGTTCAACATCAAATCAAAGAATAATTTTTGCTAATATATATATTGTAGCGAAGCGCTACTTATATATGTAAATTACCCTATAGTCTGGTGCATATAATGTGTATTGTAATTAGATGTAAAACATGGTAAAAGCCTTTTCTAGTAATAAAACATAGAGGGATCGGCAGATGTAAACAAGTAACAAAGGGTCGGAGGTACAGCAATAAACCTGAGAGGGTAAGCCACCTGACTGCCATAAATAGACCCGTGCAGACCTTCAGTCACTTTCCGGGGTCATAAAATCTAAAAGCCATGCCAATAAACAGTCCTTAGGGAACGAGCGATCACGTATCTCGGTAGGTGTGACATCATAAAACACACCCTTTTAGGCCAACAGTCATAAACTTAAGGGGGGTGAGCCACCTGGGCATCATAAAACATACCCCTTCCAGCCCACTCCGCCTTCTGGGAGGGAAGGGGAGATAGTATTCAAATCAAGGAATTTCGCTCAGTAAAGACACTCTTTTTCCTAGTCTCCTCAGCCGCACTACTTGGTCGCTTTACGCCAGGGCCGCTCGGCCCTGGTAGGCTCACTCTACACTCTTCTCCAGTCTCTGCATCTAGACAGTCGCGATACTCCAGTGGAATCTTCAACTAGTCTACACTCTCTCTGCCACACCTCTGGGCAGTCACCTCGTCTCACAGCCTCTAGAGACCCTCTGACGACTTGTACTATTACGCTGCCGATCTCCCGCCCGAACTCTGAAAACTGGTCTTATTCTTTATGAACCTCTGAACCTCTCTCCTGAACACAATGTATTGTCGGGACACATCCCTATCAATAAATGGAGTCAAATATTAACGCCTATATGGAACATGGTCCATGTTATAAACAACAACAATCCGCACTTGTCACCAGGGCTAGAGTGATTAGGCACTCCCCTAGTGACGCCCCCCGACACATACATATATATATATACTTATAATATCACAGAGAATGCTAAAACAACTAAAACTGCTGGCACCCCCTTGCCTATCAATCGAAGCAAATCAATAATAAACCCCTTCTGCTAACTGTCTTAATTACTCCCCTGATTGACATCCAATAAAGATATTATCAGTCTTATGGCGGGGTTTGACAGGGTGCCTATCAAATAATAACTTCGATGAGGGTATACTTACCCTCAAATAACTTTGCTCATAATTCAACATCAAGTTCTTGAGGGATTGACAATGATGTAGTGGGTATCCGGTACTAATAACTTCATTTTTATTTTAAAAAACCTTTCGTTTCAGAAAAAAAAACATTAATGATAATTTTAAATGGATGCGGAATAATTGGATAATAATAATAAGTAGATAATACCATAATTAATAATAAGGATATATACAACAATCCCTAGAAATTTTCTGATTTTCCAGCTAAAATAAATTACATTCAATTAAAATTACGTGAAATCATGGGTAAAAAACGAGCCCCTTTTGATATTTGCATTGTTCCAGAACTAAATAACTTATATTTAAGAGCTAAAGTTTGACTTATAATGTAAAAACAATTTTTAAACAAAACGTTTTGTTAAATTAATAATAGAAATTGAAAATTATATGTCGTTCTAGCCAATTTCAGTAGCTTTTTGTATTTTTTGTCTACATATGTGTTTGGTTTAGGTTTTTTAAAGTTATTCTTAGTTTTTAAAATGTTAATTAATACGGTTTAATAAATAAAATATTTTTTACCAGAATTAAGTGACACGTTTTTTTTTTGTTTTTTTTAACGAGAAACAGTTATTTGTCTACATCTGCCTTTGTCGGTCTGTTACACATTTCCTCCATATTAACAATATTGCATTTAATTTATAAATATACATAATCCATGTATAAAAAAGGTTAGCCTGTGAAAATTCCAAAATATATCAAAGCTGATAGATAGATGGAAAAAAATATATTTTCAAAATTATATACAATAGAAGTAAAAGTGTGAGAAATCATAGGGCACAGTTACAAAAAGCTATATCCTAATCAACCAAATGTTGTACTTGGCGTTACTAAATAAATTTCTTTGAAAGTAAGGGAAAATTTGAAAAAAGAATCCCTTCACCTGCCCAATCTAAATGATACCTATATTAACATATGCATTACTTTTCCTAACTAATTCATACTTATCTTAAACTTAAAATAAATGGCATGATGATAGAAAATAAATGATTGTTCGATAGAAATAGATCGATGCTCCTAGATATAAGTGGTTGACTCGACGAATTCATCTTTTCTGGGCTCATGGAAAAAAAATATGACTAAAAATATAACCTAATATAACGAAGACGATAATTACATCCTTAGCTGCTGGAAATCCCAGGGACAATTATATTATGTACGTATACAAATCTAATGTAGTTTTACCTTTCAACTATTATGTAATATATAATAATAATTTATAAACAACTTCATTGTAAATGGAGATCGAGATTGAGATTAATCACCTATAACTATAGATTATCAATATATCTTTGTTGTTGTTATTAAAATACGATGGTACTGCAGCCAATGCGAGCACGAACCGACGGAAGTATTTAAAGGATATACCGCGAGTCCTCTGATAAAGGAAACGTGTATTTTCGGTTCGTTTGGGCAAACAAACCCTATCCACCACATCGGTTACTCCAATTGGAAAAAAGCGTTATTCCACGTATTTTCAAACCAAGGCAATCGAAAAGGCTTTTCCCATTTGAAGTGAAAGGGAATTGCAGATGAATTTCATTTCCGTTTAATTATAGCACGATTGATGGAGAAGACCAAACAATGAAGAAAAACAAAGCGACTACGAAGAAAGAACTTTTTAACTGAAATTCAATTTCATATATTGAAAAGAAATCAGTAACTATAGAGAATGTTTAAATAAACGTACTGCTAATGCAGTAATCTTCTAATGGAATGGCAGCATAGAAATCATTGAAATAAAATTAAATTATGTCAATCGCTAAATCAATGATAATTATAGCTATTATTATTAATAATTAAGCAGTAGTATTGATAATATCGTGTACAGAAATACTTGTTTTTTGTCATTTATTTATAATATTAAACCTTACTTTCCTATAGTTTTGTCAAGGTAAGTGGGTAAGGCTTTAGTTCAGTTATAATCCTCATCATCTCTTTTTCGATTTAAAATTATACTCCAGGACTACCGGACTAAAGGCATTGCTGTTTCCCTTCAATCTAGAGCAGAAAATATTACGTTTGATCTGAAATATATTCCTGATAAATAGATACTAATAAAAAAGCGATGATTGCCTTTAATAAGAAAAAAAATGATTTAACACAGAGATCTACTAGAGTCATATACTAAGAGTATTATAAATGAGCTAGAGAAATTATTTAACTTTACATTTATCATAATGATACTTCATCAGGGGTTCTGCCAAAATAAAAATAAAATATTAAACTATTCATCCTAGCTAATGAATGACATTTTATTATTTAATTTATTTAGCTCAAAATGAGTGGATTTCTATCGGGCGTCTAAGTAATACATAATAAATTGAAAATGGCTTAACAAGCTAACAATATAAGAACGTATTTCAAATTTCACACACTACATACACTTTCTTTAAATGCCTTAGACCCCCTCCAATCACTATTTAATTTTATATCTATCGCCAACCCTGACATCTTAAAGACTAAATAACATACACTGCATGTAAAACAACTTTTAAAATATTAACATATATATATATATATATATATATTATTGAGACGTCCTGGATTCCAAGTTTTCCAAGTAAATAAATACTTTACCTTCAATATGAAAGGAATAAAAAATTACCTTCAGTAATCTTAGCAAATCACGTTTAATTCACATGATAAGTTAAAATCTGTCAGCGTGCTGGTTTTAATATTTGAGATAAGGCTGGAATTCTCAGAAGACGCTGGGAAATCAGCGCGGCAGCTCTGGCTATTTCAGCCACGCCATGCATGGTGACAAGGCATGGACAACCAAATCCAGGAGTGGACATGTGATCTTTCTTTTGGCCAATAGAATGGGGATAAGAAGATATAGCTCTGAAAACATCGAAAAGAGTTGGAGTAGAAAGTCTTTCCCGAACGCTCCCGTGTTAAGTTGAATGGTTTTCTTTAAGTACAAGGAAGTAGTTTTAAGGTCAAGTGGTAATAAGACGTCAGTGTAATCATAGAAAATATTAAAGGACTAACGAGGATTTAGTCAGGAAACTCAACAAAAGATATGATTTCTATGGGCAAAGTAAAGGAAATACCAAACGACCCCGCTACTAAAGGAACACACGAGCGTTTTTTATCTCATTATTGTTTTTATATAAAGTAAACTTAAAAATAAAAGAAACTTTAACAATTTAGTAATCAAATATATTCGATTGAAAGTAGTGTAAGAATGTATAAATATATATAATATAAATGCAATAAATTACATTATATATAGATATAATCAGTTAAGCACATTATATCCATAAAATTACTCTCAGACAAAAGAGCACCAGTAAAAATAAATGAGCCAATTTCTTACAGCTTGACCAGGCACAATAGAAAACACTTATAAAAATTTATCGTATCATGTTATTCCTATAAAGTGTTGTATACGAGAGAAAAAGACAGTATGAGCTGGAAAGGAAGAGGAAATAGCCCTTTATCAGACCAAGGAAGGGCCGCGTAAAATTTAGTGACGTAGCCCTTTTGTGAGATACATGCCCGGCTATCTTTTGGAGGCCCCATCGGACGCTATCAGCCTGCTCGTATATCAACATCCCTCCATATACTAAATTTTTCTTACGGCTCCCAACTGACCCTAGGACGAGGAAATATCTTTTGGCTGGTCTCGGGCAAGGAACTTATTGTCTGTCGTCCGTGTCATAAAACGATAGGATAAGTTAAGATCGCTAAGGACCATTGACTGCACTGCATCCATTTTCTCGGAACAAATATATATAGCTCAATATTCTTAACAGGTTGTAAGATTGGAGTAACTTCTGATGAGAGATGACGCTATGAAAACCATAGTACAAAAAATGAGGAAATAAAATAAGTGATGGCTTTTCTGGTGGCATTAGATGAAAAGAAAAAATGGATCCATTTTATCAAGGTAACTTTGGTGTATTTTGCAAAGCTAAGGGTGCAAGACAGTTTTGGGCAGAAAGACAGGAAAAAGAAAGAAGGGCTTTGGGTTGGTAGGCTGAATGCAAATCGCTATTATATAAAAATAGGGGTCACCTAATGTAAATGTTGGCATAACTAAAAAATGAAAAATGTTTGGAGTCAGCAAGTCAAAGAAGCCATTCTGGGTGGTACTGCGGGGTGTACATCTTAAGCCGTACACATTTCCTGAAAGGAATTAGTCTTAGATTGCCCACCCGTAGGTGCCTTCAGACCTAAGAAATCAGTTTAATTTAAACCTAATTGGTGTACAGTTATAAAATAGACCAAGTTTTCTCGTAAAAACTAAAACACATTGCCTACATCAAACAAGGAAAGCAAGAAAATACGGATTGGCTTAAGAGTAAGACATTATTAAGAACGAACACATTTTTACAACAAACGCTTTTGTTTTTTTCATTTATATGTGAAAATAAATAAACTTTGTTCCGTGAGTGAAAAACTAGACAATCGTCTACAGGTTTTTAGACAGTCCACTGTATTTTTATTAAAGCACCATTGATTGTGACTGGAGTCACAGACTTAAAAGGCAGTCAGCAGTCGAGTTAAGAACACTATTAGAAGACGGCAGCTGATCACGATGACAGCCGTTTAAAGTACTAGTGCTGCAATAAAAATGCTTTAGGCTGACAAGCCTTTTTCTCAACATACCTCCAACTCACAACACCCTAATAACAGATAAAATGTTATTAGCTCACTAATAGTATAGTGTTATTAAAATGTGTATTTTGGAAATGTCTCAAACATTTCATGTGTTATTAGGTATTAAACTGGGACTTCCTGAAATAAGTAATTAAAATTATTTCTCGGCTCAGTAAAATATTAAAGAAAAATAATTGTAAGAATTTCTAATCGGTATTGATAACTAAATCTTACTACAATTGTATGGCCTAATAAATAGTTTATTCAGTCATTGTATTGGTCTACACAGGCGGTCTGAAAAGTTTCCGACCCCAACATGAAGATGACAATAAAATAAATAAAAGCTAGTGATATAAAAGCTTTGTTAGGTCGGAAATGAGCTTTATCACCTTCGTTGCCTGCACTAGAAATAGGCTCCTTCAAAACACGACCTACCAAAAATGATAGACATTATGAAAAAAGAAAAGTTGATGTACCCTAAAGCAAAAACATGGGTTTTTTATCCAAAATCCGGTAAACATTTCCAATCTGATAATGAAATACTGAGTACCATTAAGCAAGGTGTTCAAGTAAGCTCAGATTTTTGAACCAGAAAACTTTATAAATAAAATCACTTACCTTTATTTTTCCTGATTAAGTTTACACGCGGTGATCGACTGGGACTTCCTGAAATAAGTAATTAAAATTATTTCTTGACTCAGTAAAATATTTAAGAAAAATAATTGTGAACTTAAAATCTCTACTTTTTGGGTGGGGTGGGGGTTGTCTCAACCCTTTAGGATCATTGGCAATATTTACTAAAACAAATCACAAAATATTAGTTATCCTAACGACAAACATGATTTTATGACAAAATTAAAAATATAAATAACCCATTATTTAGCACAACACCATGGTGACCATTAATCCACGTGTCCGTCTTCCGTAGTTAATTTCCTTCCTTAGTATTTATTTCTTCCTGAATTTACTTGCATTGTGCATATAAGACTGAGTACTATTAACAACATCAAAAATTTATTGTATTATGCACTCCTTCAAATGCATTTAAATGCAGGAAGAGGAGAAATTTGTAAGTCGATTATTATTTTGTTATTTTTCTTTTGTACATTGTATTTGAGGTTTTGAAATAAAAAAAAACAAAAAAACTTGCATTGTGCCAATTACGAAATGTATTATTTTTTTATTTATTAAATTTCCTTTAACGAAGTATAATATATCGATAATATTATGCACATACAATTCCAACAGATGATAAATATGTACCGCTCTATATCTATGTAATTACGATAATTTAAAGTAAAGCTGAGTTTGATATAGAAAATATTAGTTTATTAGCTTAGTTACAATTAGTTAGAAAGATGTGTTAAGGCTTATTTTTTCTATTCATGCTTCGCCTCACAGATAAAAAATTATATAATAGACCAATACCTGATTTTTTAGCATAATAAATATTAGCTATTCAGTTACAACAAGAACAAGAGGTTTGTATGTAATTGATATTAGCTAAGTTACATAAAACAACTTCTGACAAATTGCCTATTCAGGGTAGTTGAGTTATTAATGCATAACTCACTTTACAGTTGTAATGACGGTAAACAGTTTCAGAAAAGCCAAGTTTCACAGAACCAATTATGCTTAATATCAACCGATCCTCGGGGTTTGAGTTGAAGGAGACGCTAGCTGTAGGAATCTAATATAGGTAGCAGCTATAACCTATTTATGGATAGATTTTCCAATTTCAAGACAACAAATGAAGGAAATTAGAACCGAAGGGCCATGACTCACTACAGAAGCAGATAACTCTTTTCGGTGAAAATTCATGCTATCAAAGACCTCACCTCAAATATTACTATGCATCGATGCAAATAATGTAGTTCCCGAAAACATGTAGCGAGGTCTTCACCAGGAATAAATAGTAAATACCCTCAAAATAAACTGTCATAGCATTCGCTGTGGTCAGGATTGACCTGCCTATCTTCGGCACAAGTGCTGAGATTTTTTAGCTCGGACAGTCGGAATCAGACACTTAAAGTGAACAATAATTTTTCTCACTGCACCAGCGCTTGTTGCTCTACTCGAACCATGACTTCCTTATTTAATTACCTCTGTACCTATCTTTCTTAACCTTTAGTACGTCGTTGCCAGACCCCACAAATTCCTAATGGGATTCTCTGCCTACGTCTCGCTAAAACGACCACATCCTTGGAAGGGGAAGGGATACCTTCCATGCAGACGACGATCTCTGGGGCCCTACAAAATGTACTTAATAGAGTCTCTCCCAACGGTCTAGTCTGCCTCTTTATGGTTCACACTCTTTAGGATCCGGACGGTTTTGGCTTCCCCTCAGATACCGAATGTGAATTCGTGGTCATTCCGTTGTTCATACGTAAACTTGTACCTAGTTTCCTAAACACAGTGCACTCTCGGGGAACGCCTTCTAAGATTATATGGAGTCAGAACAAATACGAATTAGTACGAGTAGGCCCCTAGAAAGGTTCAAAGACCACAGGTTTATTCATATATCTTTCTGAATCCCACCGGGGAATAGGTGGGTCGACGAGTCCTCCCCATGTGCGGGTGCCCCCTACAACATGTAAGACAGTATTCTATCTTACACTATGCGCAGCTTACTTTCCACCAATAAATTTAATTTCTCAAGTGGCATTGAGGATCTAACAAGCCTTAAAGAAAATGCTATACTTTGAAACAGTCGGTACAACAGTACAGCCAACAGTATAACAGAGGGTACAATCCTCTATGTTCTGTCAATTTTACATTTGCGTTTTTCGCTTTATAAGAATGCCCTAAAAAATGTGTATTTGTTTGTGACAATCAACTACTTTGAGTTCCACTTTAATGTAGTTTAAATCCACCTAATTTAAATAAAAGCCTTTGTCAGTATTTACAGTAACAAGAGTCATTTCACAAATAAAACAGAGTATGGAAACTTTAATCATGATAATTTAGAGTAATTAAGTAACTAACGCAGCCCACCATAAATTTGCTTCTCAAGTGTGATACAATCATGGGTTTTATTCTAATTATGTCGTGTAGTGGTTTTCTCACCTCTCCCGTTTTTTTATATCAAAGTTTTTGTGACAAAAAAACGAATAAACAAATCAATAGATAAATAAATACAATGTACGACAACTATTTTAATATTCGTTCTATTACTAGGAGCTTTAACTCTATTAATACTTTACATCAATAATGCACCCTTTTACAGTAGTGCACCAGCCACCGTTCCTCGACCATAACTTTTCGTTTGTTTCACCCAGATGGTGTCGCAATACGTCCAATTTTCCTTACGTGCAAATAAATCTTTCTTTTTCTCACTCCCATCTACTATTTTACGTCTTGTCCGTTCAAAATTCGGAGACTAATTCACTCCCACTCTCCATTTCAATTTCATGTTTAATAATTTCAAGGGGAGAAATGTTACAATATATTTCCAAAGCATCAAGTCCTCCTACCAAGCAGGCAGAACATTTTCTGTGCGAATAGGAGCCGTATTAACCACCAGAAGAGATTTTGTTGTCGGAGTTCACCAAGGGTCAGTGCTGGGACCCCTCCTCTTAAACATGTACACCGCGTACATCGTAGGAGCATCAAACTCAAATTGTGAGGTAGCGGCATATGCGGACGATATAGGGGTCTACAGCACCAGCCTCAACCCAGCGAAAGCTCTAAAGGCTGAAGAGGGTGCCAGTCAATTAATCGCCGACAGGTTGCGAGCTGTCCACATTCAAGTGAACACAGCCAAGACTCAGGGTATCATCTTCTCTTTCCAGCATGGGAAAAGAAAGCGTCCACCCAGCTTCACCATTGACGGGACTCAATGCAAAATTGCCAACAGCATCTGCTACCTAGGCATCAACCTAGGTAGACACATGACGTTCGGCACACATTTGCAGAAGAAATTGAAACGAGTACGCAGAACTTAGTACTCTTTGCAGCATCTCATTACAAGCCAGGCCATATCCCTTCGACTGAAACTCCTCATATACAAGAGCGTCCTGAGACCAGCTCTACTGTTTGGGACAGCACTCTTTAGATTCCTACATGCCAGCACCATAACTCGCCTCCAGAGCTTCCAGAACAAAATCCTGCGAACGGCACTCTGGCATACCCCCTTTCGTGAAATGAAAGCTTCCGACATGCACGAAAAGTTCGAGCTCCCCACCATCACCGACGTCATCAAAAGAAGACACATCAAGTTCTTCGACTCGATGAAACACAGTCTAAACCCTCTATTCAAAGACATGACACCACCACCGCTACCGGCACGATGGGAACTCACAAGATCGAGTAAAGCAGAGGAAATGGTGGACATCACGGCACTAGGCCCGCCAACAACAAGCCTCTAAGGGGCACCCATCACTGAAATCAGACTAAATAAGAATACACTACATGCCTAGAGAGACTCTAGGCCCAGCCACCAGTGGACTTTCACCACCGTACCGAAACGACCAACCTCCACCGAGGCTTCCCACACTCCTTACTCCTCTCACACCACCTTCAAGCAGGTACTCCTAGTATAAGGATCCGATTAACCTAAATATTCTATATTTTTCCCTCATCCTGAATTTCTAACTAGAGAGCTTAGAAAAAAAAAATTACAATATATTTAAATAAATAAAACTTGAATGATGAAAGGCATCGTCGTGTATTATTTTATATGTTGTAATCTTATCATTTCCCCCCCCCCAAAAAAAAAATTATCACCCATTATACAATTCATTCTAAGTCATTCTTGAAAAAAAATCCTTATTAAAAACACATGCTTCATATTGAAAACGAGAAGTAAATTTTTATTAGAAAATTTGTGATGAAATTGCTACATTGAATAATAAAACATGAATCTGAATATATGTTAGTATTATTGTAAAAACGTAGTATGATGAAAGGGCGTAGATTCATGAAAAAAAAAAAAGATGCAAAACGGTAAAGAAAAACGAAGCACGTACCACTGACTTGAAAAACGCAGTGTGTGAAAATTGGCGTGAAACCTAATTTTAGCTTTCCCATAAAATTATTGATTTGGAATTTTCTGTGTTTTTGTGATGAGCAGGTTTCGTATCCTTTCACATTAAGCATATGCACATCAACGTCAGCACCAAGAAAAAAATAAATTAAGCATATTTATGTCAAATAGAAACGGATAACAAGATGCTGATTTCTTTTAAGTAGTGTCTCAGTGTTGATTGTAATGTACTCTCATGCGAGATCTACAATGAAGAACCGAAACCCTCGTACATAGCGTGCTGACACTCAGTCATAGCCGGAATCTTTTTATTTACCCGAGGAGTACCTTAGCCACTAATGAAGATCCTCCCTTAGCTGCCTGTTGTCACGAACTCTGGGTGATGTGTGTCCTCGCAAGGCATCACAGTGTATATGGCATGACACGGTTGTGGGTGTATGTCGCATGGCAACAAAGACTATTTCACTGATATTGAAGTATATGGCGATGGCTTTTGGCAAATGCTCCTGCATGTCAATGTCCAGTTCGGCTCTAAAAATATCCTCTTTGAATTATTCATTGTTTGTTAGTGCTAGGCGTACCGCAAAAACAACTCGTAAATTATTTCCCCCTCTGACTCCTCTGAATCACTTGCCCCACTCTAACCGTGGTGTATAATCTGAAAAATTGAAATTAATAGAATAAAATCATGTTCTTACCGTTAATAATTAAAAAAATAAAAACACGAGCAAATGAAAAACTCACCCTTTCTATTTAAGCAACCATAATAAATGTTGAAGTATTACCTTTGCCTAATTTTAACGGAGTAGTTATACATTTAGCATTGTGTGTAATACATAGAATTATGAAAAATTCCGTTTACATGATTAAAATCAGTCCAGTACAAAATGGGTTACCATTTTGGCCTGTTAGTCAAGTTCATAAGACTGGTCTGATGTTTCCTCAAAATATATTAAAAACAGTAACACAAAAAAGATATTCTGGAAAGTACAGCATTTTTTATTAAATTTTCATTTGAAAAAAATACAATCTGCACAAATAAGGTAATTAAATACTCACTAGTGAATAATCCCCCAAATTTACATGCGGTTAGTCCTCTCCCCAGCTAAGGAGAAGGGAGCAGTAAAAAAAATCTATATTTATATCTTGATAATTATTCTCATCTATTGAATAATCTGTATCTGTGTGCATGTTTCTATCTATCGGTATGTACGAGTATATATGGATATAAATGTGTGTGGGAGGGGACCCTGGCAGACATCCCAGCAGGTACGGATGCGAAGACAAGCTCCAAAAGGTACCGCTAGCGGAAGCTCCCTAAAACGTCTGAAAGAAGGACTCGTCCAGATCATCAAATCAGTTAAAGTGTTAAAGGAGACCGTTTCTATGCTCCATTACTCTACTGTTGTACAATTTATTAAACAGTTGTCCAAGTTATCTAAGTATTGTATTATCTATTATGCATCCCGATCCGGGTATCTCTGATCCGCATCTCCCAGACTAGATGTGGGATTAAACAGCGGTCCCACTCAAGAACATCAGTCACACTACAGCCATAGTTTAAAACTTTGGAATCTCAGAACTAACAGATAGAAACGCAGAATCGGTGCATAGAGCTACTAATCAGACGATTGGCAAACACAAGTAAGTGCAAACCTGGTATAGAACTCCCAGAATGCAATCCTAAAGCACAACAAGTAAACACAAAATCCCGTTCAACACCATCGGGAGCTGCATAGGAGAAAAAAAAAATACCAGAGAGGATCTCTCGAAGTCATGTGTAGAAGAGCGAGGCAGCTTGGGGTGGTGAAGGTTCTCCACTATCGTTAGCCCCGATTAAACTTGAGAGAATTTCAAATCGGCCTTTGTCACTAAGTGGGATTCAATGGAAACGCTTGAAGGTGCATTCTCACAAATTTTAGCACCTCAGCCTTGAGACATAAGCCTGACTTATGTTAGATTCACTTGCTACCAGGAACGGGCTGACCAATGAACAAATCCCTATCTTCTTCATATTGGGCAATTTAGCTTACTGTGACGAAGCTGTACCAAAGCTGACGTACGATGCAGATATTGATAGTGGAGACAAACTTTTGAAGGGACTTCACGTTCTTTTTTGCAAAAGAGCAGCTGATACGGATGCAAATAACTCAGCGAAGAGTAGCTGTTACTACACACTCACCCAGGCACACCACCCATCAACAAATTGAACACCGTCTACTACTCCAAGGGAAATGTTTCACCATACGACTCCTAGGACTTATGATGCTGTATGTTAAACCTGCAACCGTAATGGACACATCTCCTTGAAATATGAGTGGAAGAAATGACATCAACCAAGGGGTGAGGGGACGAAGAGTGGAGGAAACACGAAGAAACTCAGCATGTGCTGAACCAATTCACAGGACATACTCCTTCAAAACTGTGAGCGTTTTTGTTTTAATTTGATTTGGAATTGGAAAGCTCACTCTTGGAATTGAAAGTAAAAACCAAATTTAATAGACATTTTTTTATTAAAAGAGTAAAGTTAAAAAGGTTCAATAAAGTGCGATAAATAATTATTGTCATTAGTTAAATAATCTTTGTAGAGGAGAGTATTTTAAAAGAAAAGAAAGAAAAGCTTTATTGTGAAGTACAAGTAAAACACTGGTATATACAAATATTAAGAGTTATGATACTACATACTACTGGGTCGAGACTAGTGTCTGAGAGACAAGTGTGTGAACATGTAGGGACTGGAACTAAAGCTGAGTCATATGTGGATATGAGAAGGGTTGTTTCAGAAATTGGGATGCGGTCGCTTACTTAAAAAATAACAAGAAACACCAGTGACTTCCATGAAGTCCCGAGGCAGGTATAGACTAGAAGGGGCTTTGAGCCTTATATATACTATTAGGATTATAATATTCTTAGCATTATATAACTATTGGTCACGGATTAAGTGACGATCTAAATTTATGCTTCATTTAGTTCCGGGTGAATTTCTAATTTATCCGATTGTAATTGCTCGAGAAATAATTTCACGAAAAATCCAGTTGCTAGTGACGTGTCTCCGAATGGAACAGTAATACTTCCAGGAACTAGGGTTCCAGCCGCAAATCAAGTTATAGCTACCCTCACTATGAGTACCACTTAAACAAAATAAACGCTGAGCTCTCCTCTGACAGATAACACCGTCTAATTACCATTCATAGAAAATTTAAAACATCTTTAACTGAGGGAATACCCACTCCAATAATAGCTAAGATCCTTTCAAAGGCAAGCAGTAAGACCTGTAACCGATACCTACCGTTCCTGAGGGTATTATTTATATTAAGTATTTATACACGTTTATCCGTAAAAGACATAATAAAGATTTTTTTTCTATTCTATGCTCCATCGAAGCATTTAGAATAATTAATTTTACTTCTTTATACACTTGTTTTGATCAAACGAAACTTGAAAAACAAAACGCTAGCGAATTTCAGACAGTGGTTACCATGAACTGTATCCGTCAAAATGACAATGGGTGGAGCACTTATTACTTATTACTATAACGGAATGCAATTAGGAAGCAGGCGGAATGCTAATCACCCCCATATGTAACTAATGACAGAGCGGCACAGGCACGTAGCACATTGCCGCCCTAACTTGCAATAATGCCCTCTGTCCTCTCACTTCCACTGCCTGCCGGATCGCTGCTTCACTACAATAACTGTATCTATAACTGTATAACAGTGGAACATGCAATAGTAGTGACTGTAGTAAGCATTTTATATCCAGTTTATTTTCCATTAAAAAAAATTACAAAATTTTGAAATATTTCTTTATTTATATATATGTCTTTATTGAATTTATAACATGCAATAAATACAGTAATATTTTTCAATCAGGACTTAGAACTCCAGCTTGTACATTTTGTAACTTTTTAAATTTTGGGAGGAAAAGGCCTCCCCTTACTTGTTACTTCAGAAATCACCAAATGTGTCACTATAAACAAAATGCCATTTGGCTTGGAGGAGGTAACACAAGCCCTAATGCGGCGTGATCGGTTGCCGGGCAAGATATGGAAGTATATAGCATTAGCATATAGATTAGGATGGCAGGGAGGCGGGAATGGATGTTCTGGTATACTTTGGGAATGGAAGTGAGAGGTCTTTAATGAATGTTAAGATTGGCTTGAAGGGTTGTTGATTTGGAGAAAAGGATGATGCAGGTAGAGCAGCCGTAATATCGGGGATACTTATCAAGAAGCCACATTGTACCAAGACAAAGGGTAGTCCCTCTTTATGGATAAGTAAATTGTCGGGTTTCCACTAGGGGAGTGCCTAATCACCCCTCGTGACAAGTGCGGATTGTTCAAGTTTACAACATGGACCATTGTTCCATGACGGCGTTACTATCTGACTCCGTTTATGATAGGCATGTGCTCCGACAATACACTATGTTCAAGAGAAGAGGTACAGAGGTTTCATAAAGAATAAGTCAAGTTTTCAGAGTTCGAGCGGAAGCCCAGCAGCGTCACGGGTACAAGTCGTCAGAGGGTCTGCAAGGAGACTAAAAGACGGGTGAGAGACTCAGAGGCGGATGAGGAGACTGAGAGACTGACGAGGAGTCTAAGAGACTGACTTCCAGGGCAAGGGGCCCTGGCGAAAGGCGTCGCCGAGTAAAAGCGGATGAGGAGACTCAGAGGCTGATGAGGAGACTAGACTAGACCGGTTTACAGGGCCAAACGCCCTGGTTTAAATATCGTTTCCCCTTCCTGCCGGAAGGCGGCGAAGGTCTAAAAGGGTCCGTTTACGGCTGCCAGGTGGCTAACTCTTTCAGGTTTATGGCTGCCAGGTGGCTAACCCTTTCAAGTTTATGGCTGACAGCTGGCGACCCTCTTACGTTTATGACTGACGGCTCCCGCGCATTTATCGCTAAGAACTTTTACAATGATTTACATACATTTAGTTCCTGTTATTTTACTGTTGCTTACAATATATGTGCACCAGAGTATAGGGTGATTTAACTCATGTAGCATGGTTCCGATTAAACGAAAACTGGATTTTATATCTCCTATTTAAGGGAATATAAGCAAGAATTTATACTTCAGGTTCACATATTGGTATTGCCTTCCTAATCATACTTTGATTGAGAGGACGTAAAAGCCTGAAATCCAAATACTTCTGCTGCCGTGGAATTCATTTTATCCTCCTAAAATTATCAGGTTAATGATTCTAGATGACAGGATAAATGTTCAAACTGTTTTCTCTTGTTGAAAATTATTTCCTGTTGTGCAGGCAGAGATAACCCAGCTGTACAGCTAGGAGAGGGAAGTAATTTCACCGCTCTTCAAGCTGCTATTAAATTTTTTCCGTTATGTTACGTTAGGCCTTTCCCATTACCCTGTGTCGTGAAATTGCCATTAGAGCCGCTCTTTAATCTCGGACCGAAATTCTATTAAAGCCGATACGGAGAATAAAGAACCCTTTATAACGCTCCTGAAGCTAATACTTGAACAGCTCTAAAAATCAGAGATAAAAGAAGTTATAAAGTACACATGTTCGACGCTGAAGTAGCCTAACGACTTCCAATAATGCGTTTTGTCTCTTCGAAAGATTGTGAATCCCTTTCTGAACAATTGAATCTTGAAAAATGATTCTGTTGGTGCCCGTTTGATCTTGTAAAAGTATTATTTGCGCACGAAATCTGTGTCCTGTATCTCGATATCCAGGGCCGTTGCCTGGGCTATGGGCTTATCACTAGCACGACGAGCATGTTAGCTCCAAGGTACTGAAAGGATTTCTACTTTACCATGTCTACGAAACGTAAATATTAGTGGCACGGTTCATGGTTTTTTTGCGACCTCATGTCCTATAAAAACACTATCTATAACCACCGCCTGACGTGTGGAACTGGTGTGCTTCCTTGGCTCTGGGAGGCTGCTGGGGTTTGGATCGTCTACTCGTTCTAGTACTCTATCGGGCTTGCATCGGCGATCTGGGTGTTACTAAAATAAACCAACCTTCAAGAAATCATAACAATTTTCTAAACTTTTTTTCATGTATAGTAAATAATTATTTTTAAATTCAAGTAATCTGCATATTAAAAAGGAAGATTCATTAGAATTTAGAATAGTACAAGATGCCTGTTCTGCTCACGCTACTTAAAAACGTGATGAAATATTTGTTCCCACCAGTCTCCACCCAATGCCAAACGAGAATTAGCGTCCTAGCACCAACGGAATTGTGAATGGATAGAGTAAAACTGAGTAGAACTTTAATGTCAGGACAATCTGGAAAAAGAAAGATGATTCGAAAACCATTGAATTAAAATAATCATATGAAATTATCATTAGCAAAGAAACTTACAAGTATTTGTTGCTTTTGTGCTTTCCGTCAAGGAAGGAACAACTAAATAAACGATGTCAGACCAATAACTGCAAATAAGAGCATGCGAGTTAGATTTAGCTGTACCTTTCAACACTTATCTCCCAGTAGTTATTTCTACTTTTCAACTAACTGCTACTTCGGTACAGCTATTATAGAAATTTAATTTATTTTTATCCTTTTATGTGTTTTTTTCATTTCTTATTATGCTGTTAGGTTCATCGTGATGCTCCCCAAGCACGGTGTATAGACCAATTATAGAATAATCACAAAAGACAAATAATCTTTCACTATATCATGTGTCGGACACAGATATGTGAGTCCCCAAGGTGGGACGGAGACGCCCGCCGCGTGCTAGGGTCACTACAACCTCTAGTCCGGCGAGTGCCAAAAAAGAGATAAGGCGGGTGGACCTGTGGTCCTTCACTCTGGCTGCCGGCCTAGTCGGTGGGCTGCCTAATTCGTTTTGATATGACTCCATAAGATCTTAGAAGGTGTGTGCCCCGACAAAGCACTATGTTCAGGAGAAGAGGTACAGGGTAGGTTTATAGGTAGTTTATGTGGTCTTGGAATGACCAAGAATTCACACACGGTATCTAAGGGTAGGCGAAAACCGTCCGGATCCCATAGGCGAGTGTGAACCGGAGAGAGGCAGACTGGATTGCCGTGGGAGACGCTACTAGGATAGTTTGTAGGGCTACGGCAACCATCGTCCACGAGGGAGAGGTCCCTCCCAAGGAGGTGCTATTTTTAGCGAGACGAAGGCAGAGATTCCCACTAGGAAGGTGTGGGGTCTGACAACGCCGGACTAAACATAGCGAGGTTAGGAGAGAGAGATGCAGAGGTAGTTGAATAAGAAGGCCATGGTTTTGAGTAGAGAAGCAAGTGCCAGTTCAGAGAGAGAGAGAAGTGTTCAAGGTGCCGGTTTGTTTCTTTCTGGCGTCTTTTTTTTTTTAATTTCAAAACCTCTTTATTGTTAATTTTTACAATGAACAAATAATTTTTGATTTAAAATTTTCTCCTCGTGCTGCATACGCAGCTGCATTCAAAGGAGGGCATAAATATAATACAATACAAATTGATGTTAAAAGTCAAACACATACACAACACTAGGTGATGTGGCTCAGCTTACAACCGGAAAAAAACTAAAAACTAAACCTAAAACTAGAACCTAAGACTAAAGCGTCCTCCATCGATCGGGGAACGGAGCGGGGGTTATCGTGTTAAACACCGGATTTGTCAAGTAATCTAGGGAGTCGAAAAATTTGATATGTCAACTTTGGATGAATTCACCCACAGTAGGCTAATCAAAGATCTCGTGAAGTTCACTATTGCTCGGCTGCTCGAATGAAGTATTTCTGACCACTTTGATCAGTATACCGTTTTGAAATTGTTGGAGTCGCCAAGCGGTCGTATACGTCAGATGACGAAAAAGCGGTGCACGATACAGAAGTGTGGGTCTGAGTATACTCATGTAGATCAATGGCTTCAGACGCAGTGATAGATTTGGAGAAGTAAATAAATGCGTAAGCTGGTAAGACTTCATGCGTGTTTGCTTCAACTTCTTCGCAAAATGGTTACTAAAATGGAGGTGTGTGTCCATTTTAATCCCCAGATATACTAGGTTGTTAGCTGGTGAGTTTTGCTGCGTTCCTACTGTGTAAGTAGTTGGCAGCGGACTTTTTCCCTTTTGGAAAGAGAAAATTACGCAGTCAGTCGTAGCCGTATTTACAGAGATATTGAGTCCCCCCAATCTTTCAATGATCTGGTTACAGGCTACTTCAGCCTGTCTAATAGCTACCTAGGCGCTCATGCTGCTACTGTACACCACTATGTCATAAGCGAAAGCAGTAACTGTTGTGTTTTTATATCGGGCTCCTACAATTTCAGACGTATATACGTTGAATAGTACAGGGGATAGGACGGCTCTTTGGGGCACTCCACAGGTCAGTGGCATAGCGTCGGAGAAACTATCACCCACCCACATCGATCTGTTGTTCAAGAAGCTAGCCAGAATGGAATAGAGTGAATGAGACACCTAAGTCGAATGCTTGAGTGCAGTCAATCGAAATCATAGCCGTGGCTATGTTTCTATTCAAGTTATGGCTAGCTCCTAACTGTACCTTCAGAAGGGTATGCTCTGCGCTCATACTGGATTGAAATCCAGTCTATTCTGGAGGAATTATGTCATATTCCGAGCAGTAACTTTTGAGATAATTCAATAAAACTTTCCCCATCTGCGGTAGCAAACTGATCGGGCGGTAGTGGGCTGGGTGATCTCCACTCTTTGCTGGCTTGAGTAATGGAAACAAGATGGCCCAGCAGCTGTTTCCCCCACTCCAACTGACGTCATAAGCTTTATTTGTACAAATATGGAAACAGATATTTTATGGGCCGAGATGAGGGTAACTTTTAATTATTCGTAATTAAGAGGTGGCCACAACATCATGTTTGTTATAATTTCCCTTTGTACATATTTTGTTTTCCTTATACGGACAAAGTCTGAGCATAAAGATTTGTTTATTATTTCATTTCAAACTAACGATCCCTATTTTGGGTAAAAATCATTGGTAAACACTAATAATTCACTCTTTATGGGGTATATCTTACAGGCTTTCAAAATATTTCTTAAATTATTGTTAGTGTTAGAATTTTAGGGAAATTACTACTACAGGTTTACTCCACCTCCAACTACAACTCCGGTTCCAGGAAGGCCCGTTAAAAAAAAACAACTTGCTTAAATGATTGATTAATTAAATGATTTTCGGTAAATTTTCCGATTTATATTTTTGATATGATCGCTCATGTATAAGTTTGATAATAATCTCCTCTGGTCTCCTGTCAGGAGATGTATCATGAAATAAGAACTATTCAAATTAATCATAACAGATTAATTAATAAGCGATTTAACGATATATTTAGTTATAAATAGAGCATTATAATTTTGTAATAATAATCTAATTTTCCGGGTTGCCAAAAATTTATTGAGTTAGTCCGTTTCCCTGAGCGATGACTTTAGTCTGAACATATAAGTCAGTATTCACTATAGAATTAAAATTAGTTCTGCTGAATTATTATTTATATCCACAGTCCCTTCTAAACAAAAGATTAGTATCAATTTTAACCACCTCTTAAATTTATATAATATGATTCCCAAAAAAGGCAAATTAATAACTTTAAACAATTAAAACTTCTTACCTAATACATAACAAATGAAAATTACAATAAATGAATGGAAATTAGCTGATAGTTATTAAGAATTAAACATTACATATATTAGAATAAATCATTTACAAATAAGAAATATATAGATGATCTATGTATATAATTATTCCCCCAGCTTAGATTAGCATTGTTATGCAAAAATAAACACACACTGTAAGTACATTACTGCTAACCAGGACAAGTTGGTTTAAGTATCCCTATTATCTTAAGAGTGAACCCTACGGTAGGTAGCGCGCTCATGGGATTGCAGCACTTATTGAAGTATACAACGATTTGAAGCCATCACATAAGCTTTTACTGACTGCTCTAATCACGAATGAGGCGCTGCTTTGTGAGCTGAACCACCGTTTTGTAATGAGCTTTTAAGATTTTCAGGCGGGAAGTGGATCCAGGGGTGGGGGTTAGTAATTTTAATGGGGGTAGATAGGAGGCAGTTAGTATTCCGAACCAAAAGCCTGCCTAATGTTTTCCTTTCCTGAGCTCCATCCGCTGGAAAACCAATGACTTCTTGTGGATCTTAGGATTCCTTAGGGAAGGGTCTTAACGATTTGTAAGGCTTTTCAGAGTCCGTGATTAGATTTCATTTTACTAACTTCTTCACCCGTTTTCTTTTCTAACAAGCTTGGGCTGTTAATCTGTAATGTTCATTCTAAAGAAAGGATAAGATTTTATTTGTTCTTAAAGCACAGTTTAAAATAGGTATTGCACTTTACTATATTGTAAGGTTGGCAAGTGCTGTTTTTTAATTGTTTAACGTGCTGAAAACCTTACTGATAGATACACAATCTATCTATACTAATCATATATGGAAAAAAAGGGTTTATGTTAGGCTCAGGTGTGCAAAGCTAATGAATAAATTTAAATCAAAAAGGCTTACATTTGTGAAACGGGCTTCAATGCTGCTGTTCAGAAGAAATTAGGAATAGAAAAGAAAGGGTTTGAGTAGGCTGCGTGCAAACCTCTATTATGATAAGATGGGTATTGGTATAACAAACAAAAGAGGTTTCCCCTTCGAAAGCCACAGCCGAACTGACCTTCCTCGGCCAGTCTCACCTGAAGCGCGCTAGACAGTCAGCCAATAGGAACTAGTGTCATATGGATTATTATTAGAGAGGTTTCGAGCCATCCGGTGCGATTTAAATTCACCCCCCCCCTCAAATAAAAATATCAAGTTATTTTAGTCAACTCTCCTTTCCTTATCAAGCTAGAAGAATTTATTTCTCTTTAACCTCTTTGGTATTAAGTTCAGTTTTATGATACTGTGTATAAAATAACATTAACAAAGCTAAAGTAACGACTATAAAAACAAAATCCAATCTCACAATATGTGCAAGCTTACAGACACCTAACTGCAAGTTTGTTTATTGCAAAATTATGATGATTATCCATATTTCTAGCAGAGGTTAAATGTGAATTAATTTTTCCATTAATATTAATTGGAAAACCTTCGGAAAGGCCTTAAAAAAAAAAAATCACGTATGTCGAAGTGGGATAAAGGAGGCAGGACCATTGAGGCGGCAGTGACACAGGATCGGAAGAAGATTGAGCGGAAATGAACTAGTAAACCGGAAACGTCTTCAACCTGTCCGATATACTATCCTGCAGGATATTATATTTCTTATACCTCTGTCTATCAGTTTTTATACCACGGCCACTCACTCATCTTCTTATAAACTGTTTGCGGCTCAGGCCTGTTATCATCATTGGGTTTCAACTCATATAGCCGTTTTGAAAATGAACCAACCATCTCAGATTAAACTAACGAGTAAAAAAATAATAGGTGTGTGAATGTAAATCATAACATTATTTTGAACCTAATGGTCTGTAACGCCATGGAACCCTCATGTTCTATTATACCTAATAACCAATAACAAATTGTTCTTTCCTATTAAGAGATACCAAAGAAAGAGTACTAATGAACTCTACTCTACATTAAGTTCCAGCAAAGTTGTATGTAATCTGCATGCACTTGAAGTCTTAATGAAGGATATTTACTTTTCCTAGTTCCATTTATAGACTTTAGTTCATTTTTATCGAAAAGGAGATGAAATAGTAAGGTTTTCAACTAAACAAAAGGTTGACTTGAAACCCTCACACAAGACGTAAAGGAAAATAATTGAACTGAGGGTTTGGAAAGTTATACAGACTACTTAACAGAAACTCTAAACCTCAGACTATAAAACCAACTTCACATTTACAAACAGTAGTTAAAACCCATTTGAACTTCCGGAATAGATCTATGAGGTATAGTTAAACCATCATATCAAACGAATCAACCTCAGAACATCAGTAAACGCACCCTTTTACATTACAAAATCATCCCTTCACGGAGAAATCCATGTGGCAAGTGTCCTTGACCTTATACTTTCAAGATTTACCAAATTTCGCAAAAACCTATCAGCTCATCCAAATTCTTTTGTAAATTCCTTACCCAGTAACTCTTATCGTTCCAATCTTCCTCGTCACCTTAAATGGCTGAGGCATCGCCATTTATTGTAAACTTATCATCCCCACTCATGTCCTGAGCGTCTGTGTCTCTTGCCCTATTTCTGGTCTTTGCATTGAAAAATGGTTGGAGAGGGAGGTGTAGGGAGTTCCGCTGATTCTCGCCCTTCCAACCGGTGTCTATAATATAAACTGATGCACTATCATTGGTAATGAACTGCCAGTGCTACCGAGAACTGAGGATATGCACACCTTGTCCAGTTTTATGCAAAGGTGACTCCAAACGCACCATGGATGACTTCTCAATGTTGTATATTCACCGTTCTTTTGTATGTTTTTGGAAAACCTACTTGGCCAAATCAGACAAAAATGTTTTTCTTTATTTTTAGAAAGAATGGATTTTTGACATTTTATAATAGTATTCCTGTACTTTAAATGAGTTAAATTATGTCATTGTTATCTTATCATCTATTATTATTATTATTTGTTCCGGCATTTGTGCACCGCGGCCTCACTGAGACCTATTGTGCGCCGTCCATGTCCCTGTCCTATATATGTGACAGGCCCACGGCCTTTGCAAATCTGAGGATACTGAATGGATCGATCAGTTCACATAGTTTGGGGTCTACAATGCGATCACTACCAAAGTGAAGGTATCGCCTTCTAGCTAAGTTATCACAGTCACATATTATATGACGTGCCGTTTCTCCCTCTTTCTTGCAGAATCTGCAGATTGGTGATCCCACTATCCCCAAATTAAAGAGGTGTTTATTTAACCGACAGTGACCTGTATAGAGTCCTGTCACACTTTTGAGTGTCCACCTGTCCATTGATAGAAGTGCTGAGCTTCTTCTCTTACAGGGTCCATTAAGAAACAGTTTCGAGTGTTCCTGTTTCTTAGTTTCTCTCCAAGAAAGTCTTGCCTTGTCCTCTAAAGCTAATTTTATACGCCTTTTAGCGTAGCTGAGGCTGATACCACATATGGGTTCAGGTGCAAGAGGTGTCTGTTCTGAGCCCACCCTTGCAAGGCCATCTGCCTTCTCATTGCCTGTGATGCCTGTGTGTCCTGGCACCCAGTCGATTCTAACCTTATTGGCTAGCGAGAGTGTGTTTAAGTTGTTTTTACACTCCTCAACCAAATAAGATCTGGTCGTATAGCTTCTCAGGGCGCCAATGGCTGCCTGGCTATCCGTGAAAATTGTGATCAGTCTGTTTCTTACACCCTCCCCAATTAAGGTTTGGGTACAGACATTGATCGCCATCACTTCGGCCTGAAAGACCGAGGTGTGTCTACCTAAAGGAATAGAAATCCCAGATTCTGGTTTATCTTTCCTCCATATGCCGGCCCCTGATCCGTTTTCTGTTAGTGAGCCGTCTGTGTAGCAATTAATCCCATTACACAGTTTATGTGGTTTGGTCTTTGTGTTTTCCGCACAGTACAAAACGTCTGTGTGTTTCTTAACTTGTAGGTCAGAGTGCATTGACAGCACCTCGTCCTCATCAATTCTTCTGAACAAGTTCCCATGCCCCATGCGAGTCATGACTTTGGATCTTGTTCCTGATTTCGCAAGTCTGTAAGCCACGTTCAAGGCTTGCGCTTCTACTTCTATGTGCAGTGGATTCAAGTTCAATAAGACTTCCATTGCAGCAGTAGGAGTTGTACTCATGGCACCAGTGATCATGAGACATGAAAGCCTCTGTAATTTGCCAAGCAAAGTTTTATTTTTACTAATACTACCTCTGTGCCACCACACCATAGAGGCATAGAGCACCATTGGTCTAACTGCTGCGGTATATAGCCAGAATAACATTCTGGGTTGTAGTCCCCAGGTCCTACCCACAGCCCTTTTACATGCATAGAGGCATCGAAGTGCCTTCATAGTAGTATTCCTGATGTGTTTAGACCAGTCCAATTTTCTATCCAGAGTAACCCCTAGATGCTTTACCTCACTACAAATGCTTACCTGTGTCCCCCCTATATAGGGTGGTCTAACTATAGCATTTCTTTTGTTAGTGAAGATACAGAGATTTATCTTCTGGGGATTGATTCCTAAACCATTCTTTTCACACCAATCCCTCAAAAGATCCATCGATGCGGAAAGCAACTCAGAAATGGTTTCTGAGAACTTGCCCCCTATGAGCACAGCAATGTCATCAGCATATCCCTGTGCGTAGAACCCTGCAGAGTTTAGGTTTGTTAACAATGAGTCAACGACCAAACACCACAGTAATGGAGATAACACCCCTCCCTGTGGACATCCTCCCACTGGCTTCATCCACAGTTTGGTTTGTCCCAATTGTGATTGTAAAATCCTATTCTCTAGCATGGTGTTTATCCAGCTAGAGGCTAAGGAACTAATCCCCTTTCTTTCTAAGGCTGATGCCATAGTGTTATAGGGTGTGCGATCAAAGGCACCTTCTATATCAACAAAGATGCCTGCCATTATTTCTTTATGAACTAGGGATCTCTCTATCCTGGAAACCAGGTGGTGGAGAGCAATTTCACAGGATTTTCCTGCCTGGTATGCGAATTGAGCGCTATGGAGCGGTCGTTCTACCAGTATTCCATCCCTAATATGTCTGTCTATGACCTTTTCCAAGGTCTTCATTAAAAATGAAGTCAGACATATTGGTCTGTAAGACTTGGGTTCGTCATAGGACTTTTTCCCGGGTTTTGGTATGTAACACACTTTTGCCATCCTCTAGCTTACTGGAATATAGCTCAGTGCCAAGCTTCCCCTTAACAAGGTAAGTATAAGGGGCCTTATATATCTTATCATCTAAGTTTTATTTTATAGAGATACAAGAGAAGAGGTGGATAAGGCTGCGGAGCAGAGTTGATTGCTTATTAAAACTGATAGAAAGCGCTAGCTCATTTCCACTAATAAACAACGGAACTGTAATTATCTGCGTTGCAGGTCGTTTGGTTTCCCGGCACATCCCTTAAATGTTTTATAATCTCATACACATTTCGCCACCGGTCGATAGCTAGTTTTGGAACGGGTCAAATGACTCTTATATTTCTCGCAGTCATAGCGACTTTGAGAGGACGGCAGCGGTTCAGGTGTCAGCCTTTGGTTGGTGCCCTTTAGGACTAACCTTCAGGTGGCTCAATGGGGACAGTGACACCTACCGACTTGTCTACTCCAATTCCTGAGGCACTTTTGACGAAGAAAGAGATTTTTTATTTACAATACTTTATATCATATCTTTTATTTTTTATTAATCGTGTGATACGGTTTAGGGGGTTAGCCCTGCAAAAGCACACATACTAAAAAGCGAACATAGCGCAAACGATGAAACTATTCAAATTTTTCAGGGGAGAAATGACCTTTGTGATTTAATGATAATAAAAATAATAATTTTGGTCTAAACATATAACAAAAAAAACAATGTCAAGTGTGGTGGATTACTCAATTAACAACTTTGTTGTGGGTGGCACTTTGCGTAACTACAGCTCACTTAAGCCACATTAAAGGTTAAATATTATCAATTAAAACGTCGAGACCTTTAATCTGATACCTCAAATATCATATATATCAAATAATATCACAAACAATTTTTTTTTATTACTAATTCATTGTATTCATAGAGCTGATTTTATTTTTAGCTATATTAGTTGATAAAATGAAACAATTCACCAAACTATGGTACATCTAAGATAAAACAATCGGTAAATTAAAGTTATGAAACGATGTGAATGACAATTTCTTTAATTGGCTTTAGAAAAAACATATTTTTATACAAGTACTTGACTGCACACATTATTTAGGATTTGAACCCAAATATTTATAACTTGTTATTTGTCTTAACTCGAAAGATCAAAAGTCACCACCTCAATAGAAACCTCAAAAAATTTAACGAATAGCTTAACAATTGTATTAAATTATCAGTACCGTTCACCTGTTCAGCACATGCACAAGGCGAAATAGTCTGTTGAAAGTACGAGTGATGGAAAATACTTTGTGCAAGTACATAACCCACAACCGGTTTCCCACCACATACTGTTATACCCTGCTCAGTACGATGAATATTTTATCGTAATAAATAAATTAATTAATAGCAATATGCTCAAGTTTTATTGAGATAGCTGTAACATTCATTTCTTCCTTATATAAAATAAGATCTATAGTAATAAAGTCCGTGTATCTAGCTTGCAAAGGGAGCAAAAAAAAACAATTAAAGAAATCCTAAAAAAGAACAATTCAGTTCATTTTAAATGTATTGAGGTTTTTTAGTGTAAAATACAACTCAATTTTTTTGTATACAAAAAATGAACTTTAATCAGTCAAATATTTTCCGTTCTGTTCGATAACCTTTTGCCAACTTTCTGGTAGCATCATGATGCCGCGCTCAACTTCTGGTCCTTATCAGCAAAAAACTCAACCTAGTGTAATTTGAGGTCATCGTTGTCGGGTTGCCCCAAAGGGGTAGGACGCCCGGGATAGGGTCTCTACTACCCAGCCGCTGTCCGGCGAGCGTCAAGAAATAGATGAAATGTGTGGACATGTGGTATTTGACCTTTGCTGGCGGCTTAATCGTCGGCGGGTAGCTTTATTCGTATTAATCTGACTCCATAATTTCTTAGAAGGTGTGCCCCGACAGTGCACTATGTTCAGGAGAAGAGGAACAAGGTAGGTAATATAGGTAGTTTATGTGGTCTTGGAATGACCACGAATTTAAACTCGGAATCTATCGGAAAACCGTCCGGATCCCAAAGGCGAGTGTGAACCGGAGAGAGGCAGACTGGATCGCTGGGGGAGACGCTACTAGGTAAACTTTGTAGGGCCCCAGGAGACCGTCGTCTACGTGGTAGAGGTCTCTTCCAAGGAAGTGCTAGTTTTAGCGAGACTAAGGCAGAGAGTCCCACTAGGAAGGTGTGGAGTCAAGTAGTGTAGGACATTGAAGTTAGTACTTTAACGAGAACCATATACCACTGTATAAACATCACTAGGATGAGTTTTAATCCCGGAAGGCACTCTGCCGGAACGGAAAGTATCAGGTTTTACTCAGCCGGCATTACGAGGCGGTGTTTAAAAAAGCCACATAAAGACAGTCAGTGGCACTGTACATAAGCCGCTTCCCGAATTATTTAGGCCACTGACAAGCCATAAAGCCGACTTGGGAGCCTCTTGTTATAAGTGTCATTAGGGCAGTGAGAGGCACTGTAGAGAAACCGAAGGTGAGCCCCGTCACCTAGTCTTGTATATATGTATTTTGTCCTTTTAACTTCAAATAAAAAAATTGTTATTGTAATCCTACTTTCCTTCAAATACATCTGCGTATGCAGTAAGAGGAGAAATTTGTAAATCGAAAATTGTAAAAATGTTGTTAAATAAAGGGGTTTTTAAAAAAGGGACTGTAGAGCAGTGATCCTCAGGCTGCTGGGAGAAAGACCTCTACCGAGCAGTGATCCTTAGCTATTGTGGGGATAGTGGTCCCTAATTCGTCCGACCTCTTAAACATCTGTGGCTCCGGGCAATAAGTGGGTTAGTCAAATTTTAGATATATGTAAGGTTGGCTACGTTGCTCAACCCACACGTGTTTGTTCATTCTATAACTGTCACATACTAGATAGAAAAGACGTATAATTTAATTACTTTGTAATTTCCACTTCCAGGTAAAGGACCTGGTTTGCATATATTATTTATTTTAATTGCTGTATTTAAATTATGTTTATCTTTTGAACAGAATAAAATCATGTTTTAAGTAAGAATCTTGCAAATTAAATTACATAAGCCTCAAGTTACCTCAAGTTACCAAGAAGTAACCTCAAGAAGAAAAGCTTTTCATGTAAGTTGTGAAAAGACTCAACGGTATTTCTACTGATACAAATATGTGGTATATTTTGCCAGGAGATAGGATGCCTCACATCCTACAGTCTTTCCTATGAACCCGGTCTGTGAAGAGGAACCTCTTCACTTCAATGTGAGTAAGAACATGTCGGAACTACTTTGAGACATCACAAGATCCTGCAAGGGTCTAGGGCATGGAACAGAAATATTCAGGTGCATAGTAGTTTATTCTTAGATCAGGAGCCTCACCGTTTATTTGATATTATCATTACCGAATCGTGTATTTTGAAAATAAATGACTTTGTACTAAGAAGTAAAAAAAAAACTAACGAGATTTAAGTCTTCTTTAAGGAAAGGTTATTTTATCCCAGATTTTCAACAATGACAAAACTACTCATGGAATATCAACTTAAAGCAACTTTTCCTGAAAATTATGAAGTGTTTATCTTATTTTCACCACATAATCAAAGGGTTTGGGTAAAAACCATGTTGCCTACTAATATATGTTAGTTGTTTTCGTTATCTTATTTAATGTGTTCTTCTTTTTTTCATTATATTTAACAAAAAACACAGTCAGTAAATTTTGAAGTGTCGAGCATACCTTCAAAACATCAGATCCATTGAATTAGTTTTTTTGAACTAATCCTATAGGAAAAACGTCAGACAGGCAAATGACGATCGGACCATACCTGAATTAAAGTAGACCCTCTCCCGTCTGGCTCTGACACAAGATAACGAGAGCAGTTAATGAGCTGCGAATGCGAGAGTGATTAGTTAGAATACCTACGAGACTGGTCCGATATTGACTAGCTCGTCAAGAGTCCGGACTCATATCTGATGTAGTAGAGAGTCTGAGTTTAAGATCAGTGATCAAACGTCTACTCGGCGCCGAAGGAGCTAGACCGCAGCAGGGATAAGTTAGTCTCCGGCTGCTGCTGATCTATAACTTTACGTACGGCCGGGCCGGCTCGAGGTTATAGACAAACTTTGCGACGATCCGAAGCGACAACTACGATGGGCGCGATGTGGGCAAAACCTAATAAACCGCTGTTTGCCGGGGAATTCTAATAACGGCCGAAATCCCACAGGCCCGGGATAAAGGAACGCAACTTTATTATTCCCCTCTAATATCAACAGTTCTTCAATTAAAGCGAGATCTACCGCAAAGTTGTTGCCTTTCCGGATCGAACTTTTTTTATTAATGTACAGATAATACAGCAATGTATACTTTCCAGGGGGAAAAAATTGATTTATTATTTTCAAAGGTTCGATTAATAAGGTAATTATGTCACAGTCATAATTGTAATTATATTGTTACGATCAAGCATAAGTTAAATATTATAACTAGTTTGATTAATAGGAGTGAGCTTTCCGTTTGAATCCCTGTATAAGAGTGTTTATTGCTCGTAAAGGCACCTTTGGGTTGGAACTTTTCGGGAATCCATTTAATGATTATTAGGGCATTTGTAGATTGACCGGAAAAAAACATTGTTACTTCAGGCCTTGACAAAGCCAAACAAATACGTTAGGCTCTCAGTACAAGTTAAAATTTAGTATTTAATTTATAATAGTTATCAGACATCGAAAGTGTCTATTTCTCCTTTAATACTGCTGCTTGAAGATCATTTTAAGCAATGATTACTAAAGTCAGGATATTATGCGACATCATCAGCAATTGAGGTAAGCTAATCAATTTTACAATGTCTCATTTTTTTATTGTTGCGTCTTTTAATTTAATCTTCCAAAATTACTCCTTAAGCTAGCACTCATCCATTAAGTAAATATCTTGCTAAACGCTATAATTAATAACCTGCAATTGGAAATTACCATTTCCATTTCAAAAGATATTCCTTTACAATTGATGTAAATTATATTATTGTTAGGGCAGTGTTTCTTTCCATTCCACTATATCTTGGTTGAGTACAATATCATCGATAACGAACTTTCACACTTACAATCTCTTCACGAACTTTCAATAAACTTGTATCTACCAAATCTTTTTATTCCCGTGTGAAGCTATTTATGCAAAACTCCCAAACAAATAACTTCCCAACGTTGGAAATAAAATAACTCTGATCTTCTGAATATAGCTGGTCTCCTTTTGATCTAGAGATATGATTTGTCACATGAGGTTTTATTCAATGATCCGAAAACAAGAAAATACTACTAACTACGTGAAGCATGATTAAGAGAAATAATTTACGGGTTATCATACTCGGAAATAAACACGCACGCCTTTAATTTTGTAGTAAAGAACAATATAGCTTATTAACTTAGTCTCAGTTTGAGTTTGAGGCATGATATTTGGCTAAGTAGAATATTTGATGCACCAATAATACTAACAATAAAAATAACCCTATCAAATATAAAGAAGAGTCGATCAGTTCCTTGGATACTTAAAATAACTGAATATTTTCCTATCGTAAGTTATCTATTTATTTGTATTTCTATTTGCAGGGAGTACTGCAATGGAATAAACATTACTGCATAAAGTATATTTCGTGTATATTTATGTTATCCTAGCATTATCGGCAAATACAGTAACTGGGTCATAATAATAAAATGCCCCTTTTGTTTATTATTCGTTCATCAATCTTTCAAATTAATTATATTTATGATTTTAGGAGTTTTCAATAATTGCTATATAATGTTAATGGATGTTTGCGCAATTACCATCCCTAACTGGCAATTGTAAATTGGTGGCTTAAAATTATTATTATATTCTGTCTGGCCCAATTACAATATTCACTTCATATAAGTCCAATTTTTTTTATTATCCTGTCATACCAACCACTAAATGAGTTTATATCCTTTGCTTTCATTAATGCCGTGTTTTTGTGTACATATCCGGGATCTATTGTTGGAGGCAAGATTATTGTAATTCTCTCCAGAACGTATACCATTTGCGTATAGTAATATATGACAGGCTTTAGTTATGCATAATTATAAGGGTTAAAGGGTTAAGCATATCATAATTAATTATATGGGTGGAAGAGGTGAAAAGAGGTGACAAAAGTTACCTACTCAATTTTAAATCAAATTAAAAACCTACGTTGAGATGTAAAATTTTATGTGACAGTTTCATTTGTGGTTCCTATAGTGTGGTTAAAGATTAGTGGTAAAAAGTTTGTAACATATTCCAGCCACCATGAATCATCCTCAATTGCGATATATATCACACTTATATGTAAAATTTGTACAAGAGTAAAAAAATAAATATCTTTTAAAGTAAAACAAAAACAACAGATTTAATTTTCTTAGCAATGTTTATGACTCAGAGATAGAACACTTCAAAATCGCCTTTATCCTGAGACAAGTCACCCTCATATTTCGCTGGATCCCTGCTCCAATTCATTGGCTTGCCCCCAATAATAAGTTGTGCCATGAGACTTAACCCTGTTTTGTTGGGGCCTATAGGACAATAGCCAGTGACGATAGAGAGACAAGGAAGACATAATAAACACCCTATTGTCCCGTATACAATAGGGGATGTGGGACGGTTACCTGCAAATCTCCTTCCTCACTCCTTTAATAGCGTGAAATACCCACCCCTCATTACTGTTAATGTCCCTTCTGCTGCATTAGCTATTCTTCATCAGCCTCTTCTACCCAGCGCACTGAGTATAGCTAGTAATTTGGAAAACTAATATTCTTGACAATTCGACTCGAAAGGGTTATAAGGCAACAGATGGGCATTCAACACATGAAGTTACTACAACACATAGAGAAACTATGAACACTTGTTTTTAAACTAAACGTTTTCAAAAAGTTAATAATAACTGCTCAATGGATATACAGTTAATCTCAGCCTTACAGCTGCTACGATATTAAATATAATCAAAATTATTCGGATTCAATATTGTTTAAATTTAACATTCATATATGGTAAATAGTTAATCAATGTTTGAAATCAGATACCGCACAGCCACGCTACACCCTTTAGAAGATTACGATTTGAGCTGTATTAGGGTCTCGCAGTAACTGACGTTACCCACATGACAATGACAAAAAACAATTATACAAGAGAGAGTATTGACTTTCTGTGAAGACTATTGCAGAATAGAACCACACCCCATAGCTTAGAGAGAATAATAAAACTGGCGAAATAGTACGTAATGTACTAAGAATAGGATAGCACTGGACTGGGTTTCCAGGATATCAACCCTGTTATTTGTCGATGTAAACTCATTTGGAGACCCCAGTATAGTTGGAGGTGTAGAGCAGGACTTACACGTACTAAAAATTGCACATCGCTTCAGAAAAAGAACCTATTCAATGCAAATACTTTAACACAATTCACCACTGCCAATGCTAAGAGAACCTACATTCTCCACAGATCTGAAATTACCAACCTACATTTTATAATTAAGACAGTCCTGCCACGGTGAGAGTTCACTTAGAGCGCTGACATGGTAGGCCCTATCGGAACAAAACGGCTACTCGATCGCTTGCCCCGGTCCGGGGATGGTTATTTTAAAATTGTCTAACTTGTTTTGTTGACTTTAAGTTTCTCCTTGAACTTAATGCGATGCAGTATAAGGCCCCCTTTCAGTGTACGTATTTATTTTTGTATTTGTTTGAATAAATTTTTAAGGGATCAGTGGACCATAACAAAGAGGAAAGCCGACAGATTCTCATTAAAACTGCTAACTTGAACACGTGCATTAAACTCTCGCTGCACTGAATGCTTGCTGTTCTACTTGAATCATGGTTTTAAAATGTATACCACTATTATATCATCCCTTGCCCGCTAGATCTAATCTTGGCACTGACGGCTTCCACAACTCTCCCAGTGGATGCTCTCGCCCTCTGTCCGTTAGACCTGAGTCATGTGGGTAAAATCAGTTACTGTGAGACCCTAATACAGCTCAAATCGTAATCTGATCATAATTAGATATGTACCCCTTAGAGAAGGTTTTGAATGTAAGTGAGCATTTTAGCTGTTAGTACCACGTACTATTGACAGCGGAATCTGAAAGGTATAACTGTGATCAATCAATGTCTGCGATATGTGACAGTTTTTGAAGATAGAAACTATAAATCCCTCAAAACAATTCACCAATATACCAAGTCTCAAGATCCTTTACTTATATTTTAGGCATAATATATAAACTTTTAACAACTTTAAAAATATTTACCTGTCTTTTTTTAATTAAATTATTAGGAAATATTTCTGTTAATGTCGTTGACTTATTTCTTGTTTTAGGGTTTGTTTTTCATCTTCTTGTGTATGTATGAGTGCCATATGTACTCATTTTGCCGTCGATTGATAATGTCAGGACCTAAATTTATTTTTACTAATGATTAAAAAAAATCACCTTCATGCTGTAAGGTAACGTTTTTAAAAATATACTGAAACTATCGTAAAAAGTTGCGTTGCCAAGAGAGCTGAGGGCATAAATTTAATTATATGGTTTCATTAGAAACCACTGCTACGCCAGGGTTGGAAGCTCAGCTATAAACTTTTATAAAACATAATAACGACGAGCCGTTATGGCTAGGAGCTGGCTGTTTCATTAATACCCGCAGTGGGCTCTTGAGGAATCCCCATTAAAAATGCACGGCGAACGGACGGCATGGCAATCCCTTTTATCACTGGCTCCTCTCGGATGGAGCGTCAAAAAAAATGGAATGCGCGATGATATGATAGGCATTTCCTCGCCTCGGCGGTCTCGCTAAGAGATTAGTCTACGTGTCATGGCCCATAGCGAAGCATATTAAACTAGTAGGTTCTTTTTTTTATGGCTGGTTCCCACGGGGCGTGAATCACGAATGTGAGTATTTTTTACACGCTCAATACGGATTAAGGGAGCTAATTACATTAAAATTAATTTTATCTTTATAATACGTCTGACTCTCGGGCTCTTCATCAGCCTCGCTCGTATTCGGTGGAGTGGCTGGTGGGGGAGTGTGGGGGACTTCCCAAGACTCCGCTTCCTCTTTCGCATGCGAGGGAGGCTACAACCATGTGGACTTGGGGCCCCCTGGGCTGTTTTTAAATGTTTGTGAATATTGTATGAATGTGCGAGCGAATGACAAATTGTAAATATGGTATGAATGAAAACATTTATCTCAATATGAATGAAAACATTTATCTCAATTATTTATTGCCTATTAAGTATTAAGGCAGATTGTAACTTCATCATAAGAAAGTTGTTTATACAATTATAATACGTCTGAATTATCAAATTACGTGAAGGGTTCATGATTCGTACGAACCAAAGCTAGCTTTCGTGTCTCACGTCCCGTGGTGACCTCGCATTAGATTTGCAAACCAGAACTGTGCAGCAACCATCAATTAGTAAGATATCTAAAGGCTTTTAATTGAAAAAACTTCAGTTTTTATTATTTATAATATTTCTGGCGCTTTTGGTGGCTGAAACCATCATCGTGAGGTGCTCAAAATGAAGAAAACATGGACACATCAATCCGTAATTTTTAAAAGTTTAACTGATCAAAATACTATGCATTACTATTTACAAACAGGTCAAATAGTTTATATTAAAACTTAAAACAAAGATTATAATAATATAAATAATTTATGATTTTGTGCGGGTGCTCTCCTAAGAGGGGTGAATTTAGGAAAATCTTACTGTGCATTAATATTAGTGGATATTATCGCATCTATTTTTATGTACAAAATTTCTATTTTGTTCATTAGTCTGGGCTGGATACTTACGGTGGGGGATGGATCTCTGTAGCCTTCACAATTTAAATATTGGTAGAATGTAGTGACCAAGTAATTTCTGGGTCTAACATTTAATATCCTACAAGTCCTAACTATATATATATATAAAATAATTTTTTACTGTGCTAAAATTACAATCTGCCTTATTAGGCAATAAGTAATTGAGATAAATGTTCCCATTCATGCGAAAAAGGAAGTCTTGGGAAATCCTCCACGCTCCTCAGTCAGCCATGTCACCGGATACGAGCCAGTGGAGGCTAATGAACAGTGCGAGAGCAACAGACGCTCAGAACGTGATTGGAGAATCTGGCCATTGCCTGGGCTCCTGCTTATACTTACCTGGCGTGGGGGGGGGGCTACCGTGATCACCAAGCCCTAACTAAAAACGTTATTAATAAAATATGTGGGCAGACAAAAGTTGGTTCAATTCATGACAAAGGCCTAAGACCTATTTTAGTATGTAGGATATTATAACTCATTCTAGCTACAGGGATTGGTAAATCTAAATATGAAATCAATTTTTCTTTATCTGCTCAACGTTTTTAGATCATAGTGTTTAACGTGCAACTCTAGCTCCATTTTGTGCAGTTCTAAATCACATAAACAAGAATTCCTGTTTTTTTCTTCCCCCCTTTCTCTCAAAAAGATAATTTTGTATTTTGTAAAAAGGTTAGAGATGGTCATCCTGCCTATTTTCCAGATGATTGGCACCTATTTATTGACACCTCAAATTTGAAATGTGTCCTACACAATTAGAATAAATATGGTCCAATACCAATTGCTCACACAAAGAAATACTAATAAGAATATAACACCATAGAATTGGCCATAAAGAAGATGTAGTATTATGAACATCAATGGGTGATTTGTGTAGTGGTAAACCTTCTCGTTGGGCAGAAATTGGCCACACCAAATATCCCTGCTTCTTGTGCATCTGCGATAGCAGGGTCAAACCACCACTACAAAACGAGAGAAAATAAGTTTTCCTCCACTACATATAAATCTAAGCCTTATGAAGCAGTTTGTCAAAGCTCTTACTAAGAACGGATAATGCTTTGCATATATAGAGGAAAAACTGCCTTACTTGAGTACGGAAAAAATTAAAGCAGGAATATTTGACGTCCCGAAATTAAGATAGCTCATTAAGAATCCTATCCTACCTTCGTAAAGTCGACGAATAAGTCTGTACAAAAAGCCTGGACTTAATTTTTTGCAGTTCTCAGTAATTTTCTGAGCAAACGCAAATCTGAAAACTATGTTGACCTGGTAACGAGATGCTCAGTTTCAAATCCCTTGGGTGTAACATGAGTATTAAGGTGAACTATTTACACAGCCATGTTTTCTTGAAAATTTAGAAGAATCTGTGAGGAACAACGTGAACGATTTCACCAGGATATTAAAACTTAGGAGGCTCGCTACTCACGAAGATCGGATACGCACATGATGGCAGATTACTGCGGGAGTTTAAGAAGGGGCTGTTCCAAAATGCATTCAACGATGTCATAGACAACAATTTGATCCACGCATTTAACTTAATATACTGTAACGTATATTTCGCTAAAATTTTATATCTTGGCAATTTGAGCTCCTAGGGAAAAACTGATTTGAATTCAGTTCTTCAAAATCATGGGAAATAAGGTTATAAAGGTTCAATCAACACAAGAAAATAGTCCAAAATAAAGGTACATTTTCGTTGAAACGGACAAAGTAGTTGAACTAGGATCCCACATAATTTAAATAATCTTAAATTTAGGTAATATAATGTAGTATAAAATGTAAATTACGTCGCTCTCTTTATTTTTTCATTATTTTACAGTTTCATACGTTTATTGTTTCCATTTGCTGATGAATGTGTGCTACACTAGATCATGTTTGTACACGTATGAACCAGCAAAACAGCAGCAACATTTTGAGTTAGCTCCTTTGGTTTCTTCATATTTACAATGTTCTAGGAGTTTTTACTTGAGAATGGACAAATGGTAGAAAAAACGTTTTAAAATATGTTAATAAATTAAAATAACAAAAAAAAACTTGTGGGAGATGGATAAATTCCAATTACACATTTGAAAACAAGATAAAACTGCACCTAATGGTATACGTGAGAGAGAAAAATCTTGTTGAACAGTGTAATCAATCACCATGTTGTCGTAGCCAATGATGAGATGCCCCAGCCAACAGTGGACCTCTATAGGTTTTGGGATGGCTGGAGCTGCAAGGACGGTCCATTCTCATCAAAGGCACAGGAATTCAATTATTCTAAAAGCCTATAGACGGACATGAAGCCAATTGACACTCGGTATATATTACAGCTAGTCTAATCTCATCAACAGTGCATTATTTCCTCCACTAGGGCGAGGATATTTAACATGTCTATGAGGCAATCTCAATAATGTATTGTATTATTCAGTTCAAAACCACCTTGATGATAGCACGCTCAGTGCGTGTTTTATGTAGCTTCGGTAATTTCAGAATAGTTGTAGGGTCCTGGCTTAGTATTTTAAAACATGTTTGGGCAGAAAGTTATTTTTCATATTTGTGTTATAGGTCAATAAATCGGCCTACGTCTCAGATCAGATAAATTGAGATTTCATAAATTGATTCAATGCTAAACGCATCACCGATTTTGAGACAACGCCTGTTTACGCTTGTTAGCTCTGAATCACCAGTCTTCTGGTATTGTTAATACCAGATTAAAATCACCAAGAAAGGTCTTTTAGAGTGGGCACCCAGACACATAGGCATCATGAAAAATGAAATGAAATGATAGAAGAGTCAGATAAGCCTATAAAAATAAAGTAACTTTACGCAACTTAATTTCCCACACTAAAGACCCGATTCAATTAAAAGGTAGATAAAAAAATATACTAGTGTTATAGATAAATTAATTATCTCACAAAAACTATTGGGTGAGTAGCCAAAGGATTGATATATAGTTGAGTTTTAAGTAGGTTTTTTATAATTTTATGAAAACTTTCTTTAACTTTATTAAGATGAAATTATAATCTGCCTTCAATAGGCAATAAGTAATTAAGATAAATGTTCTCATTCATACCATATCATCATTCACTCCCTCATTCATACAATATTTACAAACAGCCCAGAGGCCCCCCAAGTCCACATGGTTGTCACCTACCTCGCGTGCGAAGGAGTAAGCGGAGTCTTGGGAAGTCCCCACGCTCTTACGTCGGCCGCGTCACTGGATAAGAGCCAGCGGAGACTGACCAAGAGCGCGAAAGCCACAGACGCTCAGGACATGATTAGAGAAACTGGCCATTGCCAGGACTCCCACTAACACTTAATTATAGCAGGTCACGAGGCCACTGCCGTTTTAATCTCCGAGGAGGATTATATGGGTGAGTGGTGCAGTGCAATGACTGTGCTAGGGAGCTCAGGTAAGCCTGTAGATTATTTATTTGTAAAATTTTATTATATCCCTGCTATATGAAAACGATGACAACTTAACCTGGTCACATTTTAGTTTGTATAATTTTGAACCACCTTTTGTTAGTATTAAGATGCGCTGTATTAGATCTCTCCATATCGCCGGACAGTGGAAATTCCACGAACCAAGCCTCAGATTATGACTCATTTATGAAAACTAGACAATTTTTGATAATTTAATGGTTACTTGATAGTTTTTAATTTTGGGGGGGGGGTTTCAATCATTTTTTACAAACGTGTTTGGTCTTTGAATTTTAAGAATTTTTAATTGTAGTATATTAGAATAGAATGACAATTTGAAAATAAGTAACCATTGTTACGAATACTAGTAGTAATTAGTTTGTCTCCATATAGGGAGATAAAAGTTTTTATCATTTGACTTTTTTATTTATTGTAGAGATAACTGAAGGTGACAGCTTAGAGCTGCCGAAAGCGCTATTACATTAAAGATATAAGTTAAAGTTATAAGTTGTGGAAAGTTAATAAAACTGTTTTATAGTCAGATAAGCATTAACTCTTGCAGCACGAAGTATAGCTGTACTTTCTTTGTCAGACTTTCACAACCACTGAAAGAAGTAATAACTAAACGATGAGAGCTCTCCCTCCCCCCTAGTAATATGAGGAGAGGTTAAACTATAGAATACACCTAACCAAGAGAACTGTTCAAAAGAAGAAGTACATACGCACCTTAAAATAGAAAATTATAGGGTCACCCACGGTTACCCAAGAAGCACTTACAGAATATCAAAAATCTAACAGTGATCATCCTTCTTGTAATCGAGGAGTACTATTTCAAATAGCCTAAAAGCTCCACCAAAATGGCCAGCTGAATTAGAAAATAATGAACAGACTATTAATATCACAATCACTTTTCTCTATAAAACCAATTTACTTATCAATATTTAACGCCGTGACCAATTCACATAATTAACTGACGTAGTTGTATAGAATAGAAATAGTAGAAACTAGATAGAGCTGTTGAAACTCATTTTGTTATATTTTACATTTTTTTTTTTTCAACCAAAATTGTTCAGATAAACCCGGAGTACAACGTGAAAATAGTGTCTTCAGTTGCCTGAGGTCATGGGGGCATCGCTGGTCGCATAGAGCGTGTTACCTCCGAAGTGTTTCATGAAATGTATTAAAGTTAAGTGATTTACAAGTTTTTTTATCTACATCCTCCAATCGGGTGCTATAAAACGCTACCAACAACCACCGCCTGACATGTGGGAATAGGATGACTCCTTGGCTCTGGCTGGATCCTGTACCCGTCCTCGTCCTAGTGTGCTTTCGAGCTCGCATCGGTGGACTGTTATAATCAGTTTAATACACGAAACAACGGCGTTGATATTCTGGTGGTTTTACGCTTAAGTAAACCAAACCAGCCATGATGGCACATGGCCAACATGATGTCACCACTCCACAGTTTTATATTAATTTTATCTGTACAATATAAATGAGGTCACTCGTGGCAGGGTAGCTCAGTTGGTTGTGCTCCTGACTAGGTATTGGGGAGTTTGCAGGTTTGAGTCCCAATGATGCCAGTTTTTTTTAGCAGTTTATAATAAATAATAGTAGGATGAACATTTCAGATTCATATGAGGAAGTTTGCGTTGTACGAAATGCATAATAAATAGTCTTAAGACAAAATAAAGTTATAAAATATCCTATTAAGTTATGAAATAAATCCATAGGAATCCAAAAATTCATAAAGAGACAGGGTTGCATAGAGCTGCAGGGTTGCGTTATATATACAGAACATTGTCGCGTTATATTTAGATGGTGTTGAGGTGCATGCCTGGTGAGGACTAGAAGTTATCTATCAACCGTGATTTCGGTTTCCTGAATAGGATTCACTTCCTTATTTAAGTAGCTACTCATTTATTTTGACAAGAATGAGTTGACCCCATCCAGATTAACAGCACAAAAAATTCCTTCGGTGAGTTTTGGATCGATACAGGGCCTGCCTAGTATAAGTTGATTATGCTGCCCACTAAACTACAGAGACAATCTAACAAGTTGAAAACTTCACATATAATCTTAAAAATACCAATAATGATAAAAATTGAAACATAACTGAATGATAAAAATTGAAAAAAATTTCGAAAGACGCATTTAGTTGGTGATCCGAGTGTCAGTTGGCTTGAGATTGTTTCACCCTTAAGTTAAATATTTGTAAATAGCTGAAATAATATGTTCACGTCCAATATAAACTAATTTGTATTTCTGCAAATGTATATTAACCAATTCATGGGCGTGGAAAGTGAAGGAATATCATTGAAAGACGTCAAAGTTAAAGCTGAAGTATACACTTTCAGTTTCTTGAAAACATAGTGTGCTATTTAACTTGATTTATTTAGGTAAAATTAAATTCATATTAATACTTTCCCCGTTTAAACAAACAAGGTGAATTTTAAATGTCTAGAATATTGACATAAATAAGAAGTATACTTTTGGGAATGTAAGGAATAACTTCTTTAAAAGGTCTTTAACCACGGAAGAAGAAATATCTTAAAATATTAAATAAGTTGTAATCTTAGAGACTTGAAATCAGCCAACCAGTTCCTTCTTATCGCATGTTTAATTATTTTCCCTTTATTCCGTTTTTTTAATAGACAGCATATTTTGAAGCGTAGAGGAATGATTTATTCTATTCTAGAATAAAGTGTCAGCTGAAAAGATAACATAATGTGCATCTTGCTCCTGAGAAGTTTTGAATGATAACATATGTGGAAATGTACTCGGAGCGTCTCGAAATAATTGAATACAATTTTTCTATTACTCTAAATTCCCTCATATCCTAAGAATCATTTGAAATGTTGGGGAAAAATTATAAATGATATGTTATTAAACCAGTCATTTTAAATATAATATAATAAATAAAAAAATGTGTATAACTCTTCATTACCGTATGAAAGATTAATTAATCACGAGTAGCAGGAGAGCATTCATTCGTTACATTTTAATCCTAAAAGCTTGTTACTAACAGTACAGTAATTTTCATTATTAAGTACTTATCTTGAGTGGCCCACACATTTTCAAAAAAAATAAATATGTATTATTTGCCGATTTCACAAATCTGCATCCCTTGTTAGGTTGAGCTGGTTTATTATTATTATTATTATTACCAAACATAATCCTCTAATAGATTTTCAGCAAATATGTGAAAATACAAAAAAATAAGTAGTCTGAAGTAAAAGCCAGACGTGATTTCCTAATACAACTGGCCTGGGAACTTATTAAAATAAATTGAGAATCATAAAGAAAACGTCCAAGCAATTTTAGCCAAATTTTAAGGATCAACAAAGACATTAATGAAAATTATCAATCATAAAACATTAATAAGTCGTTTTACAACGTTATAATGAAAAAAAAAGGCTTAAAGACCTAACCTCATATATTTAACGATTGGAATCGTTTCTGCAGGGGCAGTAACTCATTGTACGAAGTGCTAGCAAATAATACACCATTATATGTAGATATATTTGCATATATATATATATATATATATATATTTATCTATTTATAGTTAATAATGTATAGAAAACAAGGTCTGAAATACATTTATCCTCGGACAAATAAATTGCTGATATCTTGATGCTCGCCAGCCCAAGGCAGCTATAATCCATGGATCACTGCCCTTGCCCTCGGAAAGGGATGAATATCCACTTGAGAGGAAGGGCAGAGCCGAATGGACCCCAGAGGAGCTGTAGATCGGCCGTCGAGTGAATGGCTGTACCATGTGGTCATGAGAATCGCTCAAGTTGGAGCCCTTTCGCCACGCTCTAGGAAAGGTCAAATAGAGAGGATGAAGGGCAGGATTTCTATTTACTGGTACATAGCAACAAAACGAAATACTCAAACAATTTAGCATGTATTTGAAACCGGTTCACAGCTGAATATAAAGATTGCATTAAATCATCAAAAGGAACTCCCATTCTAATTTATTTGGTGATTAATTATCTATTAAATACAAGTATTACGCTTACGAAATACGCAATTGATGATATTACTGCAGACGCTGATAAGGAAAGGTTTTAGTAATTAGTGCTATAGGTACGCTAATTTCAATTAAAATATAAATTAAATCATTAATAGTATTTAGTAACAAACTTGGGGCTTAACCAAATCCATACTATTCCTTTTTTTCCTTCTATTTCTATTCCTACGTGAATTTTTGTATCTTTAGGGTTATCCCAACTATTCTGACTTGTATTAGAGTTTTATAGAGTTTTTTCATAAAAAAAAAAAACTGGATAAAAAATAATGAGGACTAGTAATAGGGTGTCTCTATCTATAATAAATTTCACAAATGTGCATAAGTCCTTTCTTTTAAATTTTTATTATGCATTCATGCAATAATGTGACGTTTAAAATTAATCAGTCCACCATCAAGCAATCCTTGTTGAGGCGTTCCAAAATAAAGTAATGAATATTGAATATATTAATAAATAATTGTTGCGTAGATATAGCATAAAATCCTCCGAGCATAACTATTCCAAAGACATTTTATGCAGACAACAATTATTTATTGACCGATTTAATGTTTATTATTTTAATGCGGAAAAAACACAACATTGATTTATGTTTTTCTTGATGATGGACTAATAAAGCTGCAATATTCTATGAAATCATAACTATTGATAAAGAAGTCTATTGTGCACATTTAAGAAATCGATGACGAGGAGTCTTCCTTTCCTCCTTCTAAATCGATTAAATATAATTGTCTACCGCTTTTCATCATGTAAGGAAATAATAATAAAAAGCGATAGATTCACTTTTAATAACAAAAATTAACTGTTGCTCTTAAATGTTTTGGCAATTAATATTTAATATTTAATGTATATATTGTATGAATGAGCGAGTGAATGATGAACTGTAAATATGGTATGAATGAGAGCATTTATCTTAATTACTTATTGCCTTATAAAAGGCAGATTGTAATTTTAGCACAATAAAGGAATTTAAAAAAAAAAAATATATATTTAATGTACTCAAAATCTAACAAATCTATCTTATTCGGTGGGATAAATAACTACATGCTAAACTGTTTGCCTAGTGCTAACTAAATGATGTTGAATCCTTCATTTCGTTTTTAAATTAATAGCGTATGGAATCACATTCTCGAACTTTAAGGAAGATGACGCACACAGTCTTAAATCTAACTGCTATGTATGAGATTCAAGATAGGAATGATGAAGGCAGCTCTATGTACTAGGCGTAAGATGAATATATCTCGAATCTGTCAAACTGAAAAACATCACCAAACCCTTTTCAAAGACTTGTTAGATAAAAAGACATTTCCTCATTGAATCAGTGCCAGGAAAATTATAAAAATGTAAGTTGATATTACACGGTGAAGCTGTGGAAATTTACTCATAGGAGATAGATTATAAAAATTAAAAATTAGCTATAAATATTTATTTTTAAATTAACAGGTGATTGATTAATTAAGGGATTTTCAATAACTTTACATAGGGATACTTCTATCTCAGGCATCTAAGGGCATCCATGAAAAATGTGCTCATATCAATCCCGTAGATGATACCATCATTCAAAACTGGAATTGCAACACGTTTCTAGGGCCATTTTGAAGGCTATTTGTAATTATTTTCCATCGATGTAAACAAATTCTGCTAGAACGAGTCACCACTAGACATTAAATGATATGCGCCATATGACAGTAACATAAATTTGTAGGAATTAAGAAGTTGAATATTGGCGTTTATTAAACTTTTGTAGCTTAGAAATGAATTTTAATTATGCTTTAAAAGAAGTCATTGGTTGAGTTTATTAAAAATTGAACACGGCGTTATTGGAAATTTTAACCCTTAGTGTAATTATAGTTTAAAATGACAAAACGAAAAATGCATATTGTTAATCAGGTTATGAAAAGCTTTTAAGTAATACCCTACTCAAAATTACACGTGTTTCATGTCTCTCCGCTAAGCACGGGAATGACAAAGACCTGAACAGGCAGTGAAACATACAAACAGACAACGTGGTTGTATCTGGTTTAAAGAAATTAACAGTATCTAGACCACTAAAAACTGTAGTACTACTTATACAGAAACCAAAGTTTTTGTAATACATGAAATGGGATCTGATCTCTTTTCGGCACCCGAAATAACTAAAGACCCACTATTCACCACAAGTACTTAATATTTCCTCTGGGTTTGTCCTTAGATAAATAAAAAAGTGCGTCAAAAAATGTACGGCCTCCGAAATACAACAATCTCTATGGTGCTATATTTCAACACCTAACTAGGACCGTGTTAGTTTTCTTGAATAATTATATATTTTTTTAATAGCTTTTGAATATTACTCATAATATAACCAATAATAACTACGTATATTTGCAATGTTCACTTAACCAGTCCTGTCATCACCTCGAGGCAAAATTAATCTTAGTACCATTTTCCAGAAACCAAAAAAAAAATATAGGAGGCTTTCAAACAATTACTAGAGCTAAGGTCATTGACAAGTGCACAGCTGATTTTCGTGTGTTAACTGAGGTGACCCTGTGAATAGGAAATAATTAAATAACTCGGTCAAATATCATTAATTAAAAGTTTTGATTTTCTTCTGAAACGCAAATAAAACGATATATCTTCAATCATACAGTTTATTAGAGCATACAAGAATCTGTTTGACAAAATGTACTTACAGTTGGAAGAGCGGTGTGCATATGATCCCTTTGAAGGTGAAAACTGACACAATGAATTTATTGATCTTCTATTTAGGAAAGTTGCTGCGCTAAATACATGATTTGACTACTTGAATTGGTATGAAAGGTTTCAATCTTTGCACCAAGTAAGAGTTCTGTTCCTCCCGGAATAGCAAAGAGAACTGAAGCAGCTGTGGCGAAGAACAAAGACAGGCATAGACTCGTACGTGGCCAGAGAGCCATCTCCACTTCTATCGGTGGTCGACAGCAGTTATCCCTACTTTTGTCAGCTAATTATTTTTTAGAGTTTGTATCCGTTATATTTCCAACAAAAAAAGTTATTTATAAATGCTATAATATAAGTAGCCTTTTTCAAGTCGAGTAGATGCCTTAATAGGTGAGTCATAGATCTCAGAATATTTATTGTATAGTCCGCAGACATATATATTACAATGATATTTTTAGAAACAAACTAAATAAATCTACTTTTATTACAAGCAAGATGATTTTGGAGAGTTAGCATGAGGTGTTTACCCATGAAGGTATCTTCGGGGTCAGCAAAAGTCCTGTTAGGGACGCCGATATACTGTTTTTGCACTAGCCTCCACACTCGGCTATGTAGGTCGTTTTCATGCTCAGGACTAACCAGCCATCGATATCAACATATACATGTTCTTTCAGTACAAGATAGGCTTGTCTATTTTACATGGGTTCTATACTAGAAGCTTCTAATCGTCCTATAGTACTCACCTCCTGCTTCCTAAGTATCCTTTTATCAAATGAATACCTTAGGTAGGATATCACAACAGATCCTGAGATGCTAAAGTAAGTTAATTAATTTTACATTCTCCAATCTTTTTATTGTTTTGACATTTAATTTTATATTGCAACATTATTGCTAAGCTAGCACGCATGGATGCTTCATGTAGAAACGCGCGTACGCATTGGGTAGTGTTAAAGCCCAGCCTGTAAATTGAATTATTCTTCAATATCATATATTACATGAATGACACCGATTGCTTGGATACAGAATTACTATTTTACTTGATTAGAAATAGGAGAGCTATAAGAAATGAAAAAAACAAGACAAAATGACAATCGGATATTATATCCATTGATATAAATAAAAACATTTATCAAATTAGTTATTGCCTAATAAGGCAGACTGTAATTTTAGCCCAATGAAGAAGATATAGACGGATAATAGCCATAAGTTGCATATATTACAATCAATGATATTAAACAAAAACTAATATCGTAAAAGGATTTTAAAGTTTATCGCCGAGCAGATGGAGGGGGTACATTGTGTTCATTTGGTTGAGCGATCTAGCAGATAGAATTCCTAAGGTTAGACGAGCCAAAAAGCATGCAATCCGGCCCCTGGCTCTGAAGGAAAATAGCGGAAAATACTCTGCATAGAATTACCCTTGGCTCCTCGGGGTATTTTCGCCCTTCTTTCTTCACCTCGTCCTTTTCTTTTAGGGATGATATTCACCAACTGACGCTAGAATTTTTCAATAGGCAAAAGCAAATCTTTTTATTTATAGCTTGTGAAACTTAATTCCGTGGAAAACATTTATAGCTATAACTGTTAGATTGCGTTTCATTTGATGTTTCAGAAAAGTGTTGCAAGTCCACCTTGGAATTGTTTGCATCTACTATATATAGAAGCATGTTTAATATTTTATTTTATTTGGTGTAGCTACATTTATTTTATTAAAATCATATGATTATAAATGGTACATGTAAAATCCAACATGTGCTAACTCCAAGTGAATCTCGAACATACTTTCATATGTCCATGTGTTTGTGTCAAGGCCTCAGCCATATGTATATAAACGTTTTATAATTTACTTGGAACTAACGGGGTCCTTTATACCATGTGGTAGTAAGTCACATGTGTTCCCCTTAACTCTAGGATGCGTAGGTCCTATTAACAAGTTGGACATAATTTTTTATTTAAGAGTGGTTTTTAGACATTAAAAACGTCTAATCTTCGTTTAATAGTCACCATCTTGCTTCCACAAACTGCTGTTCTTTTCAATTATTACCACAGATTGAAGCAAATCAATTTTACATTGCCTTACATTTTAAATTGCTTTATTGTTTAATTTCATGTTGAGAAATTATTTCTTAAGCTAACACGCATACAGTTTGTATGTTCGGTATAGCATCAAGTAAAATATTATCAGGGATGTAGAAAGTTTAGAGGTAAGCTTATCGGATAGATATATGAAATATTTCTTTTAATAAAAACTACAGTATGTTGATTTTATATAAAAATCAAACAAATACTACAACAAATGGAGAGCTATTATGAATTAAGAACGTAAATACTGTTTAAGTTAATGAAAGAATAATTATCCCCCGCAAATGAGGAATTTCCCACGAAGTAAATTTTATTTTTTGTGTTTTGTAGGCTACAAAACCCTTATTTGGTATTTCTTGAGGTAGACACGTTCGATAATTTGCTGTCTATAAGCCCAAAATCAATCCCATGGATAATAACGAAGGGTTGATTGTTAATTTCTCAGTAATTGAAAAAAAAATTATTATAAGTATTGATACAACTCTGTGCACTATCATAGACAAAAGTCATTTAAGCTATAATTAAAATCATGTTCATATCGTTGTATTCAGAGAAATGATTGTTTACCAGGACATCTCACGCGATGTCGTAATGAAGAATTACTTCTCCGTAATACATATTAAAAGTATATATATTAAAAATTTTTAAAAAAAGTCCTTTTAGCTTTAGGATATTCATTAAGATTTGAAAACTCTTTTAGCGGTATATTCATTTCAGTCTGGCTAATATATCCGATGTAACACGAGATGTAGAACTCAATTAATATGTATGTAAGAATATTAAACACGGAGCTGAAACAGAACAAACCTAATGCATAAAAAACGATGAGAGGTAAAAAAAAAAGTTTCTTGGTTTAAGAGAAGCCTAAAAAGTCAAATCAATTATTCTGCCTCAGTCCCTGGCTGAAAGGACTTTTTCGTTTGCAGTAAAATTTAATTTAAGCTAGCCTAAGTTTGTTTCCCCGTCAGTAGAAAGTTAACTAAAAAAACAGAGTTACTGTTTGAAAAAAACTGAATTATTTATTTATCTAATTGAAGAAGTAGCAAATCCGAACTGTCATCAATTGACTAAACCACCGGAAACATAGGGACAAGTTTGATGATTGTCATTTATATACATCATATAATATATTAATACCATACTTAAGCAGACATCTCATTTTTATCGATACATTGTACTTGGTTTGGTATCATTCTCATAAAATTTATTGAACTATAATGTTGTGATTCGCATATGTTGCTGCGTTTTAAAATAATAATCGTCAAATATCAACAAAGCTCCCAAGTTTAACTTTTTGTCTGTATTCTATTAAACTATGGTGAAGTATCCGTAATATAGGTATTTAGTATCGTTTGTTTTAGTATTTACCTATCTTTAATAAAATACTGTTTGGATAGAATTTTTTGTAAAATTAAGACATTACTTCCTCAGTTATTAATTTCATTACATTTGATATATTACATAACTAGGGTGCTTATGAAAACCCCAATTTACCTGAAAGTAATTGCTCTAAAAGCTAGAGAATAGCTATATTTTTTTTTCGGCATCATGTCATAATCATAGCGAGCACAGGGCCTCTTGAGATAAGATGTTCCAAACTTTCTCATAACAATTTTTAGGCAATGGAGATTGATTTCTAGATATCAGAAGTTTCTAACCCTCCTTAAATACTCACCTCTTTCCTTCACAAATCAACCTTTCTGCCCAATGATTGCTATGAAGTTTGCTTCATTATACACACTCAGACCAGTAATTTTACAGTGCATAACTGTTTTATTATTGACGACTTATTTTATATTGTGAAGTAACTTATCAACTAGAGCATACATCGGTTTTTATATTTTTTCACTTGTAGAATTTCTCGTTATACGCCAAAGACACACTCTGTGTTTTTCGCCATCATTGAGTCAATCAGTCACCGCCAGCCAAGATTACGCCCGCAATCCTTCAGATCATGTCAAGTACCATGACTAGGCATCGTAGTGGCCACGAAAAAATAAATAAAATACTTCTAACATCTTCTAAGGACCACTGTCATTCTTGATCTGTATTCATGTCCGAGCTCACTGTTTTCTCTGTGATACCAATCCATTTAGATATTGCCTTGGAAGCCTCTGTATATATTTCCTCATGGATTTCCTCATATACAACGTAGCTAATGTAATAAGTTCCTAAGAAGAATCAGTTGGTTATGGGGTAACTGTCATAAAAACACGTTCAATCTGAAATTTTAAAGATGTATTAGAAAATACTGAATTATGCTACATATATTTCAGCAAAAATATTGTCAGAAAGGATATTTTAAAAAAAAATTAAAATTTTCCTAGTCAGCCCTTAGACTATTTTTATTATTGTTATTCTCTTATTTTATTATTTTTTTTAAAACTGTATACACCTACTACCATTTAATTGTCTTAGTCTTAGCTTCAACTTTTTAAAATAGTAACCACTAATATGTATTTATTGAGTTTAATACTGTAATTTGTCACTTCTTTTTTTCATTTCAGTTCGGCTAACCAAGTAGCGTATTAATTTTGTATCAATTACACACAGCAGTGGCTTGTATACGGCAAAACAAAGTGTACCTATCGCCCTCAGGTTTGTCCATGGTCACATAAATGTGCCTGCTCGTATGATAAACACTGCTTTACAGAAAGCATTCATCACACAACTCACTCCATAAAATCAACTTACTTCTAATAGATAAGTTTACATCGACTCTAACATATCATTACTATATATATGACTGTGACATAAACAATATAAAAAACCAATAATTTACCTTATGACAATGTACATGACTGTAAACGAATTACTATCTACTATTTGTCAATATATTTATAGTAAAAAGTATCTGAAGGCCACTTTGGAAATTGTGTTAATATATTCAGGGTATTAAAAAGGAGATAACGAATTCTTGCTGTAATTACCTAGACATCTAACATAGTCACTTGAAAAACATGTAAATACAACTTGCTGAGTAACAGCTGGTTAATCGATACCTGAAATTTTTAAGAGAGATCCCAGATTTTTTTGATTTTTCTTATTTTATCGGTGAGCTTTAAAATTACTCGACATCAACTAGATATAATTAAGTTGCATGTGAGAATCGTACATCACTATTTTGTTCGTGATGCTTGTATGTGAGGCGTTGATAAATATGTACCCAATCAATGGGGTGGTTCTAGATTTATCACTAAGTATCCATAGTTGGTAGGATGTATGGAGTTCAAGGGCATTCATAAAATCATGTTATTCTCATATGTATGAACTCTTCCAGGCAGCGACAATTTTTGCCATATCTTTATGTTAAAGCTTTTAGTTCCTGTTCAGTGGTCATTCAATTGCCTGTTAACACATATTGAACACCTTGTATACCTACGCTAAGAAGTGGGAGATAACCTATCTAAGGAGACCAATCTAGTGACAGCTTGGAGAACTACACCCTTCCCCATCTCACATAAGCAGACATATGTCTGAACCAGAAGCAAGCAAAGTGTATGCACACAGCTAAAAAAATTGTTTCTTAAACATTTTCCGCCACGAGTCAGTAGTTTTCACTCAACCACCAAGCGGAGGATGGAGAACAGAAAGCTGGACACCAATATCATAACAGTATCTACCATGAACCAACCACTTATCAATCAATGTCTCTGACTTCAAGTAACTACATCTAAACTTTAATCAAAATTCAACCCTGGCTTCTTTCACCACTTCAGTATATCTTTCTAGTCTTATTATATCTAAAGCCATGAAGCTGTAACTAACCTGAAATGTTCTTTTACTACCTTAATCATGTACTTTTCAGCACTATAATTCATTACGATCTTATATTTTAGTGTTTTTCTTCATATTTTACAACTAAAGTTTAACTAACCATTATTACACCTTACATTCCACTCAGTTAATTTATTTGTCATGTTCACATAGTTACAGGCAACAAAAATGCAAACAAAGCAAAAAAAGCAAACAAAAACACCCTTTTTTAGATCTCCGAGTAATAATTATCACCCACTAAATTACTGAGATTAATAAGTTCCAATAGTTAATTGCTTGAATTGCTCCTTTTAGACAGTTTTCCAATCTTCCTTTATTTGATATGCTTACCAGATTTTTTTCACAGTTCCCTTTTGAGTACTCTAAAAATCTGTGTTCAATTAACACTTAAGTATAATATTCCTGTCACTTATAAGTGCTGTTAACAGATATTGTTCATCAATCATATATTTCATTTAATTCATGGCTTGCAATATATGATAAATCTTTTCAGTATGCTGGCTACACATGGATGGGATTTTGTACCTGAGCATTTGTTTTGGTTGTACTGTTGAATTAAGATAATATGTCCTACAATAATGGTTTCAGTTTCTGGCTAGGAAGTTATCAGTGTTTGGAAATTCGTGTATTTGTTAACAATACCAGGACATACTCATAAATTAATAGGATTGGGATTCTAATATGGAGCTTATTACTCTAATTACAGTCCGTTTATGTCAAATCGCAGGAAAAAAAATGTATTCCACTGAAGAAAATTTATCATCCAATCTTAATACAAGGTTGTGGAGAGGTTTAATAGCTCTGGTAAAATTAGCACTAAATGTTGATCAAGACATGGCTGGGGGCACTTGGAGTTTTTAATTAAATTATAGCCGGGTCGACTAGATAATAGACAGGGGCATTATGTAATAAATGTCAGCGTCGTAAATTCACCATTCCAGCCCATTCCCCTCATTCAATTCTATTCGATTAACCGGCTCCTGATCTTTGTTTCCGTTCTCAATGAACTCCTCAATAGATCATTGTAAATAGAATGATTGAAGATTATATTATATTTAATGTCAAACTTCTAGAAACATTTGTATAAAAATTATTTAAATGAGGGCAATTGATACCTTAGAGCTGATAACTAACTGATATATGAATCAATTAAGCTGAATTATCACATTTATCAATATATTCACAGTTATTCAGTGAAAACCTCGATTGTAGAAAAAATACACACAAGTAATACCCAGTTTACACGGAAACTCTGGGGATCGCTAGTTAGTATAAACGAAACTGTAATATCTCAAATTAATTAAATAATTGGTAATACTAATCTTGAAATAGTTATTACATTTTATTCGTTCATGTATGATTTAAGATGCAGATGAGGGAAATAAAATTTGTTGTTATTCCAGGTTTTTATTGGCAAACGTTTTCGACTATTCAACAGCCATCATTTTTTTTTTTTTTTTGATACTAACAACCACTTTATTATGATAAAATTACAATCTGCCTTTTCAAGGTAATCCAAATAAAACTTAAACTTAAATAAATGCAATCGTGTGCACCATGAATAGATTAAAAACGCAGAAATTGAAAACATCTCCTTATTATAATTAAACTGACCAGTTAAGCACTGAGGTTTGTTAGTTGACAATTTTTTTGCCAATATTTTTTTTTTTTTATGATTATTTAATATCACACAAATTTATACAGAACTTAATGATAAAGGACTACATTTTTTTAGTTTTCGAAACTAGAAGTTGCTTGAATAACCGAAAAGTTTGCGTCTGGAATATTTGTTAGCTTCAAGTGTGCACATTAGAGAAGATAAAGAATCTTTATTAATATTATGTTACCCTTTTTGTTATGCAATGTTATGAACACTTTGTTATGTTACTCTCAGGGTAGTTTCGTCTCTCATTACTAAGTTTACTTGGACCACTGAAAATAAACATCTCATTAAGGCAGTCAACTCATTTTTACAAGTACGTGTTTTTAAAGTGAGGATAAATTTGACACAAATAATAATAATAATACTATAAATAAATATAATAAATAATAATACTAGACGAAACATAATGACAGGAGTATAGGAGAGTGACTTTTCTTGAACATTAAAGCGCACATTATAGAGGGGATTAGTTACTTCGTAGCCATTCACACAGATGCGGCTAATCATACAATGCAATGGGCTCTGTCAATTAAGCTGAATTGTTTATGGGTCTATAAACAATAATGGGATAGATTGAAAATAACAAAATACAATTTTCTACGAATAGAAACTGGTTTCATCGATAACAGATCGTAGATAAACTTAAGACTTTGAAAATGTACTACTTAGGGCCAAAGTTAGTAATAAATAAATACAATATGTAAATAAACACTCGGGGAAAACTCGGTACGATGAGCTTTAGCCGTAAAAAAAGAGATAATGTTTCTTCCGGCAGAGTTCCTTATTTTTTTATTAAAAAAATTGTTGGCTGAAGCTGTAAATTCCAGATATAAACTCAAGTTTGGATGAAATTTCATTTACCATCCACGTTCATCTGATGTATTTTTAATAGTCTGACTATAAAAACTTTTCTATGTCAGTACAAGCTGCCTTGGATTAGTTTTAGTAAAGCTAATAAGAGAGAGGGGTGGGATGAGGTTAACATCGTTTTAAGAGGTATTCATCTTTAAAAACTCTGATAATAAACCGATAAAATGGTAAATTTTGTAATAAATTTGCAAAAAATTCATTCTTGTCAATAATAGTACGTTTATTTAATATAATAAATACGTCGGTTTAAATTCAAAAATTTCAATAGCAACATGAATCGGCCCTTTTCAAGTGGCAACAAACCCAAATGGGACGTATCAACGAATAAATCATAATAGAATGATTGCATGACAAGCAACCAACTTGCAGCCATATTGGTTAAATCCCTTAAAAAAGGGCCGACATAAATATAGATTTTTTTAAGTTACATTAACAAAAATCAGACTTACCACGGTACACAATGTCCATCTGGAATGAAGATAGACTACAATTTCAACAGTCAATACTTGTTATCTCATACATACCCGAAATAAAAGACAATCAGATAATGGGCAACAATTACAGAAAAACCCGACAGGGTTAATAGATAACATGGGCCGGAAAATATTAAAAAAAAAAAAAGAGTAAAAACTAACTGATACTACTGTACTGTGCTACACTGCTGATCCTTCAAATTATGAAAACTTATTAATAGTGCTTAAAAACATCACAATAAAACATAGCTATATTGCACAATATCGTACTCATTAACATTCCAATTACCTATATAATGTAGGTTACTCTACTTATAGTATTATTGCTTACTTATGTATGTATTCTCACACATATAAATATATATAGTGTAATTCTATGTATACATAGATTGCTACACACGTATATAGATGCACTCACGTTATTTACAATATTGTTTTATTTTCTTATATATTATTTAAAGACATTTCATGATATATTTTTAATTCCTGATAAATGTGTCTTTTATGAGTATATGTTTATTTTTTATATATATTTTCTTATTTCATCATTTTTTTCTAAACATTTTGTTTGTCCTTTAATATAAACACTGTACAACTTGTTTGTACTTTTAGCAGGGATTGATTCTGTTGGAGAACCTCCTTTATGTTACATAAACGTTTGTGCTTATGGGAGATAGCAGTCCCCGAGTAACTATAATATTATTATTATCATTGAGGTGAAAAACTACTTTAAAATATAACAATTCATGTGTTAATGTGATCTAACCAAACAAACTTCTTTCAAACTAATGAATTTTATTTTCAAAAATAAATTACTAGCTTAAATTGTCTACATCAAAATGTGTCGATTGGTTTGTTGTGTATTATAAATGTACCTTCCATAATAAACGATGGCTCATATACCTTGAAAATATACTTGCAATTAGAAGACTAAAATTTGAAAATAAAAAAACTTCCTGTGATACGTCAGTTGCAGCAGTCTATTCTGTAAAAACGTAAAGAAATTTCCCCCCTCCGGGGGCTTTTGTTTTCTAAAAAAATAAGGTAAAAAAGATAATAAACGAAAAAATGTAGAGAAGATGCTGCTACGTAATTAGGAACAATGTTTTTTTCCGGTTGTAAATGTAACGAGATCCTTTGAACAGTCTTTCCTCATTATCCAAGAATCTCTGGCATATAATTTTCGTATTTCTAATCATTTGTTATGTCTCATTAAGTCAACAACGGGAAGCCTAATGATTAATATCAGTTTTCTCGAGATGGAGAGACAGAGAGAGAGAGAGAGAGTGAGAGGGAGAGGGGGGGGGGAGTGGTACGATTAAATGAGAACCGGCGTCAGAGATTGATAGAGATACCGTTAAATTAAATCACTGTATTTAATGAGGTTGCTGCTCTTGGATCAGGTGCTCGCTAGGGGATGGCAGTCGTCTGAGAAAGAAAGTCAGTATCAAGTCCTGCATCGAGGAATCATGGATGAGTAACGGCTTTTCAATGATCAATTCACCTCAACTAGTTCTTCGATTGAATATTTATAGTATTGCTTTTTGAAATTTCATTTTTTATAACGTGAAATTTGTTCCACTGCAGTCTTGTCATCCCACTCAGACACACAATGGCGGATCAAAGTTATTGAAGCAAATTGTTCCCACATTACCTTCACCCTCCGTTGCAAGTCTTGTCCACTAGTTTATTTTAATTCTATTCCTCTCCCTGTATCCGAGACAGTACGGTACTTAGGCTTCCATCTTGACAAACGACTGACCTGGAACTCAAATACGAGGCTAAAAATACAAGATCTAAACAGACGCTTTGGACAACTGTACAGACTACTTCAAAGGACATCCCATCTCTCAATAGAAAATAAATTACTAATATACAAAGTTATAATCAAGCCACTCTGAACATACGGAATAGAGCTATGGAGGACAGCAAAAAAATCGAACATCAAGCGTATCCAATTTTTGCAATCAAAAGTCCTGAGAACAATAGTAAATGCCCCTTATTACGTCAGCAACAAAACCCTTCATAACGATCTTAATATACCCTTCATTCTTGAACTCATCCCTTCAAAGTTCATGAAATTCCATAGTAACCTTTCCAGCCACCCTAATCCCGTAGCACAGTCATTGCACTGTAACACTCATCCCTATAATCCTCCTTGGAAACTGAAACGGCAGTGGCCTCGTTACCTGATATAAATGCGTGACAGTGGGAGTCCTGGCCATGTCCAGTTTCTCCAATCATGTCCTGAGCATATGTGGCTCTCGCGCTCTTCGTCAGCCTCCACTGGCTCGTATCCGGTGACGTGGCTGACGGAGGAGCGTGGATGACTTCCCAACCCAAGACTCCGCTTCCTCTTTCGCATGCTAGGGAGGTGACAACCATGTGAATTTTGGAGGCCTCTGGGCCTAAAAATTAATTGTGTTTTTGAACTCAACTGATATATAAACTATATGTCGATAAGTAAATAAAATACTAGGAAACAATACCATTTTAGGTATTACCACAGTCATATGAATGTGATGGTATTTTTAGGACGAAACTAATATCTATTAAAATCAGGTTGATTTAGGGAGTCAGCTTGCAAAAGTATCTTGGGAGGCAACCTTTGATCCGTTAAGGACACCTAGGAATTATGTTTTTCGCATGATGACCCCTGCCCTCGTCTGCACAGTTTTATTTTTTATTAGGGCTAACCAGGCAGTCACCCAAACAAGATATGTTCTCTCAGCATAAGTTAAAATTTTGTGTTTATTTAAGAGTGGATTTCAGACAGCATAATCATCTTAGCCTCCTTTAATATTTACTTCATATTAATATTAAATATTCAATGTATTCTTAACATTCATCTGTCCAATGATTACCGCAGGTAGGAGATCCTTAAATGCTAGGGTAGGCAAATCGATTTTACATTTTCTAAAGTTTTGTATTGTTATGTCCTATAATTTTATATTTCAAAATTACACCTTAAACTAGCAGATATATCCCAATAAAAACATATTTAATATTTTAATATTTAATCAATTATGTTTCGTGTTATCCGTTAAATAATATCGATCATTGAGAACCGTTTTTTGAACAAATTAAAAAAATAAATCTTTAAAAACTAAAATATTGACAATAAAAATACTTTTAAATAGAACTTCTTCTGAAACATTATTTAATATTATACCAGGGGGCTCTGCCCCCCGCTTGGTTAGCTCGCCTACCTCCATGGCGACTGGCTTCCCTACTCACCAGTTCTGTCAGCCATTTCCTGTGATACCAACATAGTTGGGTGCCCTCTGATGAGGTGTATTTATTTAGCTTGTCCATGGAGCATTATTAATTACTGGATGACAGGATGGTCCGTGTACATATTATCCAGAGCTTAGAGTGCACTGTGCGTATATAAAATTGTCTTTTAGATTTGGCGATAAAGACGCATTTGCTGTCACAGCAGCCTTCCCAACGATTCTCATTAAATAACGTCTGTGTCCTTTCACGTTTATGTTTTGTGCGCTGAATGAAGTGAAAGGAAAAAAATTGTTGCACGCCCTGATACGATATATACGAAAAAAAACAAATAACTTTTTCGTATCCGAATATAAGGTGTTATATTTCTTCAGGATCACTCTTTGGTAATCCGATTTTCTGTTAATGGCAACCACAGAGTTTGTTGTTGTTGTAGTGTTTGAACTCCGGAAACAAATGTCAAGGCACCGTGAAAACTAAATTTCCTTTCCAAGTCACCAGAATTTGATTTATTTGATCTAAGTATAGAGACTCAAAGTTAAATTTTGTTTTTTTTATTCATGGTTCTTTTCATTTTCGACTAGTTTTTACGTTGGTGTACTTCGTTTTGTTCCTTGTACTCCAATTTGCATTTTTGTTTATGAATTATGATTGTAGTTATCCTATTGTTTCTATAAGAAAATAAACTGATTGATTTTTAACAAAATAAGATGTAAATTCACACAGAATAAACTGTAACACGATTTTACTGACTTGAATGTCAACGTACCCTAAAAACTATATTTCTTTTCCACGTACGAGAATCTAAATATCCAATTTCTTGGATGGATGGGTAGAGACCCAATAATTTTGAAAGTAGAGCTTTTATGTTCAAACTTAGCAACAAATGGAGTATAGAAATTTGCCTACCTAGATCCTCACTCGATAATTCTCTAGGATTCATCTCTTGGAAACGGGATAGTTCAATAATGAGAATGTATACGCATTTATTTCCATGACTGATAAATAAAGAAACAGTTAGAATATCGATAACTGTATAGTTACTGAATATGGAAAGTGTAAGTTTTAATCACCATTTTTTAATATTGATTTAGTATATATATTTGAATATTCCCTTTCACGAAAATACAGGAATCTTGAACAGATTGAACTATGGTTCAATCTTCAGAATGAATGAAAACTTGCTTCCGATTGGACTACGGTTAAAACCTACAAATTATAAAGCTATTTCAAAATATATAACGAAAAACAACGCAATAACATAAAGTTGACTAAAGAAACCGATGACACATAAGTTAAAATAAAACATCAGACTCGAGATAGTGGCCGACTCAGGTCATAGTTTGTCCAAGTACAGTTGGTTGGATGTTATCTCTACGATAACTTTGCAGTCTTACTTTACCAATTTCAGACCAGGTCTGCCCTTTTCAATATCAATCACTTCCCGCTTAAGATAACGTGGCCGTAGAAATTTGAATAATAAGATGTGAAAGATATTCACAACTCGACAAGCCAACTAAGTTAATAGATTGTAAATAAAAAGGTGTTGTTGAGACCACATTCATATTTATTTTAATGATATTATTAGGATCAAATTTTATTTATGAATTTTCATTTGAAATCTCTTGTTATGATCAATCATGATAGCTACTAATGCTAGGTACTTTAGGGAACACCACTTTTATTATTGTGGGGGTGTGTTGTGAGTATCTAGCAGAGAGCTTGTCAAAGGTGGTGTTGTTCAGGAATACAACAAAGCAAGACGTGGTGTAGTGGATCGTTTATTTATGTTATTAGGGTATGGGTGGCAGATATCAGAAGCATATAATCCTCCTCTAATACTCACCTCCTTGCTTCCTAAACATCTTTGTACCTAATGATTTCCATGGGTAGAATTATAGCGCTGAGGCAAGTAAGTAAATTTTATAATGTTTTATTTTTGAGTTGTTAAATATTATATTGCAAAATTAACTCCTTATCTAGTGCATACAGGTGTTATTTTACATTCTATTGTAAAGTATATCGATCTTTTTAAGATACACTAAATAAATGTGCCTTTACATGTACGTTTTGTGTTTTCACAAAGTTTTTTGATTGTCACAGAAAACTACGTCCTTTAGATCTCTTACTAAATTGGAAGTTGAAATGAGAAAAAAAAATCTCAGCTCAATTGAGGATGTTAACAAAATCCTGTGTGAAGTCACTGGGATTGCTGTGTGAGGTAGAAACGTAAGTACAATTCAACTCGAAGATGTGTTGCATCAATTGAGCGTTTCCTGAAGTTCCTCGTATCTATAACTAGGTGTTCTATTCATTGGGGGTGAGTTAATTCCAATTACCCTCTGGTTTAATGAGTAGCTACTTGAAAAAAATGAGTTGCGATTCGGTTTAAGAAATTTAAATTGAGGTCAAGCGCTATCACAGTGTATCACAGGGTTAGAAACTAACTTCGGCGTAAACCGTCAGTAGGCACTAACTCTTCATGAGGTGTTGAGCCAGGGAGACGCCCCTGTTTATTTCGGTATAATAACGGATTGTTATTATTTCTTTAAGGTTGTGAAAGCGACTTTATTGACAATTGTAATCTACCAATGTTCCAAGAAATATTACCAATTAGTTCTTTGAGGTTTTTAATTTGATTCCCCCCTAAATATCATATATAAGCATAGAAAACTAAGCAACATTCACTTGTAGCAATGAATGATCTGACATTGAAAGTTAATGTATAAATATTTACTATTACAATAAATTTAATAGTGAAAGATTCCTTCTCATAATTTTTCATTGGGGTGCTTTTATGTAAAGCATTTTTCGGGCCCTAGGTAAACCTCTATGCAAAATATCATCCCACTATGTGAAGTCACTGGGATTGCTGTGTTAAGTACACACGTAAGTACAATTAAACTCGATAAACCTGATGCATATTAATAATAAGGACGTCAATTAGGGAGCCTACTCATAAAATACTAAGTAATTTATTAGTAACCTTTCATTATTATTATTCTCGTTGCTTTCAGTATTACCATCGTCCGGGTGATTAATGATACTATCACGCAAAATATTAAGTTTCTTAATATAATAAGTAATTGTACTAAAGTTTAGCACGTGAAGATAACGAGTTTTTGTAATAATGGTTAAAAAAACCAAACACATATTACTTATTGCTAATCAGGACGTTTCGATTGGGAATTCTCAGAAAAAAGGCTGTTCCTATTTCTAGGTTGAACTGGTTTTATGTATTCGTCTATATACTATTTACCTATTTCATTATGTAAATAGAGATAACAAAGAACTCGATCTGTGTTCTGGCTTTAGTTTTCATTCATCAAAAACAATATCAACAAATTACTACTTCATCATACGCACTAGTTCTTTCAACAGTTTATGCTGCCATTCTAAAGTGCTAATGATGGCGCAAATCTCTTCCCGATGAGAACTGTAGAATGATAGTGTATACTATATACTGATTTGTGTACCGACATTATTGTTGATTCATATCGATCTTTTTTCAACCACTTCTTACTTAAGAATTTCTATACATTGAGGTATATATGTGACAATAGCAAGCAAGGGAAATATGTTTCTTTGTTTTTGTTTTTTTTGGAGGAGAATTTAATTTCAAACATCCAGTAGAGGCTGAGACAATGGGCCAACGCTACAAACAGAACAGAAGGAGGCGGAAGATAAGGCCGAGAAGAGGCCAAGAGAACTAAAAAGGTTACAAAGTAGTGCGGTTTAGCTGAGAAGATATATGCCAGATAAGAGAATCCTTTGCCTACACACAAATCCTTTGCTACACAGGCCTATCGCCAACCCTCTAATCTCCTTACATTTATTTCGTACCCCGAGGATTGTATAATCTGATATTTCGTTTGTATGGTATCGATATCGGCTCCACCTCATCTTCTTTTGTTTGTATAACAATGGGCTCTGAGCTCGCAGATCAAAAGAATCTAATATCATGGTGATACAATTCACCAAGTTGTGGGATAAGCAATGATAAGATCAAATTGTGCTTTGCTATAATTTATCAATTTCTTTGATATGACAAAGGGCTAGTGGAACGAGACTGAAGATAATATAATTTTATTTATTTTCAAGCCGAAGGTAGAGGCTCAACTTGTTTCGTCACGTGATCATCTCAGAAGCCATTCAAGGACGAGTAATCTTATCACAACAGAACTCCTCCCTGATCTCTGGTCTGGGACTATTCCTCTCCTACTCGATAATAAAGTTATTATTATACCTTATTTTCGTATTTTATTTAAAAAAATAATTCTTGTCGCCCTTTGATAACTTTGTTGTTCAAGTTGTGTCTTCTGGCGAAATCATTTCTATTTTCTTCAAATACTGTAATAGAAACTGCATAGTGTGAAAGAAAAAGCTTTATTAAATGCTATTTGTAAATAAGTCAATGCTACACCTGACAAACTAAAAGATAGTTCTATGAGGTAACCATTTCTCACTCTGATTAAGAAGTAATCTCGTAAGTAATCAGCGAGTCTATCCTAAGATTAAATTTCCACGAGACAATGATTTAAAGTCTTCCAGGGTAATACACAAGCTGCGAGAAAATACAAACAAGAAATAAAACTAACTTTGGAATGAAAGTTTTGGAATAGACGATATTTATATAAATGCACGATGTTAGTAGAGGAAAGGCAGAAGACATCAAATCCAAATAACATATTATTACATTCGACCCCTTAATATTTCATCGTATACTACTCGTACCAAGGCAAAATTAGGATGTTTATGAGCTGTTTAGAACCTGCGTTAAATAAATGGTTAAGTTTAATAGTTTAAGGCTTTTATTTACCTCAGAGACTACCTTCTTCAGGTTCATGGAACTTAGAGGCCATAGAGACACGTATAGTATATTAAATTGTGATGAATCTCAAGGAGAGAAAACAGAGACACCTGAGAGTTTTCAAAGAAGGCTCTAAAGTCTTAAAAAATCTTTTATTTATTTCTACTTCATTAGTCGGGGATTGGCTTATTCTACTCTTCCATTATTGCATACATAATTGGTAAAATATGCAAGATATGAGTTAGATGGGGAACATAAATGAACTTTTATTTTATTTTCTAAAATTAAGTTTCATATATGCTGGATACTTATCCAATTTGGTAAGCAATGTTGGAATAGTGAAACAATGAATTTGAAAATTACAAGATTCATAGTCCTAAAGATGTCTTAATAGGGTGGTTTACATTGACAGGTAATCTGAAAATAAATAAAACAATTGGGGGAAGACCCTTTCGAGCTTTAAGAAAGTCTTTTATATATTGTTTTTTCACATATGTAGTTTAAATACTTTTATTTTGTTAATTATTCATCATTCATTATTAAGTATTTTTTTGGTAAGTTCTATTTTTTCTATGTTATTATTATAGTTATATATTTTATCTAAGCCTTACTCATTTAAAATTTTAAAATACGTATGAATTATAATATATATTAGCTTATAAACGAAGCATATAGTTTAAATAAAGGTTTTTCAAAAAATAATCACAAGAATTGGCAAAATGTTATCCTTTCCAAAATTATGAGAATCTTCCTTCAGCAGAGAAGCGTAATCTCATAAGTAATTCCGTACAAAATATTCCTTATTTATAATCCCCCCAGAGCCAATATGACAGCGCACACCATTGAGTGTTGAAGCGGGATAAGGCGATGGGGAGACTCGAGCAGGGGAAGATTGGGTAGGTCTTTAAGCAGTTCTGTCAAACGGTCTAATTCACTGGAAGAGGATCGCCTCAAGTTCGCTTCAATGGAGCCCCTGCCGACCGTGCCTCTGCAACATCACAGTACTCGAGCGACCGTCGCATCGAGGATCACGTCAAAACAGAAGAACGACTGTATGTAATTATGGAGATTTGCTAGGCTGGGCAGGCATAACAGGGTAGATAAATTGCTGGAAGAAGACAAGGCTAGGCATAAAGGCGGCCGAGGCTCCCCCTGGAGAGATTGTCCCTGACGTAATGTCCTGCTACTTCCTCTTGTTGAGACTAATAGTCTGCGGGCCCTCGGCTCCATTCAGAGCAGGCAGTGCCATTATTTTATTCAATAGACTTCCGACGGTCGCCGTCCGTCGTTTGGGACCAGGCCAATGCGCCAGTTAAATACCAATATTTTTTAGTCTTGTTTAAGATTACTGTCTCCCATTTTGGGAGGACTTTAAGTGGCAGAAAGCCCTCAATGGATTGGACTTAAGGGTTGATATAAATCACTATAATATCGTTCTGTAAGATATATTTTTGAAAATTGCTTCCTTTGATTTTACGAAATCTTTTTTCATCCGAGAGGCTCTACATTCAATCAGATCTGTGGTGGCCGTATTTAGTGGAATGGAGTGACAAATATGATTCAATCGATCTGAAATCTCAAAGGTATTTTCTATCACTTTGTGTCATTTTTATTAGGCAGTTGTGAATTTACTGTTTTTCACGTTATCGTTAAACTTTTCCATATCCTCTTAATTTTTAGAGTTGCTTTAATTTTAAGTACCCCTAATAAATAGCCAGGATGTCTTTCTAACTGGTATAGTGGCAGCTATAAGATTTCTTTGCAGCATTTACCCTTTGACATTGACTTTCCATGAGCCATACCGCTCTTTTGTAGTTGAATCTATTTTGTGAATTAAACATGATTTGGGAATCATGGTTCGTTGCTTGAAGTCTGGAACTATAACCATTAGCTGGATGAGTTTGAACTATATCTTAATTTACATCCGATTGGTTTAAAGGATGAGGATTTAAGGTTGTTAGTTTTAGGTGGTAAAGGATCACTAGTATTTGCACCAGTAGTAGTTGGCTGTGAGATGTCTTTTGCAGGTTTTTGGCAGACAGCAGAGAAAATTGTCCTCATGTTGTCAAAAGGAATACTTTGTTTATGTTTAAATAAACAATTTAGCTCATAATTTTAAGTTTGTACGAAAATTTTAATTGTAAAAATTTTCTGGATTCATCGGGTTGACTGGCTAAAATTAAACTGTTATAGAAATAATGATTCATACACACGCTCATCAGTACCTTGGAGTAGTGTAATTCTGTATTCCTAAATTAACAGAAAAAATACCTGAACATGGATAACAAAATACATTTGCTCCTGGTCTACCTTGAAATAATAAAATTAGAATAATAAAATGTACATTCTCAATCATAAAATAAACAACATGGAGTATTAATCATTGTTTGTCGTCAAGGTTGAAATAAATGGAGCTTTTATAAATCCAATGATGTTTTGCTTTGTGCTCTCTGTTTTCTCTCTACATTTTAAATATTTCCTCTATTACTGGTTATGTTTCGATCCTTACCTGGCTGTGAGAAAAATCAACTAACCATTCTGAGTTGGGCCTAGTTTATTTGTTTAATGTTCAAAATAAAAAAAATCCCGCTTCAGATTGCTAGAATTGTAACCAAAATTCTGACCTTAATAAAAAAGGCTGCAGATAGGTGAGACTGGCAATAATATAATATAACATATATATATATATATATATATATATATATATATATATATATATATATAATATATAATATTATCAATAAATAATACATTTCCTAAGAGTTCGTTTTTACTTTTACTCAAAAAAAGCACTTAAATCGTTCCCGAATGAATTGTACTCAACCTTTTCTTCTGGCGCTCCCAGAATCCCTATCACTAGGAGAACAATAGACAAGAGGAAATGAAAACAGTTAAGTACGGTTTGCATTGCTAAAAGTCATTCCAGCTGTGCTTGAGAACGGTTATTTTGGCACGACGTACTTACTTCTGCATTAAGTAGTTTTTAAGAAGCATAAGCTAGCCTGGGAATTGAAACACTCAGGGAAATTATGCAGAACCATTCTCTCGGAAGTTATAGTTCAGCATTCCTTTGTTTTTTAGTACTAGCTCTAACCAGCAGATTCTGAAATCACTCCGAGTTTGTCTGACTACTTAAAAGTATTTCATACTCCTTTCGATACTGGACTCAAAGGTAAGCGCTACTATTAAACATCAGTCCAATTTCCGTGTAGAATATAATTGTTTTTAATTGGAGTTAATGGAAAGGTCATTATTTATTTAAGGTCCATATCTTAAGTTCTGGGCTCCTGCAAGAGTAATAGTCTTGTCTTACTGAAAACTAAAATTTTAGATAAATCTTTAAATGTAGAGTTAATAAATATAAATAAAATGGTATGTTTTTGGATAGGTGGTGAATTTAAAATAACTGGGCTATGTTAATTAATAGAAAGGTTAGTGTAATCATTGGTTTGCACGTCTATCAGAATCAACTGAATAACAACAACGATGACAAAGTTTCAAAGCTTTACTTTAAGTCCTAAAAAATTCAAAATGATATTCCTACCTTCACCATCGACGCTTGTCCACTTCCTCAATCGGTCAAAAATCAAGGTTTAACTACATGCATCCATCAGCCAGCTCATTTCATCCTTATACTGCTCCTTTGGTCCAGATAACTCTTTACACTAAGGAAAACTCCGGTTCCCTCTGTTATCTTTCCCCATTTTGACTACGGTTGCGTGGAGTGTGGTGACCTCTCTGTGGTTTCCAGTCTTGAGTCTTGAGTCCAGTCTGAAGGGTCTGATGACGTGTTCCCTAAGATGGATACTTGGGATCCCCTAAGCCTGTCCCATTACGCAGCCGTTATCCAAGTTGGGATGGCTGTACCCAATACTATCTTGGATCCCTTCTCTTCATCACTAAAAATCCACTACCTTTACTTCTCCAATTCAAATCAATCACAATACTAGATTCCGCCCATCCAACCTATGTTTCCCATCCCACGAGTCTTTGATCGTTCCTTTCTTATTCGAGCCACAAGCGTTTGAAACTTTATTTCCATCAATACTCGTCGTTAACCAACTTTACCAATCTTTAAATCTAGGCATTACCATATGGAATATCTCCCTAAACTCAAAATATTATTATTCGTCATTATCTTTTAATACATTTTTTATTAATTTCATTCATTCCCTATTTTAATACATCCCATCAATCTTTATCGAATATCATTTACCTTAACTCAGTTACGTTATTGTTTTAATATTATGCTGTCCACTTATTTTATTCACGTCAGTTCGTTGAAGATATCTATTTATTCCTTTTTCTTATGCTTAGAAGACAACGTCCCAATATAAATTGTTTATTTTTTCAATTGGAATCCGCTATCAAAATAATTAAGCAAGGGATTGCCATAGCTAAAAAGAAATTTATACAGAATAACAATGAACCTCTTTTCCTAAGAAAAGAAAATTAACACGGAAAAGTGCTTCAGCCAAAAAGGATTTAATTACTAAATGAAATACTCTTGCAGTTCTCTATTGGATCCTGGAGAAGGATCAAAGAGACCGCAACGGGCTGGACTGATCCTAGGGATTACAGCCACCAAGCAAGAAGCACCGGGACGACAAGAAACCCTTAATTATAACCTCCCTGAAACCTCCGGGCACAAACTTAATTCTAGACCCTAATTGCTTCCTGTACAAGATCTTTTCCTCTAAGACCCATCCCCACTCACTATTAATTGCAATTACCTTTTTACAGCGGTTTCATATTTTCATTTCCCTCGGAGTTTGCTGAGAAGTGGCTTCGAGCTCCTTCTATTTCTCATCACTGCTCACCTTCTTCATAACCCATAGTTAACCAGTTTCATAGCTTAATTCATTTTTTTAAAGCTGCAAAACTAATGAATAACCTATAAGTTGAGAGTTAAACAATCCATGTTAGTGTTATGGCGATGTAAAAGATGAAGAGTTTAAAAAATAAAATAATACCTAACCTTAACTCATTTACGTTCTTATTTTAATATTATGCTGTCCACTTATTTTACTAACGTCAGTTCGTTGAAGATATATATTTATTCCTTTTTCTTATGCTTAGGGGACAACGTCCCAATATAAAGTATATTAAATTTAAAAAGTTTTAAATATATTATTTAAAAAAATAATAAAACTAGCGTAAGAAATTGACGACAGGATTCAAATAAGAATAATTTACTTATTAGAATTAAAATACTTCTTACAACTAATGAAAGACTAATGCTATTAAAGAAGGAAGTTTTACTCTAAAGATCGAAACCCAAGAATTGAACGAGGAAGAAGATTCGTTGAGGAATCACGCGTAGAGAAAAAATAAGATAGAAGCTGGTGGCACAAGTGGTAGAAAGATACCTTCAGCAGAGAAGTGAATATTAGGTTTTTAGGGAAAAAAAACAAAACACTGATGATGAAAGAAATAAACCGCAGTTTTAGGGAAATAGACTGATGATTGGCAATGACCTTTATAATTTGTAATAATTACAAATAAAATGGCTAGAATTTCAATTATTTACTAACATAAGCGCCACCAGAATTATAACCAGCAAAGGATTTGTAAAAACATTTCCATCTAAGACCATTCCGAGATTGCTTTTAAGAGTATTTACATAGAAGAGGGTTTTACCGACATCTACTTATCATCACCAATCCTCCATGACAATATTGGTCTTCTAGTAAATATTGTAATATTTGTTGTCAACAAAACAAAAAACTTTTTCTACTTATCAGAATCTTGGAGTAGATTGTGGTTTCGTGCATTTAAATTACAGTTTACATAGCACATTGAAATGTGATTAAAACAGTCCTGGAGATATAAACAGATCTATCTTAATATTTCTCGTTTCCTCTTGAAAACAGAGTTAATTAAACAGAGTAATGCCGATCAGTTCTTAATAATTATCTTATTATTACCAGCAATCATAATAATAATAGCATAGGAGAATAATTCTATGATTTAAACGTCTTTCCCATATCTTTAAACGACACCCTGTCCTAATGATTGATACTAAACGTCTATAACCCCATCCTCTAGACTATACACAACACTAACATTCCTACTGCTGCATAACTTCATCCATAACACCTTTGCTGGTGACACAGCAGTCCTATTATCCTCACCCGAACATGGCATCTCACGAACTCCGACTTTACCTCTCATATACGGAAACTGCTGGAAACTACTGCTACAACCGAATTAGAGTGAACGTCATCGAACGAAAATGTGCCCACATTAATATCACTCTTCAATGCCACTCCTGGCTACCAGTCTCTTGAATGATTGTCCACTTACCAGAAAAGAATCAGTGCGACACCTTGGACTCCATTTAGACCAACTACCCTGGAAGCCAATCAAACGGTAACATATGGATTAAGTCCTATAAAAGAAACCAAACAAACGGTTTTGACAATATACGCTACTCAACTGGAAACCCATCTTTATATTAGAGAGAAAATCGTATATTCAAAGACACACTAAAGCCAATTTGGACTAATGGACAATGGAGGGCTCTACGAACATCAAAGACCTATTATTCCTGTAATCTTAAAGCCTAAGAACTTCATTTAATAAACGTTTATATATTAAAAATTGAATTTCAATACATTGAACTAAAATTCTAACGTTTTATAAACAATTATGCGATACCCAAATTCTATAGAAAGAACAATTCGAAACTTCACTGAGATTAATACAGAAGTGACCTGGTAGATGATGAGTCACTGGAAGTTCTGAATTTTCTTTCAGCTAACTACTAAAAAAAAAATCTAATAGGTGCGGTTATATAATTTAGTAGCTTCTATTTATGGGTTCATGAAATTTTGTAGTAGTAGCCGGCATATCGGTAAAAGAAACTTAATGTGTTTTAACACTTCCACAAGATATGTAAACTATTTTGGTTTCAATTTCTATCAGATCCCCCGCATTTCACAATTTCATTTATTCTTCACTGTGATCCTTGGGTTGGATAATTTAATCAAGTACTTTTTGATGTTTTTAATCGAGTGATCAGGATTACGGTAAAAATATTTGTTTCAATACTGAAGTCTAAAGGTTGGGCGTTAGTATGTACAACTATAGGATAAATCTTGAAGTGGCAGTTTAAACTTCCCTACAGCCATGTCAAATAGCTCTATAGCATTGTCTGTCCTACTGGAACTCCTTTTACCCCTCCATTCGACAACAATATTGTTTAATTATTACCTATTATAAAAAATGAATAGCATAAATTTCGGACTAATGTTAGAGTGGTAATTTGAATAATATTTTTATTATTCTATTCATGTAGGGTACTGATACGCATTAGTGCTCAACTACCGAGGGTATTTTTTTCGATGTGTAAATAAATTTGGGCATGTATGTAGGTTTTATAAGCCTATTTCGATGCCCAATCGTAAATTAGTGTTAATGTTCATTTGCGTAGATATTTAATTTTATTTTTCTTGAAAACTTTTGTTTTATTATATTTTATTATTTTTTTTTCACATTGACATTATTTTATTTTTTTTATTTTATGATGAATTCGCGTAGGAAAAAAACATTTTTATTATATCTTTTCTTTTACATTGTAAACGTAGTGATACTGTCAAAGATAATAAGTCCCAGGATAATAAAGCTATTATTATCTATCTTTCTGGATGTATGTATGTGCTACAATGGCTGTCGTAAATATGTTTCAATTTACAAATAATAAACGTAATAAAAGTTTGACTTGTATCAATTTTTAGTTTTCTCTAGTTCCAGCTACTTATTGACTACTCGACTATTTCATTTTCAGAACCGTTATGTATTCCATATTACTAAAGTGTGTGCAGATGATAAAAGGGTGTATCCTTAAAAATTATTGTTAATACCACCTGAACAAAATGGTGTAGCTAGGATAGAGGAGATACGGCAATACAGAACGAGGAGAGGACAGACAATAATTATGCCGTAATGACAAAGCCGAGTGGGCGACCGCGAGTGTAATGGACGGAAGGGTCAGGAATGGCCGGAGTTTGACAGGATTTGACTTGGAGATGGGTCGCCATGGTAATGAGCTTCTGTTCACTGGCTTATAGGATCTCGGCCCTCTGTTTGTGTTTATACATCGATTGTACCTGCTCCGACTTATCGCCTATATTTCCCTCAAAGTCACAGGTCAGAAATAACTGCAGTGAAAAATAAACACTCGGAGACGACCACATCTATCATCGCGGGATAAGTAAAAGTTAGAGCCGAGTAATAACTCAACAGAATCCCCTCAACTAAATCACTTCTCGGCCTCACAGACCTCCTTGTCAACGAAACGCCACGGATTTCCCACAGCTTCAATTTATTAAATAAGGGATTGTTTACAGCAAGTTTGTTCAAGTATGGTTTTTATTCAAATCACTCTATCTTTATTAAGTTTATTATTACGTTTTGAATTCTATGAAAAGTGCTTAAATGCGTGTGTATATGCAGGGCAATAAGCAAACTGCAATTAACAAAAAAATGTTTCATTGTTAGTTTCTATGGTATATTTTTGGTAGGCCATTTAACTTTAAAATTTTACAAATATGTATCATAATTGTATATTTCATACAATATACCTTCTTTGGTAATTCGTGCCCTTCCTTTTTAAATGCTCAAGGGATCTTATCGTTTAACTTTTAATAGGGGGGAGGGCAGGATAAATAAATATTGGACTTGTCAGCGTAAATTTATTTAGGGGGTTTGTTAATATAAGGTCTAATAAAAAGAAAGAATCCCTGGGCTATACTGACGGATAGATTATTACATTTTATTTTGTTCACAATTGCTACAATCGTTGTTGTTTTTCGTTTTGGTTACTTTAAAATGGTGGGAGAGTCACTAAAACCGTTGAAACATAATAAATTAAATCTGTGGCTAGACAAGCTCAGTTACTTATTAATACGAATGACCGACAAACAGGCTTTAAACATTTCTTGGTGTGATAGGAGTTCTCAAAAAAACAAAACTCAACAAACATTCCGAATGATAAAGGGAGTGTTTAGTTTGGTATCTTACCCCAAATTATAGGCAAATATTTATTTTTTAACTGCTACGTATTGCTAAATAATTAGCGACACTTACTCATGCCTTATGGAGGAGGTTACAGTTTCCATTCCTTCCCAATGTTAAACTGGATCTATGGGTTATTACGTATCACTTAAAAATGTGTTTTCAGAGCCGGAGCATCAAATAAAACGTCTGCACGAAATATCCCTTACAAAAATATATTTACGTAAATAATATAAAGACGACAATAAAACCGAATTAATTCAATACTATGAGAAGAGGAGGGGGGTCAGGAATATTTCTTAAGAATTCCATGGCCGGTGAGTGGGATCCATCCTCATTCGCCGCTGAGTGCTCTCGAAAGGGTTTCACTCTCACGGCGACATTTCGCGGCTATTGTGTTCTTTGTTGGACCTCTATACTCCCAGCTCTTCCCACCCAACATTTTTATATAAACTTATAGCAATTTGTTATTGTCTTGAAGCTGGGTCGGGGAGAGGAGAGGTTTTCTCGTCTTCTGGGTCACTAGATTGTAGCGTAGGATCGTAGAAGTGAAAGATTGTCAATGGATGGAGGTAAGTTCTATCTGTGAAATTCCATAATTGCCAGATATTCCATATGATTTATAGGCATCATAATCGATGCAAATAAGAAATCAGGGCCTGATAAAACTTTCAAAAACTGAAGATATTGCACTGAAAATATTTGTTCCTTGATATATGAGTACCTATGTGGGTGTGGATTATCAAAAAATCAATTGCCACCTCCATTTTTTGTAAAATAAAATTATAAAATTTTTCAGGTTTTCACAAATGAGCTTTTCATTCTTTTTATTTATCATTGTATCTCTAACAACGGTTATTAGCAATGCCGTTTTTTTTCTTAAGCGTGTCCAATTTTTCATATGGTTTCAAATTTCAAAAGATCTTACTTGCTTATTTATCAGATAACCTGGTCCACCGATATGGTGCTAAAATTGTAAATAGATCACAAAGCACACCTCTGAATGTACTGGAGGATTGAAAAAAATGTGGCTGTGAAAAAAGTTCCAATTGTTATGGTATACTAAAGTTTAGGACATGGCACTGAGCAATTATTTCATTCATAACTCAACTTATTATTTTATATCTTAGAAAAACTGATATTTTGGTGTAGTCTAAGATTCCTAAAATGATTAATTTGCCTTGACTCACAATCAGACAAGCCTATGTTTCAGGGGATCATCTCTACACTATACCATGCAAACAAGTAATGTGTACGATAAAATTACAGGTTAGCTCTTTTCATTAAACAGTATGGAGTAAGATCAGGTTTCGTTATAAGGGATAATTTTATTTCCGCGGTGTTACAGAAGATTCAAACAGACAATTAATATATATATATATATATATATATATATATATATATATATATATATATATATAACTTTATTGTGCAATAATTACAATCTGCCTTTTATAAGGCAATAATAATACAGATAAATGATCTCATTCATACCATATTTACAGTCATCATTCACTCCATTCATACAATAGGACATGATTGGAGAAACTGGCCATTGCCAGGACTCCCACTGTCACGTGATTATAGCAGGTCACGAGGCCACTGTCGTTTCAGTCTCCGAGGAGGATTATAGGGATGAGTGGCGCAGTGCAAAGACTGTGCTACAGGATTAGGGTGGTTGGAAAGGCTACTGTGGAATTTTATAAACTTGGAAGGGATGAGTTCTAGAATGTAGGGTATATTAAGGTCGTTAAGATGATTATGCTGTCTGAAATCAACTCTTAAATAAACACAAAACTTATGCTGAGAGAACATATCTTGTTTGGGAGACTGCCTAGTTAGCCCTAATAAAAAATAAAACTGTGCAGACGAGGGCAGGGGTCATCATGCAAAAAACATAATTCCTAGGTGTCCTTAACGGATCAAAGGTTGCCTCCCAAGATACTTTTGCAAGCTGACTCACTAAATCAAACTGATTTTAATAGATATTAGTTTCATCCTAAAAATACCATCACATTCATATGACTGTGGTAATACCTAAAATGGTATTTTTTCCTAGTATTTTATTTACTTATCGACATATAGTTTATATATCAGTTGAGGTTAAAAACACAATTAATTTTTAGGCCCAGGGGCCTCCAAAATTCACATGGTTGTCACCTCCCTAGCATGTGAAAGAGGAAGCGGAGTCTTGGGTTGGGAAGTCCTCCACGCTCCTCCGTCAGCCACGTCACCGGATACGAGCCAGTGGAGGCTGACGAAGAGCGCGAGAGCCACATATGCTCAGGACATGATTGGAGAAACTGGACATGGCCAGGACTCCCACTGTCACGCATTTATATCAGGTAACGAGGCCACTGCCGTTTCAGTTTCCAAGGAGGATTATAGGGATGAGTGTTACAGTGCAATGACTGTGCTACGGGATTAGGGTGGCTGGAAAGGTTACTATGGAATTTCATGAACTTTGAAGGGATGAGTTCAAGAATGAAGGGTATATTAAGATCGTTATGAAGGGTTTTGTTGCTGACGTAATAAGGGGCATTTACTATTGTTCTCAGGACTTTTGATTGCAAGAATTGGATACGCTTGATGTTCGATTTTTTTGCTGTCCCCCATAGCTCTATTCCGTATGTCCAGATTGTTTTAAGTATAACTTTGTAGATTAGTAGTTTATTTTCTATTGAGAGATGGGATGTCCTTTGAAGTAGTCTGTACAGTTGTCCAAAGCGTCTGTTTAGTTCTTGTCTTTTTAGTCTCGTATGTGGGTTCCAGGTCAGTCGTTTGTCGAGATGGAAGCCTAAGTACCGTACTGTCTCGGTTCCTGGGAGAGGAATAGAATTAAAATAAACTAATGAACAAGTCTTGCGACAAAGGGTGAAGGTAATCTGGGAGCATTTTGCTTCATTAACTTTCATCCGCCATTGATTGCACCAATACTCGATCTCGTCAAGGTGTTTTTGAAGGTTATGGGATGCTATGTCGGGGTCTGGGTGGGATGACAAGACTGCAGTGTCATCTGCAAATGTGGCCAAGAAGGTGTTGGAAGTAGAGGGGACATCAGCGGTGTATAGGTTATAGAGGATGGGGCCTAGGACACTGCCCTGTGGAACTCCTGCATTTATGGGATAGTAGTAGAGTATTCTAAGCCACAGTGGACTTGGAAGAAGCGGTTTGAAAGGTAGGACTGTAGGATTAGGAAAAGGGTCTGTGGTAAATGTCTTTTGAGCTTGTAGAGCAAACCTGCGTGCCAAACCCTGTCAAAAGCTTGAGCTATATCGAGAAAGGCAGCAGTGCAATACTTTTTGGTTTCAAGGGCTGAGGAGATGTGATCAACAACGCGAAGGCCTTGTTGAGCAGTGGAATGTCGTTGGCGGAAACCAAACTGGTGTGTGGGAAAAAGGTTTTTGGATTCAACAATTGGAAGTAGACGTTTTAGTAGGAGTTTCTCAAATATTTTTGAGAGGATAGGGAGTAGGCTAATTGGACGGTAAGATGAGGCGTCATTGGGTGGTTTACCGGGTTTGGCGAATAGGACAATAATGGAATGTTTCCAGAGGAGAGGAAAGTGTGTCGTTCGGATAATGCAATTATATATGTAGGTTAGGAAGATTATGGCTTTAGGAGGAAGTTGTTTGAGAATTTGAGGAGTTAGGAGATCATATCCAGGGGGTTTTCTGTAAGGTAAGTTTTTCAGAAGGTATTTGACCTCAGAGGGATTAACGGCTTTTGGTGGAAGAGAGAGAGGAATAGGTGAAGTGAGGAAATCTTCCACAGTTTTGCTGTGAGTATGGCTTTGATGAGAAAGGTGAGGTGTGAAAGTATGGGTAAGATGCAGAGCAAATTCCTCCAACCTATCCCCATCCGAGGCCGCCCAGGACCCATCATCACGACGGAGTGGATGTGAAACAGGTTGATACTTTAGGATTTTTTTGGTTACATTCCACAAGGAGTTATCCCTGGTAGACAGAGAGGAGAGGTAGGAATTGAAAGAATCAGAACGGAAGGATGCCAATCGCCGCTTTACCAATCGGCAGTACTGATTGTACGAGCGGCGATCAGCAGGATGCCGGGATCTTTGCCACACTGTTCTAGAGCGGCGTTTGGATTTGATTAGATCTTTGAGATGCTGAGGTAAACGATTATGATTGTGGATTCTTGGGTGACGATGGGGTGACGATGCCTCCCAAGCCGACCTCTGGACCAGAGTAGTGAAAGAATGCACTGCATCGTCTAGGTCTTGGGATGTTTTCAGGGATAATTTGAGGTTTACGGACTCTGTAAGAAGCTGACGGAAGTGGTCCCAGTCAACTGGGCCCCTAATAAATGAAGGAGGAGGCAGTTTGTGAATTGGTCTTAGGGAAATGGTTAATAATAAAGGACTATGATTATGATTGTGGATTCTTGGGTGACGATGGGGTGACGATGCCTCCCAAGCCGACCTCTGGACCAGAGTAGTGAAAGAATGCACTGCATCGTCTAGGTCTTGGGATGTTTTCAGGGATAATTTGAGGTTTACGGACTCTGTAAGAAGCTGACGGAAGTGGTCCCAGTCAACTGGGCCCCTAATAAATGAAGGAGGAGGCAGTTTGTGAATTGGTCTTAGGGAAATGGTTAATAATAAAGGACTATGATCAGAGGAGAGGTCATCGAGGCGCTTGAGTGAATATTTTAGTGTTCCTAAACTATTGTAGAAGAAAAAGTCAAGGAGATCTGGATTTCGGTTGGGATCTGATGGCCAATAGGTGGCTGTGTCAGGAGAGATAGTGGAGCAATGTCTCTGTGTGAGTGCAGACAGCAAAGCACGTCCTCGTGTATTTGTGTATCTTGAGCCCCAGTGTTGGTGCTTTGCGTTAAAGTCCCCACCCACAAGGAAACGATGCCCGATGGAGTCTAGAAAGGAGATGAATTGGGAATCGGGAATGGATTTATTGGGAGGGCAGTACACTGACGCTAGAGTAAGGGGGAAAAGTGAGGGTGGTGATTGACACTGGAGTGGATTGAAGGAAATCATGTGCTACCAAAGGAACTATGTGATGGGATATGGAGTTATGGACAATGACAGCGGTACCTGCATGAGCTCTTCCATCTGGGTGATCAGTTCGATAAGTCTGGTACTGTCGAACGGTAAATGGTCGTTTACTTGTAAGTCTTGTTTCAGTAATAAGAGCTACATCGATGTTTTTGTCATGGAGTAGTGCTGTCAGTTCGTTAGTGTGCGTGCGAACACCATTCGCATTCCAAAGGAGAATGGATAAGGAGTCGGAAGGATCCACTTATGGATTTTGTTTAACGGGGATAAGGTAGAAGACAAGATTTGTTAGAAGGGAAATGAGAGGTGTAATTAGGGTTCTGAACTCTGTAAGGAATGAGGTTAAAAGGCTGGTGAGATCTGAAGAGCTTGAAGGTGGCGGGATATGCGAGATGTGTGGTTGAGGATGGGATTGAGTTTGCCGATTGCTGGGATGAGCGGAGTGCTGGGAAAGAAGAACTTGCGGAGGAGGTGTGGGCAATGCCTGTGACTGCTCTCTGTTCCGAACTGCGTCAGCAAAAGAGACTGAAGGCCTCAAACTTCTGGTGGGGGCGCTTCTTGGGCTACCTGTGGCTGATGTTTCTTCTTCAGGACGACGACGTTGTTCGCTCCTGGACTTTAGAATTCTATAAGCCACACAGCCTTTATAGTTTGCCGGGTGGCCTTGCTGACAGAACACGCATACAGCAGGTGATTTTAGGGGCTTCTTGCACAATTTACTTTTGTGCTGCCCACTGCACTTTACACACCTGGGAGGATGGTAGCAGTATGATTTTGTGTGCCCATATGCCTGGCAATTATGGCATTGGACGATGTCTCGTTTCGGGTAAGGCTTTTCGACCTGTACTCTTGTGTAGTATAAGTGGTTAAGCTCGTAGATTTTCTCCACTCCAGCTGTTCACTCTAGATCCAAAAAGAATAAGGGCATTGGTTTCTTGATACTTGTATCATTTTCTTGTCTTTCCTCACGGAGGACATTCGTGATTTGGCGAACCTTGTACCCTAAACTTATCAGCTCCTTTTCTATCTCGTCCGCTGGTGTTGTGGGATGCAGGTTTCTAATCACCACCCGCAGCGATCTTTCTTGCTTTAGTTGGTAGGTATGAAAGTTAGCCTTGGTTTCTTCTAGGTATTTTATAATTGCTCGGTATGTGTCAGGAGTGTCCGGAGAGCCTTTTGTGTCCCGAGATCGATTGAGGCAAGTATATTTGCCTGTACCTACAACTTTGCTCAATTGAGTGCATAGTAATTTGAAATTACTAATGTTGCGAACGAATATCGCTGGTGGCTTGAGCTGTGTGGGTGTTGTTGTAGAGTCCATGTCCTCTACCTCAATATTTTTTAACACCTCGTAATATTGGGTGTGAAAAAGGGAGACTCATGAGTTACTGTTGTTTGTTTTGATGTGGTGGGTTGTGGTGGTATCTCTTCCATAGAGCTGCTAGGTGCTGAGGAATTTATTGGGATATTCCGATTAGATCGCCGTGGCTTGCGTTTGACTGGTGACATAGTGGGCGTAGGTCCCAATGATCTTGAGCGTTTTTTTTACAATTAATATAAAGAAAACGACAAGACACTGACATTACTTAGGATCATCGATTCTTAAATACAGGATAACAGCATGGAAGACACGAGGGATCGTGTATATATATATATTTCTCTGGGGAAATCTCTGTTATACCCCGCAGCTGGATATTGTTCCTTCAGCCGTAACCGATTCTTATGAACATTTAATTACTGGGATATGTTCGAGGGACATGCCTGCTCGTTCCGAATATCATGTTCCTCTGAGACCTCTGAAATTGTTTGAAAACACCGCAAAATATCACGGGCACGATTTATTTTAGGTTTTAGTATCTGCTAATGCTTTCATAACATTGCACGGGGATAAACTGCAGCCCAAAGAAAATACTTCTCAACTATCAAACGTGTTTCGAACACTATCTTGTTTTAATTGAAGAAAAAATTAAATCTAAAATACCGTTTGTTACTCTGCCCCATCTTACTCGCTCACCCCCCCCCCCCCCCCAACTGGCTTCGCTACTCACCAACTCTACCACCATTCTCTGTGATTTCAATAATAAAATACTGTTTCACTGCAACTAATAAGACACGAATGATAGGAATAATTGAAATTATTACTTTAGAGAAACTGTTGCCTCACCATTTTTTTTTTACTATTTAGTGGGAATTGTTTTTGCATATATTTTAACTAAATTTATTAGTCTCGATCACAATCAAGAAATATAATATTCTTTTTTTTTTCTTTATTAATTAACTCACGAACTGTGAAAAATGAATCACGGCCAGCTAATGAGAACGTCGCAATAAAACATGAACAACGTGACGAATAAGGGTGAAAGACATGCAGTGATACCTCCTTTTAGTTTTATTTAGGATTGCTCGGTTTTCGTAACAGGCCCCTTATCCAGCCTCTCCTATGACATAGTGGAGGGTTAAATAGAAATAGGTCAGTTTTTGAATTCGGTGTACGTATGGTCAGTGGTAAGTCAACCTAGAAAATTACTGGTCTTTGTTAAGGCTGATGTGAGAGATACATTTTTGGAGGAAAGATGGAAAGACGCGTTGATAAGCGTTTTATTGAGTTGTGTGTATGGTAAATTGTTTATAGAATTTTTTCGTAATTATAATTAGTATTGCTTGTAGGTTAAGTACATTGTATACACAGGCTAAATAAAAAGGTAGATCGACTGTAATTTACTAGTTGGGTAAGTAATTATATGATTTTTAAATCATATTTTATCATGTATTTTTAGTTTAGATTGGTTTCGTTACTATTAAATTAGTGCTGAAATGAAAGCCTCTGTGTATTTTTTTCATTTTCGATACTTATGTCACCAGGGCGATAGCAATAACTGAAAAGAAACAGCGTGTATATCCCCACCCACCACTCCTAATCCAATCAATTTTGCTGTACTGTAATTGTGTACATGTCATTTTAAGGATCGTTATCATGTTATTTTTGCATTCTTTTACCACTAAAGTTTTTATTTTGAGGGAGGGAGGTTTGAGTGACGAGGTACTTACGTGCCTTTGTACAGTGTCAGGTTGCTGCTTTTTGTGAGATGGTGCTGCTGCAGTAATTAGACTAAGTACTGTGGAGCGTAATCTCTGCATTATAAAGATGTGGTCCTTTTTCGCATGCCCGTATTTCTGTGCTCCATATGCCGAAATCAGTTTCAGTAAGTAAATGTACGACATCAACATTTCTTATTTATTTTATTATTAAAATTTTAGAGCTTCATTTAAGTAAATGGTACAGTATATAGTTGTGTACATAACTACATTTATTTTAAATGATTAAATGTTCTCCCTTTGGTTTTACTAACGGTTTCATATTGACGGTTTGTTCCGGAGCCGTTTTAATTATTAATAGTCCTGTATATATCATTAATCGTTTTAATCAAATGTCCTGAGAGCAATAATTAATGCCCCGTATTATGTCCGCGACAAAACCCTTCACAACGATCTTAATATATCCTACATTCTTGAACTCATTACTTTCAAGTTTATTCATAAAATATCCAACACACAATCTCCTAGCACAGGACGCGAGGGAGGTGACAACCATGTGGGCTTGGGGGGCCTCTGGCCTGTTTGTCAATACTGTATGAATAAGCGAGTGAATGAAAATTGTAAATATGGTATGAATGAGATCATTTATCACAATTACTTATTGCCCAATGAGGCAGATTGTAATTTTATCATAATAAAGTTGTTATAGAAAAAAAAATTACTTATTTCCTAATCAGGCAGATTGTAATTTCCACTTAATAATTAGGATTTCAATGACCCCCACTGGTAAATTGTTGACTGCTCTGGGAGTGCTGAATGTTTTTTTTTTAATTTAAGTGTTATGTCAGGGATCCATGTCAATATTTGTGGTAACACCAACTAAACAGGATATAATCATTTATTTTAGTTGTGTGTTGATTTTAATTACATTATTTGTGTTCAGTAAACGATCACTTTCCGTATTTACTTTCTGGTTGTTCTCAACAATACTCAGCTGTGCTGAGTGGATGCTCCTCGAAGGTCCTCTTTTACCATATGAAAGAAAAAATACATGAAGGCAGCTTGAAAATTTAGGTAAAGGAGTGTTATTTTTCAGTGATTTTTATATTGCTGACGTGTATCTGTAAGAAAGATTCACCAAGCTGAAGTCAACAGGGGCAAACGTGGCTCCAGTCTCATGCGATGCTTAAAAGTCGTGCGGGCCCCAGCGCCTTTCTTTTTCAGATTCCTAGTCCAGGTCTAACAGACCCCAACTCAAACTTCATAATTTTTCATTATAATTTCCCAAGGAGCCGTCAATAAATTAAATATATCTACGCTAGTACATTTACATCCTCCGGAACAGGGTTTGGGCATTTGTTCTCACACCAGCAGAAAACTATTTACAGTCCTATCATAAACATAATCTAAAGTATTAACTCACTCAATCTACATGACAACTAAATGCTAATATACAATTTGAGCAGTACATAACAATTACTAACACGTTCATAACAGTGAATTATCTTTTCTTTTTATAAATAATATACACCAAGTACTTACCCTGGCAAACTCTATAACTAATATTTGCAGTCTCATAGACACAATATATAGACCTGAACCCAACACATCCATTAAATTTCCCTACCAAACTCCATCTATATGATCGTCGTTTTAAACAATGGCCTGCCGTTTCTTTAACCGGCAAAAAATAGTGAAGGTGAGGTGTCCCTGGTTCAATTTCCTATCGTAAACTATGATTTATGTAGCATAGACGACTAATTTAGATGTTTCGGCTTTACTACCATTAGTTGACCTATGCTACTAGGTAAAGCAATTATTCGTAATTTTAAATAGATTAACACTGATAACACGAGTTTTATTTCATGAAAATCTTTACTTCGACCACAACTGACAAACGCTTGCCTTATATATGGACTACTCTAATATACGCAGCTATACATGCAACAAATTGCCTATAAACAGGTGCAATAGTTGTTTTAATTATTGAGTGAATGTCATAAGCAGAAGTCAGTTAGATTAATATGCGCTTATAAATCAAATAGGTGATAAGGTTTTTTTGTGTTTTGTTTTCTATGTTATTATATTTGCAAAAAATCATTACTGTATGTGAAAAATAAAACATACTAGAATAGAATTTATTTTTATTATAATTAGTATTAGTGTTGGGTCTCTCAATGTAGCTCAGCTTTATCTCTACTTTAATGACATGGAATAACGTGAGCATTCATAAACGTTATTACTTATATTTTTCCAGGTCATAAAGTTGCGAGGGTAGGGCGCTAAATTAATTAAGTCTGGCCATATTTCTATACGTCATGTATATTTGATTATTGGATCATTCCAATCATTAGTCAACTGATCTTACTTAATGCAAAGTGACATTTACTGTTGTAAATATAAAGAATAAATCAGTGAACGAAGCTGTTTTAATTATGATACCCATAAAATATCCTATTAAAGTATTATTCAATTATACCATTAAACTAACACGGTAGTAAAAGAATCTATTTAATGGATTCAAGAACACGTACAAATAAGCATATGAGGATGTGAGCATGAATAATCCCAAATGCAAAGAAAGTTTATTCAAACCCACAAAAAAGGCTTCATAAATATATTTGTTCTGCCTGGTTTAATCCATGGGATACGGCTAGTGGCAAACAAGCAGCATTATGTTGCGGTTTGGCTGACCGGCCATCAAACTAATGCAAGTTTGTCTGTGAGTGAAATGGCCCTAAATTACCTTTTGAACATGGAAGCAAATTATAGAGAGGAGTAGCGATCTAGACGAGTTATGCTTTATTGATTAATCAACTAGATGTACAACCCCGCTATTTTTAACAGTTCCAATTCCTCTAGATGTTATGAATATCTAGAACAAGACAAATATTGTCTCAATTCTGATACTGATATAACCGTCTACAAATATACAAAGGATTTTTCTAGTAACTTTGCCGTAAGTGGAAGATGGTTTCATCGAGTTTGATAAATGTTACTGACATCAGGGCTTAAAGGTTAAAAATACAATATTCACCGAAAATTTGTTTAAATAACAGTTGAAATACGCTCCTGCGCCATCATAAATTTACAGTTCAATTTAAAGATCGTGAGAATGACTAAATTGTAAATACTAACGCTCACATACAGAACGAAATATGTAAAACCTTACTAATTGTCTTAAGCATGCAAAAATAAGACTATGTAATGTTTTTTAACAATTCAATAGTAGTTTCTTACTTCAACTCAAATCAGACTTTAAATGAGACATAACTACGGTAATGTAGGTATAAAATGTGAAATCTGTTGCAAACTATTATCGTTGCTCATATTTTTTTTTGACGCAGGCGTATTAACCCCATTTCGCAAACCGATATATTTCAGATGTACATTTCTTAACTAATGTGGGCTAGTCCCTTAGTCAGGCTTCTGTCAGCCAGAATTATTCTCCTAGACTATTGTCTAAGACTATTGACCCAATTATTTACTGGTATTTTTAACTCTAGACTTTTTACTACTACATATTTTATAGCCAGTCACTTGGCTTTTCTTAGGGTGCTTATAAATACCTTATTCCTGTTTATTTGTGCATAAAACATGCAAATTATATTTACCAAGCCTAAAAATTGAACAGCTACCCGAACAAAGTTGTAGCCCTCAGAAACTGAGAAATCAAGTTGCATATCGAACAAGGTTTTTTTTGTGACTTGAAAATTTACCAACATCAAAAAAGTATACCATTATTGAATTTCCCATGTCAGATAGACCTTACTTCGAAGCCTTATTTAAGGCTATATTTCTTCCGCGCCTCTGTAAACTTATTTAGTAGTAGTTTTGCATGTTGAATCCAGTTTCAGGTTTTGTTTTTTCTATGTTCAGGTATATACGGTGTCACTTCTTGCAGGGCGATTGCCAGCAGTAGTAGCCGAGATAAGCCAAAATTATTTATGGCTCAGGCCAATGATTGAGTGTGTAAGCCTGAGAAAAAATGATACATGAATAATAATTTTGTGAAACTTTTTACTATTCCACATTATTGTACCCAGTTAACTAACAATTAATGTGAGCAAAAATATTTGATTAACTTATTACGCATGTCACAAAATATTTATAATTTTATGATGATGGCAATGTTATTATGATGAAAGAGTTTTTGAATAGTATTAGTTATTTCCTCAAAAACATCGTTTAATGAATTCAGATAAATTTTATGCACTCAACACAGGTAACACTGAATCAGCGAAGATAAACGTTTGACAAACGAAACATTTTGGTACTGTAACAAGCCAAATATCGTCCCCATGGAAAATGTAGAACGTTGGTACTAGACTCAACTCCAATGATCCAATCAATTTCCACAAGACAGGAGAATTTACCTTTGGTATATAGGGATATTTTTATAAAAAAGATTTTCTAGATTCGAACAAGTATATTAAATTAGCATATGAATTTATAACATGAGACTCAGTGTTTTTTTTGGTGGCACCAAAAGGGCCATTGATGCATATGTTGCTTGTGATTGGATGCTACAAGGTAGGAGAACATAATATAAATGCAGCAAGACTGGTTTCTTTAGAAATTGAATAACTACTCAATTAAGAAGTAATACAGTCTTAATAGGTAACCCAAAAGCTGACAGTGCCAGATCAGAAGTTTTTTAATTAGAATATGATGGCAGATTAGTCTCTGCAAGATTTGAATGTCTCTTTATTTATAGCTTTCATTTATTAGTCAGTAGGGCTTGCTTTATATCTGTGATACACATTCTCAAATAAAGTATATAATACATTTTTAGTTTTATGAGTATTTTTCCGCTTTATGTATACTGGCCTTTCAATTGCAACCGGTTTGCTTGCTATGTGTTGTACTTAAACTAAATAATACAATTAGATCTGAAGGTCAATTTCTTCTCCAATACACCCCCATTAGATAAACGGTGTTTTTGTTACTCTTAATGGGAAAATAAATACGATTAAGGAAAAATAAGATCAAGACAAGATGTTGAGATGCCTAAGTTTTGGGCCAAACCTCCACACCTCTTATGATAAACAATTTTTATTTTTCTTGGTCTATAAATCTGCCCTGAAAGGGCACTATTCAATTGATAATTCATAACATATTTACAGATTTTCATTAACTCTTTCATTCATGTACATGAAAACCATTGAGGCATATATATCATATATTTATGTATGTGATTTAATATATTCACCCATAGAATTGTCATCTTCCCGGCTTTGGAAAAGGGGGAAAGGAGTAGGGATATCCTTCTCACTACTCCTGCAGCCACAAAACAACACGTAGCAGTGGAGGCTAAAGGGGAAGATCCTGAGGAGCTCACCTCCTGAGGGGAGAAAACTGGCCAGTGGCTAGATATTTACAAATGATCAAGGGGCCACTTCCATTTTGTTATCCGAGGAAGGTCGTGGGGATTAGTACTTGAAAGATACATCTTGGTGATACTTTTTAGGATTTGTCAAATAATTTCTAAACGAACTTTGAGGGTATTTTGGAGGGTTCTAATTGTAACATAAACATGTGCACTAAATGGTGTTCTTAGGACTTCAGATTTAAAGGATTAGATGCACTTGATGTTTATAGGTTTTCTCATCCCCACAGCACAAGTTCGTAATAAGCCAGATTGGCTTAGCATGGCTTAGTTTATATTTTGTCTTGTCTTGGAGGTGGGTGGTATGTTTGACGTAATTACTGAACTTCACCTATGAAACCATCTTGATCTTCAAAAATCACTTTTTTAACTATGAACAACAAAATGTAATTAGCTAAAGTTAAAATTAAAATGTTACGTGGAATCATTTTTTGGGTTGATTGGACGACGTAAATACATGCTAAAGAAAGATGATTGATCTAAGTCTTTGAAAGAAACGTTTTTACTCGGCCCACACTAATTTTCCGATCGCTTTTAAAGAAACTACTGGGTGGAATCTTACTAGCATTTTCCTATGTCCATCCGTCGGCAAATATATCTTTAACTGTATCCCATTAGTTGTACCCCACGCAAAGACTGAATATATAATGGGGTCGCTACCACGGTGCAGATATTATTCATTGTTAATATTTTCTCGGTAAATCCATTAGTGCTAAGTGATTTAATATGCCGCTATTAGCGGGCGAGGGTCGGCAGGGCTATTACCGTGCTGGGGTTAAAGGAGGTTTTATGAAGGGCTGGCCAGCTTTATGGCAGACTACTTTCGACCTCTCCCGTCCTGGGGGTGTGGTGGGCGGTAGATACTTGACTCTTTCACCCAACAGCTTGTCATGCAATTCAGAATCGGTTATTCAGAATATACATATAATTTATATGTATAGTTAAATAATCTTTCAACTTAAATCAGTTTTTAAAAACACTTTATTTCAGATATAAAAAACAAGGTTTATATTAAGACTGTGCCTACAAATGGACAAGTCAAAAGAACAAAATAACTTTATCAAAAAAAACAAAAGATAAGAATAAGAATGATAAGAGTACGAACGAGATGCGAGATGAATGAGGATATATATATATATATAGGAAAGGAGTGTAAACATGGATTAGCCATGTTTAGGATTAGTTAAGAGTCCTTAACTATATATTAATAATTTAATATATTTTTAGAAAGAGTGAAAATATGTTATCCATAAGGACAGTTTTATAAGGGACTTTTGATGTTTATAAAGAATATATCATCTAATTGACTTGAGTTAACGGATTAGAATATTTAGCCAAAATAAAATCAGACCGAATTTTCTCCCATTGCTTATGAATATCTTTATGTTATAATTAAACAATTTTAGAGAAATCTGTACGCAAACATTTGGAAACATTAACACCGACTTTCCTTCATATAAACTATTTCTCTTTTTAACTATATAATTAAAACTGGCACTTAGCAAAACAAATAAAAATGTTCCCACCACTTTCAAGGCTTGATCCCAAGCTGAAAAAGAACGTCACACTTGGTGGCTTAAAACGGATGCGATGACACCTTTTGGAATGCGGTGAAGTACTGATGGTGGAAGGAGATCTGTGAGCTGCCTAATGGAGCACTGGACATTGAAAACCACAGTGAGTATTTAATTAGTCTTGGTCAGTACATCCTTTATTATTTTATTACATATTTACGTGCAAGTCAACCACAACAGCCATTAGTAGATTCTTATTAAATTAACTATGAACTGTGATGGTATAATTTATGATTTCACTATTTCATTACATAATAACTCGCTGATGTTAAGCAAACTTATTTACTAAACTAATCAATGCTATTGTCTTCTCATTGGTTCTTTTATAATGTGACTAGGGAAAATTAAATAAATGTGTTACTAGAACAAGCAAATAAATCTGACTTAAAACCATATCACAATTACAGAGTGTTAGTGTCAGAGCTGATAGTATTTTAAGATTGATAGATAGTACAATTTTAATGACATCTTTAACTTATGTCAGACAAGGCTGTAAACTAATAGCAATAACACAGAAATTTAGAAGCCAATTTAAAACTCATTGTGTGATTGATAGACAAAGAGAAAAAACTATGACACCGATAGTCACAGATCACGGGTTGATAATGGCTAAATGCTTTATGATAGCTAAGATTTACTACTCAATGCAATATTATGTTCAAATACATCATATAATACATGTGCATATCAAATTTATTTATGACAACAATAATGAAGCCACTTTTCATCAGTGATAGAAATAGATTTAAATTAAAGCAATTATGAAATATTGCAACAGTAAACATTTTAAATTAAAAAATTGAGCTAACAAAATATGACTTACGTTTGCAGCGCAGGGGTGGATTTCCACTACAATCTTAATTTCTCCAGTTATTATATTCTATAACAAAATAAAAAAACATTTAAAATGTAATAAGTTACTAAATTAAAAAAAAAAAATTAAATACTAGACACATACGAAGGATTTAAAATAATCTTGCTATAACTTAATAAAGCAAACTACATAAAATTATTAGCTATTACTTTAGTTATATTCATATTTTTTTCATTTTTAAAATCCACACAGATATGAATTTCCCAACATTATCAGAATAACGTTGGATCAATTCTGAAAAGAATAATACTAAATACAAATATGTATTATGTACGATAAGCCTAGTATCCTTTTATATAACGTAGGATTTAATAGTAGAGAAGAGTGAAGTATTAACATACAGCCATATTAATTGATTAATAATGAGAAAAGTGTTAAACATGAGCAAATAAAAAACAAAACAGATTGTTATATCTGAGTGGATGAATTTGATGATTGATGAAAAAGAAATTAACATTATCAATGGATAATGTTTCAATAAACATTAAGTCTGTTTCAGGTTCTAGTGTGAGATGGAATGTGTTCCATCTTCCAACCTTTTTAAAATTGTTGAGGAATTGAAAATATAACTTATATATAATATTACCAATGAATACATGATGACTAGGTAAGCTTTCGTTTGACTAGAAGGTGCGGTATTTGAATCGAAGTGTTTTGACGATACGTAAGAATAAATATTAGAAGAGAAAAAACTCTAGAAAGTGGTGGGGATGAACGCTCGAATGATACAGTTCTGCAGCGTGAAGATCTGAAAGTCGGGACCATGGGCGTGGACTGAGAATTTGAACAGTAGTATATTAAGGAAATGAGTTCATTGAGTTGATGACCGTTTATGAGATTGAATAGTTTAGAAATGGTCAACGGACATATTGTCTATGGGAAACAGAAGAGACACCTCAACTGGACGTGGGAGTGTTGTACTCGAGTAATTTCTTCTAATTGAGTATGGAATCAAGATTGAAGTTTTCTACAGCCTGATCAGTAACATTAATTATCTTATAGGGCAATAGGGGACATAAATTATATAAAACCATTACAATAAACTAATGACAGACTGATTAAAAATACTATTTATAAAAACAGATGTGACACCTGTGAATAAATAACAGTGAAACAGTGACAAACTCGAATAATGTATGGCATGATTTTTTCGAAAATTTTATTTTGAATGTGGATGCTTTAGTGAAAATCACATTAAAATACGTTTATTAGTAAGATGGAATAATAATAACCCTACATTGTGGGGAAGTTTATATTTTTTCAGACACTGTTTTGTATCATAATTAGGGGTATCAAATGTGCGTAATGCGGTCCAATTTTCATCTTGACTTAAATAAACCAAGTAATTTGATGATAACAGCAGAATTTCATACATATCGTATGTTTTATAGAGAGTTTTATGTATAAGATAGTCTCTAAACGTCTATAAACAATTAAAGAATCTAGAAATCATACTGCCTCTATAAAGTTCTAGCACGTATAAAGTAACAATTTATTCCGGTACCGTATCAGACAGCAATGACGCGCACGACAAAGACAGCCCGAGAGATATAAATGATATTCCCTCCATTTCTCGACGGCAAGTGGGTCGGTAGAAGAAGGACGTGGATGTTAGGGCCATGAGGAATGAAGGAAAACATCCCTGGAGAGTTGATACATACAAATACCTATCCCCTGTTTACGTCCCTCATACAAATCCCATGCCAGTACCTGGAAAAGGTAATGCATACCAAGACGGTTGGAGGCATAACGTCTCATTATCATAAGTCTGATGGAACCGTTCGATATTTCAGGACATATTCATTCACCAGGCTGTATCAATCCACTTTGTTGTATTTAGTAGCGTAAGGAAGTTGTAACTACTAGACTATTCTTGATAAAGGAGGAAAAATGTTATAATTTATTTTATCTGAAACGATACATTTTTTTTTTTTTTTTAATTTTTGGGCTGCCAGAAAAAAAGCAACGCTTCCCTTATTTCACTAAAGTTTTTAACTTTTAAGAAGTCCTAGAAATGATTCCGCTTCATTTAAGTAATACTAAGCTGGGGCAAAAAATCCTTTACGATCTTACTATACAAATAAAGAGAGATTAGTTTCGTGAGCACGGAAATATAAAAGAAAAATATGAGAGTGCCAGGATTTTAGAGATAAAAAAAAATAAAATCGTTAAAAAGTTTACCCATCAACATCTACTTCCATTGTAAAGAACTTTTTATGTAATCCGATTATTTATAATTTTACGCGATAAAGTTAATAATAATGCTCCTCGCATAAAAGATTAACCTTAGCCAATGATAATATTTTATTTGCTCAGTATTGATATAAGCTAGTAGCTCAAAGTTAGTGCTTATATAACGCAGCGCTGGTAATTATTCCAATTGCTACAATAACCCGATCTGAAATAAAAATATACATTTTTCAGATCATAGATCCCTTCATCTTCACCAAGGATTAGTTGCGCTGGCCACCAATCTAGTGTGAAAGAATTTCTATGTTGGTTTGTATGGAAGTACACCAGTTCCCAAATACCATGCTCTGACGACAGGTTTGAGATGAGAGGTTTTTTACTGTGTGCATCTCGTTGGTCTTCATTAATGAATCAATTAATAAGATTAGTAAGAATTTCTCCGCTCCTATTATTTGGCCAAGACGCGAGATCATTCTGCACTTGTGTGTAGTGTTGAACAACTATTTGTGTGTATTCCAAGTATTTCCTCATTAGACAGTCTTTCAACCAAGGAGAGTGGTATTTTTTTGTCTAAGCTGCCACTGCCCCCGTTGTACCTTTGTGTTACCCTATACCAGCTAAGTATTGATCGTGCGTTCTGAAGGAGAGTTGTGGAACTCGCCTGCACAGCTTCAATTAGAAGGTCTTAACCACATTCATTGATCATAATTTAAGGATGCTTATTATAAGTCGTACTAGAGGACGGTATAAAGTATTCTCTGAGCCAGAAGTAAATTTAAGTTTATGTTGTCAAATATGGACCAATCCTTCTATCGCTTATCTTATCACAAATAAATCGTAAACTATAGCGAAATGACTTTTCCCGCGTTTCATTGAAAGTCCACATTATGGTACTTAAACTAACACATAATCAGCGTATTTCGAATAAATTAAGTTACGGTGGTCCATATTCGTTCGATGCATCTGCCGTTGTTCTCAAGAATCAAAATTTTCACGTAAATTGCGTTTCGAATTGCACAAGAACATTTTTCTTCACTCCCCTACCATCAACCATCAAACTTACGAGCATTCTTTGGACATGTTTGCTTTGGTTAATTCAAAAGGTTGGATAGTGGCATTCAACATCTGCGATGAGGTCCTACCGCATATAATAACAGAGCGTTGTGAGGATTAGAACAAGAAATCCAGCAAGGGCCACTTTTCATCTCAGTTAATACAAAGTGTTGGTTGATCCATAGTGTAACTGTTTGCCTTAAACCATTCTGTACAATTGCCCATGAGCTCTCTGTTTGCTCAGACCTATTCCCCTACCCCACCTGGCTTCAGTACAGTGTGCATTGGCATAACTTTACATCATCACTGCCTGCTATAAGTTTAACCACCACGATTTAGTGAAAATCTCTTGTATCATCCCAGTTTAAAAGCTTTGTTAATATCCACTCATACTGTACCTAATTACCATTTGACAAAGAGATAGAGAATGCGAATTTAGTCACAGTGAATAACTCAGAACTATGTCTAGAAGAGATAAGATAATTTAACGAATTAAGAATCGATATTTTTTGGTATAATCATTTGCACTACACATCATTTTGAGTGATTCAGATATATTTAAATTTATTCCACCATCAGTAAGTTTCCTGCAATATAATGGACAATTACGAAGTAAATGTTTTATTATTAGCATATCGTTGAACAGTGTGGTTGCTCCTGCTCTGTGATATATTGGTGGGCCAGTCAGCTCTGTCTTGTCAGGACCACTTCCTATGGCTGGAGCTGTCCCATATTTACACAACCATCTTGGTCTTAGTTCTTAGTTCACCTTATCTATTATCTAACGGGGTTTTGTACAATTCTCATAATTGTCTTGGCTATAAATTTTCAGGCTCATTAAAAAGTAGTCACTTCCATACTGTTTAAGTAGTACCGTACATCCAATGTGGTTATATAGAGAGAAATAGAAATGGATAAATCTATTATATAAACAAGTACAAGTAGTAAGAATGACTTAGAATGTCTACTCCCCAGTATTTAGGATCAGTATTTTGGAGATATCCAGTAAATCTTCAATTATTCTTCCTGTACAAGTGGTATGTACTGAGCTCCATAGGCGATTATGACCGTTGTTCTGGAAACCAGCAACGTCAAATAAAATACTTTGTATAGTGTATATTAGTTATGTGCCATGAGCATTAATTGGGAATGTTGTGACTGTGCAGTGTCGGTATCCATATTTACCCCGTCACTTTATTATTACACATATTATTACACTATTAGCACTGTATGAAGTTAAATCAATGGACACAGTGGAACAACTCTACCATATTTTTCTTCAATCAGATGACTTTTGGCTCATGGTAAGCAGCTTAACCATTGTATCAAAGGGACCAAGTCCTGCAGACTGCCGTCGGGCTAAAATTGGCCAGGAATAGACAAACATAATCCAGTAACAACAAGACCTTCTATAGGTTAGTTGATTTAACAAAAAAACTGTTTCACGAATAGACGAATGTATTTATAGTGTTCTTTTTATTTTATTGTCTGTTAATCGTATCTTTTTATTTATTGACATCCTCATCAACAATTTAATTGAATGTACGTTGCATATGTCAAGCAACAGATTTCGTTTTTGCACATGAACGTAATGTAAAGAATTATTAAAAGCCTTTAGGTGTAATATGTTTATTTTATAAATCACTTTTTTAAATACTGTACATTTAAATTATTCTAGTTTAAGGTATTTGAGTTTTTTCTGTTAATGAACCATAACAACCGTTCATGTCATGCCAAATAACTATTTATATAAAGGTAGATATATATATATTAAATGCAGATAAGGTGGCTCCCAAGTGTATTTTAATTGTTATTGCTTGTAGTTGTGTATCTACTTCCAATTTTTTGGAATAGATGTAAGTATTTACTGCAATTAATATTCCTCCACTATTGTGTATTATTACGTCAAATCTTTAAATATTATGTAAGTATGATTTTTCGGCCAAACTCTGTTAAGTGGCATCAGGGGAGTTTTTTTTAGGCATATACAAAAGAGGTTTTCCTCCTGTATTAGTAGTTGAAGAAAATTAAATTGCGTCCTTATGCCGTTACATTTATATTGCATAACAGGCATGGCTTATTATAGGAGTATTTATAGGTGCATTTAATATTTTATTCCAGGTGAAACTAATTTTTGTATCTGATACCTGTTTAATGCCTGTAATACCTTATAGTGACCGCTAACTACATGAGTTAAATCACCCTATACTCTAGTGCATATATATTGTACGCAAAAGTAAAATAACATGAACTAAATGTATTATAATTAAATGTAAATCATCGTAAAAGTGGTAAGCAATAAAAGGTGGAAGCCAAACAGTCATAAACGGAAAGGGTCACCAGCTGGCAGTCATAAACCTGAAAGGGTCACTAGCTGGCAGTCATAAACAGTCCTTTAGAAGGCGAGGGGTTGGGTAACTAAGCGGGGTACAGCACCTTAGGTGTCCACACCCCCCAACCCGGATTAGACCCTCGCAGCCTCCCGGCAGGAAGTAGGGACGATGTTTAAGGCAGGGCTTCTGGCCCTGTAAACCAGTCTCCTTGCAGACTCTCTGGCAACCTGCACCCGTGAAGCTTGCTTGGTCTCCGCTCGAAACTCTGAAAACTGGACTTATTCTTTATGAAACCTCTGTACCTCTTCTCTTGAACATAGTGCGTTGTTGGGGCACATACCTATCATAAAATGGAGTCAGATAGTAACGCCGTCTTGGAACGATTGTCCAGGTTATAAACGCGAACAAACCGCACTCGTCACCAGGGCTAGGGTGATCAGGCACCTCCTAGTGACGACCCGACATACCTGTATTGTCTTTTTCATTTTTTTTTTTTATATTTTGTACTATGAGAGAAAACTCTCATTGTTATCACCCGGATCTATCTCGATGTACTCCATCTCTTCCTCGGGTACATCCGCTCATACAGACTCTTTTAAGGGGCAAGAGTAGGGAAATGGCTTGGAAATAGAGGAGGTGGAAGGGGCCGGAATGATAGTGGTGATCTGGGAGATCAGAGGGGGGGAGGGCACTGGTCGGGTTGGGGATTGGGTCATGCGGTGGAAGATCGAAGACCAACAGACGAACGTAAGACGTAGTCTGAGTGTTTGTGGAGGGCTTAGATTTTGTAACATTTGTATTATTTGCTACTGGTGCTTCAAATCTAGCATATAGATTTTTTATGACTACCTGATCTTATGTTTATTGCTGTACCTTTCGATCTGGTTATGCCAAAGAATGGCTTATCAAGATTTTGTGGATTTTGTTGCTTATAAATCTTTTCATTTTATTTCCTTATTTATTATTTTTTTGATAGGACATCAATGGTCTAAACTATTATGTTCACCACCGAGATTAATAGACTTTGCAGTTTTAGTGTATTTGCTCTTTGGTGTTTGTCTTCACCACATTGTGAAAGAATGGTATTTGTTGTGGTAAACTTTAAGATAAGGTAAGAAAAACTAAGATTTTTTAACATCTCATTGGATTACAGCACTCTTACACATTGCTAGCCTACTTTTTCGACTTTGGCTGGAAAATTTAGTTACTATATGAATTGGTACGATTGCCGCTGCCGTTTGACTTTAGTGTAATCCTACTAATGTTTATAATTTTCCAATCAAATTCGGTTACTATTTCATACCTATCCAAGAAACTGCAAATCGTTACATCTAATCACGCCTTTCCTGTAGTTCAAGGTAATGAGCGAAATGAGCTTTAACGTTTACACTTAACTGGCCTGTAAACTGTCTGTAATCCAACAACTGTTTCGTATTGAGACTTTCAATGAGTAAACTCTCACCTCTTAACTTTTTTACTTTTTCACTACATTAACTAAAACGGTTAGGAGCTTATTAATTAGGAAAAAGTTTAAGAAATTGATATCCAACCGTATGACTGTCTCCTTGCAGTAAATTTGTGTTTAATAGTAGATATATTATAGCAGCCGCAAAAACATGATACAAAAGAATAAAATATAGTAATTTTATAATAGCATTATTAGTTAGATATAACTGAATAGAAAAGATCGAAATTGAATTAAGCTCTCAAATTCATTGAGAGCGAGTTTTTTAATCAATTGTTAACTACAGTACAACAATTAAATAAAAAATTTATTTAATATAATCCGGTATGGTCTAATGGCTAGGATACCTGGCTTTCACCCAGGGGGCCCGGGTTCGACTCCCGGTACCGGAAATTTTTTTGTTATCAATGCTTAATGACATATTCTGCTGTCCCATTAATTGTAAATAATAAATAAATGTTCAACGTGATTCAAAGGTCTTTAAAAAAAAATTTTTTCAAGTAATAATCCTTCTTTCACCGCAGTCATCAAAGTGGACTCCGCGACATCTTATGCAATACTGCAGGAACATAATGTGTTATCTAAAATTCTCTGTTTTACCATTAGGAGGAGATTATCCTCCATGCATTATTATAGCTGTTTTATATGTTTTTGTCAAGTAACAATTCGTCTTTCACCACACCTATTTTTTTGACTCTGCATGATTTGACAATTGTGAAATACTGCTGGAACTTAATGTATTTTCTGAAATTCTGTTTTTTTCATAGGGCGCACTTTTTTCTCTGGATGGATTATCCATTTAGTTATCAGATATAGCATCCCATAACCTTCAAAAATAGCTTGATGAGATCGAGTGTTAGTTAGGGCAGATCAATGTTAATGAAGCAAAATGTTCCCACATAACCTTTACCCTCTCCCGTGAGCCCTGTCCACTAGTTTTTTCTTAATTCCATTCCTCTTCTTGTATCCGTGACCGTAAGGTATTAAGGCTTCCCTCTCGATAACTAAAAGGACAAGAACTAAACAGACGCTTTAGACAACTGTACAGACTACTTCAAAGGACATTCCATCTCTCAACAGAAAATAAATTACTAATCTACAAAGTTATACTTAAGTCAATCTGGACATACGGAATAGAGCTATGGGGGACCACAAAAAAGTCGAACATCAAGCGTATCGTTGTAATAAAAAGTTCTGAGAACAATAGTAAATTCCTCTTATTACGTCAGCAACAAAACCCTTCATACTGATCTTAATATACCCTACATTCCAAAACTCATCCCTTCAAAGTTCATGAAATTCCAAAATAACCTACCCAACCACCCTAATCCCTTAGCACAGTCATTGCACTGCGCCACACATCCCTATAATCCTCCTCAGAGACTAAAATGGCAGTGGCCTCGTGACCTGCTATAAATACGTGACAGAGAGCATTCCTGGCAATGGCCAGTTTCTCCAAACATGTCCTGAGCGTCTGTGGATCTCTTGCTCTTGGTCGTATCCGGTGACGCGGCTGACGTAGGAACCTGGGGTATTTTCCAAGACTCCACTTCCTCTTTCGCATGCACGGGGGTGACAACCATGTGGATTTGGGAGGTCTCTGGTTTGTTTGTAAATCCTGTATGAATAAGCGAGCGAATGAGAAATTGTAAATATGGTATGAATGAAAACATTTAACACAATTGCTTATTGCCCAAGAAGGTAGATTATAATTTTATCATAATTATCATCAGTTATTAGAAACATAATCCTTTTTTTGCGTATATGATTTGTCTTTTTTGTTGTTTGTTTCAGTTCCTATATTTTAATTTTTGAGTGTCCATGCCAGGAGTACATTTTTGTTGCAAGTATCATGTTTTTAGAGCTAGATGTTTTTTTTTAAGTATCTGCAGTAGAATTACGTTATTATTGACATCATAGTTAATATGAATGTGAGCACTATGATAATGAGATAATGAGTGTACCTCTTCATCATATACTAATGGTAGTTAATATAAAAATAGTAAATATATGTTTAATGACAATATTGTCATTGTTATACTATTCTACAAGATCAATGTGGACAATTGTTAAAGATCATCTGACTTTAAAACAAATTGAAAATGTTGAGGCAATTTATCCTAAAGCGGCAGACTGAACGACTATTTTGTCAGAGAGAGTACTGCCCAACTGGCTGTAATATATATACGGTCTGCAATAGGACTGCTGCAGGCTTTAGCTTAGCCATGCAGTGACCGGTCGGCAATTCACTCGGCCCGGACAAATGTTTTAATGGATTTTATTCAGTCACCTGTTTTTTTCTCCTTAATAAATGTGGTCGAGACTCAGCTTCAAACCAGTTAGCAAGCCAGTGGGCACTAATGCGTGAGACAAGCAAAAATAAATTATTAAACATTACTGCGAAATTCGATGAAGAAAAAAATTTCGGAGAAGTAACAGAAGAAAATGTTTGAAGGGCAATATAATTTGATTTGTATTTAATATGTAAATACCTAAATTGTTCCTAGCATACAGTCCCTAAGTTAATATTTTTATAAATTTATCTTTTTTATGCAGTAAATAATGTGAAATACCCATATTACAGTGACCACATGGTTCAAAACCTGAAAACTGTTTCTAGCTTGAAGCTTTCTTATCTTCATATCCTCACCATCACCATCCTCACAAGAATCCTAATAAAATCATATCATATTTTATTTTTATTAACGCATCTATCCTATTGTGTAGAATTAAAATGTAATGAACTCCTGAATAAAATTAAAAACTTCTTAAGATCAGAAGAGGCAGAGCTATCTTTTAATTTCTATAAAAGAATTTTTATAAAGTTTTGTCCAGGTTATTCAACTCTTTATCAGTTTAAGGCAGTAGAGAACTTGTTTCACAACAGACTTTATACCATAAGAAATTATTTTATTATAATTCCGTATAGTATGTCTATTTAATAGCTAAAAACTCCATAATGATGAATAAAATATTTGTTCTTTTTGTTTTCCATGATTCACTTTTATTTCGTCTTCCGTTAAAGGAAAATTTTTAAGTGACTATCATAACATGTAAATAAAATATTTAATTATCATAGAATGTGTTAGAAAAATAAAAATGAAGTGGAAATTAGCCCATTTTCGGAGACTCCTCAAGCTCTGGAGAAAAATAATGAAATAGTCAGGAAACGTTTCAACAAAGCTGACTTTCATCTTTCCTATATGTTTTAGTTATTGTAATTTTGACATCCAAACGACATCAAACTTACCAACTTGCTTCATATTTTATGTGCATTATAACATTAAATAACTTTCTATTGTGAATTGCCATTTATTAAGTCAATATCTAAGAAACTTTCCCAATCAATTAAATGTCGTGTGGTACAATTGCTTTGGACATTAACTCATCAGTCATTCTGTACTTAGTTACTGATAACTAATAGGTCCCTTATATTGGTTGGGCGTCAACCGCACCCCTAGTGGGGTTTAGCTTTTTCATACTAGTTTCTCCCTCTCTTAACTGACACTTAACTATTTATTATTAAAACATGGAAAACATAGGTAGATATTTTCTGGGCCGAGAAGAGAGAAACTTCCATTTATTCGTAGTGAAGAAGTTGACACTACAGTGCTAATCAACAGTAATATTATTTGGCTGCCTGACATCTGAATGATTCACTGATGATTTTCTGAAACAGACGATTTAGCCTCATACTGACAATCAAAAATCTCCTAACCTGAAACCACTTCTCCGTTTTATTACTAAATAGAAAAAAATATGAATTTATCCCTGAAACAAAACTCCACGACCGCGGGAAAACTGCTAATAGTAAATGAAAGGTGCTACCTGGAAATGATTCTGGTGGTACTGATAAGGTACACCTCCGTGTTGCTACGAATATATGTAATACATTTTATTATGGCGTATGGACGCTGTATAAAAAAAACAAATTGTAAGTCAAATTTATACAGCTTCTTATTAAACGAGAAGTCCAATTATTAATAACTGGTTATATAACAAATGGTGTGTTATTGGTCGTTTGTTGGCTTAGATCTTAGTAAGTTGTACAACTTCTCTTTTGCTTTATTTTCATGATCATACTTGCACAGTTTTTCCTATTTACACAGCCTTGAGGTTTTATTATTTAAGAAATGTAGAAATATAGAAGAGATGTAAGATGAAAAAGCCATCTAGGCAACTTTGTCTTTCCTGCAAGGGATTGATTTCTGTTTTAAAAGTTTAAAGGTACTACTAATTATTGCATTTAAGTCATTCATCAAAAAAGTGTTTTTCAATAATGAAATCCAATTTAAGTTTCTACTCTTAGGTTCTCCTTACAAAACAACTGTAGATCTTCGGTTGTCTATTGTTGAAACTTTGTAGTTTCTTAACTCCTCGCATAGTTATTGGGTTTGCAAGCTCTCTCAGTTCTTAATTTGTCGTATCCTTATTCATTCCATCAGTCTAATGGATGAGCGGTGGTTTTGGGTAAGCTAATGAGTTTATAAAAGCGTGATGGAATATTTAAGCGTCTTTTTCATATTTCAGTCGAGAGGTTTCATCGTCAAGACGCGACTGAATTTACGGTTGAACGCAAGAATGAGTTCTTTGAGGTATTAGGAATTGATTTATCTGAGGTGCTTTTTATCCCATACACGGAAATTGATCGTTTTAGGTTTGTTGGTCGTGCTGATTAATTTGTTACAATATACACCTGACTATAGTAGGTACATATGTTGGTAATTTAAATCCAAATCTTAACCATAAGATGAAACAGAATTAGTACCTTGGCATGAATAATTACTAGACTTTCATCATTTCATCACTAATTGCCTAGTTAAGGTATAAATATAAATTGATTGTAAGTTTTACAACAACGTTTTGTAATGAAATTATAGATAAATCAGGTTGGATGGCTGGCCTAAAGCAAAACTCATTACTGGCTACTGATCATTTAAAAACCAATATTAATAATAACAGTTAGACTAGAAAATAAAGTAAAAAAATTGAGTTAAAGGTTTTTGAATTCCGTCGTATACTTTAAAGGTTACTAAATCATAACTTGAATAACCAAAAAGATACGAAAGACTTAAAATAATTTTTTTGTAAAATATGGATCTCTTGAACAATGAAAGAATTTTTCAAAATCTATCGTAATTAAAATGAATATTTCGTTAATCAATAACATCAATATCATAGTACTGAAATAAAGACATATAAAAAAGTCCTACTGCAAGCTGATGTCTCTATCTTAGAGAATAATAATGATTGAAACTACTTTATTGTGCTAAAATTACAATCTGCCTTATTAGGCAATAAGTAAAGTAATAAATGACAGAATAATAACTGTACTTAATAATCCATGGATAGATTAGTTCAACCTGATAGCAAGTATTTTCATTCAAAAACTGTTCACCTCTCCAAGGTACTGGGAGACAGCCGATCTTTGTAGATTTGATGCTTAAGTGTGGAAGTTTGATTCGTCTATGATAAAAGCGTGCCAACCAATGATCCCTTAGCAGTCACCCGGAGGTAGCAGGTCCCCCGTGGTGGCCCACAGAGCCCCATATCCGCTAACGGCCAACCGGAAGACCTTCGTTAGGCCGTTTATGAGAGGTTATGACTGGAGCTGCTTCCACTTAGATCCACCGTCCAAGAGCAACAACACAACTTTCCTAATCTCAGGGCTACGACGATCCCCCCTCCCTCCCGCCCTCGCTCCTACCAACTCGTCCACCCATTTCTAAACTTTTTCCCTCACAACTTCGTATTTTCCGAGGAGCTAACTCAAATTTACACCACCGCTTTGGAATCGAATAAATTCCTACTAATTGGGCGACGTTGTAGTTTAAAGTTGTAACGGATTAGCGAATCTTTTGTGTCGCAGGTCGAGCACTGAACTTTTGCTAAGACGGCGCCGGAGGCCCAAGTTCGCTAACTATTGACCCATCGCCAAAAGACGTGGAAATTTATTCATGTTTACCAGCTCTTCAGGATATTTTCAACAGAACGCGCCAATTACAGAAAATCCAATCTTTATTCTGGACAATAAATTAATGTAAAATACAGCAGTGATGAACAGACACTTATCACTCGTAATCCCCCCTAGTTGGCCCAAAAAGATTAGTAGCCTCGTAATTTTTACCAATTAATTGCTATTAATATATTAACAGCTATGAGCTATGCACTAATGGTTTAACTATAGATAAACGGGCGTGGAACGTGATTAAACATAATTTAGAGATATTTTCTGCGGAGGTTTCATAACACCATAAAAAAATATATAAACTAAACAAAATTACCACACAGTATTTTTCAAAAAAAAAAATTCCATAATTTTTAATATTAACAATGCACGAATCACACCAATTGATTGTTCTTAATTTTCAAATTGTTTAAACTGTATTTATCTCTACACCTTCTTTGACAGTCAGTACAAGGTTTGTATCAAATCTTACAGTCTATTAAAGACTTCCCTGATAGGTGATAATGGTGGAATGCACCCAAGTCGGTCTCAGAGGTGCCTGGCGTTTTGTTCTCGCTACCGCACCACTTGGATACATAAGATATATACTTGATGTTTTTAATAGTATGTGAACCACAAAATATATTAATAAATCTTTTTCATCGCTGTAAAATAATGCCAAACTACGGTCAATAGACCATGTTTTCAAGTTCTGCATTGCTTCCAAATACATTGAATCTTCGTCGTAAAGGTTGTCATAGATGTTCTCCCCTATGAAACCTCCTACTACGCATGAAACATATGTACTCATTTTTACAAAAATAATGTTAATCTAAAATGTAACTTGATGTCTGTTTTATTTTTAAAAAAAAATGCCACTTTTTTTTTTGGTTAAAACATGTGAAGCAGCCATGAGGTACAACATGATTGAGTCCCCTTGTGTTGAGAAAAAAGAGAGCGAGAGAGAGAGAGAGAGAGAGAGAGAGAGAGAGAGAGAGAGAGAGAGAGAGAGAGAGAGAGAGAGAGAGAGAGAGAGAGAGAGAGAGAGAGAGTGAGCGAGTGAGAGAGAGAGAGAGAGAGAGAGAGAGAGAGAGAGAGAGAGAGAGAGAGAGCGAGAGAGAGTGAGCGAGTGAGAGAGAGAGAGAGAGAGAGAGAGAGTGAGAGAGAGAGAGAGGGAGTAAGAGAGTGAAGAGAGCACATGTGCCCTGCAAGCTCAAGTTGTAGCAGAGTGGAACCAGCAAGACTACAACTTGTTATTAAACGTGCCTGTTCTGGTAGCCTCGAGTGGGCTAATTACTGTCTGAGATACTTAACTTTTCACTGAGCTCACCCGCACTTGACAGCTCACTCCTTCTGGAGACCTCCCTTAACTGCGCAACTAAACGGTTTCAACTTCTTCAACATTAGTCGTAATCTTTTCCTCACAGTTTTCCCTTTTTGTAACTGGTGATAACTTCCATGTTCATCATTATACAAATATTGTTTTTAAACAATCAATGGTTAGTGGGCACAATTTTTAGCAGGTTTTTTCGCCGACACTAAACCACAGATTCACTTTCACAGTAACTTTTTGTATGTGAACCACAAAACATATTAATTAATCTTTTTTCAACGCTGTAAAATAATAATAAAAGTTAAAATACTTACAAAATTGCTGTTCATGACCCTTGTGGTTGACAAGCCCTTATACAAACAATAAAAAAACTGGGCATTCCTCAAATATTTCATATTGTTAAACTGCGGTTAATAGACCAAGTTTTCAAGTTCAGCATTGCTTCCAAATACATTGAATCTTCGTCATAAAGGTTGTCATAGATGTTCTCCCCTTACTACGCATGAAACATATGCACTCAATTTTACCAAAATAATGTTAATCTAAAATGTAACTTGATATGATGTAACTAAGGCTGGAAAATCGTAAATTATTAATATCCCGAGAGATTTTCACTTTAACTTTTTTAGACTAACCCAAATATCACGCCATTCATTCTTTAAAAAAATTACCTTTAACTGTACGGGTAAAAAGGTATCTGAAATACTTGTAGTTGGTATTGATAATCACCTTGCTCTTTATGAAACAAGATCATTCCTGGATTCTCGTTGGAAAAAGGGGCCTTTCGTTAATCAAAAAATCAGCAACACTATGAAAAAAATGGATAACTGAATCAATGGCATTGTTAATAGGCCACAAATTTCGTGATTTTAACTTGGCCAGCCAGTACTAATAAGTATAACTAGTAGTGATGACGTAGACGTAAAGAAATTTTTTTGTCCAAGCTAGAGCCCAAAAAAAAAAGAAGTAGGAAAAATTCAGACAATCCCAACTGTATACAGCGTCATTAATACCGAAGGCTACATGAAGGAACTAGCATTACCATCACAGGTGAACATACTGGAATATTGATGAAAGAACTAGTTTTATAAACATAGCAACCATAGATATTTGCTCACTAGTTCCTTTCCCAAAACATATTCATGGGTTCTTGGAACCTTAGCCCCATCCTTTCTCTACTGCTGGAGAGATAATCAGTGAAAACAGGAATCATCTGAGTCCATTGAATGCTGACATGAGTTTTTTTTATTATATTAGCCTTTGGTTACAAGGGTGGGATAATTTCTACTTTTTAGTTTTATCTACGAGGTTTTGTGCTTTGGTTTTATGTTGAAATGAAAATGGGTAATGGTATTATTTTTCCCCTCACTTTTGAATTATTATTTAATTTGAATTATTTTTGTTTTTATAATTCTAACTTAGCTCCCTTCTTTAGTTTTACTAGGTAGCATATGATAACAAACTTCCTTAGCCAATTAGTTATCTCTATTTCCAACCCTCGGGAAACTTCAGCCTAGGATATTCTTAAGTCTCTATCACTGGGCTTAACGTCCCATCTGTCCCACCGATTATATTTCATCTGAACCATAGGACGGTCCTAAGCAGCTTACTGTTTGCAGTTGTACTTTATTCCAATATCCCCTCAAATATGATCATGTTACGAACAGAAAAGATCTTGTCCCCAAGACTTAGTGCTCTATACCGTCCCACATTATATTCGTCAGCAGCAGCCCAACAAGCGTCACAGTACTCCTTGGGATATCCCCCAAGGAAAACGTATGGCCATTCATATGCTCTTTGCTGCCTTCGAACCAAAACTTTGTTATCTCCCCCCTCCAAGAAGTTGACAAAGAACAATAATCGTCTGACATAAATTATTAAATGAAACAAATAAATGATGAATATACATAATGGTGTGAATATTTGACAATTATCAAGTTTAGTTATTTTTCACAAAAAAATACCTATGAGAATAGAATTATACTGGATCATGCTGTATGAATGAAGAATTGTAAATATGATATGAATAAGAACATTGACCACGATTACTTATTGCCTAATAAGGCATATTATAATTTGATCACAGTAAAGATTTGATTCGTAGTAAAATCAGTATAGTATATGGTAGTTGATGATTCTAATAAACACAATTAATATGTAATAACAATAACAATAAATAACAGTGTGAAAACCAAAAAGAAACGTTCTTACTCGAATTTTTCCTGTTGAAAACCCATTTTTTCTTGGTTTGATTTGGTTTGACAAATATTAACTGGAACTGGAACAAAATAGTTTCAAATTTTCAATCTCATTGAACCTTCCCACCTCATAAGTTGGTGTTGAAGAAGAGGTTGTAGTTTTGTAAAATGCAATGGACATTAGTTGAGAAATACTTCATGGTTAAAATAGGACAAAAGTATGATACCTTCCCAAAAATATATATTTCGTCCAAAACTGCAAAATCCAGCTATCACACCTTAGTTAATTATAACCACGACCAACACCCCCATTCATGCAAAGAAAAGCTATAGCTAGTAATAGTAAGAAAAATAAGAACATTGTGTTATAGCTATGGCTGACTGTTAGGCAACACAAAACAGGTATATGTTTATGTAATTGTGATCAAAGGTATTTAAGAAAGCCATACAGCAATACGAGTACTTATCCGGCATTGATACAATTACTGTCTGAGCTGAGAAGAATTATGATTTATTTGAATGCCATGTTTTAGCCATTTTTGACTATTTCAAACCAAAAAGCAGGAAATTTTGGAGCCGGAAAAATATAAATGTCTGCGGTCGCAGAAATAGATTTTATGAAGAAATTGAATAGGTTAAAGAAATTATATAGTTTACTAAATGTCACGTAAACCAGATAATTTGAAATAAAATTATTAATCCTGCTAGTAACTAAGATAAACTGCCTAAATCAAAAGCGTACAGTCTTCAGTCGTTCCAGAGTCTCAAGATTATGGAAGTACGGGGGTTGAAGTTAGAAATAAAAAATAGCCCCTGCAACATGAAGGCTTTTGGTGAGCAACAAGTTGGCTGCACGTGCCGCAGCCGGAGCATTCGTTCTCCAGCCTCGTGTGCCGCAAATTTCTTCTGTCCGATTTAACACCTACACACCCCATAGGAGTAAAACTGTCAAAAATAACTTTTTATTAATTTCTCCAGACAGTATCTCTGAATGAATTACGCTTATTTGTGTATGTATTATTGTATGAATGAGCGAGTGAATGATGAACTGTAAATATTGTATGAATGAGAGCATATATCTTAATTACTTATTGCCTTATAAAGGCAGATTGTAAATATTGCACAATAAAGGAATTACTAATAATAAAAAAATATTTGTGTATGTACGCTAATTTTAATATAACATATATTTACGAGGGTGGTATATATTGTGTACAAGGGTGGTCTGAAAAGTTTCCGATCTAACAAAGCTTTTATTTATTTTATTATCATCTTCATGTTGAGGTCGGAAACTTTTCAGCCCACCTGTGTATGTGTATACATGTAATGTTTTAATTATACAATGAACCCTAAGAAAAATATTGAAACTAAACAAATATTGGCACATGAAGCAATACATTGTACAAACAATGAACTAACTAATATATTATCATACTTTTTTTTTTTTTTAAACGTATTTTAGTTAATCTTTTTGTATTTAGTAATAACTTTTTCTGATGTGACTCTCATCCAAATACTCCAATTAAATACCGTTCCTTTATATTTGTAATACTGAATGCAATAACAAAATTTTAATAAACTGTTGTTTGCATCGTGTTTACACTGCCGATTTTTTAATGGTTTTTTTTATATAATTTCCAAATAATGATAATTAGTTAAAGCTTATTAATCAATAATTGACAAACAAATTTAAAATGGAGGAAAGAATTTAATGGTTATTAAAAAGGTGCTATTAAAGTTTCAGATATTATTAAGAAGTTATAATATGCTTACCCATTATATATGAGAAAAGATCTCATTTCCTAACAAAATTTAAGTGGGTTGAGGGGATAAGGATTCTTAAGATAATAGAAGGGTAATTAGAAAGCCCCATTAATTAGCTAATTGACTAATTGATCTCGATCGAAAATTTTAATAATCTAGCCCCAATATACAATTCAGGCAACCACATACCTCCGGAGATTTTACTAATACACTACTGTTTACATCTTTACAGCATTAATTAATAACGTGTAATTATAACCCAAACGGGTTTAAGAAAGACAGCCATAACAAACAAATACTTTATTTCCATCTAATACTTTTTTTTTCGTAAACGTGTAAATAAATTAAAAATCATTCAAGAGATACTTATGACACATAAATTATTAATCTATGTATATAAGTACTATTCCTAGGGGGTGTAAAATACGGTGAATCCACCTGACATTTTGTGGAAAGGGGATAGAGCTACTATTCTTATTTTGCCTGAGAACAGAGGCTTGGGGGACACCGTTAAAACAGTGGGCGTGTGAGCCCTTTGTTTGTAGCTATCTTGTAGATGTGTATCATTGAGTGTTTAAAAAGTAGAGTGAGTATAAATAGGATCCACTATAATAATAAAGGTCAGGGTATGCATATTATTGTTTTAAATCATAAGCTTACATTTTATTTTAATCTGGATTGGTTCTCCTGGCTTTGTGAGTTCATTCATTTATGTTTATTTGTTGGTTCAGTCATTTATGTTTATTTATTGCTTAGGACTATAAATAGTGTTGTGTACTAGAGTAAAGAGATGCCATGTTACACAGAAGAAATGCTGGCCAGATAATTGTAAATAATAAGTACTCATATTTCTTACTCCCCTACCCCATATCCGTTGTAATAAAGTATTTGTATATAAAATTTACAAATGGTTTCCCTATTATTTTATTAATAATATTATACCTATGGAGTGTTTTAACTCCAAGTATACCTTAAGGGTTGTAATTTAATGCATAATACATTTAGAGTTAAGTAGACTTTTTAAGTTGAGTTATTCTTCTCGGCCAACTCAGTGGGACATGGTACCAGTACCATTTCAGTATATTTAGTAGTTTATTATGTTGTTTCGATGGCCCTGGTTCAGTTCAATAGATATAAATGAATAATAAATAAAATAACTCATTGTTATTATCATGAAGAAGAAAGTTACAGTTATGTGAAAAAGTCACTGTCAAATTTGTTTATGACTTGAAAGGATGCAGCCTTTGGGGCAGGTAACAAACATTCGTTGACAAAGCGAGTAAGACCCCTTGGACTGGCCATTATTTATCTAGATCTTAGCAGGCTGTCCTAGAGACAACACATATTTCTCTAATGCTCAAGTTAGATAGTATTGTCTAAGAAAGTGGTTTCAGGTATCATAATTTCTTTCTTTATCCATGAAATCCCTCTCCTAAATATCAATTTTATCCATAATGGCCACAAGTAGAAGATTCGGTCGGATCTAAGGTAAGGTAAGCCACTTAATTTAGTTGTCTTAACTTGTTTGATTGTTGTATCGAAGCATTTTGGAAAATTACTCCCCGAACTAGTCTCGTACTAACCCTAATTGACCGATTTAAACTATTTCAAATTCATATAATCATATTATGTAAACCACCAATATTGATTAAGATAGGTATACATGAAGGTTTATGAAGCTTTCAAAGGTAAGACCTAGAGCTCTGCTATTACAGCCAAGCAAGGATATGACGATGACTGGCACGGACAAGACAATAAACGGAAAGGGCATGCCCGGGGCAGGGAGCCCATAAGATGGGAAATGGAAATGCAGTGGCTCCGTGAAATAACCAGCGGAGGGTTATTGGCAAACTCTCAAGTTGAATAAGAGACATGGTGGCCGTATTCCCCATCGGCCAGGAATTGGGTTTACGGCGGCCGCCCTTTGAGGAACAGTGCCCTTCCTTGACAGATCTCCGGCTCGCTGGGGAAATGTCCCACCTCCCAGGGGTCAGTCTCCACCTGTCATACACTGTGCTTCTAGCTCTTGTCTATCCTTGTACAGTGCCCCAGCCTTCCCTTACCAGATCAGAAACTTTTCTACAGAATAGATAGAACATCTGATTCATATTTCGGTAGCCATATAATAATAAATTCACAACTATTCCAGAACAGACCTAAAATAATTATAAGAGAGAATGGGAGTTCGGAGCCAATAAATAATAGCCGGACAATACACGGGAAACATGCAAAATCCTTTTTTTATTAGATGTGGCACGAATTATGTTTATCATTGGAAAATTATAAGATATTAAACAAAACTTCTAGAATTAATTCACTTTAAATTAATTTGAAACCTATGAAATATAATTTTATATTATATTCCTTTATTGTGCTATAATTACATTAAATTTAAGTTTGTATTAGACAGCAACGATTTTCTTGTACCGTCTAGAAAGCCTTCCGTATCGACTTATTATTTTCCTCTAAGGTTTCCGTTAGGCCATACACGCAAATGGAAATGACTAATCACAACCATGGATTATAACTTTAAGTATTGTACTTGTTGTCTGGTAATAAGAAACATTGTTTCGTCTCATTTAGATATAACACAAATTTTCACCACGCAAATGTGACTTAGCCTAGTTCTCCTTCCTCACTCTAATTGCCGTCAAGAAATCAGACACATGGGATGAAGGGGCTACTTGGCGCGGTGTTGTTACATACGGCCGAGTGGGAGACTAATCAATAATTATTGTTTAATGATTGACAATATTGAATTAAAGGGATGTTGGGAATAGAAGAGAAGTAGTACACAGAGCGGCGATAGGGCTTCACGTGTGTGGCGGGTTCCCTCGCTTCTAATTTCATGATTGCCACTTAAGTTCTTGATGCGGCTAAGTCTCGAACGCCCCTCTTCTTAGTTCTTGTAGAGCATTCGATAGAACTATTTTCTGTCCTCCCTTGCTCGGCCCTGCTTTACTTTTTTTTGTCATGGACTCGTGTTATTATATCGTGTATATTTCCACAAATTATTTATCTAATCTGGTTCCAACTGCCTGTGCAAATAACTTATTTATCAACGGCCCTGTAAATAAACAATTATTCTCCTCTACAATTTACAGGAACTTGCATGTAAGAAATAATATATGACCGAAACATGTTTACAATTCTATTCTTATGTTCATCCGCCCTACATCCTTTGCATCTAGTCACATTATTTGTCCTATTATGTCAATGTTCCAATGGATGTGGTTGCACTAAACTAAAGCAGGGTTATTAGGACAAAGACTCAAGGCTGATCAAGAGCAGTCAACTTTATTCCACTGGGAATACATTCCCAATATTTTCCCGGCAACCACTTACCCTGATAAAAACGAAAAACAATAAAAGTGTGTCAGTCAGTTGAACCGTCGGGATTGGGAGGCCCCTGAATGGGAGAGCAAGAGTGAGAAGGGGATATGCGCGCAGGGTGTATGTATAGAAATTGAGTTCCCCCTTCTTTTGAATAGCGTCCCTCTGGCCGCCCTGGAGCCCAAATAGAATCAGATTCGTATTGATTCTTGATTGTTGCTGTATTTCCTCTTAAAATAACTTCAAATCTATAACAGCGAAAATCTCATTTTAGGAGAAGCCTAGTTTGGGGTTGACACATCGATAAATGGCCTGTGATGTCCAGCCAAGTGGAAGTGAAAGATAAAGTTTCTGGTTCATGGGATTCTTCTTTTTTTATACCTATGTTACAGGACAACTGCGATAAGCAGTCTTCTATGTACTCCGGTAGTGCTTAGTAAATCTAAAAAAAAAGTAAATAGACTGTCTAAATAAATTGTCGCTTTGTAAAATTTTAAAAATATACAATGAAATGTTAAAAATTATAATTTTTATGTAATTATTTTTAGTGGTGGTACCCCACCATTTTGAATAATTATTAGCGAAAAATAGTTTATGCTAACTAGCCCAGAGTTTGAACCCATTACCTCTCCGTGGTTATGGTCTCGTCGCTAGGAATAGCTCATTTTGGTGGAGTATATCCAGTCGGGAGATTGGAATGGTCATGGATTCGACCATCGGGTCCAGTCAGGATATTTTTTTGTCTCGCTAATAATTAGTAATCATCAATTCCATGGTTTCTTGTTTTTTCTAAGCCAAAAACCTATTTCCGTCCGTCTGATCTGTGAATCTCCGGTTTATAACATTATAAGACATAATTAAAGATTATAGTTTAATAACTTAGCATCTTCATCATCAATTAATTAATTACTTGTTACATGTAAATATTTTCGTAGCATATTAAGTAGGGTATCAAATAAAAAAACTTGGTTTCCTGATGGGTAATAGGTATCGGATGTTGACGTTTTAAAATAACAATTTTTGAAAGTGTTGGATTTAGTAGTACGATCGTTGAAAGTTATTATTGATAGAGGGCAGCTCTAAATGACCTCTATAGATACAATTTATGCCTTATAAGTTGTTTTATTTTTCTAATATCGACTATAGCTATTAAAACTTAAATCCCGGTTAGTAGTAGAGTAACTTCAAGACGCGAGACACAAACAGAACTTGGGAAGTATGAAGGCCATCCTAGAGGTATATGAGATTGTCCGTTAAATAGCATTTACATTATACATCTCTAAGTATCTGCTTCAAAGTCAACTGATTTGTCTTAAAATGTTTCACATTTTTTTCTGGGCATGCTAATGGGCTAGACTCAAAGGGAAAATCCAAATTTCATGAAGTCAGTTACCTTTCCTCTCCCTATTTTAAATTTATGTTAGTACGTTGTACGAGAGGAGGTTTAAATGGAACCAATCCAAAATTTTAAAAGGAATTCAACCACATCCCACATTGAAACCCATACTTTTTGCATAAGATTCAATAAAGGATATGGATGATGATCGCGTCTTCTTACACGCTGAGCTTTGACTACTATTTTTTTCAAGATCGAGCTCAGATGCTGAATAAGGTATAAAACTCCGATTTCCTTTCATAGTTGAGGACATATTAAGGGTAACAACGGAAAATCAAAAAAAAAATTTTTTTAAACCTAACAGCAGCCATTTGGTATACACTAATATACAATATACACTAGTATACCAAATACAATCTAGGGTAGTATTGGCAGCGGCAAAGTTGCCATCGTCCAAGCCAGGGTCAATAGTTTATTTTTCAATATTTCATTATTTGTACTTTCTGAAAAGACGTATTTGTATTTTTTAGCAGTATTTATATTTATAATTAATGTAAGTATTTATAAAATAAGGTCCGTACCTGGTCGAAATATGGTCCCTCGAAATATTGTTTATATCTGTTTTGTTTTTTTGATATATGTTTCGCAAATATAATCTAAAATATAAATAAATTACTACAAAAAGCGTTGCTTAAAATTGATAATTATTTGTATCGGCAGTATTACGTGTTATATTTGTTAACTTAAAAAAAACTCAAAAAGTTAAATTTACAAATATATGTATTTTCAATAACAGATCTCTACTCACTGGAGAATGGTCTTGGTCTCTGAACACATGTCGGTTGACGAACGCAGAACTAACATGGAGGAAAAGGAAACAGATGTCAATAGCAAACATGGAGACGCATTAGCCAAACATACAGCTGCGGCGGAAAGTAGATTGCGAACTGGGAGTGGAGATATTGCCAGCCAGGGATGGCGGGGGCAGGGATAAATTGTTCCTGAATGAGACAATTGATGAGGCTAAGTTGGCAGGACCGTCAGGGACGAAATGAATACAAATGCTGGGAGAGAGTTATGTGTTTGATAGAGATTAATCGGAAGTATAACTGCGCTTAGTATGCGTGAGTGTGTGTGTGGTAGGGGGAGGGGGAGGTTGTGTCTGATTGTGTAGCATTAGGTTCAGAGCTGGCTGGAACCGTAAAACTCAAATCTCTTCGTGATCAATTTTCATCTCACGTTAATTTGTCCGTCTTTTTTTGTCTTTTTTAAGTTGCATTTATAGGAATTTTGCTGAACTTAAGAATCCTCATGTTTCCGATATATACCACTTCTGTGTAGTGGCTAAGCAAGTGCTGACTCGTTATAATAACAATTTGTGAAAACAATTATCACGGTACCTTCATTCACGGTAGACAATTGGGCAAAAATTCGACAATGGATAGATTGGCAGTGAACGTTTTCCCTATTCACATAGCATTTGGCACTAATAATTACAAGTCAGTACGTTTAGATGCACATTGATAAGTCAGGATTTACTGTAAGTATTCAGCAAAGTTTGTGAAACTGAACATTATTGTATATCGTGCAGTTAGTGGAAAAGATTGTTGTGGCTTACAACAACCAACCGGAGTATATGACTATCAAGTTATCTATGAACTTGAATTTATTCAATCAAAGTAATGTATTATTGCTCAGTAATAACAAAACCATATGTATAATAACAATAAAAATCAACAATCAAAATGATTCCATAAGGAAAGTGTCTGAAGAACTATCTATCTAACTATATTTAAGACATATAATATTGACACGATCATAAGCTGATACCTTTAGAGGTAACATAAATTATTTTTTATGAGGCCTACTTTTATCGTCTAAATTTCTATAAATAAGACAGTTATAAAAAAAAATTAATTTTATTCCATTATTTCAGGACTGATTGGTAATGGTCGAAAAGGACAAATGTAAATTCTGGTCTAATTTTGATCCAGACTCAGACACGTTATAATTTTTTTTAATCTTATATATCGATTGACAAAATAGTTTAAATGAAACTAAACTGAGGGATTGAAACATGACCTAGTGGCTGTTACCTTATGATATTACGGTATTTTCAGCTTCACTTTATTAACATTTATCTATGAATGATACAAACATTAGTACTTATAAACTTAATATTTCATTAAGCCTTCATTAATATTGGAACCACAATGTTGAGAGTTAATAGCTGTCAATAAGTTAAGAATAATCAAGCGAGGCAGAGGAAGAGTATTTAGATATTGAAAAATAAAGTAAATTTATTGTGGCCTATAGTGAATTAAAAGAGGTTGGGGATTGAATGATTGATGATGCTAGAAATACGCCTCCCCCCTCTCCACAACCTATCCCAAATTACTCTCTAAAATATTTCCCACCACTCAACTCTCTCCTGTTTGCCCAAGATTCCCTACAGCACACATAAATCAGCTGGTAACACTTTTCCAAGGCCACTAAACACAATTTAATTCAACAGTAATTATTGGCACAAGCACACCTCTGGGTGTTTCCATAAACCACAAAATCAATATACAATGACTGCGATGGCTGATCACGTAATTTTTTAAAGGAATCATTATTATAAATTCTTCACTGAAAAATAACTTACAATTTAAAATCCATCGCTTTTTATATGCATGTACTATAATGTGAACAAAAACCAGAAATAAAAGAGAAACATGTCCCATCCCAGTCATGTTTCCTCCATACGAAGTCCAATCTGCTGCAATAAACACTGAAGAGTAAATGAGAATTGTGTATCTACAATGTATGTAATAAATGTTACATTTAGATATTTATTGTGGGTATAAAACCTTTAACCTTCCTTTTCCTCCCACGTTATCAGCTGAAATTAATTTTTTATGTATTATTGGTGGACGCAATTGTGTTCTCACCTAGAATAAAGGCAAGGTGGATGTACAAATCCCGATGAGGGAGACTTCTGGCAGACCCATGAAACTATATAATTATTTTATAGAAAAACATGGATGTGCAAGAAGATCCTCCATTGGTGAAACGAAAAACTTGCGAGGGTTAGAGAACGCTGTAACAGATGGTGTGAGGATTCTCTTCCGTGGTAAGCAGCACAAAAGAGTTTGTTACATAAGAAGAAGAAGATAAGTGATCTAAAAATGTTGTCTCTGCTTTTCTATTCACATTCTTCTGTTCTTGGCAGAATGTGGTATCCTGTACATACCGAACATTCTAGAGGTTCTTTTCGTATTTAGCTGGGTGGTCTGATCCTTTTAGGCCGACCCTGAGCCAAAAATACATGTTTACAAAACTATTCAAACTTTTAATTGCTGACTTTAATTTATAGTCTTTTTTTATAAGAAAATATTTTATAACGGAATACAGTTGTTATTAACATTACGATACAATGTCCAAGGTTAATATAATATAATTAAAAATTACTAATACTATAGCTTATTGAGCACAAAAGGTTTCGTTTCAAATATCTGTCGACGACCCATAACCAGCCATAGTGGTGAAGTTGTTAATTTTCACACATTAATCTCTACGTTTTTCCGGTTTAGAACCAAGAACATTTAGTATATATAATATTACACAAAGCACAAAGTTTGTTGACAGGATGTCATTGAGACGAGGCAGTAAACGATTGTCCACTCTGCCACACACTACCTATTCCAAAAACATGCATCCACTATAATATGTATGCAGTTTTTTTTTCAACCGAAGGGTAGTAATGAAACTAACCGAGACTTTTTTTTTTTTTTTTTTTTTTTCTTAGCTCTCAAACTTATAAAATAGGATGTGGGAAAATTACTTTGGGCTAATGAGTGCCTTTCACTAAGGGGAGTCCCCCATTTGAAGGATGTATGAGAATGATATAGGGTGGGGTATGCCTAAAGGAGGCGGGTGGAATCAGGAAGGTAGTGAGAGTCTACCGAGGGTGGAGCCTAGGGGTACCTAGGCAAGGGTTTGTAGTCGGCCAGGTCAAGCCTGGCCAGCCCCAGCAGGGGCCTGAAATAAGTCGGCCTCTCGGCCGGAAGGTCGACCCTGCTTAAACAGGTAGATGGGGTCTTGTAGCTTCGGAGATCGGCCTCGATCTCTCGGCTGGGTGTAGATCTTCAGTTTCCGTCAGGGGGCTAGGGTTCGATCACGTCCATCTGTCTCCAGGCTTCGGCGGTCCAGCAGTGCTTCCATCTGACGGGCATTGGTGGTGGTTGAAGGTCGGAGAATAGTGGGTTGTGGCTGTGTCGGAGTGAGTCGAAAAATTTGATGTGTCTTCTCTTGATGAAATCTTGAATGGTGAGGACTTCAAATTTTTTATGCATCTCGTCCGCCTTCATTCGGTCGAACGGGGTATGTTTGAGGGAGGTGCGGAGAACTCTGTTCTGAAATTGCTGGAGCGTTTTGAGAGTGTTAGGAGTACTAGAGACTTGTACTACCTGAACTGCGTTAAATGCTAAATCATCGGTCTCTAGTCATCGTATTTTGCGGGAACGACGTCAGACCTTAATGCTGACATGTTAATAGACTTTCCTTATATATTTGTTTATTTCCTCATCTTGTAATTTGAAACAAACTAGAGATCGGCACATCTCTTCTGATATTTTGACATACTTATCTTTTCTTCGGTAAAATAGTTTCTCATGCAGTTTAATTAAATTTCTTGACTCTCCAAACGATCAAAAACATTTACCGTTATAATAAACACATATTCTGGGTACAGGTAGATGTGAAGTAAAGAACCTTCGGAACATACTTTTCCGTAAGCTACTTATTAATTACCACTGGAAGATAAGCATTTTTAGAAATAATAGTTTTCTTTCTATGTTACATCTGATAAATTTGAGCTTATCAATTACAATGAGTATCATCAATAACATCTTTGGTAGCAGTTACTAGTTGATATATAGTTTTTGGATTTGAGAAGATTAGCAATTTATTAAACTAGTTCGATTTTCAGCCAGTGAGAAAGTTTTCCTACTTCTCGTTTTTAATATCCATAGAATCTAACGAGCTAATAAAGGAATAGCAAAGTGATACTGAGAGAATGAATTGAAAAGTTTGTTCCTTAAACAATTTGAAGAGAGACAACAAGTAATTGTTTTAATAGTTTAAACATATCCCTCTATATAATTTTTGAAGCGGTAATGAAAGCTCTAGGGCAAAGTGTAGGATATAATTTCTCTCCTTTCTTTTTTAAATTAGCTATTAACTGTTTTCGCCAACAATGAAATAAATTAAAACTTACCAACATTTTGAAGGATGGCTAGGAAAACATAAGTGGTACTAATATGTTCAATAAAGTCATTATATTAAACCAATGTGTTTTTTTTTCAAGACCTGTTGGTCGTTGTAATTCTCTCTCTCTCTCTCTCTCTCTCTCTCTCTCTCTCTCTCTCTCTCTCTCTCTCTCTCTCTCTCTCTCTCTCTCTCTCTCTCTCTCTCTCTCTCTCTCTCTCTCTCTCTCTCTCTCTCTCTCTCTCTCTCTCTCTCTCTCTCTTCCCCCCCTCTACATCATCTACCCCAAATCACCTGTTTTGCCAGAAGTATAGTTCTGTACCTGTTTTATTTTGTTTCATGACTTTCCTCTGGCTAAATAAATAAACACATGGCATGCTTCAGCAAGGAGGCAATGGCGTTTGAATGTTGTCACCACAGTTGGAAGGTGGCGATTAGGTATGTATTCATTTATTTAACACTAGACTTTCCCTCTCATCCTTATATAACGTTTTGTTAACTAGACTGAGCACTCTTTACTCATGTCAAAAGAAGACAAGACCTTAGGGTATGGGGTAATACCCTTAAGGAGCCGAGGATTTGATCCGGGTACCCACAATGAGATGTGAGTATGATAACCACTAGATTATCGGTTGGAAAAATTATTTCTCTATCAAGGTAAATACAATATGACCTTGAAAAAAAAAAATAGGTAACTTTAAATTTGGAAACAAAATTAGAAGTTACAAAAGACAACCCCGTTTCCTAAGTTTCAAGGTACCTTGCTAAAAATATATTTAAAATTTTATTTAAAGTTTTAATGGTTTTCCAGATTGAGTTGTAAAGGAATGAACGCTAAGAATATCACAGATATTTCAAAAAAATAAAGTTTTGAAACCAAACACCCTTAACATTTAAGTTTAAATCCCTATTCAACTCTCGGAGTAAAATGTCCAGTCTTTCTGAGCTTTACAAACCTTTCGTACTAACTAAGAATTCTTCCTACCTAAAATCCGCAATGCTTCCTCCTTGCGTTCTTTTAAAACCCTTTCCAATACGTCCTTACCAAGCTAGCAAACCTTTTAACTTTTTTTTTTTCATTATTATAACTTATCTTTGTATTTAAATAGATCCGTTGATACTTTCTTTTTTAAGGGTTACTCTTAATTTATTTATTTTATTTCCCTATGTGATGTAATGTTTCTTTTTCTTTTCTGGAACTAGCTCTCAGATTTTTTTTTTATATCAGATTTTTATATCTGTTATAGCACTTATAGTACTTATGACATGTGCACAGACAAACAAAATACGATTCCCAAGCTCCTGTCACGAAGTTAAGCTTTTTTTTCTTTTTCAGCAAAGAACTGAGGTCTTGTTCTTGAAGAGCTAGTGGAAGAACAAACCTTCTATAGGTAGGGAGGCAAACATGGTTCCATTAATGCAAGCCTTAGCCCGGGGCGAACGGCCACTTAGGCTGATCAATAATCCATCCTGGTGTTTGCTGTTTATCGGCAAATATTTGTAGCCGGCTTACAGCGGTCGATCCTATGGTCGGCTGGTCCATTAGAGGAAAAAAGAAAGGAGTTCGTCCGGAGTATGGGGGCTTTGGGGAAGGTGTGCGGTGTCTACAGGGCATGCTCCGGCACTAATACCAGGGATGAGCAGTGCGAATAGCGGAACAAAATGAAAAATAACAGGCCATATTTTACATGTTCTCAAAAAAAAAGAAAAAAGTGTTGTCATAACATTCTCCATAAGAAAATATAATCATTTATCGTTGAAAGCGTTGCAAAGAAAAAATTTTACAGACCTTAGTTGCTGGAATCACAATCAACTGAATGGGCGACACAATTTTATTTTACTCAAGTTAGCATAAGGCGTATTCTTTTCATGATAAACTTTAACGTATGTGTTGTGACCACCTCTTAATTATGAATAATTATAAGTTCCCCTCTTCTCGTATCAGACCTTGTATATCTATGTCATCAAATGAATATCAGGAAATATGCATCTATTTTTCATTATGTTTAATAAAGGTTATGACGTCAGTGAGAGTGGGGGGAACTGCCGTAAGTGGGGACTTATTCCCACCCTATTGGCTGGCCTCCTATATAAACCCCGGCATCAGAGAGAATTAACATACCGGGAATGCCCGGAACAACTGTATTCAATTCTGGCTAGCTTCCTGATAAACAGATCGTTGCTGGTACGGGTGGGTAAAAGCTTCTCCGAAGCTGTGCCACTGACCTGTGGAGTACCCCAAGGAGCCGTCTTATCTCCTGTACTATTCAACGTATATACGTCTGAGATTGTTGGAGCCCGTTACAAAAATACCACAGTTACTGCTTTCGCAGATGACATAGCGGTGTACAGTAGCAGCATGAGTGCCAAGGTAGCTCTAAGACAGGCTGAAGTAGCCTGTCACTAGATCAGTGAGAGATTGGGGAGACTCAATATCTCTGTAAACGCGGGTAAGACTGACTGCGTAATTTTCTCTTTCAAAAAGGGAAAAAGCCAACTACCTACTAGTTACATAGTAGGAACGGAGGAAAATTTACCAGCCAACAACCTAGTATATCTGGGAATTAAAATGGACAGACACCTCCATTTTACGAAGAAGTTGAAGCAAACACGCACGAAGTCTTACCGGCTTACGCACTTCCCCCCATCTATCACTGCGTCTCAAGCTACTGATCTACAAGAGTATACTCAGGCCTACTCTGCTGTATGGTGCACCGCTTTTTCTTTATCTGACGTAAACAACAGCTCGGCGACTCCAATAATTCCAAAACGGTATACTGATGAAAGTGGTCAGAGGTACTTCATTCGAGAAGCGGAGCAACAGTGAGCTTCACGAGATCTTTGAGCTGCCTACGGTGGATGAATTTATCCAACGTAGACGTATCAAACTTTTTGACTCCCTGCAATACTTGACACGCCCGGTGTTTAACACGATAACCCCCGCTATGTTCCCCCATTGATGGCAGGACGCTGTCGCGGCTGGAACGTTTTAGTCTTAGGTTCTAGGTTTAGGTTTTGGTGTTAGTGTTTTCCACGGTTGCAAGCTGAAGGTGAGCCTCATCGCCTAGTGAGTGTATGTGTATTGGACTTATTAACAACAATCTGAAAGTATTATATTTTATGCACTCCTCCAAATGCAGCACAAGGAGACAGCTGTGATGCCAAATTTATTTATTTATTTTTGTCATTGTATATGTATTATCAATAAAGTGGTTTGAAAAAAAGAATAAATGTAACGAACCGGACCGTCACTTGGAACACTACTCTCTCCTCTCTCACTACACAGGAACTTGCATCTCTGCCTTCGTCTCACTAAAACTAGCACCTCCTTGGGAGAGACCTCTCCCTCGCAGACGACGGTTGCCGTGGCCCTACAAACTTACCAGTAGCGTTTCCCACGTCAATCCAGTCTGCTTCTCTCCGGTTCCCACTCGCCTTTGGGATGGGGGGTTTTTCACCTACCCTTAGATACCGAGTGTGAATTTGTGGTCATTCCAAGACCACATAAACTACCTATAAACCTACCCTGTACCTCTTCTCCTGAACATAGTGCATTGTCGGGGCACACACCTTCTAAAGATCTTATGGAGTCAAATCAAAGCGAATTGGGCTGCCCTCCGACTAAGCCGGCAGCCAGGGTGAAAGACCATAGGTCCACCCGTTCTTTCTCTTTCTTGGCACTCGCCGGACGGTGGCTAAGAAGTTTAAAGGCGACAGTATGTTAAGTTAGTAAATGTTTTAGTATGTTTATATACATCCATTTATAAGTTTTCAAGTTTCTTAGGTGCCAGTAGATGACTATTGTGGTTGGGATAATCAAAAGATAATGGACTTTATTTTTATTGTCTAACTAGTAGTTAAGATGATCAATACCTTAAACCGTCTTTCCATATTCAATCTTCAATCCACTACCTGCCTAGCTTATAAACTTAACAGCAGTAAAAAATTGGTAATGGAACCTTTACGAGGATGGTAACTAAAATTATATTGAAAATCGCCAAATCTACTCTACTTTGGCATTGCAATGCTAACGACTCCTATTCCGTCCTGTTTATATGTATCTGTCGATCTAACTGCCATGAAGTTACCTTTTGGCTTATTTTCCTTCACATCGCGTACTCCTTTTCCAGTTCACTCTCCCATCACGTTCTGTTACTGCCACAGGGAACTACGATCCGTGACATAAATTTGTTCTCCTCGCTTCCTCCCACTTTTTATCCACCCGTTGCTCATGATAACAGAATAGGTCAAAAGTATCGCCATGTCAAGTCAAATTTTGTGTTTCCTAAATATACAGGTACATATGCTTTTTTAAACCAGTCATAAAAAACCAGCCTACATAAAATACACTCAGTCACCAATGTGTCAAACTCTTCAAATAAAAATAAAAAATAAAAATATTTGAAAAACAAGAGAATCTATAGTTAGTTATTACGTGCCCAAAGGGGGTTATGGTTGAAACTAGAATAGAGCAATATTTTATGTTCAACTCCATCCACTTATATACATTAACAAATATATTTCTTATGACCGATGTGCACTAGCAGATAGAATACAAGATTTAGGTAAAAATACTGAGTTGTTTATTAAGGTTTTTGTACATGCTTTACACCTAATAAAACATAAGTGGAGCATGAATTAAACAATTTTTTATTACTGTGAGTATGGCACCAAGAGTATTGTTATAACCAGTGGTGTACGTAAAGAGGGTGGGGTATAGGGCCATCCCTCCCTTCGAAGTGTGTTGGAAGGGTTATAATTTTTTCAAGTAACCTATTAAAATTTTGATACAAAAAATTTTTAATTTGCTCAAAAAAAACTGAAACTGAAATTTGGCATGTTTATTAAAAGAGATTACCAGGAAATTTATGGCTACGCGTTTTCATGAAGTACTCTGACGTCTAGGAGCTAACCTTCAACCCGGAAAAACTCGCACCATCAGGTTTTCTCTCACGTTTGAAGAAAATCGCAGGTGATTCGGAAGCGGGATCGATGAGTTGGTTTACATTCCTTGATAACATGATTATCGCCTTTAGTCCATGTTTCTTCTCCCTCGGTCTATACTTGTTGCCCTCATTAGTCCTCCACATGAGAATTTTTTTGTAAAGAGTCCGTACCGTGAGAGGTTCTCTTCTCATAGCGAGTGCCACGTCACTTAACGAAGTAACGTCTTTTTATTCGTTTTTTTTGTTTTTTATGTTTATAATATTATGGTGGTTGTTGATTTTTCTTAGATCTTTTCGTAGTGAGTCATATAGGTTCCTAGATACCAAATACAACTTGTGAACTGAGAATGAACACGAAAAGAATAGGGTACTTGAAGAGGAGCCGATTTCCAAAAATAGAGATTTTGAGAGAAGGTTTGTGTGCATTCTGTCCTCAAAGAAGAAATAAATTAACAAATAAAGGGTGCGAAGAATCAAATATACCTATTTTCCCCTTATACGGTAATTTTACTTGCCAGAAAAGTGATCACAATTGACAACTACTTAAGTTTCAAAATATCATTATTAACTCATTAACATTTTTAGATACACAAGAGATGTTGTTCATTGCAGTCCCATATGATACCCTTACGGCGCTAAAACTAAAACCAACCACTAAAATAATAAAGTATTATAAAACTTATCAAAACATGAATATTCCTTAATCATACTGACCAGGGAATCAAATTATAACTTCATTTTTTGATTAATAAATAATATTTACTACGATAGAAGTTTTTAATAATGATTTATTATGAGACTGTCATATGTTCTATGTAGAAAAACTCATTATTACAGTCATTAAAATCGTTTTTACAGCCATAACGATACCATTAATTGTGCGATAAATCACATTTGGCCTCTTACTTGTGCCTGCACGTAATATGTTGTTCACTTGGTTTGTTAATTAAAAAAAAAATTATCCCGTAATAAAAGTAACAAAATATCAAATAGTAAACATTTTTGACAAAAGGAAAAAAAAAATTGAGGCCACTGATTCTTAGTACTACTATTGAATGCTTATTTTAGAGTCAAATGATTTGTCCATTACCATTCAGAATCCTGCTAACCAAATGTCAGTAAAACTTTCCAAACTCCTAATAAGAGTTACTTTTCAAAATTTGCTGGCTAGATGTTTCCCTGAAGTTATCCAGGAAATCATAGAAGGAGTACACTAATTATTAGGTAATGGCATAACCTTGTTAAAACATCATCACTATGAATGCACCGCAAGAATACTCATACCGCTAGACAAACCATCATTTGATAGGATCATTAATTAGTTTTATCTCTCCATCGACCTAGTTGTCGTGGATGCGCCCGTGCGGGCCTGCAGTAACAGTGGACATTGCCGTCGGAGGACTTGGACTGGTGGTGAGGCCATTAGGGGGGAGTCAAGGAAGACGTGCACTCAGAAGTAGGCTAAGTTCTTCGCGCAAGTATTAGCTCTAAGCCCCGAGGTCGGCCCTAAGTACAACTCTTGTGGATCGTTCACGCCCTTTATGATCCGGCTCTTGGCCAGAACAAGCCTAGGATATGAAAACGGATTAGAAGTACACCGCAGGTACCGTTGTAGCTGCATAATGTTTCCTATACTTATCGTGTGTTTAGTAACAACATATTTCTTTGAAGTAAATCTACTGTAGAGTAGGATATGTTTAGTCAATAGCTGAGTATGAAGATGAAAATGAAATAATTAATGATGAATAAATAAAATAAATAATGATGAAATACTTAAAGCCTACAAGGGTTGGGTTAGCTTCGGAGGCCGATAGTCTATGCTCTAGATAGGGATGCAGTGAGCTAATGTAGCCAGTGGATTATCGGCTATTGATTCCCCTATCGCGCCTCTTTTTCCCTCTATATTGGCACATCATCCCTCACCCCATCCAGATAGTGTCTACCTCCCAAACCACTTTCTTACCACCCTTCGGCATACCCGCCAACTCGAGGGGCGGCAGATCGAAGATGTACCTGTAGTTGGGCTCGTGGAAAGTGTGTGAGTTACAAGGAAATGTTTAAACCAAATGTTATAATTCTTTACTTGTTGTTTGGTTTCTTGGTCAGGTCACCATTATACAGGGGATCAGTGCCCTCAGCAAAAACAGGATATTTTTTTATGAGTGATTGATTAGTTTGTCGCAAAATAAAAAATATCAGTTTTTGTCAGTTTTGTATGAAAAATCTTACCTATTCTTTGTTCATATTCTAATATCGTTACTGGTAAAACGAATTGGCATTGGTTAATATACTGTAAATGGATCGGGTGACAAAATTATATTAAAGATTTACATGATAAACTCGTGGGCAACAGCCATATAAAAAATATATATATATATGTATACCTGGAGATAACAGGGCTTCCTGCCCCAATTTTTACCTGAGAATGAATTGTTATATCAGCTAGTGAAACTTTGTTGCAGTAAGCATTTTCCTATCTTCGGAGAGCTCAGAGTTGTTCAATCTGCCTTTACCGCAATACATAGTGTACTATCAGTGTAAATATTGGAGTACCATTTGCAGAAATCAGAAGTTTTTTATTCTTCTTTAATTCTCACTCCCTATTTTCCTGAAACGTCCTCTCTTCACAACATAACCACACATATGCTCTGAGGAAAGCGAAATAAGAATATAGTTTTACTCTAACTGTTTTATTATTTTATTTTGAAAATTAACTCCTTAACTAGCATACATGGGCTATTCCAGATTTTATGTTTCAATTTTTAACAGCAAATTTGCAACTGCAAATTATTGAGAGGAAGCGATATGAAAAGTTTTTTCTTTTGTTACAAATAGCTGACATACATATTGACTATATCAAGGATGTAATGCTGGTTGTGGGCCGTTCTTTAGGGGTTAAAAGGAAAAGTCAGTTGTAGGCGTCTACCGGCAAATTCCGTCTATTTTACGCAAGAGCACATCCGGTTGTTCACACTCATTATTAAGGGCTAAAACATCACAAATCATGGTGTGGTACAATTCTCATAAAACCATAATAGAATATAAGCTACTATTGATTTAAATTTTTGTACCACCTGGTGATTCTTTATTTTTATGTAATTTAATGTAATGGTAGTATGATGAGTATAAAGCACATGTGCGTTTAACACACTCAATGTCCGGGTGGACATAAGACAGTGGCTTTTCCTTTCAACTCTTTGATTATGCTGATTTTAAATCTATTTTTAGAAAAGTACATTATATCATCTTATGAATATCGATAATCTTATGAATATCCATATCATCTATAAATCCATATGTAGCCATGAACCTTTTTCACAATATTAAAGAACTTTATTGATTGAAAATTAAAATTGTTTACAGCAATCAATACTAAAGTATTTATTATGAGCAGCGCTTTGAGTTTTTAGTGGCTTTTTTCTATGGGGGAAAAGGGATCTTTACCCAAAACCACTTCATGCAGTACCAGACAGAGCTCATAAAATCAAATTGAGAATTTTTCGTTTCTTATAGTTCATTTTAATTAAATTTCCATTAACATTTGAATTTCCAGACGAGAGGAAAATAACTGGTTCTGGGTACAGAGTTGTAGATGGTTAAGAATAAAATAACTTTCTTTGACTATATACAATTGTGCGGTGTTGTGAAGTACGCCAGTGGTAGATCTGGCGGCTCTGGGTGGGAACGAGTATCCCGAGCCCGTACTGTCAGCATCAGAGAGCATCTTTTGTTTTCCTCTGGTGACAATTTAGAGGAGTTGGTATCGGCCTTGCCCCGCTTTGTCAGTTCGACGAACGACATGGGCTGAGAAAGTGGTTGGTTGTGCGACAACGCGGGGCAACGTTGGGAGTGTGTAAGTACGCACAATTGGTAGTAAGCAGTGGGGGTGGGTATCCTCACTTGAATTCAGCGAACGGGATGGTGCTGGATTATGGGTCAGTGAAAATTGCTGGGATTACATCACAGGCTACATTATAACCTCGGGAATGCCAATGTAGCATTAATTAACAATAACTTAGGTGTTGTAACAGGTGAATAGACAACTTAAATGCGTTGTTATAAGTGCCATGAATCTAAATGCGTTGTTTTTATAGATACTAGAGTTGATTATTTTAAGGTGTCTCTTATGAACCATCGCGGTGATATATTAAATGTTATTCAATGTCATATCAAAATATTACTTTATTATTAAGTTTCAAAACATTTCCTTCTGTCCAGAAGACAAATAATATTTATTACAGAAAAATAATAGCGTATATGCAAAAGAGAAAAAATATACAAATAATACATAACACATAGTGAAATATATATTACTTGGTGTAGTATATCATGGGTTGGAAAAAGTTTGAATTTAAATGAGTGGCACCGTCTTATTAAGGTGTTTCCAGATGCCTAATTACCATGATTAATTAATTAATGCTAAATTGTTAGGCTAGTTTCACTAAATAGGTTTTAACAAAATGAACGGTATAAAGTAAAGACCTGTGAGCTGGTAGAAACGATTGGCTAAGTAGCGGTGAGGGTGTGAGGTTAAATCTGTAAAGAAGGGATGAAAAGACCCTCGGCCTTAAGGTCCCTCTATGTGTGGCCCTCACTCCATTGTAAAGTGGCCTAATTAAATTACCAAAGACAACAAACAACTTCCCTTACTTCTCTTTCAAAGCCTTCTCAATGCTTTTAACCTTTGTCTTTCTCTCCTTCTAACTCATTTTGTTTTTCCCTGCTGCACTTCTACCCTCTTTCATGGCAAACTTTACTGGATTTTTCCTTCCCTCTCTCCTTCGGAAGAAGTTGGAAAGGTGGAACGCTCTCCTATGCCTTTGACGGAAAAGATGCCTCATCCCCTTTCACGTCCGTAATTTATTTGATCCGGTTTTACCCCAATGTAGTCAACTATGTTATATTTTTTTAATGTTTGGTTTTATTTTTGTTCTTGTTTTTGGTGATCTACTATTGATTCCTGGAATCTTAAATTTATTAGGTTATATACATATATATTTAGCAATCTATCTGTATAGGTCAATTTCGAAGGGAGTGCTCAGTCGACAAGAGCTGCAACCTGGTATCAACCCTCGAATGGTAGAAACGATTAAGAGCCCCCTAGCACAAAGATGGCCACAAAAGTCCCAATAGGGCCAAACTGACTAAATACTTTTAAATATAATTTTCACCTATAGACAAAGTATATAACTAAGGTGAACACATTAGGGACCAAACACTTCTAAAAATAGTCATTTAAATCATTTTAATAATTATTTCATTTAAATAATTCAAATACAAATTACACACATATCATCAATTTTGGCATCAATATCTTTAATTTGAAACCCTATTTAATGCTATTGTAAAATGTTATTTTTTTAATTACAATTAATTATCCTTCATTATTTATCATTAGGTTGCCTAAATTTTTAACATCCCTGGAGCATCAAATAATACTTTATTATAATTGTAGCTAGAAAAAAACGCGGACAACATACTGTTAGTTAGTACATAAAGATTGATAATTTTATATCAACACGTAATTATAGATTTTTTTTTAAATAGTGGCTAATTCATTAATTAAAGACACGCTCCTCTTTTATGCAGTAAGAAGTTATTTTTTTTACATTTCAGTCCAATATCAAATTAGATCTCCAACAAAAATTTTACAAATTGTTAAAACACGTCTCGCAAAGACTAGGACAGACATACATACTTGAAAACATGAACGTTTCTAATTTTTTTAAATCTCTCGGATTTAAAAATAACCAAAAACAAATGAAACCTAAATCATTAGCTCAAAATGGAATTAAACTTCAATAGAAATTCGGGAGACACCTGGTATATATAGAAACTTTTAAGGATCTCGAACAACAAAAAAAATTAGGTAAGGAAGATGAGCACACTGTGAATAAACTTCAAAGATAACGCACATATACATTTCTGTTTATTCCTAACCATTTACATATATCATCTATAAGTCCTATTTTGTTTATTATCAGGTTCCACGAAGTCTCGGCAAATGTTTTGTATTCAAAATGTTTGTATTCATAAAATATTTTTTATGAAAATTTTAAACTAGAAGTTGCAGCTTGATAATACACCGGTCAGAGTTACCTTTATTTTGAGCGAGTAGTCTTATATTAAATACCTTACAATAAAAACTGAAGTAATGGAGACTTTATCGATCTAATAATAATTTATAAAAAACTTACATAAACCATGTCCATAGCCAAAGGAGGATATGAGCAACAAGTTAATTGATTAGGGGTAATGAAATACCGTAATTTTATTGCTCATATAGGAAGCTATGTATACATAATAACCGCATAGTTAATACCGTTTAACAATGGCTAGGTTTCTGCGCACTGAAAAGCAGAAGGGATAATGCATATGAATTAGTTATATGAAAAATTAAGAATAGTAGATTAAAAACCCTATTTGATGCACTCTCATAAAATACGTCTTTTATAAAACAATATTTATTTTAAGGAAACGTAATTATGATTCAGGGGAAGCCACCAGAACACATCATGCAACTGATACGGCAACGTAATAATATTATATATATATATTCCTTTATTGTGCTATAATTACAATCTGCCTTATAAGGCAATAAGTAATTAAGCTCGTTATGAAGGGTTTTGTTGCTGACATAATAAGGGGCATTTACTATTGTTCTCAGGACTTTTGATTGAAAGGATTGGATACGCTTTATGTTCGACTTTTTTGCTATCCCCCATAGCTCTATTCCGAATGTCCGGATTGGTTTAAGTATAACTTTGTAGATTAGTAGTTTATTTCCTATTGAGAGATGTGATGTCCTTTGAAGTGGTCTGTACAGTTGTCCAAAGCGTCTGTTTAGTTCTTGTCTTTTTAGTCTCGTATGTGGGTTCCAGGTCAGTCGTTTGTCGAGATGGAAGCCTAAGTACCGTACTGCCTTGGTTACAGGAAGAGGAATAGAATTAAAATAAACTAGTGGACAAGTCTTGCGACAAAGGGTAAAGGTAATGTGGGAGCATTTTGCTTCATTAACTTTGATCCCCCATTGATTGCACCAATACTCGATCTCGTCAAGGTGTTTTTGAAGGTTATGGGATGCTTTGTCGGGGTCTGGGTGGGATGACAAGACTGCAGTGTCTATATATAGTGGAGCGTTTCCGTGTGAGTGCAGATAGCAAAGCACGTCTTTGTGTATTTGTGGATCTTGACCCCCAGTGTTGGTGCTTCGCATTAAAGTCCCCACCCACAAGGAAACCATGTCCAATGGAGTCAAGAAAGAAGATTAATTGGGAGTTGGAAATGGATTTATTTGGAGGGCAGTACACTGATGCTAGTGTAAGAAGAAAAGTGGAAGTGGTGATTGACACTGCAGTGGATTGAAGGAAATCATGTGCTACCAAAGGAACTATGTGGTGGGATATAGAGTTACGGACAATAACAGCGGTACTAGCATGAGCTATTCCATCTGGGTGATCAGTTCGATAAGTATGGTACTGTCGAACGGTAAATGGTCTTTTACTCGTAGTCTCGTTTCAGTAATAAGAGCTACGTCGGTGTTTTTGTAGTGGAGTAGTGCTGTCAGCTCGTTAGTGTGGGTGCAAACACCATTCGCATTTCAAAGGAGAATGGATAAGGAGTCAGAAGGATCCACTTAAGGGTTTTGTTTAACGGGGATAAGGTAGGAGACAAGATTTGTAAGAAGGGAAATGATAGGGGTAATTAGGGTTCTGAATTCTGTAAGGAATAATGTTAATAGGCTAGTGAGATCTCGAAGAGCTTGAATATGCGAGATGTGTGGTTGAGGATGGGATTGGGTTTGCTGGTTGACGGGATGAGTGGAATGCTGGGGAAGAGAAACTTGCGGAAGAGTAGTGGGCAGTGCCTGTGACTGCTCTCTGTTCTAAACGGCATCAGCAAAAGAGATTGAAGGCCTCAAATTTCTGGCGGGGGCATTTATTGAGCTACCTGTCACTGGCTTCTCTTCTTCTGGCCGACTACGTTGCTCGCTCCTGGACTTCAGAATTCTATATGCCTCGCAGCCCTTGTAGTTGGCCGGATGGTCTTGCTGGCAGAGCACGCATACAGTGGGCGATGTTAGGGGCTTTTTGCTTAATTCGTTTTTGTGCTGCCCACTACATTTTACACACCTGGGAGGGTGGTGGCAGTACGATTTTGTTTGCCCATATGCCTGGCATTTATGGCATTGGACGATGTCTCTTTTGGGGTTAGATTTTTCGACCTGTATTCTTGTGTAATACAGGTTTGCTAAGTCATATATTTTCTTCAAACCGTAGATCGCTCGAGATCTACAAAGAATAACGGTAACGCCGTTTTGATGGATTCGTCTTTTTTCCTGTCCTCACGTAAAACATTCGTTATTTGGCGAACTTTGAATCCCAGAGCTGAGAGTTTGTCTTCAATTTCATCAGCTGGTGTGGTCGGGTGCAAATTTCTTATCACTGCTCGTAACGATCGTTCTTGTTTCAGCTGATATGTATGGAAGTGTGCATTGGTTTCATCCAAATATTTAACAATCGCTCGATAAGTATCGGGAGATCGGGAGTGTCTGGGAAAATTTTCGTATACCTACAATTCCGCTCATTTGTGAGCATAATAGTTTAAAATTTCTAATATTCCTTACGAATATAGCAGGCGGCTTGAGCTGTGTTGGTGTTTTAATAGCTTCCATGTCGTCAGGTTGGCTATCCCTCAGTAACTCTAAGCTATTAGGTGTGAAGAATGGAGATTCAGCTACTGTTTCTTCTTTTGAAGTGCTGGCCAGTGGTGGTAGGTTTTCCATAGAGCTGGCAGCAGATGAATTTATAGGGATGTTCCTATTTGAGCGTCTAGGTTTTCGCTTTACAGGTGACGGTGTCGGAGTTGGACCTAAGGACCTAGATCATTTTTTTTTTATTTTGGGATATTAACTGTTGATAAAATCACATTTTCTCATAAACGGTTTTTATTAAAAAAAAAATAAAATACTTAGCGCCGGTGGGATTTCAGTGGCGAGTCACCGGTCTTGGCTCTGAGCCACCAGAACGTCTGGCTCACTGAGCCTATTGCCTGGATCTCCGATCCATGAACGACGGCTAATGCAAGGCGTCCAATATGGCCAACCATTCAGTCCGATTTCACTTTTTACACTTCACACCAATGCAAATAGCGATTTACTCACTTATTGAGGGATCCCTCATGGCCAGCTCACTTACGTTGTCTGTTGAAACAATTTTAAAGATGAAAAAAGGTCTATAAACGGTAGTTATCGGTATTGATTTGGAGAGCGATAGTAGTGCGTGGTTGTCTAATAATATCGCATGCGCAGAACTGTAATAATATTAAAAACAGGTGGTTCCGGACGAAAAACAAAGACTTGAGGCCTGTGCTAAACGCTCTAACTACCCAAGTAACATCTCTAATGATCCAGTGGGTGAGCTCTATGTGGGGTGACCGTCTCTGTAGTTTACACAGTGACTAAAAAGCATTTTGGCGGCTGGTTAAAACATCTGTAACCAAGAAAAACACTGTAAGACTGGTAAACAACGGACAGTTCATTTCTGTTGCAGAGCAGGCTGACATACTAGCCGACCACTTGAGAGGGGCTAGATAAAGTGATCCAATCACAGCGCCCGACCGGCGGACCCCTACCCTCACTACTATATATACCTCCTACCACCAGGTTGCAGCAATCTCTTTCCAAAAGGTAAAAAGCCCGCTAGTAGGAACGGAGGAAAATTCACCAGCTTACGACCAAGTATATCTGGGAATTAAAATGGACAGACATCTCCATTTTAGTAACCATTTTACGAAGAAGTTGAAGCTAACACGCACAAAGTCTTACCGGCTTGCGCACTTATTGACTTCCCCCAATCTATCACTGCGTCTAAGCTATTAATATACATGAGCATGCTAAGGCCTACTCTGCTGTATAGTGCACCGCTATTTCGTTATCTGACGTATACGACAGCTAAGAAACTCCAACAATCCAAACACGGTATACTGATGAAAGTGGTCAGAGGTACTTCATTCGAGCAGCGAAGAAACAGTGAGCTGCATGAGATATTTGAGCTGCCTACGTTGGATGAATTCATCCAGCGTAGACATACCAAATTTTTTGTCTCCTTAAAGTATTTGACAAACCCTTTTTTTTTTTTTTTTTTTTTTTTTTTTATGCCCTTCCTGAGGCTGAGCCTCAAACGGGCTTACCCAACGAGCCCGTGAAGCGAGCTCATGGGGTTACGTAGCCTGTGGTGCGCGTATTCCGGTGCAATGGGATTGTTGCACCGGTTAGCGCACCTTGAGTAATACTGTTTTCGTTCTTTATTTTCCAAAACCACAAAGAAAACAAAATAAAATAAAATCTTTTCCTTAAATCTACTTTGTACAATCCTTACTAGCTATTTTTTTTTTTTTTTTTTTTTTAATTCCCTTATAGCTAGTATCCTTAATCTATTTACAATATTTACAGATCCATTAACTATACTAATATCTTACTACTATACTTAAGTGCTATATTTACAAGGGGTGTGCATCCTCTATCCCCCTATAACTAAACTTATATCTAACCATAGGCTACTCAGTCCTACCTTATATCTATATGTACATATTTACAGTGACTCCTCTGGAACCGCCGATACATCGTTGGCTTCGGGTGAGCCTTCCCGAAGACTCGGCTGCTCACCCCGCGCCACCCCCCTGGATATATTGAAGTGCCCGGAGCCTTGTACCCTTCTCCACTCCCCGACGAATCTGCAGAACGCGGTGTATCTCACTTCATCATTCACCAGCGACGGCAGGTCGGACTCGTCCAGGCTGTACTCTCCTATCGAGCGGAGCAGCCGTGCTCTAACCGGTTCTAACGAATAACAAGAGAGCACGACGTGCTCCGCGGTGTCATCCTCTCCGCAATGAGGGCAGGACCTGCTTTCTGCCCTCTTGTATTCGTACAGCCTGACACGAAATCCGCCGTGTCCTGTAAGCACTTGTGACACCCAGTAGTCTGGGGAGACCCAACTTGCCCTCTTGGGGTATTTGACAAACCCGGAAACAACAAAGTCACTGTGATGATCTCCCTTGACTGTACGAAAGCATTCGACTGTGTAGATCATCGTACACTCCTGCAACGCCTGAACGAGCTCGATGAAACATAGCCGAAACCCTCTATTCCGAGACATGACACCCCTACCGCTACCGGCAAGATGGCAACTCTCTGATAAAGCAGACCAAATGGTTGACATCAAAAGGAGTACTATCAAACCAATTCGGGGTGACCGACATACATGTTTTATTTTACTTGCCTACAGCTCTAGCGTTAGTGTTCAATATTCCTGCAATTTTATACTTAAATACAACAAAACCAACAACGCTATTGGATTAACTAATTAATTTTAGGTAAGCTAAAATATTCAAAAACCTGTTATGAATGGTTTACGTCATAACCACCAAACACGTTATTTCGTTTATTTAAATTGAAAAGTTTCATTTGGCAGATAATTGATACAAATAACTTCGTAAATATAAACAATAAAATTATGATTTAAATTTCGTTTGAATGGGATTAAAGTGAATGCTTTTCATTAAGTAGGATACAGGAGATATTTTGAACCCAGCCATTATCCAAAGTATTTATCACTTAATTATATTTGAAATAGTATGGAACCCAACGGCAAGGGGCATTTAATAAATTAAATTAATAATATGATGGTAAGTGAGCAACCTATGTTTTATATAATTGCTTTTTTAACTTCTTCCCGGGATGTTACTATATTTTATAGTCATGAAGCCAGGAAAAATACACCAAAAACTAGATAACAAATGATTAAGAATTAAGGGAAAAACCCCAGAAAATATAAGACGCTTACATAAAAAACTTATTAAATCAATTATAGTTCCAAATAAATTCACTGACATAAAGTATCAATTGCATTTTATATTTTAGCTTGGTTTGTTGTAGTAACTTTGCCACAATTACCACTTGCCTGAAATATCTTAAACCCATCTCCAAGACATTTTAAATGCTTGAGAGAATCAAAACAAATTGTTTTAAAAATAATAGGAGTAGATAGAAACTTGGCATTTCCGGAATTTAGCGATTTACGTTCCTAAGAGTCTTCTACAAGAGAATAAATCCTTGGTTGTCTCCTCAATGTGAAACGGTTTTAATTTATTCAAAGATTTGCCAACAATTCATTGTTTTATTCGTTTAAAAACAAATCCACAGCAATGTGTCTACATATAAACGATGCAAAAATGATAATCAATACACTCATAATACGTACTTGAAAGTGTACAAACGATCAATACTAAAGAAGGGAACAATCCACAGCAATTTCGTAATTTTAGCAGCCCGTTTTTATTTTTTTCAACAAGATATGGACACCATGAACATTCCACTTCCCGGCATGCCGACGTTTTTCATTTAGTGTAAAATTATTGCGTGCTCCTCAAAGAAAAAGGTTTTAGCCGAGAAGGAAGATAGGAGAGAAGTGAGGCAACTCTTTACCCATCCTCATCCCTTTTTAAAAATATCATTTCCTTTCTTGCCCCATGGCAGGTTTGGGTTTTATTTTTTTATTTAAAGTTTTTCTACAGTGTTTTCAGCCCTATTCTCCTTTTTCCTCCACTCTACCTTTAGACGATTCTTTAATTTTCCTTTCTTCTCTCTTGCTGAACGTTATTTGTAAGCCGGAATTTCCTCGCCTTAAACGGTAGGGCGATAACTGGTATTTTCAAACTGCGGAGTCCGAACTAAATTTCAATTTACCTTGGCAGGGTCCAGAAAATGTGTTCCTCGATATATCACCGAGAGAAGAATTTGGCTTGACTCCAGAAGCAGTTTGAATTCACGCTTGTAGTATCTCGCTACCCTTCTCCTGTGGGGAATATTAGACGTTCAATGGCCGTATTCTTCTATAGATAGTGTCAACAGTAACTATTTGCAGTTATAATAAATACTTTATGTGTGTAAGCGCTGTAAGACAATGGATTTGGTATAATATTTCTTACAATAAATACGTCTAAACATCAAAATAAAATAAATAAGACCATGACTACATATTACATGTATATTATTACATGTTATATATAACCAAACCTTAAATCTGGAATTATGTCAGCGAATAATGACAATGCATTAATAATTACAACACTAATTAACAAAAGAAAGAGAGAGGTATAAACTTGTTTATGATAAAATTACAACCTACCTTATTGGGCAATAAGTAATTGTGATAAATGTTCCCATTCATAACAATCAACAATAAAGGAAAAATACTAAAAATAGAGAAAACAAAAGGTAAACCTCATATAAAAAAATACATGTTTACATGCAAAATAAGAATGAAAGAAATGAAACCAAAAGTAAAAAATAAATGAAAGAGAAAAACAATTGTAATAAAATGGTAGTGGTTATATATAGCCATAAAACAATAATGTAAAATATGATAGAAATAGTAAGATATGAAATAATGTTTTAAAAAATGTTTGGACAATTATGAAATGACAACGCCAGCAGGCTGGGCACTGCAGGTGTCCTGGATGGCACCTACCCAGATGAGGCAACTATCATTTATCAGGCCATGTTATGGAAACAATAAATCGTCCCTCTCCAAGCAATGGCCCAGATGACGACCGCCGGGTGAGGCAATATTTCAACTATTTTACCACGTCCGCTGAAGTAGCGCTGTTCCATTTCTCCCTATATAAGCTCCTCCAGATTTCTACTCATCTTCACTCAGTCACTCAGTCAAACTCTCTCTTCCCGCTTAGACGTAAGACAGTATTTTTACTGAACATTACCTCGTTGTACTTTTTGAATAAATTCTTGTAAAAAATCTATCAGTGTAAACTTATTTAACTGGACTCTGACTTCATACAGCACTGGACCGTGTCAATACTAGGTGTTATGGAATAATCTTGGTTATGACCCACTGTGGGTCATGGTTATAGATATTACCACCATAAATGCTAATGAGCTGTGCTGGTGAGCTTTGGAACGAGGTGTGGACTGTATATTATAAAACGTAAATGAATGCTAAATGATATTTCGGTTGAAGAAAATGATAAAAATAATTGGGATATATATTTACGGTAAAACAGGGGGGTTTATGAGCCAAATCAGGGCACAACATTGTAAGTCTGTTAGTTAATTTGCCCATTGGTTCTGAACAAATTATAAGATTTGGTAAATATAAATTTAACTAATGACGGATGGACAGTAGTGAAATTGAAATTAAAGGGCATCATGGTGGCTAATAGATGGCTATGATAGGTCCAGTTTAATTAACGTTGAAAGTTATACCATACTTGGTGACTAATTAAGGTAGTGGTTGGCCAAGCTATTTATTTTTACTCTCCCTCCGCTCGGGTGAAGGTATCAATTCGCTCATGTTCCCAAACCAAAAATAGGTGCTTTCTGTTTTTTATATTGTTTCTCACTTACTTCTCTTACTCCTCTTCTGTTCAAAGGGTAAGTCACTGTTTTTGACAGCTTAGGAGAGCGAGCCAAGAGGCAGAGAGCAAAGATAGATCCTACCATCTCTCATAGGTAGCAACAGCAGCGCCACCCAATGATTGATAACTAATTATGTTTTTCGCTGCACACTAGGTAATGAAGACCTTATGAATTATGGTCAAGCCAATGTGTGATTTATTAGACCAGCCAGCCCACATTATAGTGAATTATAATTCTAAATCGTACGTATCACCCGGAAATACTTAACACCAAAGTTTAGTAGTGTCGGGCTTAGATAACTGAGTATCCCCAAAGTGGGGAGGAGACGCCCGTCGCGGGCTAGGGTCACTATAACCTCTTAGCCGCCGTCCAGTGAGCACCCAGAAAGAGATAAGGCGGGCGGACCGACCTTTGTTCTGTCACCCTGGCTGCCGGCCTAGTCGGCGGACAACCTAGTTCGCTTTGATCTGACTCCATAAGATCTTTAGAAGGTGTGTGCCCCGACAGTGCACTCTGTTCAGGAGAAGAGGTAAAGGGTAGGTTTATAGGTAGTTTATGTGGTCTTGGAATGACCACGAATTCACACTCGGTATCTAAGGGTAGGCGAAAACTGTCCGGATCCCAAAGGCGAGTGTGAACCGGAGAGAAGCAGACTGAATTGTCGTGGGAGACTCTACTGGTAAGTTTGTAGGGCCACAGAAACCGTCGTCCGCGAGGGAGAGTTCTCTCCCAAGGATGTGCTAGTTTTAGCGAGACGAAGGCAGAGATTCTCACTAGGAAGGTGTGGGGTCTGACAACGCTGGACTAAAACATAGCGAGGTTAGGAGAGAGAGATGCAGAGGTAGTTGAATGAGAAGACCATGGTTTTGAGTAGAGCAGCAAGGGCCAGTGCAGAGAGAGAGATAAGTGTTCAAGGTGCCGGTTTGTTTCTTTCTGATTTATATTTAGGGGATTTATTTATATAATATATATAATATATTGTTTCTTTAGGTTATATTTATATAGGCTTCTTATATAGGCAGGGAGCCATCCCCACCAGCGGCTGTTCCCCCCACCAGCTTCTTCTCCACTCCGACTGACGTCATAACCTTTATTAAACATATTGAAACATAGATACATATTTTCTGATATTCATTTGATGACATAGATACGAGGTCTGATACGAGAAGAGGAGAATTTATAACTATTCATAATTAAGAGGTGGCCACAACAAGCACTTTACAACTAAACCATTTGGGTTATACTAGCTCTTGTGTAGGGCACTCTTGATTTTTAACGCTGTTATAAAAAAGTTTTATTTTAGCCGAAAGGAGTACTTTCAAACCAATTCGGGGTGACCGACATTCATGTTTTATTTTACTTGCCTACAGCTCTAGCGTTAGTGTTCAGTATTCAGCAACACTTAAATACAACAAAACCAACAACGCTGTTGGATTAACTAAAGGTAAGATAAAATATTCAAAAACCTGTTTCCGCCTGACTTATGAATGGTTTACGACATAACCACCAAACACGTTATTTCGTTTATTTAAATTGAAAAGTTTCATTTGGCAGATAATTGATACAAATAACTTAGTAAATATAAACAATGAAATCATATTTTGATTAATAATGGGAAAAAATGGTGAAGCTTTTCTCATTTTGCTCTGCTCATTGGTTCAGGTCAGCAGGTCAGACGAGTTACGAAATGCCGTGGAATTAGGACGTAATTCGTATGGTATAGTTGCGGAAGATGTTCCTGTTTTTGTGATCGGCTACCACTGCGAGCCAATACCTGGTTTAAGATCGAGTCCACGATCCTGGTCGAGTTACGCCATCCCGCCGTTTTCTTCGAGGGTTTCAAAGACCGGAGCTGTCTACCGCTGTTTTCGGGAATAACGGTAAGTGTTCCGGCTCAACTGGAAGTGGGGCTTCTGTGCGGAAGAGTAGCTCGCAGTTGGAGGCTCAATAGTGTCCGGTCTTCCTTTGAAAAGAGGACAATGGAGAGAAACAAAGTGGCCTCAGGACAAACCAGGCCTATTTGCCCCTGTCACCGCTATATCCCCTAAACCTGCTAGACTGCCCAGTCAGCGTCATATGAGAATTATATGGACAAACCTGTTATCACTGATTATATCTGAAAACACTCGCCATCATCATCATCCTAGGTGAATTAATACAAAATGAGTAAACGACAGATCACAAGATAGTTTTGAACACCGCAGTATTATGGTAGATTTTGTTGGCTCTAGTGTGTTTTTACAAATATTTTACAAGCGATGTTTACCCACAGTTTTGTTTTATGTAGAGGTGCTTTCAGAATCAAAACCTACCATGTTTGGTTGGTGCCAGCAAACAAACAGGACGGTGTCATATCCTTACATTAAAGAATAAATAAAGTTATGTTATAACATTGGTTATGAAACCTGTAAAAAATACTCTTTTTTCTTAAACCTGTTTTTTAATATTAGCACTGAAGTCGCTACAATACGTATATTTATGATTAAAAATATTCTTGAAGATAATATTTATTTTTGTTCAGGCATCTTCTGGGCTAATACTTACAAATATACTAACAAAAATAAATGTAATAACTATTACTGAATGGCATTTTAAACTTTAAAACATTTTAATTTGTAGCAACATTCTTAAACATATTTAATTTGTTAATTTGGTAATGGAAGGCAAATGATTTGTAATATTAATAAAAAAACGTACCGTTGTTGAAATCACATGAATAGAAACTATTTACTTAGAAACTATAGTATTGGCATGTAAATATAAAAAATATAAATTAAAAATGCATCGGTTTTCCCAAAAAGAGAAAGAAATGGAGGGGGTAGTAGTTGGGGGAAATTAAGATTAGTTGGTTCTGTTTGATTGTGTACGTGTTTGTGAATGTGAGATATGTTCTAAAAAGGAGAATTTACAAGGGGAAAAAATAAAGGCACGGCACATAAATACGTGGTACACATTCAGTCACGTATTTGCCTTGCAGAAAGTGTGCAAGTAGAGGGAACCAAATGCCTCTACTGTAGATAATTAATCCATAAAATCTGTTTCTATGCACTGCCTTAATGAGGATTAAATTTATTATAACTTCGTAAGTAGATAATAAAAAATGTTATATTTCAAGCATTGCTTAATATCTAATTGTGAATTCTTCATTATTTTTCAAGTAGATACTTTTATTTTCAGTATCACTTGACATCAATGAAAATTGAATACAACATACATCAACCAACGTGAAACTGGGCTTAAGGAAAAAGTTGTGAACAAGATTCCGATTACAGATTAAAATGTCAAAATACAAATTACACATAATTTGCCTAATATCATGTAAATAAACAAATTAACGACACATTCATGTTTCACGTTGATGAATTATTACACCTGCTAGTAAAATTTCACATATCTTGGTCAAAAGGGGCCTCACAACAAACCGAAAGTCAGATAAAACGACATTTTTGTGAAAACAAGTGTTTCTAAAAAAAAAAAACGATACTATGCAAGGTTCATATTAAAAAATCGTTTTTATTTTGTTAACCTTCTACAATATTGTATTGTTAATATTTGTGCAATAACTCAAAGTATTTGCAAAAAGCAACAATATTTTTTATAGAATCTGAATTTGTGGAAGCATGACATAGATTGATTAGAGGCGGTAACAGCGCCTCGTTGAATAAACCATCCAGGAATATTATTCATTCTAGGCTTAAAAGTATCCATTAGCATTTGTTAAACGTTAATAAAAACGTCTCTCAGGAAAGCAGTAAGACGAATTGCAACCATTCTTATCTTTCTATGATAAAACTGTTCAATTTTTTCTCCAGAGATATTTTCATTGGCTGAATGTTTCATCACTTTAAATGTTTTGAAATCACAAACCCTTTCTGTTTATTGATATGTACATATACAGTGGAATCCCGATATTTCGTATCCCGACTATTCGTATTTCCGGAAAATTTGTACGAATTAGTCCCCAGAGAAAATCCCGGTAAGTGGTAAAAAAACAATGCATTTCAGTCCCCTCGGTAGTTCGTATTATTTTTAGGCTTGAGGTCACTTAAAACTTCTTATAACACGTATTTCCAGCTTAAAAACCTCGTTAATTCGCGTCGTTTCAAGAAAGGGAAAGAAGACAGTGAGAGACAAGAGAGGATAATGAGTGCAACATAAATGTTTTGTATGAAATTCCATATGTAATTCGTACTCTTTTTACTGAAATAAGGAGAGGAGAGAGGGAAAGTTTTAGGAATTGTAATAAGTTTTTCTTTCGTTTCTACGGTTCAGTCTAGTTTTCGTTATCGTTGTGACACGTTACCATGCCTTCGAAAAAAGTTAGCCTCCCTATTAAAGAGAAAAAACAAATCATAAACGCCGTGGCCAGTGGCTTTAAGCAAATTGACGTATCTGAGCGTTTTAACGTCTCTCGTTCCACGATCACGATCCACATCAATCCTGAAGAACAAGGACAAAATCACTTACCAGGCATCGATCAGAAAAGTAAAACGGTTGGTTCAAGACTGATAATTGCCCACAACTTGAAGAGAACTTAAAAAAGTGGTTCGTGCAAGCAGGGAATTAAAATGTACCAATTGGAGGAAATATACAAAGGAATTGACAATACCCACCTGCAAGGATTGCGTCAAGAAAAGATTTTTTTCGTACAAATGATTGGTGTATATTTAATCTATAACATAAGCATGAACATATTTTTTATTGCATGTATTGTTTAGTTTAGTATTAAGCAGTGTTCATTGGATAGTTTTTATCCTTACTACATTGTACATACTTCTTAATATATACATGTTTGCATTATTGTATTAATATACGTTTTTAATTTTGTACTCCCGATAATTCGTACCAAACTGTCATTCCCTTGAATCAGGGGGGAGGGGGGAGAGAGGTGCTTGGTGGACACAGGTAGCACCAACACCATAATGTCACGCGGTGCGTTGGAGCGGCTTGGCGGAGAGAGGGCACACCAGATCAAGGTATGCAAGTGCAAGTTAATTACCCTGAGTGGTCCCTGTGAAGTAGCGGGAGAGGCAGTCATGAATTTAGAGAAATGGACGAAAAAAAGGCGATATTAACGTACACATTGTGGAGTACATGCCGCGCGAGAATAAAATAATAGTGGGGTGTGACTTATTGGGGCGGGTAGGTGCGCTTGTCAAGAAAAGGGAAAGGAGTGGCAGATCAAGTTAGGGGGGGGGTAACGTATCAATGTCAGGGGACTGTAAGAGGTGGCAGAGCGCAGATAGGGGCAGTCAAAGACTCAAAAAAAGAGTGTTGGAGATCCGCTGGCACCTCAACACCCCAGGACACCCAAAGAGTCGAGGAGACGCCGAGCAAGTACACAGCACGCTGAGCGACCACCTGCGATTCTGTCAAGGGGAAAAAGAGCTAGAACCGAACGTAGCTATGAATAAGGCAGTTATGGCATATAATCACTCCATACATTCTGCCTCGGGAAAAAGTGGGTTAACATTCAGGGGAAACTCGTGGATGGGAAACGCAAACGGCTGGCGCAAGATAAACTAAAGGTCAAAGATGTGCTGGGTAGAATTAAAATTGGAAAGATCGTGTACCGGAGAAAACGGTCTAACAGGAGCAAATAATTGGTGAGGTGCGAGGGTCCTTTCAGGCTAATCGCCATTCGTTAAATTGCTGGTTACGAGCATTTAGCGTATCAGCCCAAGTGGAATATTTTTTTTTTGTTTGTTTGTTAAGTTGTATATATCTGGAAGACGTTTTTTTTTTCTTTTCTCTTTTTGTATGCTAATTTTTGTGCTAGTTTTATTTTAATATGTACATTATGCCGCGTGCCATAAGTTTACAATGATTGTTCGTAAACTGGTAGGAGAGAGTTAAGGCTCATGGTATGGCAATGTTAGACCTAATACAACGTAATCATATGTAAACAGAGCCTGTAAACAGAGATAGAGGATTAGAAGCGGAATACAGTTTAGTTTAAACCTAACCATTGTTGTATGTCATTTTAAAACTGACATCTCAATAAAACGACGTGATTATGTCGGCTTCAATAATTATTAACATTATACTAAAACTTAACCACTAACTGAGTTAGCCTGGATGCCTTCCATTTATAAATGTACATAAATACATGATTAAGAATATCTTTTAAGTATCATGAAAAAAAAATTGTCTATAAATTGTGTTTATTACATTACTACATTTTATGAGTGCCCTATTTTAGAAGTATTGCACACTATAATAATTTTTGCTATCATACTAATTAGAGTATCACATAACAGATTTTAACTCCCTGATTACAAACATATGATATCAGTGGGCTATAATTACTAAATTCATTAAAATCGTGTTTACTTTTTCGCAGCTGTTTCAGCCAATCCTTTAATTGTTCTGTTGTTCTTCATCACAGTTCTTTAACATGTATTGTTAAATCTATTTTTCAACTTCTTGTACTTAAAGATGAGATAAGTTTGGAAAACTTCACAATAACTTAAACTGCATGCTTTTGATTGGTATCGTAGTTAATTCAATTAGGCCGGTGAGTTTTAGGGCCTCCAATGAGTAATAGTATTCAACAAAGCCCTTCTTTTGAGCTCCTCCACGTAGAGAGTGAATTCACCAACATAAATATAACTTATGATATGTTTTTCATATACTGCCTTCATATACCCCTAAAAGGTATGAATGCCTTATTACATACATAATGATGCACAAAACACATATAAATGCGTATGTGTCTTATCCTTTATAGAGTAGGGGAGTTACTGTTATAGTTTGCTAGTGACTGCACAGGATTATAAAATGCAGAATTTTAGCTTTGAAAGTATTACTTAATATATAATGGGTATCATCTATGTATTGACTATATTAATAACCGAATATATTTTCCTATATTTTCCTCCGACCGATTTTACATTTACATAAAAATCCCAAATGTAAGTTATCCTGGCTAATTTATTACTGAGATATGGTAATTTTCAATAGAAAAGAAAATTTTGACAGGAAAAAATGTCTACATTTTGACAAGCTAAGGAAACATCGCTTTTATTGCCAACCTTATTCTCCTTCCTTCGGTGCTCTGTTCACTGATGATAATAATAATATTGAGATGGTAATATTTCAGTAGTTTGTCGAACCACTATCAGATTATTCAAGAATTATTATTATTCAAGAATATGAATATATTCAAAATATTTATGTGAGAAGGTAATGCAATGCGACTATTAGATGATCACTAGTAACCCTGCCTTGTGTTTTTTTTATTGGCTAATTTTTTATTGCTAAACACACAAGTTGTTTTTAGGTGATAGCAGAGAACTTCAGCAATATCAACTGGCCGCTTTGGGCTACTTCGCACGGTAGAAGGCAACGGACCCTAGACTGCAAAACACACAGCATAAAGAAGGCAGACCCAGGAAGTCTCTATTGACCTTCCCGCTCCCTCCAGTCCTTTATTTGGCTCCTGGATAGATACACTCAATCCTTGGTTTTCTACCTCTTATCCCAATAAATATTTGTTACATACTTGGCAGGTATACCTCTACCTCTATGAATCATAATAAAAACGAGAGGAGCTCCCGAGGATAGGGTGTTAATCCTGGTGTATACCTAGTGACTTTCCTCACCAAGTATTTACAGCAAACAATCCTCTCACCACATTCCCCCTGAGTGGGCTCACTCACCTGATCAAGATTGTAAATAGTGGAATATGTTGTTTAAAAAAAATCAGGAATATGAATAGAGGATATTTAACTTATGATCCAGTGGACGCAGCATTGGCAAACACCTGGACTTTATCCAAACGAAATGAGATTTAAATTATACTAGGTTGTAAAAAGCATGATGGCTGATTTTCCAAGTGTTTGAAATGTTTAAAAAAATATTGTTTTATACTCATAGCGTATAAAAGTGTCTCTGGTATTTGCAACCAAAAGTGCACAATCGACCAATATGCCACTAAGAAAAAAAATAGCCCTTTATATTCAACAAGCGTATCCATTATTTTGTCACTTTGTCACCGGTTCAAATAATATAAAAGACAGTGGAAAAATTCAAGAGTGTCAGGTGAATAACTAGGCTCCGCTCAACGGTGCGGGCCGAGGGAAATTTTTGCTATTTACATTATTCTAGTTAAAAGTTTTCACCGACAGAGGGAGCAATCATCGGGTAACTACCCCCGACCAGCCCTGCGAAACCGCCCCTCGACTTTCTTTCCAGCTCACGTACTGGCTCGTGGTATTATATTTCTGCCGGCTATGGGCCAACTTTTGTCCTTTCACGCTGCTCACACCCTAGCGAATACAAACTTAAATCCATAGGTATCTGTATTCTATACGCACAGCAACACATCTACCTCAATCATGGCTAGAGTTTGCTTTGTATTGAAATGAAGTTTGGCCAAAAGTAGTCATGCAGAGGTAAAGTATCACTTTGGTTCATTATAGTCATAAAATATATAAGAAATTAAAGGTCAACCAATTTAAATTTGCTACATTAAACAACTAAAGGTTTTGCTACGATTTTGAAAATCTCGTTACCTAATTACTTTTCATTTAAGTTTAATTTTATTATTAGTATTTTTGGGGAGAAAAGAAAAGTATCCGTGCGATAACCGTCATTAAATGTATGAAAATGTTCATGACTTTACGTAATTTTAGTCTACATTAGCCCCCAAAAATATTGGACATTACTTTTCAGGATGCTAAGATCTTTAATTTGGTACTGCACCATCAAATGAGAACCCCTTTGATGGTCTGTTGGAAGGCCCGGAGGAGTCTGGTTTGGAAACTGATGCTGTACAGACTGTTGTCGCAGATACTGTCGAATAAGCTGGACATACGTATCAATGAAATTAAGAATATACAGCTCTAAGCTTCAGAAACTGTTGAACGCCAAAAGTTTCAAAATAATGGCAAATAAATGTGGGGAAACGTCCAGGGCCATGTAGAGTATGGACAAAGAGAAAACTTGCTGGCCATTAGGTGCGGTTCTACTGATTGCAGCTGTCGGCGGTGATCAAGGAAGGAACTGCACAGTGCACCTTTTGCAGTCTCTCTACTCAACACTATTTCTCTCTTTTTCAGCATGTATATGTCACAGAAATTGTATTTGCAAATTTCCTAGTTTTTTCGGGGGCTTCTGGAGATTGTTTGCGATTTTATTTTTATTTAAAAAATTTGTTTTTTTCCAACTATGGGTCATTTATATCGGTTATGGAGGAAATTTGCCGTCCCCTGAATCTAGTGTTAGTACCTTAACCTACCTCACTGCCCAGTAGAGATATTATTTTGGAATGCAAAAGGCACAGTAATTTTTATTTTCAGTAATGTTGTATGTATAGACCACCGTGCAAAAAATCCATTTTTTTTTTACCTCCACCCCCTTGTTTATTTTCCACCATCTTAAAAAAAACGGTAAGAAAAAGCACTTTTATCAGTTTTTCCTCAGTAACTTGCATCTTGCACTTTAGTCAAAAAGTTTTTATTACCAATGATAGTAAACATTAAATTTCTGCAGGTTTTATATGTAACATGTTGAAAATTAGGAATAGCTACTGAGAGACCCTTGATCATTTGAAAATATCAAAACAACGCAACTAGTTGTATATATATATATGTCAGTGTTTTCGCCTTAATAGCTATTTTTTAACCCAGTTTAGTGTAAAATAGAATAGCATGAGAGGATCAAGAGCTAATTTTCCTTACTGACGCGCTGTCCGTTGTACCTCGTCCTCAAGTCAATCTGCTAGAACTCTTCATTGTTATCATAAAGGTTTGGTTAATTATTATATCCAACCATATACCGCTCCCTGGCCAAAACTTCCAGCGCGTCTGACTGTGAAGTAACCATTTTATCTTCATTTAGCATTTCTTCCATATATAGGTGAGTTTCCATGTTTGGCGTAGTATCCTTGGATGAAAATATGTAATCATTTTCTAAACCCTGTCAAGACGAAGTTGTCAATTGACTAATTGACAATTGGTATACTTTCTGCATCAACAAAGTGTTTCATCAACGTGATCATCCGGAAATACTAAACACAGTTTGTCTGTGCTGCCATATTTCTTAAGGCTTTCCAATTCGTTGTTAAATTTTCACTGACACTGAGGAAATGTGGATTGCTGGTACGGATAGAACATGTGTTAACATCTGTCATTATCATAAATCATGTTGTTTAATACAGCACGTTCATAAGAGGTAATTTGAATGGCAATCAATGTTCTCCTGAATAAAGCCCAAAAAATTAGGACATGATCTCTCAAAGCTAGCACATCTGCATGACCAAAAGTCATCTTTTCAACGCTATTTTCCATGAGAGCATTTATCTTAATTATTATTGCCTTATAAAAGGCAGATTGTAATTATAGCACAATAAAGACCTATTTTCCACCTAAGTACATGACAGAGGTTCAGGCCGCTACCAGCCTCACATGAAGTACATTATTGTGTGAAACACTCCAAGACGAATAATGAAAGTATTCAATATTGGTTCTTGACCACTAGATTCTATGATACGTTCTTTTAAATACAAAGGTTGATTAAATGTTATCACACAACTTCTCTTTTCAAGAGCTAAACATTTTCCACGGCTTGAAGCTTATATGTTTTATCATAATTAGATAGCGGGAAATTTATGAATGACATACAAATTATTATTGAAGTTTCACAATATTGATCAGCGTTCACTTCCATGAAGCCATTCCACTAAGGCATCGGCACGCAGTCTGACTACTTTCCATAAAGCCACATGAAATCAGAAGGTGGGAAAAAGCACAGTTTTGCATGGTAGTGGATGCAATTGTTCAATATCCTAAACAGTTATTGGATATAATCCACAGTTCTTTTTTTTCAAATACTCGCATTTCAACAGGACCAATTTGTTCCAGGGATTTTTAGGCGAAGATTTTAAAGTACGTTCAATATTTCGGTCTGGGACCACCGGGGTGCTTGGAGTTGCTCATGAATGATCTCTTACATAGAATGAAATGCTCCTTCTTATTCAGTATGTTTATATTGAAGTCAATATTATTAAATATGAATTGAAAGAATGCAATCTTCTTTAGGCATAAAGCAAATGGCTCAAAGTTAGGAACTTCATCATAACATAAGAAAATCTCAGAGATGATATATATATACCAAAAGTCACGATCAAAATTTTTTGTAGAAATAACTACCTACTCTAGTGAAAATTGATGTAAAAAATATCGTGGTATTACCGTGGATATCACTGAATGAAACAATGCCGCACATTTACATCCATAAACCATCTCGCCTTTCTTGCGTTTCGGAACCATACTTTCCATGTAATAAAGTAGAGAAAGAAGGTCGTATCACAGATTCGACATTCTTAAGGAAGTCAATTGAAGGAGTATTTACACTACAGACATAAACTTGATAAAGAATGGCTTCTACAATTCTGTCAGCTCCCGCCTTGAGGATTCGAAAACCGTCTTCTTCCGGTTAACTAAGTCTTCAAACTGGCCCTCATTAGAATTCTCTTCCAAATAAGAGAAATTTAACTCTATAGCTTCCAGAAAATTAATTGCTAGGCGATGCCTTCTTTGTATCCTAGTAGGTAATCTACTGTACACATTTTTGTGGCATGTTAAATGGTATCTTGCATTAGCTGCTACTATGTGACTTCCCTCACGTAGAGTGGAAATGCTTTGAATTATTTCCTGTGCCCATTGGTCTCCTCGTGTATTACTCACAATTGATTATTTAATGGGCAGCCCACACAAAAACAACTGGCTAGCGAAAGAGTTTTATCTCCTCTCCATAAAATCCTTAGCTACTTGGTTGCCACAACGTTTTGCAAGTGTAAACATGTTGATTCAACGATCTAAGGGGCAGTCCAAGACAGGTCTAGGAACCCTCTCTACGGAGGTAAGCTGCTATTCCCTTGTCATCATGAAGAATGAATGAACCCGCATTTCGGCCATGATACCCAGAAAATGAGAATGTGCTGTAAGTTTACACTTTGCGTTCGACTCACGTAATCTATTTACACCTCACTCTTTTACTACCAACGTTTCCCCTCCGCTCAAACTTTCAGTACGGATAAACCACACAGCCCTATGTGAACCCGATATTTTAGTACACCAGGAACGAACACATACATCAGTTAAACAGTAACTGAGGGAACCTTTGCGAAATTCCAATGGCTCTCCAATGAAAGTGCCTATGCAGAACAAGGGAGAGATTGAAGGAGGAAGATAAAGTCATGTCAACAATGAGCTAAAAATGAAAACCTCTAGGTAGGGAGGGGGAAGACAGAAGGAAGGAAGGGGGTGAAGAAAGGAAGTACATTTCAACAATGGGGTTCGCCAGGTAGGATGAAGACGTATTGAGGCACCTGTATTTACGTATTTATTTACTTTCAACTCACACAAACACCACTATTTAACTTCAATTAATAACTACTACAAACCTCAAACCATGATAAATTCAAATAAAGGTTTTTTGAAACCAAGTGCAGTTTTAAATGACGCTATAATAAAATGTGTTAACGTCAGTTTAAATTATAGTATTTATAAACAATATTAAGAAACAAAGTAATTGATTTTGATATAATATACCTAAATGTTGCAATACGTTTTAGAACTTAATTTATACTGGCAGTTCTTTGATTACGAAACTTTACACGCAAAACAAATATCGAAATATAAAAATCCTAGCACATAGATCTTTTTCAATGATTTCAAAGAACATTCATGCCAAATTTTAAGAAATAACTCTACTGAGGTAATGACTGTATAACAAATAGACTTCATATGAAACGTAACCGTTAAAATAGCCGCCTTCTTGAAACGGAATCACAAAATAAAAATCCCTGCACTTACGTCGTTATTCATGACTCCTAGGAACATTCCACCCAAAATTGAAGATTTTCAAATAACGGGTTTTGTTGTAATCACGTCATGAAAGCATTTATTTACTAAATATTTTGACTGAGGATGATATTTGCAGTTTGCAGCCCACTTTCACTAAAAATTTTAATGTAATATTTCCCGGCATGTTTTAAAAGGGATCAAAATATTATTTATGAAACTTACAGGAAATTCAAACCTCTACAAGAACGGTCATTAAGCGTTGCACTACAAAAAGTTATGAAGGCAAAACTACTGGTGATATCTAACGTTTTGCGTTTTTTTGACATGTTTGCAGACTTTCATGGCCTCATATCTCAGTAAATTGCTCTGAATTTTCCAACATGTTTTATATAATACTTGCAGGGAATTTTCTCGTTCTTTACAATTAATGATGACAAGTTTTTTCCTGAAATGCACTGAAAGCGAATTACTGAGTAACTCGATAAAAGTCATTTTTCTATGAGTTTTTAGATCACAAGGGGAGGGAGGTCGAAAGCTTGGAATTTTCACGACAAAGGCAATAAATACAACATACCTGAAAATCAAAATAATTCAACCTTTTGCAACTCAAACACCGTTTTTTAACTATCTCTACTGGGTTGCTATTATATGTATGTATGCCTTATGATGACTTATAACTGCGGAGGCCCAAGTTATTATTAAGTTTATTATTTACATTATTTAAAATTGTTTGTGCTGAGAAACACAATGAAAAAATACATGCCTTGTTCACTGAGAATACATTTCAAGTGTAGTCTCCATTCTTTTGTTACTGCATATATTATAAGGGATGGACTTCACAACAAGAAAAAACTATAGTTAAAATAAGACAAAAAGAAACAAAAAATAATAGTACTAAATAAAATATAAAAGAAATATCTAAACATAATTAATTAAGTAGGTACACAATTCATTATGGTTAATGGTATCCTAAATTCATATATATTGTTATTTATGGATGCATCTTTTAATGGTAAGTTTACCAGACCCGGGTTTGATCGTACAATGATTTTTTTTTTGGTTTTCTTGATAAAAAAGTAGCCAATTCGGTTAAGGAAACCAAATTTCAGTTTAATTATTAACGCATAGTGATCGCCACCCTAGACCTCAACGGCATCTGAGAATTACTGTGACCAAACCGCCGATGATAATAGGAAAGTCAGTTTCTAAAATTTCAAACAGTCAGTCATATTCAATTGCTTATTGTTTAAATGACATAGTCGATGCGAAACAGCTAGGAAACGGTCATCTCCAATAGAAGGATACAAAATCATCCAAACAGTAAATATCCTGAAATGTTTATAAATTACTGTAAACAATCATATTCGAAATTGCCAAACGCTATGTTGGTATTAAATAGATTAACTAAGGCAATTTATACAGTTATTTATACAATGAAACTAATTTTTAGCTGGTGTATATCTTTTCAACTTTTACGAAAATAGTCTACAGTCACCTAAGAATTTATTTATGGGGGATTATTTATGATTATTTTTTCTAAAAACATTTTATGGTGCAACGAAAATGAAAACAGCTCGCAGGTTGGAAATTGTAGGAACGAAAAATGTGATATAGTGAAAAAGGATCATATTTAATATAACCAATGGCACGGGACCGACCTAACTTCAAAACTGGCTTGTTTACGAGAAAGCAGGCTCCAAGCAATGGTGCTGTAGCAAAAACAGAATTTAGCTCCGCCCCTTCTTCGCCCTCAGCCAATCAGCTAATTGGCCATCCAGCTCGCCCTTACAGTAATTCAATCCTCGACCAATTACATTCAATAAACCCCTTTATAGTCTCCAAAGAATAATTAAATTTCCCCTGAAATGCGGCTTTGTTACGTTTATATTATCTTTCCTTCTTTTTTTTTTTCCCCTCCCTTCTCCTTGGACTTTTGTCCCTGAGTGGCTTAGCCGAGGAGGGGTGTATAGACCCCTAAACTTCCATTAAACATAGACCAATTATGTAAATTGTTCTTATCGCTGATTTCGTTCTACCCATTTTTCCCCCTTATTCTTTTATTATCTGTTCTCTTAACCAAATCAGATGATAATTTACTAGTTTACTTACTGAGTTTTATGATTTTATGGTCTTTTATTTGTCATGTAAAATGATTCTAAACTTTTAATCGGATTGGATTGAATGTACTGTATTGGATACGATGGGCTGAAGGTTAATTCAAAGTCAAAATATTGTTCAACATTTATGTACATATTGTTACCGAACTCGAATGGGGCGGCTAAAAGTTCATGAGGTAACATGGCAACCATTGTGTACTTTTCTTAGTCAGTTTGTGGGTATGTTTGTTAGTCCTGCGAAAGTGCCCTGTCGGGTTGTCACTAGGGAGGTGCCTTATCACCTTAGCCTTATCACCCTGGTGACAAGTGCGGATTGTTCGAGTTTATAACATGGACCATCGTTCCATGACGGCGTTACTATCTGACTCCATTTATGAGAGGTATGTGCCCCAACAATGCACTATGTTAAAGAGAAGAGGTACAGAGGTTTCATAAAGAATAAGTCAAGTTTTCAGAGTTCGAGCGGAAGCCAAGCAGCGTCACTGGTACAGGGCGCCGGAGAGTCTGCAAGGAGACTAAAAGACGGGTGAGGAGACTAGACTAGGAGTCTAAGAGACTGACTTTCAGGGCCAGGGGCCCTGGCGTAAGGCAACACCGAGTAAAGGCTGATGAGACTAGACTGATTTTTAGGGCCAAAAGCCCGGGGTTAAAAATAGTTTCCCCTTCCTGCCGGGAGGCGGCGAGGGTCTAATTCGGCGGTGGTACCCGCACACACCTGCGACGAGGCACGTGACCGGTAGAGAGGCACTAAAAGAGTTGCTAAGTTTACGACTGTTTATGGCTGCCAGGTGGTACTATTGCCCACCTGGCTTTTAGGCCGGTGGGTACCTACCTGTTTATGGCTGCCAGTGGCCGACCCTTTTAGTTTTAAAACTTGTTTATGATTGCCGGCATCCGCGCATTTATTACTTAAAATTTTACAATGATTTACATACATTTAGTTCCTGTTATTTTACTTTTGCTTACAATATATATGCACTAGAGTATAGGGTGATTTAACTTATGTAGTTAGCGGTCGCAACATGCTCATTAAAGTAATTCAATTCCATTCTAATTGGATATTTTGCAACTTCCCCGGCTATATCTTATTTCTTTTGATAATAAACGGAGTGAAATCATTTTGTACGTAATGCTGAATGACTCCATTCAATTTCTGTGAAAACCAACATCTTCATTTACTTCTCCAAAAGTTACTTCATAAAGTGCCTTGAATTCAATCTGGAGATCTAGAGAAATTAAAGTTAGTTTATTAAACCGATGCGTTTCTTTTAACAATAAAAGCTAGGGAGCATTTAAAGAAGAAGGAACACTATAATATCAATGTCAGGATACAAATTTACTCACTTCCTTACTTAAAATATTATTGAGCGTTCTGGATTTTCTACGGAAATCGCACAGAAAATGATTTTTATTTCATTAGGTCAAATACATTTCCCCAGCTTTAAATGCTAAGGAGATTTGTAAATACCTTCGCACTGAATTATTGTAGTCCTTTAGGACGTATAAAAACTACCTTCAGGTGGTATCTTTTCCTACGTTCCGACAAAAAATTAATTTTATGTAGTGTCCTGGATTTCCCTAATAATTTGACAGGAATTCAAATGGGTCAAACTAGTATAAAATGAATAACGTCGTTTCCAACCCTTAAAATTATTGTTTTTGCTACTAAATGGTGGGATCAACTAACTATGATTTGTTACTTTGTATCATGTTATTGACAAGTGAAAAGTAGGACTCATCGAAAAGTTCAAACAAGATAAAACTAAAAAAATTATCAATGACCAAGATGGTTTATTAAATAAATTGAAGTATTTGGCGAAAATGCCGAGAAATTCAATAATTCATAATCAAAAATTCGTTTTGGTCATGGACAAATACGAAAACTATGCTGTATAAAAAATTAAAGTGTAAGCGATTAGTAATAATTTAATATTAAATACCCCCCCCCAAGCTAAAAGGATTTCAATTAAAAAGATTGCTTAGCTAAGTGGAATGTTATGTTTTCAAACTAAATAGTTTTCAACAACTATCTGATGATTACTTAATGAAATTTTGATGTACTTGATTTTTGAAACAATAAAATTTTAAATCAAAATGGTTACAAATGAACTGGAGTCGTCATTTATTTAAGATTTTTTTATCTGTACGTCCCACTTTTGGGTTAAACTCCATATATTAATTAATATATTTGATAGGAGTTGGTTTTATGTACGGGAGAATCGTATTTGATTATTAATAGATCCAAAAACGAAACGTTTTTCGTCAGTAAGTATTTACTACATGGGTCCTTAAAGTTATCCGATCAATCCCTGTTTCTATAATATATAAACTTTTGGATTATGATGAATATGTGAAGCTTAAAATAAAAAAGCAAGAAGCATAACGAAAACAAATAATTGTCCAACCTTTCAAACCATTTCTTCAAAGTCCGCTTTGGTTAAGAATATTCCAACTACTATTCCATAAAATCAGGAGTTCCACAGGGCAGTAGGTTCCATCCTCTCTCTAAAACCTATGCACCGCTGATGTCCCCTCTACTCCAAATACCTTTTTGGTAACATTTGCAGATAACACTGCAGCCCGGCCATCCCACCCAGACACCGTTACAGCATCCCATAACCCACAAAAACGAGATGAGATCGAGTATTGCTGCAATCAATGGCGGATCAACCTTTATGAAGATAAATGTACAAGGAAAATGGGCCAACAATACCTTTACCCTCTGCTGCAAGTCCCGTTCCACTAGTATTTTTTTTCCATTCTTCTTCTTGTGTCCAAGACAGTACGGTATTTAAGCTTCCACCTGGATAGAAGGCTCACATTGAACCCACATACGAGGCTATGTGGCTCTCGCGCTCTTAGCTTCCACGGACTTGTACTCGGTGAAGTGGCTGACGGAGGAGTTTGGGGACTTCCCAAGACTCCGCTTCCTCTTTCGCATACGAGGGAGGTCACATGTGGATCTCAGGGGTCTCTGGACTGTTTTTGAATACTGGATAAATGAGCGAGTCAATGATGGATTGTAAACATGGTATAAATGAGAACATTGACCACTAATTATTGCCCAATAAGACATATGGTAATTTTATCACAATAAAGATTAAAAATTGTAAAAAAGTTAGTTACGTTTCTTTAAAAGTTATGGAAATACTCTATTCTATTTTAACACGAATCAATGGGGAAAGACTACCATTACTTAGTGAAGTACCAATGCATTACAAGCACATTCAAAACTATAAACCTTCATCATTTCGAGGATCAAGTTTCTAAAATCAGCTAATTGATCCAAATTCACACTTTTTTTTGTCCAATAAGCCTTTACCTCTAACAAGTAACACAGGATTCATGAAAAAAAAAGTCGTTTATTGTGGTGAATAATTTTTTTTTACCGTTTCAGAGGGAATTTCCATTTTTATTAACAGAAAAAATCTTCATCGAGTACACGATGGGTTATGTTATAATGTGTTCGATTTCCAGAAGAGTGATTTCTCTCTCTCTTTTAATTTTTTTCTCCTTTTTCAGGGCCACCACTCTATTATGGTATGTTATACGTTCGAATACATTGGGTACAAGCGTTACGCTTCAACTGTTAAAAAAATCATGTGTTTTTAATTGTGGAGCAGTCTAATTGGAGGCTACAACACAGGAACAGAAATTCGTTTAAAACATGGAATAAGCTGCTCTAGTTTTGTTTTAATTAAGAAAGTTTAATTTTATTCTGTCTCTATTTGCCTACTGAGCTCTCATTTCCTGAAGTGCTTCACCGAGGTAAACAAAACAACTGAACGCATTCAACCGATAAAGCATACAGAACCATTCGTATACGACGATATTAATTAAATACAAATTCATTTCAATGTAATCAATAAACTATCGATGGCAGTACCTATATTTCTCAGCATCACGATGCCAGCAGAAGCCCTTTCTTTTATTAAGTTGTATCAAGTCATTTATGCTTGATAAAATTAAAAAAAATTATTATTTATCTACATAAATTATTCACCACCAGAGAGTTCGTGGCTGCAAATGGAAATATACAAAGAACTAACTTTTTTCTGTGATATTCCACAATTTTAAAGCCCTGAACAGATGGAATTGTGTTACTATAAGAGGGCACACACTTATTATAATAGAAAATACAAAGAATCGAGCTCTTCCATATACGCTGTTTGTCCTATTAAACCATTCCCACAGTTCATAAGACAAATATTAAAAAAAAAAAAAAAAGTATCTAAACAGCTTGGATTATTTCGGAGCAAATCTTAAAAAAGTGACCAAAAACATATACAGGTTTATTCAGAAACAGTTTTATTAAATAGTTAACAGCTTTGGGTCGCTCTGCAAATTCATTTATATAATTTTCAACGTTTTACCAAAATTCATGGATCTATTGGGCTTCACAAACTTACTAATAAAAGCGATAAAAGATGTAATTTGTAACTCAATAAAATTTAATCTAATTGGTAACTATATTTGGACATTTTTAAATTTATGTAAATTTTTGGAAAATTTATTTTCTGAAAAATGTTATATTTATATCCATAATACAAATGTGAGTTACCAATTATATGAAATTTTCTTGAGTGGCATTTAATTAATACGTTTTAATGATTTTGTTAGTGAGTTTGTGATGACCTGAACTTTCCTGAACGTTGGCGAAACATTGAGAATTAATGAAATACCTTTTTTTAGAAACGCCAGCCATTGATTTAAAAATCTGTTCAAGATACCCGGCAGCAAAGCAATCGAGCCCCAAAGAAATACTCAAGTAAATTTTACTAAAGGCAACTTCGTATTTTCCAAAGAATCTATTCACTCAAAATTGTATGACGATAATTAACTACGAAAATAAATAATTGAAATTAATAACTCCGCAATTCAATAGGTTAAGTTGTATAATTCTTTATCAGTGTTTTGCAGCAAAGGTTGCTATCATGGGTCTAAAATTCTTCCTTTATTCGTCAGTATCCATCACTGAGTTCATCAAGTTTAAAAGCTCTTCTAATATTTGTAAGTGTCTAAATATTATCCTTATTGTTTGAGAGATGGAGCTACCTATCATTAGTGAAGGGTTTTCATGAAAATATGCTGTTCGTCCATTTTAATAATGAAAAATAAAATGGCCAGGTATCAAAACAGCATGTCTTCTTACGAAAATTATTATATTATTTTTTTAGGTAATATTTCTATTCGATATATACAATAGCATGCAGTTAATAAACTGCACTAATAAATATATTTCGTTCTCATTTTTTTTAGATAAAATGGTATTTAACCTACCTTACTTCAATTGTAGGGATGTTTTGAAGTAGGGGAATCAACCTGAAAACAACAATTTTTATTAAGTAAAATCATAAATTAACATTGTGCTTATTTATCAAAATATAAATTATAAACACTGAATATACGTACTACTAAATGTATGTTACACAATGATTTTTCGCAACAGGCTTGTTCAAGGGTGCAAGAAGTTAATCGTTTATAAAATAAAGTATCGTTACTAATGTTTCAATAGAACACTTTTTATGTTTTTTTAATAAATTTGAAATTCAAGTTTTATTCATCTTTAAGTTATTAAAAAAAAAAAAAACTCTCAACCTGTTAAAAGCACAACAGAGGATCTGTGATTTAAAAATCAATATTAATTATAAAATTTAAATTATTTATATATAATTATTTTAAAGAAATTTTAAAAGTATCTCCTTCTTCGATAATCTTAACTATTTAAGCTATTTATTTGTCTACTCAATTCATTTGTTTGTTTGTTTTGGGTTTGTTTTTTTTTCCAAGTATTCAATTAGGACCACAATGCAATACTCTTCTTTTATATAACATTTATTATTAAGATCAATATACGAAATAGTGCATAGTTTATAACCACGGGTAACCTGAGTCTATCAAACATGCGGGTTGTAAGCAACCACTTGTAATAACTGCAAGTAAAAGGAATTTCTTATGATCGTTCGAATTCGCTAAGAGAAGAGAAAACTTTGACATAGCAGATTCGTTCAGGATGCATTAAAATTCCAATTAGCCCTGAGAGAATGACATATATGGGAGAGGGAATATTGCAAGAAGAATGTTAGAATAGTTCTGGAATTTATTGTAGGCAACTGTAAAGGTAAGCTATAAATTATTTAAACTTGTTGGAGGGTGGCTAGAGGGAGGTGGCCATAATTCTGGCCGCTGTATAAAACTTGCTACCCGTACATCTGCGATGGAGTAGTTTGCCGCCTGGAAGTTTCCCGAACGGCGGTAATATGCAGTTTGGATGCAGCACGGTGCAGTGGTGTGCCATCGAGGCTTATAAGGTGAGCTTAAGCTCCGGCCTGATCCTCGACAACGACCGGGCTTAGCAGAACTGCCGCGACCCCGCTCTGCAGATTAGCGGCACAAGCGGCAGGGATCCAATTTCAGCGGAATAACTGTTTATACTGTGGCCATAGACGGTGTAGGCACATCCACTCACTCGCCCTTCCCACCCTCTCAAGGCGATGGGATCTTCCACCAAAACCACCGGCATGAAGGGTGAGGAATCTGTGATATCGGGGAATAAGATGAGTGGTTGTGATCAATTATAGACTGAATAAAACAGTGGTCGAAATTGTGTCCATAACTTTTTTCCACCCTCATTCCGGTAGAGGGATAATATTTTGAATGGGAGTTTTTTTTCCCTTGCTGCCCCTGAGATGATATAAATAAAAGCAGCCATATGAGAAACAATAAAGGATTATTAATAATTATACTACTTTCTAAATGGATAACTGTGGATTTGTAAAGTCTCTGGACTGTTCCAAGTACTGTATGAATAAGAACATTGACCGCAATTACTTATTGTCCAATAAGACAGAAATTTAAACACAATAAAGATTTTGAAACTTACTTTTTAATTGGATAATGAATATTTTCCAAACATGTTGAGTATAGCATCAAATTAAAGAAATCGAAGTCTTGATTAAAATATGTTGATGGACTATAATCATCACAGCCAATTATACCGTTATCGGAGGTGTGAAAAAATTGGGTGATAATGCATCATAGAAAGCAATAATTATTTTATCGAGAACAGTTGTCAAATATTTAAGTTCTACTAATATAAGTGATATTTCAGACAATTTTAAACTCTTGAAGTAATGTTAGACATCTAACTATCTCTAAACGCTAATATTTAAATGTAATAGTTTATCCCGACCAAACCATCTGCTATTTCCTCCTACTCTCTCACTTAATCTGATTTGCACTTACCCACTTACCCAGTATCTTTACAGCCAAATATATAGTAATAAGACTCTAGGCCCAGTACCAGTGGACTCTCACCACTGTACCGCAACAATCAACCTCTACCGAGGCTTCCCACACTCCTTAATTCCCTCACACCACCTTCAAGCAGGTGCTCCTGGTACAAGGATCCACTCAACCCAAATATTCTTTTATTTTTCCCTCATCCATAATCTTATAATTAAAGAGCTAAGAAAAAAAAAAAAAAAAAAAAAAAAAATTAAAATTTATTACTTTTGGTATACCTCAGTCCCAATTCTTTAGTTTTCCCCCCTCTTCATATCCCCTTGTTAATTAAAAATTATGGAATTCACAATATACAATATCACTAACGATGAGATACTATAGCTTTTTTACAAATTTAATTTGTTTACAATTTTACCTTTTTAATTAAATAATTAAAATTTTATTTTAATAATTAATTTTATTTTATCAATTAATTTTAATTAATATTACTCAATTATCATCTCCAGTTTTATAGTAAATGTAGATCTATTAGCAAGCACTTCTGCACGGAAGAACTGCGATGACCTAATCTCCTTTGAGAAGACCCAGCCAGCCCCAGCCAGTGAGACAGGAAGGGAATTGTAGCCGAAAATAGACGCTCAAGCGGAGCCTAGCCATCAGACAGATATGAGTCAGCTCCATTGGCCCGACAAGTGACACTGCCCGTTCGATTAGGAATTGATCCAAATTATAAATTATGTCTGTCACAGTTCTACGCCATTAGGTAGCCTTTGCCCATAGTTTATTTAGCATTGATGTATTAATTCATTTGAAATAAATTCTAGCAAGCATAGACTCAATATTTTTTATTTTAAGATGTTACCAACAATATTAAATTTGTTGTTATTTGTAGGTATAAATTATAAATAGTTAACATCGCGTTCATAACAGGAGTCTTTTTTTTTAAGAAAGACGAACTCTACCATAAATTTACTCGATTCTCCTTAAATACTCAAAATAGTCGCAGCGCCACAAAAATAATGCACCGTCAATAATATGTTAGTTTTAAATTCAAATGTTTGTATGTCATATTAAAAAGGGCATCAAATTAAGTATCTCGACTTTCCGATAAATAATATGTATAAATTTGTGGGCATTGGTTTTATAGCCAGCAATCACTCTGATAAAAATTGGAAAAATAAAGCTTGTATGTTCGGTAAAGTTTTAAATATTGTATATTATATTTCAATTATTAATTAAAGAGTTGGAGATAAAGTACATAATATATATATAGATAGATAGATTATGTATAAAGTGGATCTACTGTAAATTTATTAACATGTGTAAACTTGTTGGGTATGTAATGTCTTGTTTTGAATCATGCGTTAGTATCTAAGTTAAGTGTAGTTTGTTTCAGTAACTAGTTTAATTAATCCGGTTATGCTTAAGGCAGGGTTGTAAAAAATTTTATGTATTAGGGTAATAAAAAATAAGATTAGACAGGAATAATCCCCCAAAGCAGGTTCGGAGATAGTAAATAATAGTAAATCTTACTCCTAATACTATATGTTTTTTTTAGTAAAGCAATTGTGTGTATAATTGAATTAAATTTAGATGCATATATATATATAGACTGTACCTTTTATTTAATAAGTGACGTATACTTATAGATTGTTTCCGGAAACAAGTCTCGATTATTATTATTCCCTATTATAACAACAGTACAGTAGTACAATAGTAGTATGACTATAACTACATACATATATGTTGAATATTGTACTGTTTAATTATATACTAAGTTTACCTTATAGTCTCTGATTTAGCATAAGGGTTTCGATGACCACCACCCTGTTAATTAAGTTGTCTTGTTGGGTTCAGTTCCCTCCCACGATCCCATTAGTGAGATCGGGCACCCGTTACCCTTTAATATGTTGGTTTGTCTACCTTAGCCCCTTAACGGTGGGCTCATTTATTGTCAATCTATATATCTATCGATAGTTCATTGCATTTTATACTATTTTTATTGCATATATATAATTTTGTATATTTTGAAAAACACACTTTCACATATAATCTGACTGTTGATTGCAGACAACCAACAGCTTATCGTCATATTTATGAATAGCTTGAAACACTACTTATAAATTTCAGGGAAATGCCAGTGTTGAAATGCTACTATGACACTAATATCTGACTTTGGTTTTAATAAACATTGTAAGCCCTTTGTAATTTAGACCATGTTGGACAATCATAATTAAATTTAGAGAGATTAGAGAGAGGGTAGTTATAGGTATATATTAGTATATGGGTGGGAATGTAAAAGCCCGCTGACGGCCGGAGAAGAGGAGAGGATAACCAGACAGAAGGGGGAAAACAAATAAATGGAACATGGCAGGTGACAGGGGATGTAAGAGGTGCCATCCGAATATGCGTTAATACATGCTAATGCCAACCCTCACCGCAGAACCTTCCATTACCTTAACCCTGAATATGTTTACTTTATTCGCTGAGGTTAATTCGACAAATCTTTTATACATATACTTCTTGAGAGTTATTAGAAAAAAAAAAAAAGAAGAAAAGCCTATTAGCGATTGCATGAAGAAATACCATTTGAGAAACAAGTCCTAATAACAAAAATGGTTTGCTGATTTCAACTCAAATAATATTTCATTGGCAACTTCAAGATTGAAGTGCCTCTTCCTCAGAAAATCGCCTGTTATTTGTCTGAATGTACTGTCTGATTGCAAAACTGATTCAATCGATCAGAAATATTTTAGTGGTAAATTCAAAAACATTTCATTTCTCAAAAACTACAAGGTATGATAATAGGGAAAAAATTAAGGATTTTATGGTTAAAAACAACAACTAAAAGTTTAAATATTAGATAAATGCACACTTCCCACTGATTTTTTTTTTTTTTTATTTCTTTCATAGCCCCTTTGAATTTTCAGATAATTATATGCAATTATAGATCCTCAGGCAAATCTATTTACAAATTATTTTTGTATTTCCTGTAGCATCGCTACAACACTTCCGCAAGTTTTAATAGCAGTCTGGATTGGATTTTGCCTGGTATGCAATTCAGTAACAGAACTTACTGCGTTAGGATAAGAAACATTTTTTTAACTTGTTCCTACCATATAAATTTAATGTTTAGGCAAATATGATTTTTTTTTTTTTTTTTATTTCTTTCATAGCCCCTTTGAATTTTCAGATAATTATATGCAATTATAGATCCTCAGGCAAATCTATTTACAAATTATTTTTGTATTTCCTGTAGCATCGCTACAACACTTCCGCAAGTTTTAATATCAGTCTGGATTGGATTTTGCCTGGTATGCAATTCAGTAACAGAACTTACTGCGTTAGGATAAGAAACATTTTTTTAACTTATTCCTACCATATAAATTTAATGTTTAGGCAAATATAATTTTTTTTTAAATTTTTTGAATTGATTTTGGGAAGAAATTTTTTATATTACTATAGACGAATTTTCTTATTCTAGATTGTTAAGATGTTATTGTTTTTAAAAATGTTTTGATTGTTTTTTAAACAATTCTAATTATTATAACTATTAACTATATATTAGTAAATTATTACTACAATTCATATTGTACACAATTGTGTTGTGTTTGTTAATAATTCGGTATACTCGCCGAAAGTTCTTGTATCAGTATAAAAATTATTTCGTATAGACCAGAGAAAGTTGTAAATCCATTAATATACCACAAACAGCCTCCAGTGTAAAACAAGATATCATATACGTATTTAAGAAAATTTATCAAATTATTGCACACCTCATAATTTTTTGTTCAAAAGTAATTTTGTTATATGAATAAATTACAAGGCTAATGATAGTTGGAGGAACTAGTTTCATTAATAATACGTTATAGACCATCAAAGGAGGAGGGTGTGTCTAGAAGATAAAAGTTTACGCCCAACTTTGCCATGTAATTTTATTTTCAGCCAAACAACCCCTTTCCAGGTATTCATCTTGCCTCTTGAAAACGAACTCCTGCTGTCCTCTAGATTCTGTACTACAACCAAACATTATTTTTGGTTATTTTTATTTTTTCAAATGTTTTTGTTTTCATCCTACAATATATAAAATATACCATTAATTCCTTCTTGCTGTTATTCTGAAAGGAGAAAAGAATGAAAAAATGGCCCGACTCACACTTCTTGTTATTACTTCAGCCACCGACGTGTAGTCTAAGCTTGTTTGAATGATTGATGATTTTTTTTATTAACCAATAGTGTGTCAATAGTCCCGTGATCATGAGAAAATAAAATCAGATGGATGTTCATTAGTGTACCAATGTAGAACATGTTAAATAATTAACCTTAATATTTGCTGGGTAGCCTCTATGCATGGGTAGTAACATTTTCTACAAAACGTCTACAACAACGACCCGGTTACGTTTTAGGGTCCGTGTTTAAAGTTTAGAGCTCTAATTAAAACAGCCAAGTCCGCAATGGGATAGCGGACGAATCCATTTTTTTAAGATGGCATGAGTTGAGTCCATTAATTTAAATCAGGGCTACAATTTGTGGGAAGGTCGGTACTGTAGACTACTTGATCGTGTCTCTTAAAACAAATCCGTGACGACTGGCTAAGCAATGCGTCTTTGGTTTTAATTTTTTTAAATGGGTTCCCTGCAATGGAACAACAGAGCTGCCTGGATTTTAATATTTTATTGTTTGAAACTTTTAGAAAAGCAGAAATCTTTTTTTTCTCAGAGATTAGGTGCTGAAATATAAGTAATTACAATAATTTAGAAAGAAGTCTTAGTTGTCTAAGTACAACTAAAGATAATATCTTCTCCTCCAGTTAAGATCAATCAAATAGTGAAAACAAAGAAGCCCTGTCTAGACGAAGTTAAAAATTCACAAAGAGGAGTGATTCATTACCTACTATTATTATACGTTTAGGAAAAGTTAGGGGACAGCCTGATGACCTGTGATGATCAATATAAACAGTATACAAATTCATGCGATTGATTCACTCTGAACCAGTGAGAGGTGTATCCAAAATACAACGAGGGGTGGTTCGGGGTAAATGTTTCTTGACAGGATCAAAGACCACCTCTACGAATCAGTTTCAATAAGTTTCAAGGGTACATAAACGGGCAGTTGTGTTCGGGGAGTTATATTTCTCTATTACGGCTACGTCGGATTCTGCAGCCATTCTTAAGTCCATGAAACTATGTATATGGATCAACTCAGAACGAACAACGCAAGCATAACAGGTATCATCACTTCAAATTCTATTGATTTTTCCTCTTCCGTTAAGTTGTCTTCCACATCCTATTGTGGCTAATAATGCACCTAAAACTCTAAACTCTAAACACATATATTTTATTTGTTTACTTTATTACTATGAAATTCATCAGTTTGGTTCTCTGATTATGGAAGCATTAAAGATATTTTCCGAAATATTGGTGTTACACAAAATAACTGTTAGTTGTGTATAAGGTAATTGTATTTATCAGTTCATACTTATTTTTCGAAACAATAAGAAACTTTAATACGAATACCCATATAGATTATTGTAAAATCTTACGTTTAGGGGTAGAATTAACCCAGTGGACATCTATAGGACTTCATTGTTTGGAACGTTTTACTACAATTTCAAACTACTTGCCGTCTAATACCAAAACCTTGAACGAATATGACAATATAGAATTCAAAATGGATGAATTAGAGATTGAATTCAATTCGGGATATACTCCGACATTTAACGATTTCTATCAAGAGCTGATTGAATGCATTGAAATGATTCTGGAGAGACTTGGGATTAATAAAAGGGCACCTAATGCTGCCTACGGTGGCAATGCCAACTTAGCCAACCCCACCGATCAAGAAAATTGAATTACACCTTCCAAAGTTAGAATAGCCTTGTTTTAAAGGAGATCAAACACAATGGTCAGGTTTTCATGAAATGTTTAAATCAATGGTGCATAAAACAAATCGTTGACCAATAAGTATAGAGTTCAATACTTGGTGTCAAAAATTCCTAGGGAAGCAACAGATATTTTTTAAACATCAACCTCATGTAGCTGCTAATTATACAGTTATATAGGACGTGTTACAAAAACGTTATAACGATCCCAAGCAGATATACCTTATTTAGAGCAAGTTTATGAATTCAAACCATTAAAAGTTGAATTAAGGAAGGGGGATCAATAACCTCTGTGTTGGATCAGTTTTGTGGGCCAACAACATCCCTTGAAAAATTAAATGCCGGAGATTTATCTGATATGATTTTTTTTATACCGTGGTTTGAAAATTTTAGATCTAAGTGTTGAGCGTTCGAATAATAAAATATGTTATTTTTGATATTTTCTATTGGAAGATAAGAAAGATTATAATTTCTCAATATAATACGAATATGTTCATTTTGATATTCTCTACCAGATTAAATAATCATTAAAACTTTCTGATATAATTTTATTACACATATATTTTTTAAAGTCTTATTTATGGTCGGGAATAATTGTTTTAATTGATTATGGTTTTTCATAATTATTGTTTTATTCATGAATGATATATATTCTTGTTATATTTAATAAAATCGTATTGTCAAATTTCTGAACAGTTTGAATAATTTATTTCTTATTAATATCCTACTTATTCATATTAATGTGCTCAGGCATCACATCAGTCTGATTCCATTATTTTTTTAATAGGTGTGTGTGCCCCGACGTGCACTTTGTTCGGGAGAAGAGGTAGGATAGGTTAGGATTTGTGGTATTTTGCGTCGTCTTAGAATGCTACGAGCTCACATTCCTAATTTAAGAATAGGCGAAAGCTTTCTCCAAAAACGAATGTGAACCAAAAGGAAACAGACTGGACCTGAAGGTCTGGAGACTGACAGCGCCGGACTAAAGCTAGTATGATTAGGAAAGAGATGTGCAGAGGTTAAAGGAGAAAAAAAAGATATTTAAAACACATACGAGTGAATGATGAATTGTAAATATGGTATGAATGAGAGCATTTATCTCATTTAAATATTGCCTAATAAGGCAGATTGTAATTTTAGCCCAATAAAGAAGTTCGAATTAAAAAATAAAAATAAAACATCAATGAACTGAATGAATTGCCAGATCAGGTGCAGGGTGTATGCATATCCAGTGGTAGCCAATGAGTGAGCCGTTTATTTTGGTGAATCAGCTGTCCATTTATTTTGGCCAATAAAAACTGGCTTTCCTCCTGCTCTTTAGTTAATACGAACAATTATTAACAGAGTTGGTTAACAGTATTACAATATTTAAATCTGACAGAGCATTCTTATATTACATTATATTATTAGCAATTGGTAAAAGACAGAGCAAAGTTATATTACATTATAATGTTTGCCTTGACATATCAGACAGAGTATAGGAAAACTTAATGCCTTGTGAGCACTTATCAGTATCGTTGCCCACCCTTTATGGTGGGCAGGACCAATTTGGTTGAGTTTAGAAGAAAGCTGTTGGTTCGTTAAAACGGAGTTAGATGTTCTCAAAAACGCCCGAAAATTGAAGGGGGCGAAATTTTAACAGTGATTGGTTAGGAAATAGACGATAACACCCTTTGTGCCCTCGTTAATTTTTGTTCAACTATCTTCGAATGCTACGAACGATGGTCTGGTATTGAGGTTTGTACATGTATTAACTAAACATTCCAAGCAATCTGGACTTGGCAGAGCTGTAATGTGCCGCGAGTCGTCCAGTTATCTCATTTTTGACAGAATTTGATAGCTTGAGGTATGTAAAATCTTGTGTGACTAACAGACACAGTTTGTCTTTATTTCTCGAGCGTGGAATCATTCGGGTTTGAGGGCGTTTTCAGAATACAAATACTGGGTTCGATAGTTGTCACCAGATTCTTATACCAAAGATGCCCTTTTTTAATTCTGCTGATCGACTACGGTAGCGAGCACCAACCATATACGTGAATTACCCTATACTCTGGCGCAACTAATGTATTGTAATTAGATGTAAAACATGCTTTTCTGGAAATAAATCATGGATATATCGGCAGTCATAAAACAAGTAACAGAGGGTCGAAGGTCTAGCAATAAAACCTGAGAGGGTAAGCCACCTGACTGTCATAAAACCAAACCCGGTAGACCTAGGGTCGTCTCTAAGCGGTAGGTGAGTCCCTAGCAGCCATAAAACACACCCTTTTAGGCCAACAGTCATAAAATCAGGGGGGATTGGCCACCTGGGCATCATAAAACATTGCCCCTTTCAGCCGGCTCCGCCTTCCACTAGGAAGGGGAAATTATATTTAAATCAGGAAGTTTTGCCCTGTAGAGACACTCTTTCCCAGGCTCCTCATCTATACAGCCGCTATCACTCGTTGCGATACGCCAGGGCCCCGGGGCCCTGGGAGTAAGTCCACTCAGCCTTCCACTGGTCTACACTCTCTCTGCCACACCTCTGCGCCGGCATATTGCCTCACAGCCTCTAGCAGACCCTCTGACTACTTGTACTATTGCGCTGCCAATCTCCCGCCCGAACTCTGAAAACTGGTCTTATTCTTTATGAAACCTCTGAACCTCTCTCCTGAACACAGTGTTTAGTCGGGACACATCCCTATCAATAAAATGGAGTCAGATATTAACGCCTACATGGAACATGGTCCATGTTATAAACTACAACAATCCGCACTTGTCACCAGGGCTAGAGTGATTAGGCACTCCCCTAGTGACGCCCCCGACAACTACTATTGTCGGCAAAATAGTCTTACTGGACCTTACATATTTATTATTATGGTTAGCATTTTTTCTATCCAAGAAATTATTCAAAGTCAGATTAAAAAATTGATTTAATTGAGTTTGTCTCACAGTAGTCCCGCCAAAAATGGGCAACATCCCTTCATGTAGGAGTTATCAATTAAAATGTTTCAAACATAGTTGAGTTGATACGCAGGTCCACTTTGTGGGAGCCCAGGAGGCGATTTTTCCATCGGTTGAGCTCTACTGGGTATCAGGATGAGTTGACTGATCTACTTGCCGTACATATAATTGTGTGGAAATTTATTCCATTCAACGCTCCCCTCTTTGGGGAAATCTGGGAAACTAATATTAAAAGCGTTAAGTTTAACCAATTTCGTGTAATTAGAGCTCACTTTCTCATTTATGAAGACTTGGATTCCGTTTTGGTTCATATTGAAGCTGTACTGAATTAAAGACCAGTTAGCACCCTTAGCGCTGATCTGGGGAATCCTGTTTCTCTCACTGTAGGAGCGAGCCATAGTAATCGTGGATCAGTCTAATCATCCTCCTTAAAATGTTCGATTGGAATGGTTCAGGAGGTGTTTCTTGGAGCCAATGAAGAGGTACTGGCAAAGATACAAGTACAAGATACTGGCAAACTTAATCCTCAGACTTCACAGTAGTACCTTTTCGTAAATAGTTAATTTATTTCAATTTGTATATAGGTAATTTGTTTGCTGATTGTTTGTCTGATGATGGTTTAGTGTATTTGAATCCTAACCATATATAAAAATAGCTTTTAAGAGATGGAGGGATGTTTACGTAATAAGAATGGTGCTTTAAAATAGCTCATATTTAAGAAAAATAGCTCCGAGAGAGGCACGGCTCTAGCGGGAAAAATCGGACTGCTAGTCTTCTGGGGGTGCACGCTTCGATTTAATTCTGATGCGCCTATAGTTCCGAACGAGAGGTGTGTTGCAATGCCAAAATGAATTGCTTACTTACCCTTTTCTGTTCTGAAGATTCTTCAAGAAGCCCAACTATTGCAGGGAAAATCAATCCAAATTCCGGTAAATGCGCAATATATCGTTTGTTGGTTTTGGGAAGACTAAAGACTACAGACCGATTTTCTGGGTTTTTGATTGGCCAAAATTGTTAATTACAGTCCACTTCCTTTAACATTTGTTGAATTTCATTTTGAGCTATTAGTCTAACTGGATTTTCCGTTTATATTTATTTTTTCTATACGTCCTGGGATTTTACTTTATTTTGACCAAAAACTCAGCTATTTTGAGGACTTTCCAGTTAATGCGGTAATGCAAAACAAAACGAACCAACAATAAAACAGTTGACCAAAGTAAAATTCCTCTGCTATATCTTAAACGCCTGGCTTTAGTGATTAGTGGTAGAGATGTTGTCTTAAAAAGAAAGGAGGTGAATAATAAAGGAGGATTAGAAACTAATGATATCTGTAAACCACTGAGTCCAACATGTATTGCTTTGACGAGAATCTAAACAATCTGGTATTTACTAACAACATACCCCTACGAGAATGAAACTGTTTTTCCAAAAGATTCCAGTGGTTAACCCTAAAGATGATTTAAAATGAAAAAAAAACTCCCTTCAAATCAACCAAGTTCTAACTAATATATGTAACTTGATACAAATATCATTACGATAAATAAGGTTGTGTACTAAAAGGAATGCCAATCCTTGAAAAAAAACAAAAAAAACATCCAGTTAATGACATCCTTTCAGGTCGGAGTCCCTGAACGCAATAAAAGAATTGACTCCTACCAAAAAAGGGCTGGAAAACAGTGCCAACAGAAGGAGAAAATTAGTTGGAAGAAGACAAAAAAAAAGAGGGCGGATGAGGAGAAGGGGTGAAATAGTAATCGTTAGAGGAGGGCAAATAACTACCCGAAGATGTCGGGCCTTGGAGACTTCCTCTCCCCACTCTACTTCAAACATGCTCAATTTATATAATGAGATAAAAGCTATTTCTTTTATAGTACATAACTGTTCGGCTAAAAGGAGCATCAATAGCTCGGCCACTCACGGTATAGTGGTCATTCAAGTCTGGCATTTTATGTAGCCTATCTTCTGTATTGTCTTACAAGGGGTTTCTGTCATGGAAACACGAGAATTTATTTGTTTTGCCTTACACAAGTTGTCTTTGAATGGGAAAAATATACCTATAATATTATAGCATACTTGAGCGTTTTTAAATACCTTGAGTAGGCACAGTCCATTTTAGAGGTTTTAAAGAAGAATGGTTATTATAAAATAACAATCAAGAAAAAAAAATGAACTATTTCCTTACATTATGTTGTGAGCGTGTAATTTATGAGATCTTTAGAATATAAGACCGCTATATCCATTTTCATTAGTTTTACAGGAGAGATAAAAAACGATCCCAATCCACCAAGTTGGGTAAATGTATTAAATGTAAATTTTGAAAAGAAACAAATTCCACAATTGTCTTAAGTTAATTTTCCATCGACAAAAATATTTTAGTTTTCATGTTAATTGGGGTTATTTTTCTCTCTTCTGTAAAATTTCTGAAAATGAATCACGCGATTTGTTTCTAAAGGCCTCATATTATAAGCAAATAATCTACATCGCGTACATATCTGTATGCTCTGTAACCTTCCATTCATCAACACGAAACACCATTGTGAAGGAAAAAGGAACATGGCGTTGAATCATTAATTAATCTAAGGAAATGCCTTATGAGGAGTATGACAGAGTAGCCAAACTTGGGCAGTATAACTGAATTGTTTCCCATCCATTGGGTATTGTTTTATTTTATTAACGTAAAGTTGAATAGTTATATTCGGTATATATTTATTTATTTATCTTAAAGGTTGAGCTTATACAGCAGAACCTCGTCCTATCTGATAAATGAGTGCACTGAAAATACCTCAGATGTATTGGAAATAAAATGATCCAAATGAAAAAAGGATCACATTGATGAGGGGCTTATCTTATTGGTAATTTATTAAAATTATTATTAATTAGAGTATTATTTAAAACTTTGAAAATAACGCAAGGTGAAAACAGACCCAAATCCCAGGCCGAACCAATAACAAGGAATAGTGAGGTAAGAGAGAGCATTCGACTAAAAAAATAATATTCCTGTCGATGAGATGGAAATGTGGTCATGTACTTAGAAGGAAGAATAGTCGAATACTGAAGGCTATAATGAAATATGGACTGCGAGGAAGAACTAAACCGTACTGAGTAAAAATCGTACAAGAATGGTTGAGAGATAAAGGATCATCCATGACCGAATGAAGGAAAACGATAAAGGTAAATAAAATCCATATACCTTGTAAAATAAAATGTACCCAGCGTAAAAGATATATTGTCTAATAGACAAGTTATTTTGAATCAATATGAATATGATTGAAAAAGAAAAACCAGTATAGAAGGGGGAATATCGTATTTCTAAGCTATTTTTACTGAGGGTTTACTTTTTTTTGTTTATTATTTATTTTCCCTAGAATAATAACGATTTAGACCACAGGAAACAAGACACCGATACCATTGCTTCCCCCATTCCTTCCTACCGTTATAAATAAATCTGTGAATTAATATCGGGAGATATCGCTAAGAGATTGGACGTTTATGGGCCCCGATTTGAGGCATCGCACCTGCCTCTGGGGCCGTTCGGAAAAAACTGGCGCCTGAGGAAGTGTTCTATGAAAACGATATCTGTAATTTATTTCGAAGGGGAGGGGGTTATCTTCTTCTGCTTTAAAGCGGGGGATTTATCTGCGGGCCCGGCTACCCCTCCTTATCTAGGATTTTACAATGGTGATATATTGGGATCCCCTGTTCCTTCCTTAGGCCTGTTTTGATAAATTATCATTGATCTCTGGGTTTTATATCTTGACGGATGGTAGGGATGTGTCTCATATTGTAGAGAACCAGGTGGGTTTGCCAACGGGGTGCTGGACATAGCGTGTACACATGCAGCGCTGCATATGTCATGGAATTAGGTTAGCGTTTCCAAAGAATGCGACTTATATTTCTAGCCAGCAAACAAAGAGTTTTAGATGTTTTATCTTGGTATTTTTATGTCTCTCTTTATTTTTAGACAGTATCCTTCACTACAAGAAACTTGTATGTTTCCTATAAATCTAAAAATTGTAGAATAAATATACGAAAAATATTTATCTAAATTTGAATTGTCTTAGACACTTTCTAACGAATATTACATGTATTATAGGAGAGCTATATGAGCTATGTGACGAGAAAATCGTCACAAGTAGAGTCCTGCTCGTTAGGAGGCAGTGTTAAAAAGCGGGACACTTCTCTTACATAAGTTGATTTCAGTTGACTATAGGCGAATTTTAATTCAGATAGCAAGTTTCGCACATTAAAATAAAAAGTTTACAATTTTTTTTTTTACAGTATTCCTAATACTTCACGCTATATAAAATTTTAAAAATAATTTGTATCGGTACCTTCTAACTGCAATAGAGTACATTAATATACAAGAATCAAATCGCATGCATAGATGTCATAGCAAAACTGATGAGCATCACTATCAAACTTTTCTTGATATAATCTTCAAAAATAAATTCAGAAAATACAAAAATTCTGGTTTTAGGAGGTCTATAAAGATATCAAGGATCAGGTCAAGAATCGCTTACTTTCCTTATACATGAATATATATGGATATATAATATATCTTATATATACTATTACTGAAGTTTTTGCGCTGAAAATCTTCGCGCCATTAAAAAAAAAACGCTTGTTATTTTTTACTAAAATACTTTATTTCAGTGCGTTGTCTAATATAGTTTCATAATTTCAGACAGAATTTATTTCTACAATCAAAATCGAAGAACATTCAGGTACCAAAATAAAAGTGGAGCTTCTCCCTTTGAGATCTAATGATATGTATTAATATTTTTTTAATAATATTTAATTACTAAGGTATGTTGGAGACAGAGAGGGGGTATGTATTTAAAATCCAAGTAAATTAGGGGATGTGAGAGATAGGAAATATTCTGCTATAAAACGGCACAGCGGAGGTTTGAAATTTCTTGAATAGCTGGTAGCTGCTCGAGATAGCGGCCTGACACGTTTGTGCTGAGCTGGTGATCTTCAATTAACTGCTCTTTCTCTCTTCTTCCTGGGGCAATATTCATCGGGCGGAATAATGTCGTTAATCAGACTCCTGTCAATGCTTGTCCCCAGACAAAAGAATCAGTTCACAACCTAAAAGTCGTTGAATAAATGGAATATTTTACCTATTTAGACTAGAGGATTTGGCATCATGACAGTATGAAATTGAGTTTTTTTGGGGTTGATATGAAATTATCGAAAGGGTTGATTACATTTTACAATATCACAGGTTTTTTAAAAGCCCTTACATAACGGGAAAATAAGACAGAGAAACTATATTTTCCGGGCGTCCAGCCAACACACCTATTGTTGTCGTTAATGATAACTGATATTAAATAAAAATATGGCAGATTCTTTCTAGAAATAACAAATAAAATATAAACTTCATTAGAAGGAAAAGTTAAATAAAGACATTTGAATTTATGTCTGGAAGAATATAGCGAGATTTCCGAAAAAAGCATCATTAAGCTACATCACACAAAAAAAAAAGAGATACCGGGAAAAAGTGAAAGGTAACATCTCACACGTGAAGCCCCGACTCCAATTAGGCTTAGCGTACCTTATTGGTGACTTGTAGCTAACGAGCCCTCAACAACCATATAACCGTATAAAACTGTAGCCCCCCTTCCAGTATCTCAGAGCCGGCTGTATATATTCATGAGCGTTGTTAGCGATGATTCTATAGCCCTCAGATTATCCACGTATCCTTTCCTTGTTATCTGCTGGGTTGCTTCTTCAGCTCATAGCGTACTTCATTTTCGTTCAAAATTTTGTCCCTTTTATGTATAATTGTGTCATAATATATCTTCTGTATCATCGTAACTATAAGTAATTATGTGCAAATTGTTATAGTTTGTCATGATGAATTAAAGTCTTAAACAATTTTTGCCAATCAATCATTCTTAACTGTTTCCTGAATATCATGCAGCAACAATACTTATCCATTTGAGGTATAGAAAATGCTTTTGTATTGAAAATTGTGTCTATACAAAACTTTACACATTATTTATCATTATAATGTAAATCAATAACTTTTAATAGTGAGAAGAATTGTTGACTAACCGCTGACAAATATCCTTGCTTTTTTTTTACGACTGAGGGCATCTTTTACTGTTTTATTTGTTAAAATATATAAATAAGTTATCTTGCGAGGCTAAATTATCTGGCCGTGCAGGCTACAATATCTCAAAAGCGTGGTGAAAGATCCTAGTTGGAACTGTGTCAAAGGTTGGATAAATAACATGAGCCGATTGAAGCTGTTGCCAACGCCCATGTCGTACAAAGCTTGTTAGGTTAACGAGAGAGGACTTTCTGTTTCCTAGTATAAAATAACTTATGTGTTAAACGATAATATACATAGTCAGCACAGCTATGTTATTGCACAGTGAGCATAATACACACATTAATTTATTCATTAAAAAGCAAATATCGAAAAGAGGGTATTACCTGGAACATTACAGTCAGAATGTAACTGTATTCTGTCATATTGTATTATGTGATTAGGTTATTAGACCGGACATCGGGATTGTTTGAATAAAATTATAGATTTTCAACATTCTCTGTATGTCTGCATTAGGTCCTATGACAAGAAAAGAAAGGTAAACGTTAACCACGGTGTAACAATTGTTATTAAATTTTATTTACAAAAAAAAGATAATATATTTGCGATATATATCTCATTATATGAATAGATATAACCCTTCTTACATTTTACAGTTCAAATCCCCAGTCTACTCCCTTGTCTTTCTACTACTGCCGACAAAACTGTAGCATACGCTCGTTCCTTCCTTACTCGATTTACTAAACTCCGAGTCTCTCACCCTAATATCCATCATGTTTCATCCTTACAAACCTTCAAGTCCTATTCGTCCACTTCCCCACCATCTTGCCAGACAGGCGCTTATTAGTGTGGGAACGATTTATTCATTATATTATATTTTCATATTTTGTACCGGAATCATTTTGTCTTCTATTCTATTCTAGATGAAAAAATGATTAATATGGTCGGTAAGGATTTAAAAGCTGGTCGTGGTTTAAGATTGAGGAAATAACGCGAAATTTTGCCTTCCAACAAGTTTTTATTTGTATTTAACTAGGGCTTTCGGGAGCTACACTGATCTTGTGCTTTTGATTAGTGAGTGTTGTGTAAAACTTTTATCAGGACAAAACTTCACGTTATTTTCTTGAACAGTTTATAAATTAAAATTAAAGACACGATTTGTGAAACAAATTAGTAATAATAACCAAACTATACCAGATATAATATAAATAACGGTGTTCTGCCAAGTTCTTCACCATGAATATATAGAAGTTATTCTCTTCTTGGACTCGAAAGGCCTACCTTTTTACATTTTATCAATAAATCGTTGGCATCAGCATAGAGAGAGAGGGACTAGTTAACGATCCCGACATCGCAAGAGCTGACTTGGGACGTTGGCGTAATAGCCCCTGATTGGTCTAAATAAGCGATCATATGATTGGCCGAAATAAAAAGCTCTCTCATTCGCTGTAGGCAGGAATAACCTGCCTATATAAGGCAGAAATTCTGAGATTTTTCAGACTTTAGGAATCAGACACTTGAAGTAAACACTGGTTTTCGCCTACTCTCAGACACCGAGTGTGAACTCGTAGACATTTCAAGATCACATAAACAACTTATAATACCTCGACAATTATTATTATGGAATTTCATGAACTTAAAAGGGATGAGTTCTATAATGTAAGGTATATTAAGATCGTACGTTGCTGACGTAATAAGGGGTATTTACTATTGTTCTCAGGAGTTTTGATTGAAAGGATTGGATACGCTTGACGTTAGACTTTTTTGCGGTCCCCATAGCTCTATTCCGTATGTCCAGATTGGCTTAAGTGTAACTTTGTAACTTAGTAATTTAATTTAGTTTATCTTTTTTAATTTAGTTGAGTTTATCTTTAGCAATAACTAATAAATAAGTCATGGGACGTACTGTTGTCGAAAATGTGCATTGGGTATAATTAATATATGAAACTAGCTATCAGCATACCTCATTTCAAGGAAATATTCCTGGCCATTAATAACGTTAGATCCATTAGTTTTCCATTGCATTTAATATGAGAGAGTAACGGTTTTCCAACCCGTTAAACAAAATGTTGCATCGTTGATTAAGTGAAGCTATTACCTGACACGCCCACACATGCTATGTTTTGTTTTCGGGCGGATTTTAATAGGGAATTACCAAGATTGGTAATATACCTCATTCTCATTTGATAAACGTACACATCCCCTTTATACCAACTGATTGAATCCTAATCCAAACATTTATATCAAAGTTTAGTTATAATTTCTAAGCGAACTAAATCCGTTTTCAGACTGATGTATAAATATAACGCAGTATCGAGGGATTATATAGTAGACCGCATTTTGCTTCAGTGGTGTGTTTTTGATATTTGTTACTTAGTATTTATGATTTTATATCAAATTACTCATTAATTATTAAGCAGAAAGTGTGTAATCATGCAGTGATGTATTTTTTGGAATAGCTTGAATGATATCTTTGATTCCTGTCTCAATCTCCATAGCCGCGAAAGTAATGAAATCTTCAATTAAATTCGGAGTATTTCTGAGAGTACATATGTTCATAGCCTATGTATTTATTTCAAATAATTTGTGAATTAGAGTGATATTTTAATATGGTTTGAATGACTTTTCATAAATATCCATCTTTTACCAAGGCAAATCGTATTTTTCTCAAATTAACTAATTAATCAGATATTAAATAGATTTTTCTTATATTGGCATCGTTCATTTTTTTTAAGTGTTTTATTTTGAACTTAATTTCAAAATAGCTGTATTTGTTTTAATAAAATACAAACCGACTAATTGTATTTGAGTCAAATAAAAACGACTATGTAGCAGATCCTATATAATTAATTAACAAATAACATTAATCTCTACACAAGTATACAATTTTAAAATCTTCACTAATCCAGCTAAAGAAGTTTTGCCCAGATAGACTTTTTACAAAAATTTATTTGAGAAGTTTTTTTTGTTTTTTTTTTTTTTCTTAGCTCTCAAACTTATAAAATAGGATGTGGGAAAATTATTTTGGGCTAATGAGTGCCTTTCACTAAGGGAAGTCCCCCATTAGAAGGATGTATGTGAAGGATATAGGGTGTGGAATGCCTAAAGGAGGCGGGTAGAATCAGGAAGGTAGTGAGAGTCTACCGAGATTTACAACGAGGAAACGGTTTTACTAACTAATGTCTTACGTCTAGTCGGGAAGAGAGAGTGTTACTGCTTGAGGTGAGTCGGACTGAGTGAGAGGGAGTAGAATTTCGGTAAGGTATATATAGAGGAGAAATGGATCAATGGCAGGCGTGGGGAATTTGAATTATAAAGTTGAAATATTGCCCCCCACGGGCGATCGTCATCCGGGCCAAGAAGTTAGAAGAGAGCGATTTACTTGTTTAGAAAACATGGCTTGCTAAATGAGGATTGCCTCATCTGGCTAGGTGGTATCCAGGACGCCTGCAGTGCTAGCAGGCTGGCGTCGGAATTTCATAACTATCCGTTACAAATCCGGTTGTTTAATTAATTTTCTTCTCTAATCAGTTACAAAAAAGTAGTACCCGTAACAAAATTAAATCTGTTTTAGCGACTGCTAACTACATAAGTTAAATCACCCTATACTCTATTGCATATTTATTGTAAGCAAAAGTAAAATAACATGAACTAAATGTATTATAAACAAATGTAAATCATTGTAAAAGTGTTAAGCAATAAAAAAGGAAGCCAACTAAGTCACACGAGAAAGGGTCACCAGCTGGCAGTCATAAACATGAAAGGGTCACCAGCTGGCAGTCATAAACTTAACAGCACTTTAGAGGGCCTCTCTACCTCCAGGGGGCAAAGGGTCGGGTAATTAAGCGTGGGTGCAGCACCACAGGTGTCCACAGCCCCCAACCGCCGGATTAGACACTCGCAGCCTCCCAGCAGGAAGTAGAGAGGGTACTTAAGGCAGGGCTACTGGCCCTGTTAGTTAGTCTCCTCATCAGCCTATGAGTCTCTCGTGACCTTTACTCGGTGACGCCTTAAGCCAGGGCTTCTGGCCCTAGAAAGAGTCTCTCTCGCGACTCTCCCGTGGCCTTTACTCGTGACGCTTGCTTGCTTTCTGCTCGAACTCTGAAAACTTGACTAATTCTTTATGAAACCTCTGTACCTCTTCTCTTGAACATAGTGCATTGTCGGGTACATACCTATCATATATGGTGTTAGATAGTAACTCCGTCATGAACGATTGTCCATGTAATAAACTTGAACAATCCGCACTTGTCACCAGGGCTAGGGTGATCAGGCACTTCCCTAGTGACGACCCGACAGATGCAGTCATGACTTTTATAATTCTTAGAAAGCCACGATGGCCGGGAATGTGACAATGATAGCTGTGTTTGGATGGAAGATAATGAAATTATAGAAAAACTAAAAAGTAGTCAGGTTGCAAAACAAGTACATGAAATGAGACGGGTAGGCCCAACACGCAAGAGCCATGATTAATATAAGAAAGTATGCTAAAAGTTTTGAGTGCTTACAAAAATTTTTTTTCATTTTCCTTGTCTAACTGAGAGAGGGATATGATTCGTGGATGTCCACTAGCATCATAATGTGCCACATATCATTCTCCATTCTCTACTCCAATCATATACTGTGTTTATTATGTAAATAAAATATATCAAACAGCGTCCCTCGTAACCTATCCATTACCTCTCTGTGCTTTATTACGCGTCTACAATGGGATGAAAACGTCACTATAAGAAGGGTTTAGTTGGAAGTGCCATATCTTAGACCGTAAACATGAAGTTATTACGATTCATAAAAGACTGAAGGTGATTAGGAGAGATGTTTATGACCGAGAGTTGGCAACGGCTAAAGACGCTAGTAAAGCCGGTGTAAAAGCAGCTATATTACTTACTATCAGACGGTCTACATGTAGGGTAGGCACCCTTCCCCCATTAACCAGGGTTATTAGCCACCAGAGAGGCTGCTGCACCTGCATTTGCCCCTTACGATAATTATCAACTAGTAATTAGTTCTTGCGGGCGACTGTTATTGCACAGTTGGAATATTCATACTGGCTTTCTGGAGAAACGGGTAGACCTCTATTATTTCTGTTGTTAACGACTTGGTAAAAAAACAAAGTTACAAATATGATTCAGACTTATGGAAATATTACAAACACATAGTTGCTATATATTCACATACTCTAATGACAGACTTCAGTCCTCAGGACTAAGATATTGTAAGTAGTTACGTAATTTATGTAGTTTTGGAAATAGTCATCATACCCACTCATAGTGAGTGTATCTGGCTCTTCTGCTCTCTATGTAGTCTTCAATTCATGGTGAAACGGTCTTAGAGTTAGGTGAGCGAAGCTCCACTGCTTCCAGCATTTACGCCAGCTAGCTTGCTGAGGGAATCGCCTTAGGAGTGGTTGGGCTCCTTGGCAGAATGCGAATCTGCATGAATGTGTGAATCTGCATGTAGGCACGCCCTTTTCGTATGCAACCATTGGCGGATCAAAGTCAATGAAGCAAAATGTTCCCACATTACCTTCACCCTCGGTCGCAAGTCTTGTCCACTAGTTTATTTTAATTCTATTCCTCTCCCTGTATCCGAGGCAGTACTGTACTTAGGCTTTCATCTCGACAAACAACTGACCTTGAACCCACATACGAGGCTAAAAAGACAAGAACTAAACAGGCCCTTTGGACTACTGTACAGACTACTTCGAAGGGCATCCCATCTCTCAATAGAAAATAAACTATTTATTTACAAAGTTATACTTAAGCCAATCTGGACCTACGTAATAGAGCTATGGGGGACAGCAAAAAAGTCGAACATCAAGCGTATCCAATCCTTTCCATCAAAAGTTCTGTGAACAATAGTAAATGCCCCTTATTACGTCAGCAACAAAACCCGTCATAACGATCTTAATATACCCTACATTCTTGAACTCATCCCTTCCAAGTTTATGAAATTCCTATCGAAACACCCTAATGCCGTCGTTACACTGCACCACTCATCCCTATAAACCTCATCGGAGACTGAAACGGCAGTGGCCTCGTGACCTGTTATAAATACGTGACAGTGGGATTCCAATTTAAGGATTCTCCAATCATGTCCTGAGCGTCTCTTGTTCTCGTGCTCTTGGTCAGCCTCCACTGGCTCGTGGACGCGGTGACGTGGCTGACGGAGGAGTGTAGATGCCTTCCCAAGACTCCGCTTCCTCTTTCGTATGCGAGGGAGGTGAAAAACATGTGAATTTGGGAGGCCTCTGGGCTGTCCGTAAATATTGTATGAGTGAGCGAGTGAATGATGAATTGTATATATGGTATGAATGAGAGGATTTATCTCTATTACGTATTGCCTAACAAGGTAGATTGTAATTTTAGCACAGTTAAGATTTTTTAAAATATACAATATTGATATACAATATACAATACCTTTAATTTCAAATAGACTCTGAGCTGGGACTTGAGAATTTTTGACTGAGTTGACCAGGTTCGAACTATTTTGCATTTAATTGGTTCTTTTCACATTTAATATTAATGTAAATATTTAAAAACAGCTTGTATTTAGGTTTTTTTTAGTATACCTCGGAAATGGCCGGATGGCAATTATGTTCATAACTGCTACTGTAGAAATTCTCAACAGGTGATGGTGGCTGCAGCGTAAAGGTTTGAAAACCATTGGGATATACCCTGGCCGAGCTGTAAATTTTACATTTATGCATTTCAAAGGACAATGTCAGAACTAAAACAACGGCCAAGGCCACATAAATACTAAGACATTAACTGGAGACTAACTAATGACTCGGCGAGGGTAGGCGAAGTGGTGGAGTTGGATTCCGGCCGGTGGGGCTGAAATGTTTTCCGGGCCATTATGAGAGCTCTAGTGGCAGACGAGGGGGCTCCGCCACCCTAATTGCCTGAGGCCGGGGGTATTTTGAATGGGGGCTGGCAGGGGGCCCAGTCCATTCAGCTATCTCTGCTAAATATAGGGTAGCGCGAGCTCTCCACGGCTCTGTCGCTGCTCCTCAAGGAAAGAACTTTAACGAAAAAGAATAGCGACTGAACCGAATCTGCAAAACTAATAAATCCTTATTAATGATTACTGCTTCCGGAGAGATGCATGCGTACTCCGTAAATAGCCTGACATCGTGGCATTTTGCCATGGGTGACCCAACAGCCGAGTTGAAAAGTCTAGCTATTTTAGCACGTATTCTTGACTACATCAAATTTGCACATACTATCTCAATACTTATTATATTTAATGTTAAATAATTCCAACTAAACATATGTGCAGCCTCATGATTCATTATTCAAGTTAGTAGAATAAAAAAAAAATATTTTTCTGATTTATAGCTATTTGAATTGGTAAGTTTTGTGACCTATAATTACAAAAATCCATTAAAACACACTTCAAAATCATAAAACCACAACAAAACCTTTAATTGGGTGATGCATTTTAACCTAAATCTTTTCACTACCACTGTCGTAGAGCACAAACATAGGCATTCCGACGAAATGAGATTTCGACCTCTATATTACAAACTTCTCCATCCAATTTTGGTCGTGATTAATGCACCATTGGACTAAAAGCATTACATAAACTTAATTTACAAAAACAAAATGTACTATCGACTTACCTCTATATACGTTTTATATTAATGACTGTTTAGCTTTGGGTGATGAATAAACGATGTTATATGTTTAGAAAATTTATTTTTTCATATAACATACCATCACATATTGTATCGAACCACTTTCCTTCACCAGCTAAAGCCAATATTCCAACAAATAATCAATCCATATCTCAATTAATGACTATCTACAAACTATGTTTAAACAAGCGATGGAATAAATAATACAAGAAGCCCAGCACTAAGAAATACGTACCGATATAACAAAATACCGCTTTCTGTAAATATATCTAAATTTATTAATGGCAAACGAACTGCTATAAATAGAGAAAAAACGGAAGGCAAAACAGTAAATCAATTTGACCCAGTAACGCACTTACAAGACTGTTAATCTACACATACCTAATACCTAATACTTTGCCTTGCCGACCAAGGTTACAAACAATTAAATTAATAATTAATTAACTTCAACAGAGAGGAGAGGGGAGGATTCCGACTTAAGAACGTATGTCCGAAGGCCTTGAGTCTTGGTCAAGCTTTTCTTCTACGGTTTTCTGTATCGTAAGCCCTCTCTCCCTGACGAGGTAACTAACAGATCAAACTTTTAACATACCGAAGAATTCGCAAGCATAACGTTGGGGAAATAATATCATTGAGCTCATTAAAGTAAATTGGAATAATGTATTATATAACACCAATACATTATTTGCTAACTATATTTCAATATCATTCCACATAAATAATTCAATTCGTACAAAAATCAATAAATCGTTCTACTATAAAACAAATATAGGGCTTATTACTATTCTTTCAAAACCATGTTACTTAGTTAGATGTAGGCACGCTACGATATAAATATATATTTATTTATGTAGAATCTAAAATGTTTATAAAAATCTGTAACTGATCCTTCATACTATTTGCTCTGAGCATCAATCAGGGTTATGATATTTTGGGAATATCCTGAAGTTTATTAAAACTTAATATACCCCTTTAAATAATAATTAATGGTATAGGGTGGCAAAAATTATTCTCTGACATTATTACAGTTTGTAACAACGTAATTTCTCTTTTATCTAAGCCAGTGGCGGGCCTAGTGCTTTAGTCATCTAGGGTAGTCCCACATTTACCACCCATCAACCCAACAAAAGTCTGGTGATTATTAAAAAGTACTGAAAATAATTTTAAAAATAAACATTGTATTTATTTTGTTTTAACAGATTTCACGCATAATGATAAAACGTAATACATAAATAATAAATGTATTTATACATTCTTATTGATTAGAAAAGTCTTGTACATCAATGTAAAATTCAACGTAACAGTTAGTTGTTATCCTATAGTAATTGTCACTGGATTTTCCAATTTTATAGTAATTATTTTGGAGAAAAGATAATTTTCAATTTGTAAAAGCTCCATTCACAACCAGCGACATAAATGGTCATTGTTAAAAAAATTCTGCGTAGTTCCCTACCAGGTCGGGAACAGAGTTTTCCAAACTATATTTTTGAATGAATAATACAAGTTTAACAGGCATTTCACCCAACGATTTGCTTATTTTTGTAGAGCAGCTATGGACGAGAAATCCTGGTACCTTTCAATATGGAACTGTTCCATCAAATCTAGAGTAATTCGCTGCAAGTACATGTAATTACTAAATACGTGCTTTTTTTTCCTGCATAAATCTACAAAAACGTTTCTGTTTGTAAGACTAACTACCCCTAAAGATAGCCCTATGCCTCACATATTTATAACACTCATATTTTTTTTTTTTCTAGCTTCACGCTGAACTGTAATGAAATGTATAAAGAAAATCCATCCCCATCACCGTCTCCTGTACGCTAATAATCTAAGTTATAACTGCAGTTAATCAATACTAATGGAAATAAGGTATTGTGTTATTTTATGTTTCCACGAAAGGTATTATTGAAAAGTTAATTTTCTCTAATCTCGCTTGACAATATGTAGCTACATAAAAGATTCCTTTTACCGTACAACACATGTGCTTGGTAGAAGTGAGAGTGATGAGAACCGGGAGTTGAAAGGTTGTTCCCTTCAAGCTCGGTTTTAATAAACATGTTCTCCTAGAGCTTAGAGGCAGTCGAGCTAGCGGGTATTCCTGGAGGAGGGAAAACGATAAAAGATTTCCAAGCCCAAGGAAACAACTAGCTCCAGCAAGTCATCACCATTTGGCGTTCAGGGGAAAAGCCTGCTCCCTGACTGGAATAAAAATGTTAGCCCTGAATGGAAAATGGGCTGCAAGTCTCCATTTTCCGTGAGCGAACTAATGATAAGCAGATTTTCCGGCCCCACTCCGACCTGCCTCCTAAATAACTGTATCGTTTTTCATAACTTCCCTCATCAAAATTCATAGGGCAGTGTACCGCCCCTACCGGCGGACGGCTTAAGCTACACCGTCCTGGCTAATTTCCCTATTCTCCATTTCGTTGCCATCTATATCTTTGGATTAACATAGTTTGCGAGCAATCGACTTGTCCGAATCCATAATGTATTGAATGAAAATATCGTGACATTGTTGAAATGATTCCGTTTAGCTTACCAAAAATTTCAATGGTCCTAATCTTTTTTATTTTAGTCTAGATATATTTTAGTACAGAGTTTGTAGTATTGTAAAATTACTTCTCCCTCTTTTAAGAAAAATCACTTCATTTTTATTCTTCAGTCAGTCAAATCGAGTTGCGTTTTAGCCTTCGTTGAGGAAGGACGTGTTTTGGTTCTCTTGAAATTGTTTAAATTTTAGCCAGTTTCAAAAGTGTATCTGTTCATTACTTTTTAGACTATTATAGTATAGACTCAGTGTAGCAGTGAGAACAGACACTGTAGAAGACCGTGGGAAAGAATCAGCGGGAAAGAGTGAGAGGAATCTGCTGCTACGTCACCAGGTAACGTTAGTTTACACATAGACATTATAGCAGAATATTTGGACCATGGTCCAAATATGGGGAAGATTAAAAACCCCAGAACACAGGTGATGGATATTTCCCACGAGGATAGCGATTCTCCATAAAGTCCTGCACCCGAACCCACCACTGATGACTTTCAATTGCCGAAGAAAGTATGCCACAAGCGTACTCTCCCACAGGCCCCAGGAGTTCCAGCTTCGAACTCTTTTACCCCGCTAAACTTGGCAGCCCAGACATCTCTGCTGCTTCAGCAGCCCCGAGATCACCAACCCCCCCCCTAATCTTAGGCCGCATAAACAATTAAGACCTCACCAGGCTGTTAACAGGAAATAATGTTCAGAACTACAGAATGGTTCAGGGCCAGCAGGACACCAAAGTGTTCTGTCACACCACTCAAGACCAGCAGCAAACCATAGCTGCAATCCGGGAATTAAATATCCCGTTTCACACTTATGCCCCCAGAGGAACAAAACTCCTCCTTCACGGCTTCGATCTGACCCATCCGATCGATTTTTTTTTTTTTTTATTTCAAAACCTTAAATACAATGTACAAAAGAAAAATAACAAAATAATAATCGACTTACAAATTTCTCCTCTTCCTGCATTTAAATGCATTTGGAGGAGTGCATAATACAATACATTTTTTGATGTTGTTAATAGTACTCAGTCTTATATTCACACTAGGTGATGAGGCTCACCTTCTTTTTGTCACCGACACCAAACACTAAACACTAGGAACAGAACAAAAAAAAACAAAAAACAAACTAAACAAAACAAACTAAATCTCTACCTAGAACCTAGGACTAGAGTGTTCCAGCCGCGACAGCGTCCTGCCATCGATGGGGGAACGGAGCGGGGGTTATAGTGTTAAACACCGGGTTTGTTAGATATTTTAATGAGTCGAAAAATTTGATATGTCTACGCTGGATGAATTCATCCACCTTAGGCAGCTCACTGTTCCTTCGCTGCTCAAATGAAGTACCTCTGACCACTTTCATCAGTATACCGTTTTGGAATTGTTGGAGTTTCTTAGCTGTCGTATACGTCAGATAACGAAATAGCGGTGCACCATACAGCAGAGTAGGCCTGAGTATGCTCTTGTAAATCAGTAGCTTGAGACGTAGTGATAGATTGGGGGAAGTCAATAAGTGCTTAAGCCGGTAAGACTTCATGCGTGTATGCTTCAACTTCTTCGCAAAATGGTTACTAAAATGGAGGTGTCTGTCCATTTTAATTCCCAGATATACTAGGTTGTTGGCTGGTGAATTTCCCTCCGTTCCTACTATGTAACTAGTAGGGAGCGGGCTTTTTCCCTTTTGAAAAGAGAAAATGTTAATTGTTTAACTACATCGGTTTCACAAAATGACCTGATACAACTAAACACCTAAATACCTAAAATTGTGATTAAAAAAAACGATCGAAAAATATGGTACGTATGTGATTTCTATTGTCAGTTCTAACCATTTTTGTTTTTAAGTATTTGTTTGAAATTATTTTAGTTTTGCCAATAATACTGCTTTAGTACACATTAGGGCACCCTTGAACAGGAAGAAAATATAATAACTACATATCTTACATACTTTTGGAGCTTCAGAAATGTTTTTTATAGTTCTGAGATATCCCTGTCCCCATAATACCGGATGTCACAGCCAACACCCATAAAATCAGAGCAGTCAACCACTTAATTTTTTGTGTAGTCTTCACACAGGTTTGTGGTAGCCTTCAGACAGGAGTGGAGGGGTAAACCTAATGCCATAAGTGACAAGAGTTCTGGTAAACTCACAACCATTGCGGTGAGCGGGAGAGGTGCATCAGATGCTCGCAAGATCTTGTTCTCAAGATATGGTTGCTTTAGTGTGCGCGAATCACCAGAGACCACACCTGGAATCTCCCAAAGACTACTGAAAAACCAAACAGCTAGGAGACCTAACCAGCCGGCAGAAAAGCCACAGTAGGTAGCTGTCGGGTCGTCACTAGGAGGGTGCCTGGTGACAAGTGAGGATTGTTCGAGTTTGTAACCAGGACAATCGTTTCATGACGGCGTTACTATCTGACTCCATTTTTGATAGGTATGTGCCCCGACAATGCACTATGTTCAAGAGAAGAGGTACAGAGGTTTTTCATAAAAAATTAGTCAAGTTTTCAAAAGTCGAGCGGAAACCAAGCGTCACGAGTAAAGGTCGTGAGAGACTAATTAACAGGGCCAGGAGACTGCCTTAAGTATCCTCTCTACTGGGGGCATCAAGGATGCTAGGCCTGCGGTTGGGGGTTGCCCGCACATGTGGTGATGTACCCACGGCCGACGCTTAATTACCCGACCCCTTGCCCCCTGGAGGTAGAGAGGCCCCAAAAGAGTTGTTATGTTTATGACTGACAGCTGTTGACCCTTCTCGTGTTACTTGCTTGGTCCCCGTCTTTTATTGCTTAACTCATTTACAATGATTTATATTTGTTTATTTACATTTGTCTAAAATACATTTAGTTCATGTTATTTACTTTTGCTTACAATATATTACTTTTGCTACAGTAGCCAAGACAATGAGACAACACCAGCCCCCGAGTAACCCCCAATACTTGGACAAAAGGACCCTGTATATAAGACTTGACCCCAGGCACATCCTCGTTCCTGCAAAGCAGCGGACACCTGCTGGACAGGCAACCTGGACACGGCTCCTGCTTGGATAGAGACCTTTATGTCTTTGGCCAACCGGTGGCCTCTAACACTTGCAGAACGGATGCCAGACCAATTTGCCTGAACGCCCACCTCTAGACCAACACACCTCCCAGCCAGCATAGTTTATAGATAGTTTTAGTTTCCTGTTTGTTGACTCACTTGAAGGCAAGCCCCATGACTGAGTCTTCATTAGCTTACATAATGTTTCAACGGTCTGTTAGTTTTAAAGTAAAATGGATGTATGATCCAGTAGACGGAGCACTTTTTATCGCACATATTCTGTTTACGTTTTTGCTTTGGTAAAGTTTTAAAGGGCAAGGGAAAAACTACCAAAAGCAGGTATTTGTTTTTTTAACTCTATTTTTAAAAACAGACCAGAGAGTGGAACAAAGTATGAAGTGGGAATCCCGGCCAGAAGAAGCCAGGAAGACAAGAATATATCCATTCATTTATTGTCCACTGGCTGTGATGGTGTCCAGGTAACTAATAACAAGCTTATAGTATGGTATTATTTAAATTACATATAAATTTTCATAGCCAATAATATAAATCTTTTTAAGTTTTTAAATAGATAAAATTATGCACTAGAACCAATATTACCATAAGATAATACTAAAAGGATCGTTATAAAACACACTATTCTTCATAGATGTTCTTTAGCTCCTCATAAATAATCTTTTCATATTATAGCAATGACGAGATATCATTATAACAAATTTACATACATACAATTAATTAGACCTACGTAAGGGAATTGTAACCGAAAGAAAATGGGGGTTTTGGCAAACAGTGAAACTTGCAGTATACTGTCATGTAACACGAAGAAAAATCGGTTAATTGGTTTGAGGGCTGATGAGAGAGCTGATAAAAGGCTGGTTAGAAGACGACTGGATGAAGTATGCACTGCACAAAGGAGCTTGGTTCCATTAAGATGAAAGACGCCTCTTCATGCAGCTGTGTCAAAGGCCTTCTCAATGTCAGTCCACCATAGCCAGGAGTAAGGCTTCACAGGCAAACACTTCCACCCGCATCATAATTTTAACTAGCTTAAAGGTTCAAGGGCCCTAATCGTAAGCTAGCAAAATCTCAAAAACAGTAGACAAGTGGGTCTGGTCTGTTTGATCGATATGTTAAGAGATAGGGTACCAACTTCCTACCCATTTAATTTATAGTATGCGTACTTCCGGTAGTTTATACCTTCACAAATACTTATATTAGTGAATCTTGGTCATGATTATTATGGCCACAATGGTAGAGCATTAACTGGGAGTCCAGTCGACAGATATTCAGAAAGAAATCAAGTCATCTCCTACCTGTTTTATGGTGGAGCTTTTTTCGGGCTCGTTCAATACAGAGTAGAAATTTTAGAAGTTAACAAAAATAAAATTAGTTCCGGGGCTAAGTCCCTTATGAATAATATTAATGTTCAGATGAAAAATTCACATTAGACGAATAAAATAAACTATATTATCATAGTAAAAAAATGAAATAAAAACAAATTAGTAATAACAATGTAAAACATAGAGCAAACCTCTATATAAATCATAATAATAATTATGAAATAAAAATAAAAATTCCTATTCCAACGAATAGAAGTGCTTTGAAGGTCCGTGGGACGAAGCATCGATATTAGGAGATAGAGAATTTAAGTACTGACCTTAACAGTTTGTTATGTTTAGTGCAAATAACTCAATTAGTATAGGATTCTTCGTGGTCATTTCCACATAGTTGCCCGCATGTAACAATGCTTTTCTGGTGTATTTATTACATACAGTATTAAAAGTATGTGTTTCGCACGCCTTGTAGCCAGTTCATCAGTCTAGCATAGTAAAATTCTTAAAGCTGCACACATTATATAAAATGTAGCTACGATACAGTAAATACGATAATTAGCACGATATGCATTTATGTAAAGATTCCACATTGTTTAACTCAGTCTGTGTATATTAAATAAAGGATAAAGTATATACTTTCACCGTGTGCATTATTTCTAATATGTCGGCCATTTATTTATATATTTAAAAAATAAACATTATTTCTATTTCACAGCGATTATTTCTGCTTGCAGGCTAATGCTAAATAGGTTTCAAGAGAAAGGCTACATTGGTAATTAAGGTGACATACCAAGGAATACATTTATTTATAGTGCAATTTTTAAATATAAGCCCTGAACCGATTGAATCGATATGATACCTGCTTCTGAGCTCGTTGAAGAAAATTATTGAAGGTAAAATAAAATGATCGGATAGAGCTAGGTCCCGCTAAGAGGTGAGGTTCGCGTGGTGGTGATGATTCGTTTCCGTATGCAGGATCATTAGCGGCTTATCAAGCCGGGATTGGCTCAGGTCAGGAAACATTACCATCTAGTTAGCATCCATTAGATTAATATTTTAATTAATTGTCTGCTGTAGGGCGGGTGTAGTGCTGCTATAATTGTCTTGCTCAACGAAGGAAGAGCTTTGGTAAGAGAGGCTATACTTTAAAAATGTATGGGAAATAGTTTTTTCTCTCTATTTTTGTTGAATCCATTTCTGAACATAAAAAACTAAACAGCTATGATATTGTCTTACGCAGCGAATATATATTTAAATCAGCTGAAACCACATTGAATTTGGAGTTTTGATTGTTGAATGAAAAACAAATTTCGAGATTTCAAATTAAAATATGTTTTCTTGACAAAAAGAAGCTAATGGGAAATGGGTACCGAACATAACTTAGCAAAAAACATTCTAAAACAATCTTCAAAGACGTAGATCGATACCATCCATCCGGCAGGGTGGTAAGCTTCCAATTACTTTTTTTCAAATATCGCTACCGATTTAAACATATTCTCTACACAGGTAACTAGCATAACATTTTTACAAACATATATAAATCATAATATAAGTCACGAGACAAGACTCAATACATGACATAGGAGTTGGCCCCTGAATAAGGGCCACCTGAACAAGTTAAACATAACCGGGGTCCAAATAACTGAATTCCATTGAAACGTAAGTTTACAAACCCAACACCAGGTAGAAGCAACATTCTGAGAAGCCGAGGAAATAGCGTAGCTATAAAGCACTTACTACTCTCTCCAGCATCTCATCACAAGCCCGGCTATATCCCTTCGGCTGAAACTGTTAATATATAGGAGCGTCCTGAGGCCAGCTCTACTGTTTAGGATACCACTCTTTCGATTCTTACACGCCAGCACCATAACTCGACCCCAGAGCTTCCAGAACAACATTCTGCGTACGGCACTATGGCATATGAAGGCTCCCGAGATCCACGAAAAGTTCGAGGTCCCCGCCATCACCGAAGCCATCCAAAGAAGGCACATCAAGTTCTTTTACTCGATGAACCATACCCAAAACCCTCTATTCCAAGACATGACACCCCCACCGCTACCGGCAAGATGGCAACTCACAAGATCTGGTAAAGCAGACCAAATAGTGGACATCACGGCGCTTGGCCCACCAACAACAAGCCTCAAACGGGCACCCATCACTGCTATCCAACTAAATAAGACTGCACTACATGCCTCGAGAGACTCTAGGCCCAGTCACCAGTGGACTCTCACCACTGTACCGCAACTATCAACCCCTACCGAGGCTTCCCACACTCCTTAATTCCCTCACACCACCTTCAAGCAGTACCTACCACCTAGTACAAGAATCCGCTCAACCCAAATATTCCTTTTTTTTTTCCTCATCCTTAATCTTATAATTAGAGAGATAAGAAAAAAAAAAAAAAAAATTTAACTATTTTAACCTTTACTTTTACAGCCTAGGCCCAATCAAACATCGCAAGACGTTCTATGTATATAGAACCATGTCCGGAGGACTGTTTACACATTCCTAGACTTGCTTGGCAGGTTAGCTTGATTATTAGGGTTATGGTATTTATGTTTTACATGAAATTACCGCGTAAAAATTCAGAAAAATTCTTTTAATAAATTATATCTAGTTAAGTTGTTACATTGAAGGAGGTTATCTCTAGAAAGAATGAGCATTTTTTCAATGATAAAGTTCTTTATGGTTGTTATTATCATGTGTTAAATCGAATAAAGTATAAATCATCTATAGTAAAATTTAGCTTTGGTAAATGTAAAGGACGTTCTCGCATTGTACAAGTCGACTTAAGAAGAGATGGAACAGCGGTTGAAATGAGAGTATTGGCCGCTGTGGATTAATGCGTTACTTAGCATTCTGCGCCCAGCAGGTGTCCTAATGTTAGCTAATGAATGGAAAGGAGCCTCATTGAGTCGGAAAGTAACTTGGGCGGATTGACTCCATTCATCAAGTGCCTTTGATCACTCGCTTAGCAGCTCTCGGCAACAGATTTGAAGAAACACTCACCCTACAGCAAGCCTTTCAGTCTTAAACGGCTATAGAAAAGGGAAAACTTATAGTAGAATGTCGATCGTGGTATTGTGCGAGTAATAGTGCTTTAAGAATGCCCGTCCGTGTCATTCTGATGGATTTTCTCTTTTATTATTCATTTAATTTAAATAATTCATAAACAAATATACAGAAAGGTATTTACAGAAGTATAATAAATATTTATTTACTATGAACGCGTTTCAAAAGGATTTATTTCAGTGTAGGATGAAAGAAATAGTTCAGATTGATGCATGTCATGTACACAAAACTTTTTTTTTTAATTTCATAATTGTTTTATTTTTGACATATTTATTTATTTACAGTGTATACGCTAAATAAATGATGGAATTAGAGCACAAAAGAGTGATTAAATAATAGTGCCAAAAAGGCATAAATGACATGCTGGAATGAGCTTTCAGCAAGAGTTTATTTCAATTGGTATTACGAGTATTGTGTCATGTCAGGTATGTTTTGTGTTGCTATTCCCAATATGTGAGAATTCAGGTGTCCCCCATGATTTTTTATAGAGTTTCATGTCCAGATTCTCGATGTCGGTATTTAGGAGTGGAATTCGTTAGTATGTGTGTAATAGCGTATTTCAGAAATACTGAAGTGCATCAGTGATAACTTGCATCACTACTTTTAATTTAAATATTTCTATTGTAGCTAGGTTTGTTTGTTTTTTCCCCATAAATGTGTGCCATAAACCCAGAAGGGTAGGTAAGTGTACAAGTTCAGTTTTCACAGTGACATTCATAAAAGTATCATTCATTATTTCCAATGTAAACAAAAACAATATGGTGCCTGGGCCAGGATTTGTCTATTTAAACTAACCAAAAGCTCGTTTTGTTTAAAGTATTATAAGCGTTATACACTAATAAATATCAACTATCTATTACTAATTACTAGTTATAGTAAGCAATCTCATAGGTTATAAAATTATAAGAAAAAAAAAATTGGTGACAGATCCGTTAGTCTAGTTATAACAGAATTTCTACTATTTTATAATGATAACTTGTTTTACAACATCTTACTGCTTGCTATTAACTATAGCGTTAAAAAATAGCAAGCAGTAAGATGTTGTAAAACAAGTTATCATTATAAACAGAACGATACCGCAATCATGCTCCACTATTACTTACCGTCATCAAGTATTATGGCGAAATATGGATAAAGTTTGCATGAACACTTCGGTAAAGTAAAAGTATTAATGCAATATTTACATAATTTCTTTCACACATGTGTACTAGTGTCAGCTGTCTGTGAGGATCAGTTTTTTTTTTAACTTTCAAATAATGAAGTCTGTTGTAACATGTAACAGTAGGTACAGCGAATAAAACACATTTGGTACTTTAATTACTGTTTCTTTTCATGTGCCACACGGTCGCTTTTATTAGCTCACGGGGTCTCTAGAGTTGTAAAAAGCGGTTTAAAATAAATATGTCCTCCATCACTTTATTTTTTTTTTTTGTTACACACAAAGCTCTTAAATAGAAAGACCCGAACTAACCAGGAACTTCTACATAGAAGAATAGTGAAAATAAAAACAAACTAAGGATAATGAAAAAAATTAAGTAAAGAAGAAGAATAAAAGTTGACCGTAAAGGGACAGAGCATAATGAACAGTGGTGGTCCCGGGCTGTGTTCTCATTAATTAGGGCTATTTTTTTTCTTTTCTTTTTTTCATCCCAAGAGGGACTCCGGCTTATATAAGCATGGCTTATGGAATACCACACTTATACCGTGGTGGGATGGTTTATGGAGGCCCACTCTTGCCTTAATCCTTGTCTGTCCTCGGGCACAAAAAGAACCGGCTCAACTAATACCAGAGGGGCCAGCTATTTAGTCATGTCCAAGGGTGGCCCAGCGGTCATTAGGCTAACATATTAACGGAGACAGGCGGTGGATTCTTCAGGGCTCGGAAGCACCTCACAGCTCTGCATCAGCCGTCTTTTCCTGTCTTCCAAAATTTCCAATCTTGAAAATATCATTCAGTTATCAATAGTGAGAAAACATGATGAGGTAGGATAAATAGATTTTTCCAAAAAAAGATTTATTCCAATCATAGTACTTCCTAAAATCCAAAAATTTCAGGCAAGGCATATTCTATAATCACGAGCCATGATTGATTTTTAATATTTTCAATTATAATTCAATTATGAATTATAAGAATGTATCTTTTTAAATCACTTTACATGGCTTTTATTATTATCCACCGATCATACCTGGTGTTCTATCTAACACTGCCCATAATTATGGCCTGAAATGTGGGACTGGGATGCTTCCAGGGCTTCGGTCGGAACCGGGGAGCCTATACTTGGGCTTACATCGGTGAGATCCCAAAATGCACAAAACTGCTTCGATGACCAGTTACACACCGAAATAAATCCAAAAAAACATACATCCATTGCCAATACATTTGTTTCAGCTGTTGCTGAATATATTTCATACTTTCGGCCCTTATTTGCTTTTTTTTTTTTTTTGGCGTTTTGTTTATCAGTACATTTTTCCTTTAGGATGTCAAGGCGGCCTGGGTCGTTATTCCAAAAAATGAACTCTGTCATTCCCAGGACCCATTATTCATTTACGAGACATTATCATAGCAAAGCAATCTTGTTGTTCAAGTCCCATCGCCGCAAAAATAGATTATTATGGATTTTTTTCTGGTTTTGCACCGTCGTTATTTGTATAAATAGGTTTTCCCCCTTCTTTTTCCTTGCAACCTACTTACATTCGGCCTTTTCACTACCTTCCACACCACAGTGACAAACGTATACGCCTTACTTTATTATAGGAACCCCTTTCAGTTCACAAAGCCGATCGTTCTGATACTATCGAGTAGCCACTTATTTTATGACTTCGGGATAATAAGGATATGTCCACCATTTAGAAATTAGAATACTCTGGAAGTCACACAATATAGCGAACATCTCTGCATTAAATATACTGATCAGACATTGGAGATTATGACTGTGTTTTTTGTCGTTACAGATGACAGTAACTTCCGAATGCCCCATCCGTATTCGATGTATCTACGTACTGTATGATCGGGATATTCTCCTCGTAGTTTTTTATCCAGGGTGAAGCTTTTAAAATAATTTGCCGTTGTGGAAAACACACAAATTTCCAAATGTAAGTGTATTTTTCAGGAGAGCTTATTTTAAAGGGAGTAGGTATTGAGGTGCAAAGATTTAATGCGTTCATTAGGTAACTAAATCTTCATGTCTAGTATCCTTCTATTCCGTTTAATTTAGTTGTTGTTAGAAGCATGTTGTTGTGACCACCTCTTAATTATGAATAATTATAAGTCCCCCTCTTCTCGTATCAGACCTCGTATCTATATCATCAAATGAATATCAGAAAATATGTTTGTTTTGTTTTTTCTTTCATAGCCCCTTTAAATTTACAGATAATTATATATAATTATAGATCCTCAGGTTAATCTATTTACAAAATATTTTGTATTTCCTGTAGCATCACTGCATTATATACAGGTTTTGTTATTTTATAGAAATTATATAATGAATAAACAAGTATAATGGTATACATTATACGTGACTGGACTAAACTGACTAATAAAGGTGATGGGGCTCACCTTTTTGATCAACCTTAAAACTAACTTACATACTAACATAAAACATAAAAAAAAATTTAACAAAAAAAAAAAATGTATCTATGCTTAAATATGTTTAATAAAGGTTTTGACGTCAGTGAGAGTGGGAGGGTGGAGCTAGTGTGGGGAATAGCCGCAGGTGGGAACCCATCCCCACCACTGCTAGCCTGCTATGTAAGAAGCGGCACTTGACAATAATAACATAACGAACCGGACCGTCACTTGAAACACTATTCTCTCCTCTCTCTCTGCACTGGCACTTGCTGCTCTACTTGAACCATGGCCTTCTCATTCAACTACCTCTGCATTTCTCTCTCCTAACCACGCTATGCTTTAGTCCGGCGTTGTCAGACCCCACACCTTCCTAGTGGGAATCTCTTTCGTCTCGCTAAAACTAGCACCTCCTTGGGAGAGACCTCTCCCTCGCGGACGACGGTTGCCGTAGCCCTACAAACTTACCAGTAGCTTCTCCCACGGCAATCCAGTCTGCTTCTTTCCGGTTCACACTCGCCTTTGGGATATAGACGGTTTTCGTCAACCCTTAGACACCGAGTGTGAATTCGTGGTCATTCCAAGACCACATAAACTACCTATAAACCTACCCTGCACCTCTTCTCCTAAACATAGTGCTTTGTCGGGGCACACTCCTTCTTAAGATCTTATAGAGTCAGATCAAAGCAAACTAGGCTGCCCGCCGACTAGGCCGGCAGCCAGGGTAAAGCCCGCTTTATCTCTTTCTGGGCGCTCGCCGAACAGCGGCTAACAGGTTGTAGTGACCCTAGCCCACGGCGGGCGTCTCCTCCCGACTTTGGGAATACTCAGTTATCTGAGCCTGACACATGTATTTGATGATCTTGGTTGGCAAATATTGTCAATAACGACTAAATCAGATTGCCAAACTTCTGAATGATTTTTAAGGTTCTAAAATCTTTGCGAATTGAATTGCAGTGTGATATGTCTTAGCTTCGATTCTTATCGCTGTCAATTCATTTTACAGCTCTGTTTGAAGCTGAGCTGTAAAACAGTGCAAACGTTAATTTCGCTTCCGATTAGATAGAGAGAGAGAGAGAGATATTTAGTAAATATTTCAAATGTTTTTAGGTGCTCCGTTCACCTATGTTTATATGACTAAACCATCCTTCTCTAATATCAATATACTCTTCTGTCAACAAACGGCATTAGTTCGGGGTCGAGGTTTTTCTCAGCCTTATCTCGGGATTTCATTTTCCTGAAGAAATAAACACATCAAGTGTCTGGCTAGTGAAGCTGGAGGCGGTTTTAGCTCTCCGATACTGCAGCTTGTTCGATATGTTCCGGATTCCCTATCTTATAAACTCCATTGATTTTCTTCTTACCGAAATTGTAGAGAGAAGGTGAAGTTGACAATATCGTTGATTGCGATCAGGAAAAGTATATAGCTCTTGGAGTTGATCCTTGAGGCTTCCATTTTCCTGCTAATAACTGAGAAAAACTATGCTCCTACCTCAAATGAACGATGTAGAAAACCATCCTTAAAAGTCAAAGAATATATTATTAATATCCTTCGAATAATAATTGGATCGATAATACCCTTGGAATAATAAATAAGTTCTTCCATTACTCTGATCCTCTGAAACCAACAATAGAGTACATGATCAATTTTTTTTTTGCGTTAGCATATCAGTAATTCTTGCGTTTTTCATATTTTCCAACCGTTTTTCGTGCAGCTTGTCAAGGAAGGGAATAGGTTGTTAATATTCGGAGGTTTTTGAAATAAGGGTAACATATCGTTTCTCACATATGGAAGGTATGTACCAGGTAACCTAGATTTTACTTGGTTTTAATATACAGCTTTGAAATCATAACCTATAGCTGGCAGAAAAAAAAGCCATTTAATTTTGGATTTAAATGTTGGAGATTTTAATATGATAAGCTCTTCAGGATGACTGTTTACTGCAATAGAAATCGTCTTTGGAGGAAAACAGTATCTTGTCGAGAGGTAAATAAGATATTTACAGGTACCTGTAAATAAATGGTAACATAACCAACATCAAAATATAACAAAATTACTTATACAACGCGTGGCATAACTTGACAAGGTAATCCTGTTCTAGTTTCAATAAATTTAACTCAGCAATACTTCATAACAAAACTTGAAGTTATTAAAAGAAAATTTAATGTAAATATTTATTTCCAAGTACCGTACTACCGTTTATTGCCCCTCTGCAGAAATATTTACACTAAACTTCCTGGAAGTAAGCAATCTTTATTTAATATTTAACTTTAGACTTAATTTAGCTAAAACGTGTTTTCTCTTGGTATCTTGACTACTAAACAGATGTCAGGTGTTCGTGTTTCATCAGTCTTAGTTTTTACGAACAAAATATGGAATACTATTTTTTTTTTCTTTTATAAACGGTACATATATAATCTTTCATTTTCAACAACTCATTTTTTTTTATAGTTCTAATTAACAGTTTCAAATGTTAAATTTGTATAATACAAAATAACAGGTACAAACATTTTTTTCTGAACTATTATTCAAAAGTTAAGTATTTCTACTTATTTTTTTCGTAGTTTTGCATGATGTTATTGGAACGTAATAAGAAAAGCTTAGAAAAAATAATAATAAAATAATTAATACGTACAATTAATATTAAACTTAAATGCCTGAATATTAGACTAAGGTTCGGTTTGCATCATACGAAATCGAAATTGTCTACATTTTCATTTTTGTTTTCATGTCAATATTTACATTTTTCGTGTCGTTCGTCACATACGCATTTGCGCATGTAGAGTAAATACTATCATGCGAACCAATTTTTAATGACGTTTAAGATTTAATTTTCCAATTAATAAGTATTCCTTTCCTATTTTAAAGTTACAATTACAAATACAAAAAAACAAAAGATTAAAATTGCATATATAAGTGCGTATTGAATGATGACCATGTGCATATTGATTCAATGTTGGTCTCAATGTGAATTGTATATACATATGCATGAATTCTTACATTACATATATAATAATACTGTACAGACCAATTGTAATTTATCAAAAAATAATCTAAACATAAAAGAAAACTGAAATGTAATCCCTTAGATTTGAATTTCCTGATCATAAATTTGCCTATGACGCCTATTTATGAATAAAATATTTTTAGCTTTGAACACTTACCAACTTTATAATATTTTTTTTATTGCGATAAAATTACAATCTGCCTAAATGGAAAAAAAGTAATCGTGATCAATGTTCTCATTCATACCATGTTTACAGTCCTTCATTCGCCTTCTCATTCACATAATATTTACAAACAGTCCAGAGACCACCTAAATCCACATGGTGCCCCCTTCCCTCTCGCACGAGAAAGAGGAAGCGGAGGCTTGGGTGAAAGAGGGCTCCTTCATCAGTCGCACCACCGGATATGTGCCTCCAAAGTTAGCACGAGAGCTAAAGACGCTGAGGACATGATTAGAGAAACTGATAATTGCCAGGACTCACGCTGTCACGAACTTATAGTAGGTCACAAGGGCACTGCCACTATAGTCTCCGGGGAGGATTATAGGGATGTGTAGTACAGTGTAATAACTCCAATGGTGTTTGGGTGGCTGGATAGGTCTCGATGGAATTTCATGAACTTGCAAGAGACGAGTTCAATAATGTAGGCTATATTAAGATCGTTATGAAGGATTTTGATGCTGACGTAATAGGAGGCATCAACTTTTGTTCTCAGGACTTTTGATTCATATGATTGGATACGATGTTCGAATTTCTTATTGTCCCCCATAACTCTATTCCGTATGTCTAGATTGACTTAGGTATAACTTTGTAAATTAGTTGTTTATTTTCTATTGAGAGATGGGATGTCCTTTGAAGTAGTCTGTACAGTTGTCCAGAGCGTCTGTGTAGTTCTTTTCATTTTAGTCTAATTATAATTAATAATTGTTCCATAATCCTCAAGGCTGTTCTAAACCCTGGCTAAACCCCCGGCCTGCCGTGTCCTTAAAATAGATTTTATTTATATCAATACATATATTTGCTTATTTACCTTGAGGTAACGGGACTTCCAGATTCGAGCTAGTACTCTTTTTTCATCTCCCTTTGGCTAGCTTGAACTGTTCAGACCTTCCTCAAAGCAGCACGTGGTATACACTATATGCAAGTTTAGATATTAAAGTTTATTATAAGGGTTAATTAGGGCTAATTAGAGTTTGTTTTCAGATATCAGAAATTTGAACCCTCTTTTGATTCAAGACCCCCGAGTTTCCTAAGATATTCTTTCTACCCATTAATTACCACAAGCAGGAGAATACATATAGCAGACACAGAGATAAGAAAATTAATTTTATACTGTTTTAATGTTGTGTGATTTTATTGACTCCTAAACTAGCGTAAATACATTACATATCATTTTTACTCGATCATTATTTAATTTTTCAATGTGTTGAATGAAAATAATTTCCAAGCATAAGTGCAAAGAAAGATTGATTTCATTAAATAATACAATGATTCAGAAGACAGATCCTCCCCAATCATGGAGACATTGTGTAATTATCTAGTGTGCTGGTAGGACTACAAAGAGTTATTATACCGCTACTGTGAGCCGATAAGCAGCGGGTGGACATGATACAGAGCCACTTTGTGAATGATTTAAGATCTCGTGATTCAGTGACGTGACCCGTATGACATAAGTTCAGCTTAGCCGAGGCCGCCTCTAGCTCTCCCTGTCACGTAGTTTGCCTTCGCAAACAAATTATTATGTATTAGACATTACTCAGGCTAATTTATCGTCAAAAACTGTAAAACTCCAGTAAAAATTCACACCACTCCCTTGGCTGATGGTATCAAACTATATAGGCCTGCGTGGTACAGGCTAATGGTTTCGGTTATTTCTAAGGTTTACGGGAGACGATCTGATTTCATTTAAAGTATATGGTGGGTATTCTACCTGTATTCTGCATGTTTGTATACTCTACGATAGTATCAGTAAAACTTGTCAATCTTATGTTCTTAAATTATTTACTGTAACAAAGGGCTAGAAGTAGGTCCAATCGACCTCCATCGTCTGGTGGAGATTTTGAATATTAAGTATACTTGTTTATGTTAATTATATGTGTATAGTTTATAAAAGGTAAAAAACCACTATAATTTACTGTTTGATGTATTTAATGTATGTTTTAATATTGTAATAGTATTCTGTATAAATTACCTTACATATCTTACTATTATTGTTTATATGCTATAGTTTTATGATACATATATATATATATAAATAGTTTCATATATTATTCCGGGTTCCCATGGGGCGTAAATCACAAAAGTAAGTATTATCAATACACTTAATATGAGCTAAGGAAATTAACCACATTAAAGCTGAACCGTTTACCCGACTTTCATTTCACAAGAATTGTAAAGACAAAATTAATTTTTTTGATTCGAATTTATCTATAATATTCACTTTTGTGATCCACGCTGTATTAGGAATATAACAGAATATATTCCAAACACTTGTACATTAATTGTAATTATAAAGTATTTAATATATAGTACTTCTACTCGTACTCATATATATTCCTTTGTAATAAAATGTTTGTTTATATAATTGATCTCATTTTATCTGCATATAGTTTATAACATTCATTTTGTTATATGATGTATATGCATATGATGTTTACCGGTAGAATGTTTTCGGAACCAAGATTCAATTATTATTATTCCCTATTATATATACCATTAGTGCGTTTGGATATATGTTAAGTAGCATATTTTTAGTATAATTCCTTTTTATTATATCATATTTCCTTGTAATGAAGAGTTTTGTAGGTAATTTAATTCAGTTTTAATGTGCCTGTGTTATCTCTCCAACATGTTTAATATATTATTTATATTACATTTATTGTTTAAGTTACCATAAGTGCATTAGTGCTTTATATCATCAGTGCATTGGTGTGCCCGTATATAATATATTGTATATTCCGCTGTTTAATGGTATTCTAAGTATGCATTATGGTTTGTGATTTAGCACAAGGGTTTCTATGACCTACCCATTCCCCTTGTAACTTCAAGTTGACTTGTTGAGTTCAGATCCTTCCCTCGATTCAGTTAATGGGGTCTGACAGCTTGACCCTTCACAGTTTATTTTGTGGCTTCGATTACCCTTGGTGCATTACAATAAGCAGAATTACGAAAACAACATGTGACCAAGGTTCACCACGTTTCACATAATGATTTCCACGATTAAGGATTAAGATGGTGTGTATAGCTTTGTGAGCCAACAATAAAAAGTGGGAAAATAATATAATCCAATAGGTTACATGTATATAACATACATATAATTTTGTCTATTGTGTTCTCAGTGGGATGGATCAGAATGTGCACACTCAACGGTGATAATAAATAGTGTACTGTATGAATTATTTATGTGGATTGGCCAATGAACGAATAGCTAGTAAACTAGTTCAATATATATTTAATGAAAAAAAAAATGATAATATATACAAATGGGATAAAGGCCGGAAGAATATACAATATATGGTTCAATGGTTTTAGTCACTGGATTTATAGTAGAATAAAAAAATTATAATGTAAGTACAATCAAGTTAAACTCTTCTTGCATTGCAGCAGTCAGGAAATGGTTGCTGAATTGTTGTTTTGTATTGCGTCCTCGTTTCTTAAGGTAATTAATCGTTACTCTATGGTGTTAGATGAACTTACAAATCAATTGTTCGTTTCTGACCAACCATCACTTTCCCTCATCCTGCTCCCCCTTCGATGAAGCAGAGGGCCCCTCTACTTAATATCTTGGAAGTAAGGTAATTGAGAAATAATAATAATAATGCGAATTATAGAATATTTTTTTGATGGTAAGACTTTCTACATACATCGAGCGTACCCGTCGCAATTCTCTGACTGGTCTCTTAGTTTTGTAGAATCTCAGGGAGATTGCACCATAAGCGTAACTGCCTGCTGACGATCTACGTTGCTTCTGCCTACGTACATTGTGCTTGGCAAATTTCTAAAGAAATTAACCAGAGATTATATGAAGAATAAAATTAAATTATGCTTCATACACCTGGAAACTTGAATAATATGAAAGCAGCGCAGCGTACAATATCATTTTACAGATTATCAATGCTCAAAAAGAGGCATTTATGTAAGTATTCTTATATTTTGGGTAATACGGTTCAGGCTCTCTAATCATCTTTTCACTATCAAAACATCTTCTACTACCGTTCAGGTAGTTTTACCTATTCAGACATAGTTAGGACAACATTTATATAATTGTTTATAAAAAAAATGATTCGTTTAAAAGTAAAAAAATATAGAATACAAGAAAGAGAATGAAATGATATTTAATTCAATAAATACAAAATGTTGACAAATAAGTAAATACAGAACGAGTATAACAACAAACCTGTGAAAGATATCGTATGTTTCAATTTATGTTAAGTTATTTTTGAGTAGGTACCGAATTGGTAACTTTACTGTGAAACAAATAAAAATTGACAATATAGTACGTAAATTCAATGCAAAGGGGTTTTATTAAAGCACAAAAGTATTTTATGAATCTGAGATATATAAACTTACTTATATAATTACAAATGGAATTGTATTTTTAAAGATTGTAGACCTGATGAAGCCTGAATAGGCAAACGATTGGTTTTAGAAGAGGTTATGTTAGTAAGAAGATCAATTGAAAAGATGGAAGCTTACGGCTAAAATATAAAAATTCGTATTTCTAGTTATTTATATTTTTATATTTGTTTAAACAGTGTTTTTCCGTAATCGAGGTGGTTGAACGAATAAACTGAACTATTTGGTTAGTGTTTTTTTGCATTAATTTAATATGTATTAATATACTTTCAAGTAAGCAACAAGTTTTTTCCGAAATTGTTTCCTTACTTTTAGGCCATTAGTTTCGTTTATTCGTGTATCAAAAATACCTATATTTTTCGCACGAATACGAATATAGCGCGTTAACTAGACTAAGCTCATTAGTTCATTCTTCTCATTTTCAGTGTTCCTCAGTCATTTCAGTTTTCCTATCTATTACTTGACAAAGCAATATTTGTTACAATTTCAGATCTTAGTAATTATGAAGTGTTTAAAGATTAGTTTATTTTAAAGCACCAACACTCCAAAAAAGACCCCTTTATTTTGGCGTTCGCATTCTGTCAAAATAAAAATTTTCAAAAACACTGAATGAATGATACCAAATTTAAATACCTTATTCCATTCTTTCACTATTACAAACCGAGTAGTGAATTTAATGATAATACTATTCATATTCTTTGATGATGCCCGAATAGGCGAAACGTTGACTGATGATAAATAAAGGATTTTTGAAGAGACTAAAAGTATCAAACGCTAGATCATGGCTATGAGCTTATCAAGCAAAGAGATAATCAAAATGTCTGCTAGTCTGATTGGAAAAGATTATTTAATATTTTGTCTTATTTAATATTGAGTCTGGTCGATTATAACTAAACAGATTATTGCACCTAGCGGATTTGACGCGAACAATATTGATAGGGCTCAACACTTATCCCGGGGGTAGGCAAAGAATCGTAAAGATTTAATTGAAGTTTCAAGATTGTAGGGTGGAGAGGGGGCTGGTGTTATAATTGGAAGATGTGACGTCATCAAGGGTCTTAACAGCTCCTCGGCGTGGCCCTCCAAAGCATTTATTAAGTTGGAAAGCAACACCGCGGGCAAAAAAATTTCCAATCCAGGATGAATGCCACCAAGAGAAAAAAAGGGCCAATTAGACTAAGTACTCTCGTTATGAATGTTTGAATTAAAGGAGACAGACAACCAACCAAAAATCACTATAAATGTTCCATTCTGACTCACTTTATGTGGTAAGTCACTTAATTGGTTACTTCGTTATTTTCCATGAGAAACTCTATATGGATTTGGAAATAAAAAGCCTAAATAACATCTCTTTTGTTTTGAAGATACATTTTTGGTCTATACGCAAGTTCTGACAATCTGAGCTCTCATTCAAATTCAGAGCGATGAGATCTGATACAAATTGGATTATAGACTCACCCTGATGGGTTGCCTCCAGTAGTATGACGGGTGTGTGGAACCCTTCCCAAACGGAAAAGCTTTCAAGAAGCCCATAGACTACATCATAACTACTGCTCGAATACAATGAATGAGGCTGGTCTCTAATCTATGCACTCACCAAGTGATATTTCCTATTGTGTTATATCACTTAATATGTTCAATATTTTACCATTATTACTACTAGTATCATATTATTTTTTATTTTATTGCATATATTTCATAGTTAATTTGCATGCTGGAATGCTATTTTATTTTATTTTTTTCCTTTAAGTGGTTTCTTTTTTTTTTCCAAAATCAGACACCCTAATGTTTTCATATCTGTGTCTCTCTATCTATCTACATCACCCGTACAACATTTACATAAATGTGATCATTGTGTTTTTAATTGACCAGTGACCTGCAGTATAGTATTATATAACGCGTACTCGTTACTTATTGATCACATTTTGATGTCATTTCACTTAATGACTCATCTCCTTAAAAAAACATAAACCATCTCATTCCAAAACCAACCAATGGATTACTGTCATAATTAATAACTAGGGGTATTCCAGGCACAAGAGATAAAATCAATATTCATTATTATTAGTAGTAGCTATGTCAAATTCGACTTCCAAAAAAGAACAATATACTAGATTAAGTCGATATAAGTAAGCTAAATACATATGCATGTTAACTTACTATGTCCCATAACATCAAATCTCCGGAAGACAGTTTAGACCTCCCAAACAAGTCAAGCCATTGGACACAAACAACTGCAAGGACACGTGAGGCAAGGACGGGGAGCCGATGACCAAAGCCCAAAGCCCCAGAGAGACGAAGTTGGCCGAAAGAAGCCCCTGAATAAGTTGATCGGGTCCCCGGTGAGGCTGTGATTGATTCGTCCAATAGCGACGTTTGGGAGGGCTGGGAGCAAACTTCTTGGCAACTGGGTCTCAGCCGCACTTCTTTCCGGCTAAATAATGAAGTTTGTATACTTTCTGCTGGGCCGCACAAGATTTATTTCCTACCAAGTCAAGTCCACCGCCAGGGAAAACTCAAGTCTTGTATGCTTGTTTCAGCTTTCTTTACAATAAACTATGTCAAATAATTGAAATGCTTGTAGTTATCAAAATTTCTTGTGTTTTTTTTTTTTTTAGAGAGAGTGAAAAATATCTGTTGGAATTTCATTAAATACATGATATGATATGAACATATTGGATATTGAATATCATTCATATTCTTCTTATTAGATTTTGTCATGAGTAGATAATTAAATACTTTAAATTGAGAGGACAAACAAAGATTAAAAAAAACACTATCATAATAATGTACGCTCTACCTTATATAATATCACAATATATAGGTTGTAAAAAACATTTACATTAGTCAAGATACTACAACAACGCACTTCTTTGACAGTCTAACTGTGACCTTTAAAATGAAATGTTTATGGACTTATTAAACTTAATACATGTTTCAATTTAGTTATTTATAATCTAATAATAACGGGTTACAAACACTACTGAAATATACTTTATAAAAATTATTTCCTTAATAAGGGAAAAAAACTACTCAGTGTTATAAACCAAAAAATACTTTATTTAATTTTTAAAACCATTTTGGACATTGAAGATCGCCTATTCAACAAATAAATTAAATATCGTTGTTATTAACGAAACAAAGTCAATTGAAATGGATTAGTACATGTTAGATATGGGAGTTCTATGGTTGGCTCTCAAAAGTTACTTTTGGCCTACTTTTTAAAATCCTTTTGACTTTACTGGTGCCATTAATCATTGAGAAAAATCTTATGAGGTGACAAATCTTGAAAGTTAGATTACTTTTAAAAGTTAGTCTAACAACGTTTATTTTTTTTTTTTTTTTTGCTTCAAAACCGTTTATTTAATATACACCGAGTGAGCTACAGATTCGAAAATATGGGATCTTTGCATAAATACTTGTTTCGTTAATTATATTTACTGTAGCGTAGCTACATTTTATATGATGCAACAATTTTTTTTGTTATTCACATCCCCTTGTTATTATAAATTATGGTAATAAGTATATATTCTACATAAATGAATCTATTAACAGTAGGTCATTATATGTCCTGTAGTTCGGCTACATTTTATACAATTTTTAATAATTTTACATCGCAATTTGTGATTGTTACAAAAGTATAATACACATTATACATTCATTGTCTAAGGTTACCTGAGTGGGGAAAGTTATGAAAAAATAAAAACGATAAATGTTTAATGTATGTTATTTTAATTCATTAAGTATATCTGCCATATTAGTGTAGAATCCTACGTTTCCTGCTGTCTTCAAATAGTTGTTTTGAATTTGAAGTTTTTCAAGCTCAAAACATGATGAGATTATTTGAAGACAAGTATGAAACGTCATCAAATTATTCATAGTTTAATTTTTCGATCCAATAATAGTAAACCTAGCCATTTTTTACATTTATGTTTTTTTTTAGGTAACCTTTTGAGGCACTTGAGGGTAGTAGGTATACCTTTATTGCAGTATGCAAGCAAGATATTGTGTTCTCTCAGTAAAAGTTGAATTTAGAGTTTATATTAGAGTAACTTTCAGACAGAAACGTCTAATCCTAATGTTAATATTCCCCTCCTTGCTTCCTTAACATCCGTCTATCCATTGATTACCACAGGTAGGAGACTAAACTTATTAGACCCATAAGGTAAATGAATTAATTTTACAGTGCCCAACTTGTTTATTGTTGCATTGTTTAATTGAAAAATTACTCCTCAAAGTAGGTTATTGTAAAAAGAAATGAATAATACAATGATAAAATTAACATTTTCTCAGGGTAAAATGAACCTACCTGCTTGGGCGAGGAAAGGAAATCTGTAACAAGTTAAGTAGATGAGGGTAAGGAATGGATCGAAGCAGTAAGACGGATGCCTTGCATGTTGCTGGCGGACCTCGAGTGTTTAATGATGCCTGGAGTGGAGGAGGCTTGAACGGTAGCCAGAGAGCTCTGGGGCCTCCTGAACCCTCTAGGTCCGAAGGATAAAACAAATTGTTGGCGATGGAATACGAAAGGATAACATTTAAAATCATGGGAAGTTATTTAAAGATATTAATGTTTTGACTTGATTGGGATGAATTGGCTTCAGACGCTTGGCCTATATTAGGTATATGGATCCATATGTGTTGTATGTAAGCCATGATTTCGCATCTGTAAATATGAAAAATAATATCATAAGCCAATGGTCAACTTTTTTAATAACCATTTTAACTGTCCATAAATGTCATTAACGTAGCTACGTACATTGCAGAGTTTGTTTAAATCAGGAAAAAAGAGCTGGTGCAAGAAATTGTTCTAAAATCTAGTGTTTCATATGAAAAGTTCTTGAATAAAATAGTCCGTTCTTGAGAAAAACTTCCAAATGAGATAAGTAGTTTTTTTGGTTCCACATGATTGTTTGAATCATCAATAATCAGTATTGTAAAATCAAGTTAGAGGCCTTTTCATATAGTTGATGATAGCTTAGAAAGAGGAATATCTGCATACTTTACTAATTAATGAAGTGCCAAGCATCACATAAGCTTTATGTGATTTTTTGTGGAAAATATAGAATTTTTATACCCTATAAACTTCGTTAATGTATTGTTAACTAATTATTTATATTATATAACAATGATAATAATATATATGCCCTACCCTCACCACTATATATACCTCCTAACCCCAGGTTGCGCAATCATTCGTCGCACCAGAGGCAACAGAGCACAAGGGGATGATAATATACAAAACATCCTTTTGAAGCAGCTACCACGGAAGGGGATATCTCACATAGTGAACATCCTCAACTCTTCACTGAGACTACACTACTTTCCCCAGACGTAGAAGCACGCCGTCGTCGTCCCACTATTGAAACCGGCCAAGTATGGATATGAGCCAGCTCACTACAGCCCCATCAGTTGCTGACCCAATTATCAAAAATATACGAGAGGATTCTCTACGACCATCTCACCAGAAACTGTGACGCTCAAGACATTATACCACCTCAACAGACCGGCTTCAGTATTGGACTCAGCTCGGACTGCAATCTAGTGAAACTGCAGCGGCACGTTGCAATGAACATGCGAAACAACAGAGTCACTGCGATGATCTCCCTTGACTGTATGAAAGCATTCGACTCTGTAGATCATCGTACACTCCTGCAACGCCTGCACGAGCACGAATTTCCTGCGCAACTCAAGAAAATCATGACTTCCTATCTAGCAGGCAGAACCTTTTCTGAGCGAATAGGAGCCATATCAACCACCAGAAGAGATTTCGTCGTCGGAGTTCCCCATGGGTCGGTGCTGGGACCCCTACTCTTCAACAACACCGCGCACATAGTAGGAGCATCATACTCCAATTGTGAGGTAGCGGCATATGTGGACGGTATAGGGGTCTACAGCACCAGCCTCAACCCAGCGAAAGCTCTAAAGGCTGCAGAGGGCGCCAGTTAGTTAATCACCGACAGGCTACGAGCTGTCCAGATTCAGGTGAACCCGACCAAAACTCAAGGGATCGTCTTCTCCTTCTAGCATGGAAAACGAAAGCGTCCACCCAGCTTCACCATAGACGGGACTGAATGCAAACTTTCCAACAGCATATGCTACCTCGGCATCAACCTAGGCAGACACATGACGTTCGGCACACACCTGCAGAAGAAGCTGAACAGAGTATCACAGAGTAGGACTTACTACTCTCTCCAGCATCTCATCACAAGCTCGGTTTTTGTTTTAACGGAGTTGCTTTTTAATACAATACTGACAGGATTTAAAAAAATTTTTTTTGCAGAAAATTTACTAAGCAGCTATAGATAATAATGGGTTGATAAAAATTGAAAATATAATATCATTTACAGGTTTATTCTTTTTATTATTTTCAATCTTTGAACATTAAATGTGGCGTTTACTATTATTTATTAAATTAAGTGTTTTTTTAATGTAATTGTTCTGTTAAATGTGTACATTTATGTTTCTTGTCATAAATTGAAGTACGAATGATCCCTTGATAGGCAAAAGGTCGACTAAGTATGGTATGTCAATAAAAAAAGGTATATGGGAATCTCTCAAACTTTTTTCTACTATATAAATACCAACACACCCTTGTCTATGTTTAAGTAATACTACTTCAAAGAATAGTAGTATTTCTTGTAAGGAATAAATAGAAGACAATGCCTCTTGTTTTAACAAGTCCTAGTAATTAAATTAACTAGATCATCATTGAATCATCGCTTTTATGACTATATACAAGCCCTAGAAATAGACGAAAAGCCTGCTAGTTGAATAGCGGATGGAAAATACTTTGTCCGGGTCATTTGGTTTTACTCTGATACATTCAGAAGAACGAAAGCTCTAAAAGGAGCCCAGCCACGCTCCCCGGACTCAATAAGATATCGTGAAAGTACAGTCTCGGGCAGAAGCAATTAAAACGGAATGGCAGACTGTACGCCGGATCTCTAGGGCCGGGGATGAAGAGAGATTCCAAACTTGTCTTTAATTACTCGGAAAATCACTGGAGCCGGCTTCTTCCCTTCACGGGTAACGAGTAGAGCTATTCCACAGCCCACCTAGATCTTTAAATTTTTCTTTCCACCACTTTCTTGTGTCCTCATTAAGCTCCCGTTTTTTTTATAAGGATCGCAGTTAAAAAAAAAAATCTCGATGTAACAGATTAAATTAAATTTTCTTTTTTCCTAATAAATATTCAATTTATACTCCGTGTTTTCAGAAGTGGAGTTTCCTATTTTCCAGGGGGAGGAGAATCAATATAAATGCTATGTTAAAAATAAATGTCTCCTATTTAAAAATTATTGTATTAAAATAAATTCAAATAATAATAAATAATAGGAAACCAAGCTCTCAATGTTCAATAGATGATACATTCATCGTCTCAGGGTGTTTAATTGTTCTTTGTACAATTATACCCTTTCTAATCCAATATTAAATTATTACGGAAAATACGGCGAGAAATTACGGAGTTGTGGTTTAATTACTAAAACATCACAGTGATATTTGATCTTTAGAATACCCGATCGATCCATAATTTTAAACATGAAAACATATCCTTTAAAGTTTAAAATCTATTAATGCAGTGTATTTTTCAAAAGCACATTTTAAAATTCAACTCACCGGTAGGATCCAACCTTTCCACTTCTTGAATCAATTAAGTGACATTACAGCTATATAATTTATGACTTACCTAATTTACTAAAAGGGGACAACTAGAGAGGTCTCTTAGGGGCCAGCAAAAACTACATGCAGGACATTCGGCTCTTTTCCTTTTATTATCTCTTAACTTTTTAGGCTTGTTTCTCTTAAAATCAGCACGTTTAACATACCTTTCATATCCTTGATGGCGGCCTTTAACTAAACGATACTAAATTGAAGAAGGTACCTTTAGTATTTAATCAGTTGCACATTTGAAAGTGTTCGGAAACCATTGTAACTGGATAATACAATGATTCACGTGGCAGCTATGCAAACTCGCCAAAATTCATATCCTTCCAAACAGTACATGCATGTAATATATATGTAAATATAAAATATAGACTTGTATTTCAGTATATAAGTTCAAACACGATTGGTGACATTAAGTAGAAATATCTTGAATGTCTTAATAATTTAGTTATCGTGTACATGTCATTCTAGATCGCGTTACCTTTGCAGTAAACATGAGAAAATCATAATGATACGGTTAATAATGATCGCATGCTTGATTTTAGCGAGGATTGATATTGTAAAAGACCACTGAATGATAAAAAAAAGGGCAAATCGGTAAAAACTTTCCAAGAAATCTCAAATATTGGTCGACTTAGTATCTCCAAACAAAGTGTCGTTGAATTCGATAACAGCTTACGTCGCCACATTGTAAGTACATTTTTCGAAAGTTGGTTATTGAGGGAAATGTAAAGATGAACACCTTCTTAGGACTGTGTGTCGGAGCACTGTGGAGGACTGTGGAAGGGCAGCGGGAGCGACGCATCGTGACATTGTGGTTGAATTCGGTTGTCGGTGTGGACTTACTGGATGTGCAAACACTGTGCTATTGCATCGGATATTTTGAAGGATGTTGAAGTCGATTATAGAAAGATGTGTATAATATCCTTTCCACACATTTATTAATAAATAGTTTGTTGCTATGTTCCGAACGGACATCGGCCCATCCCCAGTAAACATAACGTAAACGCCGTTCAAATAAAAAATGCCAAATAAATTAAATCAGCCATTAATTTTTTTTTTATTATATTTTTTGGCCAGGAATTTGTAATGTTAACTGAACAAAATTTATTTTCTGTAACACAAGTATAGCATGACAGAATTTTAGCCTTCACTTCATGTTATTCAAGCCAGATTGCAGCATGAAAACAAAAACATAAAATGAAACGGATTCACTACTTCATTATTTAACAAGCTCCTTATTTGCCTTGTAGAAGATGAGTGAACCTCGCCAGGCTCATCCCGAGCAAAAATGCTTGGGCGAGAGCAGTAGATCAAACCCGGGATCCCGCAGTTATAAGTTTCCGTGTTAACCATCAGGCTACGGGTTCCATTTTCAATAGTCCCTAATTTCAACCTTCAGACGTAACTTAGCCAGCCTTAACCAGAAACCGACTGTCAAGTTTATACTTCAGACACTTCAATTTTCGGTCAATAAATATAATCGGAGGATTAATAAACTTGTTTTTACCGCGGGATCAAAGTTATATCCTACAACAAATCGAGAAAAATATTTTGTCCCTGAAAAAATAATAGTATTTTCTTCTTATTTCGTAAACACTAATTCCATAGCACTCACCCTTAAAAAACATGAGTATCTCAGTTTCACAGAAGAAGAAAAAAAAAGGTACTTTATAAATTAATCCCTTTAATTGTTCCAAGACCGGTAGGATATTTGTGATTCTTTATCTTTATCTGATTTATTGAATATGTGTTCACCCAACCAGAACATATTTTGGTTTTTATCAACGAGAAGTACCCGTATACTTCATACTGTTTCGCCACCCCATATGACATTTCTGTAAAGTGTACATTTGGCCCATTCAAGTACTGGGCCAAGTGTCCTGACGTCTATAAGGGTAGCTTCCTATTTGATGGGGGTGGGGGGCAGGAACATAAATCCAAAAGAGATTTACAGACATTTATATCATGTCCTTCGGCTATGGTCGGTTGTTCTCCCCAACACACATATGTACATACAATATGTAATGCATATGTAATAATAATATATATTATTTTCAGTCAAACTTTCACAAAATGTATGTACTATCTCATCATTTTTTAAGTTTTTGTATTTTTTTTTTCTTAATCAAAATTAGGGAGGAGTAGTTTCACCAACATCTACTCGTCAGCGAAAAATATGAAAACAGTGTCAATAACAAATAAATTCCTGGGATTATTTTAAAAAATCTAGTTAATATCTAAAAGCTAATATAATTAATAATTATCTTATAATATAACTAACTTATCCTTGACAAATGTATATTTTGAAGGTTGCTGTTTGTTTTTCCTCTGATATAAGACTGTCATGATGTGTGTTCGTATTTCCATGATTTAAGACTTATTTTTGTATTCATTTATATGAAAGGTAGAAACAATGCATCATTAATATTTTTATTTAAATAAATATCCTTTTAATCTAGAATTCGTTGTTGTGGGGGTATTCATACAAATATGTAACAGTTTGTACTTTTTATGCTGTGGATGCCTCAGAATGAATAGTTTTGCTTATTGCAATAACATCAATTTTCTCCATATTGACCAGTTGTAAGGCCTTGTCTTTAGGACAAAGTAAAATATGAATAGTAATTTTAATATGTAAATTGCTACTAGGAGGGTCAAAATGACTAAATTATTTGACGAATAGTACTACTAAGTTCTACTCCTTTGAATACAGATCAGATTAACTAGCCCACGTTTCTATTTTAAATTACAGGAATTAGAAGAGATCGATGTAAACTGGATCGTTTACAATGTTTAGGCTAGAACTATATTGACTATGTTATATGTAAAATGGTTTCGTGCTAAATATCCGCCGTGACAAATTGCTTACACAACGTAGTACAACATTATAATCAATGACAGGATAAAATCTAAACAACATATTTCTTAATTTTTTATAATTACATTAAAAATACTTTATAAATATATTTCATGAAGATATGGATACGCATACTTCATATATTTGGCAGGCTTGTATCATACTATAACGAAATTGTATCATGATAGGCTTATAACGAACTCAACGGGATGGTCCTGAGATCAAGATATTTAATATTGGTTCCCTGAAGTGATCCCACCAAACGTGTACGTTTTACTCAGCATGGATGTTTTACTGAGCTCGCTGCTTTCAATATTTCTTAATTATTTCAGTTTTAATTAAGATCCTTTAAATATTATACATCGTTGAATATAATTACAAGTATTAGTTATATAGAAATTTTCATATAAAAGAACATGGTAGTTGAAATAGATTGTAGTTTAATATTCAAAAATTTGGTAAGAAATGGAATTTCCAGTTTATATTATTGTATGTAGGATGTCTTCCAACCGACTTCTGCCTTTCAGCACGTAGATCTTCCTTCTTTGACCACTTGTTCCTAGTACAAACAACTGTCCTCTAAAATTTCTTAAACTGTTCACCAATCTCCTTTCTTTCCAGTATTGAAATCCCGCCTTTCTTTGTGGGTCTTGGCATTAAAACTGGCAAGCGGTTTCAGATGAAAATTGTCATTTCTATGTAAATAAGGCACTGAAGTTTTGAAAAGTCATTGCTCTCTACAAGTTCAGTAGAATGGCCAGAGATTTTAATAATACGTTTATGTTTTATTTGACCACTAATTTAGTTTTATAAATTAGTGTTAAAATTAATGTAGTGTTCGAATGACCACTAATTTGTACAGGTTTGCATTTAGATGGTATTGCGCTATTATTTAATTTTTGTTATTTTGATATATATCATTATTATCTAGGCTAGGTTTTGCTTCCTCCCTTGCAGCCTAAGTGATTATAGAAGAAGTATTTATTTACAAATGGTACATGGTCCACGCAAGCTTCAAACTAAATTAATCAAACAAAGTTTGTGTGTATCTGAGATAACATATTACAAAATTATTTTTTTTAAATCGATAGTAAATCATTTTCTTTTCAGTGTGTTATTCTTATGGAAATGTCAATGTCACAAGAAATGTAAACTTATTCTTTTTAATAAATAAAAAAACAATTATGGCTCTTTCGGATAAACAAAATTTAAATTTACCTGTTGCCACAAAATTTTCACAGAGCCAAAGTGGTGCACTGATCGCTTGACCTGTGCGACAACCTTGTAGAGGACTCGGCTAGACGAGACACTGGCTGAGACTACAGACAGACAGACAGACACGACAAAACACGACAGAGCACGACACACTACGAACGTACGCGACTGTAGAGCCGACCCAGAGAGCTTCCTGCTCGGTTGAGTGCCGGCGACGGAGTGGCTGGTGTAGGGCAGGCAGCGCGCAGTCTCGGGGCCCCGCTCGGCGATAATCGCTTATTGATGCTCGCCTCAACTCGGCTCTGGTTAGTGCAGGCTCGGCATGGAGCAAGCGAACCATCGGGGTCACTGGGTGAGCAATTAGGTATGGGGGCTCTAAAGTAGGGGGTGAATTCTGTCAGGGTGGGTCTGAGTAACTGCTAGCTTTATGACATAGACCGCTCGTACACTGCAGACTTACACTGCTCCTTTACTTGTACATTAGGAACCATGTTGCAAGCTGGGATACCTTATGCGACCATAATAACTGCTCACCTGCTCCTATTAGGCACAAGGCAGGAAGGAAGCTGCAAAACTCGCTCCATCCTCATTAATTTTCACATTAGTAGCCAGTACAGAGCTCACTTAGAAACAAAATGTTGGTTGGTTTGGAGTAGGTCACGAGGCCACCTACACCTTAGGCGAGGGATTGTAGAAGTATAGAAAGGTGAGGATGCTCAGGGCAGGTGGGAACGGAAGTTCTGGTAGCAGGAAGTGATTAGATTGTGAATAAATGGTGTTTGAGAACAGCGTGAAAGGTACAGTTTTTGATATAGAAGGGAGTATTAGCTATCTTATGGAGGACTTTTAATTGCACGAATTGTACATAAAAAATATTGGAGGGCTTTAATTCCGTATAACCAGGTAGTTTGGTATATCGTTGTGTAGCTCAGTATCTACTTTTCTATGGTTTTTTAGAACAATTTTCCATTATTCAGTTAGTTTCTTATCGTTAGGATACAATGTGAGGGGTCCAATATGACAAAACTGTTTAGCTCCTTTCCCATGAGCACGTTATTATCAACTCTAAAACCTGACCATAATGTAGCGACCAAATAAAGATAATTATTTATTCCTTGGAATGGTACTACTATCCCAAGGAAGTTTATGAATGTAGTGACCGCTAACTACATAAGATAAATCACCCTATACTCTATTGCATATATATTGTAAGCAAAAGTAAATAACATGAACTAAATGTATTATAGACAAATGTAAATAAACAAATATAAATCATTGTAAATGTGTTCAGCAATAAAAGACGGGAAGCAAGTCAAGCAAGTAACACGAGAAGGGTCAACAGCTGTCAGTCATAAACAGTCATAAACATAAACAACCCTTGCAGCCCTCTACCCCGAGGGGAGAACGTTGGTCGAGTAATCAGGTGGCGGTCGCGGTTCCTCACCACATTTGTGCGTGGGAACCAACCGCCGGCCTAGGCCCTTTCAGCCCTCCCACAGAGAGTACTTAAGCTAGGGCTCCTGGCCCTGTAAATTAGTCTCTCGTGACCTTTACTCGTGACACTAGGTTTCCGCTCGAACTCTGAAAACTTGACTAATTCTTTATGAAAAACCTCTGTACCTCTTCTCATGAACATAGTGCATTGTCGGGGCACATACCTATCAAAAATGAAGTCAGATAGTAACGCCGTCATGAAACGATTGTCCAGGTTATAAACTCGAACAATCCGCCCTTGTCACAAGGGCTAGGGTGACCAAGCACTCCCCTCGTGACGTCCCGACAATGAACGAGGTATAAAATTGATGTAATTAAATCAACAAAACCTTGGTATAAAATTTTTGTAACAAAACCTTGGAAGGGAAACGTTAACCTGCTCACCATATTGAAACTAGCAAAGTTCCTCGGGTCATTGCTTCAAACCTATATATAATTACTAAAGTCAGATAACAACTTTTTATTATTATCAAGTCAATGCATTAGGTAATCTCAATGTCTCAAATTTAATTTTGATTGACATTTTTTGACATTTACCCATTTGTCTATTATTAATTTTAGTTCTGAATCCTAATTTAGCACCTCTTGTAATTAATGGAATAAGCAAACAATAGTACAGAAATAAATAAATGAATATAATTATTCAAAGTGAAGGGTGTGGATAATGAGCAAATGATATTATCGTCAATACTTAATGTGACACTTGGGATTGAAATTTTAGAAATAGAAAGTTCAGGTATTGATAGTTTTAATATATGAAATAAAACACTTATTAAATACATTATTATTTTTAGCTAAATTTTCAAAGAAATCTTTCTCATAACTCCAATTTTAATTTACTTCATTATTTCTTTCTCAGAAACTCCTGATGTACCAGCTACAAAAGTATTTCATTTTCTTTAACATAAAACCAAAAAAAAAAGTTTATGAAAACTGATCTTTAAAAACTTTAACAGAAAGTTAAAACTGAAGAACAACTTGGAACGGTTGAGACCTAAGGAAAATTAAAATAAAAAATCAGACATTAGAGTTATTTCCATTATTCAATTAATGTAATCATGAAAAATAAAAAAGTAATAAATATGTAAAAAGTGGCCGAATACACAATAGAAGTTCGTAAATTGTTTAAACTTGGGGCCAGCATGGAATAAACAAACCTTACCTTTACTTCCCGAAATACTTCTACAGCTTCAATACATATTCAAGATCCTCACGTCCAGATTAATAATATATCATACATTATTCGTTGAAGCTCTATCGGAATGATAAAGTCAGTAAAAATGTCAACAAATATTATCGTAGTGGCAACAAAATCACAAAAAAATTGTGATGTATGGCTTGTTCTTTTACTTAAATAAAAGACCCAGGATGTGTTCTGTGGTTCCACTATCTCTATATTATTATCTATATTATAGAAAACGATCTTAATAGAAATTTAATCAAATCTATACTGATGATGTTATTTTTTTTTTTTTTTTTTTTTTTTCTTCATAGCCCCTTTAAATTTACAGATAATTATATATAATTATAGATCCTCAGGCGAATCTATTTACAAATTATTTTGTATTTCCTGTAGCATCACTACATTATATACAGGTTTTGTTATTTTATAGAAATTATATAATGTATAAACAAGTATAATGACATAAATTATACGTGACTTGACGAAACTGACTAATAAGGTGATGGGGCTCACCTTTATGATGTTATTATAATCGTGTTATTAAAGTAGATTGATCAAGTGATAATTAATTAGCGAGAATTAAAAAAACATTACCATTACATTCACGTCGTATTTGATTCGCGAACATTCGGTATTTTTCTTTCGCCAGCGAAGTGCACACTAGTGTACCACTAAAATGTGAGCATTTACTTGGAAAATAGCAAATACTTCATTCATACATGAAGGATCTTGAAAAGGAAGAAAAATATACCGAATACCCTTTGGATTGGCTGAATGTTCAGACTTAGAAGTAGGGAAGATAAAGTAGATGTAAATCATTTTATCAATACACCAAGTTGAAGGAGGTAAAATATTATATTTGTCTGATAAAGCTTTGCTCTGGATAACGAGGCTGTGTCTTGAATATTTACTTTGCGCTGACGGTACAGCTTTTATATGCGAAATATCAGACGGGAGGGAGGCTGAAATATTTTAAAACTCCTTGACAATTTTATGACAAATTTAAAAAAAATGTATGATTAGTATAACTATAATGTCGATGATTACATGGCAAAGGTTTTTATAATGAATGAAAAAACTTTACATTACCTGAATTTCATTGGGAATACGTTACAGCTTACTTTTAGCCTAAGCTTCATTTAGCTAGTAATAGAAATTTCAAGTGGAGTTTTTAATTTTATTTATATTAAATGCAACCAAGGATGAAATCAGTGACTGGAAATTTTTTTAGGGTCAAAAATACAAAATAAAACCTTTAGGCAAGTCAACATAATTTACAAAGTTCATCATGATTTGGCCCTGAATGGAACGAGCTGATTCTTAGAAGTCAAGTTAAATTTTCTTCAGTCTGTTTTTAGTAATTTTTCAATGTTTTATTGTAGGAAATTCACATGGGTGGGAAGGAATCAATCATAGCACTAACGTTCTATTCGTGAGAAATAAGATTCGGGGAGCTGGATTGTGACAAAGGCTTGTAGAACTCTAACTTTAGGGCATTGTGAAACATATGTTTGTGGTTATTATTGAATTGCCATTCGTTTGGTTGAAGCTACGAGTCTGTTTTCAACATGCCGATAATATCTAAGTATTTATCAATAGCACTGAAATTTGTCTGTCTTCTTTGGTTGGATTCCACATGGATTGTCACAATTCCATAGACATTACAGAAATTGAATAATATATTTACAAATGTTGGCAATAAAAAAACACCTTTCAAATCGTGACGCATCGCCTTCTCATTCGTGAAAATTGTTTTTATTACATTGCATTACTATACATTTTTGTACATATACATTGCTAAATAATACAACATGATACATAACCACGAAATAAACTTATATTTAAAAAGAAAAAACATATTTGTTACTATAAAATTACAGAAGAAATTTTAAAAAGTAGTAGAATATAAAATTCTTAACACTGTTGTGAAAAGATCAAGTCATTTAAAATAAAGCTAAAACAACATTGTTTATTTCCCCGTGGAAATTGTGATGTAAGGTTATGAGTTGTGTTTTAAGATAATTGATTGGTTGGCTGGGTATTTTTTGGGCATAAACCCCTTAGATCATCGACGTTAAAAAAATTATAAATTGAATTATCAAATTGTAATTTTATAAAATAAATAGTTGATAATAATTCAAAATATGTTTTTTCACAAATGAACTTTTTTTTGCAAAAAAAATAATTTCTGCCAGAAAAAATTTTTTTTTTGAGGGTATACTACTTCAATCTAGGAAACCGCTAGCCCACAGATTACTTTTTCCAAGAAAGAATGACTCCATATCCTCTCAAAAATATTTGAAAAACTACTATTAAAACGTCTACTTCCCAATTGTTCTTCTTGGCCACATTTGCACATGACACTCTAATTTTGTCATCCCACCAAGACCCCAATATAGCTTCCCACAACCTTCAAAAACACTTTGATGGGATCGAGCATTGGTGCAATCAATTGTTGAATTGTATTTGTTCCAATTGTTGAATCCAAAAATCTTTTTCCAACACACCAGTTTGGTTTCCGTCAACGACGTTCCACTGCTCAAGTGGAAGGACAACAAGGCCTTTGCGTTGTTGATCACATATCTTCAGCCATTGAAACCAAACAGTATTGCATCCCTGCCTTCCTGAACTAAGAAAAGCTTAGGCTTTAGACAGGGTTTGGCAAGCAGGTTTGCATTACAAGCTCAAAACATTAATTACAGAACCTTTTCCTAATCCCACAGTCCTACCTTTCAAACCGCTTCTTCCAAGTCCAATGAGGCTTATAATATTCTACCTATTATCTCATAAAAAGCATGAGTTCCACAAGGCAGTGTCCTTGATCCCATCCTCTATAACCTACACACCGCTGACGACCCCTCTACCCGCGATGCCTCCTTGGCCACATTTGCAGATGACACTGCAGTCTTGATATCCCACCCAGACCCCGATATAGCTTCCCATAACCTTCAAAAACACCTTGATGGGATCGAGCATTGGTGCAACCAATGGTGGATCAAAGTTAATGAAGCAAAAGCGTATGTGACTCTCTCGCTCTTCGTTAGCCTCCACTGGCTCCTATCCGGTGACGCATCTGACGGAGGAGTGTGGGGGTTTCCTCGAGACTACGCTTCCTCTTTCGCATGCAAGGGAGGTGACAACCATGTGGATTTGGGAGGCCCCTAGGCTGTTTGTAAATACTGTATGAATGATGAAGGAGCCCTCTTTAACCCAAGCCTCCGCTTCCTCTTTCTCGTGCGAGAGGGGGGGGGGCATCATGTGGATTTAGGTGGTCTCTGGACTGTTTGTAAATATTATGTGAATGAGAAGGCGAATAAAAATTGTAAGTATGTTATGAATGAGAACATTTATCACAATTACTTATTGCCAAATAAGGCATATTGTAATTTTAGCACAGTAAAGAAGTTTCAGACTTCATAATGAAATAAATGCAATGGTGGGAAAAATGTTTTGCTTTGTTGTCTGCCACAGTTTCATTGCATGAGGCATAGTGATACGTCAGACTATATGGCATTAGGTTTAACATTGCCTTACCGCTAGCCATATCTACTTTCGTATCCATTCTTCTTTGAAATCACAGACTCCTTAATCAACTTTACGTTTCTTATTTTGCATTTCAGAGCTCAAAGGTTTCAGAAATACACACAGTAAAACAAACAAGCACAACAAAGTGTAAGAAATCTTTAATAATTTCACTACTTTTACCCTAACATAGAACATATATGAAGTTGGAATGGAATAAATTCGTATTCTTCTTTAAAACTTAGTTTCCATTTAATTTTTAATTTGTATATAAAAACAAACAGGTTTTTTTTTTAAATGGTATATCAACCACCAGGGTCATTGAGGCGTATTTAAATGATTATTTTAAAACTTTGGAATTGAAAACAAGTATACAATTATTTTATAATCTTAGATAGGTTGGATAGTTTACTCATCACGAGGACAACCCATCATCAACATCACAGGGTTAACCCATTTAATACTTAAAACCTCATCAACATAATCTCCCCGATGCGTTGGTAACAGAGTTATGTTTTCGTAATCTTTATTATTCATTACACATTAATTTGCCCTAGTTGTGAAATACTACATAACATCATTCTTTTCTCAAATAAAACCTAGTAATTGATGGGAGAAAAGCAAATTATTATTAGATTTATTGCTTGATTGGTTGGGTCTAAGCTGTATTTTCCGTTAAATATTTATTTCTCCCTTAATTGAAGACATTAATAATTTGAGACAAGTATCCTTCTAAGCAGATTTCAGGCAACCTCCTAGGTTCGGTGGTTGAGGCTTCAATCTCTTTGTCTTTTATGATCTTTGTCTATTGATAATTAATATTTAATTATTACATTCATAACCCAAGAACAAAAATTTAATCCAGGAATTATTTACGAACCATCTTTCTATTTTTAGATTCTTTGTTAAACAAGCGCCTTGTTCTTAGATTTATGTACACTTAATATCAATAATAATATTAATAATAATAATGGATTATAATAATATCACAATGTTGAAACTGAAGCCATAATTTCAAACGAAATTTTGAAAAATTGTTTGATTTTGTAAAAGCGCACACGGTGCTATAAAAGAGTGGCAATGGCCCGAGCTCAATAATCACCTGAAGGAGAGTTTTTATCCCTCCCATTCGGGAGAGACTCAGTACGCAATCGGCACATTGCACAAAGAGACTTTATCTTTTATTGTGCTCAAATTACAATCTGCCCTATTAGTCAATAAGTAATTGTGATAAATGATCTCATTTATACCATATTTACAATTTTCATTCACTCGCTCATTCATACAGTATTTACAAACAGCCCTCCCAAATCCACGTGGTTGTGTCCTCCCTCGCATACGAATGAGGCAGTCCCCCACGATCTTGCGTCAGCCGCGTCACCGGATACTAATCAAATATTTATAAATTCAATATAACTTAAATCAACATTAGACTTGATGATTGCCAAACCCTAACTAAGGGGCTCTACTTTTAACCAGGTGATTTGTTTATATATATCTGTTTGCCTTTGTGTTCTACTATTTTGTTTATAAAGCACTCTTTAGCTCTTCACGTATATTATTTCGTGTACACATTTTAAAACTACTTTTTGGCCAGTGTTTACTATTTCATGGTTTGTAGAGAACTATTGTGATTTACGAAATAACATTTCAATATGATATGATTTATCATTTTAAATTGTAATTAAAATTTGCGGAGAAGTTTCGAAAACTCGGTATTCAATATGGAAGAGTGTAACAATGATTTTGAAAATTAATATCATTCATTGGTCTGTTGTCTTATTCTTTAAATTGATACCAATTATATTATTTTATTAAAATAGTCCTGAAGATGCTTAGCCGAAACGTCGACTTGTGATGTAAAAATAAATAAAATCATTTTGGAGAGACCCTAAGGTCTTTTTTGAACAATTTATTTGTTCCCATACTGTAAATGTTTAATATATTTTATGTAATATATGTGAAGAGGACGAATTTTTTGGCACAATTTGTTTTAATTAGCAGTTAGTGCAAATGAGGATTTTACCTATTTTTCTTAACTTACTAATAATGTCTACATACTCTATAATTTAGTGATAATTTTATGAACTATATTTCGCAAATACGATAGGTTTAGAGCATGTTCAGGAAACAAGCAGTTTAAAATATATTACTTTACAACTGTACAAAGCGCATATTAATATACAGTAGTAGTGCCATCGGAATCATGAGTGTTGCGGCTGTGAAGCGTTGGCATCCTTGTTTCCCCCTCATGTGACATTTCTGCCAGTTAGCAAATGAACAACAATATTGCTTGTTAAATAGCATTGTACATAGCTCAATCTGAGAGTGGAACAACTCCACCATATTTGCCTTTAACCAGACAACCGGTTTGCTCTTGGTAATCAGCTGATTATCAACTGACCAAGCAATGAAAATTCCTGAGCAGCTAACATTGGGCGTAGATAGGCAGAACTTAATTATGAATTTTCTTCTTCTTCAAGACCTTCTCAAAGTTCATAGGTCAATTGAGTTATGTAGTTAAAAGACTACACAACAAATATATGCATATGTGCATAGAGTGTACTTTATTATTTTATTTGCAGTTTATAGTAGCTGTATGTAATTCTAATCAATAATTTAATTAAAAGAAGGTTGTATACATACAACAATAGAATTTCGGTTATAGAGCAATGTAATTTTAATATAAATTAAAAGTCTTAAGGTATAATATCTTTCTTTTAGAAATTCCCATCTTAAACACAGTCCATTACAATTATTATAGTTTAAGGCATTTGAGTTGGCTATTATTGATAAGCCAAACTAACCTTTACAGAGCCTATTCATTAATAGTATTTTAAATATGTGATCGTGAATAAAGAAATTAATTTAGCTAGTTGCAATAATGTATTTTTTATGTAATGTTTTTTTACTTTTGGAACAGCAGATTTTGACGGAATATGTTGACAATGTCTACGCTATGTAGTCAAAAGCCATTACTGATGCACTTACCCACTTATTCCCATTACTTCGACTAAGACATCCCAACATACAAACCTTCCAACAGCAGGGCACTGCCATGTAACATCCTTTTACGTCCATATCCCTCCCATCTTTTCCTACTCCAACCCCTTTATTCGTCACGCTTCGTTCCCTTCCTTATTCAAATCCAACCCTATTGTTGTACCTGTTTTCTTTGTACCTTGTATCTGTAACTCGTGCCTTCACATTCGATTGTATAGTTGAAATCTTATTGTATTTTTTTGTTTATTATAACTTAAACTGTGTAACAAATATTTAATTATATTTCATATGTTCTTACCTGATATGCTTTAAAGTACAAGAAAGGCTCGCAGACGTCTATACAAAAATAAAATACACTCGTAAATATAGCACAGTGTTTCCCAAGTTAACGATTACATTTAATATTTAATGTTAATCCATAGAAACCTCTAACAAAAAACGTTTATTGTTCGTAGGAATGATATCTTTCTAGACTCCACCCAAAATGTAGGTGCCTTTAGCGAGCAAGTGAGGTGTACAGATCTCAGAGCATTAGCAAGATTACCTAAAGTTGTCGAAGGCAGTTGCGGATCAATAAAGTGCATTTTATAGAGACTATGATGATCTTATAATTCCACACACAGGTCCAAAAGTTGCCTGTTCCTATAGCATTTAATTACCTAAAACGTTTATAATAAAATAAAAAACTTATTGTCAGGGTGCTGCTGACTCAACTCTCGAAGCTGTTCGAGAGAATCATCCACGTACATCTCTCAGGGCACTGCGAGTCACAAGAAGTCATCCCACCAGAGCAGACTGGTTTCAGCACAGGCTTAAGTGCGAACAACAACCTGGTGAGATTGCAACACCACGTCGCATCGAACGTCTGGAGCAACAGAGCTACCGCTATGATTTCACTGGACTGTTCGAAAGCTTTCGACTCTGTCGACCACCACGTCCTACTCCAACGTCTGAGGGAATATGAATTCTCGGATCAGCTGCAGAACCTGATGAGATCCTATCTTACAGGCAGAACTTTTTCGGTTCGTATAGGCACTACGTCTACGACCCGAAGAAATTACACTGCCGGTGTCCCCCAAGGATCGGTGCTAGGCCCCCTGCTGTTCAACATTTACACCGCCCACATCGTAGGAGCCTCGTACCCCAACTGCGAGGTATCGGCGTATGCAGACGACATTGGTGTTTACAGCACTAGTATCAATCCCACCAGAGCCCTGAAATTCGCTGAGAGCGCCAGTCAACAGATCGCCGAAAAACTCGATGCCATCCACATTAAAGTCAACCCGGCCAAGACGCAAGGAATTATATTCAGCTATAAATCCGGAAGAAAGAAGCTCCCGAAATCCTTCGTCTTAGACGGCAAAGAGTGCCATGTAAGCAACAAGCTATGCTACCTTGGGATTACCCTCGGTAGACACTTGTCGTTCACAACACATCTCGGCAAGAAGTTAAAGAGTGTTAGGAAGAAATTCTTCAGCCTCGGACACCTACTTCACAGCCCGGCTTTATCGGTACGCCTCAAGCTGCTGATATACCAGAGCATCCTAAGACCTGCTTTAATGTATGGGACCCCTCTCTTCAAGTATCTGACTCCTAACACTCTCAAAACGCTCTAGCAATTTCAGAACAGAGTCCTCCGCACCTCCCTCAAACATACCCCGTTCGACCGAATGAAGGCGGACGAGATGCATAAAAAATTTGAAGTGCTCACCATCCAAGATTTCATCAAGAGAAGACACATCAAATTTTTCGACTCACTCCGACACAGCCACAACCCACTATTCTCCGACCTTCAACCACCACCAATGCCCGTCAGATGGAAGCACTGCTGGACTGCCGAAGCCTGGAGACAGATGGACGTGATCGAACCCTAGCCCCCTGACGGAGACTGAAGATCTACACCCAGCCGAGAGATCGAGGCCGATCTCCGAAGCTACAAGACCTCATCTACCTGTTTAAGCAGGGTCGACCTTCCGGCCGAGAGGCCGACTTATTTCAGGCCCCTGCCGGGGCTGGCCAGGCTTGACCTGGCCGACTACAAACCCTTGCCTAGGTACCCATAGGCTCCACCTTCGGTAGACTCTCACTACCTTCCTGATTCCACCCGCCTCCTTTAGGCATACCCCACCCTATATCATTCTCATACATCCTTCAAATGGGGGACTCCCCTTAGTGAAAGGCACTCATTAGCCCAAAGTAATTTTCCCACATCCTATTTTATAAGTTTGAGACCTAAGAAAAAAAAAAAAAAGAAAAAAATGTGTCAGGGTGGGGCACCATCTTCAAGGGTACATATTTTTCCTTGCATTTTATGATGTCTTATTTAGATATTTATTTTCTTAATTTTTGTAACTATTGATTTACATTGAACGTCATGGCATCACACCTAATTCATAAATGTTAAAACTTTTTTTTTATATATATATAAAACTTCTGTGTTGTCCTAAAATCCATTCATACCACACCATATTTACAATTCATCATTCACTCGCTCATTCATACAATATTTACAGACAGCCCAGAGGCCTCCCAAATCCACATTTTTGTCACCTCCCTCGCATACGAAAGAGGAAGCGGAGTCTTGAGAAGTTCCCCACGCTCCACCGTCAACCGCGCCACTGGATACGAGCCAGTGGAGGCTGGCCAAGATCGCGAGAGCAACAGACGCTCAGGACATGATTGGAGAAACTGGCCATTGCCAGGACTCCCACTGTCAACCATTTACAGCAGGTCACGAGGCCAGTCCTGTTTTAGTCTCCGGGGGTTATAGGGATGAGTGGTGCAGTACAATAACTGTGCTACGGGATCAGGGTGGATAGGCTACTATGGAATTTCATAAACTTGGAAGGGATGAGTTCAAGAATGTAGGGTATATTAAAATCGTTATGAAGGGTTTTGTTGATGACGTAATAAGGGGCATTTACTATTGTTCTCGGGACTTTTGATTGAAAGGATTGGATACGCTTGATGTTCGACTTGTTTGCTGTCCCCCCATAGCTCTATTCCGTATGTCCAGATTGGCTTAAGTATAACTTTGTAGATTAGTAATTTGTTTTCTATTGAGAGATGGGATGTCCTTTGAAGTAGTCTGTACAGTAGTCCAAAGCGTCGTTTGGTTCTTGTCTTTTTAGCCTCGTATGTGGGTTCCAGGTCATTTGTCGAGTTGGAAGCCTAAGTACTGTACTGTTTCGGAAACAGGGAGATGAATAGAATAAAAATAAACTACTGGGCATGACTTGCGACAGAGGGTGATGGTAGTGTGGGAACATTTTGCTACAGATAGAGAGTTAGAGCAAAAAATGGGCCATCAAGGTTAATGAAATGGTGGGTTACCTCATGTCCCTGGGCTTTCATCTAGACAAAAGGCTGAATAGTAACCCTGCTACAAAACTTCAGAGACTATAATTAAAAAGACGGATTGGACAGATTACTTAACAGAATTCTCAAACCAGAAAACAATTCTAAGTTCAAACTTAGAAAAATGGGATGTGGGAAAAATAAAAGGAAAATTATTTTGGATTGATGGGCGCCTTTTACTAAGGGGAGAGAGACCCATTTGAAGGAAGTATGAGAATGATATGAGGTGTGGGATGCCTAAAGGAGGTGGGTGGATTCGGGAATTTAGTGAGAGTATACCTATTGTGGAACCTAGGGGTACTATGCATTGGTTTGTAGTCGGCCAGGTCAGATCTGGCCCCGCCCCTGCAAGGGGCTGCACTAATTGCACATGCACAAACATTCGCTAAAACTAATTTGCACTTAATGATTAGAACTATCGGGAATAACCTTTCGGTAATCAAAATAAGTCACATATTCCAAACCCAAGTTCTCAGAATTATATTCAAAGCTCCACATATATCTTGTTAATTACTGAGTACCAGGATCAGTGATACAGGGTTACACTAGCTCTAGGAGAAGATATAAACCAAGTGGCTCTTCAAGCTTTCGACAACTTTGATATCAACTTCATTCTGATTATGAACAGTCTGATCATGTTGTGTGCCACAGTGTGTGTATTTTATGCATTTCATCGTTTTTCAATATATCGCTTTTCTTATTCTCAAATTGCTTATTTTTACTTCGTATATTGATGATGCCGTTTAAGGGTTGTATCTTTTATTAATGCCTAAATAATCCCACACCTCATTCCGATGAATATGCGTTGATACGGAACCGTTAAGCGTAAAAGTAATTTTCAATGTTTGATGATTGTTGACCTCCAGGTGGTCGTCACATTGTAAATAGCAGGTCTATGAAACAATAAAATATTGGCGATGGGAGATTCAGGTTTATTTATTCTTTTATAAATGTCTTCTTGCACTAATTGCGCAGTAGTGAAACAAAATTAAACCATTATTTCTAGAAACAAACGGAATTCATTCCCTGATTATAATGCGGCCTTCCAAATACAGCGATGGTTAATAAGTAACGGCTTCTTAAACATTAAAAGGACTTTTAAAAACCTTGGTTGCCTACTAATGTTATATTAATAAGGATAAAAGCTAAAGCCCCAGGAGCCATCAACATCTAAATGACTGGGTTGTTTGACATGGAAATTTATTATAATTTATTTTAATAATGCATTTTCGTCTTTCTCTTATTTTCCCTTTCTAGATCTCTTATTCTACCACCATTTTCTGGCTCTCGACAATATTAAACATCCAGTAGCAAGAAGTGTAATACTAAAATAAAAAATACTGTTACTTTTGTTTGAACATTTAAAACTAATTTATAAGTTGTTGAGTGGCCTTAACACGCAGTGCTATGAATAATCAGATATATAAACTGGCCTAACTCCATATTTAGTTTTTGTTCCCTATACATTTAGAAAACTCAAAGCAATTCTGTTATAACTTATTATTATTATTGTTTATCTCTAATGCTATACATTAATTATATGTAATAAATTAGTCTGAATGAACTCCTGAAACCTAAGTCTAGTCTTATAAATTGTTGAGGGGTAAGGTTGTATTTTATTATTAATTGCTAGTTTAAGATTAGATATAATTTTAAATATTTTAACTGTGCTTATATTTATAGCTTAGATTTTGAAAGCATTCTGCCCAAGTTGCATACTACAGATATGAAACATTGCCAGGTACCACATAGGGATCGCCTTATATAAAATTATAATTAAAAGTGTTTCAATAAGAATATGTCATAAGTGACGATTACTACATATAGAGTTTAAGCGTTCGAACCTCATTTTATATCGTAACATAACATTGGTGCTTGCTGACCTAAACTTTCATACAAGTATTTTTCGTGGGATGTTTGAAGATATATATTGTGGCTTTAAAAAGGGTGTCAATTTTCAAATATTATACATACATAAAACATCATTTGCCAATTGACGAGTTCAGTTTAGTCTCAATGGAAATGCAGTACCACTTGAAAATTCCGAAATGATGCGTGAGGGCATAAAAAGCCTACTACATGGCTTGATTGATGCAAACGACGTTGCGGCAGACCCTTTGAGAAGGCGGACCACCCAAGACAGTAAGGCTCCTGCAAGGGCAGGAGCACAGCTGATGCCTTGGACAGGACAAGGGACGATATGGCGACTCGCTCCAAGTACGCGCTGTTGCTTACATTTGACATCTCCTCTGCGTTTGGCAGGGTGTGGTGGCCCTACTTCATGAGGGAGCTACAGGAGCTGTAGACCACGAGCAATCTGTACGAGCTCGTGGGCAGCTACCTCAGCAAACGTAGGGGGGTCATTAGAGGAAGCACCGGTTGAGCGAGGGTGTCCCCAAGGATCAGTCCTAGGCCCTCCCCTTTGGAAAGTAGTTTTAATAAGGTCCTCGTGACCCTGGAAGAACAGGGATTCCCCGCGGTGGCATATTTGGATGACCTCGCCGTGACCATCGTGGAGAATCCGCGTGCGCCTGTGCCTCCTTGGTCAAGGAGTGGTGCACCGGTATGAAGATGACCATGGCTGTGGAAAAGACGACGGCCACCCTGGTGAGAGGCTAGATGGGCCGTGCTCACCCTTTGTAGCTGGAGATACTAGGAAGAAGAGTTTGGATGGGCACGGAGGTGACGTACCTGGGGTGAGACTGGGGAAGAGACTTAGCCTTTCTCCCAACATCGAATACCTGGGCAACAGGATCGTCTCAGTTCGCAACTCCTTCGCGAGGATAGGGGGAGCGATGTGGGGGGTGAGGTTCCCAGTCTCCAGAACCTTTTTTTTTTTTTGTTTTTCTTTTTTTTCGCCCTACCTGAGGCTGAGCCTCAAACGGGCTTGCCCCACGATCCCGTGAAGCGGGCTCGTCGGGTTACGTAGCCTGTGGTGCGCGTATTCCGGTGCAATGGGATTGTTGCACCGGTCAGCGCACCTTCAGTTATTCTGTTTTGTTCCATTTATTCTCAAAAACAAAAAGGAAAAAAAAAAACAAATGATAACAATATACAAAAAGAAAGGAGAAACCACAAAACTAAAGTAAATAGAAAAGAAACAAAAGAACCACCTCTAATACTACACTTACAAATCCTACACTAGCTATATGTTTTTTTTGTTTTTTTTTGTTTTTTCCTATAGCTAGTTATCTTAATACTATTTACCATTTTGGATCCGTGTTCTACCTATAACTATACTTAAAACTATATTTACATGGGGTGTGCATCCTCCATCCCCCTATAACTAAACTTATGTCTATACCATATACTTCTCAGTCCTACCTTATATCTATATATACATATTTACAGTGACTCCTCTGGAACCGGCGATACATTGTTGGCTTCGGGTGAGCCTTTCCGAAGACACGGCTGCTCACCCCGCGCCACCCCCCTGGATATAGTGAAGTGCCCGGAGCCTTGAACCCTTTTCCACTCCCCGACGAATCTGCAGAACGCGGTGTATCTTGATTCGTCATTCACCAGCGACGGCAGGTCGGACTCACCCTGGCTGTACTCTCCTATCGTGCGGAGCAGCCGTGCTCTAGCCGGTTCCAGTGCATGACAAGAGAGCACGACGTGCTCCGCAGTATCGCTCTCTCCGCAATGGGGGCAGGACCTGTTTTCTGCTCTCTTGTATTCGTACAGCTTGGCACGGAATCCGCCGTGTCCTGTGAGCACTTGTGACACCCAGTAATCCGGGGACACCCAACTTGCCCTCAGTCTGTCCTGGACTGAGGGGAAGTACTTCCTCAGGGTGCTCCCCTTGGTCGTGCCAGTCCACCTGGCGCCCCAGGCCTTTATTGTCCATTCGCCTATGAGGGCCTTCCACCTCCCAGGCTCCTACTCAATTCTTCTCCGTAAGGGAGGTGGGAGATCTTCAAAGTGCCCTCTCTTCATCTTCAACCTGAGACGCTGCTCCAGGAGGACCAGGTCTACTGGTGCCGCCGCTGCCAATACCTCCACCTGAGGAGGGTACAAGGCTCCGGGCACTTTGATATATCCAGGGGGGTGGCGCGGGGTGAGCAGCCATGTCTCCGGGAAGGCTCACCCGAAGCCAACGATGTATCGGCGGTTCCAAAGGAGTCACTGTAAATTTTTACATACAGATATAAGGTAGGACTGAGAAGCATATGGTTAGATATAAGTTTAGTTATAGGGGGATAGAGGATGCACACCCCTTGTAAATATAGTGTAAGTAATAGTTGTAAGTATAGATATTAGTATAGTTAACGGATCTGTAAATAGATAATAAAATAGGTTAAGGATACTAGCTATAAGGACAAAAAAAAAAAAAAAAAAAAAAAAAAAATGTATAGCTAGGAAGGATTGTACAAAGTAGATTTAAGTAAAAGTTTGTATTTTATTTTGTTTTCTTTGAAATTGTTTCTATATGTTGATTTTGGAAAAATAAAGAACGAAAAACAGAATAATTCAAGGTGCGCTGGCCGGTGCAACAATCCCATTGCACCGGAATACGCGCACCACAGGCTACGTAACCCCCATGAGCTCGCTTCACGGGCTTGTGGGGTAAGCCCGTTTGAGGCTCAGCTTCAGGCAGGGCCAAAAAAAAAAGGTTTGATTTTCTTTGACAGCGAACGCAAAGCTCCACGTGTTCCTCAGGCCTTCTCCTAGTGCCGATTTTATGTGAGAGAAATCATCTAGGAATACTTGATCCCTTTTGCACCATTTACTGTGAAAAATTTCATTTTCATACAGGATAATGTGCGACCACAAGTGACAAGATTTGTTTTGCGATTCGTCAATGATGTAGGTGTATGAACTTTGTGGGGACCAGCTCGTGGACCGGAATTAAATGCTATAGAGCACCTGTGCGACGAGCTTGGCAGACCTATAAGACGGCAAGTGTGACTTCTGTGACCCCTGAGTTACTCAAGAACTTTTTTAGTAGAAACGGGGGAGGATATGAATCATGAGGTTGCAGCGATCTTGATAAGAATCACGGCTTGAAGACCTGAGGATGTAATTTCTGAATCATCTGAGGAGGAATTATCCGGTACTAAAATGGAAATGTTTTTTATTGATAAAATATTTCTGTGTATTTTTTAAAAAATGTTTATTGGGCTTTCCCTTCATATTTCTAGCCCTTTGTTACAGAAAATGTTTAATATTAATTAAAAATATAATTGAAAGCCAAAATGATTTTATTAGTAAGTAAATATTTGAATTTCTCTAAATGCATCAATTTTTTTGTAGAGTAGTGCACATGCAATCCATTTTCCTTTATTCACAGTATTCCTCAAATTACGCAGAATAGGCAGTTTGTTTATTGGAAAAAAAAACCAAAAAGTTTTTTTTCTATCCTTAGATCCTTTTTCCTTAGATTTTTTTTTCTAAATCTCTGAAAGGTTTAACAAAGTATTCAAAAAATTATAGCTAAATAGTATTCGGTTTGTTTTATTTTGATTTTGTTGGTTGGTAGGCGTTGATGGGTGAATGGTTTTATGCATAAAAGACCTAATAAATATATTACTTAGTAATAATGAGTAACTATCATTTTCCTGGCTTTGTGAATGCATTTTACTTTATGTTTTGAACAATGGGATTCAGCCTCAGGATCAAATTCCTTCTCTGCTATTTCAGAGGTACGAATATAATTATCTGTAAATTTAAAACGAATGTTAGTAACTGGTGTTACTGAAGTCTTACTACGTGTTGCATTTATAAAAGGTCGAAAGTACTCTTAATTTAATTTATAAAAGGTCGAAAGTTGAAGGGCCCTTCCCAAATCAAAGGGAGTGCAAACATAGTGCAAAAAAAAAGCCACTAGTCCCGCAGCCAATTACCTTCAGGTAAAATAAAATGTATAAACATTAGGCGGTGGATAAAATGTATCTTCTATGTGAAAACCAAATACGCCATGCTAGAGAGTATAAATTAATAAACTGCTTATTTTTTTTTTCCTTCTAATTATCTTGTTATTATTAATTATGGGAGTTATGTGCTGAAGTTCTGCGCATGCGTTATTATTAGACAACCACGTACAACTATCGCTCTCCAAATCAATACCGATAACTGTCGTTTATAGACCCTTTTTCGGCTTTGGAATTGTTTCAACTGGCAACATAAGTGAGCTGGCCACGAGGGAGCCCTCAATAAGTGAGTAGATCGCTAGTTACATTGGTGTGAAGTGTAAATAGTGAAATCGGACAGAGTAGTCGGCCATCTTGACGCCTTGCATTAGTCGTTCACGATACATAGTCGTTCTGAGCCAGACCTGCTGGTGGCTCAGAGCCAAGACCGGTGACTCGCCACTGGAATCCCACCGGCACTACGTATTGTATTTTATTTTATTTTTTTTTTTTAACTAACAAAAATCTTAGCTAATGATAAAATGAGATTTTATCAGCAGCTAATATCACAAAATAAAAAAAAAAGATCTAGGCCCTTAGGTCCAACTCCGACAATGTCGCCAGTAAAGCGAAAACCTCGACGCTCAAATAGGAACATCCCTATAAATTCATCTGCCGCCAGCTCTATGGAAGATCTACCACCACTTGCCAGCACTTCAAAAGAAGAAACTGTAGCAGAATCTCCATTCTTCACACCGAATAGCTTCGAGGTACTGAGAAATAGCCAACCTGACGACATGGAAGTTATTCAAACAACAACACAGCCCAAGCCACCTGCTATATTCGTAAGGAATATTAGCAATTTTAAACTATTATGCTCACAAATGAGAAAAGTTGTTGGTACCGGAAAATATACGTGCCTCAATCGCTACCGGGATACAAAAATTTCCCCAGACACTCCCGATACTTATCGAGCGATCATCAAGTATTTGGAAGAAACCAATGCAGACTTCCATACATATCAGTTGAAACAAGAACGATCGCTTCGAGTAGTAATAAGAAATCTGCACCCGACCACACCAGCTGATGAAATTGAAGACGAACTATCAGCTCTGGGATTTAAATTTCCCAAATAACCAACGTTTTACGTGAGGACAGACAACAAAACGAATCAACCAAAACGGCATTACCGTTATTTTTTGTAGATCTCGAGCGGACACCTGGCGTGGAGAAAATTTATGACTTAACAACCCTGTATTACACAAGAATACAGGTCGAAAAACCTTACCCCAAAAGAGACATCGTCCAATGCCATAATTGCCAGGCATATGGGCACACACAACCGTACCACCACCACCCTCCTAGGTGTGTAAAGTGTAGTGGGCAGCACAAAAGCGAATTGTGCAAAAAGCCCCTAAAATCGCTTGCTGTATGCGTGCTCTGCCAGCAAGACCATCCGGCCAACTACAAGGGCTGTAAGGCCTATAGAATCCTCAAGTCCAGGAGCGAGCAACGTCGTCGGCCAGAAGAAGAGAAGCCAGTAACAGGTAGCTCAAGAAGCGCCACCACCAGAAATTTGAGGCCTTCTGTCTCTTTTGCTGATGCCGTTCGGAACAGAGAGCAGTCACAGACACTGCCCACTACTCTTCCGCAAGTTTCTCTTCCCCAGCATTCCGCTCATCCCGCCAACCAGCAAACCCAATCCCATCCTCAACCACACATCTCGCATATTCCTTCACCTCCAAGCTCTTCAGATCTTGGACTATTAACATCATTCCTTACAGAATTCAGAACCCTAATTACCCCTCTCATTTCCCTTCAGGGTTTGGCACGCAGGTTTGCTCTCAAGCTCAAAAGATATTTACCACAGACCCTTTTCCTAGTCCTACAGTCCTACCTTTCAAACCGCTTCTTCCAAGTCCGCTGTGGTTTAGAACACTCTAACTACTATCCCATAAATGCAGGAGTTCCACAGGGCAGTGTCCTAGGCCCTATCCTTTATAACCTATACACCGCTGATGTCCCCTCTACTCCCAATACCTTCTTGGCCACATTTGCAGATGACACTGCAGTCTTGTCATCCCACCCAGACCTCGACATAGCATCTCATAACCTTCAAAAACACCTTGAAGAGATCGAGTATTGGTGCAATCAATGGCGGATCAAAGTTAATGAAGCAAAATCTTCCCACATTACCTTCACCCTTTGTCGCAAGACTTGTCCACTAGTTTATTTTAATTCTATTCCTCTCCATGTATTCGAGACAGTACGATACTTAGGTTTCCATCTCGACAAACGACTGACCTGGAACCCACATACGAGACTAAAAAGACAAGAACTAAACAGACGCTTTGGACAACTGTACAGACTACTTCAAAGGACATCCCATCTCTCAATAGAAAATAAACTACTAATCTACAAAGTTATACTTAAACCAATCTGGACATACGGAATAGAGCTATGGGGGGCAGCAAAAAAGTCGAACATCAAGCGACTAATTTATATTTGTTAAGGTCACTGGTATTGTATGAATATATTTGTTATTATGCTTTGAGAAACGGCTTTTGAAGCAGCACACGCTATTACTAAGGGACCGTAATAACCATATACCGTATTCGCAACACTTGATAATGATAACGGTGCAAGTACCGTACTGTCTCGGTTACTGGGAGAGGAATAGAATTAAAATAAACTAATGGACAAGTCTTGCGACAAAGTGTGAAGGTAATGTGGGAGCATTTTGCTTCATTAACTTTGATCCGCCATTGATTGCACCAATACTCGATCTCGTCAAGGTGTTTTTGAAGGTTATGGGATGCTATGTCGGGGTCTGGGTGGGATGACAAGACTGCAGTGTCATCTGCAAATGTGGCCAAGTAGGTGTTGGAAGTAGAGGGAACATCAGTGGTGTATAGGTTATAGAGGATGGGGCCTAGGACACTGCCCTGTGGAACTCCTGCATTTATGGGATAGTAGTTAGAGTATTCTATGCCACAGCGGACTTGGAAGAAGCGGTTTGAAAGGTAGGACTGTAGGATTAGGAAAAGGGTCTGTGGTAAATGTCTTTTGAGCTTGTAGAGCAAACCTGCGTGCCAAACCCTGTCAAAAGCTTGATCTATATTGAGAAAGGCAGCAGTTGAAAGCTATCAAGAATGAATGAATATCATCTAGCGATCCTCATACGAGGGTGGGCTGAAAAGTTCCCGACCTAACAAAGCTTTTATTTTAGCTTTCACTATCTTTTATTTATTTTATTATCATCTTCATGTTGAGGTCGGAAACTTTTCAGACCACCTGTGTACAATCACAAACTAAAATGCTAATAGAACCAAAATTAGTAAAATCCATCACCAATATCATTGTAAACACAATGTAAACAATGGAATTTACTAACTTTGATTGCTAAAATATAGAATTTCTAGATTAAAAATTACCATAAACTTAATAGTCCATGGCAATTTAAGGGTGCGGACGCAATATGACGTGCTCGTCACGTAATGATCCATTCTGCGACGCACACACACACATATATAAATATATATGCTATTTGGGGATCCTTTAGTAAGACTCAGGCATAAGTTGAAGCAAGTCATGAGTTGTTTCGTTCGATTTGTCTTTTGGATTCCGTGGTAATCTAAGGTAGTCAAACTTGTATTCTTTCAAAATTTGTTTTGGAAATCTTCACAGGCTTAAACATTTCAAGAGAAAAAGGTTTTTTTTTTCTAGCCATTCAAGCATGGTCTTTTTTTGGGGGGGGGGGGAGCTGTTTGGCATCGGTGCGTTTTCAAATAATTTATTACTATAGGAAGTATTGTCAAGTACAAAAACAGCTCTTGGTGGTAAATTTAGCATTAATTTGCCACACAAACATTTTCGTAATTTGTTGTGTTCATATCGTCGTGTAGTCATCACTTTTTAAGTGAGATTGAAACTTTAATAAGGCCCCTGGGATAAAACCGTTTTCAGACCCTGCATGAACAATTATCATCCTTGTTCCCTTGTCATTGTTTTTGTTTAGCACAGCTGAGTTCCATCAATCCAGATGAAATTTTTCATTTGTGAGGAATGAACGTAACCTTCATCTGAGTAAAAAGTGGGACGACCTTCTTTTCGGTATTTATCAATTTGGTTCTCATATTTTATGCTATTGAGGTGGATATCATGATTTTCATTCACTTTTCTTGTATCTCCACATTTCCCCCATTTTAAACCTAAATTATGAAGTATTTTACATAATGTGTCTTCATTCCCACTGACATTAGTTTCTGCATTTTCTCTTATTTTTTGCAAACTTCTCCTCAATGACGGCCTTTCCGCTCTGTGGAAGCTATGCATCAACCTGCAAATGCCCTTTTTATTAAAGCTATGAATGTAAATTTTGGACGCCAGCTAGCTTCCTTCCATAGTCGCTTATAAAAAGAAAGAGTCGTGGACAGATCACCCGATTTGGCATTTCATACGAATCGTAAAGACAAAATTAATTTTAATGTAATTAATGTCCGTATTAAGTGTATTAATAATACTCAATTAAGTGATTTATGTCCCTTCCTATTTTATTTTTAACTTGTACCTATCTCGTTTTTTTTACATCGCATATATTTGACTAAGCGAGGCACAAGAAACCATTATTTTGCCATTTCAAATGCCTTTTTTTCACTTATTCTCTTCTGTTCTATGTATTTTGTTCTCTATTTTTCTTTTGTCGTTTAGACGACCTTATGTATTTAATGTTTCTGCTCTAATGGTTTTATACTATTCATAATTTGTTTGTAAAAATGTTTAAAAGAAGGGGGTTCAGAAAAAAAACACAAAAAAATGGTGACTGTTTAATGATTTCAGAGGCTCTGGGTTCAAATCCCATCTGGGTTCAAATCCCTCTGGGTTCATATTAAGACGTTAACAAGCCTTAGTTAGCTCTTACAATATGATATCGCTAATTCTGTGATAAGATAAAGATTATTTGAAGAAAAAAACGTATCCCTATTGTTTTGTTTATGATAATGCATTTATAACATTTTTATAAATCTTGCAGTGCAGATCCGTTTAAATAAATTGTTATGGATATTTTCAACTTTCAACGTTATATTAAAATCCAGCTAACGAGCCAGTTACATCTGTACCGTTGTCAACTTAACTGCCCTCCCTCTCGTGTAGAGACAATTTGGGCATGTGCATTATCTACCATGATCCATTATCCATGATCTGGGATACCAATACTCAATTTAGTTTCTCAATATAAACAATGAACATCATTAAAGCACTAGAAGAAAAGCTAGAAAATGAGATTTTAAAAAAACTATAAACGAAAATTTATTATGTGTTTTTATACTTCATTGCTACTTACAAACAATGCAACTTTCTGCAATAGTATACCTCTGTGAATTCACAATTGGTGACACATTTAGATACGAGTAGATTGAACCACCCTCTAAACATCTCGTACTGAATATGTACATTTAAAAACTTCCACCATACTGTTTATAAATGTTTGTTCTCTGTGTAACTTCATGTTCATCAGTTATAAATGACACGATTATGGTAGTTGGGCTTCTCTCTACTTACCGCTTCTACTCTACTTACTATCTTCGCCTCCATGAACCTTCACCTTTAACTTAAAATCAGCTGAGCTTAATTGAGGTGGTCGGTTTACTTAGTGGTCATTCACTTCCACCTGAACACATCTACAAGAACTGGTGAGCCTACATTAAGAAGTGAGTAAAGCGAGAGAAAAACTATCTATGAAAACGATCTAGTTGCAGCTCGGGGAACTGCACTACCCCCTTCATCATACTAAGCAGATTCCTTTATGAACCAGAGGCAAGCACAGTGTCTGCAAATTCGTGATTTACACTTTTTTTCTACACTGCACTATTCATTACTATGATTGAGTAGATTCCATTCAACCTCCAGGCTAAGGATAGAGAAACAAAAAGAATACTAGCCAGCAATATCAATACAGTAACCACCATGAACTAATCAATTTTATCAATGTATCTAACTCCAATTAAGTCCAACTAAACTTAAATCTAAATTCAACCCTTCTTCAGTTACCACATCAGTCAGTCTGTATATCTATATATATTCGTATCATATCTCAAGCCATTAAGTTGTTACTAAACTCAAAGGTTCCTGTCTGGGGCATTCACACCTTAATCATGTATTTTCCAGCATATTTCATTATCAAGTTGTATCTCAGGGATTTTCTTCATTTCATCCATTACAGTCCACTCAATCATTAAATTCAGTTCTCAATTTCCGCATTACTTACGAACACCTAAAACTAACTTTTTAAGATCTTTGGGTAATATTTACTTCCCTCTTAATTATTGAGATCAAACAACATATGTATGAGATGTCCATGTATAGCAATTGAATTTGTTTGAAGTTATGTGATTTATTGGCTAATGTTTGTTTGATTTGTATCAAGTGCCCGTTAGCGTCATAGTTGGGGGGTTTGATATGGTAAGTGCCGTTTTTTATCTTACCTATTATTTATTTAAGTCCGTCGTTCGTATATCAATACAAGAGGTGTTCTATTTCGTTCATTCGTCAATACCAGATGACTTGAATGTTTTTAATTATGTACGTCACCCTTAAACCTCTTGCCCCTCTTCGGAGTTATGCCACTGTTTATTATGCCCTAGACTATAGCAAGATCCTTCTTAAATCTCCTGATTTACACGGAGGAGCTAGAGGCCCTAGGTCGATAGAGACGGGGATATTGTGCTGGCCGGCCGCAAGGAGGCGCTCGCATCAATCCTCCACTGTCCCGTACATCAGGGTACCTATCAATCAGCCGGCTAATATTTGCAGCTGATTCAATTTACGGCCAGCCTCTTGCAGGTAATACCAGAGCTCTCTGTTTGCGCTCCTGCCCATCTGTCAACCTGCTCTTTTGCTTCCTTAGGCTCAACCTCCCTCTTTAAACAATTGCCCTTTTAACAAGGGAGTCGGAAGTTTGAAGATTCATTGTTGCATTTTTTCTAGTTTGCGGTCAAAATACTTAAGAGAAAAGCTCTGCTATTCACGAATATCTCATGAGTGCAAATAGATTAAAGTAATGTACGAGAAGCTACACCCCTGTCCGACAAAATTAGCCTTTTAGATTTTTGTCTAAAGTAGCTCAAGCATTAAATTCGACCTTCAATATTTCAGAAATCACAGTTACGCCCCACAATATAATCTAACCAACTTGTTCTGATAACGATCATGGCAATGTTAAATATGTCTTAACACATCAGCTCTTAAGAAAACAAATTATTCATTTATATTAATATTTGTTTTAACATTTATTAAAAAATAATAATTTAGATGAATGCTTCTGTGCTACTATAAACACACTTAAGTTCATCGATGTCAAACTAAAAGTATACAAATAGAGAGGAATAGGAAATGCAATGAAAAAAAACTGTTTTCCCTGAAAAACAGAATGTCCCCAGAGGTGAACGAAAGGAACAACAAAAATAATTATTTTTAATTATAATTAGACTTTTTTTCTATACTGATGTATAGGAGAACGCAATACAAGCTGAATCTATAAACTAATTGGACGCAGTACCGCACCTGTAGAGTGGGACGTAACTCATGACTCATTTATTTATTTATGGCTAGCAATGGTTTCAACAAGGGTTTCAGCAACAGTTTCAACAAACATTTACTAGGGTTTCAGAAACAATGAATATCTTACAAATTATGGAATGTTTCTGAATACATTTTTTTCTGAATAGAAATTTTTATTGAAAAATTGCAATTTCATTAGACCGGATCAAAAATAAGAACTTTTTACGTAAACTTTGTCTTTCAAAGTTATCTAGTTAGGTATTATAAGTAGTTTATGTGGTCTTGGAATGACCACGAATTCACAATCGATATCTAAAGGTAGGCGAGATGAAACCTTTCCGGATCCTAAAGGCAAGTAGAACCGGAGAGAGACAGACTGTACCGCTGGGGGAGACGCTACTAGGTACAGTTTGTAGGGCCCCAGAGACCGTCGTCCACATGGAAGTGATCCCTTCCAAGGAGGTGCTAGTTTTAGCGAGAAGAAGTAAGAGAATCGCACTAGGAAGCTGTTGGGTCTGATAACACCGGACTAAAGCATAGCTAGAAACTTGGTTTGATTAAAGTTGAGCTACAATTGAATAACAATGCAGACGAGTTTATGTCAAACTTAAAGAAATTAACCACCATGAAAAAGCTATATAAGCCAGATAAAAAGCCTAAGATCAACCAGTGTTTCCCAAGCCCTCTTCTAGCCGTTGCTGTCTGCACCAAACAAGACATTAATAATGGAATAAATACATGTTTTGGTTAAGACAAATGTCAAAGGAACAACTGACCTACCTGCCAGTTCGTTTTTCTCAATAATATGTTTCCTATGGGAGTTCGGGAATTGGCTCTCCTACAGCCTAGTCCACACCAGGCTTAAACGTTGCGCTTCTTTGTTGCGGGACTGGGGCGATTCATCCACAATATGACCGCATTTCCCCGGAGTGTATTGCGGGTCTACTTACTACATTATGTTGACTCCCATTGAAGATTCACTGAATCAATGTTGTGCAACATTGAAAGCCTGCGCATGTTCACGGGGGGAGGGAGAGTTAAGTTTATTCTGGCACATCGCAGTTACAGTGTTATTGTCATCTGGCGCGATTTTTCTAGCATTTTATATTTTTCAACATGTGAACAGTTTTATAATGCTAACATAATGTTAAGAACATGTAGAAGGAGCCTGAACAGAACTGTATACCTGGCCGTGACTTCATGGAAGTCACTGATGGTTCCTGTTATTTTTACATAAGCAACCCTCTTTATTCCCTATTCCCAGAATCTTACCCTTTTCTTATACATATGTGTCTCAGCTTTAGCCTCAGAAGCCACTCGTCCCTAGACATTCCACCCAGTATGTAGTAACTTAACTCTTAATATTTGTTTATACCAGTGTTTTGCTTGTACTTCATAATAAAGCTTTTCTTTCTTTTATTTTAAAAGCCTCTCCTCCGCAAATATGAATTAACTGGCACCCGAGCAGTATACTCAGTAAATTCACGGTAGTCCACCTTCTAGAGATCCCTCATTTGGCAACGGACAGTGAGACCACTCCAATACCGTGAGATTAGATTTGCATCGGCCTACAAATACCTCTAGAAAGATACCCAGGAAGGACAGGACTTCACCGATATTAGGTACTGATTTATTTCAATAGATTTTCACCAGGTAACCACCTAAATAAATTCGATATATATCTGAGGAAGTTGAAGGAAGAAAGAAAGCTGGACTTCATTCAGACATGATTCACTTGGGACCTACGAACCTTCGAAGTCAGAAGCGAAAACGGTTCGTCATCAAGTCAAGAAGATCCGAAGAAATATTCTGTGCATCAATGAGTAATTCCTGAATTATAAGATTGGTTAGATGACAGGATCTGGGATTGTTTGGCTACCACTCTGACGGACAGGCTAAGAAGGCTCGAGGCAATATTAACAGAGCTGGGACTGTTCACTTGAAGATGCGTTTTAATGCTTTATGCTGGTTATACAGAAAACAATAATTTTAATATAGACCACTTCGTCAACAGCAATAAAGACTTTAAGGTATTATTTTTGCATACAGTGTAATTTTATATATATATATATTGAGACCTACCTCATTTTTCACCATTTCCCTTTCTACTTTATTTGATCAATTTACCTTAACTAATTTGGCAGGTCCGTCGTGAGATCTTTAATTCAAATTGTTTTATGTCTTTGACGTAGGAATTTATCCCGATTGAATCGCCCGATCTCAAGGCTAATGTTGTAGTTATTAATAAATTGAGAAACTAGGAATTGTGAAATATATTCAAATAAAATTGTTATAACAAATAATTATAATTAACATAGATTATTGACAAAAGTATAAAAAAATATTCAATTCCTTTTAAATTAGGATAATTACTACTAATTACAAACATTAATTTGAGCTCAATTTCTTTTAATGGATCCATAATAAAAACAATATTAATATCACCCAATCGATGATCTTCCTGTAATCCAATCAACGTTACTTTTTGCTGTTGGTTCTTCTCCTCTCTTCCTGTATGGTAACCGCCAATTCGGGAGCTTGCTAAGTCCGTTCTTCTCGACGGTTGTGCTAAGACTGCCGGTTTATCTCATCCCCACTCATAGGAGCATAAGGGAAAATGCTTACCATATGTGAGGGTTCCTGGTCTTTATTCTTAAATATCATGAATGTTACAATATATATAAGTTAAGTCCAGGCGCCGCTAGTGCCCAGCCTTAATCCCCAAACATATGTTATCTGTATATGTTTACAGGTAATACCTATAGATAGAGGTATCTTGGTCTAAATAAAGCAGTCTTGTTATAACGTTCTACGTGTTCTTATTACCAACCTTTCTTAGCTTGTAATTCAATAAACATTAACTGGTGCCGAAACCCGGGAACCGTGGAGAAAGAGTTATCGAGTGCAAGCGTAATTTTTTTTTGTTTTTTTTTCTTCTATACGCGAAAGAGAGAAGATGACTGAAGGAGGAGTTTTGAGACAGCCCGTCTTGAATCTCGTAGAGGGAGCAGATATTAGAAGAGTGGGAACTATGCCAGAAGTTCATGCCACGGCGCTCGCGCTGATGAGGGTAAAAGCGATGAATACCCAGGATCTGAGGAAGGCTGTTGCGGAGCTGGAGAGATTCACTGGGGAACTGGGTGAGCTGAACCATTTCCTAAAAGGAGGAGACCGTCTCACAGCTTTAATTGGAGCTAAAGCAGAAGAAAATTTAATAGATCCCAGAGACGCGGAATCGTTGAAGGCGGCCCTGATATGTCGGGTCAAGAGGAGTATACTGAATCAAATTCAGGCAGATGAAGAAACCCCGTGGGAATTAATTAAGATGAGATTGAAGAAGGCGTACGGAGGAGGACGATGGACTCCCGAGGAGGACATATTCCAAATGTTTAGGGAGACAAAGTCCCCAAGACAAAGTAACGGGCAATATGCTGCGGGGTTAGTAGTCCGTTTCAATAAGATAACGGAGAAGATGAGAGAGTCGATTAGCGTAGAAGAGGTGGAGGGTAGAATGGGATTCTTATCCACAATTCTAAAAGTGCAACTGGCCAAGGAGACAGGAAGAAAGGAAGGATTCTCTGATGAGCGCTCGTTCTCGGAGTGTGCACAATCAATGATCGACACTAGTGCCAAGGAGGAAGAAGTAAGGGTGCAAGACGTCGACAATGAGTGGAGCCGAGTTGCATACAAAAGAACCCGGACCCTGAAACCAACCTGGAGGAGACCAGAAACGTCCGTTATTGGCAGAGACAAGGGAACGACAGGAGAAAGAAGATTTAGAGGAACGAGACCGAGGTATGCCCCGCCCAGGGAAGAAAGAAAATGCCACGGATGTAGGAAGGCAGGACATTTAGTGGCACAGTGTCCTCGAACAAAATGTTTTGAGTGTGGCGAGGAAGGACACATCGCGAGGCATTGCCCGTATATCTTCCGGAGGAGAGAATACCAACGACCAGAACCAATGGAGGTAAACACTCAAGAAGTAAGAGAGAGACGGAGCATGACACATGGGGAGAGTGGATCATCAGAAGATGAGTCATCAGGGACTTCGGGAACTGAAGGAGAAGAAGCGAGGCGCAGCAGAAACAGGAGACAGACAGGGCAGAAGGTCGAGTCACGTAGATGGGAGCAACGTGATGAAGCCTGAGGAGCGTGTTGGCAGAGAGGCGACCGCATCCTGAGATGTAATGCAATTCGGGAGAGGATGTGTGCGTTGCCAATAATTAGGGTCAAAGGAGGAGAGATGTGTCTGGTGGACACGGGAAGCACCAACACCATCATGTCCTGCGGAGCGCTGGAGAGGCTGTATGGCGGAGAGAGGGCACTCCAGATTCAGGTATGTAATTGTAGTTTAATCACCCTGGGAGGCCCTTGCGAGGTAGTGGGAGAGTTAGTCATAGGGCTAAATAGGTGGGCGAAGAAAGGGGGAGATCTAAAGATACATATCGTAGGAAACATGCCGCGGGAGTACCAGGTGATAGTTGGGTGCGACATGTTGGGGAAGGTAGGCGCGCGTGTGGAGAATATCGGGGAAAAATGGAACATTAAGTTGGGGAAAGTGGAATATAAATGTCAAGGGACTATATGGGACGGAAGAGCGCGGATAGGGGCGGTTAATAAAATAGAGGGCTGGAGGGAAGGCCTACAGAGGGAGTTTGAGGATATTTTTTACGTAGAGGGAGACACGCTAGGAGCGACTGGGAAGACGGTCCACGAGATCCAGTTAAAGAAAGAACGCGTCACATACGTGAAAGAGAGACGATATCCGCAGGCACTACGTAGGCATATTAGAGAGGAGCTAGAGAGTCTCAAACGGCAAGGGATTATAATTGATAGCACTTCGCCATATAACAGTCCTCTATGGGCAGTGAGGAAGAAAAATAGACCTGGGGACGAGACGGAGAAATACAGGGTAGTTATCGATTATCGGAAGTTAAACGAGAACACGACGGATGAGAAGTATCCTATTCCCCGATTTGAGGACATATTAGACAGATTGAACGGGGCGACAATATTTAGTACCCTAGATCTAAAGGCAGGCTATCACCAGATCAAGATGAGTGCGAACGACCAAGACAAAACGGCCTTTACATTTGAGAGGGGGCATTATCAATTTACCAGGATGCCATTTGGACTGAAAAACGCCCCGATTACCTTTCAACGCCTAATGGATGAATTTTTGAGGGGAATAGACGAAGCGGTATGCCAGGTCTACATGGACGATCTGTTAGTTTTCAGCAGAACGGAGGCAGAGCACGTTGAGCACCTAAGAAGTGTATTTCAAAGAGTCCGCGAATTCGGGTTAAAATTGTCCATGGAGAAGTCTCTGTTGGGGAAGAAAAAAATCAATTTTTTTGGGCCACACTATCTCACAGGAGGGGGTTAAGCCAGTCTCTGCGAAGGTCGAGGCCATTAGAAGGATGGTGGTGCCCACAGATGTAAAGGGGATCCGTCGACTTCTGGGGACGCTTAATTATTACAGAAGATTTGTGCCGGACATGGCGGCATACCTGGTGCCTATTAATAATTTACTGCGAAAGGGAGCGAGGGTGGTAATTACCCCAATCATGGAGCAGAACATCCGGAAATGTATGTCTAGCTTACAAGAGGAACCGATATTAGCATTTCCCGATTTCCAACATCCCTTCACAATCACCACTGATGCCAGCGAATACGCACTGGGGGCAGTGTTGTCGCAGGAGAGAGACGGTGGGGATCGCCCGGTGGCGTACGCTAGTCGACGGCTCACAGAAACGGAAGCGCGGTATAGTGCTCTAGAGAGAGAGCTCCTAGGTATCGTCTGGGCTATAGACCATTTCCGCCCATATGTCTTCGGCAGAAAATTCCGTGTTCACACCGACCACAGACCCCTACAATGGGTAGGAAAGTTAAAGGAGTCCTCGGCGCGGGTCACGAGGTGGAAAGAGTTTTTGTCCCAGTACAATATGGAGATCATATATAAACCCGGGAAAGAGAACGTAGTGGCAGACTGGCTGTCCAGAGCCATTACTGTGAATGCATTGGAAGAAGGGGAACCATCCGGGGAAATCCAACAGTTTCTCCGGGAATGGACACCCGGGGAGGATGGAAGCCGCGGTACGCGAGGAGATAGCGAAGGTGAGGAAACCCTTGAAGAGGAAGGTTCCGCCGCCGAAAGACCTGTTGAAATGGAAGTAACAGAAGGGATCGTGAACGACAAAAGACGGCAGATCATTTGGAAATCCAAGACCTCAGGGCGGCTGCAGATTGCATATGACAGTTATGGGAGAAGTAAAATCGCGACGATTTGGTCGCCACCAGGGGTTAGGAACCACCAAATTTGCCGTGCATTGAAAGATGCCTCGGAACCCGGAAAGACCCATCATGTATTTGTAGGGAATGCCACTATTTGGGAGAAAATTCGTAGACTCTGGCGAACGGAACAACTTGGAGTGGATAGGATATTTATTCGGTGCACGTCGATGGTGGAGACACTCAAAGACAGAGAACAGCAGCTGGAAGTGACGCTGGCCTATCACCAAGGAAAAACGAACCACCGTGGAGTTCAGGAAACGTTGCAAGCGTTGCGGCGGAGGTACTTTTGGTGGGGAATGAAAAAGAGCATACAAGAAATGATAGGGGCATGTGCAGTTTGTCTCACTACGAAGTATGACAGACATCCGCCACGGGGGCGACAAGAAGAATCGCCCACCGCCGAGACACCGTTGAGTGACTTACAAGTGGATACCTTCACTTGGAGGGGGTATAAGTGGGTTACCACAATCGACAGCTTTAGCAAAGTGGCCATGGCGCACCCGGTGCAAGATCGGTCATCAGACGCGGTAATGCTGGCATTAAATACCTGGTTCCAGTTTTACGGAGTACCAGACCGGATCTCGTCGGATGGGGGCAGAGAATTCGACAATGCCAACATCCGAAAAGAAATGAAGACTCTCGATGTCTCTTGGCATCTTAATACCCCAGGGCACCCTAAGAGTAGAGGAGGGATAGAAAGATTGCACAGCACCCTGAGTGACCACCTGCGGGTATATCACGCGGAAAAGGGTCTGCCGGCGAATGAGGCAATGCCGAAGGCGGTGGCCGCTTACAATCATTCGATCCACACCGCGACGGGGTTCTCCCCGTTCGAGATCCTCTTCGGGCTGCGCGAAAGACGGAGAAATGGGGCAGAGACGGTAGCAGACAAGGGAATGGTGGAGAAAATGGCGAGTAATACTGTCGGTTTGAGGAAAATATGCGACAAAGTCCGAGAAAGGATAACGAGGGACAAAGCGAGACGAGTGGAACGGGAAAACCTCAAAGTCCGGGATCGAATGGGGGAACTTAAAATCGGGACTATCGTCTATAAAAAACTAGGGTCAAATAGGAGCAAAGAGCTGGTGCGATATGAGGGCCCATTTAAAGTGGTCGTGATTAGGGAACACAACGTCGTGACAATTGAGAGTATACGACCCCCTAAGAAGCGGCGAAATGTACACATAGAACAGTTAAAGCTTCCACCAGGGGGGGAGGTTGTAGATCAGGAATGAGCTGGAGTGTCCTCGCAGCATACACGCAAGGAACATTGTAAATAGTTATAGTTATGTGATTTTTCCCACAGAAGTATTGTTTTTTTTTTAAAAGTCAAAGTTTTCTTTTATGTTTTTTGTTTACAAGTGACAGTTGGTTTTTACGTTTTATAGGATTAGAGCTTAATGTGAGGGATTACAGGCTGTGTACGGGCGGGGCTGGCCTTTGCTCCTTTGTAACATTAGCGGAGCCCTATTTGAATGGACTAAGACGTCCGAGTGTTGGACTTCAAAGTTTGCGAATGGGTGTTCGTAAACTGGTGGGGGGGAGTTAAGTCCAGGCGCCGCTAGTGCCCAGCCTTAATCCCCAAACATATGTTATCTGTATATGTTTACAGGTAATACCTATAGATAGAGGTATCTTGGTCTAAATAAAGCAGTCTTGTTATAACGTTCTACGTGTTCTTATTACCAACCTTTCTTAGCTTGTAATTCAATAAACATTAACTTATATATATATATTTATACTTATGACAGGAACAGGTATAAGAGATATTTTAGATCGAAACAGACTCATTAATGAATCCGAAATGGCTCTTAACGACTATCATATAACTAAAGGATAAAGAAGACTATGGACACCTTCCAGACTATAATGATGACCCGACTAGTTTAATAACATTCAATAAACCACTAGAAAAAATATATTCGGCAGTATGTAACGAAACAATCACTAACAGAACACTTAACGAACAAACACTCATACAAATAGCTCTTTCTAGACTCACTAATAACGCGCAACACTTATGCATGTATGAAGACTTCCTATCAATAAACGACTTAAAATTACATTTAGTAAATCATTAAAAGCACAGTCGGACAACATCACACCTGCACCTTGAAATCTCTCAGATTCATATGTACAGAAACAAACACCCAATTGACTTTATTAACAGAATTATCCCACAACAAATTCTAATTCAGAACCGTATAATGATTGACACCTCTATAATATACTATCTATTATATACCTCTGTGTCGGGTCGTCACGAGGGGGGTGCCTAGCAACCCTAGCCCTAGACCAACCACACCGGAGGGTTGTGATGACACTTGCTTGTTCTAGGCTGTGACCCACCCAGCCTCCTAGCCTACTACCTGACTCTCCCTTCAAGGGCCTCTGACTAGTTTTTTGCAGCTGCGTCTTTTATTGTTTACAATATTTACACTAGTATGACTTATGGTTTGGTTATGTTATTTACATTTGTTTAAATTAATTTGCAACATATTATAACCAATTTACAATAAATATACAATAGAGTATATGGTGATTTATCATATGTAGTTAGCGGTCGCTACATCTGTAATAAAGAACACGAAACCTTATCACAAAAGGTACTAATTGTAGAGCACGTTCTTAGAAATTTACCATCAAGACTTATGGACGCACTCAACCATCTTATTATTAACGACCTGATACAAATGAAAAACATTTTGTATAATAACTGTAGGGTTATAATGGAAGACATGTATCCTCAAACAAACACAAACATCAGTCAACAAGAATACCGACCCAAACAAAACTTCAGTCAAAACAATTATAGGAGAAATGACTATAATGGACAACAATTTCATCCCCGGCAGTACCAAAATAACTATAGACACAATTTTCAACGAAATAATGACTTTCAACATCACAATAATTACCAAAAACACCACAGATATAGATGCAGAGGTAGTTGAATGAGAAGACCATGGTTTTTAGTAGAGCAGCAAGCGCCAGTGCAGAGAGAGAGAGGAGAGAGTAGTGCTCCAATTGACGGTCCGGTTCGTTATGGTAATTCGGTTTAGTCTGGTTTCTTATATAGGTGGACAGTTGTGTGTGGTGGGGATGGGTTCCCACCCGCGGCTGTTCCCCCCACTAGCTCCACCCCCCACTCTCACTGACGTCATAACCTTTATTAAACATATTGAAACAAAGATAAATATTGTGATATTCATTTGATGATATAGATACGAGGTCTGATTCGAGAAGAGTGGAACTTATAATTATTCATAGTTAAGAGGTGGCCACAACAGATGTATATTTAACTTTTAATTTATCATATGTATTCATTGTGAGCAATAGTACCTTACCTATACACTTAATCTTCTCCTCTATAATTAAGTTAGATACTAAGGAAATGTTTTATAACCAAATTGAGAAACATTTATTTAAAAACTAATGTATTGTCTACAAAACATGTCGATTGCGATTTTTGTAAAAATCTCGCTCCCACTATCAGTAGGTTTTAGGGAAAAGACTCAGAGGATTGAAGTTAATAATCCCTTCCAAGAGGTTAGATAAAAATTTAATTACATTTTCCTAAACAAGGATTCCCCGAATATTTTTATTGCATTGTGAAACGGATTTTTTTTCCCTCTTGTCTAATTTACATTCTTAATACCAACCCACATTTTAATCCACCATTCATCTTTTTGTTTATTTCAAACAGTTTTTGTTTGATCCCTAGAAATTTTATTCGGTATATATAATACTAAGCTTTTTTAAAATGAAACTTCAAGGTTCTTGAAGTACGTTTGATCCAGAAATTTTCAATATTCATGTTCGATGGAGGAGGCGATGTGGATGCAGTCCAATTCCCGATTTTCTTCCCTTCCTTGGCTAACCTGTGTTCTGCCAACTACTTCACCACGAATAAATAAAAGTTACGCTCTTCAGGGATCAGAAAACACTCGCCTACCCTTTCCATATTTTATTAATAAATCTTCAGCGGCCGTATAGAGAGTGGGGACTAGTTCAAGATCCCGACATGCCCGGAGCTAACTAAGGTGTGGTCATAGCTCGGCCTCTGACCTGCCTATCAGGCATAACGCGAAAGCTAGGCATGTTTCCATTCAGTATTCGTCATCCCATCCCTATAAGGCAGAAATTCTGAGCTGTTTCAGACTGTCGGATAACTAATACAAAATAATAATAAATGTTCAAGAGGCTAGAACCTACTGTACTGTCGGGGCAAACCTTCTAAGATCTTATGGAGTCAGATCATATATATATATATATATATATATATATATATATATATATAACTCCTTTATTGTGCTAAAATTACAATCTGCCTTGCTAGGCAATAAGTAATTAAGATGTACTGTCATTCATACATCATCATTCACTCGCTCATTCATTCAGGACATGATTGGAGAAACTGGCCATTGCCAGGTCTCCCACTGTCACTTGATTATAGCAGGTCACGAGGCCACTGCCGTTTCAGTCTCCAAGGAGGATTATAGGGATGAGTGACGCAGTGCAATGACTGTGCTACAGGATTAGGGTGGTTGCAAAGGCTACTGTGGAATTTCATAAACTTGGAAGGGATGAGTTCTAGAATGTAGGGTATATTTATTTATTTTTTTTTTTTTTATTTTAACCTTTAATTCCTTTATTGTGCAATAATTACAATCTGCCTTTTATAAGGCAATAAGTAATTAAGATATATGCTCTCATTCATACAATATTTACAGTTCATCATTCACTCGCTCATTCATACAATATTTACAGTTCATCATTCACTCGCTCATTCATACAATATTTACAGTTCATCATTCACTCGCTCATTCATACAATATTTACAGTTCATCATTCACTCGCTCATTCATACAATATTTACAGACAGCCCAGAGACCCCCCAAATCCACCGCAAAGAGAAAGCGGAGTCTTAGGAAGTCCCCCACGCTCCTCCGTCAGCCGCGTCACTGGATACTAGCCAGTGGAGGCTGACCAAGAGCGCGAGAGCCACAGACGCTCAGGACATGATTGGAGAGACTGGCCATTGCCAGGACTCCCGCTGTCACGCATTTATAGCAGGTCACGAGGCCACTGCCGTTTTAGTCTCCGAGGAGGATTATAGGGATGAGTGGCGCAGTGCATTGACTGTGCTACAGGATTAGGGTGGTTGGAAAGGCTACTGTGGAATTTCGTAAACTTGGAAGGGATGAGTTCTAGAATGTAGGGTATATTAAGGTCGTTATGAAGGGTTTTGTTGCTGACATAATAAGGGGCATTTACTATTGTTCTCAGGACTTTTGATTGAAAGGATTGGATACGCTTGATGTTAGACTTTTTTGCTGTCCCCCATAGCTCTATTCCGTATGTCCAGATTGGTTTAAGTATAACTTTGTAGATTAGTAGTTTATTTTCTATTGAGAGATGGGATGTCCTTTAAAGTAGTCTGTATAGTTGTCCGAAGCGTCTGTTTAGTTCTTGTCTTTTTAGTCTCGTATGTGGGTTCCAGGTCAGTCGTTTATCGAGATGGAAGCCTAAGTACCATACTGTCTCGGATACAGGGAGAGGAATAGAATTAAAATAAACTAGAGGACAAGACTTGCGACAAAGGGTGAAGGTAATGTGGGAACATTTTGCTTCATTAACTTTGATCCGCCATTAGTTGCACCAATACTCGATCTTGTCAAGGTGTTTTTGAAGGTTATGTGATGCTATGTCGGGGTCTGGGTTAGATGACAAGACTGCAGTGTCATCTGCAAATGTGGCCAAGAAGGTATTGGAAGTATAGGGGACATCAGCGGTGTATAGGTTGTAGAGGATGGGACCCAGGACACTGCCCTGTGGAACTCCTGCATTTATAGGATAGTAGCTAGAATATTCTAAACCACAGCGGACTTGAAAGAAGCGGTTTGAAAGGTAGGACTGTAGGATTAGGAAAAGCGTCTGTGGTAAATATCTTTTGAGCTAGTAGAGTAAACCTGCGTGCCAAAACCTGTCAAAAGCTTGAGCTATATCAAGAAAGGCAGCAGTGCAATACTGTCAGATCAATAAATAAAATACGAATAATACTACCTTCCGACTAGGCCGCCAGCAAACTACATAGGTTTATTTATCAGACACCTGCTGGACAGTGGTTGGGTCGACGAGACCACCACGGCGTGCGTGGAATCATTAAACCTGACAGAGTTAATAATTAAATTTGTATAAAATCAATAACCAGGGATAAATACTACTCCTATTGATCTGTGATTTCAGAAGATCTCTTATTTATTTATATTATATATTTAATTTCATAATGGAAACTGACTGAAAAGGAAATTGACAACCTTGCGTATTTTACATTCTCTGCAGTTTTTTACACTTGACAAATGTAGTATATTTTTCAAATAATTTTAAACTTTGTTTTATAAGTTAAATGGCTTTATAAAATAAGACCCGTAAGAAAATGACATATTTTTTTCATTCTAATGATATACTTTAAAACTGTTGATAAAATACGTAAACTGTTACGAAAATCACATTTTTGAGGGTTTCATTGCGCACTCGCATTTAATAATAATACCTGTTACCCTTATTAGGGGAAAATGGACTTAACTAGAAAAAACCGAAAGCTTTATTCTTAACAAATTTGTTAGACTAATATATTTACAAAAACCTATAAGCTAATGTTAACTTACATACATCTTAATTCTATTATATTATAAATAATGTATTTCCACATTTAACACAGCATGTTTATTAATTTCTCAAACCTTTACAGCAGGTCACGCTAACCTTTTTAAGAACTGATAATGTTTCTGATTTTAATTGATGAAAGTACTTGAGAAATTAACAAACACACTGATTTACTACAGAGTTACACAATACAGGATTGGCCTTCATTGATTTTATTATTGGTTTCCTAATTGCATGTGTACCGTACTGAATGATTATTTAAAATCCCAATTGCTCATTGAAGTCTGCTTACGGACGGACAGCAAATGTTCGCCATTGACCTATCACGTAACCCTTCTGTTGATGGTAAATGATTACTACATACTTAATTTTATTCCCGGGGTTGAACTTTTTTAGATTTCATTTATGAATCTACAGGAATTTTTTGTAACTAATGGTAAATATCAGAACTAAAGTAATTTAAAATTTAATTAAAAAGCATGCTTTAAGCACGATGATGCTTCAGGAATTCATGAGTGAAGAAAATGAATCATATTAGAAGTTACTAACAAACCAGCGCGTTACTTTTATCTAGTTATAAATATTATTTGTCGTGAACCACATTGAATTTTTAGTTTTACAACTAACATAAACATAAAACTTTTTGTTTAAAAAAAAATTATTCCTTTTAAATGTCCAAATATTAATTTATTTAGCTTTTTTAAAAATAGACCGTAAGCCCCAGATTGTTTGGGATTTAGTATTAAAAAAATGGGTTATGTAACAACCCAATGCAATTAATGTCAATTTGTGTTAACACTTGACTTATTAGCAGAATATTAAAATAAGTCCACAGCAGGTTCTATTAAGGTCAATTCAAATCAGCATTTCATTGCACGGAGCCTAAAAGTTTTTAGGGTTTTGACCCTCTAGCTATTCGGGTTGGAGGTTTGAATAGGTTTATGACCTAATCTGATCAATAGATTCTGATCAAGGTCCATTACTTAACCTACAATGCATTACACAGAGTCTAGAAGTGTCAACAAATTAAATTTTATGCAAGAACCAGTGAATACGAATATTCCCATAATTTATATTACATATATAAGTATATTAGTTATATATAAGTATATAATTATATTACATTTTTTTGTATTTCGGATAATTATCTTTCTCTATAGAAAGAAGCTAACCTGGTAATTTTATAATCATTAGCATGTACAAATGACAAAAAAACTCCTTGCAAAAGTGTGTAAACTTTCATAAATGCTAGAAACTATTAACCATTAGAGAGCATTAATTACTTATCCGATGTGAACCGCGCATGTGAAAAAAACAGTTTTATTATATTTTTGAATTAAAGAATCAAATCAAATGATTTGGTGAGAAAAAATACACCACCCTTGTCTACGAAAAGTATCACACTTAATTAAATTTATTCAAGAACGTATTTGCAGTCATGACATGGATTTCAAAATTAAATAATTTTTGTTTGTTCCTCGTATGAATCTTTTATGCAAATATCATCCTTCCTCTTCGTAGAGGTTTTCAACCGAACCTAAATCCAATTTATCATTAGTCTAAAATTCGGAGTAGACCTTCGGGGTGCGATTGGGTTAAACCAATTAAATCCTAACCTTCCCCTCCAATTATAGAGAACATGATAATAGGCCTATGCTGACCTGAAACTGAAATCCTCAAGGTAACTAGTAATCTGAGGAATACGCACTCAATAGTTAGCAAAAGAAATTCTAAATCAAATCATATGTATACACAGAAAAATAAAATACATAAAAACATTTAGGAATTTATCTGCTACATACACTTACAATAGTTAGAAATTTTGTGTTTGGCGCTGTATTTCAAAATCACTATTCAGCGATACAACTGAGAACGATATCTGATAGGTATTGCATGTATGCGGTCGTTGGAGTTGATTGACTAAAGCCTTGGGGAATTGGTGCAAATGATAATTTTCTAGCAAGCTTAATTTTGAGGGAATGCCTCAGGCGGAATTGGGAAAATTTTAGTTTATGTGCTCACGTTATAACGCGACGATATTTTTTATTCTGAGGCCGTAGTCCATGAAACAAATAAATGATCTAAAACTATTTCTTATGTTTTCGTTTGAATTTTATATTAGGTACAGAGGCACTTTATACGGACCACGTCTGATAGATTCCTAGCAAATATATTAATATATGTTAAATTATATCAAAGTTCAAACCATGATTCAACTAAAAAAACTAAACAGAATTTTTATTATTATATACAAAGATAGAGAAAAAAGTCATCGATAGTTATATAATGCTAAGAATATTATAATGCTTATATTGCATATAACTGTGTATATACATAATAATTGTGTATACCTACCTTGTGACTTCATGGAAGCTATTGGTGTGTCCTGTTATTGTTTTAGTAAGCCACCGCATCACTTCTACTTCCCAGAACTACCCTCAGCTTTAACCCCAGACAACAATTGGAAGTAGACGTTTTAATAGGATTTTCTCAAATATTTTTGAGAGGATAGGGTGTAGGGTAATTGGACGGAAAGATGAGGCGTCATTGGGTGGTTTACCCACGATTTCATGATGGAGTGGGTGTGAAACAGGATGATACTTTAGCATTTGTTTGGTTACAATCCACAGAGAGTTATCCCTGGTAGAAAGAGAGGAGAGGTGGGAATTGATGAAACCGGAATGGAAGGATGCTAATAGCCGTTTTACCAATCAGCAGTACTTGTAAAATTGACGATCAGCAGGATGCCGTGTTTTTTGCCACCCTGTTCTAGAGTGGCGTTTGGATTGGATTAAATCTTTGAGGTAGACGATTATGATAGTGAATTTTTTGGTGACAATAGGCCGAAGATGCCTTCTAAGCCAGCCTCTGGACTAGAGTAGAATGCACAGCATCGTCTAGGCCTTGTGATGTTTTCAGGGACGATTTGAGGTCTACGGAATCTGTAAGTAGCTAATGGAAGTGGTCCCAATCGACTGGGCCCCTAATAAATGAAGGAGGAGGTAGTTTGTGAATTGGATTTTGGGAAATGGTTAATAATAAGGGACTATGGTCGGAGGAGAGGTCATCGAGGTGCTTGAGTGAATTGTTTAGTGTTCCTAAACTATTGTAGAAGAAGAAGTCTAGGAGATCTGGATTTCGGTTGGGATCTGATGGCCAATAGGTGGCTGTGTCAGGAGAGATCGTGGAGCAATGTTTTCGTGTGAGTGCAGACAGCAAAGCACGTCCGCGTGTATTCGTGGATCTTGACCCCCCAGTGTTGGTGCTTCGCATTAAAGTCCCCACCCACAAGAAAACAATGTCCTATGCAGTCTGGAAAGAGATGAATTGGGAATCGGAAATGGATTTATTGGGAGGGCAGTACACAGATGCTAGAGTACGGGGGAAAGGGAAGGTGCTGATTGACACTGCAGTGGACTAAAGGAAATCATGTGCTACCAAAGGAACTATGTAATGAGAAATGGAGTTATGAACAATGCCAGCGGTACCTGCATGAGCTCTTCCATCTGGGTGATCAGTTTGATAAGTCTGGTACTGTCGAACCGTAAATGGTCGTTTACTAGTAAGTCTTGTTTCAGTAATAAGAGCTACGTCGATGTTCTTGTCGTGGAGTAGTCCTGCCAGTTCGTTAGTGTGTGTGCGAACACCATTTGCATTCCAAAGGAGAATGGATAAGGAGTCGGAAGATTCACTTATGGATTTTGTTTAACAGGGATAAGGCAGGAGACAAGATTTGTTAGAAGGCAAATGAGAGGAGTAATTAGGGTTCTTAACTCTATAAGGAATGAGGTTAAAAGGCTGGTGAGATCCGAAGAACTTGAAGGTGGAGGAATGTACCAGATGTGTGGCTGAGGATGGGATAGAGTTTGTGGGTTGACGGGATGAACGGAATGCTGGGGAAGGTGATCTTGCGGACAAGGAGTGGGCGGTGCCTGTGACTGCTCTCTGTAGCGAACGGCATCGGCGAAAGAGACAGAAGGCCTCAAATTTCTGGCTGGGCCACTTCTTGTTGCATGTTTTTCCACTTCTGGCTGACGGTGTTGTTCGGTCCTCGACTTCAGCGTTCTGTAAGCCTGGCAGCCCTTGTAGTTGGCCAAGGCACTTTCCTGTCCTCTGTAAACACTCCATTATTGTCCTATTCTCCAAACACGGAAAACCACCCAATGACGCCTCATCTTACCGTCCAATCAGCCTACTCCCTATCCTCTCAAAAATATTTGAGAAACTCCTCATAAAACGTCTACTTCAAATTATCGAATCTAGAAACCTTTTTTCTATACACCAGTTTGGCTTCCGTCAACAACTTTCCACTACTCAACAAGGCCTTCGCGTTGTTGATCACATTTTTTCAGCCCTTAAATCCAAACAGTATTGCACTGCTGAATTTCTGGACATACCTCAAGCTTTTGACCGGGTTTGGCACGCAGGTTTGTTTTACAAGCTCAAAACATATTTACCAGAGACTCTTTACCTAATCCTAAAGTCCTACCTTTCAAACCGCTTCTTCCAAGTTCGCTGTGGTTTAGAATATTCTAGCTAATATCCCATAAAAGCAGGAGTTCCACAGGGCAGTGTCCTGGGTCCCATTCTCTATAACCTACACACCACTGATGTCCCCTCTACCCCCAATACCTTCTTGGCAACATTTGCAGATGACACTGCAGCCTTTTCATCCCACTCAGACCCTGATATAGCATCCCAAAACCTTCAAAAACACCTTAATGAGATCGGGTATTGGTGCAACCAATGGGGAATCAAGGTCAATGAAGCAAAATGTTTGCACACCCTCTGCCTCAAGTCCTGTCCGCTAGTCTTTTTCAATTCGATTACTCTCCCCGTGTCTGAGACAGTATGGTATTTAGGCTTCCATCTCAACAAAATACTGACATGGAACCCACACACGAGGCTAAAAAGACAAGAACTAAACAGAAGCTTTGGACAGATGTACAGACTACTTCGAAGGACATCCCATCTCTCAATAGAAAATAAACTACTTATTTACAAAGTTATACTTAAGCCAATCTGGAGATACGGAATACATACAATGGTGACATACGGCCCCAGAGCTGTTTGTAAATATTGTATGAATGTGCGAGCGAATGATGAATAGTAAATATGGTATGAATGAAAATATTTATCTCAATTATTTATTGCCTATGAAGTATTAAGGCAGATTGTAATTTCATCATAATAAAGTGGTTTATACATAATGAGACATTAAATTGGGAACGAACAAGGAAATAAAACGAATAAAATAAAGTTAAAATTAATAATGGTCAGATAATATGTAATGAATTATATTTAATAAAAATAAAAAGGAACTAGAAACTCTTGTAAGACAAGACATATAACTAAAGACAATAAAATAAAATCAATACATGAATTAATCTTTCTAGAACTTGATGATATGGAAACCGAAAAAGACATAGACAGATTAATATAATCACCTAATGACTCAGAAAAATACAACCAAACTTTACAAGAACTTAACCCAGAAGCCATAGAAGACGAAATTAGTATAGTAGTTACACAGGACTTCAAAGACTCTAGTAACAAAGAAATTTTTATATCCCCTCACGACAAAGCAATAAATGTTGAAAAACACCAAATTATAATAACCAGAGGAAATAAAAAAGTACAATTTACCAAACCGTTTAATAAAAGACGATATGACATTTCTTTCAATAATGAAGAAGACTTAGGCCAAGTATTAGAACAAATTATACACCCAAAACATGTTTATGGAATTTATTGTTAATAGAAACTCAATCTAAAGACTATTTGGTATGATGAACAATTCAATACTTAATTAAAAATTATACAGAAAAAATATTCTACTGTAAAGATAAAAAGATACAAAAATCATGTACTAAATGTAACAGACAAGGACGAACAAAACGAGATTATTTCCTATTATCACACAGGAAAGACCTCACACAGAGGAACAATTGAGACTTATGACAAACAATATTATTTCCCCTCTATGAAAGGAATTATTACAGATTATATTAAAAAATGCTTGATATGCTGAAAAACTAAATATGAAAGGAAACCAATTAAACCTAAATTTTTGTTAACACCTACTGGTGTTACTTCTGGTGAAAAACCTATTGAAGATTTAATGATTAATACTTTACACAACGAAAGACAATACATATCACTATAATCGATACTTTTTCAAAAAGATTATTCTCAAGAACCGTGAAAAGTATAAGTACTAACATATGTGACGTTATAAAACAATACTTAGAACATTACCCGACACCAAATTCTATTTGAATGGACAATGGAAGAGAGCATGAAAATAAATTAGTTACTAACTTCCTTGAAACAAATGAAATAGAACCAATACATACATACTCGAATTCTTTAGGACTTTTGAATCATGCACACAGCACATTAATCGAATATTTAAGGACTTCAAATAATCAAGAATTAACTAATAAGATGCAAACTAACAAACTTTCTTTAGCAACTATTGCATACAACACCTTAAATGGAAAACTAAATATGACTCCTGACGAGATAACGTTTAGAATAATTAAACAAAATAACCAACAATTATCAATAAATAACAATATGTTAAAAAATATCATGATGATAAACGCCTAATAAACGACTTAGTAAAGACAATAATAATAAAAGAAAAGACTGATCGAACAGAAAAACTAAACCAAAATCGGGAAGACATTCTGACATCTTCTGATGAACAATTAATGATAAAAACTACTAACTACTAAAAACATAATAATTCTTATAAACCAGTAATTAAATATAGAGATAAAAATGAAATAAAGAAATCGCGTGCTAACAATATTAAACGACTTCGTAAGAAACTAAATGACGTAACTCTACATTAACATTAGAAAAAGCATTACTAACGAAACAGAACAAAGAACCGACAAACTGAATAAAAACTAGAAGATCTCGAAATAGAAGAAGACAAACTCTACGTTCAAGAAATAACAAGAACAAAAGACGAACACAGATAAAACCTTTTATACCTTTTATTGACAAACGAAACAAAATAATAAACGCTAACGTGATAAAACATACCGACTTAATTGATGACCAACTTATGTCACAAGACTAGGGAGATTTCATGTAAATTTCATGTACTATACAAAACGGACTCATTCATAACATCATAAAATTACCAAAGAAAGGACCAAAACTAAGTTCAATCTATCTTTTACCTGCGCCTGTACGAAAGGACAATAATGTAATAACCACTAGTATACCAAACTATTGAATTCTGTACAATATACAAGAAACCTTTGTTGGAACATGTAACTATATAAAATCCAACTCAGTTTGTATTTTAACATTAGGAATAGTAGCAATGATTGCATATCTAACGCATTGCATACAAATTTATAATGTATCACCACAACTATTGTAACTCCTACTCCTTTCATTCAGTATTACAATTTTATAGATGGATATTTAACTTTTAATTTATTATATGTATTCATTGTAAGCAATAGTACCTTACCTATACACTTACCCTTCTCCTATATTATTAAGTTAGTTACTAAGGAAATAATTTATAACCAAATTGAGGAAAATGTATCTAGAAACTAATGTATCGCCTATAAAACAGGTTATTTCTTAATATCACCATCCTGCCCAGGAGTACAGGAATTAAAAACGGGAGAAGTTATATATTCATAATTATCGTAAACTAAAGCACTCAAATGTTCCTTGATAATTGTTCGTCAATCTACAATCATTCAGTGAAAGGTGTTAATGTTTCGACAAGAAAAAAACTACACAAAGTCATAGATCGATAGATAAAGTTCTTTTAGAAATTTTAGACTTTTAGTTGCAGGCATATTGTTTGTTTTTCAAGTTTAAATATATTTTCTTTTTTATGTTAATTTTAGTTATAGTTTTAGTTGAGAAGCACAATGGTCTCCGGCAACTTTATAACAGTATTTTAAGCAACAATAGAATTTAATACCTAGTGCTATATGCATTTTATCTGGCACAGGGTATTTAGATCACTCCCCAGTGACAACTATACAGGACTGCATATAGTTATAATTTTAAATAAATTCGAGTTACTATTATTTTAATTGTTCACAAATGTGTAGGTGATTGATTTATATTAATTCAGTATCTCCTAAGATTCATAGAAGAATTAAACAGCATAAACCCAGTTTGTTTCTAATCAATTGGATTGTCTTCGGACTTTTTTTAACAACCGTTGGTGGATCCGATTGTACCAGTCGACTGTTTATTTTTCCCACAAAAAAAAAAGGACTGCAAAGAAAAAAAACATGTTGGTTCCACTTTTAGCAACGGGGGAAGCTTTAGAAACAGAATAAAATTCAATGGTTCGGAGGAAAATAAATAAATTCACCAAACAGAGCGTGAAACACCACACCTGGAGGCGATGGTATCATTCACTAGGCAAAAAAAAGGAGGGGGGGGGGGGGAGGATACTGCAGCCTAAGTTTCCATTTGAATTTTACCTTCTTTGTGTTTCTGGAAAAGGAAACCGATGAGGTAAAAAACGGAGAGCAGATGTCCACTCGCCCGGACAAGTTGTTTTTTGCTTTTGTTTCAGACTCATCCCTTTTTACTTCCATGAGAAACATTTACTTTCATTTCTTGAACCTGTAACTTTTTCCCTTGGCACAAAAAAATGATGGCCTCATGATATTTTAATAGATAATGTCTAAAATCTAATTCTTCTATGAAATTTGTAACTTTTTGTAAGCTGAGTACATATTATTATTAGCAGGATTATAATGTTTATGATACCCTTCTATATTATTAAAAGAAACTTTATGTTTCCATAAATCATAACTAGTTTTAGAATGAATTCAATTAATATAACGAAGAGTTTGCAGAAAATTATGTAGGCAGACTGCATAATTAAAAAAGATTATGTGACCGTCAATTGTACGTTAATGACTATGATCCTCTACATCAAGCTGTTAAAGACACCGTCAGGCATCTCCCATTAGAATTCTAATTGTCCCAGGGTGGTTAGATTTACAGCTCTATTATAAAGTTTCAAGAGAATGATAATTCGTCATTTCGAATAAACTCCTAGCGTTTTAAGTACGAGCCGGTGGGGAGGTAGGGGTGGAGTGGCACGGTGTCCCAGAATTATTGTAGTGTGCGGGACCCATCGGGGTCGGCAGAAGAAATATCGTATATTTCGGTCTCCACTTTGATTTAGGGAGGTTCTAGTTTTGTTTTGTTTGGCCCTTTATGTTTCAGAGCACCACCATACTCCTTTATACCTGTCTAATATTAAATGTGGAAACAAAAAGAAATAAACAGTTTTCAGCAGTTCATGGTCATACAGCAAATTATTTCCGTGTAAGATATATTTATTTTAGAATAATTAATATTTTGATGAAATGCTATTGTCTTTCAAGTTCATTTCTGAATAAATATATTTTTTCAATAATTTATAGTTTATTACATTTTATTTCTCCATAGCTCCATCTATTATACATAAAAGTACATGTACTGTTTGTTTTCTGTTTTTTTTCAAAACCCCTTTATTCAACAACATTATTTACAAACAGATGAACAAAAATTTAATGTACGCAGATCCATTCGAAGGAGGGCAGAGTTACAATAACAATATTTTTTAAGTTAAAAGGTCAAAATACAAATATACAGGACTAGGTGATGGGGGTTCACCTTCGGTTTACAATTTGGGAAACTTACATATTAAGCTTAAAAACTAGAACCTAAGACTAAAGCGTTCCTGTCTCGACTACTTCTTGCCATTGATGGGGGCACGGAGCGGGGGGTATCGTGTTAAACACCGGGTGTGTCAGGTACTGTAGTGAGTCGAAGAATTTGATATGTCTACGATGAATGAATTCATCTACCATAGGTAGATCAAAGACCTCGTGAAGCTGACTTTTGCTCCGTTGCTCAAATGAAGTATGTCTGACCACTTTCATCAGTATACCGTTTTGGAAGTGCTGGAAGCTGTCGTATACGTCAGATGACAAAACAGCGGTGCACCATACAGCAGAGCCGGCCTGAGTACACTCTTGTAAATCATGAGCTTCAGGACGCAGTGATAGATTGGGGAAAGTCAATAAATGCGTAAGCCGGTAGGACTTCGTGCGAGTTTGCTTCAACTTCCACGTAAAATGGTTACTTAAATGGAGGTGTCTGTCCATTTTAATCCCCAGATTAAATTACGGAATGATGTCATTTTCCGCGCAGTAATTTTTGAGATAATTCAATGGAATTTTCTTTATACTAGGTTGTTGGCTGGTGAGTTTTGATGAGTTTCTACTGTGTAAGTAGTAGGCAGCGGACTTTTTCCCGTTTGGAAAGAAAAAAGATATAGAATATAGCAATTGACGACACGAAATTGATAGATGAGTGGGTGAATTTAAAAAAACTTAAACAAGTTTTCATTTAATTTTATTAACTGAGTAACTAATATTGGGTTTGTTTATTTTTTTATTTAATACCTAAGCTAAGAAGGTTAAAAAATAAAGCAAAATTACTAACTTGTCGTCACAAGAACGATTAAACACACTATTTCATGCAACAAAAGAGGCTTAAAATCAAAGTTTTCTTCTATCAAGTACGGAGTAAAATATATTTTAATCAAGATGTAAGTGAATGAAAAAGTTTTGAAATGTCCGGGGTGAAAGCTCCAAAATCCGGGGAACTTACCCTTCCGGTCCTGGGGGGCAGGTTTTAGAGATGGCAGCCCTAGGTATGACTCTTGTATTAGTCTAGAAATGTCTTTAAATGTTTTATCGTACCATGGTTGGAGTAATGGGATATCTGGTTCACAGTAAATTCCATAAGTAATTTTGGGTCTAATAAATTGTTCGATTAGTGATTCTAAGTCGTCTAAGTTGTCAAATTTAATTTCATGTCTGTTTTTGTTAAATGGTTTAGTAAAGTTTGTTTCTTTTATTCCCTTTTTTATTATTATCTGATGTTTCTCTATATTAATATTCTTGTCATTGTCTACTATCCAAATTTGTTCGTTGGATGATCGTTGGGAGTGAACAGTTGCTCCACATGTACTAATTGCGTCATTTATTTGTTCTGTTTGAGTCATGTTTTCTAATTCTTCTATAAGTGTGTCATAGTCTGGGTTTTCGTCTAACGGGAGTATTGCTAGTTCGTTTAGAAATTCGTCAAAATCTCCGTCTATATGGTTAGTATTTGTGTTTTGTTCTAAGTTCTCGTTTTGTCGTGATAGTAAGTCCGCTACGTAATTTGTTTTTCCATTAATGTGGTTTATGTCAAATTCAAAGTCCTGTAATTTCCAGATCCATTTCATGATTCTGGTGTTTCCGTTTTTCATTGTATAGATCCATTTTAATGGTTTGTGGTCAGTTAGTAGTTGGAATTTAGTACCGTACAAGTATGGTTTGAAATGGTGTGTAGACCAAACAATTGCTAAAAGTTCTTTTTCAATTGTTGAATAGTTTATCTCGGGAGGCTGTAATACTCGTGAGGCGAATGCTACTGGGTGTTCTATTCCGTCGTTATCTTTTTGCGATAGCACCGAGCCGATGGCTTTATCACTTGCGTCTGTCGTTAAGTAAAATGTCTTATTCCAGTCCGGGTATGCTAATATTGGTGAATTTGTCATGAGGGTTTTTAGTATGTCACAAGCCTTTTTTATTTCTTCTGTCTCGTATGTTTTAGTCTGTAGTGATTTCGAAATTGGTTTCGTTATTTTCGCATAGTCTTTTATGAATTTTCGGTAGTATCCGGTCATTCCGAGAAATTGTCTAGTCGTTTTTTCGTTGTTTGGGTATGGTAATTTTGTGATTGCTTCTATTTTCTTGTGGTTAGTTTTTAGTCCGTCGGGAGTGACAATATATCCTAAGAAGGGGATTTCAGTTTTAAAAAATTCAGTCTTGTCTAGTTGGATAGAAAGTGCATGTTCTTTTAACTTTTGGAATACGTTTTCGAGATGTTCTAGGTGTTCTTGTATTGTGTTCGAGTAAATGATTATGTCGTCAATGTATATCATAGCGTTAGGGACGTTCGCTATCATCATATTCATGGCTCGTTGGAATGTGGGTGGTGCGTTACAAAGTCCGTAGGGCATTCGTAAGAATTCAAAGTGTCCGTCTTCTGTACTAAATGCGGTTTTTGGTATTGAATCTGGATCCATTTCGATTTGATGGAATCCTGATGCAAGGTCTATTGTTGAGAATATTTTTGCTTTTTGTAGTCTGTTTAGTAAGTCTTCAATGTTGGGTAGTGGGTATTTGTCATTAGTCGTCATTTCGTTCAGTTTTCGGTAGTCTATTACCATTCGAACCTTTTTTATGCCTGAGGCATCCATTTTTTTTGGTACTATCCATACTGGTGAGTTGTATGGGGAGTTACTCTTTCTAATAATGTTATTTTTTAATAAATTCGCGACTTCTTCATTTATTTGATTTTTGAATTGCACGGGGTACCGATAGTTCCTAGTGTAGCAAGGGTTTTCGTTTTTTGTGTTTATTTTGTGTTTAATTAAATTTGTCGCGCGTAATTTTTCTTCATTTGTTTTTATTATTTCACCATATTTACCAATCAGTACCACAAGTTCGTCCGAAAGCTTGTTATCAATGTGGTCTGTCCTAATTAGTTGTTTTATTGTCTGTAAGTCATTTATATAGTAAATTTCATTTTCCAGGTTATGTTTGGTTCCGTTTATTATTATTTCGTCATTGTGACATTTTATTTCAGTTTTCAGTTCTTTCATCGTTTCGTATCCTAAAAGAATATCGAAACGATTGCTAAAGGGGTAAATTAGCATTTTTACCTTTGCTTGAATTCCTAACAGGGGATAGAGATCGATTATGGCGCTTTGAGTGCCTTCGGCTCTGCCTGTAGGAGTTTTCATTACAAAGTCTTCCGAATTAATTTTTGTTCCCTCGGGTAAGGAATGGGGATTGATATAATTTTTAGAAGCTCCAGTGTCAATCAGCCATGTCTTGCCTTTTTTGTCTTTTATTTTTGGGAGACTGTCCGTGTAATTTAATTGGTATTCGGGTCTGGAGGTTCGTTGTTGTTGGGACCTACGTCTAAAAAATCCTCATAACGAGATTCTAATTGTTGTAGTCTGTCTTGTAATTCAGTTATTTGTTGGTCTTTGTCATTTTCCGTGTGGTGTACGCGATTGCTGGCTGTGCGCATTGATACGGTCTGATTTTCTCTTTGTTCCGGTCTGGGGTTTGGTTTGTTAAAGTATTGTCTTTGTTCATAGGGTTTCCATGATTGATTGTGTCTTTCGTTTTCGTCTCGGGGGTAGTTATTGTTAAAACGTGGTTGTTCTTGATTGTACTGTCTTGGTTGTTGGGATTGTTGTCTATTATTGTCATAAAATTGTTGTCTATTATTGTCATAAAATTCACGTTTTTTCTCGTGATAATGTGGGTCGTAATTCCTCCCTTTATAATTGCTAGTGGAGGGTGGTTGGTTTTGACTGCGTCTTTGTGTGGATTCGTTGTGTGTTAGTTTGTTACCGTATGCTCTTTCGACTACTCGTACTGCTGTGGTTTTTAATGCCTTTTTCAAATCCCTCAAATTTTTAATTCGTAGGTGTTGGAGGAAATTGTCAACTGAAGTTTCAAGTTGTCTTTGGCAATGGTCAACTATTTGTTCATCAAATACGTTTATTTCTGTGTGTTTTTGTAAGTCTGTTTTTGTGTCGTCCGTATATAATCTACCTTCAAGGTCGTCTCGTAATAATATCAGTCTTTCTACATAGCTATTGGGATGTTCGTTTCTTAAGGGTTTAGTTTGATATATTTCTGCTATGGATTGGGGTATTGTTTTGTCGTCACGAAAGTTAAGTTTGAGTTCTTGGATCAGTTCTAGTAAAGAGTTATAGTTCCGTCTTCCGCAATATTCGGCATGTCCTACTAATTTGTTTGTTGCATGTCCTATCAATTGTTTCGCGTTATATTCGTGATGTGGATTGTCAGTTGTGCAGACGTTATTCGCTACAAAATTTATTTTGTTAATAAATCGTACTAGATGGCTGGGATTTCCGTCAAATTCTGGGATCAGTTTAAGGTCTGTAGTAGAAATTTTGTAATCGTTAGAAGTCATGTTTACGGTTTCTTCTAAGTTACGGTTTATATTAAGTCTGTCAGTAATGGGCATGTAAATGTGTACAAAAAAATATATTTACCAATACAAGTGATGTCTTCTTCTAGATAATGTTGCCTTCTATCGGCTTCCTCTGGTCGCTAGATAACAGATTTTGTGGTTCTTGGAGCCTCGGTGAATGTATATTAAAATATACCAGTGCTCGATCAGTCCTGAAGTCCTGTTCAATATAGCATCGGCCTTCTCATGGAAAGAATCGAAAAGTTCTCAGGTCTAGCCTAGCCAAACGCGGGATCGCTGAATGGGGAGATTCTTCTGAAGTTATATAAACACTGCCAAGGTCCCTGTTCGGGCGCCAGTTAAATAATTGAAGACCAAAGGGGCCTTTTTAAAAAGTGGTTTATTAACTAGACAAAACAATACAACTTATATGACAAAGTGATTAAGTAATACGTCAGGGGTACAGTAACGAGATGAATGAGAGCTGGTGAGAGGAAAGGAAGGATTATATAATGACAGATTAGATTAAGGAGTGCTGACTTAGGCGATGGTGCAGGTGTCAGCTGGGTGTTGTCTGTCGGTGTGCGTGTGTCAGCTGCTTCCATAACTGACGATAACCTCGGTCAGGAAAGACATGTAATATTTCTTTTCTTTTTTTCATTACCCCTTTATTCAAAATAATTACAAACAGAAGAACAAAAAATACAGTGTACAAGATTTACAAGTTACTCCTCTTGCTGCATACCCAGATGCATTCGAAGGAGGGTATACTTACGATAACAATAACATTTTTTTTTCTCGAACCACCCAAAAAATGACGAAACTTTTATTTACTATAGATTATTAGGCGAATCTAGTTACATATTACATTTTATATGTCCTGTACCATCGGTACATTCTATACAAGGTCTGAATCGGTATAGAAGTTATATAATCAATAAAAGTACAATGATACACAATGTACTTGGCTACATTGACAGGACTCTACAAGGTGATGGGGCTCACCTTTTTGATCACAACAAAAGAAAACTTAAAAACTAACTTACATACTAATTCTTAACCTAAATATTCCCAGACAGACTGTTGCCATCGATTCGGGAGGGGCGGTGGGGTCATAGTGACTTATACGATACTTCGGTGATCTTTAATACAAGTGATATAAATATTTTTCTTCGAAGTGCTACGAACTCCAAGTTCTTTTCTAATTGGTTCTGGCAGGTAGTTAGTAGAGAGTATGCTCATCTTAGATTTACAAACAACCAGGTTGAAAGATGTTGTGTCAACCTCATAATTACGAATAATTAGAAGTTGCCTTCTTCTCGGTCCAGAAAATATCTACTTATGTTTCCATATTTTAATAATAAACTTATGGCGTCAGTCAGTAAGAGGGGGGAGCTGCTAGTATACGAAACATTCCAGGCTCCAGATGACGTGCCGGGGGCACCACCCACCACGGCTGGCCTGCCTATATAAGCAGCGAGACTGGCCAAAGTTACCACAGAAAATGCAGAACCGGCACTTGGAACACCGCTCTCTCTCTCTCTCTCTCTCTCTCTCTCTCTCTCTCTCTCTCTCTCTCTCTCTCTCTCTCTCTCTCTCTCTCTCTCTCTCTCTCTCTCTCTCTCTCTCTCTCTCTCTCGCCTTTGGGATCTGGACGGTTTTCGCCTACCCATAGATAACGAGTGTGAATTCGTGGTCATTCCAAGACCACATAAACTACCTATAAACCTACCCTGTTCGTCTTCTCCTGAACATAGTTCTTTGTCGGGGCATCCCTTCTAAGATCTTATAGAGTCAGATCAATGCGAGTTAAGGTTCCCACCGACTAGACCACCAGCAAGTGTGAAAGACCACAAGTTCACCCGTCTTATCACTTTCTTGGCGCTCGTTGGACGGCGAGAGGTTGTATCGACCCTAGCCCGCGGTGGGCGTCCTCTCAACACCTTGGGGATCCCCACGTCTGATAACACCCGTCAAATGATATTGAAATACCTTCGGCAAGTGGCTTGAAAAACTTACTAAATTGGATTGACTCATGAATGAAACGATGAGAGAAAATCTACATATTGTTGCACTGAAGGAACTCAGGAAAAAAACGACTACAGAAGTGGTTTGGACAGGACCGTCAAATGGATGAAAACCGAAAACCCAGGAAACATGAGGATGGAGAAAAGATCTACTGGAGCCTGCCCGCTAGGGAAATCTACGAAATATTACCTGGACGATATTTCTGACCTCGGAATGGATCGGGGGAAATGTTCCAGGGGATGGAACTTCAGACAAGGGACAGAGATGGCTGGCAGTGTTGGAACGAGGTATCCTAACGTTAAAAGGCACAAAGGAAGATAGAAAAGAAGAAGAAGGCAGAAATTAAAAAAGCAAACTTCTTTCTTTTTTTCGTTAGTCACAACTCTGGTGGGATACTTGTTTTTCTTTCAACATTCCAACCATTCTATCTTAGATTTTTTAGAATTTTAAACTTTGCATTCTAGTTTAAACCCTTATTCTTTCTAATACATTAGACCAGGCATTGTAGTAAATTAGGTTTTTTTATAAAATTTTATAGATCTTTAGAGGTTTCATTATTCATTTCCCAATGATTGCCCCCTTAATATTTAGGAATATTTTTAACCTGTCTATTATTTCAACTGCTCACTGCAAGCTTTATCACCAACAGAATTAAAGCATAAGCATTAGCCACCAAAAGATCAGTTTTTGCCACCGGCTCTCTTATCGGGACTGGCTATACAAAAGAGTCACCTTGGCTACAGCAAAAAAAAAACTGCTCCACCACAACGTCCTTTATGTCCTCCGGCACAGTGTGCTTTATAGGTCAGCTCAGTTAAACAACAACAATTATATTCAACGAAACTCCCTGGATATTTCAATTTTGTGGGGTTTAATTTGTTTTTCAAAACCATAACGGTTTTCAATCATTATACTTCTTGTGGATTCAATGTTAGAGCTCGATTCATGTAATTAATTCATTTCAGTGTAAATTAACTCCCCACAACCCATCATTATCAGACAATGCCGACTGATTTTGCCACGTAGTTGCACCAAATAGCGTTGGTGTAAGGGACTATCAACTCTTGAATTAATGATTTCAGGCTAATTTCGAATAATAATATTAACATTTTTAATTTGTTCCAAGGACAAATTAGGAGGTAGTTTCAACAGTTTTTAATAGAAAAATAAACTGCGTGCATGTCACACATGGATCAATAAGTTTCCGAAAAAAGAAAACATAAACTGAAATAAAAATGTTTATTCTAAACATAGCAAGCAAGTCGTAAACTTATTATTCTACCATCTAATGCTACCATTCAATAAAGAAAATTGCGGTAAGCCCTGCAGGAAAATGTTTCTAAGGATACTACTCCTATACATGCTCGAATTCGCTTCCTAGAATCATATCATTGATTTAATTAAAAGTATTTATGTGGGTGTTCAATAAACTACAGTACCCACTCGTTACGTCATAACTGAATTAATAAATAAAAACTAACAACTATTACAAGCACAGGAGAAATTAAAAAATGTCAACTCTTTCCCAATAACTCAATAAGGCTTCATTAAAAATTGTAGTACTTTTGCAGCCGGTATTAACTACCTGGAGTGGAATATGTCATTTACTTTTCTTGTTTGTTTTCAAATTGATCATTTTATAATTTATTCTATAATTAATTGCTAATGTCAATTGAAGTGACCGCTAACTTATATCGGACAAATGGCCCTATACTACGAGTATACAGATGATGATACAAATGAGCTAGTGTAACCAACAATTATTATCCCTGTGTAAATATTTAATGCAACCAAAAGATACATATAATAGCTCTAAAGTATACCTATGTGAGTATTGTTCATATAATAAATATCGTAGCCTCAGAGCCAGAGGCTACCGCCCTAGGGTGGCCATGTCAGGCAGCAGGAGATAGGCAGACGAGAGTATTGGCCAAAATAAATGGCTTTTCATTGGCTTATTCTGGCTATACAAACGGTCTGGCTTAAGCTGACAAGGCATTCATGTTACAACTTGCCTCTGAACTGGTACTTGCTCCACCAACTTGGGTTTCTAACTACTGCCTTATCAGTTATGAAAACATATACACCTCTATATTCTCCTAAATTTGCTAGCTTTAGTCTGGCGTTGTCAACCTCCCCATCTTCCCAGTGCAGTTCCTTGGCTGTGTCCCGCTAAACTACCACATTCTAAGAAAGGACCCCTTCCATGTTACCTAAAAACGATCCCGGTAGTGTTTGCCCAGCGTCCCAGTCCACCTCTTTCATGTCCACACTCGCCTTTGGGGTCTGCACGGTTTTCGCCAGCGTAAAGTAAGAGATAAAATGGGCAAACCTGAGGTATTTACCCTTTGCTAGTGGCCTAGCCGGTGGGCAGCTTTATTCGTATCTTTCTGACTCCATAAGATCTTAGGAGGTGTGCCCCAAACGTGCACTATGTTCAGGAGAAGAGGAACATGGTAGGTATTGCAGGCAGTTTATTTGGGCTTGGAATGGCCACGAATTTACACTCGGTATCTAAGGGTAGGCGAAAACCGACCTGATCCCAAAGGCTAGTGAGAACTGGAGAGAGGCAGACTGGATCAGTGGGGAAGACGATACTAGGTAAAGTTTGTAGGACCCTAGTAGACCGTCGTCAACATGGAAGTGTTTTCTTCCAAGGATGTGTCAGCTTTAGCGAGACGAAGGCAGAGAATCCCACTAGGAAGGTGTGGGGTCTGACAACGCCGGACTAAAACATAGCAAGGCTATGAGAGAGAGATGCAGAGGTAGTTGAATGAGAAGGCCATGATTCGAGTAGAGCAGAAAGTGCCAGTGCAGAGAGAGAGAGAGAGCAGTGTTCACTTCAGGTCCCGGGTTCCGAATGAATGAAAAAAACTCCGAATCTCTGCCTTATATTGGCAGGTCATTGGCCGGGCTATGCCCACACCCTCTAGTGAGCTTCCCATCGTGAACCAGTTCCCCCTCTCTAACTGACACCTAAGGTTTTTATTATTAAAATTTGGAAACATAGGTGGGTGTTTTCTGGTACGAGAAGAGGGGAACTTCTATTTATTCGTGAGGAAGAAGTTGGCACAACAGACCTGTTCTAAACCAAATTCTCCATCCATTCCAAAAACATCCTGTCTCCTTATCCCACCTCAACACCATACATACTGAACCGCTTCCTTCGATTAAAACTAATGAGCTTTCAATCATTATAAACTCAAGTCTTATTTCATACGGTTTAGAGTAGAAATGTACAAATTAGAGTACAAATGCAGATACTACTATAAAATATACATTACTTCAGTTTCCTAATGGGTAGAAAGGAATAAGTCCACCCGCAGAGGAATTGTAAAAGCCCCGATCAGTCGTCTGTAGCATCTTCTGTAAGCCCTTGACGGTGAGCTGCTTATGGTAAGTTTCCATTGGATCTTACCCTGATTAGATGTTAGATATAGAAGTTCTACCACAAGTTTGAATGGGTTCAAAACTCCTAACTTGGACTGTAACACCTGGAGCCGACTCTGACAGTACATTTAGAGACAAAGTTCCTACTCCAAGCTATTATCCCAACAATCAGTAGAATTTAATTCTATTTACATAATATAATATGTTATTAAAATATCGCAGGCCTTAGTTATAATTTAGACCGAGTTAATGGGAATAAGAGTTTAAAGAACGTACAATTTTACAGCGTGAAACTCATGTATAGAACAATTTTTTTTATTTATATGTACCATACATATAAATTAATATACATTGTGAACTTCCTTTTTGTGAAAAATACAAACGATTTTGCTTCAAAAATGAACAAGTGTTGACGACATAAACTTATTATGTTTTAAAGACGTTAAATAAAATATTCAGGAACATCATGACGAAATTTTAATTAATTAGATACGGAGTAAATTAGTATCAGGTAGCAGAATGAACTGATGAATATGGCATTCTATTTTACAGGAAGATTGTGATGAAAACCCTAATTATATTGTTTCCGGCTAATTTATAATAATTGGTAATTTAAAAAAGTATATTTTCTAATCATACTGAGTGGGGTGTCAAATTTAGGATCTCAAAGTACTGATTAACGTTACTTTAATTTACTATAATTACAAAACTGTTTAATGTCGGTTTCTACAAGTATACACAATGTATACAATATTTTGTATACATAAAATAATGACTGTAAATGAATGAATGCAAAGCCCATGATTGAGCTCTAAGCCCGTATAGTGCACATATTTATCATTCAAATCCACGAATCAAATATTTTTTGACTAATTTTAATTTTGTAACCTTTATCGCTGCTATTCCAAACCAACAACGGATAATGAGATTACATCCTAGGTCTCTATGAGGATTTAATCATATGTGAGGAAGCTTCTTGTCATACTTCATTCGCCCTAGTGAGGGAAAATGTGTTTCTCATTCAATAACGAAGTTCCAAATCCAGAATAAAAATACATAATGAAGAATCTAAGTCATAAATAGCAAACCCTCTGTGACCTCAAAACCAGGAAGCCTTCTACAAACACTACCACATGGGTGGGTACGTTCTATCCCTTCATTAGATGTTATTCTATGGATTAATTTTTTCATTAGAATGAACAAAGAATCACCTCACACGAGTCTTTTAGTTTGAGTATTATTGACGTATTAGGAAGTTCCAAATCATCCAGACATTATTGTAAACACACATTACTCATGAATCATTACACAGGACTATAAAAAGAAACGTTTGAGAATTCAATTAGATAATAGCTGCTGATCGTTTTATGCTTTTTGGTGTAATCCTTCCTATTCTTAAACCAAAATATTCACGATATGTCTTTTTTAAGGAAGTCTGTTATATTTCATTGGTTTTTCTTGATTGATTGAAGAAAAAGTAGTCTGGGCTGGTAACAAAAAGACGATGAGACATTTTTTTTCAAAATGCTCTTTCAATTCTCAAAATCAAAGTTTTTCATTTACTTCGGCGCAAGTAGATAACCTAGGAGAATGCATTCACTTCTAAGGATATGACTGTACTGAGATAATTCAAGCAGCAAAATGGGTATTTATTTATAAGGTATAACAAGTTCAATCTGGTTCAGCGTCATAAGACTTCTGAGATATGACACAAAGTACGTTCCAGCCCCAACTGGTGATGGAGAGTAGTATTGGGAAATAATAAGTGTTTAAAATCATAAAAAAAAACGGTTCAGCTATACCAGTTCATTAACTGGATAAGAATGTTACAGTTTTAAGAATGTTTTGTGCTACAAATCTGTCGTTATATATCATGGATTTGAGAAAAATATGTACGGGACGAATGAAAACCAAGTTCATTTTTAGTTACAGCGCACAAAAAAACATGAAGATAACCCAAATCATAATAAAATGTTTGGTTGTTGACTTGCATAATTTCGTAAGTGAGAAATAATTATTGTTTAGTATTGATTTTGGTACTCACAGAGGTGAATTGAAAATAACTTTATATACAGGTCACAGACACGTCGTACAGATAGAGGTGTTCCTACTCCTTGATTGAATGTTAATTATTGTATTAAATATTCAAATAAGCTGCACGAGAAATTACTAGAAAGGAGACTTAAAAAACAAATCTCTATAATTTATTATACGTTGAATGAAATAGCAGTCGTTAAATAAACATGAGTTAAGTAACGATTGCAATTAGCGATCACTGATAAATTTGCAAGTGAGTAATCTACCTGCTGTAATTGAGCCTTAAGCTCTGATCTAGTCCTATGAATTCACAATTAGGTGGTAGCCCATGTTCAAAGGTTTGTGAGTTACAGTAGTATTACAGCGCGTGCAATCTATAACCTACGGCCTGTTATTGCAGTTTGTATCATGTAATATGCATTCATTATCAGGCGTTGAAACGGAATAATTATATGTAACGTGTTGAACTCAATCAACAACAACTTTTATTAGGATAAAATTACAATCTGCCTTTTATTAGGCAATAAGTAATTGAGATAAATGTTATCATTCATACCATATCTACAATTCATCATTCATTCAATATTTACAGACAGCCCAGAGGCCCCCCAAGTCCACAAGGTTGTCAACTCCCTCGTATGCAAAGGAGTAATCGGAGGCTTGGGAACTCCCCCACGCCACAGACGCTCAGGACATGATTAGAGAAACTGGCCATTGCCATGGCTCCCAATGCTACACATTTACAGCAGGTCACGAGGTCACTGTCGTTTCAGTCTCCGAGGAGGATTATAGGTATGAGTAGTGCAGTGCAATGACTGTGCTACGGGATTAGGGTGGTTGGATAGGCTACTATGGGATTTCATAAACTTGGAACGGATGAGCTCAAGAATGTAGGGTATGTTAAGATCTGTAGTCTGTACAGTTGTCCAAAGCGTCTGTTTTGTTCCATTCCAGGTCAGTCATTTTTCGAGATGGAAGCATAAGTACCAAACTTTCTTGGATACAGGGAGAGGAATAGAATTAAAATAAACTAGTAGACAAGACTTGCGACAGAGGGTGAAGGTAATGTCTCCACAATTTGCTTCATAACTTTGACCCACCATTGGTTGCACCAATACTCGATCTCATCAAGGTGTTTTTAAAGGTTATGGGATGCTATATCGGGGAAGGTATTGAAGGTAGAGGGAACAGCAGTGCAATACTGTTTAGTTTCAAGGGATGAGGAGATGTGATCAACAACGCGAAGACCTTGTTTAGCAGTGGAATGTCGGTGACGGAAACCAAACTGGTGTTTAGGAAAAAGGTTTTTGGATTTAACAATTGGAAGTAGACGTTGTAATAGTAGTTTCTCAAATATTTTTTAGAGGATAGGGTGTAGGCTAATTAGACGGTAATATGAGGCGTCATAGGGTGGTTTACCGGGTTTGACGAATAGGACAATAATGGAATGTTTCAAGAGGAGAGGATAGTGCGTCGTTCGGATAATGCAATTATATATGTAGGTTAGGAAGATTATGGCTTCAGGAGGAAGTTGTTTGAGAATTTTAGCAGTGAGGAAATCATATCCAGGGGATTTTCGGTAAGGTAAGTTTTTCAGAAGGTATTTGACCTCAGAGGGGTTAACGGCTTTTGGCGGAAGTGAGAGAGGGTGAGTAAATCTTGAACATTTGTGCTGTGAGTATGGTTTGAGGAGTAAGGTAAGGAGTGAAAGTACGCGAAAGATGCAGATTGAATTCTTCCGACCTTTCGCCATCCAAAGCCACCCAGGACCCACCATCACGACGTAGCGGGTGTGTAACAGGATGATACTTTTGAAATTTTTTTAGTTACATTCCACAGGGAGTTATCCCTGGTATACAGAGAGTAGAGGTTGTAATTGAAGGAATCGGAATGGAAGGATGCCAATGGCCGCTTTACCAATCTGCAGTACTCCTAGTACGAGCGTCAATCAGCAGGATGCCGGAATCTTTGCAACTTTGTTCTGGAGTGGCGTTTGGATTGAATTAGATCTTTAAGATGCTGAGGTAAACGATTATGATTGTGAATTTTTCGATGAAGATGGGGTGATGATGCCTCTCAAGCCAACCTCAGGACTAGAGTAGTGAAAGGATGCACTGCATCGTCTAGGTCTTGGGATGTTTTTAGGGGCACTTTGAGGTCTCCGGAATCTGTAAGAAACTGGCAGAAGTGGTCCCAATCGATTGGGCCCCTAATAGATGAAGGAGGAGGCAGTTTGTGTATTGGTTTTAGGGAAAGGCTCGTGAGTTAATAGTTGCTTTCCTAATCTATTGTAGAAGAAGATGTAAGGAGATCAGGATTTCGGTCTGGATCTGATGGCTAGTAGGTGACTGTGTCCGGAGAGTTAGTGGAGCAATGTTTCCGTGTAAGTGCCAACAGCAAAGCACGTCCTCGTCCTCGTGTATTTGTGGATCTTGACCCCCCAGTGTTGGTGCTTCACATTCACCCACAAGGAAACGATGCCCGATGGAGTCTAGAAAGGAGATGAATTGGGAATTGAAAATGGATTTATTGGGAGGGCAGTACACTGATGCTAGTGTGAGAAGGTGCTGATTGACACTGCAGTGGATTGAAGGAAACCATATGCTACCAAAAGAACTATGTGATAGGAAATGTAGTTATGGGCAATGGCAGTGGTACCTGCATGAGGCCTTCCATCTGGGTGATCGGTTCGATAAGTCTGGTACTGTCGAACGGTAAATGGTCGTTTACTCGTAAGTCTTGTTTCAGTAATAAGAGCTGTTTCGATGTTTTTGTCGTGGAGTAGTGCTGTCAGTTCGTTAGTGTGGATGTGAACACCATTTTCATTCCAAAGGACGTGAAGAAGAGGAAGTTAACGGGAATAAGGTAGGAGGCAAGATTTGTAAGAAAGGAAATGAAAGGAGTAATTAGGGTTCCGAACTCTGTAAGGAATGAATTTAAAAGGCTGGTGAGATCCGAAGAACTTGTTGGTGGAGGAATATGCGAGATCGGATTGAGTTTGCTGGTTGCTTGGTTGAGCGGAATGCTGGGGAAGAAGAACTTGCGGTCGAGGAGTGGGCAATGCCTGTGACTGCTCTCTGTTCCGAACAACATCAGCAAAAGAGACTGAAGGCCTCAAATTTCTGGGAGGGGGCGCTTTTTGAGCTACCTCTGGCTGGCTTCTCTTCTTCTGGCCGACGATGTTGTTCGCTCCTGGACTTGAGGATTTCGTAAGCGTCGCAGCCCTTGTAGTTGGCCAGGTGGCCTTGATAGCAGAGAACGCATACTGCAGTTGCTTCAGGCGCTTTGTGCTGCCTACTGCACTTCCCACTGGGAGAGTGGTGACAGTACGACTTCGTGTGCCTGTATGCCTGGCAATTATGGCATTGCCCTATGTCACGTTTGGGGTAAAGTTTTTCAACCTGGTCTCTTGTGTAATGTAGGTGGGTCAGTTCGTAGATTTTTCTACTACTGGTGTACGCTCTAAATTGACAAAGAACAAGGGCAGTGGTGTCTTGATCGCTTCGTCTTGTTCTCTGTCTTCGCGTAAAACGTTTGTTATTTGGCGAACTTTGAAACCGAGAGCTGAGAGTTCTTCTTCAATTTTATCAGCTGGTGTGGTCGGGTGAAGATTTCTGATCTCTATTCGTAGCGATCTTTCCGGCTTTAACTTGTAAGTATGGAGGTCAGCCTTGGTTTCTTCCAAGTATTTAACTATCGCTCTATATGTATCGGTAGTGTCCGAAAAGATTTTCGTGTCCCGAGCCCGATTGATGCACGTGTATTGGCCCATCCCCACGATTTTACTCATTTGGGTACATAGCAATTTAAAATTACTAATGTTACGTACAAATATCGCAGGTGGCTTAGGCTGTGTGGGTGTCCGTGTAGTCCATATAATAAATTCATTAAAAAAAATTCAGAATCTAATTTTGAAATGAAAATGAAATAGGGCAATCATATAAAACGAAGTGGTTTGACTAGCGAAGACAATTATCGAATCTCATTTTTTTAATCTACTAAAAAATATATGACAGTTTACGAAATAATGCCAGTTCTAAGTTGTGAATTTCGATACAGGTATGGACCCCAATATTTATAATTGTTTCGTGAAAAGCAACTTATGCCTATTTAAATATTCTGTAGCCTTGATTTAGGTCATATAACAGCCACAAACTCTTTTTATCTCCAAGAGAATTATATTTTTGGCGTGCGATTTCACAACAAATAAAAATTCTTGATATTTAATATATGTACACATTACACGAGAACAATAACGCTGGTAATTGGTGAAATTGATTGCGCATTGATAGAATTAGAGAGGGCAGTTTTGCAGGTAACAAATTGATTTGCATGAGAGCTATAAATGAAGACCACTGATAGAGAGACAAGGCGCCCTTGATTAGCCGCGATACATGCCCTGACTAACTCCACAGTAATCAGATCGGCCCTTCATACCTGCTCCACTGGGTACTATAGACTGCTAACAACCCTTCAGTCTCTGTGCGGCAATGTCCGTGTCCATTGCGATAGCGTGTATACTTTCAAGGGGATACTCATCTTCATGTGGCTCGAATGGCGGAAATACTGAGAAATATGCATCTAACTAGCAAGATATATGCACTTGTAGGGCCAAGTAGCATTGAACTCACAATTTTATTGATTTTGTTTATTTTTCTATATTTACAAGTAATTGAAGAACGGAAATAATTATGAAAACATATCCGCATGCATTATCAGTGAGCATAGTGATTCTGCGCTGCTTTTCTGTCTTATAATGTTGAAGAAATTCATACATTCAACCTCAAGTAATAGATCTCACAATAACCTTACAGACACTAACTTAGAAGGTATAGGCCAGAAAATCATGTAATTTTAAAGACTACTCTAGAGAAAAGCTCGGAAAATAATCCCATGATTACCTATTTTCTTCGATGAATATATTAGGGAATTATCCGAGACCGTAATTAAATTATTCCGTGACCGAAGGAATGTTATGACTCAGTTACCACAGAATACATCCAGGAAGCTATTAGAAAACGAATTCTACCAACAAAATTATTTGTCGCAATAAATTTAACCACCAGACGAAAGATATAGTAAGACTAAATAAGGAAGAGTTGAATGTATTCCAAATTGTGAAAGTGGGTCTAGCAAGGAGAATGCCTAAGCACCTTACATTTTCTTATGCATGTGTTTTCCATGGATTGGCTCGGTCTGCAGACAAAAAACTGGGAAAGCATAGACATTGTAGTTTACTTCAAGTGCTTATCCTGATGTTCCTTCATGCAGATTACATAGTTCTCATTTGGAACTCTCAAGAAAAATTACCATATGAGGAAGGGGATCTCCGGATTTCTCCGTGGCAATAAAGATACTGACCTTATAATTACGGCAGCACTCAAGAAACCTCATTAATATTGAACCTATTTTGCTAACTGCCAAAAATAAATCCCATTTTAACAGCTAAATTTGTGTTTCTATTTAGCAAGATTCCCGATCCGTTTTAATGGCCAAGTACATATTACCTGCTAAAGTAGTAGTCACTAACTTTGAGTTTAGTCAATGAACAGTCTTGTAATCTCTGAAACTGAACTTTAAAATCATGGCTAAGTGACGACAGAACCCTAACTCAAAATTTCCTTCGTCATCTCTCAGGAAAGAAATATTCATGAAGGAAAGGAAAAAAAAGTGTTAGCATAGTGCTACATTAAATACAATTATCTTCGGCTGTCGGTGATCATGGCACAGACGAACAAAAGACTGAAACTTTACACAACATAGCAAAAACAAATGGTGTTTGTTATAAACTATTTTGATTCAATTGTTGGGAAAAATAAAATAGGTTAATATTCCAAAATGTCATAAATCATCAAAATAGTCTAAGGCTCAAAGTACACCCACGCTGAGTGGCTTTACAACACACTCGTTGGCTTCATCCTAAAGTCGTTTAGCAATTATCGGTTTAGTGACTGAAAATAGAAATATGATCACAACATAGATAAAAACATGTGGCAGCAAAATGATGGGCAATATAGGGCGTGCGACGGACCAAGGCCAAAGTAATAAAATTGATCGTGCTACCCCGAACACATTTTGCCTAAAAATGACTTCCTATTCAATTGCAGCCACCACTTAATTACTTTTTTTGACCCATATATGTTATGATGATCTGCAGGGAAAATAAAAAGAAAGAGATGGCAGTTGTACATCTAGAAACAATATGAGTTTCCCTTAATCACTGATATGTTTCATTGGTCCTGTTTATTTTTTAAACTCTTCTTACTCTATTTTTAAAGATTTGTGTTGGTTTTAAGGGTAGCTCCAGCTTTTGACAGGGTCTGGCACGCTGGTTTGCTTTACAAGCTTAAAACATACTTACCACAGGCCCTTTTCCTAATCCTAAAGTCCTATCTTTCAAATCGCTTCTTCCAAGTTCACTGTTTAGAATATTCTAACTACTTCATAAAAGAAAGAATTCTACAGGGCAGTGTCCTGGGTCCCATCATCTATAACCTATACACCACTGATGCCCCCCCTCTACCCTCAGTACCTTCTTGGCAACATTTGCAGATGACACTCCAGGCTTCCTCCCCATCCCGTCAGTCATCCCACCCAGATCCCGATATAGCATCCCATAACCTTCAAAAACACCTTGATTAGATCGAGCATTGGTACAACCAATGGCGGATTAACGTTAATGAAGCAAAATCTTCCCACATTACCTTCACCTGCTGCCGCAAGTCTTCTCCACTAATCTTTTTTTGTCATTCCTCTCCCGGTTTGTCATCCGAGTAAGTACGGTACTTAGCTTTCCATCTCGACAAACGACTGGCTTGGAACCCACATATGAGCTAAAAAGACAAGAACTAAACAGCCGCTTTGGACAACTGTACAGGCTACTACAAAGGACATCCTATCTCTCAATAGAAAATAAATTACTAATTTACAAAGTTATACCTAAGCCAATCGGGACATACGGAATAAAGCTACGGGGACAGCAAAAAATTCGAACATCAAGCGTATCCAATCCTTTCAATCAAAAGTCCTGAGAACAATAGTAAATGCCCCTTATTATGTCAGTAACAAAACCCTTCATAACGACCTTAATATACCCTACATTCTAAAACTCATCCCTTCCAAGTTCATGAAATTCCATAGTAACCTATCCAACCACCCTATTTCCGTAGCACAGTCATTGCACACCATTACTCATCCATATAATGCTCTTCGGAGACTGAAACGGCAGTGGCCTCGTGACCTGCTATAAATGCGTGACAGTGGAAGTCCTGCGATGGCCAGTTTCTCCAATCATATACTGAGCGTATGTGGCTCTCACGCTCATCGTCAGTCACCACAGGGCTGTTTGTAAATATTTTATGAATGAGCGAGTGAATGAGGAATTGTAAATATGGTATGAATGAGAACATTTATCTCTATAACTTATTGCCTTACAAGGCTGATTGTAATTTTAGCACAATAAACAAGTTTCAGTTCTGATTTTAAGAGTGAGACTTTTCGGTTGAAACTCTCTGTATAGTGTTTATTGAACAGTACAGTTATCTTCGGGTTACTCTTATGCCTTTCTGGGGCTAATTTTGAAGTTGTTTTTTTTTTTGGTGGGGGCATATGCCATTAAACTGAAGTTCTGTCAAACCCCCGTCAAGAGTGTTTGCTCTCAGTACAATTTAGACTTAAGTGTTTATTTTAGAATGGTTTTTAAACATCAGAAGTGTCAATTAGCTTTATTATAATCACCAACTAGCTAACTAAACATTATACTATCCAATGATAATCACCATAAGTTACACTGCATGGAAAACAGGAAAAGGAAAAAACCTTTTATTTCATTACTAGTTCCCAGCAATCGTCAGATCATTAAAAATAACCGTCGCGTAACCTGAATTTTTTTGACGACAAATAGAATTTATCATCAGACGGCAAAACGAGTAAAAACTTAAAACCATTTATTAAATAATGATTGTTGATATACTCCTTCCAGTTTATTTTTGTCTCTGATAATTTTTCAGAAATAGTGGAGATGAACTAGTGTTAATAAAGCTAGAGTCTTCTATTGCATCTGGACATGTGAGACGAAATGGTTCGCGTGTCTTCGGCCTCGTCGACATTTAATTTACAATTGCCAACTAGGAGAATGCGACTGGCATGCAAACCCACTTTCTTCAAATTGCTTCTAACTAAGTATACCGGAAGTGCTAGCGAGTTCTCCATGGCAATAAAGATACTGACCTTATAATTACGGCAGCACTCAAGAAACCTCATTAATATTGAACGTATTTTGCTAACTGCCAAAAATAAATCCCATTTTAACAGCTGAATTGGTGTTTCTATTTAGCAAGGACTCATCCCTTCCAAGTTTATGAAATTCTACAGTAGCCTTTCAACCACCCTAATCCTGTAGCACAGTCTTTGCACTGCGCCGCTCATCCCTATAATCCTCCTCGGAGACTAAAACGGCAGTGGCCTCGTGACCTGCTATAATCGCGTGACAGTGGGAGTCCTGGCAATGGCCAGTTTCTCCAATCATGTCCTATTGTATGAATGAGCGAGTGAATGATGAACTGTAAATATGGTATGAATGAGATCATTTATCTGTATTATTATTGCCTTATAAAAGGCAGATTGTAATTATTGCACAATAAAGAACTTGGCAATATTTTATAACTTTAGCAAGATTCCCAATCCGTTTTATTGGCCAAGTACATATTACTTGCTAAAGTAGTAGTCACTAACTTTGAGTTTAGTCAATGAACAGTCTTGTAATCTCTGAAACTGAACTTTAAAATCATGGCTAAGCGACGACAGAGCCCAACTCAAAATTTTCTTCGTCGTCTCTCAGGAAAGAAATATTCATGAAGGAAAGGAAAAAAAAGTGTTAGCATAGTACATTGCTCAAATCAAATGTTATAAATAGCAGATCAAAATAAAACGATTGAAATAGCCCTAAAACTGAAAGCATTTTTTCTTCGATTTGAAGTGAAATATTATATGCTAATGAATAGCAATAAAACGAAAAAAAAATTTCAAATTATTATCACATTTTTAGAAAATACTGTTGTGAATTCAATACATATTTGAATAAATCCCATTTTGCATAATAGTTTTATATTATATTGTGTCCAATTCTCCAGGTTAAATCGGAAACTACATTAGAATTATAAATGCGCCAAAATTGTTTTTCACTGGTTATCTTAATCTTGGCTCGGTTAATTCTAAAACGAGGATTACTTGGCCCTTTTAATTAAAAGTATATACCGGCTAAGTTGTTGCCCTAACTTAATTATTTAGTTGTTTTTTTTTAACGTGTAGATAAGCTAAATTTATTGGTTTAAGTATTTTTAGCATCTTAGCATTGCTTTCAAATATGTGCTGTATCAAAGTACCAAAACATTTAATTTATATCAAACAACCTCTATTAGGAATCAAATGATACTTCATTCCTGTGCGAGACAAGGATGCTGCTTATCAGCGTATGCAAATTAACTGGTATGCGTTATATTGTGGTTTTTTAAATGTTAACTAAAGTATCTCTTCATGTCATTAGCACTTAAATAACATTATATTTTGTTGAGAAAGTTAAAGTCCAATTTTTCCACTCCTTAATTTTTTTATTACTTTCCGTTCTATAAACCACAGGTTTACTGCTTCTTTAAACTCCTAACTCCTCATCAAAAACCTCATTGGTAAAATATCAACCTACTTACACTAAAAATCAAAACTGACTACTGAAAACAAATTAATGCTACATAAAACAGCAATTACAAATTCTTCACAGGTTTACAGTTTTTCATCAAATTAGTTGAAAATGGAAGTCGTACTAACAAAGCATCACTATGTGCATAATTAGCAACTACCCTAAATGCTCCAAGTTAACCATCATGAATCCAGCAGTATGTGTACCCACACAAAAACAGATAATGTCTTTTTTCTAGCTTCTATAACCAAATACCCAATTATTAGAGGATTGGGCAATCGCAGTAAGCATACTCTCAAAAGATGCACCCACAAACACTCAAAACCAATATTTTTGTAATAATATGAACCAAATTAAAGTTATACGTACATAAATAATTGTGTTTGGTATTTCTTTAATATTTATTTTTATTTTAATGTTGATTTTTTTCCTTTTTTTATTATTATGTATGTTTTGTCAAGTTTTTATTTTGTTAAATCCATTACCTTTTACATTACAAGTAAAAAAATAAAAGAAAAACGATGTACATATGTATACGTCCTCAGTGACCAAAGCCTGTATTATTTTTTATGCTCCTGAATAAAATTGTAAGTTCTGTAAATAATAAACATTAGTATAATTATAAAAACATCTGAAATTGGAAATTTTCAACGAAAACGAAGAAATCAACGATCTATTAACATTAGTAAAAAATATGGACAGTTAAACAAAATGAATATTCCTGGACCAAAGTTCAGCATTGACTTTCAATTTTGGCGTGCTGTCACGAACTGCCACTGAATCACTAATGTAATTCGTCTTAAGATTCATGCAAGCTCCAACCAACGATACTAGTTATACTAAAATGGTAACAATTTAAATTAAAATCAAACTATTAAATATTGATCTAAGAAAAAAATTAAACGGTTACTCAAAGAACTAGTCATGATAAATTGATGTTGTGTGGCTGAAATATTTTCTTGAATATTCTTCATTGGACTATGACAATGACCATTCCCTGAAATGTCTTGGACTTGAACAAAAGGTATTGCTTGATTCGGAAAGCTACAAGGAAACTCTTTTTCAAGTCCTAAATATCAAAACGTGAAGTTTTTTATTAACTCTGCACGACTGAAGACATTTTTTTCGTACCACAGAAGATGTAGTTTTATCCTATATAAAGGAAACAACTATAGTTTTGTTCCCATTTCCAAAATGCATATTAATATTTTATTATCATATATACATGTAGTCTATGTTTAAAAAATTATTATGTACATCTGACCAGCGTTAGCTCAGAGGCAAAGAACTGTTCCGGTGGTCGTTGATTTCGATTCACTCAGGAGAGGCAATGTTTTTTTTTCCATTATAATCAGTTGCATATTGCAGTAGAGGAACTTTAATTTTATCAGACAACCCAAACCAAATTTCTCAGTGAGCTAACAATTAGTTAGATATCATTGATGTTGATAACGGTATCAGTGAAGATTTCAAGATAGAAAAGATTCGTTCATCAGGTGGAGACGATCACTAACCCATGATCACAAACAAAACAAATCGGTATAGGAAGTAAATTTCAATTAAGGTTTTGCTAATGATTTTTAGAGCCCACTATAGTCCCAAGACATGTTACTTTCTATTAATCAGGTCGCAGATGCCGTTAATTTGATTCCCTGCTTAATATGATAGAAGACTATGTATTTTTAATTAAAAGTAATTAAATAATTAATAACCCTTCATATTATTTTAAGTTTTTTAGCATCTTTAGAGCATCGAATGGAACTAGCCAACAAAACATTACGCTTCTAAAAAAGTGCGGATTGCATTCAAGTTCCAACATCAAGACGTAGAGATCATAAATATAAAAACCCACTCAAAATTATGGAAAAACATACTGCTATTAATACTAAGCAATTGTTTAATTAATGTATTTTTATGAAGATAGTATTTTCTGTGTTGCCGCTGTATCGTACAGGAGATCCAATGCCAGGTATGTAGGTCAAACTAACAAAGACAAGAATAGAAAGAAACAGACGGACATAAGGGTTTCTGGTTTCGAAAAAAACACGTTACCCTAAGAACGGAATGATCTCATAACAGTGGCCCGCACACACTTATCATACCAGTAGCTCGGACCCACCGGCCCTCAGTGGCTCTTTGAAAACGCAGTAACGATACATCCAAGCAGATGTGAATGGCACGCATCATTTGTTGGAGGGCTCCATTCACACTTGAAAAACCTCTTTTCTATTCTACCAATGCATCTACTGCAGGAGATAGGAATTCCACAAGACCCTCTGAAAAGAAAAGGTCGGAACATTTTTCTTTGATCACCCAGCCGGTTGTTAGCGGGCTTCTAAAAGGAAAAAAGGATGAAAAAACAGACCACCTAGCGAACATATGTTCCTTGTTCCTATGGAGAAAAAAAAATTGTACCGATGGAATCGTTAGGGAATTTCGTTTGGTTTGTTTTTCCACAATGTAGAATAAACATATCACAGCTGTTGCTTCTAATTCAATTAATGTAGATGCGATTTATCAAGAGTTATGTAAGTAATTATTGCAACTTCGTGAACTTTTGAAAAAAAAACAAAAACGAATTGATTGAACCACGTGGGTTCGGGACAGATGATTATAATATCTTTCCTTAGAAAATAAATTAAGCACTCCCACTGTGCCAAGGAAAATGTTTAAAACTGTATATAAGCTAATTTTACTTAAGCGTCCTGTAATTACTAAAACGGCGCTTGGACTCAACAACGAAAATGAAGGGTCCAACGAAACCCATGGGCTGGAAAAAATAGAATAATTAAGGACAAATAAAATTTATATCATAAAAATAATATAACCGAAACTAGACCTTATCATAGTGGTGATAGGTTTAAGCTACATTTATGTGTTTACGTTGTTTGCAAGCAATTATCTGCTCTCTACCCCACCCAGACTACCCTCCATGTCTACCTCCAAATCTACTCCTTATCGTGATCCATATCTGCTCCTTGAAATGCCGTTCTCACCGTCTGATGTAGTTGTCAAAGTTAATGGTTGAATTTCTTCTAGTTCCCAGAATTTGGCAACGGTGTATGCTTAGTCTCGGATTTTACTTATATCAAGAGATTCTTGTACTGAGTATTCAGTGTCAAATGGACCTGCAGGAACATTCCCGAATATCGTAGGCATCAGCCTGAGTTTGTCCTTTTCCAGTAGGAATGGAATGTGTCTTACACTATCGAAGTATAAATCTCCCCACAATATAAATTAGACTGGGCTTGCCTTCCGGAATGTGGGGCTTGAAGTACATTGGCAAGTGTATTGAGTAAATTGACTTGGGGGCTAATCACCAGTAATACGGTCTACCACTACTGGATATGTTTTCATCTCTATTTGATATCATCGGTTTAGGCAGATAGTACAAGTAGCAATGCCTCGGGATCCAGAAAAGGAGGTTTCTTCAATTCCTGAAATCGACTTATTTAATGGAGACACTTTTGGTGGAGATGGTGGAAACAAGTGGAAGTCATATAGCAAAATTGGGTTCCGCAATCGAAGACAATACATAGTATGGTATATAGTTTCGTGGACGGTTCTGGATTTCCGTTGATGCGATGCCTAACAGTACATAATTAGTATTAGTAACAGTATAATTGTACTACGATATGCTTCCCTAAGCAATAAAAACACCACTGTGATGTTTGGTTTCATTTTTTGAGCATGAAAATGCTGGAGGCTTTAAAGTTTCTTTACTATCACTTGGACTGGTATCCGGAATGTGGAGTTTAGAGTAATGCTGCTGATGGCATTTTAAACATCAATTTTGCAGAATACATTCTTGTAAATAGAGACAATTTATGCAGCCTTGTCAATTTTATAATAAAGGGTTCTTGTCCTTGGTTGTCACCTGCTTAAATTTATCACACTGATATAGTGAATGTTCCTTCTTAAAGGCTGGACTAGGATCGAGTTTACTATTTATTACAAGAGATGTCTTCTGGGTAGTGGACTATTGTTGCTGTATTGATCTCATTTCTGTTGAGAGTTCTAATGTACGACATTCCTTTTTTAAAAAGGTAACAAGTACTTCAAATTTGGGAAACTCATTGTATAAAGTGTCCCTTTCTAATTTGAGGATCGAGGAATCTAATGCCCAGCACAATCAAGATGAACTCATCAGGGTCTGGAATATTTAGGAGTTTAAACACTTCTATCATATCACATACACTAGTTTAAAAATAATTGAGTGAAGACAACGACGGTTTCCCTGTCAAAGATTTAACATCTAGAACAGTGTTAATATAGGAATGACTCTTCGGTTATTGTAAGTTGCTCGCAATACTTTCCACGCTTGATCATAGTTACTTTCTTGTAAAGGGATACCCTTAATAAAATTAAAAGAGGAGGACCAGTCAAGGAAAATGGCCATTTGTAAGGTTTTGTATTGAGAGAAAAGAAATTATTATTCCCTTCCATTTTTCTCATGTAAATCCAGTAGTTTACCATAATATGGCAGAAGTGTATCATAGTGTCCCAGTAAGACAATACATTCCTTTGAAAAAAAACAAGTTTGATGCATCTGTTTTTATATTAATCGGTCTTGTTACACAACGCCTTTGTCCTTGAAGCAAGCCGCATTTAATTTGTATCTTAATACTGCTTCTTCCTCTATGATGAAAAATCGGTGACTTAATTGGGAAAATGCCTAAGAAAGAACTTAAGAAAAAAATTAATTGCTTCAAGTGGATTAGGGCCAAATATGGTGGGGGTGAATAAACAAAGAAAATGACTGGTGAATTGGATGGCCTAGATATTAGCTTAAGACAATGAGAGCAAAAATAAGTTAAGAATACCCTAAATGCATAACAATAAAAATAGAAAATAATTATATAACAAATTAATGCTTGGAAATTCACTACTGGTGAAGAATGCCGTCCTAAATACAATTAGACGGAGGGCAGAGGGGACTTCATAATAAAGTCCAGTTACTAGCCCAGAGGGAAATGTCTGCAGTTCTACTGAGAAGTTAAAAAACAAAAAAAAATATAAATAAAAAAAACAAAAGAAAGGGGGAATATCAGTAGAAATGAAAGAACACAATATAAAATAAATACAAGCAAATTTATTAACTTATTCAAGTAAATAAAATGTACACAGAAAAATAATATAAATAGGGTAGGACACACGGAGCTTTGCTGTAAAGAGCCCCGCTATATAATTACTGCTTTGATAACAAAGCTAAATGTCTCCTACAATGTCGGAACGATGTGATGAGATAAGTGGTCAGACATACCTCTCTCTAAAGTTTTAAAGAACTCCGACCCGAACCCGATGCTTGGCGTGCCGACAGTGGGTGAGATCATCCACCGTAGACACATCAAGTTTTTCGACTCGTTCCAACACCTTGCTAACCGGGTGTTGCTAACACCACGACTCCATCACCCCTTCTGCATCGGTGGCAGAAGAATGTCTGGAAAACTTAGGTTAAGTTAGTTTTAGTCTGGATTTGAGGTTTTTTAGTTGATAGATTTAAGTTTAATTGTATGTACTGTAATATTTTAAATATTTAAAAATATAAAGTAATTTTGAGACAAAAAAAAAACTAAGGACATTATTTTGAATTTTCATTTTAATCATACCTCACATTCCCTACTCATTCCACCCTTATTTAAAGGAATTAACTGTAGTTAGAGATAGCACCTTCGCCATGTTATCCTTATTATGTCCCTGTTATGTCTAACTATTCTCCTCAAATACTAGATGGAACGAATAAAACATACGCCAAACTAAGTTTTGTAGCCGGTAAGTTCTAGAACTAATGTCATTTAGTTAAGTGATGGCCTAGTCTTTTTGTTTTTAACCATTTCAACCTGTTTTATTGTGACCATCTTTAGGTTGTTTTAAACAATATGTATACTTAAGTAAGCCAGACGGAACAAGACCAAGAGCATTCCCAACTAGTTCAGTCGTTCAGGACCTTTCTTCAGACAATTTAGCTGTTTATTAGATTTCAGCTACTAAACTCCATGTTGGTATAACTCATCTAGTTGGTAGTATATCTTATTTATGTTATTTCTTTCAGGCACTTTCATACCCTTATTACAGTTTAACTCCTGCCCACTGGATACTGAAGTCCATGAAAGCTGATAGACTGTCTTTAACTATGCTACCAGTGTGTATGATATAATACAGCCCTTAAGGTACGAGCCCCAAAAAGCGTAACTGCAATCATGTAGAGTGGCACTTTAACCTTAACTAGTAATTTTAAAATTATATGTGAGATAAAGTTCGCAATATTGAGTGATTCTATGGATCCCAGGTCCTTAGTATTTTTCTTCCAACCCTCCAGTATACGACGAAATTTGATGAACTACGCTGAGCAATAAGCCAAATTAAGTACATTTGTTGCAGTAGTCGGAAATTTTTTGGGTAAACGCAAAGCTGAAAACTATGTTGCACTGGTACACGAGATGGTTAATAGTTTTAAATCCCTTGGGAGTAACATGAGTATTAAGGAGCACTATTTCCACAGCAACTTTCCTCCAGACCGTTTCCCTGAAAATTTAGGAGACACCAGTGAGGAACAAGGTGAATGATTTCACCAGGATATTAAAACTATGGAGCCCCCCCCCCCGCTATTAAGGAATATGGGATACGCACATGATGGCAGATTAGTGCTGGAGTATACTCTTAGGAGAGACTTTTTCCTCTATCTTTGTATATAATAATAAAAATTCCGTGACAGTTTCTTAATTTAATTCATGGATTTAAATAAAAAGATGAAATCAGCTCCCCAAATACTCCTTCACCAAACACCTACTGGCATGTGTTATATGCATGGTTAAAATTATTTTTTTATTTATTTTTTTCAGTTATATAAGTATATAATTGAGTGCGTTTTATAAATCTTAATTAGTCGCTAAATGTTTATAAAATACAGTTTACATTTCCTTCCTATCCAATATTCTAAAAATTTCACCAAATTGATATTTTGGATGTTAAGTGTGTGACGGGCCTACATTGCACAGAATAAGAGAGACACGCACTGAGAAATAAGCCATTAGGTCTAGTTAAATGAACTTAACGAGGCTAGTAGCTATGTGCACATAAATAAGTAAGACATTTTATTCATCTAGGAAATCATCACTAGATTTAGTTTGGGAAGACAGACATTACTGAAATGTGGGATTTAAACATTGAGAGAAAAGGGGGTTGGCAAACGCGCAGTAGATGCCCGATCAATGAAAGATCGGAGGAAGATTCTGTTGAAGAAAGATGCTCTATGGTTTTGAGGGTAGGTGCAAAGCGATCAAAATCAGGGAGTGGATAGAGGGCTAAATTAAAAGAGATCAAGTAAGCGTTGTTTTATTCTTATTATTATTATCACACAAAGGTTTAATGATATCTGGTTAGCCTATCTAGATGTAAGATGTGCTGCGGTGAGACATGAAGATCTATAGACTGACAAATCTCAAAAAAGGTGCGTTATTTTCTTATGCATTTGCTACTCCAAAGAGTAATTTTATGGGATATGAATTCAGGAAATATATCCTGTTAGATTAATTAAAATTAGACGAAAATCCAAGTTTCCAAAAGCATACCCGATATTTGAAAAATTTACAATTCTGGCTTGTGCGAAGCAAATTCAAATATACACAATCCTGAGGTTTCTGACACATTGTTTAAACCAATAAACACATAAATTAGAACATCATACTCGGGTTATCATTGGTTTTATTTTTCCCCCTCGTAAAAATAAATCACAGAGTTCTGTGAATTTATGGGTCGGTTCAAGTAACTCAGGCGGTAGAAACAAAGAGTGAGCCGTTGTAGCCCAATTGGAATGACAGCGGACAATGCGCCTTCGCAGCGGTGGTGTATTTCAGGGGGACACAATCGGTCCACTCTTATCTAATCTGTTCGCCCGGCGTTTTACTACATAACCAGCTGCCTCTTGTTTCACTGTCATCTTTCTGGTAGCCGATTCGTTCGTTGTCCCGAATCTGACATTTGAATCGATATCCGCAACGCAACTCCAGGAATTACTCTTCTCCTCCGGTTTAGAATTGATAATAGGATGTTACAATCGATAATGAACTTCTGGCCACTTAGGCTCCATATTTGGTCTTGCCAATTTTCAAAATTTTGTTGTTATTACTAATAAATGAATAATATATGTAAACTCCAGCTGATGATCTAGCTAGCTGTGTTTTGTGTGTGAGGGTTACTTTCAAAATAAGACTTATTTTTTGTTGTTTGCTTATGTGTTGTGACTATCTACTAAAATACCTGGTAAATAACGTATAATTTATTTGATATTTACAGGTATGTTTATTTCGTTTATTTTATATTGTTCAATCGTTTGATGCTTTTAATTCTAATTCCATTGTAAATCTTTACAGATTAATAAAATCAGTTATTGAATTATTAAAACCACCTTACAAATTAAATCACAAATTATTGATTGAAAAATAAATCAGAAAACAAGGAAATCCAAATTATTTGTACATATCATCAAAACAGACGAATGTGATTATGAACTAGTAGAAGTTTCTGAAGATAAACAATTGTTATTAACAAAATCAACTATTAAAAACGCTGTCTCCGCCATAAGACTAGTCAACGGATATCGGAAAGTAGGCATTAAAGTAGACGAAGATTTAAAGAAAGTGTATTTTGATGAAGATGATAATGTTTGTTTTAACAACTTTCCATTAGAGGAATCCAATTCAATGATAGATTCTAGTGTAGGCCTTAACCAATCCAATCAGGACAATTTTTTTATTCAGAAATGCAAAGAATTAGAAGCTGAATTAAATTCTAATGAAATTAAACTGAAGGAGTTAGAAAAGAAATTTATTACAGAAAAATTTGATAAAAAACAAAATCCTTCAGATTGGTTAGAACACTTTGAATCTGAATGTATGAGGCACAGCGTGACTAGTGTTACGAAGATTATTGCAATCCTTCGTTTTTTTGTAGACGGCCAAGCCAAAGATTGGTATGAGGCAAATTTAAAAAAGATAGGCCTAGTAAATTGGTCTGAATGGAGAAAATCTTTTTTAACAGTTTTCATAGTTAAAGGTTGGTCAAAGGTTAGGAAATCATATAGTTTTAAATATTTAGGAGGCTCATTGGTTGATTACGCACTAGCAAAAGAAAGGTTATGTTTGGAAGTGGAAAGCGAAAGTAAAGTTTTTTCAAGAATCAATATGATTGTTGTGGGACTACCATTGGCATTACAAGATGAATTGGACAGAGAAGAAATAACAAGTATTGAAAAACTGTTTATACAACTGCGGAGAATGGATGATTCATTTTCCAGAATGAAGAACAACGATACACCAAATCAACGTATGAGCATAACGTTGGAAAAATTCAAACTGAAAATCGATAAATTAAATAACATACAGTAAGAAAAGTTACTTTCACAGTAGCAAATTGGCACTTTTCTCGTCCTCCGGGAAAAGCGATCTCATGGGGGGGGGGAGATGTAAACCAGCTGGTGATCTAGCTAGCTGTGTTTTGTGTGTGAAGGTTACTTTCAAGATAAGACTTTTTTTTTTTTTTATTGTTTGCTTGTGCGTTGTGACTATCAACTTGAGTACCTGGTAAATAACGTGTAATTTAATTAATCTTTACAGGTATGTTTATTTCGTTAATTTTATATTGTTCAATCGTTTGATGCTTTTAATTCTAAGGCCATTGTAAATCTTTACAGATTAATAAAATCAGTTATTGAATTATTGGATCCAACTTACCTATATTAGTAAAATTCTGATATCTACAAATTTATGTCTGAAATATGTTGCAGCTAGTTTAGGAATAGTATAGACAACAAATTTAATCTGGGACGAAAACCCCAAAAATAACTTTCAGATAAGCAAGTAGATGTTTAATTTACAGAAGTTCTAAATAAATAGATGTGACTCCAAGTCATTAGTACGATAAAAGTCCCCTATGAATAACATTAATCTTAAGATGACTGTGGCGAAGCGCTAACTATATATGTAAATTACCCTACACTCTGGTTCATAATGTATTATAATAGAAATGCAAATCTCTGTAACTTCTGGTAATAAATCATAGAGGGATCGGCAGAGATAAAAACAAGTAACAGAGGATCGAGGGTACGGCAATAAATCTAAGAGAATTAGCCACCTGACTGCCATAAAACCTAGGGCAAGGACACTTTCCCCTATTAGAATAGACCTTCAGTCACTTCCAGCAGTCATCAGAATCATGCCAGAAACAGTAAATCACGTAGCTCAGGAGGTGTGACATCATAAAGCACACCTGCCCCTAATAACATAGGCCGGCAGTCACGTTCCAGCGGTCATAAAATCATGCCAGAAACAGTTTACATCACGTAACTCGGGACCAATGGGATAATAAAACAGACCACCTACAGACAGACTCCGTCTTCCACGAGGGAGGGGGTTACCATATTTATATCAGTGAATTGCGCCCTGAAAAGACTCTCTGTCTCTTAGTCTCCATAGCCGCACGACTTGACTTACACCAGGGGTCCCGGGGCCCTGGGAGTAAGCCCACTCAGCCTTCCACTAATCTACTCTCGCTATGCTACACCTCTACGACGGCACTTTGCCACACAGCCGCTAGCAGACCTCTGACGACTTGTACTTATTACGCTGCCGATCTCTCGCCCGGACTCTGAAAACTGGTCTTATTCTTTATGAACCTCTGAACCTCATCCTGAACACAGTGTCTTGTCGGGACACATTCCTATCAAAAAATGGAGTCAGATATTAACGCCTACATGGAACATGGTCCATGTTATTAACTACAACAATCCGACAATTGTTGACCTCCGACAATTGTTCACCTTTTCCGACAATTGTTCACCTCCGACAATTGTTCAACCTTTCCCGACATCTGGTGACCCACGACGTGCACAAGAAGTTTCCCGACATCTGGTGCCCCTCGACGTGCACAAGAAGCTCTCCCGACAATGACAAATACATATCTTACATTCACGTATAACCTTTTAAATAAGTGATCTACCAGCTAAAATCCAGTAGCCCCGGCTCAACAATGCCTAAAGAGTCTGAGACCCAACGAGCAGATTAAAAGCATGGTAGTGCTACACAATAATACCAGTCAACTGGCTCTTCCTTGGAAGTTTTGCTGGCCAAGACAACAAAACAAAGAGTTACATAAACGGCCACCCACCCTTCAGCACCAAAAGACTGCAAAGGCTGCTTACAAGCTAAGGACGCAAATTCATCATAAAAATGATGACATTGTACTAAGTTGTGTAACTCAGACATATAAAGTAATATTGCTATATTTGATAAAATACTGCGCTTGGAATAACCAACATCCAATCCGCCAAAATAATGGCGTCACTTTGAACCATAAAGACGTCGCTCCGGCCGTGAACAAGTAGAGTTACGATTTCTTTAAGTTGGTCTCTGGCTTTTTCTGAAAGGTTTGGAAAACGGATCTTTGAACAGAAAATTTGTATATATGAATAAGAACGGGCAGGATGTGTGGAGCACAAATCTACGACATGAGCTAAATATATTTAGATAGATAAGTAAATATATCTACTTGGGAAGGTAAAGCCCCTGACTTGATATTAGGGATGGACTGAGTTCGAATTCGTGATCTTCCCAATGTAAAGTATATATACATGTATGTTTTCTTTGGGAGTTCATCGTAATAGTTTACCACAACCAACACCAATAACACAGTTTTCTGCTATTTGTATGAATACATAGAATCATCAAATACTGCTAAGTGATAAAAGTATTGTATTTGTATGATCAAGAATACATAGAACTGATTTCACTACAGTCAACGGTTCCGTGTACATAATTACTATCGCACAAAGAATAAAAGAGTGCTGTTTAGGGAACAATATTGGATTTTATTTCCAACGATTGCGCTCATCCTTTCCTCATGAAATACGGACAATAAATTGTAAAAGAGGAGACCGCAAATTAAAAAATTCCAGTGCCACCGGTTGGCTTTATACCTCATTTACGATGGAGTGGGGCACTCGAACCGGGCCAGATAGAATGGCCACATGAAGCAATATCGTTTTTACAGCTCTTGCTTTTATACCCCGTCGATATTTGATTACCATTGTCCGGGATATTCCTTGACATGCAACCAGTATTGTCAATTGTCCTTTATTGTATGATGATTCCCTAACACATCTCTGGCTTTATTTATTTAACGTATAAAAAGGTTTTTGTTATTGCACCACATAAATATTTACGTACTTGATGCAGATTGCGTTGATATGAGTTAGGGTTTGTATGAAATAAAAATCTGGCTTAGCATCCACAATATTGCGATTTTACATACAGGTATAGTACAGCATCACTTTTGCGCACTATTCTTAGGGAGATGATCAACTTGAGTCTATACATATTAATACATGTTTTCTTTACTGTTCATCGTTAATAATTCACCACAACCAACAGTTGGCGCCGGAGTATTTGGAGCTGATTTCATGTGAATTTGATGCCCTGGATTCAAATATGGCATTACATTTGCCTAGCAGCTCAAATTTCTAAGATATAACATTTTCGTGAAATATACGTTACACTATTTTAAGTTAATTCCACGGTTCAATGTGTAAATAGTGCACCTTAATACTCATGTTTCACCCAAGGGATTTAAAACTGTTAAGCATCTCGTTCACCAGTTCACATAGTTTTCAGTTTTGTGTTTGCCCAGAAAATTTTCAACAACTGTAACAAATGAAGTCCAGGGTTTTTGTTCAGCCTCATTCATTGAATTTAAAAACTAAAAGCTGTTCAACAGAACTATTAAGTTGTCGAACAATTGTTTAAATTCTTCTACCATTATACACCAATTTGGTAAATTCAAGCTAAATGAATGTCAATTTAAAATGGTAACCAATATTATATTGAAACGCAACTTCGTTACTACAATGGTCATTTATGAACCCAAGACTTATGAAATCTTTTCAACAAGAAACAAAATGTACTGTGTTGGGGTAGGTTATACAAATTGAGAAGGAATATTAAACCTTTGCTGGCCCCTAGACAGGGATATATATGAAATAACAAAAGAATGCATAATATATTTTCAATTATGAATATAACCTATATCATTGATTTTCTTATTGGAATATCGTCATATTAATGTTACCTGTTGGCAATTATCATACAGAGAGATGATAAAGACTCAATAGCTGTAAGCCTTGATAAAAACTGTCTGGCCATTACAACCTGCTGTGCATTTTTCCCCATTTGTAAAAAGAACAAACACACACTATAGTTTATCTTTGTCGGTGCAAGGTGACTATAATCCATCACGGTGTGTTTTTATTGTCAGTTATACTGACATAAATCCCTTGAGCTGGATTTATCCAGCTACAGTTGTTCTGGTCACGTTCTAACACTGTTGACGTACTCTACCGCCATTAGGAGTTCATATCTGTCAGTGCCTAGGTCCACTGGCAGTGGTGTAAGCTTCAAATTATTATCCTATTGATAAATGACAAACTCCTTCGGGAATTATAAACTTTCACTTAGTTCTTTTTAAACAAATATTATTATTTCGTAATGAGAGATGCCACAGTTAATTTTCCGCTGTGGAGCTACGTCGTTGGGAATCCCATGAAATTCTTAGTAGGGGTCTGTTGTTTTAATAGCCAGAATCATTTACTCTTTTGTGCAGGGTCCTTTCATTTTCAAATAAATTAGTAACTGCCGAGTTTGTTATTATTTCCTACTCTTTGGGTTGTACCTTTTTTATCAATTGTTTATCAATATTCTCTGAAATTTTCAAATAGGTGATAATTGAACCATCAAGGGATTCAATGAGTCGTTCTTGTAAATCCAATCTAGGCTGATCAACGTACTGAAACGATTCCCAAATCAAAAAAATTATTTTTTTGGGCCAGGATATCTATATTTTTAAACCAACAAAGAATCTCTGGGGCTTTTTGCAATGCAAACTACCAATTTGATGGCATATAAACAGGAGAAATGCAGGGCATTTGACTGTATTGTATGCCTGTTTGTTATATGATAACGCTCATAAAAAATTTTAGTCCATCAAGTTATCTTTACAAACAGCTTAGTGACAAAATCACAGTTTAAAGAGCAGCATGCTATACATTAAATATAAATGTAATAATGTGGGAGCGTTGGAAAACGTTTAAAATATTTCTAATGATCAAAAAGCTTAACATTTAACAAATGACGAAGCATAGTTTTTATAAATTAATGGTAATTAGTTGATTGGGCCTATTTAAGTGATGATGTTTAAATGACTATTATTTGCTGATAGTGCTAATTAAGGAGAATCTTAGCCAGCTCAACGAAGCCATTAATTGTGTGATATACATTTACACAATATACATTGAGTTTTACACTAATCCACACGTTTGTTTTATTTAATTACGAAGCGTAAGCCCTTGATTGAGTTTTGGGGATGATCAAAGCTTGAATACACGGATTTAGTATTAAACAAAGTGGTAATGAATAGACTCAAAGTCATCAAAAAAAATATTTTATATTTCCATTTTAACCGTTACTTTAACTTTTGAATGTTTAACTAGCAAATGTTTTACAAATTTCTACATACGTTTGAGTATAACCTTATATTGGTGATGATTTTGTGCCATCAGAAGGTCTTGTCTGAGACTAGATTAGAGCTAATTTAAAAAAATTATAAGCACGACCTTTGTACAAAATCTCTAAGGGAAATATATTATAATTCAAAGCTTATTTTCCATGTATACACATAAAAGTGCAACGAGAAATCACGTCTGTATCCTACGTGACTGGACCGGAGTGAGTGCTAGAGGAATAGACTGAACAGGAGCGCTAGGAATAGAAGAGGAGCGGTTGGATAAAAAAAATAAAGTTAGTGTGGTTGTGTATCACAAAGAAATTACAACGTGTTATATTTCTTTAAAATTTATGGAGATTTGCTTGGTCTAGTGAAAAAGGAAACTTGAAAAAGAAAAAACAATTTTATGTTATAAGAAAGTCATTGCTCTTGTCACCTTCCTTATTGTTCGGTCCTAGATATCTCATAATGGGAACATATCTAATTTCTTAAAAAATTGAAAAAATCAACGATGCCCTATAAAAACTACACTCGAGTTTTTATGATAGTATAAAAATACTTTTTCGCTTACTAAGTATGTATCAATTTTTCTACCGCATTATCACCTCATAGTTTGGATCCTCAGGCTTTAGGACGGCTTGTAGTACATTGGGTCATCAATTCATATCATGAGTCCATTGATTTATTAAACTAATAAAAATTCTGTCAAGGCCAGTGACGTTATTATATGATCAGACCACATAGGTTATAATGTCTGTGGGGGAGACGTAGGCAAACAAAAGTAATGGCCACTAAACTTTCTCATTTCTCCAAATCTCGGACCTTAATGTGCTAACACAAAGCCTTGTTTATGGAGATTCCTCTCAGGAGAAGAGCCAAAGGCCTTCCTCGGTGAATTTATCAACGAAGCGAGGAACTAAGGTGGACTAGCACAACGAAGAAAAGCACCCTGAACGAGTACTTCCCCTCAGTCGAGGACAGGCTAAGGCGAGATAGCTCCCCGACCTAATAATCCTCAGATTATTGAAGCTCACGAGACACAACGGAATTTGATCCAAAAAATATCAGAAAACCGGCACTGCTCACACTGGGGAGAAAACGACACAGCAAAACACGTCGTGCTCTCCTGTCGGGTCATGGAACCCGCGAGAGGACCATGTACCCCGTTTGATAGGAAGGTACAGCTTGGAAGAATCCAACCTGCTATCGCTGGTCAATACATAAGAGAACCTTGGGGCATTTTTACACTTTACCCAGAGGTGGAGGGTGCTTCATGGCCACTTCGCCATCTCGAGGAGGGTGGTGCAGGATGAGCAGCAGTGATTTCGGGAAGGCTCATCAAGACGGCATCGTTGTACGGAATCATGTAGAGGTTAGCTAGAATACATTTGGAATGGAATGTCACTGTGTAGTATAAGTTAGATTTAGGTAAAGAACAAGATCCACTCGTTGTAAATAGTTTATAGTTAGTCTGTAAATAGTATATAAGAACTTTCTTATTTTTCTGAGTAAATACGGTTTCAATGAACAAACTAAGACGTAACCTTGATGGCCTGTACCACAATCCACATTGCACAGAAATACACTCACCACAGGCTATGAACATCCCACGAGTCCTAATTTGGGTTATCGATCTCAAGATGGGTAGGGAGGAGAAAAAAAAAAAAAAAACTTTTCAAGAAACTGAAGTGGAGACTCCTACCTGATGAACTCAGATCTTGTTTCTTCAATTTCTACTTCAAATCGTAGGTAGCCAGCCTAATCCCCAAGTCATCGGAATGTAAACATCCCTAATGTATATAGAGAGGATTAACAGTCTTGTGACAACTTTCGATCTGTGATTTCATTCAACCTCTTTTCTTTTTCTTCAAGTTTTTCGTTGACGATCATTCACTTATATATACATATATATGATTCTTAAAATTAAATATAGTACATATAGCATGATGAGAACAAACTTTAATCGTTAAAAAAAACTTTGATCTAACGACGAAAAAATATGTAAGGTAATCTATTCATATTCTATATTTATTTATATGCTTTACTTTTCTGAATGAATTCTATAAATAAGTTAATTATAGAACCATTTGGACACGCTGACATATAACATTTCTGTTATAACACTTGATAAGTTGACAATTCGCAATTATTTTAGCCAGTATTAGTAAGTATTGTACTGGAGCTAACAAGGACTGACAAGGAGAGCAGACAGGCAGCCCCTCATTGAATGCGGAGAAGCCTGGCACGGGGAACACAGGGAAGAGTTGAGAAATTGATATGACGTTTATTAACAATAGCAGGGAACATTTATGTGTATGCGTTGTGTTATCAGGGCCTACCGCATATTGAATACCCTGTTCATCGCATCCTTTGGGAAAGTATATATGTTTAAAACGGGATCACCCTGTACACGGGGTCCGCCTATATAGCGCATATTTGTTACATAAACACTTTATTACCGAATCATTTACTTAGAGAAAAAAAAGTCCAACCTTCTCGTGGAACAATAATAATTGCTTTCGGGAAACATAATTAAAACTAGTTTATCCAAAGCTCAGCCTCACCTCAACTACAGGAAATACAAAAATAATTTGTAAATAGATTCGCCTTAGGATCTATAATTATACATAGTTATCTGTAAATTTAAAGGGGCTATGAAAGAAAAAAAAAAATCAGCCTCACCGTTTGTTTTTTTAATTTATATTTTCTTTTTTTACCGGGTAAAAAGTATTGTTAGAAACGCCAGTTATTTGTCGCCTTAAGTTAAAACACACAAATGATTACTGCTCATAGTACATATATGCTCGTAGATATATAGTTCTATGATGAACGAAATTTCAGACTTAGTGTTGAAAGACAAAACCTTTAAACTAATTTAACTTCAGAACGCCTATATTTATTATGAGTGATATTTTGTGAAACTGGAAAGCAGGGTAACTAAACTTTAGGAGGTTAAAACTTTTTCGGGTAATTTGACCGCATTGGGGTATGATTTTTGATGAAATTTAAATTGTAGCCAAATCCAGTGGTTGACCCTACCATTCGATTTTGAAACCTTATCTGGCGTTGGGGCTGGAAGTTAAATCATGAAGAGAAGAATTTACGAAATAATGTTCATCCAACACCAGAAGGAGATATTACGGGATAAGTTTGGTGAGCATGGTTTCCGATTGAAAGGCCTACGGTTTTGGGTGTGGATCCCCCATTCCATAAACCAAGTGACATATATGATGAGAGACAGTGCAAATACTGAGTCAGTTATTCTGGTCTCACTTAGCATAGGTTTGGCTATGGGCTACATTTTACTAATTGAGAACTACAGATTATACATTGTTATACTTTACTATTAATTATTTAACAAAGAATACTTTTATGGCAGGTGCATGGAAATGCCGCGACACAGACACGGAACCGTTGAACCGCTATAAAACCACTAAAAATGTTCAATTACGAGTATATAATGCCTATTTATTACATTTTATTTGTTGTGCAGTTAACTGCCTAAATACATTAGCATACAAGTTGATCAGTGGACTTGCAACTTTTTTTTAAATATACAAATAAATAATTTTTAATAATTCAAGATAAAAGTTTGTTACGTAAATTATAAACCAGAGGTCACTTAAAATATTCATTCAGCATTTATGTATGGGGTACCTTGCCTTTCTAGCTATTTGACCTTTCATTATATTTGTTGTGATTCATATATTTTCTGCTGAACATAATTTACTAAATCAATTGTACTTACGTGACAAATTTAATTTAAAAAAATTGATAAAGGATGCTTTAAACCAATCTCTGTCAATTTTAATGTAATAAATTTAAATTTGCACTAGTATGGCTTGAAGTTAATGGTGAATTGGTTTTTAGAAGCGCGTTTTAGTTTTATGTTTCTTTTACGAACGATTCCTTGTTCTAAAGAATGTATAATTTCCGTTCTTTGTGTACTTTTTGAACTCAAAACTTGCTTTGATATGGTAAACGCTTGATAGAGCCTGTTTTTTTGTAATCTCACCCCCGAATCACTGTTTTTTTCTTACTGATCCTGACATACATTAAATTTAAAATTCTACCTTTGTGTTGCAAACTCGAGCATGCCATCAAAAAGAATAAAACGATAGATATTTCCTTATCCACTTGGTAACAATATGACCTCCAATTTCACAGAATATTCCAAAAAATACTAAATAATAAAAAAAATAATCAGTAGTGTAAAACTAATAATTAAGGTCTTAACCTTAAACTCAACATACATTTCTCGAATTGTGTAGATAATTTGTTCTACCTCTCATGAGCCGTTGCACTATGGATTTACTTCTTCATTTTCATTTTACATCATGAAAAATAAAACTTATTTTGCTTCACCGAAAAGATTGGGCAATTATCTATGCCTCACGTTCCTATCCACCATTTCTCAATTCCAACTAACTGTTTATGGGCGATAATGAATAAAACCGATAGAGGGAGGCTACAAACGATAGATTTTTTTAGTAATATTGTTAAATTTGAATAATAACTGAAGTAGTTCATCGGCTTACAGAAAAATAGTTCGATTACTCTGTCATGATATTCGAGAAAAATCTGGTAGGCTTGACCTGCTTTATTCCGTGTCGGGTATACTTGCCAATCTCATGCCTCCACCACCCCTCTGTCTAAAGCTAACAATAAACCGCTACTAACCGAAAGGAACTAGATTTAGAGAAAAGGATGCCTTACATATTTTAGCGCCGGCCGAAGGACGAACACAAAGAGCCAGCCTGGAGGCCCTGGAAATGGCCCCTTTTATACGAGCCAGATCCCGCGGGAGCGATACCCCGAGGGCTCGCCCATTTACAGTCTGTGTCAGCGTCAACTTGCCAACATCTAACCTTCATTTTCTTTTTATATATGTGTACGTATCGGTGTCCTTGAGTGGGGTTTAATAGGCAGAAATAAACATATTTACAAATTTGTTAAAAAGAAACAATTCGATTGATCTTAAAATCCTCTTTGATAGACGACATCAGAAAATCTGGGATTATTTTGGAACACAGCCAGTTATTGACCCTTTGATCCAGGAATTTTGTTGGGTGAACACACTCATGGATATTCCAGACTTTGACTAGACTGATGTAAAGTTGAAGGTTTTTACCTTCATCCCACGTCCTTAAAATTAAGGTACATGTCCTGCCTACTAGTTAGGTGGGGGACTGGGGTCTTGGCTTCAACTCCTCGGTCGGGCTTAGAGCTGCTATCTTGGATTCGTGCTCACTCGGGTCCATAAGATATATTGTTGCTGCGACGTGTAATAGTATTAAAACAAGTTTACGAATTTCTTTGCTATAAAACAGCAACACTACTAAACCTGTAAGAAAACAATTAAAATTGAAATAATTAAAAAATTATTGTTCACAAACAAAAAAGTGATTCAATGACTCTTATAGTTGGCATGCTCTAAAACAAAAGTTGAAGTTTTCAAGCCTTCTTAAGACAAGAAATAGGTGGTCTTTCAGACAAACATTTATGTATGAAAAGTAGCAATAAGTTTAGTACCTTCGATCGATACTAAAATACGAATAAACGCATATCAATGAAGAAACATATATCAATTCCGACTTAATGATCAAGGCTCTATTTGCTCTAGCATATCTTCTGTAATAGGAACGCTTATAACAAACCTTAATAGTGAATGGTACGTCAGAGTAGGGCCTTACATTATAACTGTCGCCGGTAGGCGTGGAAGAAGCCTTATAATAATGCTTGAGAAATGAAATGTTAACAACTTCGGATGTACGTCAATATATTTACTTAAAAAAAAATAGGGGAATTACCAGAGGCTTGCCGTAGGGACGAAGTAACCCCCTAAAAGAGAAATTCAAGAAATCACAACTTATGGATGGCCCAAAAGATGTTGCTTTTTGAAAGGCTGCAATACATATTTTGTCATCAGCTCGATTTAACCCTTATTCAAATATTGATTGTTGAGTAATGTCATTAGCGAAATTATACCTGGAAAGGAAGTGAAATACCAGGTAATTAGTAAATAACTACCGATAGAGAAGACAGGGATATCTGCCCTTTATCAGCGGATGAAGTACTGACTTCAAGCATGAAATAAAAGCACGCGGTCCTCAAATTGAATTGGACGCTGTCCTTTAGATGTCATTAGTGAATCATTGAAGTCTTTACAATTTAAACTAATAGTTAAACGTTGAATATTTATGCATCCATATATATATACTTTTTAATACATAAGCATATACAGAAGCATGTAACAACAAAATGGTTTCTAATTGACATTGGAAAAAAAAGCCACTTTTAAAAATTAACACTTGAATAATTTTGAATGATTTGACACCAGTCAAATAGACTGCTTCATAATAGTATTATATGATTACTTAATACAAATTGATACTATAATTTATAAATTCATAAGTGATCTTCTATGGGAGGTAATTATTTATTATTTGAGTTCAAAGGTAATTTTTATTAATTCTGCTTTTTTTTCTTAGGCCAACACAAATTCTGTAGGCACATTAATTTCTCAAAAATTAAAACGTTCTTTCTGATGATAATTATTGAGTAGGGCATTAACGACATCGGCGTCCTGATTAACAATATTTAATTGTTTTTTTGTTTTTCCATTACTAAATACTAAAGGACACATTTTGAAATTTCCCCGATCGTGATAAAAATAAAAGTACCCCATTAAAATTAATGTAGGACTTAAAATGGTGGGTTCTTAATTAACTATTTTCATAAAAACTCATAAAAATCATGTTTTCAATATTTTTGCCACCACAAAAAAAAAACCGTTTTCTATGTGATACATTACATGACGTGGAATTAACGACTGCTAGAATTTTTCAACACCAAAGACACTGACAGGAATCGCAATAAAATAGTACCCATAGGTTGGAGTCAAACCGCAGTGATTAACATTTGAATTATGTTCTTTGTTTGCATAGTTAATTATATAAAAGAAATAGCTTTGAATATTAAAGCCACATCATAACAATTTTTGAGGTCGGCATAGTAAAAGGGGGAAAAAAAAATGATACGTATGTATAACATAATTCGAGACTGGCTGCTGGCCACTCACTCGACTTTTCCGTCGAGCTGAAACACGTATATCATTAATTTATTTTAAAAAAATAATATTAAAACTATTAACTTACAATAGGTTAATCTTAAAAATCAGCTTAATCTCTTTCTGGTGGTGGTACGACGACTCGGGAATAGGATTTTTGGGAAATGATGGAGTGCTAGCGGCTTGCTGTCATTTATTAAGATAAAATTACAATCTGCCTTATTAGGCAATAAGTAATTATTACAATATTTACAAACAGCCCAGAGGCCCCCTAAGCCCTCATGGTTGTCACCTCCCTCGCGTGCGAAGGAGGAAGCGGAGTCTTGGGAAGCCCCCCACGCTCCTACGTCAGCCGCGTCACTGGATAAGAGCCAGCGGAGGCTGACCAAGAGGGCGAGAGCCAAAGACGCTCAGGACATGATTAGAGAAACTGCTTATAGCCAGGACTCCCACTAAAACTTAATTATAGCAGGTCACGAGGCCACTGCCGTTTTAATCTCCGAGGAGAATTATAGGGATGAGTGGTGCAGTGCAATGACTGTGCTAGGGAATTAGGGTGGTTGGATAGGTTACTATGGAATTTTATGAACTTGGAAGGGATGAGTTCAAGAATATAGGGTATATTCAGATCATTGTGAAGGGTTTTGTTGCTGACGTAATAAGGGGCATTTACTATTGTTCTCAGGACTTTTGATTGAAAGGATTGGATGCGCTTGATGTTCGACTTTTTTGCTGTCCCCGTACCTTTATTCGGTATGTCCAGATTGGCTTAAGTATAACTTTGTAAATTAGTAATTTATTTTCTATTGAGAGATGGGATGTCCTTCGAAGTAGTCTGTACAGCTGTCCAAAGCGTCTGTTTAGTTCTTGTCTTTTGAGCCTCGTGTTTGGGTTCCATTTCAGTCTTTTGTCGATATGGAATCCTAAATACCTTACTGTCTCTGACACAGGGAGAGGGGTCGAATTTAAAAAGACTAGCGGACAGAACTAGCGGCTGAGGGTGAAGGTTATGAGGGAGCATTTTGCTTCGTTGACCTTGACTCGCCATTGGTTGTACAAATACTCGATCTCAGCAAGGTTTTTTTGAAGGTATTGGGATGCTATATCAAGGTCTGAATGGGTTGACAGGACTGCAGTGTCATCTGCGATGTATAGATTTTAGAGGATGGGACCAAGGAAGCTGCCTTGTGGAACTCCTGCTTTATGGGATAGTAGTTAGAATATTCTAAACCACAGCGGACTTGGAAGAAGCGGTTTGAAAGATAGGACTGTAGGATTAGGAATAGGGTCTGCGATAAATATCCTCTGAGCTTGTAAAGCAAACCTGTGTGCCAAACCATGTCAAAAGCTTGAGCTATATCAAGAAAGGCAGCAGTGCAATACTGTTTGGATTCAAGGGCTTAGGAGATGTGATCGATAATGCGAAGGCCTTGTTAAGCAGTGGAATGTCGTTGACGGAAACCAAACTGGTGAGTAGGATAAAGGTTTTTGGATTCAATAATTGGAAGTAGACGTTTTAATAGGAGTTTTTCAAATATTTTTGAGAGTATAGGGAGTAGGCTATTTGGACCGTAAGATGAGGCGTCATTGGGTGGTTTACCGGGTTTGGCGAATAGGACTATAATGGAGTGTTTCCAGAGGATTCGTTCGGATAATGCAGTTATAAATGTAGAATAGGAAGATTATGACTTTAGGAGGAAGATGTTGGAGAAATCGAGGAGTAAGGAGATCATATCCTGGAGATTTTCGGTGAGGTAAGTTTTTCAGAAGATATTTGACCTCAGAGGGGTTAACGGCTTTTGGTGGTAGTGAGAGAGGGATAGGTGAAGTGAGAAAATCTTCAACAGTTGAGCGATGAGTATTGTATAAGGTGAGGAGTGAAAGTGCCGGAAAGATGCAGTGCGAATCCTTCCGCCTTATTGCCATCCGAAGCAGTTCAGGACCCATCATCACAACGGAGTGGGTGTGAAACAGGATGATATTTTAGGATTTTCTTAGTTAGATTACACAAGGAGTTGTCCCTGGTAGACAGGGAGGAGAGATAGGAATTAAAAGAATCGGAACGGAAGGATGCCAATTGCCGCTTTACCAACCTCCGGAAAAACAATAAAGTTGTTTTTATAATTTTAAAGTAATAGGTGTTTTACACACATAAAGATCATTATTTGAAAAGTTACTATTTGCTTGTACAGCATTATTAATCGGGATGTAAGAGACCATTCTTGCTTTGTACAATTCACTTTCACACAATCCGTACACACGTTGCGCAGGAGCCCCCCCCCCCCCAACTTCCTTGGCGATTCCCTTAACAAGGTGTTAGAAGAGCACGAAGCAGCGAAACCCTTCCATGTATCAATAACATATTTTTATATTTACAATAAATCGCGAGGCCTCCGGCATTGTAGGCAACAAAGATGACTGTAGCCGAATAAGGACTTGAAAAGACGATTTGGATTTGCTTAGATTTATGTATAATTTGGAAAATCTTAGAGGTATGAGGACAATTGGCACCTGAAGAGCACTGTGAAAGGATAATCTTGTAGCATAGAAGGGAGCAAAGACTAATGTGGGTTAGAATGATGATGACTACGGTTTTTAATGTGAGGTAATAGTTTCTGTTATATAGCCTGTATAACTTTCAAAGCTACGTAATCAATTCACATCTCTTGTATGCCACGTATTAAGGGTTCTAAATTAGATTATTTCAGATTTGATGAATATTAAATATTATCTAGATTTCTTGATTAGAATATATGTACATAAAAGTGTTGGACATGTGAAGCGGTATCGAATTAATGGTGACGAATGAACAATGTGTATTAGTAGCTGTTATTTCTATAATTATCCTAAAATCAAGATTTAATGTGGTAATCAGTGGTCTGTATTAAGACTTGAAAAGTACTATTATACATAGCAGTATGATTGTGGATTTTAAGGACAAATCTACCAATACTTCTGATTACTTTGATCTGTGCAAATGACCATAAACTGCCTGTAAGAATTGCGTCACAAATGTTTACGGGACACCAATAACCCTTTGGTAAGATTATTTGTGCTCCATTAGCTCAACCCGTCGTTAAACTGACGCCTCGAAATAATCTCTAAGGACAGGGACAGCCAGCCGAATGGTTACGCGACATTTGAGTGTCGGACCTAAGCTGAATGCAAACGAAAAGGAAATAATAAATTAGAGGAGAGAAGACAAGTGGGGCAGTGGTGGTCTATTTATACAGACGGCTAAGTTAGGGTTTCCTGCGGCAGGAGCTGGATTAGTCCCCGATACAGGTTAATTAATGGACAACCTTACCACTCGCCTTTTCTTATCACTTCCATTCATCTCGAAACAATTTATAATCACAGAAGGTTTCTTTTCATATTCTATCCCTTATGTTTAATAATTCTGTAATAAAATTAATAAAAGCCAATCTAAAAACAAAAATGTGTGTTTCGTTAATTGTAGCGGAAAATTGAAAGGTACATCAAAATGAAATAACACGAAAAAAAACATCGCCAACCAGGAATATGACCTGTACTTCTTCTTTAAACTGCAGAGAATACAGAATCAATTCCTATGAATGATATCAAATTCAACAAGGCCTACCATCTTCTGACTACGTGTTGGGACGACTGGCATTGACTTTAGTTACAACGTAGTAAAATAAAGCGCTCAGTGGGCCCTTTAAAATTGTCAGTGTGGCATCAATAATTTAGTAAGCAGTGTTGTGTATAATGTTTTAACTTGGATAAAGTCCTTCATTTTATCCTTAAGGACCACTAAAATTCTTTTGATTTTAGGTTTTCTTGTTACAGTTTTCCATCCTATAAATAAGGTGGAAATTTTAGTTTTACGTATAAATTGTATTTTAGTTTTACGTATACATTGTATTTTAGTTTTAGTTTAGAGGTGCTCTTGCGTCTGACAATTATATTTAATCAGCCCCTTTACTAAAAATGAAATAAAAATATTGTATCTTTTGAAAAAGATCGTGTCAAGTAAGATATCTCATTTTAAAGTTTTTATTTATGAATATGAATGATGTTTTTATAATATTAATCAGATCTTCGATTTATTCAGTTTGATACCCTACCTAGTGTGATTGGAAAATGTATTAATGTTTTTTTTAATTACCAAGTAATTAATGACTCGTCGCTTATACCTTTAGCACATTGTGGAATCAAGTAAAACGTCCATGGGTACTTATACCTTGTGTTTTACGTCGTTTTAAGTCGAAAAGATGATATTAATGACTTTTTAACGATATTTTCTTATTAAAGTCCTCCAAAGCTTTAACCCATTCACATTTTATTTATCAGGACGTTAAAATCTTTAATTTGATAGGTGAATATTTTTTATTCTAAGGTAGCCAACTGATTATAGCCTCTAATTCGTCTAAGTATTATAATTGACGCTCCCATAAGTCGTAAAATACATATCTTTCGATAAGACATTTATTTATTGTTTTTTTTATTTATTTTATAACCAAACTTGAAAAAAGAAGATGCCAGCAACCACTGGCCGTGAGCGTAGGTGTATACTATTCCTAATTTTCATCTCAGCCTTTGATAAGAATATTCCAGTAATCTGGTTAATGGTTAATGCTCACAGTAATATTGGTTAATGTGAACCAATCCAAAGCTCATTGACTCAAACATAATTTCCCAACTTGCGACAGCTCAAAATACATTCCATAGCGAATTGCACACCGTATGCGTCAGTGCCGCGTACATTATTTTATAATATTTTTAACCATGCGAAAGTTGAATATGGTCAAAAGATATCCATAATAACCATCCCAAACTTTTGTTAAACAATTGTTTGTCATTTACACGTTCTGATGAATATGTGCTACACTAAATCACTTTTGTGCATCTCTATACACTTATGAACCTGCAAAACAGTAGCAATGCACCTCTTTGAGTTAGCTCATGTCGTTCCATCATATTTGCAATGCTGACTAAATATTCCATTAGCTATTATTTTTCAAAAACTTTATTGACGGAGCTAAGAAGGCTTAAAGGTCTATAATTTTCAGGGTTTGATCTATCTATATTTAGGAATTGATTTTCCTGATTTTGGGCATTCAATCCTTTTACCAATTTACCAATACTTAAGAAGGGCACTGAAAATAATTAATTTATTGAAAACATAGGTTAGATGCTGTGACATAGGTATGACCATAGCTGTGACATACCTATTTAGCCATTAGATGAAATACTCAAATATTTTAGACAATAAGTTTCTTTTTTTGTTCTTAGTAACATAACGCAGTAAATAATGGCTTTTCAACTTCATTAATATTTTTTAAGTATTATCATACCTTCCATAATCTACCTTACATAATACTAATTAATTATCAGGTTTTACCTGTTCAAGATTGCTGTTCCATTTCCTATTCAATTTGTTTTGTAACTGTGGATTACATTATATATTTTGTTTAAACGGAGAAGGCTCCGTTATCGGTACTTTTTGTAAGAAATACGAAATCAATTTTTTAACTTTAATCAAAAACTGAATCTGGAATGTAGGTAACGATTTAAATAATAGTGGATTTATATGTTGTCATGATATAATACGTTATTAAGGTGATACCATCATTAATTTTTCGTTTTTCTGAAACAATTAGTTACAGTTGTAACAATGAACCTGTGTTCATATTTCGGATTTTATTAAGCTATCATGGATATTACGAATTATTTCTAAAAAACAAGTACACACCTACTTACTCAATGTTTTAGCTGGTTTTTTTCATATGTTCAAAAGACGATTATCTGGTTAAGGATGGTTTGGCAAATAAAATTAAAAGTATATCAAGTAAAAAATGTCATTTTTTTCAGTTTCTACGTCAATCGATGTAAATGAATTTTAGGCAGGACAAAAAATGTCGAGACTTCTGAACCATGGATCAATTAGTACTATGTATTTTATAGCAAATCCTTATGTCACTTGCTACATGAAGAAGCTGCTTTAGAGATTGACCATGTCCTGGAGGCAGGACCTTAACAAGGATAGGCAATCAGAAGGTAGTGTTGGCACTTTCCGGTGGGCACCAGGTAGTTAATGCCGCGTGGGTAGGCAGCTCTAGCCAGATAATTATCGGTAATTATGGCTGCAACTAGATAGATTTCCTGAATATATATTTATCGATCGAAAATGCAGTCGGTAGCAACACGATATTTATATAAGAATGCTTGCAAATCCAAAAGAGCCATCCATAATGGCACTTTTCACCATCAAAATTACAAAAGGTGCATGTTCAGGTTTCTAACAGACCGGTTTAAGTTCATGCTATTGGGCAAAACGTGATGCGATTAAGATATTGCTGAGACAGAACCAATTGCTATGGTTAACGTGCCTACCCTAAATATATGGTCCAAAAATTTAGAGGCAACGAGGCAACAACCGACGTTGTACACAAATAAACACAGGTTTCTATGAGTGTTCCACTGTCGTATGAGGTCAAGTCTCCCTAAAATGAGGTCCCATTTTAAGCAACTCCGGCATCAAGGTTTCATTTTCTAATGAAATCAGACTTAAAAGTTATATACCTAGGCCACAATTGGTTCTGGACCAAATTTTATCTTGAAAGGACCACATTTCCCCATCACTCACTTACTGCTCATTTTCACCCTTAAACTGTTCAATCGGTATCGTCATTTCCTCCCATTACATATGCGCAAACTCCAGGTTTCCTCTCTTGTCTACCCCCATTTTCAATACGGTTAGGTGGTGTATGTTATTCTCTATATTAGAAATGGTTTCCCATGATTTATTTTCGGGATCCCCAGAGCCTGTTCCATTTGTTAGCACTACTCCGAGCTGGGAGGGCTGCACTCTTTTGCCCTTTGCCTATAGCATCTTGGATCCTTCCTTTTCAGTACTATCTTACCTAAAAATCCTTTCAACCACCTCTAATTCAGGCATCGCAATACTGGATACCACACTACTGGCCTGAATTTCCCATCTTTCTTTATCTTTCTGTATTTTACAAAACCAGCTTTATCATTATTTTCCTATTCGTATCGAAAACCTTTGGAAATCTATTCATCGATTCTATGGATATCATTGGTACATCGACTTTTATAATATTTTTTCTTTGTGAGTCTTGACGTTTGTTCGTATAGAAGATAACACAATATAAAGATTTGTGCTTTTCCCTGGGATTCCCTGGAATATTTTTCTTGAAATATAACATCAATAGAACCTAATATCATGTCTCCGACCAAATTTGAAAACGTGTAAAAACGGAAAATATTCAAGTACTAAATGTGAAAACTTCACCTTAGTCATACATTTAGACAACAATCATTTTGAATCGTTCCTCCAATAAACCTAAGAAAACAATACGTTCCGTTTGACCAGTTCATGGTGGTGAGTATATGAGAGAAGTTTGACATTAGTGGTTTTCACCCATTGGTTCTGGTTTATGACAAAATGTAACCATTAAAGTATAGGAAATCATAAAGCTTTATATGATGTTGAAACCTTGAGATGACCTTTTTGAACTAATTACTAATACAATTTTAACCAAGCTTGTTTGGAAATTTTATAAAAACATTTTAAAGAATCACTTATAATTAGAATCAATAAATGGAAATTTTATAAAAACATTTTAAAGAAGCATTTATAATTGGAATCAATTAACCCTAGCTAAATTATAAAGGTTAATTTACTATTTTTTAATTTTACTTAATTAAATTATTTTAATTATTTTTTTAATTATAGCCATTTCGGCTTAAAGCATTTGAATCTTAACATCCCAAGCTTCCAGGGTAAACAGATACATTTGTGCAATACTGGGATTTTTCCTACTAGTGGTGAGACAAAAGACACCTTTTGTCTTGACACTATGAAGGTGTATTTCTATGTACAAGCCCTTTTAGTTGCCTCGCAACCATAATCAAGTACTGATAATGCTTTTTTTATCAGGTTGAAGATCTTAAAATTGAAAAAATAATAATCACTTTAAGTATGGCAGAGGTAAAAAAATAATCTATCCATTTACACAAATAAACTTTTGAAATGTATTCAATGTGCCACAAAAAAAACAATTCATTGATCACTTCGGGTAGTTTTAGAGTAATGAACCTCGCGGTGGAGAAATACCACATTGTTCTCCTCATTTTTAAAAAATTACGGAATAATTTTGGGATTTTAGGTTGCCATCCTTAACATGAGTAAGTTCAGCACTTCTAAGTAGATAAAAAATTAATAAAGACTCTCCTTTGAGGCATTTCACAAATACTCACTTCCTAATTACAGGATAGTTTTTTTGTTTGTTTTTTTATGGGAGGTATGTTGTTGAAAAGTAGACCCTGCGGAAAATATCATTATTGTTTTGATTCATTCATTCACCAACTGAACAGATCCCAAGAGTTTGGAAATCAACCCTGTATAGTAGTAACAGTTATTTAGAAACTAGACCATTTGAGAGAAGAGGAGAGGCGAGGATATAACAGAGGAAAGGAAGACGATCGGAAGAGAAGGGAGGAGTATCGACCAGGACTTGCCAATTAGGCAAGCTGGCTGGCTCACAAATTTATTTGTTTACCCTGGACAGAATGTAGCCCGGGGTGACTTCATTTGGCGACGGTGGGGGTAATGCGGAGCACCATTTACAGCTAACAGTCCCCCAAGATCTATGTCCGCCGCTAAATGACTTTTCCACTTCCTCTCGTTAGTTGCCTCCTAACTGAGGCCAACTCTCCCCCAATCCGTCCCTATTGTTTTATTTTCTCGCATGCTCGGACGGTCCTAATAGCCGTTGCTCCCAGCTGATTTGTTTGTTAAAACTAGAGGCATCAAAACAGTTACCAACGTTCATGGTACTCCTAAACGAGTTTTGAGAGAGAGAAGCTTTGATTAATCAGATCAAAACATTTAACCTCCTAATATAACCTTCACGGGTCAGGAACACTTCATACCACTGGATGGTCATCGTTGAATTTACGGTGCAGGGTTTTAAAGTTTCGTTAGGATGGAATATGGTGGATATTAGGAGGTGGAGGATTCCCGAGGATAGTGGAGTGAGTGAGGAAGGTATTGTGAAGTTTCTAAATAAATAAATACATAAAGGCTATTTTGAACAAAATTTCACTTTCTTATTTTCATGAACTAAATCGTGGTTAGGTATGTGTAGAAATAAAATGTTCTTCGTTGCACTTTAGGGCTTTCTGTCTTTCTATTGCCCCTTAAAGAGCACATGCATTATTAAAGAAATGGCGCGATGATAAGCAGTTCAAGTATGCTATTGTGCAATCATATACTAATGTTGACAGTGTTCAATGCGTTGAGCAATTGTTATATTTTGGTACATAGAATGTTTAAAGGTATTCAACAGGTTCTACCTACCGTGGCCTAATTTACCATCTTTGAGCTAGAAAGCGCTATGGGTCGCCGAGGATTAGTACCTGGTTATATTCGATATTGACCTTTGAACATTCGACCCAAAATTAACTATATAGTAGAGGTCAATGCAATGGTGTTCTAAGCTAGAACTGTTAAGAAACGTTTTAAAATGTTTTCACTTAATGGTTATTTATTTATACTGTTATAAAAAATAATTGATTCGCATGGAAATGTGAGGTGCGGAATGAGAAGTGACTGTAGCTGTTTATGCGGCAGCAGTCAAGCGGGGCGGGGAAAAGTTTTAATGATAAGTGAAGGGAGCGGCAGTTGATTCGAGACCAGATAGAATCGTTTCATTTTGCAGCCACCGAGTTGTGCCGGTATTGTAATTAATGGAATGGCCCTCGAAGGTGCTGTAAGTGGTGCATGCAGTTAGTGAACACGGTGAGGCCTCATTCGGATCTGGATTTAGCTGGGGTCGGCTCTAGGTTCACCTGTCCTCAACTATGTCAGCTAACTTTTCCAGCCCTAATTAAAAGTGCCCCCGATGCTTAGGGAAATTATCCAATTGTTCCGTTCACTAACGACCGTGTAACATGTGCCGCTATAAAAAACTACGTTGGAAGTTTTACTTCAGGTAATGAAATATGTCTTGCGGGGGTAGCTCTTATGGTTAGACCAACCGGATTTAAAACCATAAATACTCTCAATAAAATCGGAAATATCGACCAGTTGATCCGATGGTTATTAGTTTTTTTTTTCTCTTTACATTAAAGACTTCCCCGATAATTTTTCTTTTCATTATTGTAAGTTTGGATATTCCTCTTATCTTTAACAAAAATGTAATTGTCATCTTTCACTACCATTTATATTAGTTATTTGTCAAGCATAAGTATCGAAACTAATAAAGCATAAAAGGTAAGATTTGATTCCTAATTGTGGATAATTAATAAATACAGTTTTTATCTATCTGACAAGAATTAGCTTTGGTGAACATAGGTGGACTAAATTATCAACCCCAGACATATTTCATTTTGATATATCTTGTAATCTATTACCAATTTTTATCATGGGCTGAATGCATCATAATACTGATGGCTAAGTAATGATCATCTGACATGATGATGAAATTATATGTGATATTTATAGCACCAAAAATATAATCTCTTATTTTTTAATTTGTAATTCTGTAAAATTAAATTTATGATTCAGCTTTTTACTATGTTGCGCCAAGGAAGTTTTAGCTTCTTTTTCACCTTTATTTCCGTTTTTGTAATCTAGGCAATTATGTTCATATTTCTTATCGTATAATCTATTACTTATGATTTGGCGTGTTGGTCTAATGTAAATTTTATTACAAAGCACGTAGTTAAGTTTGTAATTTATGTCAGAATCCTGGTTTGGTTCAACTTCAACTTCAACAAGGTAGTTTCAAACAGTTAGGAATCACACAAAAAAGATGGATTCAAGAAATAAATTATATTTTATTTTAGCTTAAGGATCTCAGTAACAAAACGAACGCAACATCACACCAACTTAACTATACTAAATAATATTTCCATATATCAGCACATAATTTTCGCCAGGAAGTTCAATCAAGGGATGTGAGTTTAATGACTTTTATACTGTATCATAGATGATTTGAACCATAGAACCGTCCAGAAAAAACATTTGAAAGTATTATAAAACAGTTTTATTGTCTTTCTACAACTTATAACTTCTTCTTTAATGTAATAGAGCTTTCGACAGCTCTAAGCTGTCATACAATAAGATAAAAACTTTAAGCCACTCATATGAAGACAAACTCATTACTCTTATTATACGTAACAATGGTTACTTATTTTGAAATTGTCCGTATATTTTACTACAATTAAAAAGTATGTAGTAAATAACTGAAATTCAAAACTATCAAGTAACCTTCAAAAATTATTAAAAATTCACAATAAGTTGTCACAAAATTAAAAAAACCTACTTAAAACACAACTATATATCAATCCTATGGCTACTTGCCAAATTGGTTATGTGGTATATATAACTCATCTAAAACAACAGTATATTTTTATCTATTTAACCAAGGTTGCTACATCAACGCTCCTCACTCTACGACTGGCTTTCTCCAGGAGGTATGGAGGGTGTGGGTTTCTTAGCATACGCGTGTCTGCCTTATTATTGGCATTATCTTACCTTAGGGAATATAATTTTATTTCAATATTTTCGAAGCTATTAATTAATCTTTTTTATCGCTTGTATTTTTTGTGTTTTTCCGTATAGTATCTTCAACAAGATCGACACAAGATTATTTGTAATCGGAAAGCGAAAACTATGAATATCGATGGCTCTACCCTGCTAAATTCCGCGGGATGGAAACAGAGATTATAATGCATCACCGCGGAGGATTTCATTAATATTGAATAAGACCGCCTATAGGAAGGCAGGCACCGTTGGCTCATTCATTCCCAAGTAGAATTTGATTTATAGTGCGGTGTAAGTAATCCAAGAGGAGAGAGGCGTCTTGTTTATAGCTGCCTGGAAATAGAATGGTCGTTTAGTCTTCTCTGCATACCGTATCCCCAGCAATTCCACCTGGATCCTGTATTTTCATACAGAATTCTTGATAGTTTTCATCCTGTGTATTGTACTCACTGTTAAAATATTAGCAGAGTTTTCTTCAGTCACCTCTCTCTCATTTTCTAGCAGAGCTACGCGCCCAGTGTCAATGGTTAGGATCAATCAAAACTACCATCGAATTTTCTTTAGATTAAGATTTCCTGTGTTGTTAGTTATAATAGAGCTCTAGCCAAAATTATTTGGATTGTCTCAGAGGAAAGCATATAGTATTTTAAATTCGTCAAAAACAAGAAACGCTTATTGCCGGGTACAATGAGAGACGTATAAATTTGATAGTAATTTATATCACATTCCTCCAATATGTAAAGATGATCAAATCAAATTAAAATTTTAAACGTATGCGATGAAATCCCCAAAGCTATGCTGATTAACAGTCAGTCTGGGAAAATTTTAATATTTTTTTCATTATCGATTTATATATATCGATCGATACTATCAATTTTTTTAATTATTTCTAGATACCAAGATGGTTTAAAAAACACACACATGAGTTTAGTTTAGCTTAAGGTGTCGTACATTTTTTTTTTTCAATTTTTTCAATGAAAAATTTTAGCATGTAGCAGCAAAAAAATATTTTTCCTCCTTTGTCTCTCTGTCCATGAAATTTTATAGCGGGACTCCATTGGCTTACCAGACACGTGAATTGAACTGAAATATTTTCAACTCAATAAAACATAATCTTGAGTTAATAATTAATTAATTAGTTGATAGCAAGTACCAAGATAAATATTTTTCTTTCTTATTGAACAGTATAAAAAATTAATGATATTATCTCACCCAAATTAATTATAAGTTATTTTTCTTTTTGAACTATAATTAAATGACGTCACTTTTCATGTTAGTTTTATTTAACGCCCCAATAATATCAGGCAGACAGGCATAAATTCAAGTAAATTATAACATGTTAATTAAAAAAATATTTTCCTATCATTGTGGGTAGGGTATGAAACTAACGATCTTGTCGCCCTAATTAGTGATAACAAAATCAAACAAAATCACTAAAATTGTGTTCACATCATTAATTTGTCCGGTCATTATAAATAAAATATTTTGTATGGTATGCAGTTTCATTAGACGCTCCTATGATAGCGAAAATTCTTTCGCTTAAGAGTACAACAGTTATAGAAATAAGATGGGACATACTTCATATTGGAACAATATCTCGTCATTAGTACATCCATACCATATTCGACGACTCCAAAACTCACTCAACTGCCGCTAGCTTAGAACAAGGGCATGATTGGTGATGTTAATGTTTGGTGGTTAAGAAGGGAAATCTCACATTATGAATTTTTGAAATAATTGAAATTTTGGTCTAAATATTAATTATAATCAAGCAAATTATCTGTTGCTGTCTATAGCAACCGCTAACTATATATGTAAATTACACTACACTCTGGTTCATAATGCATATTAATAGAAATGCTAATCTATGTAACTTCTGGTAATAAATCATAGAGAGGTCGGAAGTCGTAGACAAGTAACTCAAAGGGTACGGCAATAAACCTACGCAAATTAGCCACCTGACTGCCATAAAACCCGAAAGCAAGGACACTTACCCCTATTATAATAGACCTTGAGTCACTTCCCTTGGTCATAAAAGCATGCTAGGAACCCTTTTGGACCCATGGGATAATAACCTTGCTATAGGTGGTCAAATAACCCAAGGGGATGAGGCCCTAGCAGCCATATAAAACACACCCTTGTACCCCAACGGTCATAAAACTAAAAGGAAGTGACTACCTGTGTATCGTAAAACTTACTCCGGGCAGACAGACCCAGCCTTCCACGAGGGAGGGGGTTATCATATTTATATCAGTAAATTTCACTCTTCACTTCCACTCTGTCTCTTAGTCTTCCGAGTAACTTGACACCAGGGGCACTTGGCCCCTGGTAGGCCCACTCTTCATTCTTTTCTAGTTTCTACATACCGATAGCCACTATCACCGTCGCGATATGCCTACTCAGCCTTCCGCTACTCTACGACGGCACTTGCCACACAGCCTATAGCAGACCTCTGACGACTTGTACTTATTAAGCTGCCGATCTCTCGCCCGAACTCTGAAAACTGGTCTTATTCTTTATGAACCTCTGAACCTCATCCTGAACACTGTGTCTTGTCGGGACACATTCCTATCGATAAATGGAGTCAGATATTAACGCCTACATGGAACACGGTCCATGTTATTAACTACAGCAATCCGACAATTGTTGACCTCCGACAATTGTTCACCTTTTCCGACAATTGTTCACCTCCGACAATTGTTCAACCAATATCCCGACACTGTCAAATGAGCGCCCCTTCCACGTGATAAATTTTATGCTACTGCCTGTCCAAACATTGAATGCACTGAATGAAAAGTATTGATTCGGAGCATTAAGCAGTTTTGAATTCTACTTATGGGTAACTGACAGTATTTGATGTACTCATAAAGAAATATATAGTTAAATTAACTTCAGTTCGGAAGACTTTTTTAGAAAGATTTATTGGAAAGATACAACGAAGTCTTATACACTGATAACTAGCGGAGTAACATTGAGAGAATGAGCGATACATTACGTTACATTGCGAGAGATTGACCGAGATTGAGAGGGAGAGCCTTAGGCTCAGCCTATACTCGTATATAGGGAGGAGTGTAAACATGGATTAGCCATGTTTTGGATTATTTAAGAGACCTTAACTATATGTTTTTTCTTTGAGATTCACAACCACATCATTATTCAACGGCAAACAGAAAGTAGGAATTCAGAATTTTTGGAATAATGCTTAAACCAAAGAGAAAGTCCATTCTGCGTAGTGGACGGGGCTGGGAGGGTTGGTGCGGCTTAGCTGCTTAAGCCTAGGGATCGTGGCTCGGCACCGGCTCAATAATGAATGTAGAGTCGAGCTCTACTTAAGGGAAAGGCTCAACTTAAAAATCAGGGGGGACGTGGGGAGGCTGAAGATAGGCCCTTAAAGGACCGATATTTCTTTTAAAAGGCAGCTATAAAAGATTTAAAAAATTCAGCGATAGGAGGGACAAGTTGAGGAAAGATCCGCCCTTTGTCGTCAGATCACGACTTAGCTTGCTCTCTCAGACTTCTTAGAGCTATCGATGTCCTTCCCTAGCTCTCGCATTCTCTCTAATTCTTCTGCTGTTTTGAATTCTTGTTCCACGTGTCAGTAATCGTCAACGGTAGTTTTTGCGAAGCATAGAGCATAGAGAAACTGAAAGTTAGTCTATTTCCAGTTTCAGTATAGCACTCTTATGGATTTTAAATCAAAAAGAGTTATATTATATACATAGAGTAAAAACACATACATTGACAGAATTTCAGCATGTTGTATTATTGTCCAGATTAATGTAACTAGTTTCTACTGTTTTCTAATGTGGGACTTCACGAAAATTAGAATCAATGATGTGTAAATAATGGCTTTCCTTGCGTATCATATAATTTCCATTGTGTTCCAACCACATATGATACTTAATAAATATTTAAGCGGGCGTTTACGAGAGACTGGATCTTTGGATAGAACTATATTTCGACTACTTTCGCTGGAAAAGATTATTCTTATTCCTGATCTTTTCAGAATTCTCCATGCTCAAGAAGATTTTAAGTGTAAGTGTTCGTTATTGGGTAAACCCCCATCAGCGCTGACAAACCAGAACAGTTATGGATCCATGATAGCATGTTAAAATCATCGGAAACATCCTGGATTAGTTTCGAATCCTCAATTTTTGGGGACCCTGAAGTGAATGGTGACACCTCAGGTGACGTTTAAGTCTAAATTAAGCCTCCATCAATGTGAGGGAGAAAAAATGGGCAATCAATACAATGGCCAAAATTAACGTCAAATCCACTGTACTCAGGGTCACTAAGAGGAACATTGACAATTGTAATGCTTTTCAAGGTCAAGTTCAGCCCTCATCAGTACGGTTGAGCGAGTGAAGAGGCGAAAAATAAAATGTCCAAAATTCCGTAGTTTTCGGGGTCCGTAGCTTGCTTACAGTACCGATCCCATTTACGCCTACTTTTAGTTTTATACCCTTATTAGTCCAAGAGAATTTTTTTGAGCCATATGGTTTTTTTTTTTAGAAAGAAAAATTGAACTCTGTTGAACCAACTGGATTTTTTTTGGAGTGCCGCCACATCGTAATTACTTAAAGGTAGATCTCCAATTATTTTACTACAGAACCCCAACCCACCAAAACTCGACTTTGAATATGATGGTCGGCTGGTAAGGAAATTTAAGCGACTACCTTAGCTGGTAAAGGAGAGGGTTTGACAGTTTTATCCCAGGGAAACCTACTCATTATGACTGACCTTCCTTTTCACTTTAAGAGATTGTGATTTCCACGGACTTGGATTATCGGTCACAATCATCTGTAAATATATTTATAGTACTCCGGAGTGGATTTGACAGAGCCATTTTCCCTTGCTGTATGCATCTTGCTCAAGGATTGGTTCACCCAAGATTCTCGCTCTCAGAGGTTTACGATCACATTCTTACTTTAGTGAATCAGTAAAACATTTCACTGTTTAATTTGTATAATGTTTTATACCCTAAATTACTTATAAATAAAATTACTTCAATTTTAAATTATAGAAATAATTCTTCATTTTTACTGTCTAATAGAACAGTGGGATAAACAAATACCAGAGCAAAGCTGGGTTAGGAACATTTGTTTCGAAGAAATAAACTCACAAACTGAACCTATTTTGAAAATGAATATGCTAGATACTTAGACTGCCCGTTGACAGATATGCACCGTATTTTCTCACCAATTTTCTAAGAGTAGTGATCTTGAAAACAGACGCCATGAAAATAGTATTCAATTTTCCAGATAAACTATCCCGTAAAAGTAGGTAATTGAGCTAGAGTTATATATTTTTAATGCTATTTGTAACACGTTTGTTTTTTGTTGCAGCACTTTATAATGTCCGCGTTAGCTGTTGAATGTGAATTAATTAAAATACTTATTTTTTAGACAGGGGGTTTATGTGCGGTTTGACATATGTGGGTTATTCCCCTGGATAGGCCCAATTACAGTTCTGAAATTTCACAGACATTAAATTACCTTGCTGCATACATAGCGGCGAACATAAGGGGGGACCCCAAGGATCCCCCCCTCGAAATGAGGTAAATGTTTAATAATTTCACCGACTAAGATAAAAAAATTAATAGCTTTTAAATTACTTACCTATTTTTTGCCCATTAATACACGATAATGCTTTATTTAAAGTAAAGGGAAAACCATTTGTCTTTCCACTGTACTTCGTAGCATATTTTTTAGGAAAATCACAGTGGATTAAAGTTTCGTCTTATAAAGAAGTTTTCGACAATATCGAAAATATACTTCACCAACGGCTTCACGGCCGTTAACGTATGTTGGTGAAGTATATTTCCTTCTGCCTTCTTAGCAAAGAGAAGATAAACATGGGAAAGGACAGGTGATGAATGACAAGCAAGGAATCAAGAAACTGCTGTATTTAAATGTAACTTTGCAATTTATACACGAATCAGAAATTATAAGTTACTGATCGTTAGCTACCTCTGGAATAAATGTGTATACGGTTAAATAAATTGATTTAATTACCTTCTTTAATTATAGAGGGAATGAACGACAGTAAAACGATTGAATATATGGAAACTCTAGATCGCACTGAACGGCAGGCATGTTCCTCCTTACTTTAGAAGTAGCGACAATTATGAGGGTATTTTAGTTCTAATTTAATACTTTAAGTCGTCACTAGAGCTCAGATTAGTATCTGGTGAGTGAATGAAGAAGAGTTCTGGTACAGGCTTTTCATAAGCTGCCCATGATTTCACGATATATTTTTAAAACTCTAGATTAAATAAATTTGGAATCTTTTGATCTTTGCTTGGCAGCCCTCAAAATGCTGAAACCAAGATATTATCTATTGTGACTGATTAATTAATTTAATTTTTAAAACGCGGGTTGAGACCGAATAAGGAATGTAAAATTTTATGTTTAAAAATCTTTTTTTTATCGAAAATCGTTTAAATGGCGTCATTTTGTTGTTAACAATTACTCAACTGATTACTTCTTTAAACATAAAAAAAACATTCTCACATATTTTATTCCTTGAAAAACATAAAATCCAGGGGAAAAGGATTTGCCCTTTCTAGAATCACCTATTTTATTCCAAGTGATGCTTGATGTACGATACCATCCCAAAAATTCTTGATTAATCATTAGTATTTTCACATAATGGTATGAATGAAAACACTTATCTCAATTATTTATTGCCTTTTAAGTAAAGGCAGATTGTAATTTCATCATAATAACGTTGCTATAATGTAATAAACTATTTACGTTCCGAGTAAACATAACTTTAATTTGTACGTACACAGGCAAACAGTATGACGACAGTTGCAAAAATGGGTCGTGATTCAGACTCCATGCAAGCAGCATGGGAGGCACCATCAACTGCCATCTTTTAGATATTTTCGCGAGGAAATATACGGAGAGGCGGGAGGAAAATGGACTATGGAGGCTGTGAAAAGAAAACCTTCTTTACTTGTCAGATTACCTTGTGAAGTAGCTGAGTGTAGAAATGCTTCAGCAACAGCCTCCCCGCGTTGGCTACCAATGTTTCAACTATATCTTCTCATTGTAGCAATATTTCTTAGGCCACATCTTCTTAGGGCTTTCGGTCATTCCAAATCCCTCCTCTAAAGAATTCTTGTTTTACTCTTTACAATACTATAAAATAGTGTAACAGTTATAATTAATAATATATTTCAAAACCCCTGTATTTCGAATTATAATATTTAAAAGCTATTAGGAATTAAATTAAACTAAAAATTCACCTGGAGTTTCTATATTGCTTGTAGCTATGCTACATTTTATAAGGATTATAAAGTTATATAGCTGACTAACATATACAATTCAAGTATTTTGGAATATGAAGGTGATGGGGCTCACCCTCCAAAAAGATTGTAGACTGAAGATAGCTTAGGCTAAGTTTCCCGTACAGCCTGTAGCCATTGATTTGGGAAGGTTGGAGGAGTCATGGTGTTAAACACCGGGTCAGGCACTAAGCGAGCAAGTCTCCTCGGAAGGCCATTATAGGTAAGAGCTAAGTGGGCAGTAAACATAGCCACATGTATGTCCTCTCAGTACTAGCAATACATGAGTGCTTATTTTAGAATTTGGTTTTCAGACATCAGAATCATCATCATCCTGAATATTAGCTTCATGCTATCTAAGCAACGTTCTATACAATAATTACTTTAGGCAGGAAACTACACTAGAAGGTAGAAGATTTACAGATGTTAAGGTAAGTGAATTAATTTTCCTCTTCAAACCTCTTCAGGGCATGAACCACAAGTATCCTAGTAAATAAATGCATACAAAGCTTATTATAATAGTACACAAATGGAATAATAAAAATTCGTAATAAAATACTGCTATATTGTGATAAGGTTGTTGATACATCTCTTAGTCCTCAATTAAATCTAATCTAAATGTGACTTCCCATGTAGAGATTTACAAATGAAACACCGTTAGCCAGAGCGTATTTATTAAACAGGCGCATGTTAGATGCCTACTAAGGACGCAGAGTGATCCGAATAATCTTGAGCCAACAGATTGGAAGAGCGATGTGGTCTAAAGTGAGGAGGTTAATTAGATCTGTGTGTGCCCACATCCATGGTCCCCCTGTGACATATGACATGACAGGCTCTGTTAAACAGCTCATCTGCTTCTGATTGACTTTGTCACTCTATATACCCTAATCATTACGTATTAGGTCTTTTATCCACATTACATTTACAAATACAAACATGTTCCAATATAATTTTGTCTTGAAAAGACTAAAATGCAAAAAAAAAGACGTGACAAAAAATGTCCCGTTTCAATAACTATAAACCTTTTTAAGTCAGAGATCAGAAAGATATAATTTGATAGCAAGCAGTGGGAATCCTGATAAACTATCATCACTTCGTTCGAGCGGATTTCTGTATAAGTTGTTATATATGGATCCCTCACATATCCACATCGTAGGCCTATTAAAGTAATGAATGAGCAAACTGACGTTTCACCTATCCCTTCACTTCATCTTCAATTCCACCAAAACCCCTCTGAGGTCAAATACCTTCTGAAAAACTTACCTTAACTCCCCAGGATATGATTTCCTTACCTTTTATTTCTCCTAAAGCCATAATCTTCCAAATCTACATTTCCAATATCACTATCCGAACGACGCACTTTCCTCTTAGTTTCTTCGGAAATATTCCATTATGGTCCTATTCACCAAACCTAGTAAACCACCCGATGACGCCTCATCTCACTGTCCAATTAGTCTTTGTGTTTTTTGTCAAATAATTTACTAAATTTGTGGTCAGTAGAGAAATAATAAATCTGCCTTGTTGGAAGTGTTTCAAAAGACGTTTTGGACAACTATACAGACTACTTAGAAGGGCATCCCATATCTCAATAGAAAATAGATAACTAATATACAAAGTCATATATAGCCAATATGGACATACAGAATAGAGGTAAGGGAGACAGCAAAAAGTCGAACAGCATGCGTATCCAATCCTTTCAATCAAAAGTCCTGAGAGCAATAGTTAATGACCCTTATTGTTAGCAACAAAACCCTTAATAACGATCTTAATATACCCCACATTCTTGAACTCATACCAGTTTATGAAGTTTATGAAATTCCATCGAAACCTACACAACCACCCTAATCCCCTAGTACAGCCATTACACTGCGCCACTCATCCCTATAATCCTCCTCGGACATCAAAGCGGTAGTGTTCTCGTGGCTTGATGTAAATACGTAACAGTGGGAGTTCTGCCAAGGGCCCGTTTCTCCAATCATATCCTGAGTGCCTGTGGCTCTCACACTTATGGTCAGCATCCACTGGCTCTTATCCAGTGACGCGGCTGACGGAGGAGCGTGGGGTACTTCCCAAGAATCCACTTTCTCTTTCGCACGCGAGGGAGGTGACAACAATGTAGATTTGGGAGGTCCCTGGGCTGTAAATATGAAAAGTAAATAAATAAAAAGTAAATACTTTAAGAATAAGCGAGTGAATGAAAATTGTAAATATGGTATGTATGTAAACATTTGTCGCAATTACTTATTGCCCAATATGGCAGATTGTAATTTTATCATAATAAAGAAAATATTTTGAAACAATTTTATATCAGATTTTTAGAAGGTAAATTAACGCTTATGGGCCATTCCACGAGAAAGGTCCTTTTGGTGTTCCGGGCTGATTTCACGCTGACTGTGATCTATAGAGGGCTAAACAGTTTTTTTTATAGTAGCTTCCAACTAGGGCTTCAGTTTCAATAATTAAATTTGAATTTAGTAGTGAAAATTGTAATTTTTAATGTTTCCAAAAATGACGTTTTCAACTTTGACATTATGGTGCTCTATGGCCTCACCTATTATGATTTAGCCCTTTGCGCATGTTTATCAGCTTGATTATAAATTTTCAAAAATTATAATAAAACATTTATTGATTAATTATAAGTAGGAAAATCCTGTTGAAAAGGGCTTCCAGACTATTCGGGTCATTACTTCACCTAGAATATTTTTGAGCACTGGCCGCTAAGCTAGAGCACATGAAAGGGAGGGGAGGAACCTTTAACGTTGTTAAGTCATATTTCAAACAAGTAAACCACTTAGGGGAGAAGGGATATAGTTGGCCTAGAGGCGTTTAAAGTGTTGAACTCCACTGTGGTGCGTGTGCGTGTTTTAATTGATGTCAACAATTCACCAGCCTCTACCAGTAAGTTCTAAGTCTAATTTTTCTAAAATAATCTTATGTAACTTATAATGTTATGGTAGATCAAAATGTAGTATTTGTTCACATATGGCCATAAAATTCTTTCAATATTATCATACGTTCCTTTTTTAGGGAAAAACATATGTTTTCAGATGCATTCTCGGTATAAGGCTAGGATTGGGGATTGGGTTAAGCTTTTATGTATTTGCGTATTTTTTGTTCATTATTGTAAGTTAGGATATTCCTCTTAACTTTAATAAAAATGTTATTGTCATGGTTCACTACCATTTGTTTTTGTTATTTGTCAACCATAAGTATTCAAACTAAAAACGCCCAAAAGGTAAGATAAATGCTTTGATTCTTAATCGAGGATATTTACTGCCTATTTATTTATCTAATTGAAACGAATTACCTTTGGTGAACGAAGGTGGACTAAATTATCAACTACCGACATATTTTCTTTTGATTTAACTTCTAATCTATTACCAAATTCTATTAAGGGCAGGATGCATCATACTGCTGGTGGGTAAATAAGGGTCAGCCGGCAATATGGTGCCCTTGGGAGCGTAGGTACCTTTACGACAGTAATGCCTAGGCCCAGCAGTACCTTTCTGGACTAAATTTATAATAGAGCAGGAATATACCACCGGGAACTGGTTAAGGCTAATGAAGCACACGTTCTCGGAAAAATAGTTAATTTGTTTTAACAAATATCAGTTTTCCAAAAATGCTTGTTGGAATTACGTTAACCGTAGGTTTTTTTTATTTTTCTCAAAGTGCATATTTGAGATTATATTGTATTTTCTCTTAAGCAATAAAAAGCTAATGGATTATACGAAGAGGGTAGATGAACTAAAATCTACCTTAGACTTTGCTGATGTACCTTGATTTATTATAGTGAGGAAGTAAGGCCTATATTTTATTATATCTGTGACATACATGACTCCCTTCAGGTAACGTTCTTGTAATGCAAAGTCAGTATAAACGAAGTAGGTGTTTCTTAAATTGTATTAACCTCAGAGGAACACCTGGTCCATCGCCAAAAGGAGTGCACTCACTTCCTCGTTCAGACAAAAACGTTCCCCCTTCAGCAGAGGTTCAATGCGATTGGAAATAAAGGCTGTTACAACGACTATTATATAAACAAAGTGGGAGTGGAAAGCACCTGTTAGCAGTTCACATTTAGTGTTGGGACGAACAACTCTGCATATAAGCAAGTGTACCGCATTCATTATCAAAGAATATATCTTAGAAATCTTTCATATGTGGTCCATGGAAATGGAAATAATGTGTTAACACCAGGTGGAAAATCGCAATGGTTTTTTAAAGGAAAATCATCTTCCTCTGACATTTATGGGTCTTATAAAGAGGTTTCAAATGAAAATTATTGCGAACAATCCCTAGTCTAAATAAAACGTTTTGTTAATGTTATTTGACCTTGTCTGGTCTAATGGTTAATGATTCAAATTCATAATGTCGACCCCAACAAAGCTTCATTAGTGGAAAGCCCATATTAGTTCTGATTCTTGACTTATTTTTTAATCGGTTTCGGAGACCGAAACTGGTGATCATAAAACTTCGTTCAAATGCTTCACTTAAGCAATTGTAGGATTAATCATTCATTAGTAACGTAATCTTGACATATTACTGTGATACGGACTGCTTTATTGCGTCCAAAAAACTGTTGTCTTGTTCAGATATAACCTTATCAAACTTTACCTAGCAACTTGGCAAGTTTTAAAATATTTATGGGTCACCAAAAATTAAGTAAATTGATAGATGAATCAATTTCCACAGGTGCATTCTTTCTTTAATGGCCATTTTATACGTTTTGAAGTTCTTTCAATGTGAATATTCATGAGAGGTCATGAATGATTCTACTGATGACCATTCAGTTTCATATCAATCATTTTGTTTGAATAATATATTGTTGTGATATTAGATATTTTGGAGTTTTTATATAATATTTAATCCAACTTATCAAGAAGGCAAAATAAAAACAAGTGAGAGTGTATGAAAAACAAAACAAAAGAGAGTATACTGGTTGTTGTGATGATGAAAACAGACACATAATTACTCACTAGTTTTGGGACCAGCCCGTGATAGTATAGTTATTGTTGTGAAAATGAACACACACAGAATTACTCTCTAGTTTTAGCCAGTTATAATTAGTTGTTGTTGTGGTTCTGAGAGAACACACACAGTTACACTCTAGTTTTGGAATCAGCCGGTAATACATATTATTAGCTTGAGATTGTGAGTAAGAAAAACTTAAAAACTTTGTTGGTTAGTGGTTATTGACTTAAAGCAGAACGGAAGAGAAATAGCACGAAGAGAAGAAGTATTAATTTTGATTAAATTTATAGACAAGTATTTATAAAATTAATATAATTTTATTTTTTTATTTGTAAAATTAAATTCATCTTTTTGCCAGATTTATTTTTGTTAATAGAACCTAATATTAAATAGTAAATAAAATAAATTTAAAGTTAACAATAAAACTAATATATTTGAAGAACGTAATAATATTTTGGTTAGAAAGGATGACCGGTAAGTACGTAATAAGTTACATAATAGGTAATATTTTTGGTTCCAAAAATTAATTAATTAAAGTTATAATAATCGTTATGAGGAAGAAGGTATTTTGAATGCAGGCGTCGAAATTTTCCCATTATGATATTTATATACATTACAATCTACGGGAATCCTAACTTCTAACAAATTTCTATATTTTTTTCAGATCAAGTGGTAAGCATATGGCCTCGGTCGGTGCTGCCTGCTCCTTACATCCAGATGAAGCGATACCGTTCCACTATAAATTAAACAGGTAACGATGCCTCAGGCAGACCATATGGGTGCCGATGGAACTGCCAACTTTTTTACAGAAAAGGATATTTAAAAATGGATAATTAAATAAATAAAAATAAGTGCTATAAATAATAATCGAAAGTTATACCTAAATGGAAAGTGAAATAGTTTAATTACAAATTAATAATAAATAGCAGTGGGAGGGAGGCTCCCGATTCGATAGTTGCACGTTTCAGCCCTGAATGTGAGCAGACAAAGGTGTGAACAACGCTGTTGTCATCCGAGTAAAATCATTCAACGCTTACTTAGGATGGACCTAGACATGTCAAGACGGTGAGAAATAAAAATGCTGCTTTAAGAAAATGTTATTTATTGCCATATCTAGTTCTGCTCCATTGTTAGTAATTGTATTTCTTGCAAGAAAATTGTTCATATTCAAACTAAACTAACCCAACTGTACTGGCTAATGGAGTTTTCGCACCTTTTTGCCCACAAGGAAAGCAGAACGTTCTAGAAAAGTGAGAGAAGGGAACACTAAAGATAATTAGTACTACTTTCCTGGAACATTACAGTCTCTTAAATTTCAACTGTCAATATTTTGTATTTGTCATATGCTGAAGGTGATGAGCCATGGGCTGTTTGTTCTGGGTAAAATTTTAGAATAGGCATGAATCACTGTTATCTTTTAGTAGATAATAATCTTAATAGATAACCTATTACAATCCGACTTAATTACTATTTGTGATAATTAATGCCATAACAGATTACCCAGGAGAAAATCCCTTAGAGCTCTCGCAAAAGAGCTCAACCAAACATGATCACCTCCCAGAAAAGACAAATAGTCGAAAGGAAGTTGAAAGCTGGAGAAAGTATCAGTAATGGGGGTGAATTGACCAGGGAAAGGCGAACTTTTTGGCAGTAAAAACAAACCAGATTGAGTAATTACCACTAAAACTCTTTGTAAAGATGAAATTTTTCTTTAGCAAAATTACGCCTTACCTGCGACAAAATAATTTATGAGACCAACTAAATATATTCAATCTGAATTTTTTGCTTACCGCTCGAATTAATTAGTTGTATCGTGTAGATGTAATTAGTTGTTTTACATCTTATTTATAAATTTATTGTTTCTTTTTTTCATTTTAAATGTGTTCTTTTTTCGTAATTTATTTGCGAAGTTTGTGTTTTTAATAGAGTTTTCTTTTCCAATTTAATGACTTAAATAGCATATATTTTATGGTTACTACCAAAAAAGTAACTCATTATATTAAATAACTATTGTATTTTATTAATAAATAATGTTTAAGACTGATAAAATAATATTGGTGTTAGAGTTATTTTGGTGAGATAATGTCAGACGTTAACGTAGGTGTAAGTACCATATGAGTATTTGGCAATATAATTTTACAAAAACATATTTTTTTACTACAAATAAATTAAATAGTGCTCATTTAGCATAATTATTAGTGTAATTAATTTTAAAAACATTTATTCGTGAATTTACGGCAGTTTTGTAAGTGTGTATTTGAGAGATACAAGCGGGCAGTACTGTTGGGGTAAGGGATACTCTCATCTAAAGGATAAATTAGGAATTCAAACCTTGGACCTTCCGATTATTGGCTGTGTCTGATTTTTCCGCGTTAACTGACAATTAGTATTGTATTTCCTGTCTTACTAGAAGGGATAATTATCCACAGGGTAGATGTTACCAATGGACGATGCTGAAGCTATAGGATTGAACAGCAGTAAACATGGTTGGAATATAACCCCTTACATAACAATATTATATAACCCTATTGCGTCAGCAATAATTGCTGTTTTGACAAACCCTCTAAAACAATTATTGTTACAGACGGTTTGTCAAAACAGCTGAACCTATGTTCAGGCTTGTTTTGACTGTGCAGTAGGACGTGATTTCGTTTACATTACCCTTATTTGGCCCTTTATTGGTTTTTCGTTGTCATATGGGACGCCCTTTGAGAATGGGGCTGTTTACATGTTGTTTGTACATAAATAGTGACGCACATGCTAATCACTGATTTCATTTCACAAAGATAAATTCACAAAACAATTCGATTTTGAATGAGTCGGATATGGAGTTGGGAACATTAGGAATGGGCTATAAGTCATGGAATGTTACTTCATACGTTTCCAGTACTTCGTGTAATGGCTAAGTGAACATTAATCATTAACGTTAATATATATTTGGGGATACACAAGGCAAAATTATAAACAATAAAAATTTAACACCATGACTAGCTCGTGGTTCACCACCAATTAAGGATGTAAAAGGATCTTCCCTGGGCCTGAATTAAATCCATTATGACATGATTGAAACATCTTTCATTAAAGTCTCTTCACTAGGTCTTGGGCTATTAAAACTGCTTATGGTTTCATGGCATTACCCTCAAAACTTTGTCAGCAGTCACATGTTGCCCCCATCCCGAAAGTAAGTATTATTCAACATATTCAATTACATCAAAGAATTTCTAGCATGCTGTAGCATTCGATATCCGAATTGGAATTATAAATGAAAACAAAACAGCAAACAAGTGGTTTACCTCAAGGCTGAGTTCTAAGCTCGACTTTGTTCGCACTTGCTATTTTAATGATTTAGGCATCAATTTACGTAGAAGTGTTGAACTGATGTTGTTTATTGACGATTGGCATGTGTCCATCCATCTAGTACTCGTATATACATCCAAATACTATAAAAGCCAAACTTTAGGAAGGTTTGAACCGCATCGATAATTGGTCATACACTTCTGAATTAAGGTCCTCTGTTGAAAAAAACAAAGCGCATACACTTTAGAAGAACTAACGCTTGGAAATTAAATTCTATTAAATTAAATTCATGTAGAAAACGGAAAATTTCTAGGCCTTATTTTTGATCGGCGTCTGACATGGTAAAGTCACATTAGCGCTATCAAGAGATAATTTTGTTGAAAATGAGTATCCCCAGAATTCTTGGTGGGACAACATGGACAGCTGACAGAACGACAAAACTGAAATTATAGAAAGCTTTAAATTGGATTACGGTCTACCAAAACATCACGCACGTTAGGTGCAGTTCATCACACCGGTATGCGGATTTTGACTGGTGCATTCCGAAGGGGCCCTACGTTGAGCCTATGCTGAATCAGACCTTACCTCGCCACTATTCATAAGACAGAATACAGCCGTCTACTATTTAGCTAAATCATAACTATATATCAAACCAAACCACCCTTCCTATAAATATCATTTCAACAAACAGCTTATAATTTCAACCAAATCCAATAAAACCCATAACTCACACTACCACTACCTGAAAGAGTCTCATTTGCGGTTAATGAGCTGAAACAAGCCCACATAAATACACCAGAAGGGCATATTCCCCCCAGGACATACCAACCTCCAAACCTACACCCAAAAGTATTAAAATAGTTCAACCCCATCATATAGTTCAGGCATCAACGGAATAAGCCTTCGTTACTGCGAACTCAACTCAAAAACTAAACTCCACCACCTCTGCACTGTTTATTCGAGCTAGACTGAATGCCATTGGGCCAGCCCTCCATTACTGTAGGAGATCGTCAATGGATAACAAAGGAATTGTGTCAGGTTCCTTTAGTGCACTAGGACTCCCTTAGGGACTGGACTGTGTGTATTTTAACTATCACTTCTTCGTTCAACAAATTCAAGGGTACTTAACGTTGCCAGAAATAAATAAGTGAGTCTAATAGGGGCACTCGGACATATAGGAATCATAGAAAAGGATGTAGCCGATAGAGTGGCTAGAGAAGCATTATCTCTCCCAGGACGAAGTATGGCCGTCCGTCCTTCGTCAGAACTTGCATGCCCACTCCGAGAAGAAATAGCTAAATGATGGTTGCCGATATGTGATGGGAGCTCACCCAGGAAGCTCTCCTACATGAAACAGAGGTCTGGCCTGGGCTCGGCTTTCGTCGTACTATTTCGGACATAGGTGGGCTCCATAAAATGAGTTTAAATGTATAAACAACGACATTCATGACCTGAGGGTTTTACGCTGAAACAAAACCCTTAGAATCAAACTAACCCCCTAATAATTGTTAGCTGCTTGTCTTGGGTTCATATTTTAATCAAAACGTCCAAGTAAATTCTTCCTAAAATATACTATATCACGTAGTAGTGGCATGTCATAGGACAATGCAGGAGTGCCATACGGATGCGCTCTAAGCCCGCTCATTTTTACCACTCAGGACATACTAGAGCTTTAATGCACTTCACATACCCTCCAATACCAATCAAAAGTTCAATAAACGACTAACCCTGCAGACAGATGCCGTTTGAATTTCTGTATTCCCATATTGGATGACGATCGACCCTGTCAATAGATGATAGACAAAAGGACGCATATTTATAAAATCCATTCGTACCTGGGGTTCGACATAAAAATCAAACACTCAAACTATGCAAGCTAGTCAACTAGGTCCAATTAGGACTTACAAATACCACGCATTAACAAATCAAGGACAGATCCTCTAAAATTTCATATAAACCTACCTACAAGCGATGACCCAAACTGATGAAACTGACAGCGAGATCTACTGAAGACAATGAAATTACAGACGATGCAAGTACAATTTTGAAGTGTAGATCATTATCAGTCATGCTAATATCAGAGACTTCTGATCTGTATTAGCAAATATTTATTTGTAACAATACAAAATGATTAAGTAGTTAAATCTCTTAAATTTCAACTTTCAATATTTTGTATTTTTCAAATCTTGAAGATGGCTGTCGAAAACGTGTCTTTCGATAAGTTGTGCGAGTTAATAAGTATTTGTAATAATCAACTAAAATTTTCAAACGAGATTAATATCACTAGTGATGCGATGAATCAATTGGTAGAAACATACTTCTGAACAAAGTGGGGACTGTATTTCATAATTTATAAACCGATAGAAGTTCCTTCGAATTTCTTACCAATGAGACAACCAGAGAAACATAGGAAAACAGTGCATTCTTCCAAATACTATAATGCGAGAATTTCACAGACTCTACCTCATCATCGTTGACAAGGTATTCTGTGAAGTAAAAGTAAGCTATATAATAATGTTGCAATCGATAGTTATAATAAGTAAGCAATTAACATAATTGCGCTCTGACCCCGGTGACCCGACTAGACGTCAATATTTTTGCGCTTAAGCAGAGACAAACATTCAAAATTGGCAACAACCACATAAATATTCATCGCCAGATGGTAAAATCGAAATCTAGCTATCCTTTCCAAAAAAAAAAAACTTTTCTAATAAGAAAGCCAGAAAAACAATTAGGTTAAAACGCGTGTATGTTATCATTAAAATCTGTTTAAAAAAAAGAAATAAAAAAAATTATCGATTTATATTCATAATATCCAGTCCTGATTTTGATCGTTTTTCAAATGGTGGAATATCGCTCTTGTTGCAATAGCTCTAGGTACACCACTTTTCTCCATAATTAATCATTCAATATAATGGTGATCATAAAATAAAATATACTGAGTAGTTATGTACAATTGAAGTAATGTGGCTTTTATGATTCATTCATAAATAATCAAACAACGCCTAACAACCTTTCTTGATCTACTGAAAAATAAATCGAAACCTATAAGGTCGTCAGAGGTGCAGGAATGTTTTTTTAGTGCTCAAAAAAGAACAAGACGCATTTTTTTAAGTGACTAAAAATACCAAAATAGCCATCAATATGGACGTTAAATTTAGCCTCGACTTCCTTTGATTTATTTTCGATCCGTTGGCCAGATGTCTGTAATTGTTTTCGTCGCCATTAGCTCCAGTTGTAAATCTCCACTTCCTGGTGTAAGGTATCAAGAGAGCGGCTACGAATTACGTAGGCCGTGGCCGGTAATTTGTCCCGACGGAAATAAGTCCAACGATCACTCACTCTGTCATAATAGTTTATCTTTTGATGGGGGCCTCAAGCACGTCCTTGTAGAGCTGGGCAGACTCTTATAAATTGGGATCGGACATTGACCAGTATAATACAATAGTTAGTATTTACAATCAGCCTTTGGAAAATGTTCTACCACCTTCTTTTTACACACGCAAATCACCTTTGATTGATCTTCTTCCTTTGAACCGTTTTTCTAAATATTCTAACACTGGAAACACTTCTAATTCAAAAGTTCAAAAATCTTTATTGTAATTAAATTACAATATGTCTTATTGAGCAATAAGTAACTGCTATAAATGTCCTCATTTATATCGTATTTACAATTCTCCATTCATTCGCTCATTCATAAAGCATTTACAAACAGCCCAGCGACCTCCTTAATCCACATAGTTGTCCCCTTCCTCGAATGTGAAAGAGGAAGCAGAGTCGTGTGAAGTCCTCCACACTACTCCATCAGCGACGTCACCCGATACAAGCCAGTAGAGGCTGACCAACAGCGCGAGGACCACAGACGCTCAGGGTATGATTGGAGAAACGGGCCCTTGGCAGAACTCCCACTGTCACGTATTTACAGCAAGCCACGAGAAAACTACCACTTTGATGCCCGAGGAAGATTATAGGGATGAGTGGTGCAGTACAATGACTGTGCTACGGGACTAGGGTGGTTGGATAGGCTACTATGGAATTTCATAAACTTGGAAGGGATGAGTTCAAGAATTTAGGGTATATTAAGATCGTTATTAAGGGTTTTGTTGCTAACAATAAGGGTCATTAACTATTGCTCTCAGGACTTTTGATTGAAAGGATTGGATACGCATGATGTTCGACTTTTTGCTGTCTCCCTTACCTCTTTCTGTATGTCCAGATTGGCTTAAATATAACTTTGTATATTAGTAATCTATTTTCTATTGAGAAATGGGATGTCCTTCTTAGTAGTCTGTATAGTTGCCCAAAACGTCTTGTGAAACACTTCTAACAAGGCAGATTTATTATTTCTCTACTGACCACAAATTTAGTAAATTCTTTGACAAAAAACACAAATCTTTGAGATGTATCTTAAATCCCTGTATTACTATCTCCAGCGTAGACCTAAAGGTCAGCTATGCCTAGCATCTTGGTAAATTCACTCTCTCAGTATGGGAGGCTACCTCTTAAGGGATAATATTAAAATATAATAACAACTTATCTAATTAAAAATAAGAGAACATTCTTTTCATCAATTTATAATATTACATTCATTAGTTGTGTATGTGCTAGTTGAGAAGTAATTTTGTAATATGAAATTAAACGATGCAGCAATAAAAGAGTAATGCAATGTAAAATTAATTCACTTACCATAATACCTGATGATATAGTGGAACCTCCTACCTGTGGTAATCATTCGATATAAGAAAGCAATGAGGTAAGTATTTAAGGAGCCCTTTTAATGTCTTAAATCCACTCTACTAAAGTCTAACCTCTGGGAAGAGCACACAAAATGTTGTTTTAGCTTTGGCCTGTCTAGCAAAGTGATGTTTTATAGAACATAACCTCACCAACATAAAATAGTGTCGTAAAAAGGTCTAAGGGGTATCCCTTGATATATGCAAACGTCATTAACACAGTATACAGAGGGATTTTAACCGAAAACTCCCCCCCCCCTTCAAATCAATCTACTTCTAATAAATACATTTAGTTTGATCCTGATAATATCATTAAATATTAAATGAATGTCAGTTACCTTCTCCCCCATCATCAATCCCCCAACTGGTAATTCCATTACCCCAACCATGTGACAAGTGATCGTTCAAGTTCAGGGAAGTCACTGGTTTTCTAGATAGATAAACAACATTAGTTGTTCCATACTATACCAAGTTTCCTAGACAGTCGGTTGCCATCGACGCGGGATGGGTGGTGAAGTTCATATTATTATAATACATGTTAACATAAATAATAATAATCATCATACTATAAAAATATAAAGGGAATACAAATATTTATTGACGATGAGATAAGAGTTCCAATTAGCCCATAAACAGGACCGGCATGTGGTAGGTGGAATCGGCCAAAGATAGCAGGAGAGACTTCCAATCGTATACATACACACAGGACCGATAAAAGAGGAATTGGCGTAACTTAAATCCCAAGTATTTAGCTAGTAACTAAGCCGGGATGGGGCTAAGTGAGGCAGACGCCAACTCTAATCCCTAGAGTAACCGGATTACAAGCTCCACACCTTAATGCCCCTCAGAGCGAGGTTATTAAATTCTCCTAGCGGGGTAAACCCCACACCGATTCAATTTGTGTAATTGTTATGTATTGGCCATGACAATCCTGGGACTTAAAGTTCACTAATCCACTCCCTAATGTGCCTCTGATTCAGCCAGGCCATTTATATCTGACCTACGACCCCACCGCAAACATACCGCATCCATTCTGTGTCCTGGTCGGGATATTAGCCATCATTGCGGGCCTGGATCCATTGACATAAATTCCTAACAAAACAGAATTATCACTTGTATTTCATTAGTACGTAGGAACAATTCTCTCTTATATTATATCACCTAATATATTCCATATATGTAGAGAAAAAACATAAATGGTCGGAGGAAAACCGAAAATTATCCGTTTAAAAGTCGGCATAACACCATTACAGTACAAAGGAAATGAATTTTTTTGTTATTTTTATTTATTAATTTACAAGTGTGACTAGCGTCGAAACGAGTGAATTAACTGTAAATATGACAAAATGGGATGTCTGGTGTAAGGGAAGAGGACATCCTGTGACTCCTCTATATTGTTGAAGCTACATTTAAAGATATCTTATTGCTATTAATTTATTTCATCTCTATCCCAACGTCTTCTAAGTCGTCATTGAATGTCACTTCTTTGTACCAGTGGGTTTGGGTGTTTTTGTGCAGTTTGAAGTGAATTTTTCTGCATAATATTCTAACGGAATCGTGAACGTGACACTATTTTTAATTCAATGTTAAAGGTATAATTTCGCACGTAAAAAGGTGCGCATCTGATACGTCTTAGACCTATTAATTGAATTCATAAATTTGGGCTCGATTTGTCCGATTTGCTACGGTAAAAGTTTTTTAATACCACCTCGCCGATCTGAAAAAGTCAGATTAACCACAGATGACACAAATACGTGTTTTAAATATGTTTATTAATTGAAAGACTTTATTTATTACCTGCTTCCTGTATGACAGGATTTCATACAATTGAGTTAAACGATTTGTATGATTTAGGCTGGGTTTATTGACATAAACTTTCCCGGAAGCAAGTTATTTTCTATCGATGAACACTTCTGCTCCAACAATGTCAGATAGAAAGCGTTTTATCTGAGGTCGAAAATTGTCGAATTTCATTGTGATTTTTTTACCACCTAGTTCGCAAACTCAAATATTTGCATCTGAAATGATAAGAGAGGGTTTCAATTGAATTAACATTTTCTCATACATAATTAAAATTCAGTTATGCATGTACTAAGTACTCCACCTCTTCATTTATCATGACTTCCATCTACACCTGCTCTTTGTTTAAATTAATATTGGCATTAATTAATTATAATAATAAACTTAGTATTTGTATTAATTAATTAATTGTTATTCGTTAATTAATTGTTATTCATTCATTAATTGTAATTTAATAAACAGTAGGGTTTGAATTTTTAACAAGGCAAGATGGCCGACGGATGGAATTACTTGGCTCTCCTTTCAGTTCTTCCCTAGCTCTATGATTTATGAATTGCCGCTAGCACTAAGTGGACGTTGGAAGAACTCACGCTCGGGCATTTAGACTGTCATATTTTGTCCATGTTCAGAATATTAAACTCCAAAATAGGCGATAAGCTGATCAACTGTCTCTATTTCTTGATCTATAGTCACTTTTTTTATGGTCAAATCAAATTCATCTCCCTCAATGTCCAAAATATCGCTTCACGAATGAATGTCAACTAGTCCGTCATCAGTGAGCTGTTTGTACCAGAGTTGGACAAAAAGCAGTAGTTATACTTGTACGGCTACAATTATTGATATTTTTTTTACTGTTGGAATGGATTTAGACTCCAACAGGGCAGTTGGAGTTGGTAGAAAGGGAGTATCTGGGCATATACTGAAATGAACAAAAACATCGTAGAAAAAAATAAAATTTAATTTTGATAGTATAATAGTACAATGTCCACTCTTTTCTTTGTCTTTTTTTTATTTACTAAATTAAAAAAATGTAATATTTCAAATGAGTATTATGAATGAATTAACAAACACAAACGTTAAGTTTTCAAAAACATGGAGTGTAGAATTTTACGCTGTATAGTAACTAGAATTACAACTACTAGTTACTATTCTCCATCACAAATACCTTTTTTCTTACTACGTTAGTTGTAGTTTTGAAATCCAACTACAGAACTGGTAGATGGTAAGTAGTAGTTTCGCGCTTCTAACTACCAACTACTAAAAGTAATTGCAGTTCCAACTAATGAAAAATATTTGCCAGTTGTAAATAAGTGATTTTCATTTTTTTCAGTGACACTGTGTTTATGTAACTTAAAATTACTAAGCTTTTTCTCAAGAGGCCGTCTACGTAATTAACTACATTAGTAGTTAACCAACTATGGTTTGTAACCTTAATCATTCCTTTCACTATCCATCTACTGAACCATATCGTCTTTGTATACTTTATTGAAATCAGAAATTAATTCAACTATCTCAAGACATGTTTTAATGTTGTGGATTTTCTTCTCAAACTCCCACGACTTCTAAAAATATTTTTCCATGCAAGTTGCAGTGTTTTTAAAGGCAATCTTTCCCAAACAACGGAAATCGCATCTTGTAGCATTTTTTATAATCGTACAGTTTGCTTCAAGAATAAAACGAAGAAAAGTCTTTCTGCGACTTCTTTTAAAACTAGCGGTCACCCTTTGATCAATGGGCTGAATTAACGAAGTTTGTATTTATTTGTATTGTATTGACGAAAATTTGTATCTGAACGGTTTTTAAAATGGATTCAGATGGGTGAGATTATCCAGTAAAACAACAGCCTCACTAGTAAAACCGTTCTGCACTGATGTTCACGGACATATGGACAAATTTCTGTCACAAAAAAAAAACAGTTTGATTAATCCAAAAAAAAAACAGATAATCGAGGCATGATGTTTGATGCCCGTTGAAGCCTTGTTAATTGCTATCACGACAATGAAAGACACTTTCTAACACAAAAAACAACTAGCATTGTCATCTACAATACTTCATTTACCAAAATAAGATGACAACAGTACCTACGTATCTAACAGCACAGATCTAGGCTACACCTTAGAAGTGAAGACATTCTTAGTGGTTAGAAATGGATACTAACACTAAGAAATGGTAGATACCAATCAAAAGGATTTAGAACATTGTATTAAGGGAACTGTTGATGAACTCTCATATAAGGATCCAATTATGATGATAAGAAAGGCAGTGGCAAAAGAACAAACATGCTCATGGGCTTTGTGATCATCCCAACTGATTGCTCGAGTAACTGGAGCCAGAAAGTCAAAAACAGTGATCCTCATTTACAGCTAAGGAATCAAAAATAACTTGGATCACATGGGAATGTTCAGTACCATCCCCCCCGCCCCTATGTATCCAATACCTTTCAGATTGCTGTTGATACAGTTGGTTGACTGTGGGGCATAATATATCTAACTAAAGTTTAAGGATTTTAGATAAAATAAGGAATCAACGGGAGGCCACTGAAGGTAACTAGACTTAAGGCTCTTTTTATGAACCATTTTCTCCAGTTTTGTGGAATCACTTTTCTTTATTTTTTTTTTTGCCTCTTCAGCCACATACTAAGGCTTAACTAACAAATTTGTGCAGTCACTAAGGTCTGCGTTTCTTAGGGTTGCTGCAGAGCCAAACATACATTTCATGAATCACTGGACAAATTTGCATAAGCCACAACAATTCATGTAGTTTTTGAAGAAGACAACCTTCATTGATCAAAAAAGAAAGGCTATTCTTTACGATGCACTGGGACAGCTCAAACCATGAGATAAGAACCAGAGCATTGGAAAAGGCACCTCCTCTAAAGTTCTTCCTGAGCAAGATAACTGCAGGGTAAAGATTTACCAGTTTCAAATAGCAGCAGACATCCCTGTGTCGACATTGAGAAGTCCTGCAGCCTAAAAAACCATTGTCTATGCTATGCATACAGGATCTTAGAATAGAGCTAATGAGGATGCGTTGAAGAACAGCATTTATCAAGGGAGTTAATGATAATGGTAACTATAGTGCATTCCTTGAATACAAGACCATAACATTAAGAGACTTAACTCATTTGGAGAACCCCAGGATTGGAGAGAAAGAAGGCGTGAGTCAAGAAAAAGGCATATAATTTGTAGGGTGTCATCATTGAAGAAATAACAATCTTGAGACATATTACAGCCATTAAGGACGATATGGTTGTTGTAAAAGTTTCTGTATAATGCTCTAAGTATGTGAAAAAGGAATTTTGAGATCATTGTAGATATAATAGGCTCAGAAATAAAAATGAAAAACAAAATAATTAGACCTATTTGGTATATTTATTTATTATAAAATTCAGGAATGAAATGAAAAAAAAAATTAATTGTTTGATACAAAAATATTTCTATTATTCTAGCACATATTTGAATTAAAGCAACTTAGAACCTTTTAATATCAAAATTCACAAAGCTTTCTGAATTCGTATAAAGACAGTAAAAAAACTGGCTTATCATCTAAAGCTATGCTTACAATTTGTTTAGATATCATGCATTATTTTGAGCACTCTTATAATAATTAGGTTCTTAACACGCATCTGAACTTTAAATTATATACACATACAGATCAATACCAGTTTACGATAAAGATATATCAGCACTTTTTGTGGTTTTTCCCTTATTTTTTCTTGAACAATAAAAGCAAATATGGCACAACACATTTTAATAAGCAAAACATTGAATATATTTTTAGTTTTGATCAAGCATTTAATTCAAAAGGAACTAATCTTACATAGAAAACTATATTCTCAGCAAATATTACACTATTAGTCTCAAAATTCAAGTGGTGTTTTATTCTAGCTTTTCAATAGGCATTATATAAAGAGTATAAACCTATTATACCTAACATATCTATTTCAGATAGGGATGCATATATATTACCCCAACTGCAATGCCAATATTGGACCACAATGATGAATGTTGACAAAATTATCAATCGCTGTCATGAATGTGTGTTTACATATAATTTCCATGAATTTTGGTTCAAACAAATTATAATTTAATAACAAAAAAAATAATAAATGGAATGTCATTTCCATTGCAAAAAAGGAATAAAATTCTTAAAATTAATAAATTGGAATTTTCACAATTTCTAATACTATAATTATCTTAATAAATATCATAAATTAAAACATGAAATTACATATTTAAATAAATATATTACAATTTGTTTAAAATATAAGAAAATGAGTAACATTAAATAAATAAAAATATGGAATAAGCTTTAAATGACAGTTGCTTATGATAAAGTCTACAATAGACAAGAATTTGAGTGGCTTTTTAATAAAATATTAAAACAAGAACTAATATAAAATATACATATGTAAATATATCACGAATGAGATTGTGCGCATTATTCATGCTATACGAATTTACCATATTTTGAGTACCAACTATGAATCACCTTCATCAAAATCTATTTGTGCTAAGACTCACCACACCAATTCAACATCATCACTCCTAATGGTTCAAAGTCAATAAATACATTATCTGAGTTACTTGGCAAACTGATTTTTACTACAGAGAAAAATTACTTAAACTATATTTTCAAACTAAATAGAATAATTATTGACAAGTGGGTAATGGAGAAGTCTCCATAACAATGACTAGAAATATTAATAAATTTGCCTAAATTTTTTTTAACAGAACTATTTTATATTTAAAAAAAAATTAATATCTGAAAATTATTGCTATTATAATTATACATAGTTACACACCTCAATCAAACATACATAAATACAAATGCTACAATCATATAAACATTAATGATTTTTGTAAATTACATCTTTAAAATTGTATACTTTGAAAATTATTTACAAGTACTAATTATGACAATTAGCTTTAAAATGAAAATAGACATTCATACATATTAGTTCAGGTTATTATAATGTTACAAACTGTGCTTTTCAAAATAATTCATTCATTTATAAGTCATAGTCAAAATAATTTTCAAAGCATGAACTCAACACAAGTTTGCAGACAAAAAAAAACAACAAAAAATGAAAATAAAGTATATCATCAAAATTCTGACAATATAAATGGAAGCGCGCCAATAAAACATGAACTTCTGAAATCTTAGTTTTATGGCGTGTTAAACATTTACAGTAAAGCCGAGTTATTATCAGTCAAATGGCTATTTTGTAACCAATGGCAAGCTTTCATTGTTATTTTCAAATACTATGAATAATGAGTTACAGTTTTGAACTGAACACACATTTCCCCCCCATTAATATGTATACTGACATGCTTGGGAAAACAACTAATTATTAAAAATAAATAATACTATATTCAGAAATGATAATAAATATTTAAATTTTATGGAATTTTCTTTTTAAATAAATAAGATAAAACAATAGCTATTTAAAATCAATCAATCAGTTCAAATAAACATAAATATAACAAACAACAACTGAGACTATAATGATAATCACTCATTTAAAAAACACTAATCCTTTTTCACTGGTCTGTAGTACACCTCTACAACAAGTCTTAAAATATAAAACAGTTACAAATTGTTGTTTGGCAAAATAAAACCTAATAATAAAAGATAATTATATAATTGGCAGCTTTAAGAGAAAGGATTTTTGCTTTAAAAGCATAACAGCCTCTATTTTCCAATGCATGCCTGGGCAAGACTTAAAAAACATAATGGTATTGCTTGAATTAAAGTAAAATGTTGTGTTCATATATGCATTCCACAGACTATAATCTCATAAGACCTGGGAATTGGACAATTCCAAATCGTTTTTTCTTCCAACAACTAAATAGACGTCCATGTTGTCTTTTCCTTTCACAAACACAGTACCTCTCCTTTCAAAGGTGTATCTATCTGACAAGGCGCTGACACATGTCGATGTAACTTGGATTCGATTAGGAACACCTGTTGAGTCCATTCGACTAGCAATATTCACTGCATCACCCCATATATCGTAATGGAGCTTTGTAGTTCCGATAACTCCTGCTGTTACATCCCCAAAATTATAACCGACCCTGCAACATAAACAAAGAAAGTCACTGTCACAACACAGGCAGGTCAATGGTCGGGTACTTTACTAACTCATTGAATGACATATTGGTACATTTAATATATGACGTATAAAAGTAGATAGTTTCCATAAAGGCTCATGTATAATATCAGCCACAAATTTGACGCAGATATAGATAGCATCATGAACAAAACATAAGGATGGTCAAACCTCCAGTCTTTCCAGATTTTTACCCCAGTACTACCTCAATTTCTATTTATTGTCAGATTTCAAAAAAAGAAAAGAAAAGGATTAATACTGTTGCAGTGCTTAACAAAAATTACTGTAATAATGAGTAGTGACTTCCAGATTTTTCCTTCCCCTCTCTTTTTTTTGGGTTAAAACTGAACTGATGGATGAATCGGAACTCCATTAATACTAGAATTCCATAGGAACTCCATCGGAATTAATACTAGAAGGACAGGATAATTTACCTTATTAGAAGGACCAGGTCATTTGATCCACCGTCTATTTTTTACATTCTTTATTCTCAATACCATTTTTCTTATTATTTCTACCCATTCGAAAGTATTATATATGAGAAGTTTTGATAGTTAAGGTTGAAATATTTTTTTTTTAAATATATAGAATTAACAAAATTAATATTTATTTAAATTTTTTATTACTTATAGACACATAACAAAAGGAATTATAAATTTTTAGACAGTGAAACATTAAATTTAAAACCAAAGTGAGAACTTCTTCCAGATTTTCATAATTTTTTTTTACTCATATTGATGTTTACAGTAATAAAACTAAAGACAAACTAAAAGGGAAAAAAGAAGGGACTGGAATTTCACCATATTCAATCCAGTAGTAAATTTCCAGATAAAGATCTGGTAGTGGGGGATTCTAGCTAAAAAAAGCACAATTACATTGTCTGGATCTCCCAAAATCCATAACAAAAGAGTCAATTATAGATTTAAAAGAAATAGTTTTAACTCGAATAGACATAGAAGTTTTTTAAAAATAAGAAAAGGTTGTTTTTATTTAGAGGGTGAAATGACCCCTTTCCGGTCCTAGGTATACCTACTTATATTAAAAGTAAAAAACATTTTTTTTTTTTTAATTTTTCATTATTTTAAGACTTTTTTAATCAAAGATATATAACAAAAAAAGTTGTAAAGAACTGAAAAATGAGGTTCAGAAAAAAAAAAAAGTCCCGAAACAGGTTATTTGACCCGGCCTGGCCTGTCCTTTAGTGTTGAACCATACAATAAGTGAGAGACCTCATTTAAGTCAATAACTGTATCAAATAATATAATCAATTTGTTTGAATAATGTCACTTTGTTATAGTTTGGTTCTTTGAATGAATGATAACTTCATACGGTGTGTTTAAAAGTAACCTTGAATGTTAATTGTTTTATGTGAATTAAGATGTTAATTATGTTTTACTCTCGTAGTTATTTTGTTAACATGTTGGCATGTAAGAATATGAATTCTCATTGATTAAAATATATACTTTTTTTGTTTCTTTGAATTGTTTTCAATACAATTGTATCCATAAAAAAGAAACCAACATTGAATAAAAGTCAAACCCTACAATTAAACATCTGCTGTGAAGATAAAACTTAGACCTTATAAAAGGAAATGCTTAGAGTCGATACCTATTTGTCACAAGACCATGAAACAAGATATCCTAAGAGTCGATTTGTCAAAGGGATAAATACCTGGAAAGGTAAAAATAATTGAATTTTTAAAGCAAGAAGCGGTAGGATTGTACATTTGTATGTAATATGTAGCTAACTTCAGTCCGTCTCTTGCGAGTGCGCTCTCGTAAAAAACTAGACACTTTAACGTAGTTTGACGCGAAATTCCGACGAGACTGATTGTATTTTGTGTGTTTAGGATCATCCTGAAAATGGAAAACCAAAACGAACATTATTGACACCTCATGCTTTTTTATTTTAAAAAAGGCAAGAAAGCACTGGAAACTTGCAGGAAGATATGCACTGTACACGGAGAGGATGCTGTTACAGAGCGTGTGTGCCAGAAGTGGTTTTCAAGATTTCAATCGGGAAATTTTTTGTTTCAAGATGCACGTCGCTCTGGCCGGCCAACTGAAATTAACAAAGTGAAGGAATTAGTCGACACCAATCCACGTTATAGAACTAGGGAGATCGCAGTTATCCTCAAAATATCCAAATCGAGTGTTGAAAACCATCTGCATCAACTTGGCCACGTGAGCAGGCTCGATGTTTGGGTTCCCCATCAACTTAGTGAGGCTATCCTCGCCCAAAGGATTTCCATCTGCGATTCGTTGCGGAAATGTAAAGAAAACGATCCTTTTTTGAAAAGAATGATGACAGGGGACGAAAAGTGGATCGTCTATAACAATGTTGAGAGCAAACGCTCATGGGGGAAGCGCAGCGAATTACCACAAACAACCCCCAAAGCAGGACTTCAAAGAAGGTTATGCTCTCAATTTGGTGGGATTGGAACGGTGTTTTCTTTTACGAACTTCTTCCCCACAAACAGGACCATCAATTCGGATGTGTACTGTGACCAGCTGGACAAATTAAATGCAGCAATCCACTAGAAGCGTCCAGAACTAGCCAACCATAAGGGGATTGTCTTCCATCACGACAATGCCAGATCACACACTTCTTTGCAGATGCGGCAGAAGTTACTGGAGCTTAACTGGCAAGTTTTACCCTCCATATTTGCCCGACCTTGCACCTTCAGATTTCTACCTGTTTCGGTCTCTTCAAAATTCATTGAATGGACAGACCTTCAACTATGAAGAAGATGTAAAAATCCACTTGGAAAATATTTTTGCCAGTAAAGACAGGAAATTCTTTGAGCATGGAATTATGAATCTGCCCATGAAATGGCAGAAGATACTGGAACAAAACGGCAATTATATCATTGATTGAATAAATCGCTTTGTGTTTAAAAGTTGTGTCTTATTTTCGCTTAAAAAACCGAACGGACTTTTTGGCCAACCTATTACAATATAAAAAGTATACCTCACAATCTTAGTGAATTGAATAAAGAAGATCGCATGTCAATCGCCACAAGTCTGCTCTCACAGGTAAAAATTGAGCCTTTTTTAAACAAGATTGTAACAGGCAATGAAAAATGGGTTATGTATGATAATATAGTCCACAAAAGACAGTGGCTTGATAAGGATCAACCACCCCTACCAGATCCGAAAGCAAACATCCATGGCAAAAAGATTTTATTGTGTGTCAAGGAATAATTCCCCACAAGTTGTTGAAGTCAAATTTAACGATTACTGCGGATAGATACGTTCAGCAGTTGCAAAGAGTGCAAGAGAAACTACATGAAAAGCGTCCTGCACTCGTCAATCGCAAAAATGTCATTCTTTTACACGACAATGCGTGACCACATATAACAAGGGTGACTCAAGAAAAAATTCTTGAGCTTGGATGGTCTGTTTTACCACATCCACCTTGCTTCCCGGATCTTGCCCCGACAAACTACCACCTTTTCTGTTCCTTACAAAACTTTTTGAATGGAAAAACATTAAATTCTGATGAACAAGTCAGGCAGGCTGTCGAAAACTTCCAGTCCAACCCAACAACATTTTACAAGGAAGGAATTGATAAACTGCCAGGAAGATGGGAGAAGGTTATAGATAATAGTGGTGAATACATAATAAATAAATATAATTTTGTTATTTAATGAGAGCAAAATAAATGTCTGATAAAAAAACGGAAGTTACTTATGACTCGACCTAATAGATTTATGTGAATAATCCATATCTGTGCAAAATTAGGTGTAAATATAATTATGTGACACATACCTAGATAGTTTTCTACTTTATGCATTTGATACTTTATTTAAGCAACAACTACCATTAAAACCAATCTGTAACAACAATTTTCATTGCACAATTCTTTCTTCAAATTATTGAAATAGTAACAAAAAAAATCTATTAAATTTGTCTGAAATACCAATGTCAATTATTGGTTACCAAAACATTTCAGGTTTTATTTTTTATAATGCTTTAATTTAAACAAAAATATTTACCTTAAAATTAGATTGAATTCTAACAAATGTGTGTTAAAATTATTAATAGCAGCTTGCAACGCGAATGCAAACTCCATCAGTTGGAAAAGGTGTTCATTACTATTGAGTTGCCTTGGAGATGGATTCAACCCAGATGCGGCCATAAATGTTGAGCCAATAGTTTTAATTTTTTCAACCATACTAAACCGTGGCTGACTTAGGAGCTCATCGAAATCACTCACCTGTAACAGTATATGGCTGATCAGAAATAACAAGCAAAAAATAGTTGTTTTTTAGTTAAAAGTGTTTGAAGTACTAATAGCATCTCAAATTTATAATCTGATTAAAGGGAATAAAATTAAGATTTATCACTTGCTTATTACCAGTTCATTTAATACTCTGAGGCATTCTTTTCCTTCCATAAATGACTCATCATATAATTCCCCGAAATTTACAATAGTAGCAAATAGAATACCAGCTTCTTTCACATCCTCAGAATAACTGGAAAAACATAAATAAACATAAACATATCTACGCAAGCCAAATCGAGTGTTTTATGATAGTACAAATGATCTTTTAAAGTAAAATGTATTCTATTATTTAACAATTAGTTCAAAACTAATTCATGACTAAAATGCAAAAGTAAATCTTAGTAAATCAAAAATATTTGTACTTGAAATCTGATTTTCCAAAATTGATTTCTTCTTGATATTATGTCAATATGTATTTTTTCTAGGGTCTTATAAAAAATTGTTTTGTTTTTTATTTCATGAATCCATTTTGATTTAAATTTATTGGTATTGCCAATTATATAAAATATAAAACTACCTATTAATGTAAAAAAATACAGCAAACTGCATTTTTCTACAAAAACGTAGGAAAAAATAATTTCATAACAATCAGCTAATATGGTTTATTAAATTATTATAACTTGTGGTACTATCATCACTTTTCCAACAAATCTGGGACAGGAAGAAAATTCCAAGAGACGGGGAATACAGTATAATTATTCCCATCCACAAAAAAGGCAGCTCCACCGAATGTGACAATTACCGGCCTATAAGCTTGCTGTCAGTTGTTTACAAACTTTACACCAGCATACTGGAAAAGCGACTGAGGAGAAAGATTGAAAATAAAATAGAAGATGAACAGGCAGGTTTTCGTCCTGGAAAGCAAACACAGGATCACATTTTTGTCCTGAGAAGCATAGCAGAGAAAGAATGGGACAGAGACAAGAACTTATTCTTGGCTTTCTTAGACTTAAAGCCAGCATTTGACTCGGTGCCCAGAAAAGAAATATGGGAAGCATTGGCAGCCAAAGATATTCCAGGCGATCTAATTTCAGCCATTCAGTCGGCATACCATAATGCAAGGGGAGTTGTACGGAGCAATGGAAGAGAATCTGAGGCATTCCCCATAGAAAAAGAAAAAGGTGTGAGGCAAGGAGATAGTCTAAGCCCCCTCCTGTTCATTGTTTTTATGGATGAGATCCATAAAATATGCAAACACCGAACTGCATCGACCACCATCGGAAAATAGAACTTAAGAACCATTCTCGTACAAATCCTTTTGTATGCAATGACATCGTTCTGCCTCGTTTCTTTCTGTATGCAAAGCCCTGGTTCTGTCCCGTGAAGATCAAGAAGACGTCCATCTAATCTGCAATGGGGAGGTATTGAAAGTGGTGCCGGAGTTTACCTACTTAGGGACCGTTATAAGTTCCTCTGGTAAGGTTGACCCAGAGATATCCCATAGAATCGCTAAAGCCAATCAAGTTTACTAACAGATCTCCAATAGTATAATAGGACACCGAGAAGTAGGTATGGAGACTAAAAGGCACATATACAAATCGGTTTATCTCCCGACCCTTACATATGGAAGTGAAAGCTGGATAATGTTTGATAAGCAAGCCAGCCGCATTACTGCGGCAGAAATGAAGTTTCTGAGGAGAGCGGTTGGGAAGACAAGAAGGGATTGCATCAGAAATGTTCAAATAAGAGAACAGTTTGAGGTGACAGAACTAAAGACCACACTCGAATCCCGACAGCTGAAGTGGTTTGGCCACATGGGAGATGAAAGAGAACCAAAGAAAGTTCTAGAAGCCCAACCATCTGGGAAAAGACCGAGAGGACGTCCCAGAATTTCCTACCAGGAGAACATCCAAAGGATTGGAGGGCAAAACACTCCAGCGGATGAAGCAGAAATGTAGGGACCGAGAGAGATGGCTCCAATTTATCGAGGCTCCTCGACGCTGATAACAAGACACAAGAGGAAGACAAAGAAGAAGTACTGTCATCCATTACAGACAATTAAGCAAAGCATTCATATAAGCAGAGCATATAATTTAATAATCCAAAAATACTTCGCTTTTTAAGACAAAATTAAATTATTTAAAGTAGCATTTTATAATTTTCTTCAAAGAGAGTAACAAAAAATTCAGTAACTGATAAGAAATTTACAAACCCTTTAGTCGTACTTTTAAGATGATCAGCAACGTAGCTGGGTATAATATTGTTCAAAAGCCAATCTGACAGGTCTTTCATTTCTGCTACCTTTTTCTGATCGTTAGCAGCAACCTCATTACCATGAAAACTCAAGCGATAACTTATTTCAAACTCTCGGTTCAAGAACCAAACCAATAATATCAACAAAAATATATCTAAATAAATTTCAATCAAAAATGCTTCAGAACGGGACAAATTAACATGAGCATCACTAGTCGAATTTGTTTCCTTTTTGGTTGAATTGTTATCAAGATTGATGAATCTTTTATTTCTGAAAGCATCTCCATCATTTAGACAGTCCTTACAGAGAACAGAAAACAGATTGTTAATTTCGTTTTCGCTCAGATAATCATTGTCTAAGGAGTCTGCGGAATCCACATATCTTTTCTCCCTTGTGAGTGGATCTATTTGTGATAGAATGGAGTCTATCTTCGGAACCGATAGAAATTCTGAATTATTTTGTTTTTCAGGTACGTTGGTGTCTAAAACTGAAGGGCTCTGTAATACAGTTATTGTGATGAGTACAAGATATACGACAGAGCCAATTGTTGCTAGGCTGCTTTTCATCCAGCAGTTCAACTGAGTAAAATTGCAATAGTGGATAATCCCGATAAACATTAAATAGGCATAGTTAAAAATAGATTCACTCGATTCAATGGACTGGCTAAAATTAGTCAAAAGGGCAATGAGGGGTAAAGATACCAATACCGCACCAATGCAGTGCCATTGATACCAGTACATGCAGTGGCGAAGACATCTAATCATTGGTTTGACGACCGAACGGATGCACAAAAAGGTAATAAACAACTGAAAAAGTAACAGAGAAGCTAATACTGCCATCCATGGCACACTAAATGGGAAAAAAAGAAACAATGAAAGAGCAACTGATGAAAATACCTGCAACAAAAAAAAAGAAGAAAACCATCAACAAATGCTTCACATTCAATGCTAATCTTGTATTAGTAACTAAATATATAATAATTTGTATACCATGTCTTTAAATCATAAACTCAATAATCATTTTAAAAGCATAATATTTAAAAAAAAATTAAGATCATACTCACAAATAAAGAGATGATAATGTCAAAATATGTATTAAATTTTGCAGCAGCTAATGTTTTGGAACTATTAACTTCTCCGGAAGTAGTTCTGTGAGCATTTCTTCTGTACTGCCGTTCCAGATCAAAATCTTTAAAAAGAAGTGTCCACCTTCTCAATGGAGGAGAAATGAAGTAACTGCTATCAGATTGGCTGTTAACCTGCAACAATTTATCATTTCTAATTTTATAGATGGTAGTAACTTCAAGGGCAGTCAAATACCGACATTAATCCTCAAGGGGGCGGAAATATTGATGTCCCATACAACATAAACCCTGAGATTTGCCCCAGTTCATACAGAGACAAGCCAGGAAGACCAATTTGCACCTCTCCATACAGACGAGATCTTGGAACAGTTAGACTAGTTCCTATTTATTGTCACATTTGTAATAAATGTGGGAGCCAGGACAAAGACAATTTATTTTTTCACAATATTATAGAATCAAACAGGAAAGCTATTTTCAATCAGTTATATGTTTCACTTAATCCTAAGATACATTCACCATTAACAATGATGTTTTAAACTAAAGACCTGTCCAAGTCCTATGCAAAGGCAGCTAAACATGCTAACATTATCTATTCTATCCTTGCATATACCAATGTTAAAATTGATCAACCTAAATTATGAAACTAACTAACCTTCATAGCCCCCTAATAGCAGCTTTATGTTAATGGGTCATAATTACTTAACTCTTAAACATACCTGAACACATTTTATTAACTGGAGATCAGACTGCTTCCTTAGTTTCTGAAAGCAAGCTCCAAAGGAATAATCTCCCATGGGCCCAGTAAGTTGAGGTGTTCTACCTAAGTATCAACAAAAATATTACGAATTTAAGTGAACATAATTATTCATATATGAATGTTAGTAAGATAAAAATAATAGAACAGTTAATTCTATAAATACCTTTATCCAGCTCATTGAGAGAAAACTGACTTGAAGTGTAGTAGCCGCTAACTCTGTGATTCATGAGCTCATTTGGCGACAGCCCATTAATAGAAAATAGCTGAAAGAGAATAAAAATTCAATTTTTGTTTCTTGAAAAAAGATGGGAGAAAAAATGCAGAGAACTGAATGAAGAAATGGAGAGAGAAACATAAATAATACATATTATTTTATAAAACTTTTACTGGTGGTGTATATGTGGTCTAATGTCAATGATGTAAAATAGGATAATGAGAATGAAAGAAAACAAGAACATGCAGAAAATACATTCACATTGTGATATGCAACAATTTTATTTAGTAACAATTTAATACTCAATATTTGACACCAGGAAAATCCCATTTATAATTGAACAATATTTAGTTAATTAAGCAATTAATATTTTTAAAAACCAACACTTAATAAAATATATTTTGTTGTAAACCTATAGCATTTTAGGTTATACAATGACATAAATAACTCCTGTTTTGAAGACAGGTGTGGCTGAAGTTAGGAGGAAAAGAATTTTTTTTTCTCAAAATTTAATTTTAATTATTTTTAATGAATATATAAAAAAAAACAATATAAGTATAAATTATTTATTTGTAGGCAAATTTTTCAAACTTCATTTTCATTTTACAAAAAAAATAATTTCTGAATTTAGCAGCCAATATTTATATAAGATTTTTTCAACAAACTTATTTTTAACTCGGAAGGTTTACAGAAAAAATTATAAAATGTTCAGTTATAAATACCTGTTGGTGAATGCTACTTCGTCTACTGTTGCTTCTGATTCCAGAATCTTTTCGACTATTTAAGGACTGGCAGAAACTAAGATCATCTTTAGGAACATCTAGGTGAACAGGAACCTGTTGAAATTGAGTTGATCCAAAAAAAAAAAAAATTAATGATAACTGCAGCACAAAAATGGAAATACAATGAAAAGAAAAAATTATTTTATTACATATTTGACAAAAAAATACTCAACATCAGCCTATCTGCCTCTAGTGAATAATCACATAAAAATTACTTATTTTAAAATTTACAGTACAATACACAAATTGTATCTATCTCAATAATTGTTACTTTATCTATTAAATTATTTATTATTACCTTATCTAATGGTGATGTGGGTGAACGCTTTGGTGAAGAGCCGTAAGGTGGCTCAAACTTTCCATTGGCCATTTCTACTAAAACAAAGCAAAAGAAAACAACAGGCTTAGCATTACAGAAAACTGGCTGAGGCCTAAAATGTTAACTTATTTTCTAGTAAACAGAAAATAATAAAATACATAATAAATATAAATTAATATTTTGTTTATATAGAAAAATTGTTTTGGAAATCTTACAGCAACAAAATCCTTATAGCAAGTCAATCCATTAGAAAGGTTTAAAACTGTGTATCTTTTTAATCAATTGTAAAACAACAACCCTTGTGACTTGTGCAGAGATTCGCTTATAAGGTGAATGCAAATTCGAAGTATTTGGACCAATTTTTATGAATATGGTTATTAAGATTTTTTATACCACACCTTAACAATTGCTATATATTTAAAATAATTAGTTAAATATTTGAGATGTTGCATTCTACAAAAAGAAAACATAATAATTTATGAAATTATAACAGCTTTAGCCCTAATTTTGGAATATTACACATAGAATAGGATTCACTTAAGAAAGAATTTACACTAAGCTATTAACTAACCTCTACAGTAAATAAAACCAGCGAATAACATGAGAAGAATTTAAAATCTACTCATTTTCAAACTTACATATAAGTACATTGGGTAAAGAGTTTTAATAATAAATATGTGTGAGCAACTTTCCATTAAAGGCAAACAAAAAATAAATTAAAACAATGGTCAAGCAATTATGAGAGTCAAAAATTAATTAGTATGGTAAGTAAAGTTTTGGATCAAAATTAAAATGGTGTTAAATAATTGAGCATCAACAAAAAATATTTTATGTGGTACTTTTGATAATGTGCATTAGACAATAGACTGTCGCGTTGTCTAAGTACAACATGCTAAACTAAAAACACTGCTGACATGGGCTCGATTCCCCTGATTTTTTCTTTTAATTAATAAATAAAGCTACAGAACAGAGCCCACCACTTAATAGCAGATAAGTAGAATTGGTCTCCAATGTTTGATAAATTTAAGTTGGCAAGAGATTTTTCAGTTATTATTACCCGCTTTACACGTACAAAACCTAGACAGTTAATTCCATTCGATTATTTTAAAATTAATGGCTTTGGGTGCTCAATCATTTTTTTACCTGTACCCCAACTCATTAAAAACTAGGGCAGTCTTGAAACAGATAATAACTCATAACAGTCAACTGTGGAGCTGTTGTTATCTGGCAGTTTTTCTGGAAATGGAGGAATTAGTAATTGGGGGGAAGCCCACTTCCTCCTTTACTAGTTAGAAATACTTAAATGATGTTGCATATTTAAATTTCAATGAAAGGGCCAAATGGTAGGCGGTGTGAAGGTAAGTTGTTAGCGATGATTTGTAGCAAGAAATATTATTTCATCTAACTTTGAGGTTAGAAGTCTTTGCTGAGGCTCACTTGCACACAGCTGGCCCTTCCTCCTTCACAGAATGGAGGGGACAGTTGGACAATATCAGACTACCTCCCATCATTCAATATCACCTCCCAAGAATAATTCATAAACAGTGAATCCAGCAGTTCATTACAATTTTTATATACACCAATAAGCAAAATATTGAAAAGGACATTGAATCTTTGGATATTGGACTCAAAAACTCAATTGATTAACAGTCAGACTTGTCACTCATCGATAGACATGGTCTTAGCAAAAATAATGAAGTAAAACTCTATCCTGAAAGAAAGTATTGCATACTTTCCAAAAAATATAAAATGTCAGATAAAAATAAGATTTCTTTCAAATTTATTATTAATATATCATGTATAAAAACAAAGGGTTTAAATAAAAACAGAAAAAGCTCTAGTTTTGGTTAAATAATATATATTTATACAATAAAGTATTATATCACAGAAAAAAAATATGTAATCCAAAGTTGTACATACTGAATGGTGCCTAAGATTTTCTAACCTTCCTGAAAACAGTAAAAACTTTAATAACCATATAGTCAATTCCTTCAAAGGTTATACAACTTAGAACAAGACAACATTATTACAAGAAATAACCAACCACTTCTTATGAGCTACTAAATTTGAAGTGCCAATAGTGTACTTAGAATCGAACACTAAGACTTCACTTTTGAAATAAAACAAAAACATTTGTTATTATATAAATATGATAGTCAATCACACAGAAGTACCATTAAAAACACTAAAGACTATATTTTCTTTGCATTTACCGCAGTCCTTATATGATTGTGTTTGCCATTAGGATAAGGGAGTAATTTTTACAGCGGTTACTGTAAGGAGGTAAATAATCAAGTTCATTGCAATAGTCTTTATTTAGAGAAAACGTTTTTGTTGGCTACAACCAGTCATCTTGAAGTATTCACAAGTTACATTTCAGATCCACTGGCTTTGGATAAAAAATGTGCCATTTAAATGGACCATACTTTACAGGAGTATTTTGTGCAAAATCGATGAAGCTAGGGGGGTTGATATTTACAATATTAATCACTCATTATTAACTTTTACTATAAGGCATATCATTTAGAAGTGTACTTAGAAGAGATATATCAAACTCTGGAAAGAATTACCAGTTATTATAAATGATTATGATAAAAAAAAATATGATTGCCAATGTTTTGAATAATGATATGGAGTCTCTCATATTATTACTACACTTAACAATTGTATTAAAAAGTTATTAAGAGACACTTTTGGCAATCGTTGCAAAATTTTAAAAAGATAGCTATCCAAAATCAGGTATTTTGTTATTATATTATTGCATTCATACTGTCTGCTTAGTGTTCAATTTTTCCTTTTTTCCGTGCATAACACCAAATAATGAAAACCAAACAAACAGTAAATAGCTTGAAAAATGTTTCACTGAGAATCATAGTTTCAACAAATAATAAGGATTATAAATAGCCAAAATATTGTCGAAAAAAAGTCCAATTGAAATTTGCTTGAAAAGATTGAAAACGATGAAATTAAATTTTGTTGTTTGCAAGTTTTGCTAGAAGCCCAACCACATGTTCATATATACTCTATAATGTTCCCAATAAAGATAAATCATTGTGGGAGGAGCCTAAGCCAGGGTTGGAGGAGAACTTAACAAATTACAAAAGTAATTTTTAAGTGGAGGTTGAGTAAATTCACCTTTTTATTTATGCTTTTTGTTTATTTTTACTTATTTATAAAAATCAGAAAATTTTATTTTATTCTGCATTTCTGCATCACCATTGATCTGAGTGCCTACCAGTGGGGTAGCTGCTTAAGAAAAATAAAATGTATCAAGATTATTGAAATTACCTTTAATTAATTATTAATTATTATAGATATCTATTTACATATATCTATTTGTTTTATATTATAGGTGACAATTCGATAAACTGATGAAATTCTGTATTCAATAAATTATGATAAAGAAGACCAATTTTGACAGTAAATAATAACAATATTTTGGCAATTAATGAGTTTTATTAGTTCTTTGAAGCTGAAAATTGATTCTATTAAATCTCTTGAAAATATTTGCCAAACAGAAGGCATCATTGCATACTGTTTTTAATTGACAGAGATTGGTCACATTAGTACTTTCAAAAATTGTTCGATACATTTATAGAACATACAATTCTACAGAACAAAACAGTTTGTGTCAGCCATCAAACTTCCTTCTGAGGGTGAAAGTGACCTAATGAAATCCTCATTACTGTTCTGGAAGAGCTGTCAAAACTTTCTATCATGTTATTTTTTGCAAAGAATGATTTAACATCACATAAATATTGATGATTCTATTGTATCTGTAATTGTTTATTGTGAATTGAATTTCTTCTCAAGAAGTATTGTTTTGATCAAAATAATGTAAATTTGTCGTCTATAAAACATTTTTATTTGGAATGGTAAACTCAATTCGTCACTTGGCTGTGCAACAGACCAACATTTATAAAGCTACAGAAACAGATTTTAACACTTTCTGCAATTAACAATGAAATGTGATAAGCGGCACTTAATCCATTTTCATTTATTGCATGTTGTTTCTTAAATGATCCAGGCATTGTTTTTTGGATGATTTTGACATTTTTTATGAATTTCCTGAAAATATTTAATGGACTTGTCTTTATCTTTTGGATGCTTTGTAGCAAAAGTGTCTCCCAATCGACTTGGCTTCATTGTATAATGCTTTATGACACAGTAAACACATTGGAAGTAGTTTATTTACAACATATTCAAGGAAACCGGAAAGACTCTCCAGTAAATTTTTTAAGTAAGTACTATTTTTTTTTTTAGGAGATAGATTTAAAAAATTTAAAAGACTTGTTTGAAGTGGTAAGAATGTACTTTTACAAATTTAATTACATACTGGACCCATTATGAAATGAAATCTATTCAAGGGATTGTCAATGGTATATGACCTCGCTCTAAGTCTATGAGTCTTAGATGAACAGTGATTGCAGAAAGTAGCTTCAGGATCAGACAAAACATTTATATTGCACCATAAAAATTAGAATTGCCCACTAGCAAGTGATAGAGGCCAGATTGACTACCCCTGATTTAGATCAGAATCGGACCAAAAAATAAACAACTCAAACTGTCTGCAAAGTTGTAATAAGGGAAAAGGCTATGGAAGCCTTACTAGAAAAATAACTGGTAAAAGAAATTATTATATAAAAAATATATTAAAATATTTAATTATATCATTCAATAATTTTAAATTGTTAAAGTTAATGTTAATTTAAAATGCATTTTAACCAAATCCAAAAAAAAACATTTTATATATTTTATCCAATTTCATATTTGAAACTTTAACCCCCTAATGATGAAGTGCACGACTGTTAAATATTAACAACTCATTAAATAACATTAAATCTCTAAAGGTTTGCAATCAGTGATTTATAAATACTTCAAATGAATTTTTAGAAAGTTAGCAGAATACTAACTAAGATAATTTGTTAAAAAGCAGCAGTCTATAAACAGAACATTAAATAAATGTCATTACAGTATTAAATAAAATAAGTCCCCAGGTTTTCAGAGCCCATAGGTCATATGACATGTAATACTGGAGGTAATAAATTTTAAGAATAATTGCTGAAACTCATTTCTACACGTTCAATTAATAGTAACAATAAATCGAATTTCTTTTAAAAAGTACAAATGTTGGGATAAACATAAATCAACACATACTGTTTGTGTTAATTATCAGAAAGTGTCAAAAAAAAACAATTAGAATACTTAAAAATTTCAAAAAACATCTAAGTCTATACAATTATAATTCAACTATCAGTATTAAAAATTTAATTGTTAAATTATCCAAATATAAATTGCATATGTTTCACAGCACTTCTTCTATGGTTGTAAAACTGACAATAATTATCATACTATAATGAATGAATTTACTCTTTAGTCAAATTTTTTTCTTTCTGAAATCCTTTTGACAGAATTTACTTACTAATAGGTATTCACCAAGGAAATGGAAGATGTGCATTAGTTACAGAATAGTGAATGTTCAGATTGTAGATGTTATATGCAGTTCTATTATGTAGTAGTGATAGTAATCTAGACTGCTGACAGGATTTCCGACTTCTCCCTATAGATTTTTTTTTAGGGGGAAAGGTCTGGTTGGTGTTAATTCAGCCTAATGGTGAAATGAGAAGTTATTTCAATGAAGAAGTAGTGACTTTGGCTTAGAAAAACAAAATTAAGGTTAAAAGGTCATCCGAGCCCCAGCCCTCCTAACTCACCTACCAACTGCAGCACTTTGGGTCAGCCGTATTCGTTTGAGAGGTGTTGAACTATAGATTTAAAAGTAGGGTTAATGCAAAATAGATAGTAATAATAGATCTGATATCTGAAACTTTCATTAAAAATGTTTGCTTACTTATTCAGTGTGAAACTATATAAACGAAGATTTGTTTAATTTACAACTTGTAACTGCAAACTACAACAAAATAGATAAATAAAATATTTTCACCTTCAGCTGGCTTAAGTGATATAATCTTCAGTCTTGAATATTTGCATTTAGGATTAATTACAAGGGAAGTTCTACTTTGACAGACCTGCATCTCTCGAGCAAAGACATTAGGCAAGGAAGTGGCCTTAGCAGCATTCAAACGTTCCGAAATAAGTCTATTAAGAGAAAGAGGAGTCGGTGATGAAGGTGTTGACAAAGCAGTACACCCTGAAAGAATAAAATCAATCAACACAGAAATAAATATTGACTAATAAATATATAACAAATGATATGGGTGTATTTGTGTGTATATTTATTTTTTATTAGTGAAAAAAAAAATGTATGACATTGCAAGACTTTTAATGGTCCCTTAACTTAGCGAGCAAATAAGCCAAACTTCAGAGATTATAATAATAACTTCTTACAGGACTGGGGTTGTATTGAAAATAGTTTGTAGCAGTTTTAAACAATCATTTTTTCCAAATGTCACCTATTTTTGCTACTACTACTACCTGTTTCAGCCATAAAATATAGTTTTTAAGTAGTATGAAAATTGTTTAATAATAATAATAATAATAATTGTACACAAAATAAAATGCAATGATGTGTACAAATAAATGTACTTCATTAATATTTATAATAACTTATTATTATAATCTTGACTTTTTAGAAATATTTATTAATAAGAACATGCCAAACTATGATTGTTAAGTAACTAATCCAAGGATCAGTGGCCTAAAATTTTATTTTCCTGATTATATGTTATTGTTATATACAAGTTTATTTTTGCTTTTTTGCCAACTGAATTTTTTTCCCATCAATTATGAACTATATAAGAACAAAACAAAAGACATTGAAAGTGAAGGAACAATATTGAGAAGTGGTATAGTGGAGAAGTATTCATAATACTTGACTAACCATCTCAGACTTAGAAAGTCATCATTTAAAAAAATATATTAGAAGCAAATAGCTAAAATATAGAGGGGGGGGATACTGTTGAAATAGCGCTTTGATCTGAATGCCTTTGAATACTTGATTTAAAGTGTTGAATGCCAAAAATTATTTATTTGGCTATCTTATTGTGTAATAATTTTTAATGGGTCCTCAGTTAGCAGGAAAAAAATTAGAACATTTAATCTGTAATAACTTCTGAACACTGACTTGAGAAAGTTTAAAAATCAGAGCCAACACGGCCAACTTTTTTCATACATTTCCTATCTTTGTATCAGTACTAAAACATATAAACTTCGGGGTGTTAAGGCCTCTCAAAGACTGACATACTGACAGAAGATGAGCCTATTTAAAAGCAGAACCCCCTCCTTTGGGGCTCATCAATTAAAAACAACAAAAAACTTTATAATAGAATGAAAGTAATCATAAAAATGTTAATAAAGTGGTAGTGAAGAATTATGACAAGCCGATTAAAATAAACTATTAAAGAAATAATTAAGAAAAATGTTTTGTTTTTTCCAGAGTGAGTATAAGACAAAATAAATTTCTTAACAGGAAAATGGCTGAAACAAAAATTTATAGAAGAGTGTGAAAATAATTATGTAACAATAGAAGGAGGTTTAACATTGTTAGCAGAGATTTTTTTTTGTACCATTTCTATCTTAAATTTATACACAATAAAAAAAAACTTATTTTGCGGAGAGCTTCCATCATGAGTTAAGAAAATGAGTAAAGTTGTAAAATGGGAAAGACTTTTTTTTTATGTTTCTAAATATTTTCTCAGATTAATTGCAGTCAATAAAGACATAAAAAAGTTAAGTAACGAGATAGGGTATTCTGTAAGAAAAAATGAAAATGCTAATTCTAATTATTATTAGAAAAAACAAAGATGGGAATCATGACCAATACTGTATTCAAATTTAGTTACATGATAAATACTACTTACACGCACAGCTATGTAATTACATTTTATTATAGATAAAGCAGTTATAATTTAAAATAGGACCCAGTTATTAATGTAATTGAGAAAATTTCTAAAATTGATGGACTGAAGAGAATGTACCTTATCACATTAAAATTACCCAAGCTTTAAATTGGAAAATTTACTTTATCTCAGTCCCAGAAGACAGAAAATTAGCAAATCATTGCAGTGATATGTAGCAAGCTTTTAAATGTAAAACTACACTTGAGGCACAATATTAAACGGAAGCTGTGAGTGTATGACAGTAAAACTAGTGCTAATACAGAGTAATTCACTTATAACGGATCTTCAAGGGACCTAGGGATGCAGATCGTTATACCTTAACAAAGTTGTATCCAGATTAAAAAAAGACTAATTAAAACCATAAGTACCTACATTTTGCATAAAATAATTAGATAAAGATTGATGTTATACTTAATTATAATGGGAGTTTTATTTCATACATACATAATTAAGATTAACTTGCTGATGTTTTTGAAAAATAATTGGTTTGCTTTAAATTGGAAGGATAAAATTTTTTGACAAAGTTCTCAATACTTTTTAAAGCCATCAATACTTCTTGTGAATTTATTTCAATATTTAGCCCAACAAAAGTACAGATCTGATCAATAGAAAAAAAAACTTCAGAAATTGACAGCACTTCAGCTTTCACACTGTCATCATTTACTTATATTTGAAATAGACTGGGTAATATATTCATTATTTGATTTTTCAGAGTATGGATCGGCTAATTTCCATCTCCTGACATTAGAAACATTATTATTAGAAACACCACCTTCTAAACGTTCATTTATTTTCATTTTTACAGTAAAAGACATTTAAAATCCCAACAAAAACTTTCTTGCAAGGAATGAAACCAAACCAAAAACAGAAATTGAGATAAAAAAAACTACTGTTAGTACTAATGGGCTTGTAAGGAGAAGAGGATTACATAAATTCAATAGAACAAAATAAAGTAAACACACAGGCTCTTTAGTCATCATAGTTCATAACAAATACTCAGAAAGTTTAAAAGGCAGAGGGAATCAAATAGGTGACTGAAAGGAACAGTTTTCTTTTTAAAAGGCCATTACTGATTCAGGATTAAAGTTATATCCGACATCCAAATGAATTTACTGCTGATAAAATAGAAAACCAACAGTGCTGTGACAGTCCAGTAAAAATTTGCCTCGGCTCCAACTGCTACTGTGATACTATTGTAGCAGTGACAAATTGCCAGAACCGGTCCAGTGATAGTGATTCAACTTGTTTATTAATTAGCAGCTGGAATGAAAATGAAACATGCCTTGGCCTTACTCTAAACTTCTCTTACTTTTGCTTCCCCACAGCTTGGGATGTGATGGTACTGATGTAGCAGTGACGAGTCACCTAATCTCGCTTCATAGCAGTTGCATCACTCTCTTGAACATTACTGGTACACGATGTACCAGGTAGCAGCTTTCCATGGTATCTGTCAGTCACAATTGCTTCTCCTTCTTCACATCCCTCCCTTAACTATCTTTCTGTATTAAACATCAATCCCGAATCTGATACGACAAGTAGTAATACTTACCGTAAGATAATTTTTCCATTAAAAACCTTTTTTAAAATACAATAATTTATGTGTAGGGATGTCCCTATATGAGCACATAAAAACAAAAATATATATGTTGTAATATTTTGTCAATTTACTAATATAAAAAAAAAATAAACTTTTAACTTATAATTAATTATATCTCAGGAGGGTTGTTAACAACCAAACATTTACATAAAATAAATAAAAATAAGAGATATACTGTTTTTAAGTTTTTCACAATGTTTCCGTCACAACCTGTCTTGCCCCAGCCCAATGAGTATTGTGTATTGTTGATCCAGAGGCTCCAAATATAATAATGCCTCAATGGCCTACTGTGGATTATTCTGCCAATATACAAATATGGTGTATGAGATATGAGGGTATATGTAGAAATAAGAGGTACTAGGGCCTTCACGTCAAATATGTTTGACAATCCGCAAACTGCACAAAAAAGTATCATCAACATCTCTCTTCTCAATCCATTCTAAACAACTGACAACTAACGATTTCTTTAAAGCATCTCTAAACAACTGTTCTACTCCAGTAACTATAAACAACTGTACTCCCAGCTTTCCTCTCCATCCTCTTAGCAGTTCGAATTACTGGCATACTTCCTGCTGTTACATTCCCTTGTTTGAATTTAAACTTTTTATAATTTGTATAACATTATTTAATATTTTATGTAATAAAATAATCTTCCTTGCAAATTACTCCTTAAAAATAACAAATATACTTATAGGTTTTCTCTAAAAATCAAAAATTAACATAAAAATCAGGTAAAATGAAAAGTGAATAAATTAATTTATATTTGTGCAAGCATAAAACTTTAATATAATATGACTTTATATAGGTATTATAATATAACATAAAATATAGGTAATCTACAGATAAAAATAAAGCTAAAATATGTAAAATTAATAAAAGCTAACAAGGAAAGAAAATTCAAGGCAAAGGCATGTTTCAATTTCATTCCTGTGACAAGGGCACAAGTTTAGTCACTATTACTGGACTAGTACCGGTAATTTGTCATTGCTACAATGATGTCACCATACCAGTTGGAGCAGTGACAGATTTTTACTTGACCATCACATGCTTACAACCAGCCCACCACACTAACTACTTTCTGATAGACATAAATGTTATGAATTATCCCAGAAAATGTATTAATCATAATTTAAATAAATTTATTTAATAACATACTGTCGGTTGCTAGTCGGATTTTGGATGGCATATACTGATCAAATTTACCTTCCCAAAGCTAAATGGTGTTTTGAATGAATAGAATTATCCAATAAAGAACGTTTGAATGTCAGTTTTATCACTATAATAAAATATAAAACACAACTTAAGAAATTTATTTATTTAAAGGAGTGTTGCTTATTGTGAGAATAATTAGACTCCAAAATACCAATGGAATTTTTATTTTTTAATAATGAAAATAAGCCTAGGACAATTGCCCTCCCCTTGACAGCAAAGCAAACGTTCTTGAACATTCCGGAAAATTCTAGAACATTCTTCAAGAAATTTATTAGTTCTGCGTAACTGAAGTATAGAATGTGTATTCATTCCACATAGTCTTCAGGTTTATGGAAAAACTCAGTCTACCTAGCATTCCTTTGAAAAGATTAGTTTTCAGAAATTTTTAACTAAACATTAAATGAAGTATTTTTCAAAGAATCCCTTTCTCTTGCATACTGAATATTTTATTTATAGTTCAGTTAGTGTTTGAGAATTGACGAGTGAAAATAAAAGTTTTTGTGAAAGTGAATAATTCTTATTTTATTGTTTTCAACATGTCATCATTCAAACCTACAGTGAAGAAAAGTCCTTTTGGGATCATTTTGAACAGGTGGATGGATTTTTGCAAAATTTACTATGTATTTTTAAAAAAAAAGGTCAGTTACAAAACATTAAATACTAATCTCAAAAAGCATAAGACTCGCAACCATCCCACTGTAACAAAATCAAATTTTGAGATTCAAAAATCATTGGTTGCAACCAATCAGACCCTTGATCCCCAATCATATTTCCCGAAAGCACTGGAACATCCTATGATGCTGACAAAACTGCTGACATGTTCTCAGTATCTGTTTTTAAAGATACATGCCCTACACAAGCCAAAAGTTTATTAAAAAAAACGACAGAAAATCAATGAAAACCTGCTGTTATTGTTTATGAATGATTTTCAACCTTTATCTATCATAGAAGACATTGGATTCATAGAATACATTGCAGAATTAAATCCATTTTATTATTTGCCTTCCCGTAAAAAAATTCTTCAACCCTAATACCAGTTAAATTTGAGGAGATCAAACTAAAAATATTATCGCTGTAACATAAAGCTCGGAAAATAACAATTACCACTGATTGCTGGGCACCATGAAGCAGAGACAGCTATATTGCTGTCACAGCTCATTTTATTTTTAAAGGCAAGCTCCTCAAAAAACTGGATTGCCGTGCAATGACAAGTAGCCACACAAGCGAAAATTTGGCAAAAGATAGGTAAAAAATTGACGAACCAGTGCAGAGTTCAGAGGCAGAAGAGAACAAAGAAGATAGAGCCCTAGATATAAATATTTGGAGCAGAATTTAAAAAAAAGCAATCCGCACCAGCAAAACTGCTCAAGTACATACATTACAAAATAAACATCAATAATATAATGAAATATAATATTCAAACGATTAAAGTAATACCTATTAACAAAAAATTAAAATAATTTTGAGCAACAATTTATTGTTGAGAAATAAGATAACTTGACTGGAACTAAGTATTATAATGTTAAAATTAGATTGTAAAAATAATTTATACTTGCAGTTAGCATAAAATTGAAATTAACAATTAATTTAGTTGGTAATTTGATTAAAAATAATATCTCATATATTAGTATATTATATAATAACTTATTTTTATGATAAATTCATGTAATTGATTTAAATTGGTTCACTTGCAGGTACCAGTGAAAATAGTATAATTGCAGCGCTAATTGTATGAAGATGATGAAGGTCTGGAAACCGATCTAATAAAATGGTGGTTCGAAAATAATCCTAATTATTCTCTCCTTTCAGCGGTTGCCAAAGAACGCATGAGTGTCCTATCTGCTCATAGGGTACAGAAACTTTTCTCCAATGCTGGCCTATTCATTTCAGAAAGGAGAACTCAACTTTCTCCAAACAGGATCTGTGCCCTGTTTTTTTTATGCCAATTTAAAATTGATGTAATTATACTGGACAATAATGTTCCTGTAATTTTCTTTTTTTGCTTGTTTTTTTTTTAATTTTACATATTTTAGTTGTCATATTATACACTCAATGAAAAAATTTATTTTTGTCTGTACCTATATATTAATGTTTTATATTGTATTACATTTGTATGCTAGTTAAAATGTAAATTAATTAATTGATGCCTTAATTATTTTATATGTAACTAGGTTTATCCCATGTAAATAAATTAATTAATTTTATCACACTTAATGTTACCTAATTCCTGTGTCAATTTTGTTGTCAGAGTAAACAAATATGTAATAAACATGAAAAAACAGTATGTCTATTTTTGATTTTATGTAAATGTTTGGCTGTTAACAATCCTCCTGAGATATAATTAATTATAAGTTAAAAGTTAATTTTTTTTTATATTAGTAAATTGACAAAATATTACAACATAAATATTGTTTATGCTCATACATAAACATCCTTACAATTAAATTATTCTATTTTAAAAAATGTTTTTAATGGAAAAAGTATTTTACAGTAAGTATTACTACTCTTTAGCCAGGATTGGTGTTTTTAAATGTTTAATACAGAAAGATAGCAAATGGAGGTACAGTGGCAGGATGATATAGCGCAACAGAGGCTGCAGGATGATATAGCGCAACAGAGGCTGTAGTAGTGAAATAGTACCTTTCACTACTACAGCTGCTATGGGGTTATGACTGTGAAAGGTGACTGAGTCGCTGGGGCCTTAGTGAAAAGGGTTCAGCCCTTAGCTGCTACCTGCTACATTGTGTACTGGTTGTATGCTATGAACCGAGATTAGGTGACTTATCACTGCTACACCATACCGTCACACCTCTAAAAACCAACCAAAGACATCGCTAAGAATGGTTATACCTGGAATATTGTTGCATCCCGAACGATTATAAGTGAATTATATTGTAATTCTTTTATATAGTTATATTGTAATAATTATATTGTATTTTGTTTTGTAATTGTTCATTAATGGTATTTTACAAACCCTTGCACTCTATCTCTTAAGGCAGGGGTGGCTAGCCCGCGACCCCCCTTCATTAATGCAATAGTTTTAGTGCAATAAGTGTTTTTTAATTAATTAAGAAATTTTGTCATTTTTTCAACACAAACTCGATAAATACATAAATATAAATGTATAAATACTGTTATGTCCAACTCATCCAGATTTGATAGAAAAATTAATTCTTTGGAAAGAAAAAAGGCTGTCTGGTATGTAGTGAGAATATAAAAACAATCATGATTTTCTGGGTTTAATTGATACATTAATCATGGATCAAACTTAATTAAATAGGACTAGAAAAGTAATTATTAGTTATTAAGCAAAGCACAGAGACCATTAAACAATCTTATTAGTAAAATCTAAATGTCAAAAAAGGTAAAATATAACTATCAACAATATACTTTGTTATCCAAATATCCACAACTAAAATTAGTATCCAACAAATTTATTTTTTAATAAAAAAATACATAATACATAAAGCTCAATAATATGATAAGCATTACCATTGAATTTCAATTTTTATAGGTGCCACCCACTACAGGAAATAAAATTCTCCTTTGCCTGAAAGTCATGTCAACTAAACTCCACTCCCTGGAATCGAACAGAGAACAACAACTGATATACTTGAAGTTAGACCTCAACCGTAGCTTTGGTTAATCTTAACAATAACTGATGTGACCTGTAGCTGCAGCAGCCCTATCTGTAATCAGTCATAGCTGCATTCTATCACAGCCACAAACAATAACACTGTTAATCAGCCATTACTTCAATTAATTGTTACTTACCGTAGCCGCTTGCTAACAGTTCTAATAAGCATCAATGTTCATCAGCCACACCACAGGTGTAATTAGTCTTCATTATGAAAGTAACAACAATGCTAATATATATACATATCGTTAGTGAAGAGCTACAATGTTATCAGATGTTTCCACTCATAACCTACTTCTGAATATTAAATAAACACAGATAAATAAATTTAGGAACGATACATTCTTATAAGTGAAAACATGTGTAATATAGATTCCACCACCAAATTACACATCATGACTACATAACCACAACCGACCATATTGCAAAGGTTGTGTGCAAGAAGTATAATGAAGCAAAAACACCTCGAGACACAATGAATGACAGGGTTAGAAATAACTAACTACAACAATTAATACAAAATTTTTAGTCGTGATACCATAACACAACTGTTAAGTTTATAGATTAATAAATATTAAGTGAAGCATGAATCTAATTCTTTTGTAAAAAAATAAATATATCAATTAAATGACCCTTCAAGAATCTAAGAATCTGCTATGTACATATTTCCTCCTAACCTCTGTTTTTTTTTTTTAAATTAGATCTACATATCTTTTAAGGCACTAGCATATATATCACTCTGAATGAAGTCCAAGTAAAATAGGGCCAGTATAAATAATCATATCGTAGCTAGCAAGACTACTAAAATATGATATGGCACCCTGCAGAACGTATTAGTTAGCCTACTAAAGTAGAGCCTAGCACTCCCATCACAGATTGGTTTGCCTGTTTAACTATGGAATAGCATCCACAGGTTTAAAATATGCCTAAAGCAAAATAATATAATATTGAAACATAGGTGAGAGAACTGTACAATATCTTTTAGGTCAATATTTGATTTCAAGGAATGCTCATTAATTAAAAAAAGAAAAGTTTTGTGTAACAGGTAGTGTTACTATAATATACAATTCACTATCATTAATTATAATGTATTGAAAATTAAATATATAGTACCTTGGCTAGAATTTTCATCCTTGAATAGGTCTGAATCTTTAAGATGATCAAAAGGAGAGATGGTACAGTTGACATTGTTGGACTTGTGATGTGAGCTGGCTGTAATCATTGAAGTAGACTGGGATTGCGACAAAGGGGCTGTTTCGAAAGACAGAATGTTCCCGGACTGATCGCTTGGCATCGTTTGTGTTGGTGAAGTTAGGGACAGCTGAGCCGAGCCCATTTGGGAAGGTACTTGATCTTTGTGCGCTACAATAAAATATGTTTCAAGATCTGAAAAAAAAAAAAAAATTAAAAAATAGGACAAACATTAGACTGTTTTTTTTTGTGTTTTTATAACAAAGTTTAATTTATTTTTCAATTTTTTCCAACTGACTAAATTTTGTTATGTAAATTATGAATACGATATTGGCATGCTACCTAGCACAAAACCTAAGGGGATAGGATGAAACCTCAGGTTAATTGATTATTTTACGATAACACATCCACTTTAACTGAAAAAAAGAGTTTAGGATATTAACCAAACTGGGGAAATTCAAAACTGAGAGGATGCTTAAAATATTCTGAGGATTTATTAAATTTGCTGTAAAATCTTATTAAATTTAAAACTTTTAATTAATAAATACTATGAACAATGTATTTATTATTACCTTGTACTATTTCGCCTGGCTCAAGTATGTATGTATCATCTAGAAAGTTCTTCGTAGTTTGTGAAATGTGAACACGTCCAGGTTTCCCAGTAGATTCCATTTTGTTTGCCAGGGATACATCATTTGACCACACATCAAACTTAAACCTTCGTCGACCAACAATACCACACAAAACAGTGCCAGTATGCACACCCACCCTCATATTAACATCCTCTTCTTTTTCCCGATCAAACTCAGCAATTGCCTTTATCATTCCTAAAAATAATAAATGTTCAACCACCAGAAATTATAAAATAAGTCAATTATCATCAACTAATGATAGAATTTAAAAATCTTGACATCTGTTAATGATGTAAAAAATATCTTATCAGGACTGTTGCTAAGGAAAAACATATTAACATCCAATTTTCAGAATGAGGTTATTCTCAGAAACAAGGAGAGGATACAGCCATGCAGTCACCGATTTCAATGAAATTTATTTTTGTTGATACTAGGTCAAAACATCATGTCCAAGCCATGTTGGCAATCCCCCTCCTAGACCCCTCTAGGAGCTGAGAAAAAAAAATTGGAAAACTCCATTATTTTTGTTTCCACATAAAATAAGAAAAAAATTATGATGGATAGTATTAAATGAACTTAAGAGTATTGAAAAGTTATAAAAATCCTCCCGGAAGATTTTTTTATTCCACTTAAAACTTCACAACTCTTCATATAAAACTTAAAAGCAAAAAGAGAGGAGAAGATTAACTAGAGTGGGTATAGGAGCCACTTATAGAAGTAACACAAAAAAAGAAGCCCTCAAGAAATATTGTAATCAAAATGAGCAAAAATTTGGTCGGGAAAGAACACAAATAAAAAATTAATTTTGAAAAATAACTAACAGCAATATAGAGAAGAAAATAAAGGTTCAATCTGTAACTCAAAAAGTGGGAAAGATTAAGAACAATTAACTAAAGCAAAACAAATAGTAGATCATTAAATCTAAAATGATACAAATTGAAACACTAAATAACATTATTGGAAATATTAACTGCAACAGTGTATTAAGAGTTTTCAAATTTCAATCAAGATCTTTTTCAATGTTTGACTAAATTAAAGAATTTCATAAGAAATACAAAACCATGTACTAAAATTGAAGTAGTACCTTGTTGTTACGTAATAAACAAAAACAGTCTCAACTGCTGGGAAGACTTTGAAAAAACTTTAAAAAATATTTATCATGGGAAAGATTAAAAGGAATATTTGTTTGATGTACTAAATGGAAGCTAACTAAAATTCACCTATAAAACACCTACTGAATCCTTATTTATGTTTTCAACTTGAACAATTACAACAGATCTATTGGATGAACTAGCCGACGTTCACATAAGCATTATTAAAAATGTAAGACAGTTTATTTTATTAAAAAATATACGTATAAATCAATATACCTAAACCCATTTCAACACAACAGTGTGCATGACGTGGGTTAGCTGTTGGACAACCAGACACACAGTAATAACAATCTCCAAGTGTAGCAATTTTTTCACAGCCATTTTCAGTGCAAAGGCGATCAAATCGTTCAAATAAGACATTTAATACAGAAACTAGTTCAGAAGCAGTTTTCTTTGATGACATTCGAGTAAAACCAACAATATCAGCAAACAAAATACTGACATCCTGTAAAAAAGAAAAAAGAGATTAGAATAATACAATGGCATAGTATTCTTATTGTGGCAATGGAGAATAAATTTTCAATAAAACTAATGCAGACTTTGTTTTAAATTCAAAATAGGGTTCTAGCAAAAAATAGCAATTGGTCTCAAATGAATGTGATGGAAATGATTATGCCTGAAATAATTCACGAAATTCATTGATATTAGCGGATTATTTCAAGTATACAATAATTTAAACCAGTTAGTTAATGATTTCAGAAACAATTATAGATTTTAATATTTTTTGTAAAAAAAAAGCTTTTGTTCGGTAGGGGTGCAGTTTAAGGGCCACACGAGAGAATCCATTGTGATGTACTTCAGAACAGAGGCACACATTCCAAACATAAATTTTCCATAAGATCTTACCAATCAAATACCATGACAGGTAATTGAGACAGTTGTTTAGTTAGTCAAATCTGACCATATTTTTTTTATGAACTGTGACCACTTCACTCTTTCCTTTCCACAGATATCCTAAGGGTATTCAGAGTGAAAACATCACCTTGCATGACAACACCATTCTTATAAAACAAAGTGGGAATACAATCAGGTCCTGGTAAGTGAATTAAGATAATTTATTATAATATCTTAGATTTCTTCTGCTATGAAGTCTGCCTCATTTATCTTAAGCAAAAGGTCTATTTCAACAGAATCAGGCTGTAATGGACCTTACAGTAAATTAACTGTAGAAATATCAGCCAAGGATGCCTGTATTATCTTTCTGACTTTTGTGAAGGTGCTAGTTTTCAAATTAGACTGTAAATGGTTCACAAGTGCTAGAACTATTATAGAAAAAAAGTTAATTTATTGCTCTGTGACTTGGTCCTTTAATGATCTTGAATTGCCTATGGATTAAAAAAAAAAACACCGTACTAAAAATTAGGTATCCTTAAACTACAGTGAGTGATTTGTTGCTAAATCGCCTACATTTCCTATAGTTTATGTCTATGTGGGGTCAGGCTGAATACGTCTCATAATTTTCAGTTATGATAGGTCCCCTCTTGGCAGGATTTGTACACGATTCCCTCAATCCCCTGGTTAAAAGGTGTCATTCCTTGTATAAAAAACATGAGCCCCATGACATTAGTCTGAAATCGATTATTATTATTCTTGGAATAATTTCTTTGTCATTATTTCATAGGAGAAATAATCAAATGATTAAATGAATTTAATTACTTTCAACTGAATAAGGAGTAACTGTGACAAGGACGATTGTAAAGAAATGAAAGTAACTATTTATGCAAACAATATATCTACCTTCATGCAGTTTACATTGAAAGGCCTGAAGAGATCAATCACATCTACTAGTTCTTTTGAAGTATCCATGATGCTAGTAAATTTTCCTGCTCTCTTCTTCCTTTCTCTTTCTTCTTTTACTCGCTTGTGTCGTTCTTCTTTTTCTTTATCTTTTAACCAATTGGCATAGCAAGGGGGCATAACCTAAAAGTAATTATAAGTATTAGCACTAAATTTTCAATAGAAAAAAAAATATGTTAATACCGCTGTCTGGGTATATACTTACAGAATGAATCATTTTTTCTTTAAGTTCTTTTTCAATTTCTAATTCCCTGCGTACCAAAAGGGATTGCCCAACTTTCATAAATGTTCCTCGCATTCGAACATTAGTCATGATTAATATATGAAGAGCAATTAGATGAACACATAAATGTGAAACAATCCTAATAGGAAGGACATAACCAGTCCCCAGGACTTCAAAGAGAACAGAGTATATTCCACCCATCAAAACGCATAAATACAAGGGCAAAGGTATCACAGTATAAATTATCATAATTATTTCAGTACAAATAGCAAAATCACTTGCAGGACTTAGTACAGGTGAGTGACTAACTGATGCTATTGATAAAAGACACATCACTAATGAGACTATAATAGAAACTGGTAATATATACCTCCTATAAAGTGATGATTTTGTAATCATAAGAATTGTAAAACAAAATATGGCAAATAGGAAAAATATGACACCAAGGGGAAAGGCATCTTGTTGGGACTTGTCAAGTACACCAAAAATTATAAGATGAAGAAACCATATTAATGAAAGTATCAACATGTAAACCAGGGAATACCTATAACAGGAAAAAAAATACACAAATTAGTAACTCAAAAACAAGATTTTCTATACTGTTTTATTCAAAAACACATTCATTATAATAGCTTACCTAAATCGTAGTCTAATTTGTGCAAAAGAACTACTTCTGTACTGATTCTCGAGTACTTCAGAATCAAACTTAGGATCCCACCACGATTTCTTAGCTCTCACAAAAGGAACTGGTAAACATAGGCCACAACATTCAAACTGTTCACCACTATGTGCAAGGTACGCCTGTATGTACGGTGCCAAGGTAATTTCAGCCTCACTATCATCTTGTATGCTAATTTCATCTTTGTTTCTCGAAAAACTCACTTGTGTAGGTCTCCTTTCGCCATTACTATTATAATCATTTTTTGTAATTGTGTCAGACATGTCAAAAGTGAAACCATAACTTCTAAGTTATATAGATAGCAAAGAAGTGAACAGCAGAAGAACTCATGAACACCTAAAATTAATCAAATTCTTCAAAATGTAAACAAAATCAGATCTATAACTTATTGATTTCAATTAAAATTTCATTCAAGTAAACAGTTTCCTGTGTCATCCATTTAAAATTGGTTGGTCTTCTAAGATTTAACAGATAATACTATCAATTTACAAACAGTTGTTATCAATTATGTAATATCAATATTGAAATCTGCAGAAAACTTGTACTTGGTGAGAAAGCTGTTGCTCACATTATCAATATAGAATGAATGATTATCAGAGTTGTTTGCTGAACAATACCTTAGACGAAATGTCATATTCTATCTTGCATTATCACCTACACATGTTAAGTTGACATAGTCTTTGGATTAAGTGTTTTTTTTTTCTCATTCAAGGCTATTACTATAGCAATATTGATAGAAGCAATTTGTTTCTAAGCAAATATTTTTGTTCGATCTTACTATTTGTTTTATCTTTACTAGCAACAAAGATATTTTTTTTAATGTAATTACAATAACTGGTTTGTGTTTAATAAAAGTTGACTGAAAAATAAAACCCATCAGTGACTAAGTTACCGTACGAAGGGCCTAAATAAATACATTTTTACAATAATATGACTTATTTGAAATTTATTTTTTAAATTAGGAACTTTTCTGTGAAACAAAATTTTATATAATAATATTAGTTAAGGAAAGGGGCTGGCAACATTGAAAATGATATGACGTTAGGTTAGTTCACGTAGATCACCTTATTGCTTTTATTCTGTTGTCGGATCGGTCATAGCTAATGGTCTCGTGAATCTAGTATGTCATGTCACGAGTATGAATGATTTCTTTTTCAGACGTCAGTAAGTGGCGATTTTATTATGGACATTATGTTCTTTAAGAATAAAGTCCTTACTCCTGGCCAGTTAAAGCGGCTTGCAGAGCACAAGTATAGTTCTCAAAGTCTTAGTATATTGGATGGGATTTTACAACCATGGTGGAATTGGTTGGTTGGGCAAGTGCCACTCTGGGTTGCACCGAACTTAATAACAATAGTTGGACTTTTAATAAATATATTCACAACACTCGTACTTGTTTACTATAGCCCTGATGCTACTACAGAGGTAAGGATACAGTGCTCACCTCATATCTATGAAATTCATGAAGTTTCTATTTACTTTAATGAGATTCTTTTATATTTATAAGCATATGAAATAGGGCATTTTTGAAGCTTCTCATTGAGTTGTCATTATATGTACATAACTCTCTAAGCTTAGAATAATCAAACTATTTAGCGCAAAACATTGATTGATATATGAAGAGCAATTAAATGAACACAAATGTGAAACAATCCTAATGGTAGGACATAACCTGTTCCCAGGATTTCAAAGAGAACAGAGTATATTCCAGAGACCAGAGTATTTATTAGGTTGTATTCTACCTAAACAAATATTCTAGTTTTTATTGGAAACCATGATACAAGGGTGCCTTTAATGCTTCTTCCTCCTCTCAAAATCATTGATTATGTTATCGATTCTGTATCAGAGGAAGGCTTTTATGTTCCGTTCTTATTTAGAGTACAATTTTTTTAATTAACAAAGTTTACTATAAGCTTCATTTCATTATCTCATATCCTCGGATATGATATTCCTTATCTAGCAATTACTCATTATTTTATTGTTGGCTTAGCTGATAACTAATTTTTTAGTAACAATTGATGATGGTGTTTTCATGATTTATTTATGTGCAGTACTAATATTCCTAAGCTACTTCCTCAGTGGGTGTGACATGTCCCTACTTTTACTCATAAATTATTCGTTGGTTAGTTATTGGAGCATAACACCTTTTATAAAAATGTTTTAGATACCTGCCAGTTTATGATAGTTATTAATTTGAAATTTCATTGTACTCATTTATTACTGCATCAAGAGTTTTGGACTCATTTACATGTTTTTGAAAAAGTAATTCATAGTTGTTTAAGAAATAAGTTCCCTCTTTAATCAAAATATAGTTAGAATAAAGCTTATTTTTGTTCATTCCTGACCATTCACATCACTTATCTTGAAAAAATAGAAGTCTGAGGGAGTTCCAAACCCTGCAACATCCTTTACATCCAGAACCCTCCACCAGACAGCCAACGCATGCTTCAATGTCAACAACCATATCCCTCACCACGATTTACACATCTTTTTCATTCAAAAACTTTCAACAAAGAAAAAGCTACATCCCTTTCATCAGAATTTCCATTCCAACCTCCTTGACTATCCTTACCCTTCGGTGAATGCTCTATTGCCATACCTCATTAGCTGTAACCCATTTCGATGTCCATAGTATAAATGACCTTGTGGTCTCATTCCAAACTATTAAGCATAAATAAGTATTTAAGTGACAAGAAAAATGGTTTGGTTAGTGAGCTTTTTTCCCCTCAAAAAAACTTATAAACCAATTTTATTGGTTTTCATTGCATTGTTCCTTATTTATCATGATGGTAATAATAATAAAAAGAAGTGATAATTATTATTTTTTCTATCATGATGTGTTTTAGTTATTGTATTTTGAAAGAGATTGTTATGTATTTTATCACTGCAAAATGTTTTGTTTCATTGCATTCTCAATACATACTCCTGAGCAGTAATATAGTTTTTTTACTGTTATTTTATTACTTTGTATAATAAAGGCTCCAATCATTCATTTATATCTTCAATGACAAAACTGAGAAAGTTAAAATAGAATAGAATAGCAATTGTTTTCATATTCTAGGACATAGCCCCTTCAGAATAAATATTACAAATTTACTTGTAATCTATTTTAGTCCATTTATACATTTAAAAATTCGCGAAATTATGAAAATTCCCAAAACTGGTAAGATTAAGAGAAAACAAATATAATTACATTAAACTTTACGCAAATCTTTCTAAAAATGAGAAATACATCAAACAAAAGCAATGAGATATATGAATAGTTATGACCTTATTAATCAAATATCCACTTTAATTGTACACATAAGTTGCACTATACTACTGGTTTAGCACTTTCTATTGTATTACTTAGTTGACCCTAGAACTGTTCTGGCAACCAGAAACCTAAATTAGGTAAATAAAAAAAAATAGCATTAAACTTTATAAAATAAATTAGTGCAGTCCCCATTAGTACTGAAGAATTTATATACACATATATTGTATTTTATCTTCCCTATTTTATAATCCTTTTTGGGCTTGTATCCACTCTAGTATCAGGTTGGCCAAAAAGTCCGTTCGGCTTTTTACGCGAAAATAAGACACAACTTTTATACACAAAGCGATTTATTCAATCAATGATATAATTGCCGTTTTGTTACATTATCTTCTGCCATCTCATGGGCATTTCATAATTCCATGCTCAAAGAATTTCCTGTCTGGCAAAAATATTTTCCAAGTGGATTTTTACATCTTCAGAGTAGAAGGTCTGTCCATTCAATGAATTTTGAAGAGACTGAAACAGGAGGAAATCTGAAGGTGCAAGGTCGGGCAAATATGGAGGGTGCGGCAAAACTTCCCAGCCAAGCTCCAGTAACTTCTGCCGCGTCTGCAAAGAAGTGTGTTGTCTGGCATTGTCGTGATGGAAGACAATCCCCTTACGGTTGGCTAGTTCTGGACGCTTCTGGTGGATCGCTGACTTTAATTTGTCTAGCTGGTCACAGTACACATCTGAATTGATGGTTCTGTTCGTGGGAAGTAGTTCGTAAAAGACAACACCCCTCTAATCCCACCAAATCGAGAGCATAACCTTCTTGAACCAAAAAATTTCCCGATCGAAATCTTGAAAACCACTTCTGGCACACACGTTCTGTAACAGCATCCTCTCCGTATACAGCGCATATCTTCCTGCAAGTTTCCGCTGCTTTCTTGCCTTTTTTTAAATAGAAAAGCAAGAGGTGTCGATAATATTCATTTTGGTTGTCCATTTTCAGGATGATCCTAAACACTCAAAATACAATCAGTCTCGTCGGAATTTCGTGTCAAACTACGTTGAAGTGTCTAGTATCTGACAAGAGCGCACTCGCAAGGGACGGACTGAAGTTAGCTACATATTAGACTGCTTGAAGTTTCGTGACGACAAAAACTGAACGGACTTTTTAGCCAACCTGATACATACTTGTATTCTCTATTTTTTTTTAATTTATAGGCTTAGGTAGTGTTGGGTGAGATCAAGAGAAATAAATACTACCAAAACCTCACACCTCAATACAGGCAAAGACCAGTTAAGATCAAGTCTTTGAATTTGAAGAAGCTATGCTATTGTGTGATTTTTGGTTACTTTATGGCAATCAAAAGTACATGGTGCCTGGAATCATCAATATTGTGTAGAGTTTGATCAATATTAAGAGCCATAAAGTGTACATTATTTTTGTTCAATGGAGCCACTGGATGGTGGTCCTGTTTCTGCTAGAACAATAAGTCAGCAAAATTAATACCTAGTCAAAGAATATATTAATGTGACAATGAGAATAGCCCTAGACAGAGCTTAAAGAGCTCTCTTCTGTGATGGAAATAAGGGTATATAAGCTGTCAGTCTATGGCAGGACAGAAGGCTTCCAATAGGTCATCATCAGATGTCTTTATCGATACAGTTATTATTATACCAACCCTTGTAATATAAGGTAAGGTACCTGCCTCTAGCACAACTACAGTTTGATTCTAAACTAATCCTTCTCATTGAGTCACACATAATTATCTTTGGTAATGGGAGGTAAGAATGCTGCCTTGCTGACCTCCCTGACAGAAATCTCGTTCTTAAAAGACAGATTTAAAAGCCATAGATACAGCCAATAAAGCAAGGTGTGAACCAACCTTGCACTTTCTCATTTCTGTGTCCCGCCTGAACTCTTCATTGTTTTCATGAGGATTTGCTCAATACTCATACCCGGCTATACCCCTGGCCAAAACTTACTTGAGATTGAATTCAACATGGAAGAAGTAAAATCTATTGCTTGTTGATCGAAGTGATGAACTGTATACATCAACCACACCTTGACCTAAACAACCAAAGCTAATGGATTTTAACCTAAGATTTTGTTATATCATTAAAATAAAATCCAAGATGTATTTTAAAAACAATGTATTATTTTTATATTATATACAAGTATTTGTGAATGGGTTTAAAATTTGAAATGAGATAAAATTTTATACTGGGGACTGTCCCCCTAGAATAACAACAAGAAACATAGTAAGAATATCTAGCTGACAAAAAAATAAAATAAATAAAGGAACAGATTTGATAAGCTAATGAATAATACTATGTACAAATGCATAATGCGGTGTGCTATGGCTATGTACATATCAAGTTGAACAAAATAAATAAAACATAGAAATTATGACAAAGGGGAAAAGAGCATGGAAGGTTGCTGGGATGAATAAAAAATAAATAAACAGAATAATAACCATAAATTATGAATTGTTAGCTTGGAGAGGGATAAGAAACGGGTTGTCTCGATTTAAAGATTGGGAGAGTTGATGAACAACAAATATCGATGGGAATAGAGTTCCTAAGGTTTGTGGCAAAGAAAGGAAAAGAAGTAAGTTTGTGAGAAGGGAAACAGGTCAGAATGGTAGGATCTAGTATTGCAAGATTTGAATGAGAGGAATTTATGAAGGGGCTTTTTAGTCATCATAGTATTGAAGAGGGTCCAATCAGGTATGGGCGGTGGTCGTAAGGGTGCAGCCATCCTAACTTATGGAGTAGTGTCATGAAATGAGATGGTCTCTGAGGATCCTGAGTATCTTAGGAAATAATTCATCTGCTGCTTTAACCAACCCTCGAGATCCACAGAAAGATCATCATACACCACACAACCATAGTCAAAATGGGGGTGATTTGGGAAATGTGGTCATTCCAGGATAGAGTTTGGTCAATGATCAATTTTTGAGTGAAGTATAGAATTGGATAGGTCAACCATCGATAGTGAAGGTGGGAATATCAATCAGGTTTTTGAGGGAACATGAACTAATGACGATTGCCTTGAATTTCTCCACAATCAATCAAAAATTGTTGAGAGAGGCCATGGAGCTGGCTAAGTGGTAAGGATAGCTAAATTTAGGTGAAATGAGCAATGATGGATAGATGGATAGAACTTTTTCCTGGAGATTGTTGATGTAGACATGGGAAGGAAAGTAATGGCAAAATAGACAAACCCTGAACTACACCGGAAAACAATGATTGGAGCTGGGATAGATGTTGATCAGGGATGAGTACTACCTGGGAGCTATTAGAAATGAATGATTTAAACCATCTGACAGCACCGTAAGAGGACATTGATAAAAGAATTGAGTGATCAAGCGTGCTGAGTGCCTTGGTGAAGTCTAATAAGATAGATATATGTTGGACACTGGCAGATTGTAGGTCTTGCATGATTTGCGTTTTTATTTATCAAAAAATTGTACTCCCCCAAATTTTACATAAATCTCATGGACTACTTGAATAACACATAATAATGTAATAAATCTACATGACTATATACATAATGGATTAAAGATGATATTAGATTCAGGAATAGTAATTTAAACAGAGAGTGATATTTGAATTTTCAAGACCACTTTCACTAAAATTCTTATTTCAACATTTCACGGTAGCTACTGGGAGTAATTAAAAACATGTGTTTGGAATCTTGTAGAAAATTCAATCCTCGACAAAATTTATTATGCATTTTGCTCCAATTTAAAGTTATTAAATATAAACTAACATCATATCTAAGAATGGCCAAAAATGCATGAGGGGACGAAATCTAAAACTTGTTTTTTTTATGAAGGGGTCAATACAACATACCTGAAATATCAAAATTACTCTACCTTTTTTTGCTGGGCTATAATTTATAATTCCATCATTAGAACATTGTGGAGACTCCAGGATAAGCAATACCAGCAATTTGAATAAGCTGATACATCTCAAGACTACCAGCCTTCTATTTATGAGATTTGCCAAGATCGAACTTTTTTTTTTTTATCATTATATAGAACTATATTACTTAAACTCTTGGTTGCATAGGTTTGAGTTGAAATATTTTGCTGTAAAGATATGCATGTTTTACTGGCAAAAGACTTTTTTTATAAAACTAAAAAAAATATTGTTTTCTTAACATTTTGACTTTTTTAGGCTCCTAGATGGGCTTATGTACTCTGTGCTCTAGGACTCTTTGCTTATCAAAGCTTAGATGCTATCGATGGGAAACAAGCTAGAAGAACTGGGTCATCATCACCTCTTGGTGAACTGTTTGATCATGGTTGCGACTCAGTTTCTACAGGTTTTTTTTTTATATTATTATCTTTTAGCATGAATACATTTAAATTCATTATCTTTATTGGATATTAATTTTCCTCGGTGGGTTGAGCAGATATATTTATTGGCTTAGCTTATAAAATTATTTTTAATGTAACACATTTTTAAAGAAATTGTTTAAAATTAGCATTAATTTATAAATAATTTTGAGTAGTTTTTTTTTTTAAGACATTAGATTTTTATCATCTAAGTTCAGTTCGAGTTAAAAAAGTATACAAATTAAATAAAACGTATCAGTTGGCTACAAATGTCCTGAGGTTTAAATCATGAATATATTTTATTTTTATTGGGATTTTATTTTTTTTTTATTCTTAGTGAGGGTTACAAAGGCTGTTTTTTTGTATCAGTCAGTAGCTACCTACATCCATTTAATGAGTTGCTAGTGATTGGAAATATAACTTGGAGAGTACATTTATGAATTAGTTTGGCCAAATTTCCTCGCACATGGTCATAGTTCTGATACAATTAGTAATTTAGATTAAGAATGGCCCATTGCTGTAGCCTTAGTTATAGTTAATTTTTCGAACAGGAGCTTCAAGCCGAGTTTGAATTATGATGGTCTGTATCATTCCACAATAGTGGATGTCTCTACCAAGTTTTGATAAAACAACAAAATTGCGTACCTTGGATGTTGTGCACTGAACCAGGTTTTCAAGAGAATTTATTTGAATGAATGGATTGAGCTATGATTTGTTTTTGCACATAGGAATTATAGGTATAGTAGGAAAACAGATAGGTCTGGTCATCCTGTCAGTTCACTATCTCCGATTCCTATCAATTTTTCTATTTACACAGTTGGACTAAACTGAGAACTGCTCTCAGCTGTTCCCAGCTACCAGTTCAGTTTCGATTCCTGTTCAGTCCAAGTTGCGCTTTCAAGAAGTGTACATATAAACATGGTGTTATTACAATTATTATGGATGAAGACTGTTTCATTGAAGTAGCTTTAGCTTACCTATTCTAAGAACTCATATAAAACAAATAATGGTCTGACCATCTTGTCAGTCTTCAGTCATCATTTCCGATTTCGTCTCAGTAATTGTGTTTTATACGTAAGGTTCAACTTAACTGAGAACTGACAGGATCACCTAAAAAGGCCTTTAAACAAGATACAACAAGTATTCGGCCCCACCCAAGAGAAGCATTATACCATAATATAATCATCATAATATATAAGCATCAATCCATACCTCTACAAAACTGAATTGACTAAATAATTACCGGTTTTCTGGTATATATCTAAACGAGGTGAGCAGAACTAAATTTAACATGACATTTTAACAGAACTTATCTTAAAATGAAAGCCTGTTTAAAAATTATAAATAATTTCTAGGTATTTTTTATATACATAATATAAATATAATATTTTTCATAATCAAAGTTTTATATAAAAAAATTTTTTTTTCAGTATTTGTTGCTGTGTCAGCTTGTATCTCTGTACAGTTAGGTGCTCATCCTTCGTGGATGTTCTTTCAGTGCTTCTGTGCTTTAACATTGTTTTATTGTGCTCATTGGCAAGCATATGTATCTGGTAAGAGATCTATATTTCTATCAAAGAACAGCATGTTTTTATTTAATTGTTTAATTTATTGATCTCTATCTCTTTTGATTTTAGAATAATTCATGATTAGCCTTAGTGATTTATGTTGGGTAATATTTATTTAGTAACTTGTTTGTGTGGTGGAAAAGAGTAATCTTTTTCCATTGCACAATCCAATTCATTACCACTTCTAAAAATATTTAATTTTAGAGACTTGGGTGGCTGAGGGTGTGGGAGTGTAGGTTTGAACTGAAACCGTTCGCATTAATAAGTGCTGAATAAATCTATGAAATAGGTAATGTAATGGTTACTGTAGCTTTTAAGAACAATGGAGGCATTGAAATAAGAAAGAGAATACAAAAAAAATGACTTTTTAGATTTTTTGTAGAGAAGGTTTTAAGAAGTAAAGCCATTTATTTAGCCTTGAAAACACAGTAAGTCACCGCCAGAAATAGTTGAGCAGTATTTTATATAATTTATTTGTGATTGGCAAAATAAAATATATTTTTGGCAGCACAAAGCTGTTTTTTTAGTCCCCTATAAAATAAACATTTTATGACTTACTTCTTTTCACTTGTCAGCACCTTAATTAGCACTTCTTTAATAGTAAAAGCTCCTTGAAGTGATCATGTGTTTAATTACAGTTAGTTGCTGTTCCATCGATTTCAATGGGTTTCTGCTAATTTATTTAAATCTTGCATCTAAATATATTTTCAAGTCATGTAATAAAATACTTTTTTCAGGGACAGTGAAGTTTGGTCGGGTGGATGTGACTGAAGCCCAGGTCACAATTATAATCATTCACCTCATATCTGCTTTTTTTGGACCTGAAGTATGGTCGTGGGAGGTAATATTGTTATATTTTTATTTTATTTGTTTTCTCATATTTTAATATGATTGAAATAAAAAAAAAGAAAAGTTTAATGTCCTATCTGTTGACTATTTTCCAGGACACCTGCATTAGACTATCACCAGTTAAAAGCTTTAAGAATCTTTCTTTTTTTTTTTTTTTTAGATATTTATTTATTTTTCAGATACCATATTTAGGTGGTAAATTTGAACTTTATCATGGCATTTCGGGAATGACTTTTATTTGTGGTTCTGTTGCGATTTATACACTTTTTATATTGATATGTAATGGAGGAGTTGGCAAAAATGGTTCAACAGTCGCAGTAAGTTCCTGAGCAACTCTAGTTGAATTTGTTTAAATGTCATATATAACAAACAACTTGTGATATGTCTTGCACTGGAGAATGAACATAACCTTTTAATAATTAAAACTTTTTATAATTAACTTTTAAATGGATGGTATATTCAATGGATTAGACTTAGTGTGATCGATATTCTAAATGGACTGGAATCAATGATATCTGAGTGTGATATGGTGGGTGCACGTTGTGCAATGTTATATCTATTACTTTTTTCCATTGTTGTGCAAAGTTGGGTCTTTCTTCTCGTCTTATATTAGGCCATTTTGGTTAAAAATTATGATCAACTATGGCTTGTGGACATTTTTCGAATAATTTCTTGGCCCGTCTTAGTGGTTATATTTTTATGTGACAGAAATGTCTTGCTTTTTGAATACCTATTTTATTGCTCTCATTTATTTACATTAATTTCTTCTCATATTCATAAATACAGAATGCCAATTATTCGAACTCATTATTCGTTGTGCTATTGTGAACACAAACCAGTTTTGTAAGTTTTCTATTACTACATAGTGGGAATGTTGGTGGGCCATAAATTGAAATCTATCACTATCTGATGATGAACAATCTCACCATTCTCTGGTTTGTGGTAACACTTGATCTAGCTCACTCAGTCATTGCAGCTTCCCCTAACTGCCATTTATCATAATATTCTTCCTCCAAATCATTGTATATATTTTACTTGGTTCCCAACCCAACTTATATTAAATTAATCTTTTAATAAAAGTATGATCATTACTTTTCCAGATTCGAAGAATCTCTACTAAGCAGACAGCAGTATAAATAATATAGTAATTAAATTGACTTCAGATGCTTTGTTAATCAATTTAAAGTTTGGTAAACAGTTTTCCTGACTTTCTTTAATTATGGTCTACTACTGTCCCAGTACATGATACATATTATCAATCAGGAAGTCAAGATCCTTACCTGATTTCTTACCTTATTGAGTCTGATAAAAAAATATTTAGTTTTTAATTAGCAAGTAATATTACTGACCCTTTACTATTTTTCATGGGGTTGCTTTTATTTTTATCATCACTAGGGTATCAAATGGAACTGCAAAGCAAAATATGTGTGTCCTAAAAAAATATCTGGTTGAGTTGAGCATAATGTTAATTACAAATCTAACACATTTGTGTATTGTTAATCAGGACCTTAAGATCCTTAATTGCATTTTTTTAAAAATTATTGAAAATATGTTAACCAAGTTATTAATTAATTAATCAATCAAGTTTAATGGAGATGGTTGTATTTTTCATGTCTTCCCATTATGAAAGGAATGCAAAATTTTGTGATTCTAGTTTGAACAGAAGTCTCGCAAAGGTCAGTACAGACATTTGAAAACAAAAGTGTTTCTGGTTTTGAAAAAAAAAAGTAATGGAACACTAAAAAATATGAAAGAAACTTGCAAAGTAGGCTCACTCTTCGTGTTTGGTACTTTAACAACTCCGTAATTTTAATTGATGCCCCTTGGTGATGTTTCAAAAAGTAAAATCAGCCCTGTGAAAAATAATAGTGGGGCATTAATAAAATTATAAATTGATTAGTTCCAAAAAAAAATTAAATTTTTCTTTCATATTGGGTGCACGCATCTTGACGTCCTGATAAATAATATTTTTTGTGACTAAAGTGAACAATAATTACAAGTCATCAAAACAACAATGAATCAATGATTTTCTTTGGCCGCATTTTCATGAAAGTTTTACTTGATACCCCAAAGATGATAAAAATACAAGCATCCTTAACCAGAATAGTAATAAATAGTAAATTATTAATCAAAGCTTCTAATTTTCATATTTACAAAAGATAGCATGCATACCATATTTACATTTACTCTTCTTCCATTCAAACCATATGTACATTCATTCAGAGCATAAGGGGAGAAAACTAGTCAAGTATCCCTGGGAAAAATCCCAGTCACTAAATATTTACAAAAAATTACAGGGCCACTTCCGCTTCAATCTTCGAGGGGGTGTTGTACGGATGGGAGATACTTGAAAGTGATCTCGCTAGAGGATTTGGATGGTCAGAAAATGTCTGGTGAAACTTCTAGAAGTTTGGGGGAATGTGATCTTGGATAGAATACTTCTAATTATATAATAAATATTTTCTTATCGGATTAGGTAGGGTATCAAATCAAAGTCTTGACATCCTGATTAATAATGTGTGTTTTTTTTTTTTTACCCCCTGCTTCCCTACATTTTATTAAAAGGATACTTTTATTGAGAGGGCAAAACTAATCCCTACTGTTCTCTCTCACTGTGTAAATTCTCATTTCTGATCCCTGGATATTTCCAAAGTATTATGATATATCTATATTGATCTCAATGCTCCCAAGCTGTGATTTTTTTGCTGGACAATAATTTCTGATTTTCCTTATAAAATACCAAAGTAATAAAGAGGCCTTACATTATGCTAGACATATTTTTTAATATTTGACATGCTTTACTTTTTTCCTTGAAAATTCATAATTGAACTAAATATTTTTCTAATTCAAGGGTGATTCAAATAAAAAAATTTTTTTTATGCATTATTGATTAATATTGTTCACAAGTGAAACCAGTTTTTTTCTACATAGCCTCCTGCACATTAAAAACCTTTTGCCAACGATTTGTAAGCTTAAACATTCATTTTTCAAAAGAAGTTTAATCCTCGACGTCTTCATTGTTTTCAAATCGTTCCCCATCAAGCGATTCTTTCATGGGTGCAAACAAAAAAGTAACACAGGGACAAATCTGGACTGTAGGGCTAATGGTCGAGGGTTTGCCAATGCATTTCCTTCAATTTGTCCCTTCTCAAAATCGTGGTGTGAGGCTTAACGTTTATTTCTGATATGTATACCTCATATTTTTTTCAGTAGGTCGCTTTTCTTTACTTTAACAATTGGCAATGGTCGAGGGATCACTTCATGTAAACGGCGCATTAATTACAAATAATATACTTTATTAACCGTACGACATTCTGGCAGGAACTCATGATGCATTATGACATTAAAATAAATAAATAAAAAAAAAGCAGTGAAAAGAACCTTTACTTTTGATCGAACTTGTCAAATTTTTTTTTGATCTTGGCTCTTCAGGCCGCTTCCATTGCGAAGATTGCGCCTTCGTTTCCACGTCATATACCCATGTTTTGTCACCTGTTATGATGCATTAAACAAACTTTGGTTGTTGGTTACTTCGTTCAGCAATTCTTTGGCGATAACCACGCAATGTTTTTTTTTTGGTCGAAATTCAACAATTCTGGAATGAAATTTTCTGCTACACATTTCCTAAACTTCGGAAAAAATCGCTTGGCATGATCCAAATGATAAATCAACTTTATCAGTAACCTCTCTAATAGTAATTCTGCGATCGTCCATAATGACTCTCTTAACTTCTTTGACGTCGTTTATAGAAGTGCTAAGTGATCTGGCAATCATCATCTTCAACGTCTTCATGGCCCTCTACGTCCATACCACTCATAAACTCTTGCTTTACTCATGGTAGATTCAACAAAAGCTACTTTCAACATTTCAAAATCTTTGCTGCACTTTACTTCATTTTTTTTGATAAAATTTAATACAAATTCTTTGATCCATTTTTTTAAAAACTAAATATCACTGAGAATACCAAAACTCATATAACTTTAGCAACTGCTACTAAAAAAGTAAACATAGAAAACATCTGCAAATTTCAATGTATTTCAGAGACGTGTACCAATATGATAAAAAAAAAAAATTTAACCATCGGAAAACACCTGCAAAATTATAAAATTCTCGTTACTTTTTGATCAAATCTCGTACCTAAATTGTATAGAAAATCAATGAGTAAAACTCTTCTGCAGTCGAAAAAACCTTTGCGAGAACTTTTCCGGCTGAAAGACGGATTTTGACCTTTACTGGGCAGACTTCAACCTTTTCGCCATTTTTTATTTTGGAGTGTAATAATGGACCCATGTCTGTCATCGCATGTAATGATGCGCCTCAAAAAATCCTCCCCTTTTTTCCAGATTCAGAAGTCTCTCAGAACCGATCGAGCACTAATTTTTCCTAGATGTTTATGGATCATTATCCATTAGCACTCCCAATGCTGAATCCATCTTCTGACGTGATTTCATCACCAGCCAACCAGCAATGACCTGCGATAAGCTCTCTAATGTCACTGTCATCTGTTAGACTTGACCTTTGGCACCAATCATGACTTTCGTTTTCTACACTTTCTCGGGTGCCCTTAAATTGGCTGGCCAGGGTAAACACTAGATCCTAAGACAATGTAGCATCCCTAAACTGTGCCTTCAAACAAGTTAAAATCTCCAAGGGTTTAACCCCTTCAAAGACTTTATAATGCAACAGATGAAGGAAATTCTTGCTCAATCATGGCTGTACTAAGGACAGAACAGAGGGGAGCGGCTAACCAAGCTTATTTTCTGCTTCCCTAACACACCAACCTTTAATTCTCTATTCCCCCATCCTGCTCAGAACTGCTTGCTGAACACAATATTACAATTACTTTTTATATCTGACTTGCCCTCGTAGCTTCAATTCTCAATATTTTTTTAATTTTTCTCTATTATTTTGACCCATGATTTATTTACTCAATCACAATGTTTTGTCGATGTGCCCATGAAAATGGTCCAGAAGTTACTCAAATTTAGAAGCATTCTAAAAAATCACGTCAAAGATGTAGCTCTCCAAAAATATATTTAAATAATTTAATAATATTTATTAAAATGTTAATTTATAGATTTTGCTCCGAGCATGTGCCATTTGAATTTTTTTTGATCATGCGTTTATTAGTTAGTACCTAGTTGTTGCTTTGCAAGGTGAATCCGGGTAATCGGCATTCTGTTTTATTAAATTGATGTATTCATATAACATATAATTGAAGATTTTGCTAATGTCTAGATACCCTATATTGGATCTCCATGCAGTCAAGGAATAGCGGCCATTTTTTTGGTCGCTTTCGTTCAAATCTTCGTCGAATTCTGTCACATTTTTTGGACAGGTGGAATCGGAAAGAACGGTTCTACAGTTGCAGTAAGTGTTAGTTAACAAGCCACACACAAATAAACATGGAAACCTATACAACAATTTGTTAGCCTAATGTCGCATGAGATAAGTTGTTATTTTTTTATATTGATTCTTTGTTATATTATTTAGGGAGACCTGTATTTCTTCTTTTTTTTTTTGGATTTACACGTTGTCAGCATGGGATTCCTCACATCGATACATCTTTTAGGCTGAAGTTATTGCTTGCTTCATTTTGTAGTATAACACAGTTTTCCTTATGTCCGTTTTACTTGTCTGATTTGGTGATATTTTTGTTACTGACATTACATAGCATGCCAATACCCTCTAACCTTAATTTAAAAGTTTATTTTACTAGAAATTTTAATGGCAGTTTATTTTATTTTAAATTCTAAACATCTTCAAAACGATGCAATTGTTTTTTGATGTTCATGGTAGGAATCTCAATGCTATTTGAAAATGAATTATTATATCGCTTTAAAATTAATCCCAGCATGAAGCTTTGCATTACATTATTCAATGCTTGAGTCTTAAACAAGTGCTTTGCTTTTAGAATCGTCAATCTTATTTATTTATTTGATTATTAGTGCCTTTAAGAACTCCCATTTAGGGTTCAAAGGTAAGCTATCCTATCAGGAGCCAAGCTCTTCTATTGAAATAATTCCCTCATTCCCTATAGGGGTCATGAAGCCCATTTGCTGACCTATACACCATATGAGAGCCCCTTACCAATCGTGATTTTTAAACTGTTACAGTGCTATTGTAACTACATGTTTTGGTGTTTTGTAGAGAAATATGAATAATTTAATGCCTGTAATTGTTATGAATTAATAATCATTTATCGATCTACAAGGTCCTTATGTTTCATTAGTTTGATGTACTTTATGATGATTCAATGTTCATTTCATACCACCAACTTGAGTGTGCCATTATACAGTATTTAGTATAATTTTCATTTGCCAATTTTTATCTCCTGTTTTCAACTTTTGAATTGCAATGTTTAAAAATCAGTATTTAGACTAAATCTTCATTTTCCTTTCTATTTCTCTTCTAAATTTTATTACTTAAAACAGTCATCATGCATTATGGAGCAGTATGATGATATTATTTTAATTAACTTGGGCATTTTTTGACAATGTGACATTTTCACTAAACAACAGTTTTGTAATAAGATGTCTTAATTCATTTAATAATTTCAACAAAGCTATTGTGAAAAGTCTAAATAATTAAGCTATCCTATACCCCCTCCCCAAACCTTGTATTTGATCTAATATTAGCATTAGCCTATATTTTTTTTGTCATTAAATTAGAAATTCCACTTATAAAAAAGGCCCTGGTTAAAAGAGGCTGTAATAATAGGTGTAGTATACTCCTACCCAGTGGTTCCATTTTCTTTTTTTCTCCAATTCGTTTTTGACTACTTTTTAGAAAAATCAAAATAAACTGCCAAAAAATTTCTGTATATGAAAGAGCTAGTTCAGTTTGTAGTGTACATTTGTTTTGGATTATTGTGTTGTGTGTTGTGAGTACAGTTGCCCTGGCTAGAAGCTGAACTAAAGCAATGTGAAGTTCTTGTCGGAAGTGCAGTCGCTGTTTATCTTTTCCATCGAACGATCTCTACCATTCTTAAAGGAGGGATTGGAAAAAACGGATCCTCCATTGCTGTGAGTTTGCATGCATGTTTCTTATTGCTTCCCAACTGCTATTGTATTATTTAAGCTTGATAATCTGCTGCTTTATTTGATGCATGATTATTTAATTTTCTATTAAAATTGTTATAAGTAATATAAAACAGCATAAAATTTAAAAAACAAAAAAATTGCCCATAGTTCATTTTAATCTTTTTTAATGTCGCAACTCACTATCTTTAGGGAGGCATGGCATATCTCACAACTCTCCAATGTGGAGAAGAGAGAATCATGTCATTTTACTTGCACAAGCAAGCAGATTTATGACCATAGTTGAAAAGTACCCCACAAGAGTAGCTGGCAAAACTAAGTGGGATCGGTTCCGGAATGAAACGTTAACATTCTGTTGCTGAAGAGCTACAGATTGATGTCCTAAAGGAAGTCTGGGAACAATAACTGAAGTGGTTAGAACATGTCTGTCAAAGAGAATAAAGACCGAGAACACAGTAAACTGATTAGAGGCAAGGCCCACCAGAACCTGGCTCGAGGGAACCTAGGAAAACCTAACTGGGCCATGCTGCTAACCTCAGACTGGAATGGGGGTAAACTATCGAGGAGATAAAAGTGCTGACAACGGACAAAGATGGCTGGCTATGTTGGAAGACCTAAAAAGAAATTCTGCAGTTATTGTAGTTTTCTCTTGTGGTGGTTGTTATGTAGGCTAGTATATCAGAAATATATCTGGTAATAATAAAAAAAAAAATTCTTTTTTTTTTATGTAAATTATTGGTATTCTTATATTCTTACATTTTTTGTATATTTTAATACCTTCATCATAATTTTTTTATGTATCTTATCTATAAAACGAAATCATCAAAGCACCTCATGACCTCTGATGATCGTTTAAATCAAAAGTATCTATTACAGCAAAATCTCCCCCACCCATGACTTCACTAATCATTGTTACAAAATTTCTTACAATTTAGTTGATGATTTTATTTATTTTCCTCCTATACTTTTGATAGACTAGCTTGTCATCTGCTAAGTTCAAGCCAGAATTATTTATTTTGTGAATGACACCACTGTAAGGGAATTCAGATTAGCAAAAACAAAATTCTAGAATCAGTACGAAACCCAAAATAAATGCCTACAAACAGTGTTTATATTCTTGTTTAATAGTTATTTATATATGTTTGATAGTTTATATTAATGACATGCTTTATTAAGTTAAAATAATTTAAGCCAATTTTTTTGCTTAGGGGCCCCCTGTTACATGGATTTATATTGCACGTTCCTTTTGTGGAATGCCTCCTCCAGAAGGAAGCAGTATTTGAGATTATTGAGTTGTTAGAAAAATAACTCTTTGTTTACTTTAGGGGTTATCCCAAACAGGTAGATTGTACTCAAAATGGAGATTAAGGATACTAACCCAAACATCAATGCACAAACCATGGTTTTCCTTTTTTTTCCCCTAACAAGATATTATTTTTTAACATTCGTTAAAAAAAAAAAAAAAAAAAAAAAATTGCAAGAATCAGATCAAGAACTTTGTCATGTTCAAATTAAGCTCTATTTTTTACCAACTAGGTTGAGCACTAAGAGTGGTCCTCTGGCATCCTCATAATTTATTCCCAATTATGACCCTATTAAAGTTCTACTACATGCTAGAATCCTACCCCAATATAATTACCTTATAAAAAGCTAAAATAAAATATTTGATACTTTTGATATTGATGGATTTTTAAAAAACAGAAAGATACAATTTGAAAAAAAAAAGTTATTATTTGATAGCTATCTCTGCTTTTTCTTTATATGGGCTAATTGATATGAATAACCTAGGACTTGTGAATCTCTAGAAAAGGATTTATTTTTCATTGAAAGGAACAATATCACTTTTATAATTGAATAAGAGTATGTGCATACAACAATCTTATCTGTTTAAATATTTATCCTAAGAGAAACTTGCTTATTAATTTCTATTATTTAAATTTAATTATTTTGCTTTCTTCCATTTTAATTGGTGCAGTTCTGTTTGTAGTCTGTCATTATTTGTTTCTAAGGGAGACAATTGATTTGTTTAATTCATTGATTTGCTTTTGTGTTACCTTTTTTTCCTCATAAAACTGTCTTGTGTTTTTATTTTTTACATAAATGTTATTTTACCTGCATTTTTTTTTCTTTCTTCATATGGTGGCTATATCATCACTTCTAATTAAACAGTTATAGTCTTATTCTTAAAACATAACTTTCTTTATTTATCATTTGTTTTTTAAGAAAGGTTTGGTTTTTTAGACTTCGGTTTCGGTTACAGAATTATTTCGCCTACACATTTCTCTCTGAATTCTTTGTGCACTGGACTTGTAATGAATGATATTGATTGGTGTAAGTTGATTATTTGTTACTTGAGAGCTTCTATTGTGCATCATAAAGTTATGAATGAAAAGCTTTTTGTATTTATGTAAATTAACCCAATAACAAAATTCTAATGTTTAATTATTTTTAGTAGTTTTAACTTATTTTTATTGCATTAATGATTGAAATAAATTATCTAAATTATATCATTTTTTGAATTATTTTCAAGTTATTACATTTGTTTTTCAATTTTAATAATATTAGAAGAAAATGACCTGCAGCTTTAAATTGTTAAATGTTGATACAGGGAACAAGCGTGCTGTCTCCTATCATCCCACTAAGTTTGGTGGTTGTTCCAGCTTTTATAATATGTCATAAAAGTACTGATCATGTTTATGAAAATCATCCCGTCCTGTACGTAATAGCTTTTGGCCTTGTTGCTGCTAAAGTTACCAACCGTCTTGTTGTAAGTACAGTACAATCATATTAATTTTGTTTGAATATTTTTGTTTGTAATAGAATATAAAACACCTTGTTTTGTATTCTTGCAATAGATATTATAAAGATAAGAAAATATTGATAATAATTATTTTTAAACTTGATATGATACAGCAAACATTTGAATTTACTCTCATTTTAACCTCTTAGGTTTGTTAAGTTAATATAATGAACTTGTGAACAACTATGCTGCACAAATTATATCAAATCTTTACAATAATGTTGACATTTTTTAGCGCATTCGTTACAAACAAATACTAATATCAGGTTTCACTAATGTTTATAATAAAACAAACTTCATGAAACATTGATTTTATTTATGATTACTTTAATTTCTTAATTCTTATAAACATCTCAGGTTGGCTTCTGACTTACCAAAGACTAATTTGTTAACCTAAATTCATTTTGTTTCTTTAAAGATTATTAGCCTTATAATCTAAAACTATACTTGGAAAACATGGATTTGGTCACTAACTGTTTTTATCTGAGGGGAAATGTAATTAGTTCTGGTACTCACAGTTGTCGTCTTGAACTATGCAAACATGGATGTATTAACTTGTTGAGAGAAGAATTCGTTCATCCATGTAGTTTTTTTAAACCTCACTTCAACCCACGCTGCTCAACACTATTCAGTAATCTAAGATAGAGACTTCTCACTTCTTGTGTCTCCAAACCTCAGTCATGCCTTGCCTGTGTAAGTTTCTGGCAACAAGTGCCACCAAATCTCACAACTTTTTTGTCTCATCCACATTTATCTAACTAAATAAACCTAACAATTCCAATTTAATATAAATAAATATATTTTGACCTTAAAAATAACATTACTCTAACATTAACCACTTGAATTCCTGTTTATTGTCATATTCGCACCATGTCATGTCTGACTGGAATATCGCCTAGTATGTTTAAAAATTTATGATGGTATACAATGTTAAGGCTTCAGAGGCCGGATAATTCGTTTTTACCTTAACGACCTATCATGAACAAAAGCTAGCTAAAAATAAGTCCACAAACATAAAGCCACCCACTACGTTAATTATGGTGAATTGTTTTTGTTTTACTTGTTTGTATTTTTGATTTACCCCATGTGTCCAGCTAATTTTATTCATATTCATATACAATAATTTCATTCCTCTTTATTTCAGGTAGCTCATATGACAAGAAATGAAATGGACTATCTTGATTCTGCATTATTTGGTCCTTCTATGTTGTTTTTAAACCAATATTTTAATTTTTTTATAGCAGAGTATATAGTTTTGTGGATTTGTTTGGTATGTATCATTCATTATATTATTAAAACATAACTACTTCATTTTTCATGCCCTTTTTGTAGTCAAAGTTGTTTTTATCATGAATTCAAACAGTAATTTTTGGAAAGACCATATTAAATTTCTATGGGAAATTTACTTGTTCAAATAATTTATTGTGAAGAATAGTACTTCAAAACAATGAGTACAAGCTACTTTCAAATAGGCAGACTACTTTATAGCTCAAATTACATTTTTTATACCTGAGCTACTCGAGTTATATTGTGAATTCTAGACAAATGAAAGTGTATTGATTAATAATACCCTGGACCTTGCAAATTCTGATTTATGTTAAGAATTTGTTATAACAATTTACATCTAAAAATTTTATTCTGCACGTTAGAAATGCCTATTTATTTCTACCAGGAGGTTGGCCACTCTCTTCAATCGGGTGCTTTGTCAGATTCCACTCCATCAGTGATGAACTAGCATTGTTCTGTCTTGTTGCCCTTTCATAGCCTCAGGGTCAATGCCCCTCCGCTCCGGTTGCCTCCAGTGCTTGCCTAAGGTATCTTATCTCGTTCTTTGCATACACCTAAACCACCTCAACCGGAGGCATTTACTATTTAAAAGAGGTAAACTGTCCTGTGTCATTCTGACCATTTATGGTTAATAAACCATGTTGGATTGAGTAAAGATAGTGTGCTGTCTTATGTCATCCAACTTCAATACATTTCTTAAACAGCCAAAACTTTAAGTTTATGGCTAGCAAGGTGTTGTAACACTGTGTCAACCGAAATAGCTTAGTAACATGTTGCGCAACTTTGCCTGCATTGCTAAATTTGTGACAATTCTTATAAAGAACCCTCTTTGACTACAGGTCTCATGGAGCAGTTTAAGTTTCCAGTTAAGGCCTCCCATCATAGAAATTTTTGTCATTATCAAGTCATTTTTTTTTTCACGGTTTAGTTTGTACCTAAAATATTTATCAAATATTATTACTTATAACTAATCATTGTAGACCGATTTCTAGTCTAAATGATTTTTTTTTTTTTTATAGGTATGGGTCCTGTTAGATCTGAGCCGTTACTGTTACCAGGTTTGCAATGAGATTTGTGACCACATGAGAATAAAGCTCTTTTCGATATCACCTGTCTCCAGCCAAGTGGCAGCAAATAAAAATGGTACGGCTTCGTCAGTTTCAAATAGCAGGCAGGCTCGGACTAGGAGGCACTACCATTAGCAGGCCAAAGTAGCACAGGAGTTAGTCACAATAGAGCAAAATATACTTATCAGAGGAACACTTGCTTTTAAGTTTTTATATTAGCCGATATTTTAAGTAACTAGTCACTCACTGTATATTATCATTTCAAGTATTCATCTCCTATCCAACTTCTTATCTAGTTCCTGTATTATTATTTCAAATATCTTAGTCATATGTATTTATAAATATAATTATTTGGATTTCCATCATAAATATTATATTTTTTGTAAATATTGAAAAAGAGTACTAACAGGTTGCGCACATATTATTTATATCTGATTTGTGGATCGTGAGTTTTGTGATCATTACCTTTGGTAATTTTTTAGTTGTTTTTTCAGTATTTAACGATTCACAGTGATATCTTCCTGTTTTTTTCAGGAAAATCCCCTTTTCGCACATACTGTTTTTCTAGACAGTTGTTGAAAATTTGATATTTGTAGTGTTGTATTATCCTTGAGTGTGATTTATATGCCTTAATACTTCCCTGTGGACAGTGTGTAAATGAGAGTATTTTTGACATTTAATTTTGCAAAAAGTTTCTGATTTTTGTTTTGACTTAACAGCTCAAAGCATGTTTGATGTTAATAGATCTAAAAACAATTTAAATTTAACACATTGAACTTGATCTTATTTGTAATATCTGTAAATTATTATAGTTTACTAATTGATTTTAGCCTGCTGTAGAATCTCAGTTAACAAATTATGTTTAATTACATTTGTCATGACATTTTTACCCACTTGTGCTTATTTATTTTTTAAATAAAATGAAAAATAAGGCGTAAATGACAATGATTGTCTTGTCAATATCGCAGTTATTTGATTTAGATAAAATGTGAGGGTTTAAATAAATTGTATAAATAAACATGAAATTTGAGCTGTTTTTAAATATTTAGACTTTTTATATTGATTAATATAGATTTCAGTGAATTAAATTGTAGGATCTCAGTTCAGTTTAATTCTCTACCATTCATTACTTATCCAAGCTTAAAAATGAGTACATTTTTCTTCCTGTGAATTAGTTCTCTTAGTTCCTGAAAATATTCATTAGTTCTATTACAGTGTGTATGATGAAAAATATCACAGACAAACACAAATATCAGTTAACCTTATAGTCACTATTGTAGTGATAGGTAATTGAATTATTTTTTTACTAAATTTCTGCTGAGTTCACTAAGGATTTTGACAGCAGTGCTCACAAGATGGAATGAAAAAATAGTAATACTTAGTTTCATCAATGAGCCAAGTTATGTTTTAAATATTATATTACGCAAGGCTGAATGAAGTGATGCTTCCTCATATGATCCGTGAAGTGTTCATTACTTCTGGTGTAAATAGTTAGTGTTATATGTTCCTCTAATTCTATATACATAGCAAGGTGTTTAGAAGACCCTGAAGAGGGTTTCGCTGGTAATAGTCATGGTTCCTTCATTGTATATGATCATTAGCTGCTGTGCTACTTTGCCATTCTGATTTAAAACATGTGATTTGTATCAAACAAATAATTTTTTTGTTTTGGTTTAATACAATGTGTTAATGTAGAAGAAATATGTACAGAATGTTGTTTTAACTTTTGTACTTTAATGATAGAAATTCAACCCATTTTCTCTTTAGCCCTGGTAAATTTTGCATTCTATATTTTCATTTCTAACAATTTTTAATTTAATAATTTTTTTCTCATGTCATCGAACAGTATAAATCTACTGTATTCTATGTTCATTCTGTATGTTTATGATATTTGATGTTATTAATTGAAATATTCCAAGTTATAGGTTAAAAAGGTTTTTGAATTAAGTTTCGCTTCGGTAATATTTGTTCATATAAACTCTTACGACACATCACAATTTTGTCAATACTTCATAGTCTTGACATATTTATTTATTTCATTTTGTTATTAAATTCAAAATATACGCATTATCTCATGTTATCTGTTCCAGTTTATTTATATATAAGTATTTATTTTATGAGTTACTTTTCTTATTTATTTAATTTATGCCAAAAATATAAGCCATGAGAAAAATGGTTAAATATTGTTTCATATTATTTGACTCTGTATATTGATAAAATAAAATTTATTGTAAATAATGACAATTATTATAAGTTGCTATTGAATTTATAAAGTGTAATGGCACATTAATTAAATTAAATATTACTTTTTTTGTAATTTTTGAATGTTCTACAAAGTAAATTCGTATTATATTGTTCATTTTTTGACATGTTAAATTTGCAATGATAATGCAACTAATGCAGACAATTGTTTAATCAATAACATAAAACTAATAACAGCCTTTGTTTTGTTTTTACAAGATTACTTTTTATTTATTTACTATTTACTAAAAAATTATGTGCCAAACATCCATGTAAACGAATGTTTTTTTTTAAGTGCAGTGTACATTAGATTCAAAATAAATTGTTCTGTAATTTATTAATTTTATAATTTCTGTTTTTGTTGATAAATGTGTAGTGTATTTTTAGAATTATAACTTGTATTCATTTTTTTTATTATTATTTGTCTTGAAAGGTGATACATAAAGTAGAACTCACTGTGTTATTAAATTTAAGTTGTTCTGAGTTTGATGACTTATGAAAATTAGTAACTCTTTCTGAACTATTTTTGGAATAAATAAAATATATTTGTCTTAGTTGATGTATGTTATGAATTACCATTTTCATCATAGTAGTTTCGATGGATTGGATTTGAAACGTTTTTGTAATATATATAGTAATTTTTTTTCCAGCTATTTGCCCATATCTTTAATTTTGAATACCGTATGATCGTTACCTTTTTTTTTATTATCCTTGCAGTAAATATGGAACAGATTTGTGAAAGTTTAATTGGTCATGTTTCATATAATTTGATAGTAGATCTACCACCATTAACTTTTACATCAGAATCTCTGTTAAAGACTTGACAGTGCATGCAAGTTATATGATAAAATCTAATAGTAGCATGTTTTATTTTTTATATTACTTAGATTCTATATTTTAAAACTTTTAATTTTCCTATTTCTTTTTATTATTAAAAATATTGTTTTCAATTATGTAAATTTATTGTTTGGTTAATTAAGGGAATAGTGTGATGTGTTTTGCAGTTGAGGCGACCTTCCTGCTGAATGAAGATGGCATGCCTTTGCTGGATCCGGACGATGATGAATATATCATATATGATGCATCTCTTTCTTAAATTAATTGCTGAGCCATACAAAATAATGATTTTGAAGAATATGGAAAAGTTGAGAGTTAATGTTTAAAATGGAAAATTATATTTAACTGTTATTCCTTAAATGTTTATTTTTAAGTTCATTTTTTACATTTACATTTTGAGTTCCAATTTAATAAAATTGGTCCATTTTTTCATAGTACTAAGTTATAAATTTGTATTCGATTTATTTAAGTATTTCTTTTTAGCGCATGATAGTATTTATTTCTAAGAACTTTCACTTAGGAAGGTTCAGTTCTTTAATTAAAAGTGATATTTAGTTTATTTGTTAATATAATGTAAGATATATGCATGTTTTCATTGCTGTATTTTTTCAACTGCTCTGTGATATTTTTCATGGTTAGCATTAATTTTGTTTGTTTTTCTTTTTTTTTCTATTATTTAATTGTACGTGTACATATATATATATAGTGTAAACTGGTTATGTAATAAAACGTGTCAAATTTTATCATGCATGATGTAAAAACCTGTGTTATGCCTTGTCATGGGGGTGATCCCTTATTTTTTTTCAGAATTTCTTGCTCTTCATCTTCGGAAGTATTCAGATCTTCGTCCTATCACCACATCAAGGAGTACTGAGAGTATTATTAGTCTAGAAACTCAATACTGAATGGAATTATTCTTGTTATTAATGAATTAGCAATGTAATATTTCGGTTTGCCTCTGAATTGTAAACCTGAAATCATACTTTCCTGACCAAAATTAAAAAAAAGTTGCTCAATAAAACTAAACTAATTTTAATAGAACTTTTAATATTTCCTTATAGTTTCTCCATTTTTTTTTTTTTTTGCCAACAATGAACTTTCTTTTCAAATAACCCCTGGAGGTTATGGAGTGTGATTCTGACATGGTTTCTATTGGATCTGATATTGAAGACATCCAGCAGATACAAGAAAAACATGATGAAAACTCTATTAGCGATTAATAGAAAACAATTTTGATTTTGAAGGAACCAACAAATTTAATATTTTCTAGCCCAATGATGCAAAATTTTGGTGCAAAGATCCATCTCCATTCATTCAGAGAAGATAATTTTAATTGGAATACCTAAAGAATTAACAATACTTCAATGAGAAAAAAAAATGTTCACAATCAAAGGTGGAAAACAACATGTAAATTTTTAAAAGGAATTGCAGAGCTTTTCATAAGGGTAATTGACATTTTGAAGTTGGATTTGTATTCATCTTCAAAAACTCAATAATATAGTTCATTTCACACTTCATACCTTCTTATGCGTGGCCACCATGGAGAAAAAATTCTGGGATTCCGTACAGACCCCTGTGGTACATTGCGATTCACAAGACTATGTTACTCTGAGGGTTTAATGAGAAATTTTCATTGTGTTATTGGATCCACAATTATTTAGTCTCCCACAAAAAAATGGTGCAATTGAAATATTTGCTCCTAATATAATTATTTTGGCTTTCAATTCTTTTTGTTATATTGGGAAGAGGGGTGGCAAAGATAGTAATGAAATGCATTCAAGAAGATGGTAACACTGTAATTAACAAATGGGTACACTATGGATATTTACGGATACACAAATTACATATGGTATGGACACCCCATGACCATATCAGTCCCCCAACCACTAGGCTCAAAAAACTGTCCCCCAGGGGCGGCATGGCCCCTGGGGGACCACTCCCTTTTCAATAGTATTACTATATTCACAACACTCCTTCCCCTTACATTTTTGATATCTTACATAATTACAACTTGTTACTAACACTTTGTTCAGTATTTTGAATTTAACAATTTGTATAAATTCACTCACTTTCGTGGTTCATGCCCTGTGGGAACCCTGCATTAGGAAGGAATGGGATAGGCAAACCTTTTAATCATCATGAAGAAAGATGCTCGAAATGATGGAAGGTAGAGGTCATAAGGATTGAATCTTGTCATGCAGAAGTTAATTGAGGATTTAAACTGAATGAGATATAAATATAGTGATTGAGTAAAAGGAGTCTAGGTGAGCAGAAAGACAACCAAATCTTCTTAAAAACACTTTATCAGATAGTTAAGTCTACCACCACAAAGTAATATAGAAAACAATTTTATATTGGATACAATGATTGGTAAATTGTACATGGGGCATAAGTTACAAAAATGATTAATGTAAAACAAAAAGATGGAATGTAGAACTATCTAGAAAACCCAAGAAATGGTTTGATCAATGATAATACCGAGTTTTTTGACTGTCTGTCAGTGAAAATATTAAATAGGGCAGGAGTTGAATGGTAAAGATTGTCAGTTCTGTTAGAGTAGGGGGTTGAACCTAATAACCATAGCTGTGGACTTCTTGCATTGAATGGCAACTTTTTCTGTTAAGCACAAAAACAGACGATCAAAACCTGCCTGTACCCTTAGAGAGTTTTTGGGGTATAATAGTAGATTTGCAAATGATCAGTATCAATAAGGAGGAGATACAGAGAAGAAGATGGGGTTTGTTAGCCATGACGACTACATGGGATTTATTTATTTTTATCCATAGGGCATTGGAGATCATTCATGGTTTTTCATAGACCCGATTGGGTGAGAAACCTGTATATTAAAATGACCTGTACCCCCCAACCTGATTGAAAAAGTTTTCAATGAACAGAAATATTTACTAATGGTTTTGACTGATTGTTAACTGAGGAAAAAGGATGATTGTTCAACTACGTTACAAAAATTTTAAAAAAATAGAAAGGTATAATAGAAAATAAAAAAAATTGTGGTTATTTGCTAGCAAGTGTATATAAATATATTTAGAGGGAGGGTAGTGAAATTTATTCATAAAAGATTAATAAATCAGAGTAAATTAGGTTTCACTGGACCACCACTTTATATTATCATATCAAGTTTATCATTATTATTATTATCAAGTTTCGTTTAGATTGGTAGTAGATTTATTCCTAGTTCAAAAACTCTTGAAACTTTAAGAAATATATGTTTTTATATATTAAATCTCATATATTCATTTATTTTCCCTGCTTTGATAATTTTGGCTTTAATGATTCATTCCTTTTTTCATACCAGTTCACTATAATGTTCAGAAGTATCTCCTATGCATAAAGATCAAAAATGGAAAGGTTTATTTTCATAAATGGCTTGCACAGGGGTAATATTTATGGTAAATGAAATGAAATCCCCCTTTAATTTGGGACATTGAGAATAACAAAAAATAAAAAATAAGATCTGACAAAAAAAGAGAAATATATAGCATAAACGTGATTAGCTTATAAATAACAATGGGCCTATGCACAAATCTAGTGACATTGACAGTCTCTGGGTATCCTGATAAAACGACAGGGACTATCGCCTGCCGGCCAGCTTGCCTGACTATATTCCTGAATTGTTAAAATTGTTACTAATATGTCAGAAATTGAAGACTGAGTGGCCGGGTATCTGATTTGTAAATAATGTCTGAATTTAAATTAAGAGAATAACAAATGTTTTGGTAACAGGTTGTAAAATTCTTTGTAAAGTTTTAGTTTGATATCTATGAGCTGAGAAATAAGTTTTTCCTTTATTAAGTAAATCTGTTAAATAGTTTTTTTGTTAGTTGGGTCATTGCCATTATCAGATCGATTGCTAAATTGTGCATTGTTTTTTAGAAGATATGTATGTCATTTGTTTAAAAATATATTATGTTTATATTGCATATGAACCATTTTGAATAATGAATTAGTACATTTATTTAAGTATTGACTCCATTAGGTCAAATAGTTAATGTAGCCTTAAACATGAAAAAAAAATTCTTTTCCAATGAGTTAAGAATTTATAATTTTTTTTTAACTGGAAAGAGGGAAAATGTAATGTTATTTTTAAGAAGTGATTTGAAAGAAGGATTATTATATTATATAAAATATTAAATAGTGTAAAATAAACTATAAAAAGTTTAAATCCAAAACAAGTGAATGTAATAGCAGGAAGTACACAAGGAATTAAACAGCTGAGAAGAAGGCAGGGGACTGCAGTTGTTGAGAAAGGCTGTAAAGGAAAGGTTGTCAGTTTTGGAGTTATTTTAGGTGTTGATGATAATTTGTTCCAGTTTGTGGATGGTAAAACACATTTGTATTATGTAATATATTTATATAATATATATAAATATATATATTTAATGTATTTTCAAAATTAACCTATCAAAACCTATTTTTACATAGATAAAGTGTAGAACATTTATTGAATTGTACATAAAATAAGTTCGAAACATACAGTACCGAAAAGACACCAATGTTATAAATTACTTGACATTTACAGAGAATTTGGCAACAACATCATTATTTAAATTGATATGTATAATAATAAACAAACCAAACAACATTCATATCGATAGAAAAATATTTACACTGATTTACAAAATAGTATATCCATTTATGTACACGTTTATATATATTACAACTCGTAATTTCTTTAAAATAATATATTTGTATAGCTTCGAATATACTTATGTATTTAGATATATATTAAAACATAAATTATTATTAATATTTATATTCAGTTGATGCTAAGATATCTCAAATGTGATTGCGATTAAATTCAGTTTCCTCGATGTTTCCTTGCCTGTGTAACGCTTGATTCTGTAAAAGAGAAATACAACATAAGTGGAGGAAGTTTGAAAATTTTAATAAAATAAAAAATAAGTAACTATATGTACTGTAAGAAAAAAAAAGTATAGAAGATCCATGACAGTTTAGATTTTTGAGACAGAATCTTCACCACCAATTCAAAAAAGAAAGCTATAACCTTCTTTATTTATGTTTAATCTCTGCCGATGCTCAGTGGCCCAATCAAGATTCAAACCCCCAGACTAGGTTCACCGCAGGTGATCAAACCTAGACCTAGCTTTGGTGCAAATACTTCACCACTAGGTCGATCAAGAAAACTACCGTTACACTACTGCAACGAACAAAAACTAAGATAAATGCTTTAATATGGTTGTGTAATGCTTGTTTTAATCATATGTTAATATTTATTATAGATTTGATCTATACCATACTATTGTTTAAATGCAATAGTTTAATGATGTAAATACTTTTCTGTATTATGGTAATAACATAGTAGGGTTAAACGGAATATATGCCCAAACACTTGCCTGGTAATTGTAAATATAAAGTATTTAGTATCTCTTCAGCTAATATATATTCCTTTGTAAAAGACTGTTTGTGTATATAATTGAAGTAATTTTATTTGGTTATATTTAGTATCTTTATTTTATTAACTCGCCAATAACATTTTTGGCAACTCTAAGGTACCATCTTCAGTTTGCTAAAATAAAAATCACATGATGAAAACCTTGACTGTGGAAATGTAGACAAATGAAATCTATCATTAAAAAGTGAGGCTTGAGCAGAATACGCTCCACCTTATCAATGTTGGTAAGTGTGTGGAAGGAATCTAGAAGAACAAATACTGAGGTAAAGGTATTCTATAATAGCTTAGTTTCATCTCTTTATTAAAATCGCTATGTTGCCATGACATTGCCTCTTGTGAGGTCAGAGTTGGAAGAGTTCTCGAGTAGGAACCTGAAAGAAAGGATGTATCTATGCATGGTACCAGGTGGGTGAGACACCCTTTTTAATTATTTATTACTTATGTATTGAATGTTAAAAAAATTGCCAATGTAGTTAAATGGATGGACCATTTCGGACTGTTAATGTTTTGAATATTAATTACTTGTTAATTGTTATCATTGTTGCTTTTAATGATAAGCTTTGTTTGTCTCTAGTGCACATCCAAGGTTTTTATCATGTGACTTTTTATTTTAGCAAACTGAAGATGGCAGCTTGTAGAATACCAATATTGTAGAAAGACAGATCTTTTGTTATTTAAGTCACAGATTGTTCGTTAGCTTTAGGCAAAACCCAGATTTGGATCTATGAGTATGGATAAGAAGTAATATTACATTATAATAAAGAATAATGACAATGTAAAATACAGTGAAAACATAAAAAAAGATTAGGAAAGATAATAATATTTATGAACTAAAATAAAAATTGCTTAACTGCTTTTAGTAAAAAAAGTCATAGATGGATCCAACTATAAGAAACAAAAAAAAAACCATATGCAGAAGTTTTACACTATACCATTTGTCGGGTCGTCACGAGGTAGGCCTAGTTACCCTAGCCCTAATGACAAAGTAAGGGTTGAATAGGCTATTAATTGGAGAATTGCTTCATGACGGGTCTTACTACTGTACTACCGGACTCTATATCTGATAGGTATATGCCCTGACAGTGCACTATGTTCAGGAGAAGAGGCATAGGGTAGGTATTGTAGGTAGTTTATGTGGTCTTGGAATGACCACGAATTCGCACTCGGTATCTAAGGGTATGCAAAAACCGTCCGGATCCCAAAGGCTAGTGTGAACCGGAGAGAGGCAGACTGGATCACTGGGGGAGACGCTACTAGGTAAAGTTTGTAGGGCCCCAGGTGATCGTCGTCCGTGAGGGAGATATCTCTTACAAAGAAGTGCTAGTTTTAGCGAGACGAAGGCAGAGAATCCCGCTAAGAAGGTGTGGGGTCTGACAACGTCGGACTAAAACATAGCGAGGTTAGGAAGAGAGATGCAAAGGTTTTCATAAATGAGAAGGCCAAAATCTTGAGACTTCAGTGCAGCTGCAATTATCATTCCAGAAGTGAGCCGTAGTTTGAATAAATAATCGGCTAAAACTAGGGGGTATTTATAGCCCCAAGTAGCCGATGGGCTGGGGTCTTATTCTGGTCAATCGCATTCCAGCCAATAAGGCGGGGTTTTGTTCTGGCCAAGCGCATTGCAGGCCTGGATGGAGCTGGAATATTCTAGACCAGGACCCAGCCCCTCCACAGGCTGGTGGGCTAGCTGACCCCTGCAGCTGGGCCACCTGACCCCTGCAGCTGGGCCACCTGACCCCTGCAGCTGGGCCTGCCCCTGAGCTCGTTTTGCAGCTACGTCTTTTATTATTTACACTGATATGACTTGTGGTTTGGTATATTATTTACATTTGTTTAAATTACTTTACAACATATTATAACCAATTTACAAAATATACAATAGAGTAGAGGGTGATTTATCTTATGTAGATAGTGGTCGCTACACAAGCTCCCCCAAATCACTCTATACTCGGTGAAGCAGACAGAATTATAGGTGTCAGTGTGGTGGTATTTGAGAAAAAAGTTAAAAAGTTCTTATAGCACGGTGGCCCCCAACAGGATACGTCGTGACAAGTAACAGTTCATAGTGTGCAGGTGATCCCTGTTACATTGTTTCCCTGTTTATTTCTTTTGAGAGGAAATTAACGTCGCGCCACCGAACTTCTCGTGCAAAGGTATGGCAGTGGAGTGTTTGCTAATCTCACTGGTGTGCCTGTAGCAACCTGTTGCCTCGCTGGCTATTCTTTTGACGTTACTGGTGCTGGTATATTTTCGGCGTCGTCTGGTAAATAAGCTGGCTTGATGCGGCCCAGGGAAAGGCGAGTCTTCTTGTTATCTGCCACTATGGCCACGGTTTTATCATCTCTGCTGAGTGCGAGGTATAGACCGGTTCAAGGCTACACCGGTGTTCTTGCCGAACGAAGACGTGTGTGCAGTGATTGAGGTCTCTGCTAACGAAATTCTTCTTCGTGTTTTCCCGGTGGTAGGCGATGTTGCGGCGTACGCCCAGATCCACTCTCGTTGGTGTGAAGTATTCTCCGGGGAGGCGTAAGGGTTTTTTTTATTATCGTTAAGTGACGCTACACCCGAGGTCCACACTTCGCAGGCCGAGTAGTACTGCTGGCAGAGTTCGCGTTCATTGACAATGTTGTGAGAGGGCTGTCAGTGCGGCTTTAAGCGAGCTGTGCCAGCGTTCGATTCGGCCGTTTGACTGTGGATGGTAGGTGGTGGTCCAAATTCTCCTAACATCAAGGAATCGAGTAAGTCTCGTAAATAGGTCAGATTCAAACTGACACCCTTGGCCAGTCGTTATCGTAGGGGTGATCCTAATTTGGTGACCCAGCCACTAAAGAAGGCGTTGGCTATGGTAGTAGCCTCAATGTTGTCAAGTGCAATTGGTTCAGGCCATCCCGTAGCTCAATCAATCATCGTAAGGATGTATCGCTTTCCTTCTGACTTTGGAAGGGGCCTTACGAGGTCTAGATGTACGTGTTCGAACCTTCCCACGACTGCGAATTTCCCCGGAGGGGTTACGGTGGAGTTTTGAGGTCTGACATGCTTACAACATCGTGGCCATCGTGCTACGTCTGCATTCATACCCGGCTAAAAAAACCTTTGTTTCATCAGTTTTCAGCTTGCTGTTACTCCTGGGTGACTCGGGTTATACAGCTGGTCGAAGGTGGATCTTCGAAAGCCCGAAGGTAAGTAAGGCCTTGGCTTCCCCAGTGAGGTCTCGCAAATGAGAGAAATGTCACAGCCGGGAATGTCGATGGGCTCCAACATGCATGTGACACGTTCTGTTCCATGAAATCTTTCAATTCTTGGTCTTCTAATTGAGCGGCTTTAGGTCTGTGTATATAATTACCTCCCGCGCTTCGAGAAGTTTTCGAAAATATTTGACTGCTTCGTAGATAGCTAAGGGCTCTCTATCGAAGGCACTGTATTTTGACATAGCAGAGTTGAAACCGCGGCTGAAGAAGCCGATGGGTCGTAGCTTGACACCTTCCATCTGTTGCAGTGCTGCACCCATTGCTGTGTCACTAGCTCAGTGGTTAGGATGAGCTGCCCGTCTGTTGATGGGTGAGCGAGATGGGCGGCGTTTGCCAGAGTCCTGTGGGTTTCCTCGAAAGCGCTAGCAGTTTCTTCGGTCCAGTTGATGATGGTTTGGTAATTTTCTTGGCCCCTTGTAGGTAGGCGTTAAGTATCCTCCGGTGCTCAGCTGCGTTCGGTAAGCATCGGCGATAAAAGTTGACCATACCGAGGATAAGTCTGAGGTCCCGTACCTACCGTAGTAGGTTGGGGGCAATCTATGATTGCCTGTACTTTAGCAGGCGATTAACGATGTCCTGGGGTGTGATATTACAAATTATAGATTAAATTATTTAAAGCTTTGACTTCATAATTTTGGTTAATAATGCTTTTCACGATCTGTCCAAAATGGCACAAACTACTCTCTTAACCATAAAAAACTGATACTCTCATGAAATACTAAAAGTTATTTTTTTTGGGTCGGTAACAAAGGGATCATATTTTTTGGTAGTTATTTAAATATTTTGTTCTGTGGTTCTCTTATTTAAAGATAATCTTGACAGGAATTTATAAATATACTCATCAATTCAATAAGGTTTACGCCTGAACACTCGTGTATTGCGAACACATGGCCGCTGGAATATTATTCAAATTTATTCACTTGAATAATAAATGGACTTTTTCGGGACTTGACGTTTACCAAGGTTGGGGGATGGTAGAAGAAATATCATTGTAGTGGCCTTCATTAACATGTTTTCTCTTCAGTGAAAAGTGAGAATTTACTTCAGAGAATCAAAACCTTTCCTGCACAAACACATCATATATTAGCCTTGTAAATTCACTAATTAATTGCAAGGAATGTGACTATCATGAATTCTCCGTGGCTTACTTATTCTTGAATACTCCATCAACTCAGCTTTTATCTGGTCATTGTTTTCAACCTTGCACAACCTACAAAATTATAGTACTATTGATATTTGTATTATGTGCTATTAATATTTATTTTCCCTGTTGACGTAATGTATACAATTACAATCATTAACAATTAATAAACGTAACAAGCTTTTACGATTTTCAAGAGATGTTTTCAAATATTTTTTGTTTAGCGTTTAGAAATTGCAACACTATCATCTAAAAAGTATCGGTATACATAAAAAAGTATTATGGAATGTTTGCAGTGCTATCCTGAGGATAGCTACCGTTTTAGGAAAATCCTGAGACCTTACGTTTGGATTAATTACTCCATAGACTAAAATTATGAACACATAACGAAGTCGTTTTTTGTTGTGGTTTGGACCTCACTGTTATTAGTAATTACTAGCCAATGTAAAACACATAAGACATTGTAGTCATAAAGTATTCATAAAAAAAACGCACATTTTCGTATTAAATATATATATAAATAAAATAAGATTCAGTCAAAGACAAATGAAGCTCCATCTTAGACTGTTTATAATCTTCTTAGTATCTCGTGGGCTTCTTATCTAACGCCAGGCTTTCAAAGGAGACTATTAGTTTCAATACTATTGAAACTACATCATAGTCTTATTTTTCTATGGAACCACAACAGTAGTATTGGGCGCATATAGGAGCTTCCTCTGACCTGTGATACCGTACACTTTTTACTACATTGTATCAAATGTTCAACCGGGATCATTCTAATAAATAGATAATTGTAGTTTACTTTAAATAAAATGTTCTTTAGAAAGTCACAAAGCTAACAACAAAGGTATAATGTAGTGCTGAAAAGAGAGTGACCAGACCCCTACTTGGGGGGAAAACAAACTGAGCTAACTAATCGCTAAAGTGGCATTTTAGAAATGGGATTGCACAGAACTACTAATAACTATAATGCGGTACCATAGCCCAAGATGGACTTCGGCCTGCTCCCCGATTCACCTCCAGTCCTCTCTTCGTAACTGAAGGTCGTCTCATTCTAGGCCAACCCTTTCTTTCTAATTTCTCTTTTTCTACATTCTTAACTCTTCCCTTCCTTCTATATGCCCTAACCGTCCAGGCCAATCCTGGTTGAACAGGGTGGTATCCTGAATAATTAATAATTGATCAATAACGGGAATTAACTGTACAAGCATTGTGTTGTTTTCTTCCACATGGGTAAAACATCCAGTAGCTGTACAGTTTGGATGATTTAAATATATATATTTACTTATTAGTTACAAGTGACAGCTTTTTAATACCCCCCCCCCCCCCCACTGGAACAGAGACAGTTAATTTTTTCTTGTTTTTCTGGATGCACAATACAATAACATACTTACTGTACCAACAATTTTCATATAATGTAGAACTGTCATTCATATTCATTAAAAAAAAGTAATAATTTTTTATCAAGTCGAGTCTCATTTTCTTGTATAGATTCAACGGCTTTATGACAGAATCCCTATTAACCGTTGAAGTACTTATACATAAGGTGTACCTCTTTCACCGGGCACATTCCTTTCTTGTCTGTAATATACGTAATTAATAACTCTTTGTCGCTACTCACTAACTTTTACGCAATCTTTGGACATATTTGTGTAGGACTGTTCGGAATCGCTGCCCTAAGGGAGAGTCTGAAAGTTCAACTTTGTATAGGTAAGCTTTCAGTGAGCCATATGCTTATGGCTTGAGTGAGTCTGGTCTTAATAATTTTTATAATGCTATAGGTGTAAATTTGTAAAAGGTTAGTTCCATACAGTAACATAAGGGCAATATCACATATTTTTTTTATTTAGTTGCTTTCCTGGCCTAACTTTAGACATTTGGGTTATTAGACTATTTAAGAGGCGGTATTGTGACTCATTTTTCCGTTTGGTACAGAACCACTTTACCAGGGGATATCTACATAAATGTTGACATGCGGCCAGCACAGAAATAACGAGGTACCGTGCTACTTCGATGGGCGAGACACGAGCCCATTCAGTTAATTCTTTTTTTATTTTCCTAGTTGTCCGGTGGCAGATCTTTTTACTATACACTGTAGTACATGGAAGTCTCCTATGTCCCTCATTTGCAAAGGATATGTTACATATATACATACGTGGTGGCGCTCTTCTGATCGATCAGTTCGGATAGAACGCTCTTATATTCGCACCTTAATGCAATAAACATTTGTTTAGAATTATTTCCTTCGAAGGAGGAAGCGGAGTCTTGGGGAGTCCCCCACGCTCCTACGTCAGCCGGGTCACTGGATAAGAGCCAGCGGAGGCTGGCCAAGAGCGCGAGAGCCACAGACGCTCAGGACATGATTAGAGAAACTGGCCATTGCCAGAACTCCCGCTATCACTTAGTTATAATAGGTCACGAGGCCACTGCCGTTTTAATCTCCGAAGAGGATTATAGGGGTGAGTGGTGCAGTGCAATGACTGTGCTAGGGAATTAGGGCGGTTGGATAGGTTACTATGGAATTTTATGAACTTGGAAGGGATGAGTTCAAGAATATAGGGTATATTCAGATCATTGTGAAGGGTTTTGTTGCTGACGTAATAAGGGGCATTTACTATTGTTCTTAGGACTTTTGATTGAACGGATTGGATGGGCTTGATGTTCGACGTTTTTGCTGTTCCCCATAGTTCAATTTCGTATGTCCAGATTGGCTTAAGTATAACCTTGTAAATAAGTAGTTTGTTTTCTATTGAGAGGTGGGATGTCCTTCGAAGTAGTCTGTACAGTTGTCCAAAGCGTCTTTTTAGTTCTTGTCTTTTTAGCCTCGTGTGTGGGTTCCATGTCAGTCTTTTGTCGAGATGGATGCCTAAATACCGTACTGTCTCAGACACAGGGAGAGGAATTGAATTTAAAAAGACTTGCGGACAGGACTTGTGGCAGAGGGTAAAGGTTATGTGGGAAAATTTTCCTTCATTGACTTTGATTCGCCATTGGTTGCACCAATACTCGATCTCGTCAAGGTGTTTTTGAAGGTTTTGGGGTGCTATATCGGGGTCTGGATGTGATGACAGGACTGTAGTGTCGTCTGCGAATGTTGCCAAGAAGGTATTGGTGGTAGAGGGGACATCAGCGGTGTATAGATTATAGAGGATGGGACCCAGGACGCTGCCCTGTGGAACTCCTGCTTTAATGGGATAGTAGTTAGAATATTCTAAGCCACAGCGGACTTGGAAGAAACGGTTTGAAAGGTAGGATTGTAGGATCAGGAATAGGGTTCGCGGTAAATATCCTTTGATTTTATTATTTAAAAAAAAAATTGAAATTCTAGTAGAACTACATTAAAGCCGGATAAATTCTAAAAAAAAATGATACAAAACGCTCGTATGTAGAATTTAAAAAGTAAAAACGAAACAGGATAATGCATTTTATAAAACCTACACGTTTTTGCTTATGCTTTTATATACTATTAAGGAAAAACCTGAGGACATAACACCCTAGTTAATATTTCATTAGATAAATAAATGTAATGAAACTACACTTCGTAGCTATATATAGTTTGTAATTTTAAAACTCAATACTTGCTATACGATGCTTATTATTAAAATTATGTGGTTCTGCACCACAAAGAAAAGCAAGAAATACCTAAATCTATATATACCTTTGAAGATAAAATCTGAGTAGCCTTAATTATGCATTGAAGATGAAATATAATTCCTGTTTCAAACTCGTTTTTGTCAGGTATTTACTAACAACCCATACTTGAACTCAAAACTCTCAATAATGGACTGCGACGAGTTTTTTAGTGTTCATTCAACGCTTACCAAGTGACGAAGATTACCAAATAATTATACTTAAGTCTTTTATTCCCTCATACGGGGTTCGTACTTAACCAAAATATAGGATGTTAAAAGTGACGAAATAATTTTGAGGGATACTTAAATGCTTTTTAAATGATTTCATTGATAAATTTCACTGAAATAGCCTTTTAAATTAATAAACAAAAATGTAAACATCTTAAATATGTGGTATGTTGCAACCATTATTAAATATTCGATTTCTACTGTTGGCTCCTCAAACAATAAGAAATGCAGTGGATCAACGATTAAGGAAAAGAAGAAAGCAAAAATTGGTCATAAGAAGATAAATGGACGCCAATGACCTTAATGCTAAAATATCTTGTGAACAAATAAATGTATAATATATAAACTAATAAACAGTACACAATAACTTAGATAAAAATCAAACTTAATTTATAATACTTATAAGCTTTATTTATTTAAGGCTCAACATTTGTGAAGACAAATGCTTATCTTTTTAAAGCTGGTATAATCAGCTGATAAAGGTGGCTATCTTATATCTCATAAAATTCATTTTTAGATAAATAAAATGTCTGGCGGGCAAACAAAACCACACAACAGTAATAAATGTAAAAAGTTTTAAGTGGAAGTATTAGCGTCAAGTTGTAAAATACAGAATTTCTTTCATAGTTTTAAAGAAAAAAAATCACAAAAAGTGTTAGATGGAATAAAAACAAGTTAAGTGGAACCTCCTTAAATCTAGCTAGTTAATCATAGGATGAGTTGCCTCATTATTTCTTAGTGACTAAAATACTTCCATAATTATGTCCTAAATCTAAAATATACGATCTCCGGACGTTTCTATGTTTGGGCTGGATAGGCCACCCGGCGAATTATAATCTGTTTATCTCATCTGTAACCACTGCAAAATTGTCAGAGTGGCAGATAAGAGAGATTCGCGTCTCGAGCATTGCCAACCGATTCAGTTTATAAAAACAAAACTTGACGTTTTGTATTTTTTATACGAAAGTTAAGTAATAAACGATGTCAAAAACGCCATAATTACCCTTAATGAAGCACTTCTATCAAGAGGCACATTAAAAATCCAGAAGTAGACATGTCTTCAGCAAAAGTTAAGTTTAATCGCTTGACGTTTCTTTAAAATTCATCTTTGCATTTGTTTTTGATAATTAAAAGAATTTTGTGCTGAATATGAACTTTTGGTAACACAATCTGAACAACTAAAAATAGGACTTACGTTTCTGTTCTGAGTGAACTTTATCGACTGTCAGCTGGCGACTTTCTCCTCTCGAAGACAACCGAAGAGCTTGAGGAACGCTTTCCGGAAGCTGGAATTCATGAAGCAGTAGGTGATGGGGTTGCAGCAGCTGGAGCAGTAAGCAAGCAGGTGGAGAAAGCTGATCCCTTTGTACCCCACCCGTTCGTACACAGCCATTGGTGCGAAAAGGGTTATCTGCAACGGAAGGTATTGCGTGCATGTAAAAAATAAAAGTTTTGTTTCTGCAGTGAAAGTGCATGCTTTATTATAGACAAATTCGACAACTATACTACACTAATTGACACTAGTAAAATACAACAGATCCATGGAAGAGCAGCTCTACTTTTTTTGGTATGCTTAGCTGAGCTCATGTTGGAACAAATGATTCTATTTACATTTCATAATTTATGGTTACTTTCGCAAAGGTTGGTTTTCGAAAGTGTATTTATGGATATTAATTAAACTTCTATACCTATAAACTAATCAATTAATAAAATTGTTGTTTGAAAACTAAAATGTTCACGGCATTTCCAGGCGTTGTTTACAAAAGGCACTTCTACCGGTGTTATTCATAGCAAGGGAGGGAGGTACTGGGAGTCAGCTGCTTCTTGTAAAAACATTTTGACCTGTTTTATATTTTCATTCATTAGGTCATCAGTGTCAAATCCTAATTGTACAGTAATTGGCAGCTACCCGGAAATCCTTCCCGTTGTTATTTTCATAACAACCATTAAACACTTGCGTAAAAAAGTGACCTAAAAACAAATTGTCTGGGTCCCAGCTCGATGGTAAGAGCTACATTATAATTAAACCAAAGAATATTTAGCTTTAATTTTTGTTGTGATTACTAATTTGTCTTTAAATGCAAAAATCATTAGTGCAGAGGTTAATTAAATAGCTCACACATGTAAGAGTTTTAATTTTTTTTTTTTTTTTTTTTTTTTTTTCCTTAGCTCTCAAACTTATAAAAATAGGATGTGGGAAAAATTAAGAAAAATTATTTTGGGCTAATGAGTGCCTTTCACTAAGGGGAGTCCCCCATTTGAAGGATGTATGAGAAGGATATAAAGGTTATTTATATATATATATATATATAAGTTTATTTATGAATAAAGGTTTTAAAGCTTTTGAGCCTAACATTTATGGTATAATAAATAATATCATGATAATAAAATCATCAGGTATAACAAGAAATATAGCCTAGTTTAATTTTTACATGAATATATTTCCGATATGAATATATAATCATATTTATTTTTATATTAATATATTTACGCCAGTCACACAAATATGAATAAATTCAGTCCATTAATGTATAATGTACATAATTATACTTTTGTACAATGCAGAGAACTATCAGTAAAAAACAAAATTTGTATAAAATGTAGTCAAGCTAGAGGAAATATAATGAAGCAATTGTAAATAGATTCGTTTGTAGAATCTATATTTTGCAACATATATTAACTTTGTAACAAGAGGTGAAAAAAACCCACAAATATGATGTGAATGTAGATTTATATTTTCTGATGAAATGTTTGCGTCATTAATAGGATAAAGTGCGGTATACCACATAGTGGACTATTCATGACAATAACACACTATTGGGGCTTCGCCAAGTATTCTACTGAGCTCAAATGTTTGCGACGGCTAAGCAAAACAGTAGGGCCGTTGAAAGCAATGAATTGTACAATAAACTACTGGCAGACACGTTTGATTCAACCGGCATCACTCAATACAAAGTTGTTTTTTCTATACCTTTTCCAATTAAATGGAAATATAAGTCATTTTAAGTTACACTATAAAATTATTTAAGCTCCCCCTTTCCTACTCACAATTGTGGGATATTATGTGGGTTATACGATAGGAGAGAATTGTAATACTTACTGTCCTTGTTTCCACACACTCGCCATTGACCATTGGAAAATCTCACTGCTATCGCTGATAAACGCCTAAAAACTAGGTGTATACAACAACTTCAGTTGAAATCCTCTTGTATAGACTGTTTATGTCTCGTGCAGTAACCTTAAGGGATAGATTATTAATGCAGGGGTATGTGCCATTAAACTGGAGTTTGGTCAGACAATGAGTGACATCAGATATCGCTATTATTCTTGTACAAGTTAGACTTTCTAGATACTGTTTATTTTAGAGTACTTTTCAGACACCTTAAGTGTCTTATATATTATATTATAATATTCACTTTCTTGCTCCCTTAACATCCCTTAACTATCCAATGATTGCCACAGGTGATAAAGCTAAATCCTAACGTAAAGTGATAAAGCTAGATCCTAAGGTAAGCGAATTAATTTTACATTATCTAAAATTATTACTGTCGCATTTATGATGGAAATTTAATATCATATTACAAATAATTTCTCAAACTACCGTGCATACAGAGTTTGATAAAAATAAGTAAGGACGAAAGGAATGATTGAAGTTGTAAGTGAATACTATGTTCCTTACTATTTACAACCTAAAATTAAATTAGCTTCAATCCTTCAATTTCGGAAGAAAAGAATTCTGAGAAAAACATTACAAAAAAAAAAGAGAAAAGATCAGAGAATCAGAAGTATAAGAGAAATAAAAGAAAATGGAGATATAGAGAGTTAAAGATTTTTTGCCTCCCCCCTCCAAAACAAAAACACTGGAGTTCTATAAACATATTAAAAAAACGAAAACGGATTGGAGTCCTATAACTAGTAATTGAAAATGGGGTTGGGGGTTCTACCGAGCTAATCTTCCAAAAAGAAAAGCTATTGAAATGGTATTGGTAAGAAATATTACCGAATGATATTGACTGTCTTTTATTATTTATGATTTAGAATCTTGGGAACCAATGTGGTCTGAGAGATATATGGTCTCAGCCACACCCAGATGATTTTAATGATGATTATTTTTCATCTTTTGTATTGAAACTTCTTTATTGTGATAAAATTACAATCTGCCCTATTGGGCAATATAGTAATAAATGCTCTCATTCATACCATATTTAAAATTCATCATTAACTCGCTCATTCATACAGTATTTAAAAACAGGTCAGAGAACTCCCAAATCCACATGGTTGTCACTTCCCATACATGCGAAAGAGGAACGGAGTTGTGGGAAGTCCCCCACGCTCCGTCGTCAGCCACGTCACTAGATACGAGCCAGTGTAGGCTGACGAAGAGCGCGAGAGCCACATACGCTCAGGACATGATTGGAGAAATTGGCCAATCATTGCCAAGACTCCTACTGTCACGTATTTATAGAAAGCAACGAGGCCACTGCCGCTCTAGTCTCCAAGGAAAATTATAGGGATGAGTGGCGCAGTGTAATGACTGTGCTGGGGGATCAGGGTGGTTGGATAGGTTACTATGGAATTTCATGAACTTGGAAGGGATGAGTTCAAGAATGTAGGGTAGATCGTTATGAAGGGTTTGGTGCTGACGTAATAAGAGGCATTTACTTTTGTTCTCAGGACTTTTGATTGAAAGGATTGTATACGCTTGATGTACCATGTTAAAATTGATTAAATGAAGATGTTTCGTAGTTTGAGTAATTACAGAGGCTGTAATGAAAATATTATTTGATTTATAATAATCTTGGTCTTCACATATGAAAAGTTCAAATGGACCTATGGAGTTAACTGGCTCCTGGAAGTCCGCAACTACTGGACAACTTCTCTTTCATTATTGTTTTGGCCAAGATCTTCACAAACTTAGTGACTTAAACGAGGTAAAGATATGGTTTCCTTTGAACTTTATCTGTTCATATTAAATGGTTTACTGGCCAAAACCTTACTACGATTTCATCATTTTTATACACATGCTATACAACGAAAATATATGGCAATAATTTTAATGTTGTCTAACCGTGTTTATGACGTACAGTGGGGTCCAACAAATGAAAAACTCCAGTACCACTGCGAATAACATTTTAACAACTCTCTTTTTCTTCTTCAGCGCCTTTTCAGTGTTAGACCTCCTAAGGAGGTTCGGGCTTCCTCTTCTTGAAACTTGTTTCCATGACATCTTTTTGTTTTCGTTGTTCTCATTAGCTGTAAAAAAACAACTGACAGATTAATATATTAATGTCATTCTCTGAAACGTTCCATTACAGTATTTCCTTCACTTGATAGCTTATGAATATTTAGCAATTAACAAAAGTGGAATAGCTGAAATATCTTACTGTGCAAAGGCTGCTTCTTGATGACCCTCCAAAGTGTTCGAGCGACCATGGTATAGGTCGTCACTAGAACTATCAAGGGAATCACCAACAGAAGCATGTCCAAAAGAAGGTTGTATGCTTTCTCGTAGTCCGAGCTAGGCCAAATCTCTCGACATTTTTGGTGACCTAAAACAGGAATCAAAGCAAGACGATGTTATAATATTGGATTCAAAAAATTAATTTAAAAAAATAATTCTATACGATCTTCCTTCTATGAGTCCATGAGGAAGTCTTTCAATCAACATATTTTGCCTAAGACCATACCATCAGAGTGAGGTTTTTCTTTCACTACTTAATGTATTATAAATAATAAATATAGATTGATAAATTTTAGTCCTTAGGAGTAACACTCCAACAAATTACGGGTTTATAATTATCTCAATTTCTTCGTGTGATGAACAAAACCAATACAATAAAGACGTGATGGGTTGTCTTGAGGTTAAATAGATTTACCCACTTATTTCCCAGAGTCTCATATATTTACTGACGTTTGAAATGTCAATAGTAAGCTATTTCATGAGTTAATGCAAGGTTTTCACAAATATAATTCTCCAAATTGACCTTAAAAGGTATATGTAATCCTTCTATCAATAATCACATTTACTCATAATTCCACCAGAATTTATCTGACCCTTCTACTCTAGCTAGATCCCTTTTAAGTATCGCTCAACCCTACCTACATCTAAGTGACCTCGTGTTCTTTTGTAAATATCTAGTCACTGGGAGTACTGGCATTGGTCAGTTTTTCCCCTCATGTCCTTGGTGTCTGCCGCTCTCACGCTCTCCTTCATTTTCCTGTAATGGTGATGCGGCTGCGGATCATGTCAGGCAGCGTGAAGGATTTTTCCAATCGTAGCACCCATCTCAGTCGGGTTGGGGGCAGTACTGTGGGCGAATCGGGGCATCCCTTGGCTATGTATACATGCATATATTGTATGAATGTTTATTGGAAATACTTTATGAATGAGAGAGTAAATGTAAATTTGTAAATATAGTACGAATGCTATATTTTGTCAGAATTATCTTGTGCACTTTTAGGGCAGATTGAGATTTTCTTTAAATAAATAATTATAAAAAAAAAAATATAGGTCGTGCAGATGATCGTAATAAACAACTTATGCAATCTTTTAAGTAACTTTAAATTTTTTGGGATCAATCGCAATGGAAGTATTCATGGTTAATGGCCCTTGCCAGTTACCACGGCTTGAATAATGCACAAGCCTCTATTGAGGAATAGACTTTGGGAAGTGTTATCAGCGAATAGAGCGGAAATTACCAGTCGAATAAACAGGAGGTCCGAAGGGAAAACAGTCGGCATTAGATGGTTAAGCTAGGAGTCTGTTCCCTCCAGTAGACCGATGCTCCATCCTTATTCATTGGGGAGGTCTGGTTTTTATCTCCGGGGGAGGATATCGCCTCCTTAGTACTTTTCCAGCTCAACTCACACTTCAATCAAGGGGGCTTTCAATAATGCTATCCCGACTCTTTCTGTCTTTTATCCTCTGCTTACGAGCTCTTCAACAAAATGACATTTTTTTCTTCCGGATTTTTGCAATTTAAGATAAGATCCAACCAAACCTATTTAATTGGGAATAATATTCATAGGATATATGTAATTTATTTACCGCCATATTCAAAATCGATATTACAATTTACCATAATAGAGTGATAGGTAAGAAACAATAGACGTAAACATTATTTTGATTATATTAATAACTGATGTTAATAACGAAAGGTAAAAGAGCTCAATTTCCTAAATAGCTTTGTTCCTATAAGGTGAGTTTTTATTTTCATACTACATGATATTACATCTTGTAACACACTTTAGTAGCATTCGAAATTAAGAGGGCTCTTATTGTATCATCCGCTAGCACAAAATAGTAGTAATATTCTTTGAAGCTTATTTTGAAGCACGAATTAAGGATATCGAATTAATAAACAATTTGTAAATCATTAACTTACGAAGTGAACTTCCAAATAAAAACACGATATTATAACTTTGATTCTGTTAATTGCTAAAAGTACAATTTTATTGATTATTTATTTTTGAGATATTGCTCACTTAATTACACCATTTGGCCATTTGGATTTCAGTGATTTTAATTTTTATAATGCCATTTGTTCAAAGAATTGCTTTCCTTTTGTTATTAAGATTCTTTAAAATCAGTTCTAATTGGTTTCCTTTTATTTTATCTTTCTGAATAAAGAGTGTTTCTTTATTTACATTAAATAAATTGATAATTATAAGCTTAATAATACAGGATAAATTTCTTTCTGGTCCTTTTCTCAATTTTCATTTGATTATTATACTCAATGTACACAGTTTCAAATAGCTGAAACTTTTTTCAAATAATCAACGTAAGGTGGAAGAATTAAGCAACCGTTATCAGTAAAGCCCAAGGTTTTTACTGCTAAAATCTGCTTGCCTGAACAGTTACACATTATATTATATAACTGTTGTATTTTGTTATTAATGACGTTTAAAACAAATAAAAAATAATATTGAACACTAGATTTATTTTGGTGAGATAACGTTAATGGAGTAACTTTTTGAGTATGTAATTTCAAAAATACATATTTTTTTACTATCAAGAAATTGAATTACAATTAATTAATCTAATTAATTTGGACAATATTTATTCGTTAATTTACAGTAATTATATAGGTGTGTATCTGAGATATACAAGCGCCCCGTACTAGTGGTGCCAGTGGCACGTACATCGAAAGGTTAAATAGTGTAAATTGAAAGGTTGGTGTAATGATTGTGTGTTTTTATTGTGAATTGAAGCTATTAAAGTAAAATAAAAAGCAAACTCATCCCTGCTAGTATTATAATGTGCTATTTACTTTATGAATTTAACTAAACGGACCGTTAGATCCGTTAGCGTAACAACATAATGATACGATATGACAATTTATTGGTGACAATAAATTGATTTCCTTACATTAGCAGAAATGGCCAGATCCGTACAGAATTTTCTGTCATCACAGGGAACACATCATGGGTGTAAATACCTACACAAACAAGGTCGTTATATACTTGAAGAAGATAAAAAATTCTGAACTCGACGCTCTCTTAAATAAGTAAATAATGAGCTACCAATTATTTCAGAAAACATTTTTTTCTGAATTTACTCAAAGTATTGTTGTACCATAAGCGTAATAATTTATTCAGAGTGAACTACAGAACTGAAAACTGGAATGTAAATGTGATGGCACACTACTGAAAAAAAGATGCTTACCGCTAGAACCCAACTTTTCAATAATGCAAAATAAAAATGTAGAATTTCTATAAATAATTCTGGGCACGTAGAAGTAAGGTTCAAGAGCAGTTTCTAGTTCAGGAGGAGTTTATCAGAAACACTTTCATCCAACAACTAAAGGCAAAACGTGAGTGAGAAATATATAATATTGACCCGGTTTATTGAAAACCACAGACAATCGGAAAGAAATCAAATTTTTAAAAATGATCATTTATTTAACTTGAAATATGCATAATAATAATTATATACATAAATGAAACACTATATAAAATAATTTCTTTTATGAAAAGAGAAAATTGTGTTTTTTTTATCATAATTAAATTTTTTTATTATTATTTAAATGAATTTACAGAGATTATTTATCTCTAAAATGTATGAATATTTTGGCAATCTAAGTATGCAAACAGAGTTTTAATAGCTATTGATGGTTTTTCATTGATTTCATTTCGAAGTGGATGTCAACGTAATGTCTGTTTCTGTCTTTTTGTGTGCTTGTTTTAAGGACTGGATTTAACGTCTTTAGAACGACTTTGTTACGTCATCAGACAAAGTTTGGTTACCTGTTTTCTAAGAAGTAATTTCAGTCTGGCCATGGTAGTCGATAAACTTTGGATTACAGTTGATTATGCCTAAATTACTAACTTGACAAATAACGTAAAACCGTTAATATTTTTACGAAATGACATTTCAGCTTTTATATATTCTGTAAATGAACAAACAAAAGAAACACAAAAAATTAAAACAAAGTGGAGTTCCAAAGGTTTTAGGGACGGACAAGAAAAGAACAGTCAATGGAAGTGGATCTGTTATCAGGAGAGTAGAGTTTTTTTTTTCTTTTCTTTTTTTCTTTCATAGCCCCTTTAAATTTACAGATAGTTATATATAATTATAGATCCTCAGGTGAATCTATTTACATCTTTTTTTTGTATTTCCTGTACGATGCTACATTATATACAGGTTTTGTTATTTTATAAAAATTATATAATGAATAAACAAGTATAATGATATACATTATACGTGATTGGACTAAACTGACTAATAAAGGTGATGGGGATCACCTTTTTGATCAACCTTAAAACTAACTTACATACTAATTCTTAACCTAATTTTTCCCCGACAGTCTGTTGCCATCGATGCAGGAGGGGTGGTGGGGTCATAGTGTTAAACACTGGGTTTGTCAGGTGCTGCAACGAGTCAAAAAAGTTAATGTGTCTCCAGCGAATAAACTCACCCACTGACGGCACACCAAGCAACGGGTGCAGGTCAGCGTTCTTCAACCTCTCGAAAGAGGTATGTCGAACCACTTTTCGCATGATCTCATTCTGGAAATGTTGGAGAGATCTGGCTGTATCGTCAGTCAAGTGGGTAAATAGCGGGGAACCGTACAGCAGAGCTGGCCCTCTATTTTGGAGTAGAGGTTTTTTTGTTTTTATTTCTTAGCTCTCTAATTATAAGATTAAGGATGAGGGAAAAATAAAGGAATATTTGGGTTGACCAGATCCTTGTACTGGGAGTACCTGCTTGAAGGTGGTGTGAGGGAATTAAGGAGTCTGGGAAGCCTCTGTAGAGGTTGATTGTTGCGGTACAGTGGTGAGAGTCCACTGGTGGGAGTAGAGGTTTTTGTTTGTCCCCCCCCCATAGCTCTCAAACTTATAAAAATAGGATGTGGGAAAAATAATAGGAAAATTATTTTGGATTGATGGGTGCCTTTCACTAAGGGGAGTGCTATTTGAAGGATGTATGAGAAGGATATGGGGTGTGGGATGCCTAAAGGAGGCGGGTGGGTTCGGGAAGGTAGTGAGAGTCTGCCTATGGTGGACCCTAGGGGTACTAGGCATTGGTTTGTAGTCGGCCAGGTCACACCTGGCCCCGCCCCTGAAGGGGGCCGCACTGTGTCGGCCTGTCGGCCGGGAGATCGACCTCGATCTATCGGCTGGATGTGGATCGTTCAGTCCCGTCAGGGGGCTCTGGTTCTATGAGGTCCATCTGTCTCCAGGCTTTGGCGGTCCAGCAGTGCTTCCATCGGACGGGCATTGGTGGTGGTTGAAGGTCGGAGAATAGTGGGTTGTGGCTGTGTCGAAGTGAATCGAAAAATTTGATGTGTCGTCTCTTGATGAAATCTTGAATGGTGAGCACTTCAAATTTTTCGTGGATCTCGTCTGCTTCCACTCGGTCGAACAGGGTATGTTGAGGGAGGTGCGGAGAACTCTGTTCTGGAGTTGCTGGAGCGTTTTTAGAGTGTTAGGAGTTAGATACTTGAATAGTGGGGTACATCAAAGTGGTCTCAGGACGCTCTGGCAAATCAGCAGCTTGAGGCGTACTGATAAAGCCGGGCTGTGAAATAGGTGTCCTAGGCTGTAGAACTTTTTCCTAACACTCTTTAACTTCTTGCTGAGATGTGTCGTGAACGACAAGTGTCTACCGAGGGTAGTCCCAAGGTACTATAGCTTGTTGCTCACGGAGCACTCTTTGCCGTCGAAGGTGAAGGATTTAGGTAACTTCTTTCTTCTAGATTTATAACTAAATATAATTCCTTGCGTCTTGGCCGGGTTGACTTTGATGTTGACGGCGTCGAGTTTCTCAGCAATGTGTTGACTCTCAGCAAATTCCTTTTACTAAAGGAGTAGAGTTTTATTTTATTTATTTTTTTTTTCTAAGCTCTCTAGTTAGAAATTCAGGATGAGGGAAAAATATAGAATATTTAGGTTAATTGGACCCTGGGAGTAGAGGTCGTATGGCCGCGATCTCTTAAAATCCTCATCTCTAACTAATGTTGTGGGAATGGTTGATAGTTTTTGGTTTAAGAAGGTGTATGCTGGAGTTTTACAGGATAAAGATAGAAAGGCTTCTAGGAAGTGTTTCACTCTGGTAAAGGAAAAAAACATTCTGGCTCACCATAGCGATGAGGGAATGCCGTTCATGAGACATTTTATCTTTTAAACAAGATCCCGAGAGAGGTCACAATGAACAACGCATCAGAAATCGAAATGGGTTTGGATAGCGGAGGGTGTAGGAAGTTGTTGAGTTTGCCCTGTTAGGAGTTGTCGGGAGTGGTTACATAGTATTAGGGAGGATAGGGAAGTTTCTATTCCGTTACCATTCACTAGCATATAATCAAAGCCAGTTATTAACCTTATTTCCTAGGGTGTTAGCGTTTTATCAGAGACGTTTAAATTCTTGAATTTTCATTTTGCTTGGTTTGATAATGATTGAGCCCCTTCATAATATTGTAAAATAGAATTTTATGATTATGTCTAGAAGATGGCAGAAATTGTACTACATCATCGAGTTGGCTTAGTGACGATCTTATAGAGCGCGCTCACTTCCCTTGCCGACTCTTCTATTATCAGATACCAGTAATGAAACACTTGCGATGGGTGTGCCAGGCAAAACAAGAACGTACAAATCATTCACCTGCTTTCATTTTGGTGAACGAAACTCTCCCCTGCTAATGTGAAATCAATCAAGAATGCTTTTCAACTATGAGGCCACAGTTTTATTTTCCCTGACCGGGCTTTTGGGAAGGTAGTGAAAATTTAGAAAAACAAAAAACAAAGCTTCAAAGAGTATTCATATATACAGTGAGATGGGAGTTGCTGGGAGAGCGGGGCAAGATTATGAAATAGGGGTTTATTTAATAAAAGAAATCCGGGGGATAAATAAAAAAAGTAATTAACCGATCGGGAGGGTTAAATGCTTCGCCCATTATCGTTTCGAGTCTCATGTGGAAGTTTTCTTGTCAATAGTGAAAAAAAGAAAGAGAGAGGATGGCATACCTTTACTTGAACCACTACCCTTAAGCAGTTCCACGTCTGCGGAAAAGAAAAACGACTTAATCGACTTACTCTAGACCCATTATGGAGATGACTGGAAAGCTAATCCTGAACTGGATTGGTATAAACCCGTTCTATTTGGCGTCCAACAGGCGGATGCAGCTGAAGAACCTGACCAAGAGGAATGTGACTGTTTGGAGGAGGAGGAGCACGTTGTGTTCCATGTGTTAAATGTGATTGCCTCAATTTGCTACACAGACATTCAATTCTGAAGCTAAAAAGGCTCAAGATGGCCTTAATGTTTTACTCCTTTTTTTTCTTGGAGGTATTATTTTTTTATTATTCCTCGGTTACAGTGAAAAATAAATATATTTTATGTAATAAAAATGTTTTAATAAAATATTCTGTTTAATAATGGGGTATTTTTTATTTATTTTTATCCCGTATTTCCATAGCTAGAAATATTTATTTTTGCTTGTTTTTTTTTCAATAAAAATACAATCCATGTGTTTTGACCAAAAAGGCACATGTCCAAAATAAATACGGCCGTATCTCTTAAATTTTTGGATAGAAAATTTTTTATTCCTAGGGTGTTATTTTGTATGCCTATTTTATTTAATTACTCTCATTCGTTTTTTTCACCTTACTGACAAATTTGAATATGTGCCAATTGGATATGTGGCCTTTTAAAAGTAAGCTCCTCAAATGTTAATAAAGTAATTTAATAGAAACCAGAGGGTCAATCAAGTGAGAGTTACGGTCAATGTAAGCCTTAATGGCGCTTTTCACTTGAACAACGTTTTGTTGATATGTTTTCTTGTTCAATTACCATACAAAACTTGGTTTTAATTTCACGATAACTGTAATATAATCATTGTCTTTTATCTAACAATATAATTTCGTTTAGGATTTTATGAGTTCCTTATCCATTTTGGAACAAATAATTTTATAAGAATGTTTCATTTGAATAGGGAAGACATAAACATCTTCAAAAAATAATTAGGTGTCAGTAATTAATTACTTGTTATCTAAAAATACTTTACCTTTAAGTTTTAAAGAAAAAATCTTGACATGTCCTGATTTTAATTTGTGCTTGGTGCTTTTTGAACTATTAAATAAAAAAAAAGTGTTCACAATATTAACTTAAACAGTGTCTTTTTGAGGCATGCAATTTGGTACATTAGTTCGATTTTATGCTCCGGTGATCGGAAAATAACAAAGAATAAACATTATAAAAAGAGAAATTATCGAACCATAGACCATTCAAAAATTAAAAGTTTCCTATTATACAGTGGTTTTGACGCCCTGTTTTATTTAATATAGTAAAATCCTTGGATTGAATTTAAGTAATGTGGACTAACAAACACGCTTAAGCAAGAAGAGTACTGCTAAGTTTAAATTTCTTCCACATTTCAAATAGAATTCTTCTACAAATTAATTTCACTTTAAAAAAAAAAAAAAAAAAAAAAAGCTTGCAAAAATAATAAAGAAATAAATGTTACCGGCAGATTTAAGGTTAACGGAAGGATTCACTAAGATTAAAAGCATTTGTGGGAAGGAACGAGGCCAGTGGGGACATTATATTGAAATTCCAAACTGATTTATGTCTGGCAGCTTCAGATTCCTCAATTCCAGCGCTGAATTGACCGTGGTCTCGTTAGGATTTTGCTGCGCTTAGCCCTCCCAATAAGCTTTTCTGGTAAACTTCTACAACAACTTATTGAATTAAAGGGGTTCCATTGGATTTATTTAAATAAATGTGCCTAGATTATCCAATAATGTAATAATTTTACTTCTTTGTATGCTGTTTTTAAAAATTTCCATAAGTTATCCTAAGTTACTCCTCAGCCTGCTTTCACTAGTTTATAGAACTGTTGAAGTAACAGTTATTCTTACTGTATTTAAGCCCTATTTAAATAAATATATATATATATATACAGAATAAATCAAGAACCACAATATATGCTGAATGAATGAATAAATGTATCTAATGTGATTTATTAACAGCCTCGTAAAGTATTTTAAGGATAGTTCTGATGACCTTTGCAAAAATATCCCACTAAAGCCCCTGCACACATTATTGATAGCGTCGAAATGTTTAACTCTATACCCTACTCATTATGATAGAAAATTATTTATTTTTTGGAAATTGATTTATTTATTAATGAACTTTCATTTTTTTCAGAGTGCTGTTTTTATTTCTAGGATGATTGAGTCATCAAATGGAACTACTGTGAAAAATATCCTGGTTGGATTTAAAGTTGCTGAGAGTTTTAATGACATTTTATAGTTTGAAACAACAATCAGGATCAGTTACGTCCCTACTTAAAATTATATATATTGTTTTTAAATCAACCAATTAATCAATTGATGACAATTACTCATGCATGTTTTATGGATATATCTATATGTTTCATTCCTTTCTACCTTACTTTTAACAAATATGACATTAATGTGAAATTTCTTGTTTCTAGCTTAAGCAGGGGGCACTAGAACAGATGCACACGTGGGTTTAATAACAAAGGTTCCAGATGTAAAACAAAAACCGTGTGAATGGCTCGTTTTGCTCTTTTTATTGCTCTGGGATTGGAAATGATTTAATTCACCTGAAATTTCAAAAGTATATTCCACATCACTTCTAACTAGAAGAAACCAGGCCCAGCTAACGAAAGCCATTTAATCAAAAAATCAATATATTTAAAAAATAAAATAAAAATGATTAATAGGTATCGAAAAATCAAATTCTCATTAATAATGAAATAGAAAAAAAAATGAGTTGTTTATTGGAAATATTTCCACGATTTCCGAACTGGCAAAACGTCATAAATTGTTCTAGAAGCATCTTTCACGAGAACCTCAAAATCGCTGAATATTATAAATAAATGTCCATTTCCCTTTTCGAGCTTCAGCAGAACAAGTAAATGAAATGTCATCAAAACATCCCTTTGACAAGACCTATCTTCACATTGCCCACATTTGAGTAAACATGATTAAACAAGTGACGTGGGAGCTGAAAAACTATGACGGCTTTCATCTTGTCTTGAAGAAAAGTGGAGTGACCTTTCATGGTTTTAAATCGTGGCAGCACCAAAGGCAATTTGCTATAAAAGGGCGGGACTTGTGCATTTGGATAAACGGTTTTAATAAGTGATTAGGTCAGAGCCATGAAAATGTGTCCAGTTGTTGATTTTATTGCCGTTTGAAATGGAGCAAGGCATGGTGCCAGGCTTTGGTGGATTATTCCTAGCCAAGGGAGTTCCTATCCTATCCTATCCAGACAATTGACCAGGCCACTGCTCAGTGCAAGTTATAATTATTAACGAATGTGATATTATAGACGGCATTGAGATTTTAGCAGTTTCTAATCTTCCTTTAATAATCACCACCTAACTTCCTAAGACATACCAATGACTACTATTAAAGATGCTTCAAAGCAAAAAAAAACCAAAATACTTAAATTCAAGTCTTGTGTGTTTACAGATAATGCGCATATACAAAGAACACATAATATCCATAGACTTCTTTTAAATTATTAATATAATTACACTAATTAACAGAAAGTAGATCTATGTTCTATCCATTCGTATTAAATTATTGATTAATGTTACAACAAACAAAATAAATACTATAAATATGAAATTAAAAGCGTGTATCTTTTATCGGGGATAATTCTGAAACTTGGCGTAGTTGTATGTAGATGGTGGGCTAATGTTAGCCTATCGGGGATCTACAGGGTTAGGTCCCTTTGTGGATGTGGAATAACAACTGTTAGTTTAATGAAACTATTATCTTGATACCAGTGAACAATGTACTTCGCGCTAACTGCTATTCGCACTGATTTATTGCTATTTCAGAATGCTTTAGAATAATACAGTTGGAACTGTACCAATGTTTGGGTAGACTCAATTATGGATTGACTGGGAATCGTGTTAGGCATCTGGCCAAAGACCCTCTGCTTGTGGTGAGAGGGAGGTTAATATCATCACTGCATTACCACAAACCATAATTTTCGAATAAACTAGTGGCATATAAAACTAAATTTATGGTAAATGTGTTTCTCTAATATCTATAACAGGCAAGAGCCTAAAATAGAAGCACTAGATAAGCCGTTTTACAATGCTTAATTGTTTTAATCATTTTAATTAGTCCAGTAGAATTGACTCCAGAACTGAGTGAAGGTGACATAAGAAATCTCTTTACAAAGATGTTACTATTAAAGAGATTCATAAATAAAACAGTGCATAAATCGAAAATGTTCTCTTAAATTTTCACAATCTAGACGCCCTTACCCGAGAATAAATACTACCAGATTTTGAAGTTTTGGATTGAAGTGAGATCCGCTCATGCAGCATGCATGGCTAGACCATGGAAACTATGGCAGATATTGTTTCTACTAACTCTCTTGGTATCCCTGATGCCCATGCGCCTCTAATACCACTGCTCTCCATGGATGTAACGAGAGATTTAGGATTGACCGAAAAGCACCAGTGTGAAATAAATAAAGAATTATTAGCCAAAGAAAAAGTATACTTGCAGGATCGGGACTCTAACCCAATATCCAATCGGACAAGCGATAATGGCCCTAATATTAATTGTATTTCACTAGACCCTCACAAAGACCGCGTATAATTTTTTTTTTTCCATTCCATCATTCCAAAAGTATGAAAAACGATAATGTTCTTCTGTATCCTGCTTAGCCCTGCGGCCTAATGTACTTGTCTAGTTCACAAGCTCGATTCTCGCATGAGAGAGAGGATTTTATTTTGCAGTGGTATATATAAAAGGCTAATTAGGGCTTAACAGATTTTTTCCTTTTTTCTTTTACTCACTCGTCTGCCTTGTCTGTTTTTTTTTGTTTTTTTCATAGCTCTCATAAAAAATAGGATGTGGGAAAAATAAAAGGAAAATTATTTTGGATTGATGGGTGCCTTTCACTAAGGGGAGTTCTATCTCTTCTACTCTTCTACTCACTCGCCTGCCTTGTCTGTTCTTTGTAATTCCCTAATTTACACGTAGGCTCCATTTGATATAAAAAAAAAAGTGTAGTAGCCATCTCCATACAAAATGAATAATTATGTCAATAATTAATGCAAAACAAATGTCTATAACTACGGTAGCTGATTAAAGATCTCTATGTTTTGATAAACAATATGTGGATGGCCTAATTCACAGAAGTGCTAAGTACATTGACACTGGTTTTCGGAAAAATAGAATCAATGGTTCTCTCTTTTGGGAAAATTGCAAGTTCTGAATTATATTTTCTGATTCATTCTGAAAAAATTAAGTTGAGCATGTTTTGTTTAAATAATTTTCATTTAACACCAATGAGAACTTATTCCTCTGTACATAGCACATTTATGTTTCCCAAAATGTCACTTAGCACTTCTGAGAAGTATGACATCGATGTAATTTGTGTTTTGTCTTTCTAAATTAATAAAGAAAATCATTAAAACTTTAACAAACACTTTGTTTGCTACTTTAAATCAATCCCTGTTTCTTATAGAGAATGACATTGTGCTTAATTAGTTTCATTTGAAGTATCGATGATGATAAAAATAAAATTACTTCTATAAAACTTAACGAAGGGTGATTAATAAATAAATACGAAGAGAATAGTGTCAAGGCCAGTAGTCTGTGACATATGACTAATGACTGGGTCAAGTTGTCGCAATTTCAGTCTTGTGCGTCTGAAGGATATTCGGCAGCCATTCACACGTTTTCTGCAAGTCCCTGATCTCCAGGCACATAGACGGAGTAGTAGGATGTATCATTAATTCGGTTTTTTTTTTAAATGACATTCCTTTCTTCTTTTTTTAACCCGTATTTTTTTATTTATAACAAATTAAATATATTGAACAGCAGTGGGCACCTTTTACTGAAATCCTATGCATTTTAAGCGGTTTTTTTTATAAAACTTGTTAAAATACAAATTAAACAATGCAAAGGGACCAGCTGATGGAGTTCACCTTAGAATTACATAGACATGGCCCTAAAACTAACTTACGGCTAACTTGCAAACTAACTTATACCAAGAGCGTCCCCACTTCGACTGCCTACTGCAATCGATGAGAACTCCGGTGCAGATACAGTGTTTTTAGGAATTGCAGCCAGTTCAAGAATTTGATATATGATATTTACGGCGAACTAACTCTTCCACCGTAGGCCGCTCAAAGTCTTCGTGCAGTTCATGATTCCTCCGCTGCTGGAATGAAGTCTTTTGGACCACTTTCATAAGGATCCCGTTTTAAATCGTTGGAGTCACTTCGCTGCAGCTTCTGTCAGATGACTAAAAAGCGGTGCAACGTACAGCAGAGCCGGCCTGAGAACGCTCTTCTACGTCATCAGCCTGATGTGCAGTGATAGATTTGGGGATGTCAGAAATTGTGGTAACCGGTAAGTAAATCTACTAAGAATTGATGTCAATGAAATTGTATTTGAAACCTTAACAAAACCATTAGTTGTGTGATGTATCACATATGACGTGAATTTTTTTGCATGCCTGTAACCAATGCCTCCTACCGTGAATTACGTGTACTAATATACACAAAAATACCAACAGCCATGAAGTGCTTCGTTCACGTTAGTTCTCATATTATCATATATTAGTCTCTGAAGGACAATTCAGTGTGTTCTTACTACATGAATACGTGAAGTACATTGGATTGGAACAATACTCACCATTGGTTATAGGGATGAGCCTGCTGACCGCTGGAATTGGTGACATGACGACGAAGCTGCAGAGCCAGATGGCGGCGATGAGGTGGTAGGCGTGCTTGAGGGTCTGCCAACCCCGCGACCTCAGTGGATGACAGATTGCGTAGTAGCGTTCGACTGATAGGCACACCAGGGTCCAAGCACTCACCGCTACCGAGGAGGCTGCAAAGTGACAAAGTGCAAATAATAAAATTATTAATAAGTTTGTTTTATTGAAGCTTTTAAGAGCATATCGCCCCAGATGGTCATAAGTGCTATAGAACAAACCATATTAAATGAAAAACAATTAAAAGCAAAGAAAAATAAGTATAAAAACAAAATAAAATAAGAAAATAAATGCATTATAGGAATAATATAGTTAAGGGGTTAGAGGGTACTACAACGAACCAAAATGAGGAAAACTACACGAACCTAGCGGAAAACGGACCCTTGATTTCTACCAAATTCTAAATTCATATATATATATATATATATATATATATATATGTATATATTTAACCATGTCCTAAGAAAAGATCCTTTCCACCACCTATTGTTTCCTTTCATATCTCTCCCCCAGCCTTGCTAGGGGTAGCAGTCCACCAGAACTAATGTGAGTCCAAAGGTGGAGTGCTAGCATACAAATTTTTTTTGGCAACAGACATACGTCAAATAGCCTGTGAACGTACCCTGAAGTCGGATAAACATTTACAAGTTTACTCAGAAACCCAATTTAATGTTTTACAGGTCGGTCTATGCTTTTATGGTTGTTAAACGGATTTATCCGTTAACATGTTTACACTACCATTACAAATGATGGATTAAACAGTAGAAAGCCTTTATGAAATACCAACCAAAATAATAAAATTATAAGTAAATAAGACATATAAAATTTAATAAAGCTGATTTTATTGTAACGATACATAGTTTTTGAGTTTGTGGATATATCTTTTGAGGGTTTGCCTGTTGTAAACGTACTTGTTGTTGTTATCAATAAATAAGACTCAAATATAAGAAGAAATATACAAAGGAACTCTGAAATGCAGACGAATTTATAAAATTTAACCACCGTATGGAAATGTACCACGGTGAACCTACCAAAGCTGAAAGTGGTGGAAGGCCTACCAAATCATATGTGCTGTTGTTATCTTGTTTAGAAATTAATTGGGCTTACCGATTTATTCTAATAACTAATAATCCAATAAGCTAAACTTCATGCATATCATAATAAAATTCAACTGAAGGAAATTCAATGCAGGTATACTTTTTGTTGTAACATTAAAACTGACCGTGAAAATTCCCCATGTCAGATACGAAGCTGTTCGATGTTTAATTTGATTTCTCAGTTTCTGAGGGTTACATCTTGTTGGGGGCAGCTGTTTTCTTAGCCTTCCATCCACAGTGAGGCGGTATCCCATTCCTTATGCCGGGTTCCCACGGGGTGTGATTCAAGAAAGTGAGACATTTTTTTATTTTTTACATAATAATTAATACAATAGAAAGGTTATGAAAAAAAATGTACATTAAACAGATATTTCCTTCGCAAGCTCGAAATAAAAGTGAAGAGATGAGTTATCTCACTAGTTGGACAAAGAGTGTGCGAAACTTTTATAGCGTAAAAAAAAGTAGAAATGTAATTACATTTATAAAACTTTTTTTTCAAATAGCATAAACTATTATGAACGCAGAATTTAAGCATTACAGAAGCCTGAATATCATCCAGTAAAATAAGCACCAGAGTGTTTGTTCAAACTGCTTCTTCTCAGCTGTGTTAACTGGAGCACGTAAAAAGCTTACAATATAACTCTAGTTTAATTATAATTTAAAATAAAAAGTTTTTCATAGCTTCTTTAATTTGCTCCACGTTGATTTAAGTTTCCTAAGAACCTAACTGTTTTGACACACTAACCAGTTCACGTGAATCTGTAAATTTATTAAGGTGACGACAGTTAATTTACTATTACTTTTTTCATCTCTTTGAACTATGTCAATAGATATCTTTCATATTCGCTTCTTTAGCCTTGCATTGTTCTTATAATAAAGAAAAGCTAAACGGTGAAGCAGCTATTGAAGGGAAGTTTCAAGTTGAGAGGTGCAGAGAAACAGAAATGGAAATACTTGCATGCTGAGCACGCAAGTGAGTTACGCAGGGAATATCCCTGCCAACTGTAATATATCAATTATATGGCCGAGTCCCCTCTTCAAGCCATGATCCCTTCCGGGCCTCTTCTTTTACCAAATCTTTGTTTGTGGATCTCTTACAGTAGAACGCACTTTACTAATTATTCAGAAATTTATTTTAAGGATAAGCTTGTCAATGTTTGTGACATGGTATGATAGTAAAGAGTAGTGGTTACAGTGATCAAATATACCATATTTCATCTCCAAGAGAAATTCCAGACTATATATTATATGATGTAAGCAAGGAGTTATGCTTGCTTGGTAATAATCATGCATGTTGATTTTGTTATTCACCCGTTAAAGAGTAGTGCTATTTGGTTAGGCGGTTTGATATAGCAGTAATATAGTATAATTAAAACATTTAGCCCTCTGGAATTTTTGAGTATTTATTCACAAACGCAAAAGGATCTTTTTGTAGTGATCAATGAGCTACCCCTGGAATTAAAATATTGGCAAAATAAAGTGAGACAATAATAGCAATAATTCTAACCCTGACTTTATCGACATTATAATTAACTCAAAAAAATAATACAATTTTTTTAATAATGATTTTTACCCTTCAGGGCGTTTCTTATATAGGCAGGCTAGCCGTGGTGGGGAGTCATCCCCACCAGCGGCAGTTCTGCCCACCAGCTTCTCTCCCACTCCGACTGGGATCTTAATTTGTACAAATATGGAAACAGATATTTTCTGGGACGAGATGAGGGTAACTTTTAATTATTCGTAATTAAGAGGTGGCCACCAAAACAATATAATAAACAATACTATCAGGGGAGCGAATCGAGAAATTTAAATGTAAATCCTGTTAAAAATGGCCAATCAAATGAATATAAAATATAAATTAACAATTCTTACCTTTGTAATACGGTCAGAAAAACATGTATACATAACGAGATAAGAAAATGGTTATCCAGATATCACACTTTTACGGGATATATAACTTAACATTAGACGTGGATCGATCCCTCATCACTAAATGATTACCTCCACCCAAAATTTACCAGTCCTATATGCAATAAAAGAATAACTAATGATGTTCTAATGATAGTTGACCTTGACAAGAAAGGACAAATGTAATTTCCATGAGGAGTTATTGCGCATGCGCTACTTTCTGAAACACCTCTCAACTTCGCTCGTCCTTCAAATACTTTATTCTACCGTTTATAGGCCACGGTTCACCCATAAAATTGTTTAGCAGGCAACTCACGTGAGCTGGCCACGAGGGAGCCCTCAAGACGTGAGTAAATCTCTCAGTACATTTGTGTGGAAGCATAAAAGTGAAATCGGACCGAGAAGTCGGTCATATTTGGACGCCTTTGCCATTAGCCGTTTACGGATCGTTCACTAACGCCAAGAAATAGGCTCTCTGAGCCAGTCGGTCTGGTGGCTCAGAGTCAAGACCCGTGACTTGCCACTGGAAGTTGTGAGCTTGAACCCCACCGGCGCTACGTACTTTTTTTTTACTAACAAAAAACCGTTGTTATTATAAAATGAGATTTTATCAACAACTAATGTCTCAAAATAAAAATAAAAGATCTAGGTCACTAGGTCCGACCCCAACACTATCGCCTGTAAAGTGAAAACTGAGACGTTCAACTAGGAACGTACAAATAACCTCTTCTGCGGCTAGTTCCATGGAAGAGATACCTCCACAGGCCAGCTTCTTACAGGCTCCATTGACCTCAAAGTGTCCTTGAAAACATCCCAAGACCTAAACGATTCAGTGCATTCTTTCACTACTCTGGTCCAGAGGTCGGCTTGGGAGGCATCGTCACCCCATCGTCACCCAAAAATCCACAATCATAATCGCTTAACTCAGCATCTCAAAGACCTAATCTAAACCAAACGCCGTTCCAGAACAGTATGGCAAAGATCCCGACAACCTACTGATCGCCGCTCATACAATCAGTACTACAGATTGGTAAAGCGGCAATTGGCGTCCTTCCGTTCCAATTCCTTCAATTCCCACCTCTCCTCTCTTTCTACCAGGGATAACTCTCTGTGGAATGTAACTAAAAAAATCCTAAAGTATCATCCAGTTTCACACCCACTCCGTCGTGATGATGGGTCCTGGGCGGCTTCGGATGGGGATAGGTCGGAGGAATTTGCTCTGCATCTTACCCATACTTTCACACCTCACCTTTCTCATCAAAACCATACTCATAGCACAACTGTAGAAGATTACCTCACTTCACCTATACCTCTTTCACTTCCACCAAAAGCCGTTAACCCCTCTGAGGTCAAATACCTTTTGAAAAACTTACCTTACCGAAAATCCCCTAGATATGATCTTCTTACTCCTCAAATTCTTAAACAGCTTCCTCATAAAGCCATAATCTTCCTAACCTACATCTGTAATTGCATTATCCAAACGACGCACTTTCCTCTCCTCTGGAAACACTCCATTATTGTCCTATTCGCCAAACCCGGAAAACCACCCAACGACGCCTCATCTTACCGTCTAATTAGCCTACTCCCTACCCTCTCAAAAATATTTGAGAAACTCCTCTTAAAACGTCCACTTCCAATTGTTGAATCCAAAAACCTTTTTCCCACACACCAGTTTGGTTTCCGCCAACGGCATTCCACTGCTCAACAAGGCCTTCGCGTTGTTGATCACATTTCCTCAGCCCTTGAATCCAAACAGTATTGCACTGCTGCATTTCTGGACATAGCTCAAGCTTTAGACAGGGTTTGGCATGCAGGTTTGCTTTACAAGCTCAAAACATTTTTACCACACACCGCTTTCCTAATCCTTAAGTCCTACCTTTCAAACCGCTTCTTCCAATCAAGCAACAGTGGGAGTCCTGGCAATGGCCAGTTTCTCCAATCATGTCCTGAGCGTATGTGGCTCTCGCGCTCTTCGTCAGCCTTGCTCGTAAACGGTGGTGTGGCTGGTGGGGGAGCGTGGGGGACTTCCCAATACTCCGCTTCCTCTTTCGCATGCGAGGGAGGCAACAACCGTATAGACTTGGGGGCCCCTGGGCTGTTTGTAAATATTGTATGAATGTGCGAGCGAATGATGAATTGTAAATATGGTATGAATGAAAACATTAATCTCAATTATTTATTGCCTATTAAGTATTAAGGCAGATAGTAATTTCATCATATTAAAGTTGTTTATTTGATCTGACTACAGGTTTGTTTTTTTTTTTTTTTCCTTAGCTCTCAAACTTATAAAAATAGGATGTGGGAAAAATAAAGAAAAATTATTTTGGGCTAATGAGTTTATTGGGAAGGTAAAGATAGTCAAAGACCATTCGTATAAAATTATACTCCTTTTTTACTCAATAGCAGTAAACCTAAAAAAAAATATTGAATGAATTAGAAATATAACATTTCAACTTTGGAGGTCTGGTAAAATAAAAATACATTACCTGTTTCGTAGAGGGAGACATTGTTTTGGTAGTCTTCTATTCTATACAATACGATTCAAGGATGAATGTTCGATAGGAATTGTTTGTTAATTGGCGTGCTTTAACTTCACACATATATATATTACTTACAGCCTTGAATGTGCTGCAAATATGATAAAATGGCGTGTTTGACGTGGAGGATATGCAGTGATACCTTTCCTATATTGTTGAAGCTAAGATTTAGTATACGTCATTATTAAAAGATTAGAAGGTCTGTACACCAACGCCTCTGGATGTTACCGGATATGTGAAGGCAGTCCTTGTATCAGTGGGTTTCGGTGTCCATGCAGTTCTGCATAATGTTCTGGTGCAATTGTGAACGTAAGGAACGTTTAGGTCAGTGGGAATGGCATTATTTCGTACGTTAAGTAGTGCACCTTTGATATGTTTTAGAGCTTTTTATTGAAAAATCAGTTTAGTTTTGTTATTAGACTTTGTTGTATTTTTTTTGTGCAAAAAAGTTATTGACGGTTGACCTTAAAAAGCTAACAAGTCAATTTCGAAACATATAAAAGAATATGGTAGTCTGAAGCTACAATACCGGTGACCAAACAGGCTGCCAAATCCCTATATGGAGGGGGCGAAAATAGACCACCCCCTAACAGTCCGCAACCCTCGGTTATGCTGGACATAATAGTCTCTCTCTTTATTTTATGTGAGGGCATTTCATACGAAGCCGTAGAGTATTGCCTTTGTATGGCTGCGGAAAAACAACAGACAGTCATCCAGAGTGCCTTCACGACTGCTAGTGGACATCTGTATTACTACCATCTTCAGAATAAGCTAGAAATAACGGTAGAATATCATCGTTTAAAATTATAAACATCATACCGTTACTGTAAAAACGTATATATACATTTACTTTGATGATACCGAGTCATGAATATTACCTCTTCACATTTATTTAAAGAAAATAATAGAAACGAAATCTTTATTCTGAGGCCATGTCTCCTATGAATAATAATAATAGTACACAAATAAATAATTACAGTTCTGACTAACAAACTATACATTATACACAGGAAGAAAGTAAAATACTGAAAGGTATACCTCAAATTAATAATCATCATTCTAGACTTTGTCTAAGCACAAAATAAGAAGACAAATTATATAGTAGATATTTAAAAAAAAAGGTTTATCATGAAATAATTCAATGCTTGTAATGGCATATTTTTAAAAAATAATAACAACACAAGACAATAACAGTATCAACAAAGAATATTTTGGAAATATATATCCACCTTTGAAATACTTTTGTTTTAAACAAGGCGTGGTGGGTTTATGTTTTATTGGGTCGAATGTTATGTCATTTGAGGATTATAATATCATTAAATATAATGAAATTTGTTCTTAATTGTTTTAATTAAACGATTAACTCGCTTAGATGCGTTAGTGAAAATTGGATGGGAGAATAAATTAAACGTTAAGGAAAAGGCCTCTTGGTATTCAGAGCCCTTAGGACAAAATGCCCTGCAGACCATTAACCTCCGGAGTCGATATCGTTAACAAAAGTCGCTCTAAGTGCTGCACTTTTCACTTTTAGGTTATTACGTCGAACTGAAATACTTAAGGTTTAAAGTAAAATGGAGTGCTTTTAGAAATTCCCCGGCATTAACCGTAGTCCCCCTGAGAAATTGAATGATGACACTCGACGATCGACCGAATTGGTATATTTGATGAAGGCACGAAGTTAAATAACCACATCAATTAAACTTTTTTTTTTACCTTCCCTACCACGGGATCCGGGTCCCATACGATTTTCCTCATGGGCGTTGCACACTGTAAATTTGACGGGACCATGGAGTATTTCGTCACCTGTGGTGTGCGTATTCGATGTGAATTTAGGTATTGAATTTAGGTAATTGCACTGGTCAGCGCACCTTTTCTTCTTTTATGCCGATTTTATTGTATTCTTTTCTTTTGATTCATAATTTTTCCTAAGACTAAATTATTACTCTAAATACAAAGAGACTCCTCTCCATCTTGGAACTACAACGCCTTCTTAATGATCATCCCCGCTATTAAAGATGCTTAACCTGCATCGCCCTCCTGGATATACTATAAAACTATTCAAATTTTAATTGGTGCTTTGTTATTGATTTGGAACGAGTAAATAACGTAAATGATACTTATCGCGGTGTACAAGCGTTCCCTTATACTATGTCCTATGTATTATTTATGTCGCTCAATGTTGTGCTTAGTAAATATATTTGCTTGATACTTCTTAGTTTGGATTAAATTAAAATTAAATCCAAAAACAGATTCTAGTATTATAGTTATATGTAGGGTACATAGAAAATACTATGTGAAATAAAATTTAAAATACAAAAAAAGATGATCTGAGAAAAACAATCAGTAAATAATGCCACGAACATACTTATATATATATATATATATATATATATTTTTTTTTTTATTGTAATTAAGTTTTGTTAATTACTTTACAAATTACCTTGGTTGTTGGTTTTGTCTGGAAACATATCATTTTGAGGTTGGAATATTTTTAAGAAAGCTTTATTAAGAACTGCATTAATTATAGCTATTTATTGTATGCTTACAAATTTGACGTTGCCTTGAATGAATGATTTGAAATGCATTGCAATATATAAGACTAAATTCATATTATAAAAGAAAGTTATGTTAAAAAAAACTATCAATCTAACTAGTTAAAATCGCAAATTGATCGCCATTTACAACCAACGTATAATTGTCTTTGACTTAAATTGATTTCATTGAATATTCTCTTGAATACAATTTTTTGCTTACTAATTTAGGAAGTCTTGACCAGCGGAAGTTGTATCTCTTGACAGGGTCCTCTGGTTTGGAGTTGTTGGAGAGTAGCAAGGCGTCAGCTGTTGATTCGACTCCGGCTGGAGACAGAACACAACCCCCTTGTTTACCCTTGCTATCTCACCCTCTCTTCTCTAATTTCATTGGTGGTTCCTTCTCCATCCGTATGGTGTGGTTGAAAATAATTAAGTTGGCTTGGTGGCTGCTGCCATCTGATGTGGGAATTGGACATAATTACAAGCAACCTGCCTATTGAGGCGACACTTACTGGTATCTTTTTAAGCCAGTGGAGGCTGACGAAGAGCGCGAGAGCCTCATACACTCAGGACATGATTGGAGAAACTGGCTATTGCCAAGACTCCCACTGTCACGCATTTATAGCAGTTCACGACGAGTGGTGCAATGCAATGACTGTGCTACAAGATTAGGGTGGTTGGATAGGTTACTATGGAATTTCATGAGCTTAGAAGGGATCAGTTCAGGACTGTAGGGTATATTAAGATCGTTATGAACATATTGCTGACGTATTAAGGGGCATTTACTATTGTTCTCAGGACTTTTGATTGAAAGGATAGGATACGCTTGATGTTCGACTTTTTGCTGTCCCCCATAGCTCTATTCCGTATGTCTAGATTGGCTTAGGTATAACTTTGTAGATTAGTAATTTATTTTCTATTGAGAGATGTCCTTTGAAGTAGTCTGTACAGTTCTCCAAAGCGTCTGTTTAGTTCTTGTCTTTTTAGCCTCGTATGTGCCATCTCTAGGTAGTGTCCATATATGTCCCAAAGAGCTGAAATATACAGACCGGAACCAATGGAAGTTAACGTCTAGAGAGTGTGGGGGAGAACTAGTGTCTCCTCCGAATCCACGAAGACATCGGGAGCGTCAGAAACGGAGGAAGACGAGGAAGAACCCGGGATCAGTAGAAACTTCGGAGGAGATGCAGCAGTTTTGTGTGATGTTATTTTGTTAAATTGCTGGTTACGCGTAGTTAGCGAATCAGCCCAAGTGAATATTTTTGTTTGTTTGTTATATTGTATATATCGGGATAACGTTTTTTTTTTTCTTATTTTGTATGCTAATTTTTGTACTTAATTTATTTTACGTTATGTTCTCACCCTGAGTTTACGAGGAATGCTCATAAACTGGTAGGGGGGAGTTAAGGCTCGTGGTATGGAAATTTCAGGCGTAATATTACGTTGTTACGTGGCGTTGGTCCCATTGGTAACCCACCTTTAGGTCCAAAGTGCTAAATATCTTCGCCCCACCGATCTAGGATATCCTCAAAACAAGGGATTCAACGATGGACCGGTCCCCCGATAGATTTTCCTTCCTCCTCGACTGTCTGGCCAGCTGCACCTTGGGGATGGTGCTATTAATGCCACCCTGGCTTCTAGCTCCGCTCTATCCACTGTCTCATTTTCTGCGTAATTTTGTTGTACCGCACCAACCGTTCCCCGGCGTAATGTCCTCTTGTCTCTTTCGATCGTCGTATTTCCTGGAACATCTGAAAGATGCCCTCTTCCGGTGTCCATCTGCCACCCCCTTATGCCTTCTTCAACCTTTCATTTATTACCGCCCATGGGGTGTCTTCATCGGCCTGTATTAGGTTTAATAAATTTCTTTTTACCCTGCATACCAAGTCTGCCTTAACCGACTTCGCGTCGCCTGGATCAAGAAGACCTTTATTCACCTTACCTTCCACTCTCTCCATAAATCTGTCACCATAAATTTGAGAAAATTACTTAACTCACCGAGCTCTCCTGAAAGTCCGAGATTGCCCTTCTCAGTTCTTGCGACGTCGCCGCCCGCACTTTCATCTGTTCCCTACATGTCAAAACTGACCCGCATGTCGTTTAACGAAACGTTCGTCGTCCCGGGGTTCGGCAACAGTTATTGTCTATCGGATTCAGACGATTAAAAAAAAGAGAATGAGAGTAAAGGGAAATGATATCTGAACGACTAGCTTTAAACTGTCTTTATTCAGCTTCTAATCCCCAATATATGTTTACAGTCTTACATGGGGCTACGTAATATTCTGCCGTACCACGAACCTTAACTTCCCCCCTTACCAGTGTACGAGCATTCCTCGTAAACTTAGGGTAAGTGACTGTGAAAACAGAATATACTTCAGTCACACAATATATTATTTATTTTTTAATGGGTAGACGCTAATAAAACAATGTATACACCTAAAAAAAAAACATGACCATCAAACGTATGTTAGTTATCTTAGACATGCCCAAAGTTTACACGTGCCTAACCAACATAATTGTACTGGTTAGTTTTGTCCCTTGACTAGAGCTGTTTGTTTAGGTAGTGCTTCACTGATAATTGTTTTTCCGTTAAGCTGTGAAGATTCAAATTATCTCGCTACATTACTTAACTGTTTTTTTTACCTAACTATAACCTACTTCCTACCTTCCGGAAATTTTGCTTATAGCTACCTGGGCACGTAAATTGTTTTTTAATATGTAATTTATCTCTTGTACTTAGAGGTCTATAATCCTTTAACACTCTTAAAGAGCAGTTTAAAGCTTGCTTTCTGTAAAAAATCTCATCTTTATTGTATGTATCCTTATACTAACTGGAACATGGCCAGATTAGAAGTTTTATTCTTACTGATTGATTGCGATTGAACGTTAATTTAAGAAACATCGCCAATGAAGAATTAAATAAACGTAATACAATGCTGAATATATTCTTTATTATTCACAATCGCTGTTTCATATTGAAAAATAAATCTAAAACTTTATATTATTCACTAGTAACAATGTAACTTGAGTTATACTCATCATAAATCATATTTTGGTGTTTCTGCAGAAGGTGATCAAATTACTATATCATACAATATGTGTCCTGGGAATAATCCAGGAATATATATCAATCCAGACATGTCAAGGGTTAGGCTTAAATTATTTGCTGAATTTTCGAAGTAGGCTGGTAGTTCCCAGACGTGTTGCTTGCTGAACCCTGTCAAGTATTTTCTTCGACAGCTCCAGAGGATAGATCAGGATAGATTCCAGCCTGCCTCCGGGACCAATCCATCACAGGAAATGATGTCGGGGGAAATCCAAACTCTCTAATTTACTATACATTTGCCTTAATTCTTCAGTTAATTGGTGGTTTTGAGCTATTACCTTCAGAACGTTGCTATTCGCTGGCACTCTTATCTCAATAGTCTTTTCTTGCCTACCACTAAGACGTCTGGCTAATTATTCAAAACCATGTGGTTAAGAAATAAAAGCAAGAAACCCAGACATTTTGACATTGACACTTTTCGGCTTATGCAGATTGGACGGGCCAGTTATTGTCCATAGTAGAAGAGGAGTAATTATTGCAGTAAACAAATCGCCACTTCAAGCCACCCATACCCAACAGTGTACATTTAGGTTTTACAATTTCAATATTTAATATCTAACTTCCCCCTCAAGAACCACAGGACCAGAACCAAACAAAGGACCTCCTCCATTTATTAGAACAAATTCCAATGTCGGTGCAGGAGCACTGTTCACATTGCCTGTTTATGTCCCCGGTGTACGTTTTTTAGATATGAACATATCCTCATTCATAGTTACCATACCTACTCCTCATTGAACCATGTGTCTCTTCTTCATGCTACAAAAGCGATTGGAATATACTATCCGAGCTACATGACAATAATCATTTACCCCTCCAATTAAAATTCAACGAGCTGAACCTTGATTATAGTAGTAAATTTTGATGGATAATGAAAAGAGCAGATTGCCAACTCTTCACATCCCGGACATATTGGCATCACGGGGAATGAAACGGCTGATAGAGCATCAAGAGAAGCTCTGAAGTATAGCTGAAAGAGAGAACTCTTTCAGGTCGAAGTAGAGCTGTACTTCCTTCGTCAGAACTTGCATGCCAATTGATATAGTAATAGTTGAAAGATAACAAAACGATGGCAGTCGTTATAGGACGAAGAAATAGCACTTACGCACCTCTTGATAGGACATTGTAGACTAACTCCGATTTATTCTGTAATATTTGACACCCCATACCCAATGTATATAATCACCTAATCTAGTAACGTATAATACAAATAGTAGAAAATTACACAGAGTTATTTCACCTCATTTTATTATTTTGTTCAATTTTTTTATTTTCAATCAGACCTAGCTCGTTCAGAGAAGTGTGAGAATTGCTAGTAAATGAAACTCCTTTGTCTGCTCACAATAAGTATATTATGAACATGAGGACTTTTGATGTGTAAAAGTTGCTATACTTAAGTGTCGGCAATGCTTCCAATTGGTCAAGGGAGTGCCGGAAATCAGCATTTGAAAATGGGAGCGTTTCCACATCAACAGTGTTTGTATTCAGTAATAATTTATCGTGAGCATACAAATTCGAGTAATTTTTATTTTAAATAAATATCCTATTTACAAATTTATATTTTCCCCATTTTAGTTATTAGCGAACAAATATAGCCCCTCAGAATGGGAGTACTGAGTTTATTCCAAGTGCAGAAGAAGAAGGTGACATTTTTGTGCGAGAATCTAATTCTAAAATTTTATATTAAGGTCTAAAAAGCCAGGTTGAGAACTTTTTGGGAACCATGGAGGTGATTCCAGGATTTCAGAAAGAACTCATCTTCAAGTAGACCTGTTTTTTTCTTGGAATCGAGAATACTAATCAAAGAATTAGATTGAGAGCATGGATGTTACGGTAGGAGATATATCTGGGAGAGGGAAGTCTGGCATGAGATATGAAAATGAGATCGTGGTCTGATAGGAAAGGTACTGGGAATCGATAAATGTAAATTAGATAGTAAGCTGAGTCTATAATAACATCTACATCAGATTATAGGACAAGCAATATAATCAGAAAAGTAATAAGATATATAATCATCGAAGAGTTTGAATGTGGAATCGATACATAAATCAGTGACTAGATCAACAGCACTTTTGCATGATTAAATAAAGAGACAAAGTTGTAAGGCAATGATTTAATGACAGAATGAAAGGGAAATTCACTGAAGGGACCCGTTTGGACTGGTAGGGAGGATCTGGGAGGGAAAAAAGTATTGGGGATTGGTATAAACTAATTAAAATTTGACGGAAGGCGTTGGATAATTTACTTCGCCTTGATAGGTCAGTTTTATTTGTTTGTTAGTTATATGAATTTAAATGGATCAGTCAACGGATATTCATTTAGTACTCCATTATAATTTAAGAATAAAATGCAGTTTTCAAATATTCCATGAATTACTAAGCAAGCAGATATTTATTTTTAATTGTATTTTATATTTTGTGTACTGACCTTTCTAAATAATTAACTCAACATAGGAGCAAAGATAAATTCACTTCAGGGTGACCCTACATCCAATCCTTCCATAGTAAATGAGGAGGGGGAGATATCGGGAGCCTACGTAAAGGATGAGGAAGTCGAGAATGCTGAAATACCTATGAAGTACCTTCAGGCCACTGGTCACCAAATAGCGGAACACAGGGTAGTTTTTTACGGACAGTGACAAAATTGTAAATAATAATGTATCAGCGAATAACGTGTATCATACAGGCGGTAATCGTTGACGCTACATTATTCTCCTCCTAACACCACGATTATGATGGATTTGTATTAGGATATAAAGGAATTTTTTGCGATGCAAAGCATGTAGCCAAGGTTACCATAGTAGTCAGTATCGTGGTGGAAAGGGACGGTGTAGAGAGATTTCTTGACCGCGAAAGTTTGACAATGTTTTAAAACGGACCTATGGGAAATGTAATTGGTGACTGGTGTTATAGACTAACGGAGGATATGGGGTTTTCAGGGGAGGGTTAAGGTCTAAGTATACCGGACGAGTAGAAAAGAATATGATGATTATTGAGGTTTAATGCAGGAAAGTTGGGTTTGGATGAGAGGGGGGAACAGTAACTTGCAACAATAACCTTATTAAATAATCCAGCGATGTTTGTTGGAAGTAACAAGAGCCATAATGCACTTAACATTTTCTCCGAGAGAAATTTAATACTCCCTCCCTACTAGCACTTAATTAGACATCACCGGTAACCTATATACGAGAGAGAAGTAGGAGAAAAGAACCTCTGAATTAAGCGAGCTTCATGTCAGTGGGCTCGAGGAAATACTTCGTTCCACTACATAAATACGTTTGGTCCTTTATAAATGATCAAAAAACACGATGAATTTTATTACTAAGGAACATGGATCCTTTCTACATAATTCACCGTCAATTTGAATGCTAAAATTATACGCACTAAATAGACATAAGTGAAAAAGACAACAATTCACACTATTACAGAATAAAAAACATAGCAAAACTAATAAAAGCATCAAAATAAAAAATAATTGTATTTATCCATTTTTAAGATACGCATTTCCCCTTGTAGGTCATTAGCGGATTACAAAATTATTTATAAATACACAAATTTTCTTTTTTTTTTATTAAAATAAAGTTTTTAATCATCGTACTTTCAATCCGTGTGATTAAAATCTTTTTAGCTCCGTAAGTTTCTTGAAAACAACTGGGCTCAACATAATTTCCTGCGATGAGTAAATATTGGTCTAGATGTGGTTTGGATAGTCCATAGTTGATTACCTATCGGTTACTTTAGTTGTCAGTTAAATAAACAGATCTACTGACATAGATGAACGTGCGTGGAGCTCTCAATAATAAGACTACATATAGCTTTACAAGTAAGAGCCACACTCTCTCCTATAGCCATATTCATTCATCTATTCATCCTGAGTGACGCTAAACTGTTTTTAAAAAAATCCATTTAATTGTTTATTGGTCAAATAAAAGTTTTTAAAAAGACTTCTTGCAGCTTTGATTATTTACCTGTCAACCAAAAACTCACATCTTCAGTAAGTTCTTGTGAAAAAAGTATTTTTTAAGGAGGCGCTGTAGTAGAGAGTGCATTAACTGTTTGTTTTATAGGAATCGGTGTTTCTCACTTTATTCTTCCTTAGCTGAAGCTTCAGTGTTGTTTTTTATTACCGAAGGGGGCTTAGAGAGTGGGATTTTATAGACTTCGGAGGTTGTAACAAACGTTATAGTGTGTCTTACAACTGATATATTAGCCAGGACAGGTTTACTACATTTTAGTCTGGTGGTTTCAGTAGTTCTTTAGTGTTTTCTTCTTCCAAAAAGAGGAGTAAAGTCTGAAAGAAACAGGGTGTATATGATTTCTCATATTTAATTTAAAGCGGAGGGATCATTTATTTCAATTTTTTTAATTTACATCGACCAATAATTATATTTCGATAGGAATCAATAGATTGTATGGGGGAATAATAATATTTCTTCTGTAATGTGCTAACAGAGCTTGCTATATTTTCTGCTAAAGTGTTACTTACTTCTTATTTTTCATTTCCTATAATTGGTTCTTTCAATATAATATGTTTGGACACTCCACATTACATTTAATACACACCTGACAATACCTGACAATTATTTTATTCAAGGAACACCAATGTCTTGACTGTTATTTTGCTTTCATAAGACCAATTCCAATCCTGTTAATTATAATCCTTATTTTCTTGTTGACAGGTTCTAAATATAGCAGAGTGCTCTATCTTTGACCTAAATTTTCACAAATATTATTCTTTGATATGTTTTTTTTGTTTTTAAATAGTTCTGTACTTATGCATTAAATGATAAGTAAATGACAACTGTCCTTTAAAAGGCCTGTATGATGATGCCTGTGTAATTTTTTTATATAATTCTTTATTGTGCTAAAATTACATTCTGCCTCATTAGGCAATAAGTAATTGAGATAAAAGCACTCATGCATACAATATTTACAACAGCCCAGAGGCCTCCCAATTTCTCATGTTTGTCACCTCCCTGGCATGCGAAAGAGGAAGTGGAGTCTTCGGAAGTCCACCACGCTCCTCCCTCAGCCCCGTCATCGGATACAAGCCAGTGGAGGCTGACGAAGAGCGCGAGAGCCACAGACGCTCAGAACATGATTGGAGAAACTGGCCATTGCCAGGGCTCCCACTGTCGCGCATTTATAGCAGGTAACGTGGCCATTGTCATTTCAGTCTCCGAGGAGGGTTATAAGGATGAGTGGTGCAGTGCAATGACTGTGCTACGGGATTAGGGTGGTTTGATATGCTACTATGGAATTTCATAAACTTGGAAGGGATGAGTTCAAGAAGGTAGGGTATGTTAAGATCGTTGTGAAGGGTTTTGTTGCTGATATAATAAGGGGCAGTTACTATTGTTCTCAGGACTTTTGATTGAAAGGAGTGGATACGCTTGATGTTCGACTTTTTTGCTGCCCCCATAGCTCTATTCCGTATGTCCAGATTGGCTTAGGTATAACTTTGTAGATTAGTAATTTATTTTCTAATGAGATATGAGATGTCCTTTGAAGTAGTCTGTACAGTTGTCCAAAGCGTCTGTTTAGTTCTTGTATTTTCAGCCTCGTATGTGGGTTCCGGGTGAGTCGTTTGTCGAGATGGTAGCCTAATTATCATACTGTCTTGGATACTCGAAGAGGAATAGAATTAAAATAAACTAATGGACAAGACTTGCGACAGAGGGTGAAGGTAATGTATGAACAGTTTGATTTATTAACATTGTTCCACCATTGGTTGCACCAATACTCGATCTCATCAAGGTATTTTGGAAGGTTATGGGATGCTATATCGGGGTCTGGGTGGGATTACAAGACTGCAGTGTCATCTACAAATGTGGCCAAGAAGGTATTGGGAGTAGAAGGGACATCAGCGGTGTATAGGTTATAGTGGATGGGACTCAGGACACTGCCCTGTGGAACTCCTGCTTTTATGGGATAATATTTAGAATATTCTAAACCATAGCGAACTTGGGAGAAGCGGTTTGAAAGGTAGGACTGCAGGATTAGAAAAAGGGTCTGTGGTAATTATGTTTTGAGCTTGTAAAGGAAACCTGCGTGCCAAACCTAGTCAAAAGCTGGAGCTATATAAAGAAAGGCAGGAGTGAAATACTGTGTGGTTCAAGGGCTGAAGAGATGTGATCAACAATGCGAAGGCCTTGTTGAGCGGTGGAATGTCGTTGGTGGAATCAAAACTGGTGTTTAAGAACAAGGTTTTTGGATTCAACAATTGAAAATAGACGTTTTAAAGTTTCTGAAATATTTTTGAGAGGGATAATTGGACGGTAAGATAAGGTCATAGTGTGGTTTACCGGGTTATATGACAATAGTTCTTCCAGAGGAGAGGAAAGTGTGTCGTTCGGATATTGCAATTATATATGCAGGTTAGGAAGAATATAGCTTTAGGAGAGAGTTGTTTGAGAATTTAAGGATTAAGGAGATCATATCCAGGTATGTTTTTCAGAAGGTATTTTACTTCAGTGGGGTTAACGGCTTACAGTGGAAGTGAGAGAGGTATAGGTGAAGTGAGGAACAGTTGTGCTGTGAGTATGGTTTCAAGGAGAAGGTGAGAAGTGAAAGTACGGGAAAGATACATTGCGAATTCTTCTGACCTTTTGCCATACGAAGCCACCCAGGACCTACCTTTACGACGGAGTGGGTGTGAAACAGGACGATACTTTAGTATTTTTTAGTTACATTCCACAGGGAGTTTTCCCTGGTAGACAGAGAGGAGAGGTGGGAATTAAAGGGATAGGAACGGAAGGATGCCAATAGCCGTATCAATCTGAAGTACTGATTGTACGAGCGGCGATCAGCAGGATGCCGGGATATTTGCCGGAATATTCTGGAGCGGCATTTGGATTGGATTAGGTCTTTGAGATGCTGAGGTAAACGATTATGATTGTAAATTTTTGAACGACGATGGGACGACAATGGCTCCCAAGCCGAACTCTGGACTAAAGTAGTGAAATAATGCACTGCATAGTCTAGGTCTTGGGATGTTTTCAGGGACATTTTGAGGTCTACGGAATTTTTAAGAAGCTGGCGGAAGTGGTCCCAGTTTATTGGGTCCCTAATAGATGAAGGAGGCAGTTTGTGAATTGGTATTAGGGAAATGGTTAATAATAAAAACTATGATCGGAGGAGAGGTCATCGAGGATCGTGAGTGGATAGTTTAGTGTTTCTAAACTATTCTAGAAGAAAAAGTCAAGGAGATCTGATGGCCATTAGGTGGCTGTGTCAGGAAAGATAGTGGAGCAATGTTTCCATGTGAGTGCAGAAAGCAAAGCGAGTCCTAGTGTATTCGTGGATCTTGACTCCCAATGTTGGTGCTTCGCATTAAAGTCCTCACCCACAAGGAAACGATGTCCGATGGAGCTTAGAAAGGAGATGAATTGGGAATCGGAAATGGGTTTATTTGGAGGGCAGTGTACTGATGCTAGAGTGAGGAGGAAAGTGAAGGCGCTGATTGACACTGCAGTGGACTGAAGGAAATCATGTGCTACCAGGAACTATGTGATGGGAAATGGAGTTATGTACAATGACAGCGGTGCCTGCATGTGCTCTTCAATCTGGGTGATCAGTTCGATAAGTCTGGGACTGCCGAACGGTAAATGGTCGTTTAGTTAGTTTTGTTTGAGTTATAAGAGCTACGTCGATGTTTTTGTGGTGGAGTAGTGCTGTCAGTTCATTAGTGTGGGTGTGTACACCATTTGCATTCCAAAGGAGAATGGATAAGCTGTAGGAAGGATCCACTTATGGGTTTGTTTGACGCAGATAAGGTAGGAGACCAGATTTGTAAGATGGGAAATGAGAGGGGTAATAGGGTTCGGAACTCTGTAAGGTATGAGATTAAAAGCCTTGTGAGATCCTGAGATCTTGTAGATGGATGAGATGAAATTTGTTGGTTGCTGGGATCAACGGAATACTGGGGAAGAAGAACTTGCGGATGAGGAGTGGACAATGCCTGTGATTGCTCTCTGTTCCGAACGGCATCAGCAAAAGAGACTGAAGGCCACAAATTTCTGGCGGGGGCGCGTTTCGTTGCTTGTTTCTCCTCTTCTGGCCGACGGTGTTGTTCGCTCCTGGACTTTAAAGTTCTTTAAGCCTCGCAGCCCTTGTAGTTGGCTGGGTGGCCTTGCTGGCAGAGCACGCATACACTAGCTGATTTTAAGGGCATTTTGCACAATTCACTTTTGTGCTGCCCACTGCACTTTACACACTTGGCAGAGTGGTGGCAGTACGATTTCGTGAGCCCATATTCCTGGCGATTATGGCATTGGACTATATCGCTTTTCGGGTAAGCTTTTTCAATCCATACTCTTATGTCATACAGGTGGGAAAGTTCATAATTTTTTTGTACTCTTGGTGTTCGCTCTAGATCGACCAAGATCAAGGGCAGTGGTTTTTTGGCCGTTTCGTCTTGTACCCTGTCTTCACGTAAAACGTTTGTTATTTGGTGAACTTAGAATCCGAGAGCTTGTCCATCGTACTCGTAGCGATATTTCCTGTTTTACTGGTAAGTATGGAAGTCAGCCTTGGTTTCTCGAGTATGTAACTATCGCTCTATATGTGTCGGCAGTGTTCAGAGAAATTTTTGTGACCGGAGACCGATTGAAGCAAGTTTGTTTGGCCGTACCTACGATTTTACTCATTTGAGTACATAGCAACTTAAAATTACTAATGTTACGTACAAATATCGCAGGTGGCTTAGGCTGTGTGGGAGTTTGAGTAGAGTCCATGTCCTCTACTTTAATATTTTGTAACACCTCATAACTGTTGGGTGTGAAAAATGGGAACTCAACATTTGTTTGTTGTTTTGACGTTTTATGTTGTGGTAGTGGTAATATATCCATAGAGCTGCTGGGTGCTGAAGAATTTACATGCACAACATTTCTAGTAGATCGCCGTGGCTTACGTTTGCTAGGCGAAGGAGTAGGTGTTGGTCCCTGTGACCTTGATTTTTTTTTTTCCGGAGAACACTTGTTGATAAAAACGCATGTCTCATTATCAATAATATTTCTTAGAATTTTTAAATATTTTTCTTATAAATAAAAAAATAAACCGTCGAAGGTAGCCTTGAAAATGCACGGATTCCAGATAAGGGCCTACGACGCTAGCAGTAGGCCACAGTAGAGGTTGTGAGCGTCTGGCCGGCTACCCCACTCTTATCTCTAGCACAGCTGTTCTACTACCAGGTTCTAAATATGGCCGCCTTCTCTATGAAATGACCAACACACACTGAGAAAATGCAGTCCACAGCATCACAATCCACTCACCTATAAACAGCACCCCCGTGAACAGTTTACCCAATAGTCTGCTGAAACAGTTCTACGACCTAAACACTTGCTATAAACAGTAGTGAAAACAGTTTTGTATATAATTTCTTAACAGTATTTACGTATATGGTTGGTGAGGTTTGTGGAAGGATATAAGTAAATAACAATTACTTTGCCACTCCACTATATAGATACTGTCCGATTAAATTTTTATTTAAGTATTAAGGTTATTTAAAATGGGATAAATTGTGTAGAAGGTCTAATAATATAGAGATAGCTTGAGTACAGTTCACATATTAAAATCAATTAAATAAGTATTTATTACACTACCAAAAATCGATGATATTTTTCAGTCTTTAATGAGATCACATTTAGTTAAACGTTCTTTTACGATGTGTAATATTAAGAAGTGAGTGATGTCCATTGGAAGCACTTTCGAATTTTTTTTTTTTCGGGGATTCTAAAATAATTAAATTCATAAAGATTACTTCAAAATCCTTCAATGAATAAATTCATCGTCAGTATTTTGTATCTCATTTAACTAACTTCCATGGTCTTAATAATCGCAATATCATTTAAAAACACGTTTTTGGCATAAACAACATAAATGATCATCATATGCCAGTAATACGAAGTAACGCAATATCATTAATAACTTATAACTAAAACCAATACAAAATAATAATAATCGCCACATCATCATTACCATCAGTCAGGCCGATAGAAACAACTTCTCACAATATACTATTATTAGGTTTGTATTTATGTTCAAAATGCTTACTTGATGAAATGAACGCTATTTTAAATCGCGGATTCCGAAAGAACTTCATATTCTAATGATTAATTTATTGAATAAAAGTAATCAATTTGTAAGGATTTTAATTTCCTCCAATTGAAAAGATTTGTTTTTGTTTTAATTTTGGTTTAAAGACACAAGCAAGCTTTGTTAGTGTAGTGATAGAAATGCGATGCCTGATAGCAAAAGAAACTTAAAAGTTGCCTTGAGGAGAGGTTTCCTGTACTGCTTCAACATACGAAATCGATAATCGCACATCGATAATACGGCATCGATTGGGTCGACATTTTAAACTGATGTGTTTGATGAACTGATATTTGAACCTCTCCCCCTTCTTCTTTGAATCCTCCCGCTATGATGGGGAGAAAAGGACATTTTGATAACGTTGTAGGGATTAACCTAACGAGCTGGACTGTTTGTTAATAGTGATACTGCAGAACTACACTTAGATATATCTAATATCATGTAGTCATAAATTAATTTCTCAAAGAGCTGACCGTTAGTGAATAAACCTCAAAAAATCGTAAACTGAAGGGATAAATGTTCTAATTAATTAATATTAATAATTATTAAATTATTGGTTATACTGAAAAAAACATTATAAAGAGTATAAATGTTTGGGGTTCGGACCTGTTATATATTCGAAAGAAAACATTTTAGGATTGAAATTTCTTTTTGGGTGCAAAAAATGAGCCGAGAGACAACGTCTTGGAATTTATTGTGGAATTTCTCTTTAAGACTGAAGAAAAACACTTATTTTAACAATTCCTTTCTTTTGGGCCTCTCAAAACTTTACTCAGACCAGAGGGTTTCAAATATTACAAATGGAAGGCTAGTGCTTTCATAATGAGGTAAGATACGATTTCAGTTCACACACTCACAGAACAGTTCACATACTTCAGTTATACATATTATGAAAGAGTGAGAAAAACATAAAAATCCTTTGGCCGTTTCTTTCGGGAGGTGCAGGAATACACTTTTTAACAACTTTTCACCAGCTTTGTTTTGTTTTCCCCCTGTTGACAGAAATCAGTGATGTCACCATGTTCACTGTAATCAGTGTGGCCACGTTTAGGGGGTCTAATACAACACCACAATGAATTGACTTACGTCATCCACACAGGTTAGGACCCAGGTTAGGTTGAACTCAGTTCCTAAAGCTGCGTATAAACTTGAGCATTCACCCCCAATGAGCATTCGTTTGCACTATTTTGCTTAGATAACGACAGGATATCAAGGCTGGATTCGTAAGCGTCAGCAAGTTCCAAGGGTTGTGGGTACATCAAAGTGAGCGCGTGCTCTCTACGTGCTTCAGTGGGGGTGGAGACAACCCGAACAATTTGAGCTGGACTGCCTCCTCTCCATTCAGTCAATCTTCTGTCTCGTTAAGTGATAATTATTAGTGAATATTTTAAGTTAAAATGTAATTATCTGGGATGATTCTCATACCCTTCTTGTGTATTACTTTGCTTTAATTAATTTGGGTACTACCAAAATTATCCCGTACTGAGCAACACAAAGGTTGAGTTTTATTCTAACAATTTAAAAAAGGAAGACTTAGAGAGTCAGATTTCTGCACACAAGCAGATTCAAAAAGGGCGCCTCAAAAAAATTGAAAGCCTAAAGAGTTCCCAGCGAAGGGAAAAGACAAGAATAAAAAAAAAACCAACACCACTGGAACGGGTAAGTACTTGCTTAATGATTCTTTTTATTTTGAGTTCTTGCAGCTTACAGCAGTGGTCAACAGTTTCCAGACACTTTGATATTTTATTTTATATTTATTTTGCTTTGCTTTAACCATTTTCATTTATTTATTATATACAACATTATAGGAAAGGTAGTAAAGAGTAAACAAATCTAAAAGAAGGTAAACATTTAATTTCATTTTTGTAACGATGTTTATGATTCTAAACAAAACGCGTTGGAGTGCAATAAATAAAAATAACAACAATTGGCAAATATCAAATTTTGGTTCACCATTGCAACCAGACTCGATATTCTAGGCACCAGTTTAGGCAACATTCTCAATACACTACATCTACACAGCACAGACTGGTAGGCCGTTAATTATTATTACTGTCGACAAAGCATTAAAAAAAAAACAAGTATTTTACATTCAAATGGATATTTTTCAGGAAAATTAGGTCCTCTACGCATCAATAACAATCGATTAAGGTATAGGAAGTTTTGTACTATAATAATTTGAATCTATTACTAACTGTTTTTGGGATATCATCCGAAAAGCTTTCAAATGAAAGCCATACACTTTTGTTAATTATTAAATACATAATAAAAACAATAATGGAAAAAATGCATATATTTTGGAAGCAATCAACTTTTTATTTAACTGTTGTATGTTCCTTTGATATTTTTAAATAGTTTTAACAATATAGCAGCTACATTCGTGAAGCCGCATGGGGACTTGCATGAGCACCTGATCCCCTTTACCGGCATAATATGTCTTCGGTCTGTATTAAGACAAAAAATGTAAAAAGCAGCTGATCATAAATAAACTTTATTTTGGAACATTGTCCAATAAAAATAACAAAACTTTGCATATAAGTAACTAGCTTGCTAAACAATATAACATTAACTATTCTGATTATGTATACATTTGGCGATATATTAAAATGAGGAATAGATAAAATTAGAGAATAAAAACATTGATTAATGATAATAATGATGAATGTTGTCAATAAGTGGCATTAAAGAATATTAATTCAATAAATTTAATGCATACAATATATCATCCGTCAACAGATATCATACAAGTAATTTCTTTAGTGCAGGTTTGATTTTAAATTTATGATGGTTTTAGTAAAACATATTCCTTAGACCTCTTTAAGTTTCTTTTTGTATATTTTTAATATAAAATTGTACTGATAACATTATGGATTTAAACCCATTTATTGTTATATAATAGTTATCTTATATTATCATAATGGATCTATTAGATCTATAATAATATTGGGGATAGCAATGGGATTATAATGTAATGTAATAGAAACATGGAGAGTACTTAGGTAAACTTGGCAACATGAACTTAGAGGCTGATGATGGCCAGTAGCTGAACCATAAATAACCACAGATTATTATTGGTGTTTGCATGCAGCACTAAAGCGATGTATGAATTGAGGCTGAATGAAGGGTATTCATCCATTGTAGCTGTGTATTTGTCTTATTCTGTCACCTTATCCTTTTATTCGCCCTTTATTGATTTTATGTTTTATGAATTTTGATGATATATTGTGGTGTTCATGTGGCCTTTCAATAACTGTTTTTCTAACTACGCTGTTTTTGCTTAAAATGTTCTAGAAATAGTTGAAGATTCTTTAGAAACTGTTGGGGGTTGTTGGGTTACAAACGAATTTCTACCCTAGCACAACCTTACCTTTTAATAATGACGATGGAAATCGATTGATTAGAACACAATTAATTTTTCATTAAATCAAATTAATTGCTAATGATATTCAAAATACCTTTGTAAAACATATCTTATAGCGCAATTCTTGATGCTTTTTTAAATAATTTATTGATACTGAAAAATTACAAAAAAGAGACCTCAGTAATTAAAATAATGAGAGAAAAATACATCTAGGCGTTCAGTTGACTAAAATAAACTACTCTAGCCATGGGCCTGACAGTGGCGATTTGGATCAGGTCCAAAATTTTAGGACTGTTCTGTTTGCCGAACCATAGGCAGTGCGTTTACTAAGCACTAACACTATACATAAATTCCTATGAATCTAGTGCTACTAAACCGTTTACCATGAGGTGTTTGATACGAGGAGCCTAACGTTATTGTAAAAACACCGATTTTTTTTTTTTTCATTTTATAGTTAACCCCTTAATTTTATTTGATAGTATGAAAAATGAGTTTTCTTCGTCAAAAATGACCATGTATATCATCAACTCACACAAAACTTTCATGGTATTAACAAAATACCTTGGGACCACAATTTGTTACAAGTCATTTCATCGCATTTTACCGAATTTCACATTAATTGAAGATTTTATTTATAGTTAACAATTAATCGCACCTTTTTGATATTGTGGAAGACACAACTACATCTAAGTCACTTTTGCTAAAAAATTTAAGAAATTTTTTTTACATTTCATAGTCTATTAGTACTATAGATAAAAAATCACAAAATTGTTTTACACCAATAAACGTATTACATACGATAGTTGGCTAATATTTGTAGTATTTTTTTATAGTACTTAATTTATTTATTATTTGTTTCGGCATTTGTGCACCGCGGCCTCAGTGAGACCTATTGTGCGCCGTCCATGTCCCTGTCCTATATATGTGACAGGCCCACGGCCTTTGCAAATCTGAGGGTACTGAATGGATCGATCAGTTCACATAGTTTGGGGTCTACAATGCGATCACTACCAAAGTGAAGGTATCGCCTTCTAGCTAGGTTATCACAGTCACATATTATATGACGTGCCGTTTCTTCCTCTTTCTTGCAGAATCTGCAGATTGGTGATCCAACTATCCCCAAATTAAAGAGGTGTTTGTTTAACCGACAGTGACCTGTATAGAGTCCTGTCACACTTTTGAGTGTCCACCTGTCCATTGATAGAAGTGCTGAGCTAGTACTTAATTAGTTATCTGGAATGTGAAAAAGTCAGAGCACAGAAATAATCATGCAATAAATAATGAAATCATTCCAAGTAAGATGTATACCAAGTAGGGTGTCAAATTAAAGATCGCACCAACTAGATTAATAATATGTGTTGGAGCTTTATTTATTTATTTTATTTCATTTATTGCTCAAAAAGGCATTAATAGTATTTTTTTTTTACAAAAATATATTAAAACTGGCATTAAACTCGTTTTTGAACCCGAAACAAAACTGTTAAATGCAGCATGGAGTTACATTCGATCAGAATTTTCTTTAGAGAATTTTAAGGCCTTTTTATATTTTTTTTTTTCATATTTAGGGAAATTGAGACTACATTCTGATTACAGTTGAAAGTGTGAAATAATATCGTTCTCGTCTACTATATTTTTATCAACATTTATATGTCCATTTCAAACTCCTCATTTTTATAATGAATTACTGTAAATATAATTTTAATACATTTTCTACCAAAAGCATAAATAATTTACCTTTAAAACCTCTAAACTTCTTGGCTGGTAAGTCGTATTGATCGAATTGCTTCCATGAGCTTTAGTGACAATACAATGTTGAAGCACGTATATTCAATTGGAAATTAGTAATATAGGTCACATAAAGGCACTGAAGTATTTTCTCTCTAATTTGAACAGCCAATTACTGTTGACAAGATAAATTTGCAATAGAACATTTTATATAGGATTGGGCTTTCAGATACAGGAAAGTTAGTGATGTGGAAGCTACCCCTACAAACAATAACTCTCTGTGTGCAACAGGTGCGTAGATACCTAATTTGGGTGTTGTACATATAAGTACTAAAATCGTAGAATGGACTAAAAAAGTTTATGGACCGATAAGATATGTACTGGTACAAGAAATAAAGAGAATCAATACTGGTAAAAATATATAACAGATGACCTCAAGGGGTCTGTCACTAAATCAATAGGGCGAATTGATTGCAATATACTCAATCATTACAACATAAATGAAACGAATTAGAAATAAATAGCTTTATAATTAAAAAACTCGAACTTTTGCCTGCCTACAGTTTTTTTTATGTCTAAGAATAGTAGCACCTGCGTTACTTAAACTATCATCCTCAGGTACTACGACACTAGAAACATCGATAAATTCACTGTCACCCAAAAAAAGTGGCGCACTAAGAGAAATTCAAATATTTGCTTCCTAATAGAAGTATTTCAATTCTTTTTTTTATTAATATTAAACGTCAGTGGTAAGGGTATATAAATATGAAAAGATATTCAAGTAGCTTATTTTTTTTTAATTTCACAGAAATTTCTATTTTGATTTCTAGTGAACTGATCTTTAAAAAGTTAGTAAAAGGTTTATCAAGTTATTTTTTTTGAATTGATTATTTTAAAAAGTGGTTTTCACTGTAGAGCAAGTAGCCATACATTGGGTTTACCTGAAACTAACGTTTGGAGAGCAATTAAACGTTGCAGTGTGCATATGCAGGGCCGGTTCAGATCCACTGGGAATGACAAGGTCAAGAGATGACCTGTTTATTGTACTACATACATGCTACTAAGAAAGCTGAAGATCTTCGTACAACTCGGGGAGTAGCAATATTCTTATTTTCTACCTTCCTTCGTGCTTTTTAGGGCAGAGTTGCCGTATGCCACGTAGACATATCTGTCCTTTGCGATTTTATTTTCCCAGAAGTTTTTCTCCATTTTAAATCCGAGGACGGTACTATGACCCAGATAGGTTTTCCTAAGTCTCCGTAGAGTGTGGATTTTAGTTTCCATTAGTTTCGTAGGTTCTAGGGTTTCATTATTTTACCCGACATATCTAAGCCACATCTGTCATCGGTTTTTTTCAGGCATTCTTCAAGGTATCAACCTGTAGATCTTTTCTTATCGTCTCCGTTCAAGCTGATCCTACTTAATTTCTCCAACATAATATTCTTCTTTTCAACAGCGGCCAATCTTCTTGCTAGTTTAACTAAAATGACCAGCTATCTGCTCCACATACTGAAGTTAAGAAACCACCTTAAAGATAGGGAGTATTAACATCTCTATATACCTCTCTTATACCAACAATAGAGTTTCAAATATGATCTGGTTTATCTAATTTTCTTTTTCCGATTCCAAACTTTATTGTGATAAAATTACAATCTGCTTTATGGGGAAATAAGCAATTGTGATAAATGTTCTCATTCGTACTTACAATTTTCATTCACACGGTATTTAAAAACAGCCCAGAGACCTCCAAAATCCACATGGTTTCGGTCCACATCCGCGTCATTGGATAAAAGCCAGTGGAGGTTGACCAAAAGTGCGAGAGCCACAGACGCTCAGGACATGATTGGAGAAACTGGCCAACCTATTTAATCCACCAAGTCCTGGGCACCGGTTCTGCTATTACTCCACGAAGGTAGGTGTAATATTCACCGGTCTCCTTTTCTATTCCGTTACATGAAATATGCACTCTTATTGCTCCCTAATGAGCCGAAGCACTTTGCTCTTATTAACAATTAACCCTTTCTCTCCAGTCAGCTTGTAATTCGGTCACGGCTTCTAGGTTTTCGTTGTGAGTAGTTTATTAGAACACTGATATCTGCATATTTAAAAGTTTATTCCTGGACATAATGCATTTTCCAACATCCAGTCATCGTTTGGGCTGTCCTTCCTTTACATATTTCATGTATTCCTGTATAAAAGCAATAAACAATAGAGGTCTTAGGCTCCTCTTTATTATTCCAGCTTTCGGAAAGGATTTAATAACATTCCGTTTGTTATAACTATATCTCTTTATTTATGGTATTTTGATATAATTGCCTTATTCAAATCCTTAGGGATGTGTCTTTGTAAGCGCATTCCATATTTCATCCTTTGGAGCCAAGTCTAAAGCTATCTAAAATCAAGGAACGCTACTTATGTCTTCTTATGCCTTTCCCAAGCTTTTTCAAGGATAACTCGTCATGGAGTTATAGCTGGTCTCGTGGTTGAATGCGTCTCTTCTAGGTCTGTTTCTACGAGTGATCTTCAAAGATCAAATTGCTGCTTGAGAGCACACTGTGAAACAGAGCTAAATTATTCCATGCTTGATTTGTATTTCTAACTAAAATGTAAATACAATGTGCCAAGGCGATGTAGTATACCTTTCAAATGTCAGGCAGATTTAACTATTTTTGTAGGTACCTACCGAGATTAAAGCCTTCTTAAAAAAGCTTCAAACAGGAGATGTATTTCTTCAATATTTCACGTGTTATGTTTAAAATCCTAGTAATCGTTATGGTAGATGTAGACAATGCTAATGTAGAGTTGTATCACAATTATGACTTATAATTAACAACTACTTTAGTAAACTTATTTATGAGGGCTCTCGTAATCTAAATACTTAAAATGAGAAAGAAGTTTGTTAATTATGAATCCAAAAAAGATTCACTAACTTAAGCATTCTTATAACATTACTCAGTGATTTGAATTCATGAAATAAATAATCACAACTGGGGGACTTTTAAAAAGCTTTATTTGACCTTAGTACGACAAGGGAGATACAGAGAGATGTTCAATGGAGCGTGATAGAACTGATAGAAGGTTATCAGAACAATTAGTCAACGAATAAGAAAGATAAATAAAAATGAAAACAGCATTGAAGCTTCAGAAAAGGTGACACAATAGATCATACTAAAACAGTGGGAAACAGTGTTTGCCTAAGTCTTACGGATAAGTTCAGGAATCTTTGATTAAGACGTATCTTTTTGTATCGCAGCCATCGTTTAATGGAAAAAGTTTTTTCCAGAGGAGAGGGAAGATACAGGTTCCAACTTTGTCGATAAATACACCTGAGCCTGGTATAGAATACCAGAAAGACCATGTTCCATTCTTAATCGCTTTAGTTCTGTTTCTTTTGAGTTTCAACAAACCATTATAATTCATTTGTGTATATTTTTAATAGGATCTGTCTTGGTTAAGATTTAAAAAATGTCACTGTTTATCTCTGAGTGTGAAATTTATATTTCATATGACCTATAGTCGTCAATATGAAATTAGATGCTTAGAGATGAAGTTGGAACCTACGGCCGGGCATGGGACTAATCACTAATTTGCTTATTGCTTAATGATTGACATTATCGAATGGAATCACGTGTATAGAAGAGAAGTGCGAACAGACCGGCATCAAGGCTTGCCATGTGCTGAGGGTCTCCAGCTTCTAATTTTGTGACGGCAACTATAATTATTTGGACTTATTTATTTATTAATGAAGTTCATTAAAGTCGAATATAAAGACTTTTAAATTAGGAGAGGAAATGGGGTTAATCTAAATTTACCACCCGTTCCTAGTTAGAGTGGGGATGATGCATTTAATACAACGCACAGAGAGAGAGAGAGGTTCTACTATCAAGCGTGTACAGGCACACCACCTATCTGTATGAACTACTTGTAAAAATGGTTTTAAAAGCACAAACCACATTATATATCCTTTGATTATGATATAAGTAATGTGAAAAAATATTCGTGGTCCTGAATTGAATCTTAGATTAATTGATCTGTGAACGCCCACAGTTTAATGTTTTAAAACACATATATTTTATTGGTTTTAATCATCATCCTTCGTTGAGAATCGGAGGTTAACTCGCTTTTGCGTGGCAGTAAAAAATCTACCAAGCACCTGTGGACGATGGTTTAATGTTTAACCCATTAAAAACACGCGCGTTTAATAAACGACTGGCTTTCTGCATGTCTGGAAATCACGACCCAATATGAATATGTTCATTGCACCATTTTAAAATTTAAGTTAATTACTCAATACATAATTAGTATGAAGATGCATAGCCTTTAGGTCATAACTATGGAATGACATATAAATGAGTTTAGCCTGGTCCTGAGTTAATCTTGTACAAACTAATGTCTCATAATTTTTGTAGTCCAGGCTTTTTTTTTTTTTTTTTTTTTTATGCTCTAGTTAGAAATTCAGGATGAGGGAAAATATAGAATATTTAGGTTAATCGGATCCTTATACTAGGAGTACCTGCTTGAAGGTGGTGTAAGAGGATTAAGGGGTGTGGGAAGCCTCGGTGGAGGTTGGTTGTTTCGGTACAGTGGTGAGAGTCCACTGGTGGCTGAGCCTAGAGTCTCTCTAGGCACGTAGTGCAGTCTTATTTAGTCTGATTTCAGTGATGGGTGCCCCTTAGAGGTTTTTTGTTGGCGGGCCTAGTGCCGTGATGTCCACCATTTCCTCTGCTTTACTCGATCTTGTGAGTTGCCATCGTGCCGTTAGCGGTGGTGGTGTTATGTCTTTGAATAGAGGGTTTAGACTGTGTTTCATCGAGTTGAAGACTTGATGTGTCTTCTTTTGATGACGTTGGTGATGGTGGGGAGCTTGGGTGGTCCAGGCACTTATTTAACCCAATCATGTATCACAGTAAACGGGAAAATAATTGCTATGGTAATAATCACTGCATAAATTATATAGCCGATTGAGCTCATGGGCTCAATTAATCGGCTACCAGAGCGTGCTAGCGCAGAACCTCCAGCCTGCAAGGGGTTCTAGAATAATCTTGCATAATTCTGTCATTTCCTTCAGATCTAAAGAATCCAATTTGGACCGGAAGTAATTAAGGCCTCTTAGTTAGTAAGCTCATTGCTAGCCCCATTCCCCGGCCAGCTTTGGTCCTTCATTTTTTTTGTAGCCTAACCTCATTTGTTAAAAAGGAAACTCGATATTCCTGTCCTAGTCAAAGTGTTTTACATGTATTTATTTATAAATTTTTTTAATGGTGCAGGTTAATTTTCATTCATCTTTTTTTCACCATGTCCCCTTGTTACAAATTTATATACGTACAAAATACAGATTCTAAAAAAAAATCTATTTAGAATACCTTGGCGGTTTTTTATACAAACTCTAGTCTACAAAATAGTGATCTGCATTGTACAAAAGTATAATGGTGTACATTATACATTAATTGACTGAATTTATTAGAAGTGATGGGGCTCATCTTACTTATCATAAACTTAAAACTAACTTATATCTAACAATAAAAAATTAAACTAAATCTTAATCTAATTTCCCCCCACAGTCTGTTGACATTGATCCGGGAGGGGTGGTAGGGTCACAGTGTTAAACACTGGGTTTGTCAGGTGCTGCAAAGAGTCAAAAAACGTAATGTGTCTTCGGTGGATGAACTCACCCACCGACGGCCACCCAACCAACGGGTGCAGATCAGCGTTCTTCAACATCTCGAAAGAGGTATGTTGGACCACTTTTCACATGAACCCATTCTGGAAATTGTGGAGACATTTGGATGTATTGGCAGTCAAGTGGGTAAATAGCGGAGCACCGTACAGCAGGGCTGGCACATTTACGGCAACTTACGGCAGAGAGGACACATTTATATATCATCAAATTGATGGAGATGCCTATCCATTTTTATACCCAGATAGTGCTTGAGAAAGCTGGTGAGTTCTCTTGCCCTCCTATACTATACGATTTTGGCAAGGATTTTTTCCCCTTTTGGAGGGAGAAGATTACGCAGTCGGTCTTTCTGGCGTTTACACTGATGTTTAACATGCCTAGTCTGTCTCTGATAACGTTACAAGCTGACTCGGCCTGTGTATGAGGTCTTTTTGCACTCATGCTGCTGCTGTAAACATGCTGTGTACATGCTGAAAAGAACCGGAGACAGAACCACACTTTGAGGAACTCCACAAGTCAGAGGGAATGGGTTAGAGAGGCAATCACCTACCCGTACCCTCACCGATCTGTTCTTCAAGAACGAAACCAACATGGTGTATAGCTGCTCTGGTTATTACCAGTCGCAAAGCTATTGGCACAGCATCCCGTGGTACACTGAGTCGAAAGCCTGCGTGCAGTCCAACGAGATCATAGCAGTTGCTGTATTCTTGTTGATGACGAGGGTGGCTTCCGTCTGTACCTTCACGATGTCCTCATACGATGTCCTGTACTCAAATGAGCCTGAAAACCTGTCTGCTCGTATGGAATGATAGCATTTAGAAAGTAATACATTTATTTGTTTAGGTTATTAATCGCTGATAACCACTGTTGATTTTAATTGACTTAAAAAGGGTTACAAATCGGGAACCCTAGGTAGCATAAAGGTCAGGTAAGGTACTCCACTACACAATTTGTTACTATACATACATACATAAATATAAATGTTATATTATAATATTATATAATATATATATTTTATTGCAGTATTGTATTTTCTAAACTTATTTCGAACATATGGTTTCTCCCGTAGTTCGATCAAATTTAATGCTAGTCACCGTGAATTTTTGCCCATAATTACTGCTGGTACAAAACACATTACCTTTCTTGCTACAATATTAAAGTAAATTGCTATAGAGCACTACATGATCCACCCATTACTAATATATTTCAATTAGGGACACCATTGGCCATAGACACTGGTCCAATGGGACTCTGACCCTGATTGCCCTAATTAATAGAGATGATCCCATTCCTGTGATGTGAAAGAGTAATATTTCAGAGGTGCCCTTTAAACCCTTGTCACCTTTCATAAAAACCAAATATGGTCTTACTGATAGACCTGCTATCAGTTGATTAATGCATCCCCATAAAAGTCAAAAGATAGAAGGACAACTTTAAAAATTTAAGTTTATAATTTTAATTAATGTTTTTTGAAAATACATTTTCTTGCATTGATTAAATCTAAACGTTTTAATTTAATCATACTCTCATTACAAATAAAAATAAATTTTCTCATTTTATTATAGTTTTGATTATTAGTAATTATGATTTCTTGGTCTTTAATTGCTGTAAATGTGAATGGTACAAACTATTAGCAATCGACTGTGGCTATGCCTTCTCAACAAGGCTCTTAAAGGATTTATGTTTAGTATAATGAACATCTATATCTCATAATTAAATTATAATTATGCGTAATTGAAAAGTGTACTATTTGGTTAGCAAAAAAATGTTCGCTTGCTTTGAAAAGGGTACCAAATCAAAGGATATTATATCTTAATCAATAATGTAAACTTAAGACGATGTTTTGGGTACTTCTTTTATGTTCGATCAAAATTGTGAATTTAAAAAAAAAATCTCTGACGTAATGAAAAATAGTAAATGAGAAAGTACTTACCCATAATCAATTATTTGTAGTTAAAAAAGGAATAATTATTTCCTTCGAATCGTTTAATAGAAGCACTGGTGTATCTTCAACCAGAGAGGATTTAACTGATTATTGGTATGAAACGGATTTAGAGGACGCCACCTTGTTTACAATATGCACTACAACTGCGTTTGTTGATAAAAACAAATATTGTTTATTGTTTTTATACGACTCTAAATCCTAGAATAGTTTCTTTACGTAAGTAAAGGGTTAAAATTAAATGTATATAAATCGAAATTCAGGTTTTTTTCCATTGTTGGTTACACTATGCGTCATTTTGTGAAATTATGGCAATACAGAAAATGTGCAACTTCAAAAGATGTATCTCACCTAATATTGGGTTTATGAAAAAATGTTTCAAACCTTTTTTTTTTTTTTTCTTAGCTCTCAAACTTATAAAAACAACCATAGTAGCAACTTTGTTTTGCTTAATAAACACACTGTCAATAACCGGGAACAAGTAATTTACCAGTGCGGACTTCACCTGGTTTTTAGGCTACGACATATTCATCCGGAGGGGTGGGGGGAGGTATAAACTTCATATCATTCTTACTACTAACATCAACAAGATAAAAAAAAGAAGCTTTTTACGAAAAAAAAACCTATTTTAGCTCCCTATTGACTGGAATATGTGTTAAAAATCGTAAGCATACTTTTGGTGGTTATTTGTAAATTAATTTGTTTTTCTCACATTGAAAGTTTCTATGAAAGGATCGGTAATAAACCAATTGTATATATATGCACACTGCATATTAATTGTATTACATTAACGATGAATAGTGTGTCATATGAATTTTACAGTAAATAATTTAGTAAAATTAATTGTAAAAAAAAATAAAAACAAAAATAAAAATAAACCAATGTAGTCATTTCTACGGGCTGGTTTTTATTAACACTCTCTTATATTGTCATTGTTTTCATTCAGTTGTTGGCCACTAGTTCAGTCAGTTTTTAGTACTAATCTCTGTTTTTAAAGTTGTAAATGTGAAGTGTAAATGTTATTTACAAATTTAGTTGATTCTTTTTAATACTTTACATAAAGTACGCTTGTTATGTTGGCCATATTTCTTATATCTTGGCTGGATATGTTGGTATTAATAAGTATGTAATGGTTGTTTTCGTTAGGGCGCTGAAGGGTAATGCATCTATATATATATATATATAAATTTTTATAAATTTTATATGTATATATAAATGTTAGAAGTTTTTGTGGGGTTTGGTCGTCACATATGCAATTTTTTTATAGTAATTCATTCCTAATCTTTATGGAATAGTTATCTGACGGTCCACGTTCTATTATGAATTGAAGTGATTCACAAAGCATTTATTAATCCATCCAAGACCAAACATGGATAAGTGGATATCAACCTCTTAGTGAACAAAATTTTAATACCAGTCGCCTTTATGTATTTATTTCATTAAACTAAAGGTAGCCTCAATAATTTATTAATGGGATCAGTTTAAACACTCTATTGCTGATTTTTGTAGTTTTAAGTACAAATTCTATATTTTTTTATCATCTTTTTCAACAAGTATGTCTTTTCATTAACGGCAAATGAAAAGAAAAAAATTAAGATACTTCTACTCACAACAAACAAAAATAGTTCAGATGAATAAATTTCGTGATTCTCTTAGCTATTATGTATAAACCTAAATTATTATTTTTTTAATATTACTTAGACTACCTTAAACATAGCAAAAACCAAGCATTATTTTTCTCCTAGTCCTAGTTTATTTATTTTTATTTTTTAGTCCTAGTATATTTGTTCATAATATAAACTGTCAAATTATAATATGGCGTGAACAAAGATAGCTATATGTGTGGACTTTGGATTTCGGGTCTTTTGCCAGTTGCCATTCTCGACAATTATTCCACGAAATTAAATTTTATTGAAGAAAGGTTGTTAAGTTATTATTCGCTCTCTCTTGAACACATCTTAAAGACCCTTGTAATACCAAGTTCTGATGAGAGAAATTACAGAAAAACTATCTAAGAAGACCCATCTGGTGACAGCTCTGGCAACTACACTACCCCCTCCATCTCATACGACTAAGCAGATTGCAGTCTGAACCAGAAGCAGTGTATGGACTTCCGTAGTTTACAATTTTTTTTCTTTACTATACTTTTCGTTAGTCTCAGTAAGTACAGAATTTGGATGAATTCTACAACATCCTGCCACAAGTAGAAAAATTTCTTCGGATCCAAAGATATATATATATAAAATTGTTTATTGTGCTAAAATTACAAGCTGCCTTATTAGGCAATAAGTAATTGAGATAAATGATCTCATTTATACCATATTTACAATTCATCATTTACTCGCTCATTCATACAAAATTTACAAAAAGCCCAGAGGCCTCCCAAATCCACATGTTTGTCACCTCCCTCGCATACAAAAGAGGAAGCGGAGTCTTGGGGGGCGTCCGTCAGCCGCGTCAGATACGAGCCAGTGGAGGCTGATGAAGAGCGCGATAGCCACAGACGCTCAGGACATAATTGGAGAGACTGGTCATAGCCAGGGCTCCCACTGTCACGCATTTATAGCAGGTCACGAGGCCACTACCGTTTCAGTTTCCGAGGAGGATAATAGGGATGATTGGTGCAGTGCAATGACTGTGCTAAGGAGTTAATGTGGTTGGAGAGGCTACTATGGCATTTCATATAGTTAAAGGTCAGCAATTAATCCCAAACATTGGTTAATCCAGGATTAGACTCCCCCTATATATAGACTGAGCCTACGGCTCTCGCTCTCATTCTTTCTTTGTTAGTCATGCGATTCACTTAAGTATTCACAGTTGTTCAATTATATTTCTTCTAAACCCAGTGTAGTGTACTTTGAATAAAGAAACTTTTTAAAAACATCTCTCGCTTTGCTTGTGATTTAACTATATACTTCAAGAATGTAGGGTATGTTAAGATCGTTATAAAGGGTTTTCTTGCTGACATAATAAGGGGCATTTGCTATTGTTCTCAGGACTGTAGGTTGAAAGGATTGGATACGCTTGAGGTTTGACTTTTTTTCTAAAAAGGGGGGGATATCTAAGGGAAAAATGACGTAAGATCCCAGATAAAGTACTGATCAAGTCGATAAACCACCAAATACTAAGGTTGGGCCCACAAATAATTCCAACTCCTTCCAGTACAATACAACTTCGAAACTCGTCAAAGAACAATTTAGCTCATGATAGTATAAAACAATCATTTCAAGATATTATTGCATGGGGAAGGGTGTCAGAGATTTCCCACTCACACAATGCTAAATTTTAGCTTAACCTCAAGCTCCAAATTATACATCAGAAATATAAGTAATAAAAAAAACAAACTTAAAAATGTTTCTACACCTAAGTAATAGTGACTAATGAAAATTCACCAACACGATGCTAATGATTTTACGCTTAATGTAGCCTGTAATAGATAGTTACATCGAGTCCGTTTTTGGACTTGATTTTCTTGATTTTCTTCAGGTCAATAAATCGAGCCTACACGAAAAATTTGTTTACATATAGAAAAATTATAATTATGAAGCAGATAATCAGGAAATGGATGTTAAAGAAAAGACCTAACCCCCCCCCCCCCCCCCCCATGTTAGAAATTAAGGTAATTAACACCCCAAAAAAGGCGCTCCTTTTTGATATTGAATGTTCCTTAAAAAAAAAAGACGTTCTCAAAAAGGACTGATTAGAAAAGACTAGAAAGTCCACGCTCCAGAAACTGTAGACTTTTACTGCTGATTGCCCTTTTCTTATCTTTATCACATTTATCTTTTTTTCTACTTAGCTCTTGATTAAAGAGAATAATGCCACAGAGTTCTATAGCTCTTTGTAGTTTTTTCAAAATTTTTTGTAGGATTCTTGTTTAAAGATAGCTATGCTAGTAAATTAGATGTTTTACCATAATTTACTTCAATAAGAAAATGATCTAGATTTGAAATAATAAACCATAACGATTGTATATAACTATCGAATAGTACCAATTTATAATTACTGAACACGAATAGTGGTACAATGCTTTCAAGCTGGAAAGGCACCTTTCTTCCTTAGTCGGTCAGTCTGTGTTCTTTAGTAGGGGATGTACAAACAATAGAATAAATCTGCAATTTTAGTAGTAAATTACAGCCCTCTGGAGGTCGCTATTTTCCATATGGCTGAAAGATGGGAACTGCATGAAAAAAATGAATTTGAAGAAACTTATCTGATTCAGTAGGAATTGTATCAATTATCAAGTTACTACCCAGAAGCTATCTAAGACTTATCGTTCTGATTTTCACCTATAGTTAAGTTAAAATTAATGCAGCAAAGCCGAAATAAACTCTAGATATTTCTGAAAACAAAGCTTTGGGAACGAAAAACAGAAATAAAGTATTTTATTTAGCCAGTTTGTGGTTGTAGTGTTATTTTTGTTATCAACCAGTTACCTATTTAATTTTTCTTTTGTTATGAAAAGTTGCTTTTCGTGATGACCGAGATGATTTCACCACTACTGCCGGTGTTTTGATCTAAAGTAAAGAATAGGTCTGTTTCCTGATATTTTATCATAAATTTCTTTGCCAGAACTTCTACATTTATACGCAAATACCTTTAAGTTTAAAGTTGTTGAACAAAATTGCGAGGCTGCCAATCTAATATAACGTAAAAGTAGTTTTAGTCACTCTACGTTGAGTACTAATTACTAACTTACTTTTAAAGTTATCTCCCTCAGCTATTGATTATGCTAATATATACTGTTCAACGTTCCATATATAACAGACAGGGGTCCCCTTTCACAGTGTTACATAGGGATTGGGATCGGGACAGGGAGCAGGGTGTACTCAGAAGTTTATCCAACTTTTCGAGCAGTTGCTGTCACGAACAATAACTTCATTTAATCATGCAGCCACTAAGTGACGGTAATAAGATCACGTAGTTAAACTAGGAGTAGCAGCTCACAATCTAACTTCTTCCTTATCGCAATATTTATGTGGCAGGCAGAAATAAAATTATGATCCTACATGCTCAACATGCCAACCATACCCTCTAATTGTCAGAATTTTCCGGGCCCTTAAACTCCTATTAACTTGATTTCGTTCATCCTTTCGGCACACCGTATGTGTCTTTCGTGTAAACACTAGTAATTTAACATATATTCGATTCCGTTGCTTGGTCTGTTTATATTACATTCTATAACTTCCCATGCTCAGAGCTGAACAAGGCACAAGGACTGACTCATACCAAATTTCTATCAGGCTGTAACATTACCGAGTCATCCAATTACCAATTTCTGTCCTACCTGGCCGGGCAGGTTGAATCTGTAGATGTTCTGGTTGAAGGTTGAAGCAGAATATCAAATTAACGCAGTAATTTCTTTCAAAAATAATATATTCTGACTCTTTTTGTCACAAAATTTCAAAGTATAGCTATTTAAGTTTTTATCACTTAAAACTCTGAATGAAAATTTGTTTGAAGTTATTTAAAATTTAGAAATCCCAAAACACTAACTAAAAAAAAACTGACTCTTAACTAAAAAAATAATAAAAAACTTATCCTATCTACCTTATACAACTCTTTCGCAACGTGGTCCTAAATATGCAATTCTGGGTATGCTTTCAAGCCCTTGCATAAAACTGGCTTATTAGAGTAAGCCTAGTCGACCTTGACGAGTACTACTTTCCAAATGGCATCGCAAGGATATTAAAAAAAAACTTGGTAAATTTTTCAAATGAGAGTCGGTTAATGACACCCTCTTTCCATCTTTTAAAAAGTTCATCTTGGAGATCGATCGCTCGCATTGTTTTGGTTCAACAAAATGACAAGCAAATCGGAGAGGTAAATCTTAGTTTTCTTAAACTTTCAAGACTGCAGAAAATATATGATTCGTTTTAGTTATAATTTTAGAATACTTTGATGTATTATTAACATTGTAAATTTATTAATTCGTTTTGGATTCCAGGAGAGTTCTGTAATAGTTTTGTGTCTTTTATTGAAAAGGCGTTGATAGAAATGTAAAGGCTTTCCTCTTGACATCCAACCGGAATTTCCTGGGTTTGAGGACACGAGCCCGTATTTTGTTTATACATTGGGACAAAAGATAATTCCAGTTCCTTGGCACAAAGCGCTTTCTGACTAATGATGCAGGGATATTTTAGAAGAGGTCTTTTCAAATAGTTTTCCAATAGTGGAATACAGCCCTAGTTCAATCAGAGCAAACGCTGTCTACTTTTAAGTTTTTTCCTTCAACAGCGATATTTCGCTCTTCAAGTACATCTTCCCCCGTAGTCGTTGTTTGTAGTTGAAGGATTCCTAGAGTTGAAAGATGTTTCAATATTTACAACATTGAATATATTGTTGACCATATGAATGTAAATAAACAGCTGAGCAGATGATTTGCAGTCCCAACTTTTGTTTTAAACTTTGCAATTCAAAAGCCTAGAAATTACCTATGAGCTCACATATTCTGCCATCTTGGCATTCCACTGCACTATCGTATATCGGCATAAAGCTGTTTCGTCGAATAGTTTAGACATTTTAGGATCGTTTGTTCTTTTGCAATGGTTTTTAGGCTTGATAACTTGTTCTCCATCGCCTTTTTTTGTGCCAGTAGCAAAGAAAATGCATTGGAAGCTGTTGAAGATAGCTCATTACTTTGTTGTTTCAATATTAATTGTTGCACCTACAATGGATTTTTCTTTCTTTCAATGAAATTCGATCTCAATACTGAACCAACCGGATTCGTAGGATCAAAATCGTAATGATTCTCCAAATTGTGATTTTTAGGTATTGAAACATTCCCACCACAGATCTAACACATTGGTTTTGATAAGTTTGCATCCCTAAACAGTAACCGTTCTTCCCAATCCCTGTGTAACACTCTCGTTTCAATATCTTATTTCTCCTCCTCATTTCACTAGTAAAAGAGCAACAAACAGGGTGAAGAGTTCTTAAAGGAACCTATCACTTTTACGCTACCTATCACTGAAATTCTCCCCATATTATGGACTATGATTCTACCTCAAAAACTATATTACTCGTTTCACTTGACATTGATCTAAAAAGAAGGGTGGGGGAATGCTGGAATTTGAGGTGGAATGTGAGGAATACACGTGTCTGCTGGTTTTTCAGAAAATATCAGAGGATTTGCCACCTTTGAAGTACGCTCCGAGAGATCAAGAAGAGTAGTGGTGCCACACAGTCCCTGTGCTATCTAACCGCCCTTAACCAATTAGCACGTGTCGGACCATTTCCGGAAAATTTCACGTCAGTTTACGGAATCACACGTTTTTCGACCTGTTGTGTCCCGCATTACCAGTCATTCCATTAATTCTGATTTTCAGACATTAATAATTGTAATTATGTTAAATATCCGGGTAAATGTTGATTATTTAACATGTTGATGTTGATCCCTTTACTTCATTTACTTATCCCTTTACTGCCACTGAAAATCACCAAAACTTAAAAAAAAAAAATGGTATAAATAGATAACAAACTTTTTTTTTATAGATACATATACTATTTAGTAGATATTACCACCGTTAATGTGAGAATGGTGGAAAAATTTCAAGTTTAACTATAATATGGAGTTCCACAGGGCAGCGTCCTGGGTCCCATCCTCTATAACCTATACACCGCTGATGTCCCTTCTACCCCCAATACCTTCTTGGCAACATTTGTAGATGACACTGCAGTCCTATCATCCCATCCAGACCCCGGTATAGCATCCCCAAACCTTCAAAAACACCTTGATGAGATCGAGTATTGGTGCAACCAATGGCGAATCAAGGTCAATGAAGCAAAATGTTCCCACATTACCTTTACCCTATGCTGTAAGTCCTGTCAATTAGTTTTTCTTTAAATTCTACTCCTCTTCCTGAATACGAGATAAGACGGTATTTAAGCTTCCATCTCGACAAAAAACTAACATGGAACCCACACTTGAAGTAAAAATGACAAGAACTAAACAGGCGCTTTGGACAACTGTACAGACTACTTCAAAGGACATCCCATATCTCATTAGAAAATAAATTACTAATCTACAAAGTTACACTTATGCCAATCTGGATATACGGAATAAAGCCATGGGGGACAGCAAAACATTCGAACATCAAGCGCATCTAATCCTTTCAATCAAAAGTCCTGAGAACGTAAATGCCCTTATTACGTCAGCAACAAATCCCTTCATAATGATCTTAATAAACCCTACATTCTTGAACTCATCCCTTCCAAATTTATAAAATTCTATAGTAACCTATCCATCCTCCTCGGAGACTAAAATGGCAGTGGCCTTGTGACCTGCTATAAATACGTGACAGTGGGAGTGCCCAGTTTTTCCAATCATGTCCTGAGCGTCTGTGGTCTTCTCCAGCCTCCTCTGGCTCGTATATGGTGACGCGGCTGACGGAGGAGCGTGGGGGACTTGCCAAGTCTCCGCTTCCTCCTTCGCACGCGAGGGAGGTGACAACCATGTGGACTTGGGAGGTCTCTGGGTACACTGTACGATGTAAATACTGTATGAATGAGTGAGTGAATGAAAATTGTAAATATGGCATGAATGAGATCATTTATCACAATTACTTATTGTCCAATGAGGCAGATTGTAATTTTATCATAATAAAGTTGTCTTTGAACTCTGTTATAGTTTTTGAGCATTCCCAAGTGTAAGTTATATGATAATTTTAAAAGCTATAATATGATGTTAGTAAGTTATTAATATTTTTATAATTTTTTTCTCTCACTTTTGATAAAATAAAGTTTCAGGCACAGTCGGTGACTTTATTAGCACTATTTTAAAACAGACACCCAAAGACAGCCAGATAACATGAAAGTCCTGATTCCTAGTTGAAAGAAGAACCTTTCTCTTCTGGTTCGGCAACCGTTGTAAAGCAATAAAAAATAACAACATGTGGTTTACCAAAGTGCTTAAACAGAGTGAGCTAACAAGTCCCCTAAGGGTGAAATATGTAATGAGGAGGGGCTGGGGAATAGAACTTATTACTTAAGCCTGCCATCTCCTTACCCTACCTTCTCCTGTTATGATATTCTCCAATATTATACTTTTTAATAAAGTATGGCAAATATTTTATCGGAAATAACGGGAAATACTTTTCAATCATTCAAAATATCTCTACTATCAATTAGGTTTGATGAGACAATGATGGTGCTCCGGGCACGATTTGGTGAAATTAATAATACACTCTTAGAAAAAAGATTAGCCTGAGATTCACGACGGTTTTTTTTTAATCGGTGGATTTAAATAAAATGTATTTATATTATCCAATACACATTTATTTCAAGGAAATTAATAAATCAACGTTACAACTTTAGGATCAAAATTTTGGAATAGTTGCTTAACTAGTCTTTAAGATGCGAGTATCTATTGTTAATAACAACTAGCTTCACATTCTTCGTGCTTTAATTCACTTGAAGCATTTAAACAATACAGTTTAGTTTATAATTGAAAAAGTTGTACTTGTAAATTGTATTTTAAATAAAAACAAGAATAATTATCAACCCACAAGATAAAAACTTCACCTAAACCACTTCAGTTTAATTAAAGGACCTACTATCTTATTCCTTTGATCTGCTATCTGTTCGGCCTGGGAATCTGAGGATGTTTACTTGATGTTGGCTGTGTATGCTCAACACTTGACCTAAAAAGAGAAACACTTTTCACAATCCTCTTTTCAGTTCCTCTCAAGCATTGCTGTGACAGGTGCCGCTCCGCCTCGGATAAAGTGTAGAGCAGCACTGTTTACGGTAACCGACGCTAAGATTGCATAACTTTTACCAAATCAATGCTAATTGTTATAAAGAGGGGAGAATCGCAATTAATCCACTATTCTCCAGTCCCTTAACAAATTCATAAATAATGTAATGTTTACCATTACCTATATATATTACACAAAGAACATCATAACATATTAAACATGAGTTATATAAAAAAGATAATTCTTTATATAAAAAAAGAGTAAACAATTAAAATTAATAATTTCGAGTCGAAATTTTTAAAGAATTACTAACTACTCATAAATAATACAAAACAAATTGTGTGCAGTGAACCGTGGCTTGGCGATTGATTGAAGCCTACCTGGAACCAGTCTTGTTGATGATACATTGCGTAAATAATGGTGCGAGTGTGCAATCGGTAAGTTGTTAGTGACGAAACCAAGTTCCCTGACCAGCAAGAGAAACTTCTTCAGCGGACCATAGTTAGTTGAATGTTTAAGTATAGTAGACAAATAGGTCACGTTAGATTTCTAAGTAATGTAAAACAGCCAAAGTTATCACTAAAAGCTAAAACTAAACGTATAAACACGTGCACTGAACACTACTTCAAACATTGCTACTAAAAATAACAAATATGTAATAGGTAGGTTATAAACTAAGAATAAAACTGAAAATTATTCACCTTTCAGTTTAAATTATAAAAATCATAATCGTTGAACAAAAAGAAATATATGGAAGTGAATGATTAATTACAAAATGAAGTTTGTCTGATTTTGAAACAAACTGAAATTGAACATTTTGCGAATCAAAAAAATAGAAATGCAAAAAAAATATCTGACTGCAACAGTAATAAACTTTTAGATTTAAAAAGAAAATAGCCTTGAATACGTATATGAATGAAAATTAATTTCGCGCATTCAGGTTCAATATGTTCAATTGATATAAATCTGTAAACTATCTAAAAATGCATTTATGTGTTATATAATTTGAAAGTTATTCTTGCTTCCTAATGTGAGCCATTTATATATACGTGGAACAAGTATTCTTTGGGACCTTATTTTTATAACATTTAGAAAGGCATTGGGATTCCGGTTTTACGCTGATCTTGACTAGGCAAGGGCATCGGATAAATCCACGCAAAGCTGTTTTAATTATGGAGGATTGGCGAATATGTGCAGTTCTATAAACAAAATTTCCATATTCTCTATCAGGATATCGTGAGTCTTCATTCGCTTTTAGTTCCTCCAGTGAAAAATACTTTGTGGACTTACTTGTGGCAGTAACCAGGATTTCTAACTGCGATTTAGTCAAAATGGTACTTTCTTCTTTGGTGGTGATTTATTATTTTAACCTTTCTCGACCTGGTTTTAATTAGCATTCATTTACGTACCTCAGTGTTTTTTTAACCACAAGCTAGAAGAAGCATTTTATCACATAAAATTAGTTGGTTTTGGTAATAATTTGATTGTCATCTCTAATAAATTTTATTTGAACTAGAAGTTCTATTATAAAATCAAGGTTGGCCTAATTATTACCCTTGTTAATACTTCAAACTGACGGTCATTGGTGCTTGTCAAGTATTATTCTCTAAAATAAAAATATTAGGCTGTATAACTACGCCTGAGCTACGCTTAGAACCCGAGAGTTTACATATGTAAGTTTAAACTAGTGCTTTAAACTTCAGAATATTTTACGTGCTAAATTATTTAATATTAACCTCAGGTTTCATAATGTAGGTCCAATTAGCATAAGCATAAGCTAGTGTTACCATCATTTTAGCAAGACAGCTCATAAATTCTTAATTGATAATTAAATTAAATAAAAATAAAAATTAATCAATAAAACTGGCTTAGCAAAGTAATTAATAAGTAAAATTATTACAAACACATAACATGTTATCGATATTGCGTTGAGTAATATATCTACTCAACCCTATTTTGTTTCTAAATATTTTAAAATTAAAAAAAAAATTATTAAAGTTGTTATCAAAATTACGCGTGATTTTATTTAGATTGGTTAAATGTTACAGTTCCATTTAACATACTGATATTGTTGAAAATAAATGCATATCTCATGAAAACTAACAAATAGATACTAAGTAATAAACTAAAAAAAAATTATCTTACCATATTGAATAAGATATCAATGTCCTGATAATGTAAATATATATTGAGCCTTTATTAAACTATAATTATGAATGTCATTAAAATATTTTCTACAACCTTTATGAAATTAATTACTTTAGGGGTGGGTTTTATTCCTTCTTTGACTAAGTATTTCATGCAAAGGTAATCCTTAGATATGCAGTAGATCATCTTAATGCCTGCTTATTTATGGAATACAGTAGAACCTCACTAGTGCAACTTTGACGGGACCAAAGGGTAGGTCGGAACGGCTAAAAGGTGTGATTAACCGGAGATGAAACACATACCTGTTTTATTTTTATTCAAAGTGTTTATTTTTTTATTGGTTTATGCTTATTGATTTACTGGATAATATAGATTGAATTAACTAAAATAGTTTACAACCTAAACAATTACTCATCAGTTTATTATTTCATTTATTCTTATTTATTTTAATGTAGCTTTTTGGTACGTGTTTATTACTGGTAAATTCATCACTTATTGCACTACCGCTTAGAAAAAAATGCAGTGTACACGGTCTCAGTGACTTAAGCATGTATTATGTTACATGTTCTTCCAATAAAACTTGTAAATTATGTAAATGATAAACTTAAAAAAACAAACATTATTTAAAAACTAACCACAATAAATTATTTTTATTTAGCATTGGAAGATCTTTATTAGAAAATTATAATTGGCTTATACAGCTTTAATAATTGCGATGTAAGAATTGACTCATATCTATGTACTATTCAAGTCATACTAAGATTTATAAAATATATACATACAAATTCTACCCAGGAGCCTCGCTTCGCCTTTAAGACGATTCTCCCAGCATGCTGATGGAAGGGCCGGATAGAGCTCGATGTTGAAGAGGATTATAGAGATGAGTATTACTGGATAAAGAGTTGACAAAAGGATTTAGATAAGCGGGTAGGTTTTTGAGGAATCCGGAAAACATTGAGGTGCAAGATCGAGGACAGTTGGTACATGTAGAGCTTTGTGAAGATAAGAAGTGGTAGAGATGTCTTTGAGAGATTTTTAATGTAATAGGGTGTGTTGACTACAGCTCTGATGACTTAGGATTTGTTTGATGTTCAAAGGTTTGGCTGCCCCCATAGTTCTGTTCTGTAACCCTAAATAGGCTTTAGCAACTGTTTTTATATGTGAAGTTTGTTTTATAGTGTAAGGTTAGAGTTTCTTTAAAGTAATAGGTATAATACTTTTTCTGTAAGTTAAGGCTCGGACATCGTAGGTAGCCAGCCTAATCCTCAAGTCATCGGGATGTAAACATCCCGAATGTATTTAGAGAGGCTTTAAAAGGCTCAAATAAAAACAGTCTTGTGACAACTTTCGATCTGTGATTACATTCAACCTCTTTCCTTCTTCTTCACGTTTTTCGTTGACGATCATTAACTTGTATAAGGTTCAATACTGTGTCTTTTAAGTCTTGTGTGAGGGTTCCAAATAAGCTTTTTGTCTAGATGAAAACCTTGGAACCTAACAGTACAACAAAGGAAGTTTTATTGAATTCAAGGTTACGGTTGGACAGGGTTTCTACGGATGATAAAAGTGTGCACTCATTGACCTTGATGACCCATTGGATGCACAATTTCCGAACATCTGTGAGATGATTTTGAAGGTTGTTGGATGCCATTGGTGGACCGGGTTAAGACGAAAGAATTGCTATGTCTTCAGCAAAAGTTACAAGGAAGGAATGTCAGCAGTATAAAGTTTGTATAGGATAGGAGTGAAGACGCTCCCTTGAGGGTCGCCTGCTTGTTATAGTCGTAATATTCTGTTTTAGAGGTGGGAAAGTAAATCGAGAATCGAATCTATTGAATCAGTCATTAAAAAGAGTGCTCTTCCAAACAATTCCTGAGAAACAATTGTAATCTTTTTTCACTCCCAATCACCAATTCTTGCTTCTTTTTCCGATTAGTTTCATTCCCAATTCTCAATTGTTTTCTTCGATTCTTGACTCAGTGGACTCTTTGACTCGTGGACCGTGATCAACTAGTTTGATTCTACAATTGAGTTCACCAGTTCTCCTATTCTTCAATTGGTCAATTCTTTGCTAAATCAATTATCCGAATTCTTTATTGTTCTTCGATTCGTGAAGTGTGGGTTACTCTCTGATCTATTAAATCGTTATAGAATTCAATTCCACATTCGTTTTGTTATATTTTTGATTTATTTTACTGGTCTGATGCACAATCGAATTAACTGCTACTCAACCTTAACTCCGCAATTATTTTGGTTAATATTTCGAATTTGCTAAATACTTAAATAATAAAAGGTCCAATAAATGTGGTTGTCGTTAGTTTTGTCTAAAATGTGATTTTGGAACTTTTTCAGGGTTAGGAATACGATCATTTTTTTTTTTAAATCACAACAAAAATATCTAATTTTGTACAGTTTTATTTTCAATTTAATTTCTATTAAGTAGGTTCATTAACACATTTTTCATTCAGTTATTCCACAAGTTAGATTGTCAATAGTTCAGCCGTGGTCTCCATGACTTGACGAGATGTGTCTTATGTCAGTGGCCCGGAAAGGATTCGGGGTGAAAAAAGGAGTTTCCGATGTCGGAGCTGTCCTGGTTGAGGTGTTCCATGGATGTGATGGCTGAGTCGGATGGTGGCATAACTCACCATCTGACAGACCTCGCTGTATCCGCGAGATTACCGTCTAGGTAACGAACTCGGTGTGGTCCCAACATATCGTGAGTGCATATTTTTATTGTTACTGTTACTCATCACCATGTGATAAAATCATAGAGCGCGAGAAGAGTAAACAAATATATATTCGTATATTTGAGACAAGAGAGAGGAGGAAAAATAATGTGGCCTAATGGAGGCTGCGAAGGCTGACAAGCACAGCTACAGTCGAGCGTTTATCCTAGACTGACTATCAATAGTCTGTAGTCTACATATCTGTTATGTCTCGTATCATTAGTCAGGCCTGATGCCCGGTCGGCTATCGCTGCATTAGCTCTGTGTAATTATGTACTGCAGCACACGAGGACTTTTTACATGGAATTCAGGTAACAAAATTCACGTGTATGATGATAATTGTGTCAACTAAGATAATAGCAACTGCTAGGAAAGTTTGTCAAATAAACATCGTCCGAATTACAGCAATGGAAATCAATTAATGCTGGAGCGAAAAGAACAGTGTGTATAGCTTCAATGTAGTGCTTGCGTAAAACTCAGATATTTATTATTGTCAGTTATACATTAATATTTGTATTAATGTTATCCTTAGGGGACGATATCCCAGAATGATTTATTAAAGATTTATTTACATAAAAAATGAGAGAACCTTCACTGCTTTGAATTCGTTCATTAATCAGAGGTATGTATGATTCCTTATGAGTGCTCAAATAGTTAGATCTAATTAAACAAAGTAAGGCTCAGAGTTTTTTAGCGGGAGGACTTTGAGTTAAGTATAGACCTGACTAAAGAGGACCGTAGCCTAATGCGGAAGCATTAGAGTCCCTATCTCCTCCAACGACGGCCTTTTGTAAGCAAATTGGCGCGGGACTTTAACCACAAGATTTCTCTGCTCAACCTCTTTCATTATGAGGGAGGGGTCATGCGACCCTCAACTCCACCCGACCTCTGAGTCGGTGACTGTCCATTTCTTTATAAAAACATAGCAGAATGAGAGAGCGGATATTAAAATGTAGCCTTTTCTCAGCACTGCTAGTAGCAAAGTCATCGCTTAGTAACATTATTTACGCTGCATTCCATCTAGTAGTTATGGGTGCTACTGTTTGCTAAAATTCACTTACATATCGTCAAATAAGCTCACACTCAGTTCAATTGAAAATTAAGTTATTAGAGTATCCTGCTGTCCAGGATGGTCGTTGTCCTGAGACTATAAGGAATATTCCTGTCTCACAGAGCGTGTTTGCTCCATGGTATGATTTATGGTTTTTTCCGTGTTTATGAATTTTTCGTTCGGAAAAGTGTTCAAGTCGATTGATTGTCATCTCAAAGTACAGCAATAATCCTAACAATCTAGTAAGAGTAACTAAATTGGCATTCTTATTATGTCTTAAAAATATCAGATTACCGTTGACACGGCAGTTTTTGTAGATATGGTAATGTATATACTCGTACATAGGCTCATTTGTAGAATCTATATTGAATTCCGTAATAATTTTGTGACATAATGGGTATGAAAAAAAAAAAGAAGATATCAATATCGCTTCATTTTTATGTTTTTGTTTAGACATACGAGATTACCATACATAATTTTTTAAATTACTAATGTGTCATAATTTTTAATATAATTTGTTATAGGTTTGCAATATAAGTCGTGATCAGATTCTGAATGATGGTTGAATAAGACCAGAGTATCATTGCACATCGTCTGACAAATAAATGGCTAAATTCATGAAGATTAATAGGGTTCATAAACATCTTTGAATATTATGAATGCTTTCGTTCACCAGAAGAATAATGAACGCTTGGAGTTATTAATATTTGCTTACATTCTCCTTCCTATTTAACACAAGTTGACACTGTCTCTGGCCTCTAAGCTTTTTTTTTTTTTTTTAATATAAAATATAAAATCTTCATTTATAGACCTTATAATGTGTTAAACCTGGTTTGGAACACAATTAAAATCACAAAAAAAAAAACTGCAAGTCCTCCAAAACCACAGGTCAAGGTAGCAGGAAAAATAGGCTACGCCTCTAAAATTACAGATATACACGAAGAATAAGAATTGACATCTATAGACGTGTTATACATACATTTTTAATTTTAATTTTTTTAAATGTCCTCACTCAGAAAACCTTCTAATACATGTACAAATAGATGCATTCAAACGTTATGTTTACAAAAGAGCAAAACATATATTCTTGTAAATATAATAACTTTGCTTAAGTAAATATTTATGGATTGTACTATTAGGGAAGACTAATCCTATCACAGATATTCTTTTACTGTATTTCATCTTTTTGATAATGATTTTTTCCCCTCTAAAATCAATTTATTTAATTTTCATTATAATTAGAGGAAAATTAATGTTTATTCATAATCTATCCTTATATTGTATATATTTGTGTTTTAATTTGTAATAAATATTTTTTTCTTTCAGTCTCTCTCTCTTTCTCTGGTAAGTAGAGTACAATGTAATACAGTGATTGATATGAACCTTAACTGTTGCTATATATGAAAAGTTTATAATATATATTTGTTCAAATCTACTCACTGAGTACTTCGTTATGCTTTCGAAAGGGCTGATGTAGGAAATTACCTCATATGTGCTATCTCAGGTCAGTTCTGCCTGATGGTTGCTTTCATTTCATCAGGGAGAGAAAGACATGTTGGCTCAGCATTTCATAAATCATTGTCTAGCTGGCTGGAACTAATGGTTCTGGCTTCGTTCGCACGAGGTTTATTTTTTATAAATCTCTAGTGTGTCTGTTCCCCATTCATCTCGGTGAACTAAAGAAATTTTATGGACTGAAGAATATTAACAACTGTGGGTGGTTAACTACTTCTTTGTATTCAAACATTTGTATATTTTTGCTCCCATTGCGTGAGAGTGATGTTCAGATTTCAGAGGAATTATGTTTCTGCTTTATCTACGCATATACGCAGAAACACGATTTAATTTGCTTTAACACTCCACTATAGTGGTTTTCATCCAGTTACAAGGAGAGTATTTTGTATGATTAGAAATGGGTTTTAACAATTATATTCAATCAAACTAAAATTTTAAACGTAATGATAAATGATAGAAACACCTGAAATATCTACTTCATATATATATAGATATAAATTATCCTATTTAAATATAAATAATTTATTAGTCACTATGTTATGATTCTAAATCATCCTGGATAAAATACTTGGAAGAACTAAGACGCGACGTTTGTGTGAAGAAACGTATTTAATTAAAGATATATAATATGCAAACGTTTGATTGTGGGGGGTTGTTGGATAGAAGAGCACTTTTACACGATTATCATCATTGGAAACTCTGGCAGTGACAAGATATCAGAAATAAACAAATATTTCCAGGGAAAATTAAAATGATAGATAAGCGAGCCTGTATGTAGCGTACACTACCGTACAAGAGTATTGGCAGGGTTAAATTTTGTATTTTTTAAAAGTTTTCACGTTTTTTATTGAGTAGGAAGCGATAAATAAAAAACTAATTAATTTAGGTAACTACCAATCACAGCATCGTAGAAAAGATAAAATTTTCTTTAAAAAAGTAGATTTTATCTAGGAGTAGGTTTTTAATTGGCTAAATTAATACGCAATGTTTTCGTTAACTCATGGGTTTTTTTTAACAGCCTCCTACTGGACTACTAATTCCCCTAAAAAAAACCTTGTTATACGCTTTATACCATATTAATTGGGTTGTGGTCTGTTACCGAATTGGCTGAGATTAATTTGAGATTAATGAGATTAGTATTAAATCATGTTTGACCTTATTTAAAAATAGATGTTATTTTACCTCATATCTGTTGTAATAAAAGTAGCAATAAAACATTATTAAAAGTTAAACATTTTCTATGATAAATTATCGATTCTATGAATGTTAAAAAAAGTGTGTATGGAGCCCTACATTGCAGCCCTCATACGTGATCCTTGTGTGCTTCTTACACAACTGACATTTTTTTAGTCGCATTTCATCATTAGGTATTTACACTACAGGGTACTGTTAAGAGCTTGTGCCTTTGGGAACGCCAGAAATTGGGTTACACGTATTCCTTTTTTGCCAATTTTTGCGCAATACTTTATTATCAGAAAGCACTTGAAAAAACTAATATCTTGAAATTCACATTCACAAACAATACAATCAATTCATATATGTATCTAATTATGGAAAATTTCCGGGTATTGGAAGCTAAGAGGTTACTTTGGGGTAGCTATTGGGCCGACTTACAGGTCTATCGACTAATGCATGGTGCCTTATTATATGCACCACAGCTTTGATCAGCTCCTAATATGGAATCCAAAATGGTTTAGCTATAAAATTTCGTCATGTGCTGCCCACCGAGGCAATTTAGCAACATTTGAGCCCTACCTGGGTGCAGTTCCCACGTCCCTACAAAATACTTACATCTTAGGAAGATCAGTAGTGCTAGAGTTCTCTTCCTATAGTTCTCTCCACATGGACTTTAGAAGGTTCAAACTTTATATTAACCTTTTACATGAGCTCTCTAATCATAATATTGAGTGCACCACAACTAACAGAGAAAATAGGATGAATAAATGTCCTTTGCCATTTGATAAAGAAGGGTTTCTTTTTTTATTGCATTTTGCAAGTCTCGTCCACATTCACAGAATATCTCGAGTTCCAGTGCACTTATTTTCAATTTATTAGATGTGTATAAAAACTATACTAAAATTTGATATATATATATATATTCCTTTATTGTGCTATAATTACAATCTGCCTTATAAGGCAATAAGTAATTAAGACAAATGCTCTCATTCATACCATATTTACAATTCATCATTCACTCTCTCATTCAGACAATATTTACAGACAGCCCAGAGGCCTCCCAATTCCACATGCGAATAGAAAGCGGAGTCTTGGGAAGTCCCCCATGCTCCTCCGTCAGCCGCGTCACCGGATACTAGCCAGTGGAGGCTGACGAAGAGCGCGAGAGCTACAAACGCTCAGGACATGATTGGAGAAACTGGCCATTGCCAGGACTCCCACTGTCACGCGTTTATAGCAGGTCACGAGGCCACTGCCGTTTCAATCTCCGTGGAGGATTATAGGGATGAGTGGCGCAGTGCAATGACTGTGCTACAGGATTAGGGTGGTTGGAAAGGCTAAGGGATGAGTTCTGTAGAGTTCTGTTGACGATGGGGTGACGATGCCTCCCAAGCCATACTAAAATTTAAAATAATTTTAAGAATTACTTTTCAGAAACACATTTCGCTAGGAAATAGAGGTTTTCAGTCCTTTATGTACACAAAGACAACTAGGTAGTGTCTTTAACACTCTTTATTTCCAGAAGAGAACACAGAAAGGGTCAATTTCAACGTCTTCCAAAGAAGACCCACCTTCTAACAGGATGGTAATCTCGTGGAGGGACACACTAAAAAACAATCAACAAAATAACCACTGATCATATGTTCATGGTGATTGTCTATTATAAAGTAATAATTTTATTTAAGACACGCCAGAGAGGTCCATTTTAGATATGTCAATCATCAACGGAAATGGTTACTATCGTAAATAAACAGTAAAATGAAAATTTCAGTAACACACACAACTCCCTGTGCCCAAGGATTCAATATATTCTCACCAATTTTAATTTTTTCAAGTCAATAAATGATTTATTTAAAAATCACTGAAAAACTTCCCTTCTTCTAGCCTTTACAATGTGATGTACAAAACGGTCTCATAGAAGAGGTTATTTTGATAACTGCACTTCATATCCACTTCTCGAACTTGTCTAACAGCTTGAAGGATTCAAACTTTTAGTATTGTAAATCGACTCCATCTTTTATAAAAGAGGCAGAAATCAATGACGTAACCTTTCTGTATGACTTTTAATGAAATGCTGAAATGTTATTACCTGTGAGGGATCCTGGGAAATTCACAAATTAACTTCAACTAATAAAATTTAATAATAATACTTAATATTCCTGGTAATGCGAATCCCTATATAAAATGGATTTTAATGCAAATTTCCAATGTTCCCGTCTACCTGGGCACGGAACTCACATTAAAAAGAGATTTAAGAATTAAATTAAATCTACGAACTGACAGGGTTCCAGGCTCATCTGAATACAGAACATCCGCTTGTGAGGGTACAGACGGACGCCACCCTCGGTATCAACAAGAACACAGCGACTGCTATGATCTCGTTGGACTGCCCGCAGGCTTTCGACTCAGTGTCCCACGGGATACTGTGTCGACATACCTCTCTTGAGAGGTTAAAGAACGCCGACCTCCACCCGTGGCTTGATGTGCCGACGGTGGGCGAGTTCATTCGCCGGAGACACTTCAAGTTTTTCGACGCGTTGCAGCACCTCACAAATCCAATGTTTAACACTATGACCCCACCACCCCTCCCGAATCGATTCCCCTCCTCGCAGACTGTCGGGGAAAATTTAGGTTAAGAATTAGTATTTGAGTTAATTTTTAAGTTTTCTTTTGTTGTGATCAAAAAGGTGAGCCCCATCACCTTGTAGAGTCTTGTCAATGAAGCCAAGTACATTGTGTATCATTGTACTTGTATTGATTATATACAATACTTCTATGCCGATTCAGGTCTTGTATAGAGTGTACTATAGTATGTATAGTGTGAAATATAGTATGTAAATAGATTCGCCTAAGAATCAATAGGAAATAAAAGTTTTCTCATTTTTTTTAAGGGGATTTGGGGGGGGGAATTAAATCTATCTGATAAAAGAAGGTTGAGTTGTAGAGAGAATTGTTCGTAAAACTCCCTTATAGAGAGTTTATTGACTGTAGTTATGTACCATTGGGACACATGAGGGTGGTAGGTATAAGTTTTTTTTGGCTTTGCGAAAAACCTCCTTAGATAGTCATTTTCAGACCTGAACTACCCGGGCTTCCTCGAGTAATTCTTAGTTATGAGTTAGACGTTAATGCGTTTATTCAAGTAGTGGTAGCAGATATTAAGGTAAGCGATTAATTTTACATTGCCTAACTTCATTTATTATTGTATCAATAATTTCCTCTTGCTAAAGTACTCATGAACTTAGCGTGACTAGAAAACAGTGTTTTCTTCTAGAAATAAAGAATGTTAAAGACACTACCTAGCTGTCTTTGTGTACATAAAGGACTGAAAACTTTTATTTCCTAGCGAAATGTGCTTCTGTAAAGTAATTCTTAAAATTATTTTAAATTTTAGTATAGTTTTTATACACATCTAAAATAAATTGACAATAAGTGCACTGAAACTCGAGATATTCCGTGAATGTCGACGAGGCTTACAAAATGCAATAAAACAAAGAAACCCTTGTAAGGAATGTCAATAGACTACATCCGAGTGAAAGCACGGCCCTTCGACTATACCTCACCTTGCAGACGGGACTCTGTAGTGGGTTAGCATAGCAGTCCCCGTCTAGTGTAGCTACCAAGTAAATACAACTATTTTCACGTCCTTTAATTACGTCACTTCTTTTTGTTTTTATTAGTTCAGTTTCAACTTTTAAATGGAATCTCGACCAGTGAATAATGTTATGCTGCTTATAAGATTTTCCTTACAGCTAGGACCTATTGTAACATTGCAAGTAATGTTATGTTAATAATGAATACCAAGCCTTAGTTGTTGATGAATATGTACTCAGTCGAGGTCTGAATGTACACATTTAAGTTTCATATTAAACCGTAGATTGTTGTTTGTGGATTGGGCATTGAACGGATACGCTTAATTAGTTAAATATATGTTTAATGAGAAAAAACGTGTGATGAAGCCTGAAAAGTATATACAACGTGGTTTATTTGTTAGTAAATTTATAAAGATAAAAAAAAAAGGAAATTATAATATATATACATATATATAAACTGAAATAAACTGTCATAGAATGCAACTTGTAGGCAGTTGCCATAAATTACAATGCGACTCCTGATGGTTGCAAATTCCACTGACCCTTCAATCAAATAGTGGTTTAATTGTTTTTTAACGATATTATATAACGAAAATATTGATATCAAAATAAATTCAGCCGGTGAGGGTTATTTGTTCAGTATAACAACGACTTGATGCTTACTGGCGCAATTTTATAAAACCAGCTGAACCGAAACTAACTGCAGAGAGAGTTAGTAGGACTTGAGGGTCCTTCAGGTAGGATTAGCTCAAAAGGAAAGAAATCGAAGGGTGCCTTGAGCCCCTTCAAAACGGTATTGTTAGATTTGTGTATTTTTTTAAAGGTTTTTTTAAAAGCACAATGTAGCATTTGGCCCAAGAAAAAAACATTATGAATGAGATAAAAATATTTACGTTATTATTACATTTGGGAAATAATTTATAAAATAGAAAATCTATAGCTAGTCAATGTTTTTTGTTTTAATTTACCTGAATACTTTTAATATACTATTTATCGGCATACACCAATAAATAAGACAAGACAACATTAATTTTTAGTCATTATCTTGAAATCATTATTGGAATTTGAGATTTTTCACGGAGTTTGAATTTTCCCCCCATCATTTTGGCCTCAAGGGAAACATTGAACTGAGCAAGGAAAAATTATTGACTTATATTTATATGTTATTTTTCTGTTCACACATAGCCTTGGACCGGGAATCTAGGTGGAAATAAATAATTTTTCTATGACAAAAAGTAATTTTATTTCCATATCTTGTGATCCACAAATTTTATTTTAAACCGTCGGTGTTAAAATGTTTGATTTGCATTGTAAACAACTGACACAACTCCCATCCATAACCATAAACAGATCTTTATAATTTCTTATTGCTCAATTTTATTAAATATTGTATCCATGATAAATTCTATGATATAATAAATATCACTACTCAACCATGGAAACTTATAGTGCCGATAACAGGTTTTTTGTGTTGTTGAATTTAGCTGAATTATCTTTAATTTTCGACCCCCGAACAACCTAAGTTTACACTTTGGGTAAAAACGTTTTCCGCACTCATTGATGCAACACGAAGTATGTTTTATTTTCGGCAAGTCTTTACTGGTGGTCTGAAAAGTTTCCGACCTAACAAAGCTTTTATTTATTTTATTATCATCTTAATGTTGAGGTTGGAAACTTTTCAGACCACCAGTGTACTTTGAAATTAAATTGACAAAGAGCTTAGCTCAATATTGACTCAACAAATCATGAAAATTTGAGCTGCTAATCCATTTATTACAACAATCCTCAGGGACTATCAAGATAAGGGTTAGTTCAAAACGGGATTTTAAAAAATTGGAAATGGTCTTTGCTTACGGGGGTTGTAAGTTTATTATAATAAATAGCCTTACATAATTGAGTGAAATAGAACTGAGGAAAACTTGGAGTCAAACTGTTTTAAAAATTAAAGAAAATTGCAAATGTGTGGAAGAAAATTATTGTTATGATTGGTTAAATGGAGATTGTATTTTATATGTTAATATAAACTCAAGTGCCTTCGATGAGTGACCTCGGCCAACCTTTTAACGAGTAATGCAATAAAACAAAAAAAGAAAGGCTCAAGCGCTATTTACAACAGCGTTCACAAACATTTACAAAGAGCTATGCATTTGTCACTCTGGTAATATTAAGGTCATATGGCAAATGCGATGATAGGGAAACATCCACTTCTGACTACGCATTATTATTTTGTTGTTATCATTATTACGAAAATTATTTTGTTCTATGAAAATACATTAATTGTATACCGTAGAGCTAGAGGTAATAACACAGGGATCTATGACTTAATTCCAAATATCCGGCAAACTTTGCGTCATTAGGTCATCAGATGAAACCCCCAGAACAACTCCAGAGCAAATAGACTTTAAAATCAACAGAACAGATAAACAGAGTTCAAGTTTGAATAACTGAGAAAAGCTTAAACACTGAATATAATTATTTATGAATTTATTTAGCACTTACACACTTATTCATCTGGTAAACGATTACCCCTGCTCCAATTTAAGTGACTCCCGAAGCCATGTTCATATATAAATAGACATAAGCAATCAAGTTGTTGATTAGAAAAGTTATATATTTAAGTTTGAGTAGTTACTGTAGCTAGTACTGTAACTACTGAGTTTAATCTTCAAACGCTACACACCGATCCACCAAACACAGAAGCTTTCATACAGTTTTCTCATTAATTTCAGTTCTAAACGTAATCAAAAGGGTATTAAAACTCACTGTTTTAAATTCAAAACTACTTCCTTGCTTTCCCACAATCCATGTGCTGATAGTAATTCCTGTTGGCAGTGTCATATTAAATACTTCATTTTATATAGTGCAATGCCCAATAGGAAGCATAAAAAGGACTTGATTATGGTGCCAGTTTTCTGCCAAAGAGCCTCATGTTTAAAATTCACTATGTCATCACTATTTTTGGTTACAAGGAAGTTTCTTTTCATTTCAAAAACGACAACAAAACATCCACCATAAAAAACAATATTTCAATTTCCTACAATGGCGAACTATTGAATGAGAATATATTTCATTTTCCGTTTCCACTACTTAATTCTTGGTTTAGGTATCTTATTTACGCTTCAACGAATTTTGAATCCCCTAAGAAAGATAGGTAATGACTAAGAAAATACGTCGAATTTAGAATCTTTTTCTAGTATTATGCAAACCAAGTATCGAAGAGTTAATTTCAAATATAAATTCAATTTCGAATTTTCCTATAAGATAGTTGTTTTGTTTTTTTATCTTTCATAGCCCCTTTAAATTTACAGATAATTATATATCCTCAGGCGAATCTATTTACGAATTATTTTTGTATTTCCTGTAGTATCGCTACATTATTTACAGGTTTATAAAAATTATATAATGAATAAACAAGTATAATGATACACATTATACGTGACTGGACTAAACTGACTAATAAAGGCGATATATTTGATAAGATAGTACTGAAGGTGAGCCCCATCACCTAGATTTGTTTTCAAGTTATCATATTTTAACCACAATCTGTATTGTTGAGTAGCACGAACTCCTTCAAATGCATCTGCGCATAGCAGAATGAGGAGAAATTTGCACAGTATCTTATTAATATTTTCATTGTATAACTTCAAGGGGTTTAGAAAAAAAAAATAAAAAAAATAAGATAGTGAGAATATAGTGCTGTGGAAAACCTACCTTGCATGAAGGGTATGAACCGGCAGAGGAAGTAGCCAAAGACAAAGTCCTTGAGTATAGAGCCCACGAGCGTGAAGGGCATGCAAAGGACCCCCAGCATCAGATCGGACACCGCTAGGTTGAGGAGGAACAAGTTAGTAACAGTTCTCATGCCACGGTTCCTCAGAAGGACTAGGATGACGAGGCTGTTTCCGACAACCCCGAGCAGGAAGATGACGGAGTACAAGGGGATGAGTACCTTGCCGGCCTCCCACCAGGACTGCATTGTGGCACTGTAGTGTAGCGCTCAGTCTGAATATCTTATTGATGGGCCAAACACTCAGCTTAGCTGGAATTTTCCACCACCTAGAACAATAGTGAAAAATATATTAGTAGTTTTAATATAAAATTTAAAGGTAAAACGTTATTGTCATTGGTACAAAATTACCAGCATACCAAGACCTTAAATTTAAAACTCATCACGAAAATATTATTTTTATATTACTATGTAATTAATCATATCATAACAACAACTCCGATTTAATGCAGTTAGTCATATTTTTCGTCTCTTTAGGTCGTTATGTTAATCCTTCAGGTAAACTTTCAAGTATCTAGGTTGATAAGATAATTTATGACTTTTCTGGTAGGCCTAGATGAGAAGAGCGATAAGCCTTTCCTTGATGTATCCGATCAAGCGAGTATGAAAGGGTTGAAATGTAGATTTTAGAAAGAATGGAGAGGTGGGAATATTGGGAGGATGCATACGACCCAATGTCATAAAATGATTGGCTCACCCAAGGTGAATGTTGGCATAGAAAAAAAGGTATTTCGACTAAGCACGTCAAAAAAAACTGACTTTTCCTCGGCCTGTTGAACTTCAAGAGTGGGAGAAAAACCAAGGGAAAAAAGCAGCCAATTAGAATTAATACCATACTAATTGTTATTATGAAAGATCCTTACCTGCCAGCGTGAAACATTCAAATTCTTAAATCTCCAAAAAAAAAAAAAAAATTAGCCAGCTATGTAACTTGATATAGAGACTGTGAAGGACTTAAAAAAGGCGTTACCATGGATTATAAAACGTTGTCCATTACTGGAGTAGCAGACATCAAAAATGCTAAAGGAAAATTTAATTTAATTAAGGTTGACGGTTAGCGATCTACCAACTTTGGCAAAAACCCTAGAATGAATCTAATTTTTCTTGAGGTAGTGGTCTAACAGTTTAATAAATGAACACAAATAATGAAATTTTATTATATCTTAGTTTGGAAAGAAATTGCGATGTGTTTTATGTTAATAAAAGCTTTCATGCTCCACATTGCTAATATCCCAATGGGATTGGTGAGAAATCAGTATGCATGTATTGACTTACAATCTCACATCACATTTATTTTCCGTGATTAGGAAATACCAATGTCAAATTGGTTTCACATTGGATAGACTGATAAAGTACTTAGACAGGTATATTAGATAGGCGCTGAAGTTACCATGGCAGATTTCCCCTCCGAATATAGGAAGTGCCCTAGGCTGGGCACAGGCAGAAGCAATAGAGTGAGAGAGAGAATGGTCGGTCACCACCTATCTCATGAGGTTTGAGGCTTGTCGATTTTAACACTATAAAAAACATTGTACGTCATATACCAATGTAAAGTGTTATGGAAATGTACCTTTTTAGGGTTATTATGATCTCAAAATAACCATCACCACATTTGCTCAAAGTTCCATAAAAAACTATCCAATCCCTGAAATCCTTAAGCAAGATATATTACAATCATAATCCACCTTTGCAATTCTTCTTTGAAATTGATTTGGAAGTGGACCCGTAAAAATAAAACTTGATAAGAGTAATAAATAAAAAAAGAACAGTACTTCAATTAATAATTTGCAATATTTGTTCAGGCCAAAGTGAACTATTATAACCCCCAAGCCATTAACTTCCATCAAAATAGTTTCCGTAATTTTCTACAACCCAAGTATAGACGTATAGAGGAACGATATTTTGAAATTTCACTGATTGTTTTGCCCCAGAGCTGCTAAAAACAAATGAATTACTGAAATATAACTAATAAAATAATTACACTTACATTTACTCTTTTATTTAAACTACATTTACAATACGCGTTTATTCAGGACATGAGGGGAGAAATGATAACTATGAGCGCTTAGTGGATTATTGCTAAAAACTCACAAACTGTGTTAGGCTAACGTTTTTGGAACAGGAATAAGAGCTTCATAGATCACAAATAACTATTTGTTTTGTACTTAAGTATATTTTAAGCCATTAGTAGGTTAGCTTTTATTTAGATTAATCAAGTTTCTGTTACATATTAAATATTTTATATTATCTAGTTAGTATTTTAGCAACAACAAAGTAATCAGTTTTAAAATCTCATCCATCCTTCCTATCTAAAGTCATACGAGCATTATTTAATGTACCTTCTTATGTCACAAATAAAACCCTGTATAATGACCTTAAAATTCCACTAAACAAAATAACATTTCTCCAAACTTCTTAAAGCTCCACATGAAATAATGTTAATATCCAAATCCTATAGCAGGGTCACTTTCAAGTATCGGATGGTGATAAAACTTTCTTTTTTTTCCCCCCTTCCTGAGGTAAAAACCTCAAACGGGGTTTCCCCACAAGCACGTGAAGGGAGCTCATGGGGGTACGTCGCCTGTGGTGCAATGGGATTATTGCATCGGTCAGCACACCTTATGATATCCTGTTTGTTTTTTTCCCTTTATTATCCTCAACAAATACAGAAAAAAAAGAAAGAAGACATAAATTCAACAAAACCTGATTTTATTATCTATTATTTACAGGCTCTCCTTACTAGCTATAATTTTTTTAATGGTGACAACCCCCCCCCCTCCGGAGTTCGGAGAGGAAGTGGCCCCGTGATCTTTTGTAAATATTAAGTCACTGGGAATCCTGACGCATGACAGTTTTCTCCCTTCATGTCCTGAATGAACGCATATTATGCTGGCAGGTGATCTGAAAAGTTTCCGACCTCAACATGAAGATGATAATAAAAGCTAGTGAAATAAAAGCTAAAATAAGAGCTTTGTTAGGTTGGAAACTTTCCAGACCACCCTCGTAATATGGTTTGAATGAAAGAGTAAATGTAAATTTGTTAATATAGTATGAATTCCATCTTTTGTAAATATGTTACGAATATAATCTATTATCACAATTATCTATTGAATTCTTATAGCAGATTGTAATTTTTATTCAAATAAAGATTAAAAAAAAAAGAGAAAAGTTTTGAAAGAAAATATCTAATAAAAAATTTAACTCAGCTTATAAAAATAATTTTTTTAATAATAATAATAATTATGGAATATAGTCGTGCTTGAACACTGTGTGCCAGTGCTACATTATATATAGGGTAATAATCAGTCTAAGAATAAAATTTGTAATCATGTTATTGTAATTCATGCGTTATAATTTTCTTTACTCATTACAATTATCACGTTTGACTATTGATAGCAGCCCATTCATAGTAAGTTATGGGGTTAGTAACCATATTAGGTTAGGGATTCTATTAAAGCATAAAAACAATTAGTAAAAAAAACAACTGCTGTTTTTGCCCACAGAACAACAAAATGCCCTCATTTTTTTTTTCATATGTAAGAGGAGAAACGATCCTTCTCTGCAGCTATTTTAATTAAAACCGAAGTACAGAGTCAAGATGAAGGGGCACGGAATTTTTCCAAGCTCCCCTCGTTCGGTATTAAAGCACGTAAAAGCAATTTTAACAGCTCCAGTGCGACAAGTGGTCTTAATAACTCTTTGTTTGTCACCCCTTCGAAATTCTACAATGAATGTATCGCTTCAGTACTATAGGTAGCATACTTATATTTTAGGCTTAAGCTTAACATATTATTGCACACGAGCTCAAATTAATTTCTACAATTCAATAACTCCGACACTAATCCATCATTTTGCTCCATCAATTACAATAAATTTCCAAATTGTATTGTTTTATATGTCAATGATTAGATTTTCTCTACATTTAATAAACTATTTATGAAATACCCACCGGAAGAATAAGAATTTTTTAAATGTATAAGACAAACTATGTTATTTGCATGAATATTATCAAAGACAATTATAGAGTTATACCAATAATTGGATATTGAAAATCAAGCCCCATGGGGCCCTATCGATCGTTTAAACTGATTTGCAGGATTTGGAAATGTTGTTCCTCTCACATGTGGTCCCAAAATTGATTATTTAACCTGGTTTCCAGTGTTTAGAAGTTGTATTACTGCCAGATATGAGTCCCAAATCGATTGTTTAAGCTGGTTTCAAGTCTTTGGAAATTCTTCAATATTTCAACTGAGGAGGTCACCAACATAACTTAGACAACTGACTCTATTTCTTCAATAAGTAATGATACCTACTATCCAAGACATTTTATAGAAGATATGAAACTTCTTTCCATATTTTTTTCTTCTTACAAGTAAGATGTAAATCTTAAACTGAAGTTTATTTGTTTCCAGACTAGTCCTAACATAATTAAGAAGTTTTATATTTTGTTTCTATCAGTAACGAAGAATTTTTCTTTGTTGTTTATTTCAAAAACATTCTGTTTCCGGTTCTTCACAGATCCCTCACCAATTCCAAAAATCTACAACGACATCATTGACCTGTCTCTGCTTCCAAACGCTATGATGGAAAATCAGTTATATTCTACCTAAGAGTTGTACAATATGTAGTTGACTTAAAGGTATACCACATGAGGTGGTCAGGTATTGTAATATTTGCATCATGTCAACTATGAGACGTAACATGATGAATGTACACTGACTGCTGTATTGATGTTTTCCTGTATATTATGACAATAGCATTGCCTCCATGCTATTAATTCTAAATATGCCACTTAATTTATACATTGATCTCGTAGCCTTGAACAGAGCCCGTTCTATGGTCAAAAATGGCCCGATACTGAACTCTGAGGGTTTAAATTCACTTCAGCCAGACTTCTTCTAACAGTTTCTGCACATATTGCCAGAAGCCCCCCGATTTATACGAAGATGTTCAGAAGCAGTCTAAAACCTATTCCAAAGTGTATATAGTACAATCAACCGGTCATCTCATGGTTCTGTCACTCGCAGTCGACCTGAACTGGGTCTGCGATTGCACAATACTGTCTCATGTTAACGTGTAAATAGTTTCAGGAAAACTCAATGGCTGCGTGCTTCGGCTTCGACCGTCTAAAGGAACGAGATGGGCTCAGGCATAAGAACCATTTTTAAATTAGAATTAAAAAAACTTGAACTTAAAACTCCGATGCTAAATTTTTCAGTTACACAAAAATTCTATCAGGATCAGTTACACAAAAAATCAAAATAGAAATTTGTGTATAATATTTTTGAATATTTATTGGGGGGTTTCCTTTATATTTATAGCCCCTTACTACTAAAAAAGTTTAATATTATTTAAAAAAGAAGAAAGCCGAAATATATCTATTAGAAAGGAAATATTTTAATTTAGCACTACTTATTTGTTGAATAGCGTATATTATATACCTTTTTAAAAAAATATTCAAATTTATTCTTATAATTATAAATCTATAATACTTTTTTTTTAATTCTACCAGAAATTTACTCAATTGAGCAAAACATATTTTGTTGAACAGTTCTGTTCACTCTAAACAATTATTAACTTGCATTGTAATAGCATAAGTTTTGATTTTGTAAAAGCATTCGAAATAAATCAATTATTTATTTCAGTGTTTCTGTATTTTTTTGTACCTAACTAGCAAAAAAGTAGTCATGCTGTCGAAAAATTAGCTATAAATAGCTTGTACAATATGGGTGTCAGGTGTACCCCAATAGGTACCCCCAGGTGTACCATAATAGTGTGACAATCATGAGTCAACCGAGGGTCAAGTACACGAGAAATGATCTGAGGATGTTGGTAAAAACCGTGAAGCCTACCAATATTTTATACATCAGCACAATCTATTGATGTTTACATAATTATTTTGTATTTTCTCTCAAGACAACCCGGTATGTGAGATCTGAAGACACCACCCAAGAGCCCAATAAACTAACCCCGAGTAACCCCTAGAAGCCCATGTCCTCAAATTACAAGCAATCTCCCGGGGGTTCACATCAGTAAAAGTTACTGCAAATTAATAACTCAAGAAAATATTTCAAATAGAAACAGGAAAAATATAATAAATAATAAGAAAACATGTTATACATAAACTTTATAAGATTAGAATAATGACAAAGAGGAAACTGAGTGTATATCGGTAAAAATAGAAAAATTAAAAGAGTACCAGAAATATAACAATAAACAATGAGAAAAATAGCTTAAATGAGATTGATTAAATAAGTTAAATATTATTTGGACTCTAGGAAGTACTGTAGATATTGTTTCTTCAGAATTGGCAAGGGGTTTAGAAAGAAAATATGAGATGCCACATGTGTCTATACAACTTCTAAGGACTATCCTAAAAGGATCACCTTTGAAAACAGCTCTTTTGTATAAAACATCAAGTGTGTTTAAATTAAATTTGGCTTTAGTGGTTCAAGTATCTCAATGATGATCACAAAATGAAAAAAAACAATACAGTATTATCTGCTCTCACTGCTGATCATGAATAAGACAAAATTATGATGTATATAATAATTATGTTGAGAAAAATCATCCAAAGATATAATATATACATGAAAAATACTAAAAATAAATTTAATAAGTAAATAATAAGTAATTAGCTCTCATTCATACCATATTTACAATTCATCATTCACTCGCTCATTCATACAGCATTCATACATGGGGTATGGTAAGGTCGTTCTGAAGGGTTTTGTTTCTGACATAATAAGGGGCATTTACTATTGCTCTCAGGAAATTAGATTGAAAGGATTGGATACGCTTGATGTTCGACTTTTTTGCTGTCCCCCATAGCTCTATTCCGTATGTCCAGATTGGCTTAAAAATAACTTTGTAGATTAGTAATTTATTTTCTATTGAGAGACGTCCTCAGTCTGTACAGTTGCCCAAAGCGTCTGTTTAGTTCTTGTCTTTTTAGTCTCGTATGTGGGTTCCAGGTCAGTCGTTTGTCGACATAGAAGTCTAAGTACCAGACCTCTTGACCAGAGTAGTGAAAGAATGCACTCCATCGTCCAGGTATTGGGATGTTTTCAGGGACAATTTGAGGTCTACGGACTCTGTTAGAAGCTGGCGGAAGTGGTCCCAGTCAACTGGACCCCTAATAAATGAAGGAGGAGGCAGTTTGTGAATGGATCTTAGGGCAATGGTTAATAATAAAGGGCTATGATCAGTAGAGAGGTCATCGAGGCGCGTGAGTGAATAGTTTAGTGTTCCTAACCTATTTTAAAAAAAGAAGTCAAGGAGATCAGGATTTCGGCTGGGATATTGGCCATCTGATCCCAACCTGATGGTGGCTGTGTCAGGAGTGATAGTGGAGTAATGTTACCGTGTGAGTGCAGACAGCAAAGCACGTCCTCGTGTATTCGTGGATCTTGACCCCCAATGTTGGTGCTTCGCATTAAAGTCCCCACCCACAAGGAAACGATGTCCGATGGAGTCTAGAAAGGATATGAATTGGGAGTTGGAAATGGATTTATTGGGAGGGCAGTGCACTGATGCTAGTGTAAGGGGAAAAGTGAAGGTGGTTATTGACACTGCAGTGGATTGAAGGAAATCATGTGATACCAAAGGAACTATGTGGTGGGATATGGAGTTATGGACAATGACAGCGGTACCTGCATGAGCTGTTCCACCTGGGTGATCAGTTCGATAAGTCTGGTACTGTCGAACGGTAAATGGTCGTTTACTCATAAGTCTTGTTTCTGTAATAAGAGCTACGTCGATGTTTTTGTCATGGAGTAGTGCTGTCAGTTCGTTAGTGTGGGTGAGAACACCATTCGAATTCTAAAGGAGAATGGATAAGGAGTCGGAAGGATCCACTTATGGGTTTTGTTTAACGGGGATAAGGTAGGAGACAAGATTTGTAAGAAGGAAAATTAGAGGGGTAATAAGGGTTTGAATTCTGTAAGGAATGATGTTAATAGGCTAGTGAGATCTGACGAGCTTGAAGGTGTAGGAATATGCGAATGTGTTGAGGATGGGATTGGGTTTGCTGGTTGATGGGATGAGAGGAATGCTAAGGAAGAGAAACTTGCGGACGAGTAGTGGGCCGTGCCTGTGACTGCTCTCTGTTCCAAACGGCATCAGCAAAAGAGACTGAAGGCCTCAAATTTCTAGCGGGGGGGGCTTCTTGAGATACCTGTCACTGGCTTCTCTTTTTCTGTCCGACGACGTTGCTCGCTCCTGGACTTGAGAATCCTATAAGCTTCGCAGCCCTTGTAGTTGGCTGGATAGTCTTGCTGGCAGAGCACGCACACAGCAGGGGATTTCAGGGGCTTCTTGCACAATTCGCTTTTGTGCTGCCCACTACACTTTACACACCTGGGAGGGTGGTGGCAGTACGATTTTGTGTGCCCATATGCCTGGAAATTATGGCATTGGACGATGTCTCGTTTGGGGTAAGGTTTTTCGACCTGTATTCTTGGTATGTCAAGTCGTATATTTTCCCCATACCAGATGTCCGCTCGAGATCTACAAACGGTAACGCCGTTTTGGTGGATTCGTTTTGTTGTCTGTCCTCACGTAATACGTTGGTTATTTGGCGAACTTTGAATCCCAGAGCTGATAGTTCGTCTTCAATTTCATCAGCTGGTGTGGTTGGGTGCAGATTTCTGATCACTGTTCGTAACGATCTTTCCTGCTTCAACTGGTAGGTATGGAAGTTGGCATTGACTCCTTCCAAATACTTGATGATAGCTCGATAAGTATCGGGAGTGTCTGGGGAAATTTGCGTATCCCGAGAGCGATTGAGGCATGTATATTTTCCGATACCTACAATTTTGCTCATTTGTGAGCATAATAATTTGAAATTGCTAATATTCCGTATGAATATAGCAGGTGGCTTGGGCTGTGTTGGTGTTTTAATAACTTCCATGTGGTCAGGTTGGCTATTTCTTAGTACCTCGAAGCTATTAGGCGTGAAGAATGGAGATTCAGCTACTGTTTCTTCTTTTGATGTGCTGGCAAGTCGTGGTAGGTCTTCCGTAGAACTGGCGGCAGATGAACCTATTGGGATGTTTTATTTGATCTTCTAGGCTTTCGCTTAACAGGCGATGGGGTCGAAGTTGGCCCTAAAGACCTTGTTCTTTTTTTTTTATCATCGGACATTAGCTGTTGATAAAATCTCATTGCATTTTATATTTTAAATATTTATTATTTCGTAATTTAATTTTTATTACAATAAAAAATACGTTACTAATGGCGAGATTCGGACTCGCAGTAGCAACGCCGAAGCTGTTGACGATACCAGTCGGCTAATACCACCCCACTATCAATGTTGTCTACTGCGTCTACTTATCTAGAATCCAGTCACAGACTGGGCAAAATGACCAACTTCTCTGTGTGTTGTATTCTAAAACACACACTGAGGGAGTATATTAAGTAATTACTCACTTATTGAGGGCTCCCTCGTGACCAGCTCACATAAGTTGCCTATGAGACACTTTTTCTGTAGTTCTATAAACTGTAGTAATTGGTGTCAATATGAAGAGCTGTAATAGATGAGTGTTATCAACAATACCTCATGCGCAAAAAACTATCACTTTTTTTTGGATATTAAATTAATGATCTCGCCGCCCTGATTAATAATTAGAAATATAATACACGGCTAAACTTAGTAATGACATTTAAACGACTTTAAAATGAACATTCAATATCCCCCTTACACATAGACAGGTGATAGATACTTGACCCATAATAATACGTAATATAACACATAATATGAACCCATGATAAACACGTAAAAAATATTTTCCCAGTATCGATTTCATTTTTTTAAAATCTAAAATGATAAATAGCCTATTAATCCATAGAGAAGTTAATAATGATGATCCAGACTTCTGAAAAAAAAGTAATTTTAAAGGAAGGAGTATGTAAACTTGATAACTTCTTTATTTATAATGGGAGTTGGACGGCAGTCCCTACCAACATATTTCAAGTTCATGCACGTTTTACTACTTAACATTTTAAGTAACATTGAATTGATCATTTCCTGTAACATTCATCCAGTTGCCGGTTTTAATCTCAGCGCTCATATTTCAGCCTTATAGAAATAAATGTTGAAAAGGGAATTTCAGTTGAAGCAGATGCATGAATGGGGAGTTATCGCCAACACTCCGGTGGAAATATTTTAATATGTGGGGAGCCGTCTCAAAAGAGATCCAAGTAGAAATAATTGGACGTCTATTCGCTCCCACCACTCAAATTTAATGCCAAGCACTGAGGGGTCCTTGTGAAGGAAAATGTTCGGAATTCAGGAAGTGAGTGGTGGATGATAGTCAACAAGGCGCAAACTCAGGAAGAAATCAGTCAAACTTCAAGGCTTTATCACAGAATTCAGAAAACAATTCAATCAAATTCAGGGTTCAAATACTCCTTTCCCAGACTATTAGAGTTTGAGTAATTTAAGATATTTATGTTTCTAGATTCTTTTCATTTTAATTTAATGCAATCAGAAAACATATATGAAGACTTTTAACTATGAAAAGCGCTTTTACCGTTGGGAATTACGCTGTATACTGGGAATTATATATCATATGTTTTTTATGACTGCAATTTTTTATATCAACATATCAATTGCTCTCTAGGTATTTTTTTGTTTCAAAATCCTTTATTTATTATGGAGAGGTTGATTATTATTATGATGAATATTATAATTTACGCTGACGGGTCTAAATCATAGACTTCAACGGCTTCAAAATCAAAGCGCTTAAAAACTTCACCACCTCTGCACATCGACTGAACTGAATGCAATAATTTCAGTTTTCCATTACTGTAAGTCAAGTAAAGTGGATAGCTGTCAGGTTCCTTTACACTTCATACACTTTTTTTTTCCATAGCCTCTTTAAATTTACAGATAATTATATACAATTATAGATCCACAGGTGAATCTATTTACAATTTATTTTTGTATTTCCTGTAGCGTCGTTCCATTATATACAGGTTTTGTTATTTTATAAAAATTATATAATGAAATAAACAAGTTTAATGATAAACATTATATGTGACTGGACTGAACTGACTAATAAAGGTGATGGGGCTCACCTTTTTGATCAAACTTAAAACTAACTTACATACTAATTCTTAACCTAATTTTTCCCCGACAGTCTGTTGACATCAATGCGGGAGGGGTGGTGGGGTCATAGTGTTAAACACTGGGTTAGTTACGTGCTGCGAAGAGTCAAAAAACTTATGTGTCTTCGGCGGATGAACTCGCCCATCTACGGGATACCAAGTAGTGGATTACAAATTCACGGGTTTGTGACAACATTGCCATAAATAAATAAGACAGTCCATTTCATATGGGCTACTCGGAAAATGTAAGCATTACGGGAAATGAAAGGGCTGATGGATGAGCCGAGTGTTTTACGGCGAAATAAATCCCCAAAAACAAAAAAACAAACTATACATCTCCACAGTGTGTTTAGGGGTGCTTATATTATTTATTAACGTTATTAATAATTAAGAATAATAAATAAAATAATTATAATTATAATAATAGTGTAAAATAATAATAATAAGCTACAATAATTTATAAAATGGTAAATAAAAAGAACAAAATCAAGAACATGTTCGTAAAATTAATGACCCATTCTAAAAAAATATCATTCTTAAATATATAAAAGACCAATAAAATATAGGAAAATACCGGTAGTTTGAGTTATTAATAATACAATATTATAAAGATTTGACACTCATTCATTAAAATATTCGGTAATCGTAATGACATGCTGTGATCAGATATAAATGAATTAAATTTAAAAGCCACTTTAGAGTCTTATACTTTACCTGGAGTCTTTAATGAAAAGTAAGTGCACGTCATTTTACACTTAAAGTAGGAAATATCAATTTTTCTGACAAAGCCTCTTATGAAAGTACACTATTTAAAAGATTAATCAAAGTCGCTGATTCCCCAACCACAGATTGTAATTTTAGTTGTTAAATTAAAAGCTTTTGTCAGAATAAATAAAAAGGATATATGTTTATTTGTTTCCACTATACAGTTTTAATTACTAATATAAGAGATTATTTTCTGGCAGTGAGATTTCAGGAATGAATTCAGCGTTAAAATGATTAAACTTCGCCATTTAATTTATTTTTTTTAACCGTGTCAATAAAAGCTACGCTATTACAAATATTAAAATGTGTCATCTACAGAACCTTTTTTTTTTCTTTATGAACATTTTTCTTTTTTTGTTTCGTATAACACATATTCCGTACATGACAATATTTTAGCTTGCTATCAGAACAGTAATAGGAGCCTGTTAGCGGGTCATTATAACCGTTCTATAGATCATACCTCCTTTATCTATAGGACATTATCATATAGGATTTATGAGGAGAAACATATCTTCTATATGTAACTACCCATATCAGTAACTTCATATGGGCCTCTCATAACTTATCGGATTTATAGTGTTCCTTGGCTGAGATTTCCCGTGATACTGTTGATAATTAACCCGAAGTGAATTTCCTAAGAAAGTTGAAGTCCAAAGAAGAACTTTATATATTGAGATATCGGGAACAAACTAAGATGATATAGAGCTTAGCTGTAGATCTAAGTATAGTTAGGTGCTCCTAATTTTTACGGTTGGACAATATGTGAATATGCGATCAAATACAAGCAGATTGCACAAACATAATCAATCATGTGCCACAGAGTAAGTTATGTTTTTTTTTTTTGTATATGTTAATTTCATTTATTTCGGTAAAGGAGAATATTTATACATATTCATCATTTTTGGTAATAAACTAACCATGTAATGCGTGAACAAACATAGAAAAGTCGACTTAAACTTTTTTCTTGCTTTTCACTTAAATAATTTTGAAGGTTTTTATGGATTTAACCTAAACGCTGTTTTACATTGTTTCAAAATGAAATTCTTTCCCATTTCGAATTTTAAATATATTTTTCTTCAAGAGGCTTCAAAGTACTGTAACGATGTCCCCTGAGCATAGAATATCTTTCATTTTTTTTCTTTTTTTATTATTGTGCTAAAATTACAATCTGTCTCATTAGGCAATAAGTAATAAGTAAGGCAATATTTACAATTCATCATTCACTCACTCATTCATACAATCTTTACAAACAGCCCAGGGGCCACCCAAGTCCACATGTTTATGACCTCCCTCACATGCGAAAGAGGGAGCGGAGTCTTGGAAAGTCCCCCACGCTCCTCCAACAGCCGCATCACCGAATACGATGCCAGTGGAGGCTGACTAAGAGCGCGAGAGCCACAGACAACGCTCAGGACATGATTAGAGAAACTGGCCATTGCCAGGACTCCCCCTATCACTTATTTATAGCAGGTCACGAGGCTACCACAACCAATTTTAGTCCAACCAAGGACACCCAACCAGTCACAACCAAGGAACCACTGCCATTTCAGTCTCTGATGAGGATTATAGGAATGAGTGGTGCAGTGCAATGACTGTGAAATTTCATAAACTCGAAAGGGATGAGTTCAAATATGTAGGTTATGTTAAGGTCGTTCTGAAGGGTTTTGTTTCATTTAGGGGCATTTTCTATTGTTCTCAGGACATTTGATTGAAAGGATTGGATACGCTTGATGATCGACTTTTTTGCTGTCCCCCATAGCTCTATTCCGTATGTCCAGATTGGTTTAAGTATAACTTTGTAGATTAGTAATTTATTTTCTGCTGAGAGATGGGATGTCCTTTGAAGTAGTCTGTACAGTTGTCCAAAGCCTCTGTTTAGTTCTTGTCTTTTTAGCCTCGTATGTCGGTGCCAGGCCAGTCATTTATGGAGATGGAAGCCCAAGTACCGAACTGTCTCGGATACAGGGAGAGGAATAGAATTAAAATAAACTAGTGGACCAGACTTGCGACAAAGGGTGAAGGTAATGTGGGAGCATTTTGCTTCATTAACTTTGATCCGCCATTGGTACCATTACTCGATCTCATCAAGGTGTTTTTGAAGGTTATGAAATGCTATATTGGAGTCTGGGGGGATGACAAGACTGCAGTGCCATGTCCAAATCTGGCTAAGAAGGTAGTGTATAGGTTATAGAGGATGGGACCCACGACACTGCCCTGTGTAATTCCTGCTTTTATGGGATAATATTTAGAATATTCTAAACCACAGCGAACTTGTAAAAAGCGGTTTCAGAGGTAGAACTGTAGGATTAGGAAAAGGGTCTATGGTAAATATGTTTTGAGCTTGTAAAGCAAACCTGCGTGTCAAACCCCGTCTAAAGCTTGACCTATATCAAGAAAGGCAGCAGTGCAATACTTTTTGGTTTCAAGGGCTGAGGAGATCTGATCAACAACGCGAAGGCCTTGTTGAGCAGTGGAATGTCGTTGACGGAATCTAAACAAGGTTTTTGGATTCGTTAATTAGAAGTAGACGTATTAATAGGAGTTTATCAAATATTTTTGAGATGATAGGGAGTAGGCTAATTGGACGGTAAAATGAGCGTTATTGGGTGGTTTACCGGGTTTGGCGAATAGGACAATAATGGAATGTTTCCAGTGGAGAAGAAAGTGTGTCGTTCGGATAATGCAATTATATATGTAGGTTAGGAAGTATATGGCATTAGGAGGGAGTTGTTTGAAAATTTGAGGAGTAAGGAAATCTTATCCAGGGGGTTTTCTGTGAGGTTAGTTTTTTAGAAGGTATTTGACCTCAGAGGAGTAAACGGCTTTTGGTGGAAGTGAGAGAGGTATAGGTGAAGCTAGGGAATCTTCAACAGTTATGCTGTGAGGATGGTTTTGAGGAGTAAGATGAGGAGTGAAAGTACGGGAAAGATGTAGTGCGAATTCATCCAACCTCTCACCATCCGAAGCCGCCCAGGACCCATCTTCACGACGGAGTGGGTGTGAAACAGGATGATACTTAAGGATTTTTTTAATTACATTCCACAGGGAGGGGGTCTGGGTGGCCTTGCTGGCAGAGCACGCATACAGCAGGTTATTTCTAGTGCTTTTTTGCACAATTCAATTTTGTGTTGCCCACTTCACTATACACTCCTGGGAGGGTGGTGGCAGTACGATTAGGTGTGCCCATATGCCTAGCAATTATGTTATTATGATAAGGTTTTTCAACCTGTACTCTTGTGTAATACAAGTAGGAATGTTTATAGATTTTTTCTACCCCTGTTGTTCGTTCTAGATCGACAAAGAACAAGGGCAGTGGTGTCTTGTTCGCTTCGTTTTGTTCCCTGTCTGCACGTAAAACGTTTGTTATTTGGCGAACTTTGAAACCGAGAGCTTGTCTTCAATTTCATTAGCTGGTGTGATCGGGTGAAGATTTCTGATCTCTACTCGTAGAGATCTTTCCTGCTTTAACTGGTAAGTATGTAAGTCAGCCTTGGTTTCTTCCAGTATTTAACTATCGCAGTTTAATGTATCGGCAGTGTCAGGAGAAATTTTGGTGTCCAGACTGATTGAGGCACGTGTATTTGCCCGTGCCTACGATTTGACTCAGTTGGGTACAAAACAATTTAAAATTACTAATAGAATATCATTTGTGTGTATAATTTGACACGGTCGTTGGTAAAGACGCCTCTCTGCATAAATTGAATATTTATTATAAAATATATTAACTGAACCACTTTTTTTTTCAAAGTTTGCTTAGTGTTGTTAATATACACAAATAACAAATAATAGCATGAATAATAAACCAAATTAATTAAGAAGTTTTACAAAGAAAAAATATTTTAAGTAAAATCTTAAATATAAATTAAAGAAAAAAAATGCAAAAATCGTTGTCAAGACTACGATAATTGAATAGATACAGTTATAGAACTAGATGTGACACGTAGGTAATTAATGAACCACTGTTACAGCGAAAACTTAGTTTAGTAACTTTTTTCTTTAAATTTCTTTAATTTTTCTATGAATGAGTAAGTTTCGATAAACAACGACACCACATCATACAGTCTATTTTTTTTAAATAATAACACCTGTTGGGGGTTCTTCCAGGACCCCCCCCCTTTAGTATATGCTGTGTAAGAGTTTATATAGATTATTCAAATTTTCGGCTTTTCAAAGCTTTGAATAATCTATGGCTTTTCGGGTTGAGGAAACATTTCCTAGAAGTGGTAGGAAGATGATCCCCCTAACAACAAACAAGCCTAAAATAATTGCTCATTACAACAAAAGAAAGGGACCAAGAAACACCTTTTAAAAAATGGTTAGAAAATATACTTGAAATAGATAGCAGATTTTTTATACAGATAGTTTTATTTATGATCACGATCTATGTAGCGATAATGAATGCGTTTATTCTCTGGGTAAACGTTCCTCCAGAGAGAAAACGATGTTACTTCCAAAAAAAAGCAATTATTTCTGCTGACACTAAGTAAATTCGTCAAACACTCACCCATTCTAAAAGTTTGCTAGTGATGATGAAGAGTTTTAGAAAATATTTAACATGAATTGCACTGTCGAAGAAATTGACGCTGAAGAAGCAGAAGAGTCTGAACCAGTAGCAGGGAATCCAACGAAGAAAAGGAAGCGGTGCTACTTATGCCAAATAAAACAAAATACTAAAACGAATGCAGCCTGTTCATTATGTAACAATTAGGTATGCGAAGCCCATAGATAACGGAAGTAATCTGTGTCAAATTTGATTCACTTGATTCCCTATACCATGGTACCAGTAATACCATGGTGTTTTATATTTGTATAACTTGAGTGGGATAATAAATTCCTTTTTTTGTGTACAAATTGTTTTAAAATTCATACCTGATATCCTGAAATGATGGATGTTGGTGGGTTAGTAAATTATACAAGAAATGCAAAAAATTGTTAGGATTCCAGCAGTAGTATGCGTTTCTTCATTAAGTCATAAAGTTTTTGATGACTAACAACGAAGACGCCATCCAGAATTTCATCATCTCAGAGAAACTAAATTGTTAAATCTTATACAAGCATGATGTGAACTTGTATTACCCAGTATTTTTAGGCATTCCACACCCAATATCCTTCTCATACATCCTTCAAATGGGGGACTTCCCTTAGTGAAAGGCACTCATTAGCCCAAAATAATTTTTCTTTATTTTTCCCACATCCTATTTTTATAAGTTTGAGAGCTAAGAAAAAAAAAAAAAAAAATTAGCCACCGGGTTGAAGCGTTTAGTATAAATCTTAATTAGTAAATATCTTATAAATCATATTATTATCCGGTAATAAAATCTAAGTAAGTAAAAATAAAGTGTAAGTAAATAGTGAGACCTGATAATGTTTATTCTTCGGAGAGCTAAAACAATCTAATTTACCAAATAATGAAAAGCTAATTAAAGTATGTAGCTTAAGAAAACCGATGTTTAATACACTGTAATATAAATCAGTTTTTTTATTCAACTTAAACAATTTTTATTTTTATTAAAATAGCATATAGTATTTACAATGGCTAAATAAATTACCGCAAGTAAATAATATGACTGGAGGAGGACGTGAATTAATGGAATTTGTGACTCAGTGTTGAAAAATTAAGCTTCATCTAATTAAAACTTATTTACTCCATGTTTTACATTAACACCTTACACGTTGCAATTTTTCCTGACTAGCAAGTGGCAACATCGTGAGGGGTAAGGTTGCTTTGAGCCAAGGGAAAAACGTGACTGGAGTACACATTGCTTGGGTGTTCAGTTTGGGTGATTGTCCCATTCTCAAAGAACTTCAGGAAACCATTTGAGTGGGCCTCTTCGGTTGATCATACATATTCAGAACATTAATGAGGTTTATTGTTAAGAAGTTCAGGTATAAAGTGACATAATATGAAGCTCAATGAGATGTTGAGCTATGGAATTACTGTAAATTCATGATTGGTTTCAGTTTCTTATTATTTCATTCTGTATCATCCGCACCGTAATGATACTTTTTGTATGGCAAAAGTATAATCCAATTTTTTTTTTTAATTTTATGTTTTCTATTGTTGTGTGTCCTCCAGGGAAAATATAAGCACACTAAATCTTCTTCGTCGCATGTATTTGCGAGGTGTATAAATAAACATTTTCTCTTCTCCCCCACTCAAGGAAGCGTTAAATTTGAATATTCTTCTATGACTAAATTCTCTTATCAACAGTATGACCTTGCAATTTGTTAACAGGCTTATTAAACTGTTTCTTTAAAGCTCGTTTCAAACTAGTGTTAAAACATTTTATCAATCAATGAAGAAAATTAAAAATAAACATTGTTAAATAAAAAACCTCAAACGCTAAAAAAAATGGTACCTCTCAGCTTGTATACTGATATGCCCCAAACGTCCCTTAGGAAGGTAAGGGAGCATACAGCCCCAGGCACAATCCAGCTGGATATGACAAGATCTCAAAAGAGCCTTGACTCCCCCAGTATTACTCTGAACAGTTGAAAATGATAATCTAGTGCCTTCCTTGAGTTCGGAGCACAGACTGAAATGCCCTTCTGTATCTACACCACCTCCATTTGAAATATACAGCCACTAGGAGATAAATATTGGGACCTTGCCGATAAACCCCTTCCAATAACAGCTGTCAGTATTTGTCACATCAGAGTCTGTATGATCAAAGCATGTGTGTAAACAAATTGTAGCCAAAGCATGAAAAAGCTGCTTCCTTCGGCGTAATAATTCCTAAGCAACTTCTTACCTGGTAAAAATTATCTACGATTTGTTTTTTTCGTCAGGAAAACATGAAAATTCTGTGCTAAAATGTATATTTTGTCACCTTGCTCAACGTACCGACTCATGTAAACTACTTTCAGCACGTCTGATTAGGGCTCAGTATTGGCCTCAGCCCCCGATCGATGATCACTCACGTGCCTGAATATATGTAAATTAGCATAACGCCCTTATCTTACCTGAATAGATTATAATTTAATACACAGGATCACAGATTTCAAAATAATGATGAAATTAATTTCAAGACACTTGATTGATCACTCACTAGCTTTGCTAATTTTTTGTATGTTTGCCAGTTTTTTTTTTCTTTTTTTTTTTACATTTCAATTATGAACTCTATAGCGACCGCTAACTATATGTGTAAATTACCCTACACTCTGGTTCATAATGCATTATAATAGAAAATGTAAATCTGTATAAACTTCTGGTAATAAATCAGAGAGAGGTCGGGAGTCGTAAACAAGTCACAGAGGATCGAGGGTGCGGCAATAAATCATGCTAAAAACAGCTTAGGAACCCTTTTGGGACCCATGGGATAATAGAACAAACCACCTATAGGCGGTCAAAAACCCAAGTGGGTAAGACCTTCAGCCCTGCTAGCAACCATAAAAAACACACTCTTGTACCCCAACGGTCAATAAACTAAAAGGAAGTGACTACCTGTGTATCGTAAAACTTACTCCGGGCAGACAAACCGGCCTTCCACGAGGGAGGGGGTTATTATATTTATATCAGTAAAATTTCACTCTTCAGCCCACTCTGTCTCTCAGTCTTCATAGCGCACGACTTATCACTAACCCCAGGGCACCTGGCCCTGGTGGGCTACTCTGTTTTCCTTAGTCCTCCGAGTAACTTGAGACCAGGGGCACTTGGCCCCTGGTAGGCCCTACTCTTCATTCTTTTCTAGTTTCTACATACCGATATCCACTATCACCGTCGCGATATGCCTACTCAGCCTTCCGCTACTCTGCGACGGCACTTGTCACACAGCCTATAGCAGACCTCTGATGACTTGTACTTATTACGCTGCCGATCTCTCTCCCGAACTCTGAAAACTGGTCTTATTCTTTATGAACCTCTGAACCTCATCCTGAACACAGTGTCTTGTCGGGACGCATCCCTATCAATAAATGGAGTCAGATATTAACGCCTACATGGAACATGGTCCATGTTATTAACTACAACAATCCGACAATTGTTGACCTCAGACAATTGTTCACCTTTTCCGACAATTGTTCACCTCCGACAATTGTTCAACCAATATCCCGACAAACTCAATTCTGTATTTATAAAACAGCTTTATTGTCTTTCCAGAATTGATATTTTTAAATTGATATAAGCTCACATAGATCAAGGTATGCACTGAGCATTATTCTAATTTTCTTTAGGAAAAGACAACATACAATCCATGACTCTGAACCAGTTTTCCTTTCCCTCCTCAATAATGCTGTTTTATAATTATAACTTTCCACAATCCGGCTCTAAACTTTTTTTTTTAAATTGTGAATAAATGAAGAAATAGCTCTGGGACCATGCGTGAGTTTCTTATAAGTTATTAACTCCGCTGTATATTTATTAAAAATACACAATTTTATTACTCGAAGAAAATTAGTCGAAAATCAGTTTTTGAATAAATATTAATACCGGTTGCGTTACACTAATTGAAGTGTAAATAACCTCCTGAATAAACTCTTGAAAATTAAATCTAAATATTTGTTGAACTGGAAATTAGCAGAATGTTATTGAAACAGAAACAATGTGTGTCCGACCTTTTTTTGTTTAATTTTTTATTTATTTATTTTTTGAACCAACTCCGAACTAACACACTTAAAGGTACTGTTGAATACCTTTATATCTTTTATTTACTCATCCATTCAATCATTTATATATCTTCTATAGCTGAGCATGGATGATCTACAAACAAATGGAAAAGGTTCTGTATAAAAGTAGTTCCTCTCCTTTGAAACCGTAAAATAACAACATGATTATCTAATTAATAAACTCTCTCTCTCTCTCTCCCTTTCTTTGTCATTTACAAAACCCACCAGAGAGTCAGAATGACAGATAAAAGGCAATTCCTCTGTTTCTATATTCAAATGAGGCATACCTCTTCGTGCCGGGCAAAAATAAACAGCTCAAACGGTTACAGAAAGTGATTTAAAAAGCAAGAAGAATACAAAAAGCCGCGTGACCGGCCGGCCTGGTGTTTCATTTTGTCTAGTGGAATTCGGCCCGTTTGACAAAGAACGAAATTGCCTATCAGCTCGGACCAGGGTTCGGGTAAAGATTGATAGAATATCACCTACTTGTCCTGTCAACCGTTCGGAATACGATACGGAGCGGGAAATTTGTTTCCTTGGGGGAAAGTTAAGGAATTGTCCAGAATTCGGGTATCGTTACAAAATAGATCTGATGTTAGGTAAAATAGGGCTTCTGAACTAATAAATAAATTGAGTGGAAAATTTATGTTTAAAAAAGTTATTAAATTTTTATTATTATTTATTATTTTCAGCCACAAAGTGATTTTTATTTACAATCACTCTGTGCAGAGCCAACTAATATTGTTATGAAACAAATTAAAAATAAAGATTGAAACTCAGTTCAGAAGTGGGATGATATTATATTACATATTACATGTACATTATATTACAAACAAGATATGCATATTTATATAGATAGTATGATATTATGCATATATTTTGGTAGGATTTGAAGAGTTCAAACTTTTTTATAAGCTAGGACCACTATTTACAGAATAACTGGCAGGTCATTAAGAATCTGTTCTGAATTAACAAAACAGCAGTTATAATTAGAATCAGTTACAAATAGAAATGTAGCCCTTTACAATCAGATAACCGACTCACTACCATGGACAAAAACCCTTTTCCGCTATTTAAAACAGTTCATACTAATTAAAACTTTTTATGCTTGTTTTCTTTATCAATCCTAGGATGAGAATCGAGAAAAGATTATTTACAGATAATTAGAGTGTTCAAAAAGACCAGTATAATCTTTCTTAACATCACAGTGAAATAAAATAAATCCCCAAAAAGTATCTTGTTCTTTACTAGGATAGTTAAGTATTTCTAAAATTTAATTACACTTTCATTCAAACATCTAATCAATTTATAATCACTTTTAATTGTATAATATTTCTCATTTTATGAGCACAAATGTTAGGTGCGTGGTGGTATTGCAGTTAAAAAACAAAAGAGAATCTATTTATATTTAAGTACTGTAATGTTAAAATAGCTCTAGCTAGCTGTAGCTCTCAAAAACTGTATTAACTCATTAAATCTAAAATAAATAAGTGATTGTCATTTCAAGTTTGAATAAATAAATAAAGGCAAATTCCTGGTCATATGTATATAAAAAAGGTGATATAATGATTATATATATGAACTTCTTTATTGTGATAGAATTACATTCTGCCTTATTGGGCTATAAGCAATTGTAATAAATGTTCTCTTTCATACCATATTTACAATTCTTCATTAACCCACAGATTCATACAGTATTTACAAACAGCCCAGAGGCCTCCAAAGTCCACATGGTTGTCCCTCGCGTGTAGAAGAGGAGGCGAAGTCTTGGAAAGTCATAATAATAATTTAAAAAAAAAAACTACCAGAATTTGGCAACGAAAAAATAAAACATGGAAGACAGCGTGATCTCTTATAAAACCAATATATGCTTTTGAAATAACCCACAGAGACACAATTTAAATCTACACAGATTTCTGCGTTATCGAATTGTTCTGTGTAACACTATTTACTTTTTCCCGTTAAAAGCTTCTCCAGATTTAAAGGAAAACTCAGCACGAAGGGCGTGACCCATGTAAGAGAACACAGCTTATCCAAACCTATGCCATGGGAGGGATATGGTGGTCCGAGAAATGGAATATAGGGCACTGCAACGAAATGGAATTGGTCCGATTTCAGGTGTACAGTTATTCAACCGTGAAAATTATTAGCGTGTTGTAATGGAATATTTTGTGTATCTGCTGGTGATTAGTAATTGTGTGATTTAGAACTTAATTTAATGTAATTGGTATAACGAGAGAAATAAGGGCTTTCTACTATAATAATAGCTGTCCAGACGGCGGCCTGTATATGTATATTATACATTTACATATATATATTATAATAGACGGCTGGTTGAGGACAATAAATATTACCTCTCTCTAGTCTGCTTAAAATTTCTTATACACCGATAAGAGCACTTTCAGAGGCTAAAACACCATTCTAGAGAATCTTCTAAATAAAATAAACATACAATTTTATAAATTAAAATCACAATTAAACGTTTAATGACCATTTAGTTTTTACTTTGATTATAATTAAAATTTTTTGCTAACGGTAATTAAAAAAATGAAATGGTTGGAAATAAGAATAAAGTATTTTAGAAATAGAATTAAATACATTCGCAAAGGAAAGGAATTTATAAAATGAGTCGGTTTAAAATTCCTTATAACTCTTAAGTCATTGATTTATTTATCGGTTACATTATTAGGAGGATGAAACAAATAAATTTGTCATTCAATGGTAACGATCTGAATAAAACTCACTCTTTCTGTCCATTGTATCAAACAAATACACAACTTGACGAACTAACTTTTATTAAGTTTTAACTTGGTAAATTCATTTCAACGAATAAAACTTCGTGATTTTGATTTCGATTATCTGATAGGGTTTGCCCATCAATATGCTGAGTGCTCAAATAAATTACCATATTTTGGTGTGTTATTGTATGTCCATTTACTATACACTTCAAACGTAATTTAAATAAATGGACTAAATTAAATGAAGGAATGGCCAGGACATTGACCTTTATCAGAAGTCGAGAATACAAACAAATATGTTTGTATAAACTTTATTGCACTGATGTGACTAGTTTTAAACAAGAATGGGACTATTTACAAAAGTTTCGCTTTCGATAAACTGACAGGACGATATTTAATTTTAAGACACAAGTAAATAGAGCGGAATGAAATCCGCTCATAGTTTTAGTTTCATAGTTTAGGAATCTGATGAAAAAAGCGTTATAAGGTGCTATGATACATTAAAACGTGGAATGTATAAAACTAACGGACATTAAATAAAAACAAATAAGCACGGATTAAGCATAGTTAAGTTGGATAAAGGAACTAGTCAAATTTAGACTTAAATATTGGCAGAGGTGGACTTAAAGGACTTAAAGAATACAAGAGAGGAAATTATGTGTGTTGTGGCCACCTCTTAATTACGAATAATTAAAATTTGCCCTCATCTCGTCCCAGAAAATATCTGTTTCCATATTTTCACAAATAAAGATTATGACGTCAGTTCAACATTCACACCACCCACATCGTAGGAACCTCGTACCCCAACTGCGAGGTATCCGCGTATGCAGACGACATAGGTGTTTACAGCACTAGCATCAATCCCTCCAGAGCCCTGAAATTCGCTGAGAGCGCTCGTCAACGGATCGCCGAGAAACTCGATGCCGTCCACATTCAAGTCAACCCGTCCAAGACGCGAGGAATTATATTCAGTTACAAATCCGGAAGAAAGAAGCTCCCGAAATCCTTCGTCTTAGACGGCAAAGAGTGCCCTGTAAGCAACAAGCTGTGCTACCTCGGGATTACCCTCGGTAGGCACTTGTCGTTCACAACGCATCTTGGCAAGAAATTAAAGAGTGTTAGGAAGAAATTCTTCAGCCTCGGACAACTACTTCACAGCCCGGCTTTATCGGTACGCCTCAAGCTGCTGATATACCTAAGACTAAGACCTGCTTTGATGTATGGGACCCCTCTCTTCAAGTATCTGACTCCTAACACTCTAAACGCTCCAGAAATTTCAGAACAGAGTTCTCCGCACCTCCCTCAAACATACCCCGTTCGACCGAACGAAGGCAGACGAAATGCATACAAAATTTGAAGTGCTCACCATTCAAGATTTTATCAGGAGAAGGCACATCAAATTTTTTGACTCACTCTGACATAGCCACAACCCACTATTCTCCGACCTTCAACCACCACCAATGCCCGTCAGATGGAAGCACTGCTGGACCGACGAAGCCTAGAGACAGATGGACGTGATCGAACCCTAGCCCCCTGGCGGAGACTGAAGATCTACACCCAGCCGAGAGATCGAGGCTGATCTCCGAAGCTACCGAAGCTACAAGACCCCATCTACCTGTTTAAGCAGGGTCGACCTTCCGGCCGAGAGGCTGACTTATTTCAGGCCCCTGCCATGTGGGTGGGCCAGGCTTGACCTGGCCGACTACAAACCATTGCCTAGGTACCCCTAGGCTCCACCCTCGGTAGACTCTCACTACCTTCCTGATTCTACCCGCCTCCTTTAGGCATTCCACACCCTATATCCTTCTCATACATCCTTCAAATGGGGGACTCCCCTTAGTGAAAGGTACTCATTAGCCCAAAATAATTTTCCTTTATTTTTCCCACATCATATTTTTATAAGTTTGAGAGCTAAGGAAAAAAAAAAAAAAAGTCGGAGTGAGAGAGAAGCTGGTGGGGGGAACAAGCGCATGTGGGGATGGATCCCCACCACGGCTAGTCTTCCTATATAAGTAGCGCCCCATAGGGCGAAAATCAGAAAGAAACAAACCGGCACCTTGATCACTTTTCTCTCTCTCTGCACTGGCGCTAGCTGCTCTACTCAAAACTATGGTCTTCTCATTCGACTACCTCTGCATCTCTCTCTGCTAACCTTGCTATGTTTTAGTCCAACGTTGTCAGACCCCACACCTTCCTAGTGGGAATCTCTGCCTTCGTCTCGCTAAATCTAGCACCTCCTTTTGGGAGAGACCTCTCCCTCACGGACGACGGTTACCGTGGCCCTAGAAACTTACCAGTAGCGTCTCCCACGGCAATCCAGTCTGCTTCTCTCCGGTTCACACTTGCCTTTGGGATCAGGACGATTTTTGCCTACCGCATAGGTACCGAGTGTGAAATCGTGGTAATTCCAAGACCACATAAACTACCTATAAACCTACCCTGTACCTCTTCTCCTGAACACAGTGCTTTGTCGGGGCACACGCCTTCTAAGATCTTATGGAGTCAGATCAAAACGAATTAAGCTGCCCGCCGACTGGGCCAGCAGCCAGGGTGAAAGTCCACAGATCCACCCACCTTATCTCTTTCTTGGCGCTCGCCGGGTAGCGGCTAAGAAGTTGTAGTGACCCTAGCCCGTAGCGGGCGTCTCCACCCCCCTCTTGGGGATACTCAGTTATCATAGCCCAACAATGTGTTTGTAATGGGTGTGATGTGTGGAAATGGATCAGTGATTTAGGAAGGGTTGTGTTTCCATGATAGAGTTTGGTCATAGACCTTACCTGGATTTATGAATATTGCAAATAATTGGACAGTTTAAGCAATGGCGTTGGAAAAAAGGATGATATCATTAGCGTGTCGAGGATGGGACGTATGCCCGTGACATTCACCATGTATTTTTCCGCAAAAGATTGCAGAAAGAGGTTAAATCTCCAATTCGGAAAATTCTCTAGAGATCTCACAAAATAACTTACAACCAAACATGCTCAAAGGAGATCTGACCTTTCAGAAGTGGTAAAAAAACAAATATTAAAAAGGAAGATGGAATCCAGAGAAGGTGGTACTGGTTAAGGGGTTGAATCGGCCAGGAAAAGATCCCGAACATATTGACACGTCTCACTTTGTCTTATAAATAAATTGATTTTCCCTTTTTTTTCATTTGAAATGTGTTAGTTTGGAATATATTTACGTTAGTTGCGAAGAATTTGTTTTTAATACGGTAATTTTTGTAATGTATATTGCCAAAAAAATGTTACACATTATATTATGTAACTATCGGAATTTATTATTAATTATGTTTAAGACTGATAAAAAATAATATTGTGCACTAGAGTTATTTTGGTAATAACACATTATCACAAAATGTTAACATATGTGTACCTTTTTGAGTAATTAACTTGGTGGGTATCTATGAGATACAAGTGCCCGGTACTATTAATATTAGGGGGCACGCCCATCAGAAGGTTAAATATGTAGAATAAATTAACCTAAATTTACTGATAATGCCTTAGAAAGTATGGCAATCGATGGTACAGCCAATATTTTGTTCAGGGAAAATTATGTAAATACTTATAAATCCTAGCCCTACTCTCCTATCCTATGCCACACCCAATATCCTTCTCATACATCCTTCAAATGGGGGACTCCCCTTAGTGAAAGGCACTCATTAGCCCAAAATAAGTTTTCTTTATTTTTCCCACATCCTATTTTTATAAGGTTGAGAGCTAAGAAAAAAAAACAAAAAAAAAAAACTACTCACTTGAGCTTTTACTACATGCCTAGAGAGACTCTAGGCTCAGCCTTCAGTTGACTCTCACTGCTCCGCAACATTTCCACCTCTACCAAGGCTTCCCACACTCCTTAATTCCATCACTCCACCTTCAAACAGGTACTCGTTTGAGTATCTAGTAAAAGGATCCGCTCACCCCAAATAAATTCCCTTTATTTTTCCCTTATCTATAATCTTAAAAGTTTGAGAGCTAAGGGGGAAAAAAAAAGTACTCATATTACACTTATAAAAAATCTCATGTATTTGACCAGTGTCGGACAGACCTTCTGGGTAACAATACTATAAGCATAAGTAGCATCTAAAATGTTGTGGCTTCTGCAACAATAGTAGCAAAAATATGTGTATGGATGAAGTATGGCACCAGAATTGCAGTACTTGGCGATCCATTCCGATCAGTGGTTGGATGGTGGTAATCTCTTATTAGTATTCGATAAAATTCGTGAGCATCAGTGATACCGCACTGTGTGAGATAGAGCTGGCGATAGGCCACTACTTTTGGTGAGCCAATACTGTTTGTCACAATCAATCACCAGGATTACAACTGACTAATTGCACTCCATGTACACAAAATTCGGCTGAACAATTAACTCTTGATAGGCATCCGGTGACCCACTCCCTGCCCTCGGGTAAGATATTACACGGGAGCTCAGTGAACAAGCATCTCATTTGCCGGTGAGGAAATTGTATTGCCATAGCCAGATCCCTTTGAGAGCTGAGCTCAGCTCAACGTTTGAAGAGGAGATTATTTTGAAGTTGCTCGCTGATTTCAGCCTACTTAAACGAAATATTGGAGTTCGGTGCTTGAGTTAATTTTAGGTACAACCCACGGTAACACTCTAATAGTAGATTTCAAGAGTGCTATACTAAGTGATCGATAGAGAAATAATGTCCATTTTTATTTTAATTAAAATCACTACCTACCTGTCGGGCAACGGTTAATTGTGATCAACAAACCCATTTATACATTATTCACGGTTCCACTCAAATTTATAACGAAGGATGAAACATTTATCTACTAAGTGAAACACCATAAAACCTATGCTATTAACGTGGTGCTATTGCACGTGAGAAACTAATATTAAATTAATATACATTTATTTGTTTCATTTTTTCTCCGGAATATCTTCTAATTTTTTTTCTTCAGTTACATTCTAGGGTTGTTGATTGTTTTCCATAAATATTTGCCCATTTTTTTTCTTCTCAAATAAAGGAATATGCTGGAGTTATATAGGTAGAAGTAACGGAGGGTGTGAAAAAAATGAAATTGGGAAAAGGATCTAGAATCGACAACATTGTGCCTGAAAGGCGACGGTGGAGGACAGGAAATGGAGATTTTACCTCTAGTAGCAATCCGGAATGGTATAAGGGGAAAGAGCTGTCTGTACCTTGGACGTTTTGACGTTTATATTTATCGAATAAAGTATTATTGGGTTTTAAATATAAAGATTGAAGTTGTGACAAACTTTAGGTATTTATGCTTTATATATATATATATATATGTATATATATATATATGTATATATATATATATAAGTGTAGAATACTTCTTTACATAAGTTCTTATACAAAAAAAAGTTTTGATTATGACTAAGGTACATCCTACTGGATTTGTTATACCTTGGATTACAAATTTACTTGGATGTATAAAAACGCCATTGTCATCCCAGGACCAACGCCGGTTTGTTATTTTTTTTTTAGAAAACTAATAGGCTAAAATTGAAATACCCCTTAACGTATTTTTATTAAGATAAAATTACAATCTGCCTGATTGGGCTATAAGTAATTGTGATAAATGATCTTATTCATACCAATTTACAATTTTTATTCACTCGTTCATTCATACTATATATACAAACAGCCCAGAAGCCCCCCAAGTCCACATGGTTGTCACATCCCTCGCGTGTGAAGGAGGAAGCGGAGTCTTGGGAAGTCCCCCACGCTCCTACGTCTGCTTCGTCACTGACCAAGAGCGCGAGAGCCACAGACGCTCAGGACATGATTAAAGAAACTGGCCATTGCCAGGACTCCCACTATCACTTATTTATAGCAGTTCACGAGGCCACTGCCGCTTTAGTCTCCGAGGAGATTTATAGGGATGAGTGGTGCAGTGCATATATAATAACTGTGCTAGAGTAGAGGGTGGTTGGATAGGTTACTATGGAATTTTACGAGCTTGGAAGCGATGAGTTCAAGAATGTAGGGTATATTCAGATCATTATGCAGGATTTTGTTGCTGACGTAATAAGGCGCATATACTATTGTTCTCAGGACTTTTGATTGAAAGGATTTGATGCGCTTGATGTTAGACTTTTTTGCTTTCCCCCATAGCTCTATTCCGTATGTCCAGATTGGCTTAAGTATAACTTTGTAAATAAGTAGTTTATTTTCTATTTAGAGATGGGATGTCCTTCGAAGTAGTCAGCACAGCTGTGCAAAGTGTCTGTTTAGTTCTTGTCTTTTTAGCCTCATGTGTGGGTTCATGTCAGTCTTTTGTGATGGAAGCCTAAATATCGTACTGTCTCAGATACAGGAAGAGGAATTGAATTTAAAAAGACTAGCGGACAGGACTTGCAGCAGTGGGTAAAGGTTATATGGCAACATTTTCATTGACTTTGATTCGCCATTGGTTGCACCAATACCTGATCTCATCAAGGTGTTTTTGAAGATTTGGGATGCTATATCAGGGTCTGAATGGGTTGACAGGACTGCAGTGTCATCTGCAAATGTGAGGAAGTTATTGGAGTATTCGAGGAGTAAGGAGATCATATCCTGGAGATTTTCGGTAAGGTAATTTTTTCAGAATATATTTGACCTCAGAGGGGTTAGTGGCTTTTGATGGAAGTGAGAGAGGGATAGGTGAAGTAAGGAAATCTTCAACAGTTGGGCAATGTGTATTGTTTTGAAGAGTAAGGTGAGGAGTGAAAGTACGGGAAAGATGCAGTGCGAATTCTTCCACCCTCAGGCCATCCGAAGCCGCCCAGGACCAATCATCACGATGGAGTGGGTGTGAAACAGGATGACATTATAGGATTTTCTTAGTTAGATTAGTTAGTGTGGGTGCGAACACCATTCGCATTCCAAAGGAGAATGGATAAGGAGTCGGAACGATCCACTTATGGATCATGTTTAACGGGGATAAGGTAGGAGACAAGATTTGTAAGAAGGGAAATAAGAGGGGTAATTAGGGTTCTGAACTCTGTAAGGAATGAGGTTAAGAGGCTGGTCAGATCTGAAGAGCTTGAAGGTGGAGGAATACGCGAGATGTGTGGGTGAGGATGGGATTGAGTTTGCTGGTTGCTGGGATGAAGTTGAAGCACCTGTGACTGATCTCTGTTCCGAACGGCATCAGCAAAAGAGACTGAAGGCCTCAAATTTCTGGTGGGGGCGCTTCTTGAGCTACCTGTGGCTGGCGATTCTTCTTCTGGCCGACGACGTTTCCGCTCCTGGACTTCAGAATTCTGTATGCCTCACAGCCTTTATAGTTAACCGGGTGGCCTTGCTGGTGAAGCACGCATACTGCATGTGATTTTAGGGGCGTTTTGCACAATTCACTTTTGTGCTTTCCACTGCACTTTACACACCTAGGAGGGTGGTAGCAGTATGATTTCGTGTGCCCATATGCCTGGAAATCATGGCATTGGACTATGTCACGTTTCGGGTAAGGCTTTTCGACCTGTACTCTTGTGTAATACAAGTGGGTAAGCTCGTAGATTTTTTCCACTCCAGGTGTTTGCTCTAGATTCACAAAGAACGAGGGCAGTGTAGTCTTGATAGCTACATCTTCTTGCCTTTCCTCACCGAGCACATTGGTGATTTGACGAACCTTGTATCCTAAGCCAAAGAGCTCCTTTTCTATCTCGTCCGCTGGTGTAGTGGGATGCAGGTTTCTAATCACCGCACGTAGCGATCTTTCTTGCTTTAGTTGGTAGTTATGGAAGTCGGCCTTAGTTTCTTTCAAGTATTTTATTATTTCTCGATATGTGTCGGGAGTGTCCTGAGAAACGTTTGTGTCCCGGGACCGATTGAGGCACGTGTATTTGCCTATACCTTTAATTTTACTTGATTGAGTACATAGTAATTTTAAATTACTAATATTGCGTTTTAATATCGCTGGTGGTGTAGGCTGTTTGTGTTGAGTCATGTCCTAAACTTCAATATTTTAAACACCTCGTAACTATTAGGCGTGAAAAATGGAGTCTCATGGGTTGTCGTTTGTTTTGATGTGGTAGGATATGGCGGTATTTCTTCCATAGAGCTGCTGGGCGCTAAAGATTTTATAGGCACATTTCTATTAGATCGCCGTGGCTTACGTTTGACAGGCAACGGAGTAGGTGTTGGTCCCAGGGACCTTGAGCGTTTTTATTTGTTTTAGACATTAACTGCTGATAGAAACGCATGTTTTATAATAAACAGTATTTTTTCGAATTATATCGTATTTTTTCATGAATAAAAAATATGTAGCAAAAGGTAGCCGCCGCGAACGTACGTAATTTAATTAGGAACCTGCGAAGCTAGCACTAGGCCACGGTGTTATAAGAGTCTAGCCGGACTCCCCAGTCTTATCTTTAGTACAGCTGATCGACAGCCTTCCAATATAGCCGCCTTCTCTATGACATGTGAAGTGAAACTTACACTTGGAAATAGAGCATACAGCTTCACTATCCACTCACCTGTAGACAGCTCCTCCGTGGACAGTTCAGCCAGTAGTCGGTTGAGACTGTTCAACGAACTAGACACTTCCTACGAACGGTAAAAAAACAGTTAGTTTGTAGAGCGATACGAAAACGACTTGTAATAGTTTAGTGCAGGCGCAGTACAACCCTTTAACGTAGGCCATAACAAATATGTCCAGATTTTGGACCTCGGAATTAGAAAAAACATTTTAAACATAATTGTTCCTATTATAACTAAACCTTTCTGATGGGGGGGGGCTCTTGGTCAGCCTCCACTGGCTAGTATCCGGTGACGCGGCTGACGGAGGAGCGTGGGGGACTTCCCAAGACTCCGCTTTCTCTTCGCGGTGGATTTGGGGGGTCTCTGGGCTGTCTGTAAAAATTGTATGAATGAGCGAGTGAATGATGAACTGTAAATATGGTATGAATGAGAGCATTTATCTTAATTACTTATTGCCTTATAAAAAGGCAGATTGTAATTTTAGCACAATAAAGGAATTTAACTAACTAATGTATTCCCTTGAAAATGCAGCAATATTTTTACTATTAGAAAACAAGTTAAGAAAACATAAAAATGTCAGTATGACGTGACGCTGTGTATGTTATATGTATTGGATTAATTAAAGTTTACTCTTTTTTTTATAAAAAGAATTATTATGAAACTACATTGTCAATGGATAATAATTAGACGTAAATCAAAATTGTTGTGTGAGAAAGTTAGCATTCAGCCTTTCTTGTTTTTCTCGCTTTATCATTCCGCTTAATTTTTCCTCTCCTCCTTGTCGAGCACGCCTTCCGGAGGAGGTCTGGTAGACCTAGCCACTGCCCTGTGGGTGTAAGAAAGAGGAATGGCCATGGTCTTTGATCTTTGCCGGTGGCCTAGTTGGCGGGCAGCTTAATTCGTGTTTGTTTATTCATTTGAGTCCATAAGCACTTTGAAGGTGTTCCGCGACAGCGCTCTCTCTATATTCATGAGAAGAGGGACTGTTTAGGTATTATAGGTAGCTTACGTTAACTTGGAATGGTCACGAGCTCACTCTCGGAACCTGAGGATAGACGAGAACAGTTCGGATCCCAAAGGCGAGTGTGAACAAGAAAGAGGCCGATTGGACTGCAGCGGGGGAGACGCTACTTGGCACATTGACATCATGCCCCCAGAAGCCGTCGCACCGTGGGCTGCCTATAAACAACCTAGCGGGTCAAATGTAAAAAAAAGTTTATGAAATATATTTGTTATAAAATTTAATTTTAAAGTGAGAATAAGGTTTAGGTATATTGGAAAAAATCGTATTAACCGAGTTCAAAGTAAAAGACCAAGATAAACAAACAATGAGTCAATGCCTAAATTCTGTAAGGTCGTCTTAACTGACGGTTCACCGGTTTGATTGCCTGAGTAAACAGTTTATAAATTTAACAAGTTTAAGTAAAGATTTTTTTAAAAATGTGGCTTCTAACTCTAGAGGTAAGTTTTTACAAAATGTTTAAACTGAATTTTTTAAAAAGTTCTGATGAAATATTTAAATAATTGTTTGGCAATTGCGTTAAAATTGAAATGATGATCACTAAAATACAAATTTAAAAAAGGTATAACGCCCTAGGAACTTCTGAAAACTTTAAAATATATATATTTTTAGTTTATACTAGTCATGTATTTTACATATACACCAAGTTCAATCGTATAATTTTGTATAATAATCATTTACATAATATTATCTGATTCAGTTGCGAATTATATGATTAAAAAGGGTGACTTATTTATTTTATTTAAATAGCCAAAACGTAATTAATTACCAAAGCAGGAATACCGTGGTATCTTTTTTAAATTTGTATGAAATAAATTCAACCTTGAGGATCCTCCTAAATGTATAAGAGCATAACTACATCTATCCTTACTTTCGTTCTTCAAGGTTTTAAAGCGATTTAAGTGGGTTAGTGACATCGTAGCTTTACAAAACTACGGTGGAAGTAAAAAGAAACTGGTTGGATGAAGAAATTCAAATTTTAAACCTGGCTTTACCTGCTCTTAATTTGCCTTCAACGAATTTTTTCATGGCTTCAAAAGGTGTTGGTGAAGGCGAAAAGAAGAAAAGTCGAGCTTCTACTGAGACAATGGTCAGCAAGGGGACTCTGTTGTGCAGCTGAACAACACTTAAAAGTTTTATGGAAGATATATGTTGCTGTAATGATAAAGAGAATTTTGGTATCGCCACTTCATTAACAAAAAATATTGCACAGCAATTATCGCACTCAGGAAAGTAATGAAAATAAAAGTTATTCTGCTGAGAAAATTTTGGCTTTGATGGATTCTTTTAATCTCACAAAAAATCAGTCAAAGGAGCGTTAGAAAAAGGTGTCTATTATTCATTATTATCCTTTATTCATCATACCACATGATAGCCAAAAGAAACAATATATGTAACCCACAACTGTCACAACTACAATTAAGTTTTTATTCCCCCTTACTATTTTATTAGCCATGTTAGATATCAGCTATATTTAAATACATTTTTTATCTTTTTCAGATAACTGATAATCTATAAGATTCTGCAAACAAATTAGTTTTCGTTATCTTATAGAAAGTGAAGAAGAGTTAGTGAAAAAAATGACACATATTAGACATCAAATCCAAGAGTTACAAATCTGAGATTTTGAATTATCATTTAAGTTTGCAGCCAAATTAGAATTATTAGAGAAAATGGTAGAAAAAAAAGTTTGCTATGCTTTGGCTTTAAACCACACCATTCAAAAATGCTACATATGTGGAGCAACATGTAAAGATATGAACAACCTGGAAGAAGTGCGGAAAAGAAAATGTGATGAGTAGACATTCCCATGGGGCTTATCACCTCTTCATACATTTATAAGGTGTGTATAATGCTTGTTTTATATTCCCAACAAACTTCAAATAAGAAAATGGCGTGTCGATCGCCAAAACGAAAAGAACTTTTGGCAAAAAACAAACTGGGTTGCTGATCGATACTTTCAAGCAAGGAGGTAGTACAAGTGATGGTAACACTGCAAGAAAGTTCTAAGGTGTCTTTAGATATAACTGGCCTTGACGACAAACTCATCGAAAGATTTAATATTCCTCATAGTCTTGACATCCTTTATTGAAATAACACATCCTGTTTTTGATGGTTATGCTTTAAACACAGGTAAATTGTTTACAAGATTATATCAATGGTATACTATACCCGTGACCGTCCACAAAATTCTTATTCATAGTTCAGCAATTCTTAAAAACTGTGTTATTCCGATTAGCCAACGGGCTGAGGATGTCCAAGAAAGTCGTCACAAGAAATTTAAATAGTATTTCCGAGAATTTAAAAAAATTTGTTTGTTAGAAAAAGTGACTCATAAAATTTTGCCATCTGAGCACAAAAATAATCCTTGGATTCTCCACAATATTAAACGTTTTTAAAAGCTCCGAATATTCATTTTTAGTTACTAAAATAAAAATGGAAGGTAATATGATAAAAATATTGAGCGTGCATTTGAAGACCTGTTTATCGTTTATAAAAGTTTACATGATTTTTAAATTATAGGCCACAATTTAGTGAGTAGTTAAAAGATTTATATGTTATTTTATTTTAATTGCATGATAACTGAATATGACTGCTTAGAGCTGCTAAAACCGTTTTCAGTAATAAATGATGTTGTAGGGCGACCGAGGGTTATCTAGTGTAGTACCGCGATTTGTAAACATATATTGCCTCACAGTCCCGCACAGCACAATTTGTGGTTATTGCTAATAAGTTGTTGGCAGCACCCAAAATATTGCCAATAGACGGGACGGGATACACCTAGTGCCGTCGCTGAACACCATGGGGAAAGTAAAGACATTTATAAACAATTACACAGTGCCGCGTAACAGTTTAGTGTGGATAAAAATTGATTCAGTCCTAATAATGAACAATGGTACCTGGACTACGAAAGATCCAAAAGTCGTTCCGTGGATAACTTAATTACTTAATTAACTTAATTAATAAGGCAGTTCCACCTCAGGCTTAGATAGTGGAAGAAGTGTCTAATGATCTCTTCAGGAAGTTCAATAAGATTAAAGTGCAATAGTTATGGTATTTGTCAATTATGAGGTCGATTGAAAAAAACTGATGTTCACCCTGAAACAACAGAAGAGTGGGGAGTCTTCTTCTTCATACATATGCTTTCGTTCAATGCTCGAGGAAATGTGACAGGGTACGAGAAGTACCGTACTCAAACTGTGGAGATTACCACACAGCCACTTACAAGTCGTGCCAATATCGGGTAAAGCTCTGAACCACGCAGCAGGATCCTCCTATGCAGATGTAACCACTTTAACTACTAGTACACCCGACAAGCCTAACCATCAGCCCTGACTTCCGATCCTCGTGGCCATGATAAGCATGTTTATGGGGCTTCACGGTTTATTTTATTGATTGGCCAACCCACGCCATGAGTAACTACTAAAACCTAAACGGCGATAGTGTAATGACTATATTAGAAGAAGTAGAGACGCTTATAACCACCTCCATACCAGACATCGTCATGATCACGCACACGAGAATCGTGAACCAAAGCCTAAGGCTAATGGACTTCCCTTTTTTCTTTTCTCATTGTGGTATAGGTTATATCGATTTGATGTATTGTTGAATGTATCGATTAGGGGTGTTGGGAAACAGGTGGGTTACCTTCCCTGCTCATGTTTGTTTAAGGTGTGTTTTGATCCTGTATATCTATAAATGTGTGAACAAATAAATCGTTGAATTTAAGTACATTGTGTTCCATTTATTTTATGTTAGAAGCCTTATAAAGACATTACACTCATATAAGACATTTATGGGATATTTTACCACTGTACCACTCAACAGAGAGTATGCAGTGGCCCTAGTGGACAAACATTGGGTTTTATATTCAAGACAGCATACCCTGCATCTCGTTGATTAAACCTCCATGCAGACCTATTCATAAACATCGATTGCTTCACTTAAGGGCGGGTTGTGTAACTAAACGCGTGGATCGGGCAGGCTGACCTAACAACCATAGTACATTACTAGTTCATAGAAGGCTGCCCTACTTTTGCTCTAGTCAGTCTCAGCCACTACCAAGGCACTCCTGATATCTCTCAGCATAGGTTAGTTTGTTTCACGGCCCGTCTTGATAGTCAGATAAGCGTCTAGTTGGACCTATTTGTGAATCCACGAGGACTTCGGATCTTAATTGCAAGGTTGGCTAGAGTCTTACTCTGTGGTGTATATTTTGAACTTATTTAGAGAGTACAGTGTGACTGATCGCTCACCGGCAATCAGGTTTCCCTGGTTATCTACTGATTTAGACCCGTTCTCTGATTTAGTTCTCAGAATTCAGTACCCCAGGGCTCTACATCGCTCCAATAAACCACTTTATGTGAGGGGGGGAGGGTGGTGAAAAGAATGCGAGGAAGGATTCCGCAGCCTAGAGAGCCAGAGGTTACCGCGTCTATTACTGATGGGTGATGGGGACGGCTGGAGGACTAACCCGACGGTTGCGAATTCATCGGACGGTGCGATGGCTTCGGTGGAGTTCTTCGGTGTCTACACGACACGGGATCTTATAGATAAACAATTAGTGGCTGGGCCCACGTGATGGTAAACGGAAACTTGGGAAAACCCATTTATCTAACTACCTTGTATAAGGGAAAGAGCTCTCAAAATATTTAACAAAAAAATAACCGTGAATGTGAGTCAACTATCCTTACAAACCAATAGTTCAGAAGCTACTAATAATCAACAGTTTAAATGGTCTTATTAATACATTACAAGAAACTCATAAACTAGATGCATATTCTCCATACATAATGGACTAAATATCATATTACTTACAAACTTAATAGTAATAGGAGTGTTGTATTTTCCAGCCAATTTTCACTATAATCTCGGCGTTGATCGAAAGTAATTACAAATATGTCGTATAAATCTTGTAGGACATTTAATCTTCTTCATTACAATGCACCAAAAAACGTTATCCAAGATTTTTCGTTTTTTTTTACATGTTTGCAGATTTTTACGACACTGTAACTGTAATAGTACCTCTTCGAAAATTTTAAACGTGCTATACACTACACTGCTATGGAGTTTAATGTTCTTTAAAATTGATGATAATGTATTCGTGTCTTATTTGCAATGGAAACGACTTTCTGAGGAAAACTGAAAACAGTTCCTTTTTTTAGCAGTTTTTCCAAGAAGGCTGAAACACGCTAGAATAGGGGAGGTCAAAAACTTGGACTAATTTGCGAGGGGGTCAATATATACATACAAATGCCTGAAGCTCAAAATTATTTTACCTTTTACGTCCCATCCTATTTTTTTTTCAACTATTTCTACTGCCGTGTACATGAAAAGCTAAATTATTGATTATTAATTCTAGAGAAAAATCATTGTAAATTGTTGGCTTTAATATAATCCCAAATGTAGAAGCTCTACTTTCACCGGAGTACTTTTTCTAGCTGCAGATTCCTTAAGTCCTAGCGCATAATCTATTTACCATATCTCTGGTTTATAGATATCTGGTTTATCTTTACAGTAATATTTTCCAAATTATAGACTATTTGTATCATTTAATACCTTTTTAATTTTAATACATAGTCAGATATACACACGGATAGATAGGTATTTCAGAAATCAGACAATTATATGATACATTGATGAAAATACGTATGCTAGTGGGGTACGGAAAATACGTAGCCAGGGTTGAAACAAATGCAGAGGGCTTGAAAAGCATCAGAACATCTGTTTGTTGAAGCCTGCTGGTAAGATCTAGGACACGCAGACAGCCGGCTGTGAGCTCCGCAGGGGCCTCACTTATCAAGTCTATTTGCGGCCTAGGTCTCCACTCCGGTATAGTAAGGGATTTTGTATTACCTTGCTAAATATACTGTCAAGGTAGCCCGGAATAGAATCATGAGGGGTTTTATTTAGTTTACTGTATTTTTTACCAGAGTAATGTTAAATACACCGAGGAGATCCAGAAAATAATAAAACCTATATACACTTTTTGGAAAGTATGCGAAAATGACTACGCATAAGCAAATTTTATTCAGTGGCCAAATGGCGGTTTCATTCTATTATTTTATTTTTAATTACTTTGTACTTTATCTCGGGTACAGCACCCTCCCTAATTATTCGGTTTTATTAAGAAACTAGGCATTGATAATGATCTTGAGAGTCGGTCCAGCCAGAGGGGATATTATGTAATATCATGTAATTACTTAAAAGGTGTTGATTATAAGTAATGCATGTATCGTATAATATGAATAAACTGAATATTTAAAGGATAAGTCATGATCTGGCGAAAAGATATATTTACATTAATGATAAATGAGTCAAAGTAAGAACTTGAACATAAAATCTAGGTATATTTACATATTTAAGTGTGAATATCCCATTGTTAATATGTACATTGTTATTTGTACATAGTTAATTTTATTGAGGACTGTCATAAACCCATTTTATGATTATTTAAATCAAAATGTTATTTCTTAAGGGGCATTGTCTGAGGATAATAAAAATATTATTATTATAATGAAATAAAACATAAAATTAGCATGCTGGAAATATGCTTATTCTACATGATACTGTTTTGAGGCGTTTTTGCTACTGAGGTGATATAGCGCGACGTTATTAATGATCCGTGAAATTACACGGAACAAACCGAAAGGGAATACGCTACATATTGGTTATTGTAAAAGACCCGATCATTATCACGACTTATTTGTTGGACTAGCTTAAATTCATAAAATTGATGGACATTAAAATTGTAAAAATACTAAAAAAAATATACCAAAAAACTAGTGCAGCAAATGAATAGATTGATTTCAAAATTAAGGCTCCCAAACTTAATATTTTAAATTGTTATAAAAGATGTAATATAGTATTTTACATCACTTTCATAAATGTGTTTTCAGTCATGGGAAAACCCAGGAACTTTGAATCTTAAATTCCTTTAAGCGTCGACTTAAGAAAGCTAGCAAAACAGGAACGGTTTTTGCGCTTGTCTTCGTTTTAGTAATTCTAGTAAGTAACTTAAGACTATTAACTGGAGCTTAATGTTAATAAGGCTCCAGGTATAATTATCCTGGACAACATGCATTGACCCCAATCGTTATTAAGAAATCACCTCTAAAATGTATGCTTGATTGGATAGTTTAGGACAACAGTCAAATTTCATCTGACTGAATACAATTGGTTCGTTTTTTTCTAAAAGAAAAACGTTTTGGGGGAAATTATGAAACTCATTCACTTTACCATTCTGAAATATCAAATTTATGGATTATTTTAAACCAAAATATCATTTAATTTAAAGCCCGTTGATGGAGGCTACATTACAAGAAGGGGGGGGGGTCTCATATTCTAATAGCTACTACACTAATTTTAGAGACGCACGGTCTACCCTACGGAGTATTGAAATATGTAAGGTAATTAATTGAACACTGAAAACAATTAGTCAAATGACGCCGTGCGTTGAGGGTTTCTATCGTTTAATTTACTGTTAACAAGTCACTATGAGTTAATTGTTCTCAGTAATTATTAGGTAATTGATTGTGCAACTAAACTTTTTTCCATAGTTTCCATAGTTGTGTGTGAAAACTTTTGAAGAGTCAATTAAAATAATGGTTTATATTCATATATGCACAGTGTATATAATTTACATAGTCAGAGTTAATCCAGTAACCCAGCAAATGATATTGCTAAACTTAAATCTTTTTGGGAATACTTATGTAGCAAAGCTTAAAACACCATTACTGATAGCTCGAATGGATTTTGTGATTATATTGGTGTAGAATCCTTATTACATTTTGTTTTGTCAGTACTCTACGAGGAAATGTCGCTTGATAAATTTTTCTAAATTTATAATAAAAATTTAGCTAGATTTGTAATCGTTTTCATTTTAGTTGGAAGATACTTCGACTCGATATTGAAGAGGCCCCGAGTTCAAGTCCCAATTAATGTAATATTGTCTTTCTCTGTTAATTATCGAAAATTATTAATAGGGAATAAACAACTTCCATCACAACTACCATAAACCTGATTTTATGCTCGAAATTTGGCAATAGCCTTCTCAGGAGGAGAAAATGTTCTTAAATTAATTAGCCGGCAGTAGGAAGAATGTATATAGACACTGGAAAAGATTGGGGAGAGAAACAGTAGATCCAGTGATATCTAAAGGCCAATCACGGAAAAGCCATTATCCTTGTTTCAACAAGTCCCTCCACAATGGGCAATTATTAGGAAGGAATGGCAGCAGTATTATCCCTTTTCTGCAACTAATACTGCTACTGGATCATTGTCAATTAGTATTGTTCAACAATCGTCTAATTAGAATGAGTTTAAAAGATTTTGGATAGAACATGCCATTATTTATGTTAGATATGTGCGTAACTGTAGATTGTTATGTACGAATGTACTTGTTTCCTGTTGTGGTTTGACAAGTTTATAGGAATCCTACAGTTCAGTGGCACTGCATTATAAACTAAAGGTTAAATTAAATAGGCTGCAACAAGTATTGCAATATGATATTCTAACATTACGCCAAGTCATCTATTACACAGGGCAACAGTGATTTCGCGATGCATGGTTTCTGAGTCTACTCCAGAATTTCAGTCTTTTAAATACAAAAAAAAATATCAGATTTGCCGAATAGACAGTTTGTGAAATAAATGTAATAGATGTTCTTATATTGAAGAAAAAAACGAACATTTTTTTTGTTTGGGGGGGGGGTATTATTTAAACTAAAAGTCTGTTATTATTTGTTTATTTAGAGCCTGATGAAGAAAAAGAGTGTGTGTTTCGAAACCCGTAGCAAGATTTTAAAAAAAAAAAAATATGTTAGAAAACTCCAAACTTGTTATTTATTTGTTAAAAATACACGAAAGCTTTTATTTTACAGGAATAATATCATGAATAACAATTAAATAGAGTTAATCAAACTAAACAGAAATAAATAAAATATGTTACAACTATACGTCATGCACCTTAGTACATCACTGCATCTAAATTCACTCCAATACATAAGTATGCCGCAAAAAAAGGTACTTTTTTTTGTTTCACAGTATTATAAAAGGGTAAGTATATGAATAATTTGGACAAAATAAAATGTGTTATGTAGTAGTGCATGCGTGTTCACCCTGATATATCTGGTTAATCCAAGAAAAGTGTGACAATTTGTCCATTTGGTTATACTATTATTCCAAGAGGTAGCACAGTTCAGACCATATCGCTCGTGAGTATAGCTACAAATAACATGATTATTTTACAATTTTCTAGCTTACTATCTTACTTACATTCCTTAAATTGAGGTACATAGTGCGTTTAAAGGTATTTTGTATTTTTGGACCTATCATAAATTTATTTACCATATTTGGATAGAGAGGGCTTGGTGTCGTTGTGAGATACTAAAGCTCTTGGTAAACTCAATACATATTATATCAGGTTATAGCTCTAGCAACAAATAGGATAATTAGTGCTTGGGTTATAAAATACCTTTACACATATGTTTATTTATATTTAATACTAATGTATGAGCACATACAAAAAAAAATGACTTCATAATTAGTTTAAATCAACAATATTTATTTTTTATATGTTTGCAACGACTGTCCTGGACTTTGCGAAATGCGTGGTGATTTAAATGTCTTTTTTTGACAATTAAAATTATTATTGTGCGATGATAGCTTCCTTAAGTGCTTAACATTTCCACTGAACTATTTGATCGAACGGTTCGAATAGCCAAAGTCAAAAGACAGCTTAAGATGAAAAGGGAGATATAATTAGCCATGGTATGTGGAGCGGCGCTGGATGTTTTTGATAATTCATACCTGGTCTATGGAAGCATGTCACATAGATTTCCGCTTCATCTGCCACCAGCCATCTCAACTTTAAGGAGATTTGGTTTGTCGCTCCGGTGCTTTGGAATCCATTGAACAGCTGGCTTACTACGATATAGTCTCATAGGTAATAATACAGCTAATGTTTCATAAAAGGTTACCATTGCACTAACTTTTAATTGTTTATCGAAGAACTTCTAAGAAATAATTAAATAAAAATTACATTTAATAAAACACTGGTCATAAATTAAAATCATCCAATGCAATGATAGGATCTATGCATTATTAAACAGTAGAATAAACTTTTGCTAAAGAAACAGTAAAAATAAAAATTATATGCCAGTGTAGGTTGAACTTAGATAATTGATTAAAACAACTTTTGTCTCCCCAAAGTTTTTTATTATATTTATAATATTCCAATACCATTCGATGACTTAAGCAATCATCTTCAGGTGCTTCAAATAGATGTTAACTCGACGGCTGTTTTCCCAAGGACTCTTGGATTACTTTTAAGCAACAGAAAATAATGGTTAATCCACCAGAAGAGCTCTTCTGGAATACTATGAACATCCCTCATATACTTCGATCAAATACCTATTTGATAGCAGTAATAGGGTGAAAATATATACCATTGGTGGAGGATTTCAGCTTCGTAATAAATGATTGATTTTGTTGAAGAAATTTAAATGCTTTAAATTATAAACAGCTTTATTGTCTTTCCGTAACTTATTAGTTTTGGAAAGACAACAAAGCCGTTATTAATGTTACTACACCATTCCACAATCAAAGATTTATCCTTTAACAATTTAAAAGCATCATAAGAAGTATCAACATGTAGACGATGGCAAGCTCTTTGATCCTTCGGATCTCATATTCCTATTCCGCGCTCAAGCCAGAGTAGGGTCTATATTCTCTCCTATAAGTTTCCAAATAGTCTTTTTCTTGATCTGCCTTTTAGATTATCATTCAGTATTTTCAATTGAAAACTCACTGAAAGACTCATAAAGTGGATTTCTATGACGATCTTTACTTTCTGAAGATAAGTTAAGAAATTATGCAACGAAAACTAACTGTCTTACTGAAAAACCTATGTATAAAAAACACAACATTAGCAGGCTAAAAATTTCTGTTACCTAGAATAGAACAGGGCCTTGATTTGAACTCAGTTCTCCCAAAAACTTCAAACTGAATCATTCTCTGAACCGGGAGGTGCCCCCTGAAGCCTAGTGCTTAGTTTTAACTGCTGAGATCTCAGCAGCACCTTTGGACTCCAAATTTAGTTTTGGTGAAGTGGTTTGGTCAGGGTTTACCTAGCCTCGTGAAGTTGAGTTGAAAAAAAAGCTCGTATCAATGTAAAGTTGGGAAAAAAAAATGTTCCTCATACATATGCAAATAAAGCTGAAGACCAAGAAAATAAAACAAGAGTATTTGTATACGTCACTCCGGACTAATTTTTCAAAACGTCGAACACTTTTGGCAACTTACAATGGCATGAGCTGCTGGGTGAGTATTGCTAAAACATAGTAATAAAATAGATAAAAGCGTGCACTACAACGGAACTAAAATGACATTCAACTAAAACATTACGTATATTAAAATCCAATTCAGATTATTGTCGCAGTCAAATTTAGTATATATATATATACACACAGAAAAAACAAAGAAAATTAGTTTATTAAATACTTAATCTGTTCTTATTTGTTACTAATATTGTAATATCGTTTTATGTTAATTTTTTTCTCATCAATAAACTGCTTAAACGGAAATTGTAAAAATTTCTGATTTTAACCCTCCCTATCTCTTAGACCATTGACTCAACAGAACATAGATTAATAGATACATTCTTATAGACAATTTTACTTTTAAAATTTTTTATATTGTTTATTTTGTTCTAAAATCAATTATTTACTAGATATTTGAGAATCACCGAAAATGAATGACTTTTAAACCACACCTACTAGCGCTCACCCCCCATTCTCGGGGTATCATCATATTGCCGTAGTCTTCTGGAGTAACGTACCTGTTACACCTTTTATCTTTCTATTTTCTATATGTTTCAAGAATATTATCTCACAACAACCACAATTTTTATGTAATGACATCGATATATAGCCCAGCGTTACTTTTTAAATATTTGTTATCAATTAAAACCAAATTTTATTAAATTCTTTTTTTTTAGTAGATAAGCTGATAATGAATACGACACTACGTGGCATCTGATTTTAATATTTGTAATTTTTAACCCATGTTGCGTTATCATATGGTTTATATTGTTTTAAACTAGTAACCAGTGTTCGGTCGAAATATCTGCTAATCGACTTATCAGCCCAATTTTATGAAATTAATGAAAGGCTCCTTAAAATGTATTCGTAGTCGTCAGAACACGTTGCCTGTTGTTTATTGTGCTGAATTGAGTTAGTTTAGAATGGTGTTCGAACGTAGTTCGTTGTTTTGTTTTCTTGTGTACCAAATTAACGGGTTCAATATAGAAAATCCACCATGCAGGGTATTTTACCTGTAAGTTTGTTGCAACCAAACTCATAATGTTTTTATTTGTGAATATAAAACACACTAACACACTAACACTAAGCATAATTTTACGAATTCACCCAAAAAGCGAGTTCTGAAGATGCAGAATGTTTTTAAGAAGAGTTGGCGAAAGTAACACCTTTTTTCAAATATCAATGGGAAATATTTCCAGTGGCCCCTGTTAGCCACGTAATGGAAACCACACAGTGTAATAGGAGAGTTAATTAGTTCCTTAATTGTAAATGCGCTCAGTAGTAGAGCTTTCATCTTTGATTATTAATCCCCCCGCTCACGATTAAATCCTGGTAAATCATCTTTTATTTTTTATGGCTCCATGTCAAATATTGGTCAATATTAGTCTCGTAATGGAAGCCGGATAGTGAAATAGAAGATTCAATTGGTATCTTAATTGTAAATGTACTCAATGGTAGACCTTTCATCCTTGATTATTAACCCCCCTCCATACCGATTGAATCCTGGTGAACCATCTTTTATTTTTTTGGTTTCATGTCGTATGAACCAATATTCAGTCAATATTAAGAGGCATCATGTTATTTTTTAAATCGTTCTACTAATTTCTTTTCTTTTTTTTCCTTAGCTTTTAAACTTTAGAAATGTAGGATAAGGGAAAAGTAAAGTAAAATTTATTTAGAGTGAACGGATCCTTTTAATAGGAATACCTATTTGAAGGTTGGGTGAAGGAATGAAGGAGTGAGGGAGACCTCGGCAGTGGTCATAGTCCACTTATGGGTGAGCCTTGAGTCTGTCTAGCCATGTAGTCTGTGCAGGCTCATTCAGTTGGATAGCAATGGTGGGTGCCCGTTGAGGGCTTGTTAGTTGGCCAAGGGCCGTAGTGTCTACCAATTTATTTCAGTTTTAATTCAATTAATTATTTAATAGATATAATTATAAATAATAGATAATAATAATTATTATCTTTTGAGAATATACACTCTAAAAAAAAATTGATCTCACATGTTAAAATAATTTCAATGTTGGTATACAAAGCAAAAAAATGATTTAGGTAATGTTCTAAACTGTTATTTTATTTATTTACATATATTAGGCTCATTCATAATATGCTCGTGTCTATGCCAAACAATAACAAACCCGAAACAGTCTCAGTTCACCATCTTCATTCCGATCGTGGAATGAATTTAATTTTCTTTAATAATGAATGTAAATAGAGTACAACGAAAGGATTTAAATAAAATTGAAGTGCCTGTCTAGAGCTGCCACCCTGCTGGAGAAAAGAGATTCTCAGTGTCAAGTTGGAACCGTCAGGGGGTTTCTCAAGATGTGTTCTGGAGGTTGTGGCAAAAATATTTAGCAACTAGACGGCTAAGAGAAGACAGGTTTTTAAAACTCCAGGCCCTGTGGAACTGATTTTCAATTTCTCGTAACCTTAGAGTGAGAAATAGTCCCGTATTCTACAGGTGACTTCAAGAATCCCTTAAAAAGCTCTACCTTTAACGAGGCGTCACGAAATTTCCAGAAATTTATATACAAGGATATGGCACAGTCGAGCTCAGTCTTATTCACAGATGAGTTCAAATTTAATTTTCACTCAAATGTTGGACGGAGTGGAGCACAGATGCGAAAAAATCAATGATACACAAATGGAACCATGCAATCAGTGATGGTTGTTGGAGGAGGGATATCCATGGAAAGAAAACTTGATTTGATCGTATTACGGAATGGTTCTCTTACAGAACAACGTTACACAAATGTGCTACTGAGACCTTAGGCTGCTCCTCTAGCACCAGCCGCTTAAGTCAGGGTTGAGAATTTAATCTATTGCAAGACGGAACCCGTGGACATACAGCCAGGATTGCCATGGAGTCTTTAGAGGACAATGGAATTCAAACAATGCAGTGGCCCGCAATTAGACCCTACCTTAATCCGATCGAATACCTATGAGACCAAGTTGGACGTCCTGTCAAGGACCAATTAAACCAACTCAGAATCTCAGGAACATGAATCAGTATTACACGTATTTAAGATTGGCAACCAACTTCCCAATATCCCACACAAAATTTTAAACGGAGTATGCATCGTCGTTGTAAGGCCGTATTAGGGGGAAACGGAGGTAGTACTCGATTTTAATAAAAGATTTTTTTAAATTAAATGGAAAGGTAAAAAAAAATTAATGTTCGTCAGTATTGTGTTTTGATTTGTTTGTTTTCTTGTTATCCTTTAATTTCTGTCGTTTTTTAAAGGTATATCAGTAATTCTCAAATAAATAAGTTTCTATTGAGTAATTAAATGCATTTTTATTTAAATCTATCAATCCTTTAAAAAATAATTACTTTATAAACCTTTTATTTTTTTAAGGGGTGTATATTTTCATACAATATAGATTAATTTTTATTTTGGGAATAAATACATTTATCTCAAACGTTTTTTTGACTTTTTGCTTGGTATTTATTTTTTCCAAGGGTTACAAACCAGGCGTACTGATAAAGGTTTTTCAAAACGCCTAATCTGCGTATCAGGTGTGGTGATTTAATCCCACTCCTGTGGGGGAAACTTTCCCTACTTTGTATTGTTTTACCTTGTCTAACCTGACTCATAACATTGTTACCTTCTGTAAATTCACTCTATTCTACTGTTGATGTTTTAAGCTAATAAAAACCTTTTTAAGGGCTAAACATTCGTTTTTCTTTCACCACAATTTTATTAGCTTAAAAAAAAATTCTCTTTCATTCGTGTTTTGAAGTTTCGGGTTCCGCGATATTTACAGTGCCGTCGTTTGGTTTGTGATTTCGTTTTTTACATTAAACATTTGTAATCCGTGATGGACAGGTATCTAAAGCCCGATAAACTCAGTGCCAGTCCAGATTCGCCATCTGCTGGAAAGGAGTTCTCACATTGGCTGAAAACCTTCGAAAACTTCATGTCCTTGTCTATCGAAGCATTGGAAGACGCTGACAAACTGAAGGTACTCCAAAATTTCCTTTCGTTCAATGTTTATGAACTGATCTCAGAAACTACTACATATGTTGAAGCGATAGAAACTCTGACTAAGATCTATGTTAAGGAGAAAGGGGAAATATTTGCACGTCACATTTTGGCTATGCGTAAACAACAACAAAGCGAGAGTGTTGACCAATACGTTCAAGCTCTGAGACTGTTGGCAAAGGATTGTAACTTCAAGGCTGTTTCTGCTGAAGATCATAAAGATTAGTATATTCGTGATTCTCTTATTAATGGACTGTTTTCTTCTCAAATCCGTCAACGATTACTTGAGGAGTCTAAAACATTGAGCCTTGATGACGTCATCCAACGCGCACAAGCTCTCGAGCTGGCCCATAAACAAGCTGAAGGATACTCAAATGGCGCTAATGATTTCTCTTGCTCGGCAATTGGGAGGAACTCCTCCCACTCTGGTGCACAATCCGTTGACCCCGGCTCTCAGACACCCAAATCAGATGATCTGAACGATCTTTGTCCTGGAACGGGTCAGAAAAAGGGCAGCCATTGTTTCTTTTGTGGATTTAGCCACCATCCGCGCTCAGCTTGCCCCGCTCTTGAATCAGAGTGTGCCAATTGCAAAATCAAGGGCCACTATGCCCGTGTATGTCGGAAAGCTAAGAAAAATGCTCAGGTTTTCTGAAGCCAAACCTGTATCTGCAGCTATTTTAGCATCACTGAATGACGGGTTTTTACCTCAGTTATGCCATGCTGTTACCCCTGCTCTTGTGAATGGAATCCCCTGTAACTGCCTCGTGGACACTGGGAGTTCAAGTAGCTTCATCAGCCTTGACTTTGTCCGTGAACGCAACATTAAAGTTATGCCTGATGCAGGACGAGTATTGATGGCATCCACGTCGTTATGGACCAATGTTGAGGGTTTTATTCTCGCAAAGCTAGAAATTGCTGAACACACTTACACTAAATGTAAGTTGACTGTCTTGAAAGAACTCTGTTCCGATGTTCTCATCGGACACGATATACTCAGAGCACACTCAAATATTCTGCTAAAATTTGGTGGAGACAAGGCACCTCTCACAATCTGTTCGTATGCTGTAGCTAAAATTGGCCCTGTACGTCTCTTTGACCATCTCTCTCCTAACTGTCATCCAATTGCCACAAGGTCCCACCAATACTGTGACGAAGACACTCAGTTTATCAAGACAGAAATCACTCGGTTGCTTTCCGAAGGAGTGATTGAGCCCTGCAATTCACCATGGAGAGCTCAGGTATTGGTTGTAAATAACAATGGAAAGAAGAGACTTGTGGTGGACTATTCTCAAACGATAAATAGGTATACACTACTTGATGCCTACCCCTTGCCAAATGTTGACCAACTTGTCAGAAAAGTTGCTAATTACAAGCATTACAGTGTCGTGGACTTACGGCGGGCGTATCATCAGATCCCAATATGTGAAGATGAGAAGAAATATACTGGTTTTGAAGCAATGGGTAAGCTTTATCAGTTCACACGCATACCCTTTGGCGTGACTAATGGAGTAGCCTGCTTCCAACGCGCAATAGACCGAATAATAACCGCCGAAAACCTCACTGGAGTTTATTCATACCTCGATGACATCACTGTATGTGGAATGGATAAGGCTGACCATGACCTGAATCTAAACAAACTTATGTTGACACTCGATAAACTCGGCATCGAAATCAACAAGGAGAAGAGTAAATTTCATCTTGCAAGCGTAAAACTTCTGGGACATCTCGTTTCATTCCACGGCTTGCCCCGTTGTTGAATATGCCACTGCCACATAACTCCGAATCACTGAAGAGAGCTCTTGGTTTCTTTGCTCATTACTCGAAGTGGTTACCGAAATTTTCAGATAAAATCCGGGCCTTGATTGATGCCAAAACATTTCCGCTGAATCCATCGGCTGCCTTTGCTTTCAAAAAGATATTGCCAACTCGGTCGTCACAACCATTGATGAATCTCGCCCGCTTATAGTGGAAACCGATGCCTCTAAGTTTGCACTGGCAGCTACCCTTAAGTCAAGATGGACGGCCGGTTGCGTTTTTTTCACGATCACTAAGCAAATCCGAAATCAGTGGTCATCCATCAATTGAAAAAGAGGCTGCGGCAATTGTTGAATCCTTGAAACATTGGAGAGCATTTCTTCTTTTCAAACATTTTCGCCTTATAACTGAACAGGAGGCTCTGTCTTTCATTTTCGACTGAAAGCATGGGAGTAAGGTGAAAAATGAGAAGATCACAAGATGGTGGCTAGAGCTAGCTCCGTTCGTTTATGATATAACTTACCGTCCCGGTGAGGACAACACCAAGGCAGACACTCTCTCCCGTGCTTCCATTTCTACCGACTTGCTCCAGCTTCACCAATCGTTGTGCCATCCTGGTATTACACGTATGTACCATTGGCTCAAATGTAAGAACATTCCCTATTCACTCGAGGATGTCAAGAAGATGACTTCAAGCTGTACCATCTGTGCTGAAGTAAAACCTAGGTACTTGAAAACTTCTGGAACCCTAGTAAAGGCTACCTCTTCATTCGAACGCATCAACATAGATTTTAAATGCCCTCTTCCTTCCAAATCACGGAACTTCTACCTCCTCACCATCATCGACGAGTATTCCAGGTTCCCTTTTGCATATGCCTGTCATGATGTTTCTGCCGCCACTGTGGTTGATTGTCTCAAAAACCTCTTCTGTTTGTTTGGAATGCCAGCCTATGTCCACACTGACCGGGGAGCTTCCTTCATGTCTAGAGAAGTCAAGGACTTCCTCCATTCAAACGGTGTAGCCACCAGCAGAGCAACCCCGTATAATCCAGCAGGAAACGGACAAATTGAACGCCTCAATGGGACTCCATGGAAAACCATTTGTCTCTCTTTGAAGACTCAAGGACTGCGGACCGAGGACTGGGAGAGGGTCCTACAGGAATCCCTCCACGCCATTCGTTCTCTACTTTGCACAGCGACTAACTTCACTCCCCACGAACGATTTTTCAGTCATCCTCGCCGCACAGCCAATGGAGTCACCTTGCCGTCTTGGTTAACCCCTGGTCCTGTGCTCGCCAAAAGGAACGTGCAACTCAGTAAATAAGAAGACCCTGTCGCAGAAGTGGAATTACTTGAGGCTAATCCACAGTACGCCCAGATTCGCAGGAAGGATGGATCAGAGAAAACCGTGTCCCTGAGACAATTGGCACCCAGAGGAACTCCTGAAGTGTCAGAGCAGCCTTGCCCTAAGGATGATGAACCCGATGCAATATTGGAGCCCCCTCGCATGGAACCTCCAGATGAATCATCTGCCACTCCATCTGTTCACGGCCCTCCCTCTGTTGAAGTTGGATTACCTGTGTGTCCCTCAAGACCTCGACGTGTGTCCAAGGCTCCATCTTACCTTAAAGACTATATAACAAATTAAAAACCCTTAAATGTTGTAAACCATGAATGATGTTTCAAATCCTTTTTGTTTTTTTGTATTTGTATGTACTTTAAATTTTGCCAAATGTTTCCTCAAAAACCCAGGGTGAATGTGGTGATTTAATCCCACTCCTGTGGGGGAAACTTTCCCTACTTTGTATTGTTTTACCTTGTCTAACCTGACTCATAACATTGTTACCTTCTGTAAATTCACTCTATTCTACTGTTGATGTTATAAGCTAATAAAAACCTTTTTAAGGGCTAAACATTCGTTTTTCTTTCACCCCACCAGGTCACACTTTATTTTATTTTCATGTTCTTGCAGTTTAAACCCAGCCTTGAATTAATTCATACTAATTAAATTTCATCAATAATTTATATGTAATAAATAATGTTTGAAGTAATACTACTTGAAAAAACGTAAAGCAGGAAAGTCCCACCAAGGGGTTTTGTGAAGCTGAACCATCTGCCCATTGCGTTGATTCACCTTCTTAGGTAGGTACTCTCCTTCCCTCTCAATTTCTTACTCATTTTTTTTGGTCCTCTTCTTTCAGTTATAAAATTTGAAATCGTTTTAGTGCCGATTTACAACGTTTATTTTGTCTCAACGGGATACTCTTCCATAATGTCTAAGCTAAAAGAAAACTAGTGCTTATTTCCCATGCTCTGATTACTGAAATTCGACTATGTGGGTGCCGGATAGCTGAAATGCCATACTAAGCAATTTGCACCGACTGCCCTGCTACCTGCACAATCGGCCGATTCAAGAAGGCACCGACGAAGAGGCTGAAGAAATCGACTTATAACAACCACACCTCCCTCTCAATCCATTGGCATATTTGGTCATGATTCGGTTCTGATATAAGTTTTATATTAATATATTTTTTTTAATTTTTATTTTACTATAGTAATAAACTACCTTTTTTTACTAAACTTTTCTTAAAAAAATTGTGCAATTTCTTTTTTTTTTGCTAGTAGTCTTCTTAAGTGTTGAACTGAAACAATATGAAATAGTTCATTTTCATATTAACATTTATGCAGCTCAATTTTAAAACCTCTAAAACATGTTTAGGCAAGATTTTCTAACTTTATGGTTGACTAAATAGAATGAAAAAAATTTAAATATCTCTCTCACATCCACAAAGAACATTTTCTAATAAAGTATCCCTATATTTGAAAATAATATTTCAACCTCGATATAGTCTCGTTTTATTGATACAACTTGTATACACGCAAGTTGATGTGATGCACCGGGTCTGTGGATCCACAGGCAGGAAATACTTTTATTTCATTCCATATGCTTAGTGTAGTAAGAGTTGTATGGACCACTGTACAAATTTTGGAATATCGTAGTCAATCCCCCCTCTATCTCCCAAACTGCTGGCTCATTGAAAAACAAAAAAGACAGAATTTTTGTTATAAAAATTAATGTACTTTAATTTTGTACATAAAATTCCTTTTGCTGAAATTGATATTTCCCGAGATATTTGAGAAAAAACAAAATAAGGGACCTTTAAACTGCTCCACTGTTGGGTATTTTTGGTCTGTTGTACAGAACACTCCAAAGAACAACTGTACCAATATTCAGAACTATATGATTTATTTTTCCTTTGTTGGCTGGACTAAAAGGGGCCTCACTAAAAGGAAGTCTCGAGTATTTTGTCATTCCCTTGTATCCCTTGTATTCCCTTGTATTCTTGTATCCCTTGTAGCACGAAAGTATCCTATAGAAACGTCAACTGTAGAAAGAGAAGTACGGCGATCTGAGACTCCGATGCCAAGCAGCCGGCGTGAGACAGATATGATTTATTAAAGCACTAACTTGGCACTTCAGGATTTAAGTCAAGAATCCAGTTCCCTTGTTATTTCTTACTGTTGCTATCGTTTAATAAGAATTATTCAAATGTCAAATACAAATGGAAATTAGCTCAGACGAGAAACAGTCATGAAATTTTACAATACTAACTTGCTATTCGAAAGATATTGGTATGTATATATTCACTTTGTAATACATTTATGAAAACAATCTTTTTCTGTTGCATTATACATAACCTTTTAAATGTTTATGAATATCTCATGCTCGTTATTATTCATTTTATTATTAAAATTTAAATCAACAAAATATTACTCATGCCCTGGTGCTTGGTTTCCCTGACACCGGCGAATAATCGCCTTGAGCTGCTTCGGAGGTACAAACATGTGGTTTTGCTGTGTTTCTCGCGGAGAAACCGGATACTGACGGTTTGTTTGAAACAAATGCCGAGGAGAGAAATAGTGCAACTCGCAAACTATTCGTGCATAATATTGCGGTACTTTCCCGACAAATAGAAACAAGCCATCTTATTTCCATTACTCATCCAGCCAAGAGCGGAGACCGCCAAGCCCACTACCGCCCGATCAGTTTATTACCTCAAATGGGGAAAATTCTGGATAAAATTCTATTGAATTATCTCAAAGATTACTGCGCGGAAAATGACATCATTCCACCAGAACAGACTGGATTTCAATCCCCTGAGTACATGTCTGAGTTCAGAACATCCCCTTATGAAATTACAGACAGAAGCTACTCAAAATTTAAATTGTAACATAGCCACGGCTATGATTTCACTAGACTGCACGCAGGCGTTTGACTCAGTGTCCCACGGGACTCGGTGTCGAATGCTCAGCGACCGGGAGTGCCCGTAGCATCTCTATTCGATTCTGACTAGCTTCCTGAAAAATCGTTCGCTGCGGGTGAGGGTGGCCGATAGCTTCTCGGAAGCTTTGCCAGTGACCTATGGATTCCCACAAGGACCCGTGCTATCCCTATTACTTTTCAACGTGTATACATCGGAAATTGTCGGAGCCCGGTACAAAAACACGACAGTCACTTCTTTCGCTGACGATATCGCAGTGTACAGTAGCAGCATTGTGCCAAGTTAGCTCTTAAACAGGTCGAAATAGCCTGTAACCAGATAAGTGAGAAATTTGGGAAATTCAATATCTCTGTAAACGTGGGTAAGACTGACTGCGTAATTTTCTCATTCCCAAAGGGAAAACGTCCACTGCCTACTACATACACTGTAGGAATGCAGAAAAACTCCCTAGCAAACAGCCTCGTATATCTGGGCGTTAAAATGGAATGACTCTGGAAGAGTGTACTCAGGCCTGCTCTGCTGTACGGTGAACCGCTTTTTCGCAATTTTACTGAAGCGACAGCGAGACGACTCCAACAATTTCAGAACGGAATCCTCATGAAAGTAGTCAGACACACTTCGTTCGAGCAATGAAGAAACAGTGAATTACACGAGAACTTTGAGCTGCCTATGGTGGATGAATTCATTTGCCGTAGACATATCAAATTCTTAGACTCCCTACAACACATGACAAACCCTGTGTTCAACACGATTACTCCGTCCCATTCTCCCATCGATGGCAACAAGCAGTCGAGGCAGGAACGTTATAGTTTGTATGTTTTTAGTTTTTCCCTTATTGTAACCCGAAGGTGAACCCCATCACCTAGTCAAGTCTATTGTTTTTGTAATTTTAAGTATAAAACGAAAACTTTGTAATTCTACCTTCCTTCACATGCTTGTTATGCTATGCAGGAAAAGGAGCCATAAATCTTTAAATGTGTTCATGTTACTGTGTATTTGTTTGTAAAATTTTTTTGAATAAAGGGGTTTTAAAAAAAATAAATAAATAAAATAAAAATAATATTACTCACTCATAATCATTCATAGAAATGATTTTGTGAATTCCCAATATCAAATGAGACCCCAACGTAATATTTATTTCATAGAGGCAAAACAGGAGAGGGACTTGAACTTACCAGAACAGCCAAGACTTTGAGACTAGAAGCGCTGTGACTGTTTTGTTCCAGTCATCCATGTTCCTTAGTAGCAAATAATGTTGCCCGATGTTACCGAAAACGCACAACGTTCCCTCTCTCTTCATTCTAGAACAATTTTAGTTGGTTAGACAAAGGAAATCCCCCCTCCATGATATGTCCATGGACTATGACCTTTTTCTTTTTGGGGTGGGGTCTCCGGACTTACTGAAACTCGCTGGTCTTGTGTGAGAGTATCTCTTATTTGCATTCCCTGTGATTGAGAGTGAGTGACTAAAAGCCCTACCACTGCCAGAAGAGAGATCCAAATAAATATACCTAGGTTAATATAAAGTGTGTTTCCCCCTTATTTTCTTTTATGAATCAGAGGTTAAAATTTGTCAGGGGTAGCTTTTACTCCCTTCGGCTAATGAGGTTCATTATCATTCATATCTTACCGAATTTAAGTGGAAAGAAACGGGTGTTTTGGTCTATGATTTCTGATCCATTCTTTATTTCCTTAGGTTCTATCATAGACTTTTTTTTTTAATAGCTATGAAATCGGATTTTGTGCTTATACTATAAATAAGCTTGCTCCAAATATATACAAATTTTAAACATGAATCATAAGATAACCCTCTATATCTATACACTTTTAGGAACAGAAAGGTTATAGACCTTTACTGTGAAAAGAGACCCCTTAACGTAAATTGAATGAGAGTAGTGAACCCTTGTTGACTTCACAAGCTAGAAGTAAAACCAGCCTGACAACAAATGGATACGCCTTTGAAGGAGTTAAAGAAGCTAGTGACTTTCTTAGTGACCAGTCGTAGGTGACTTTCTGTGAAAACAAGGACAAAGGGTTTCCATGAAGATTCTAAAACTGATAAATAAAATAAACCTACTGCAGAACTAAAGTTTTAAGCATCGGTGAGAGTTAAACCAAAGAAGATATGAAATCGATCTTATGGTTCTAAATTAAGTAACGGTAGATAGTAATAGAACTTCTGAGTAGATAACCGAAGCTATAGTTATAGAGGAATGTTAAGTCAGAGCTACAGCCTGTGAACTATAAACTTTCCAGCTCTTGGAACACTTACATAAATTAAACGCAACTGTAGAGTGGACTGCTTATCGCTATAAATTGATGCCAAGGTTCCCGAGAGCTAGTTAGTCCATGCTTTGTCATTGTGTCATGGTATTTTCATATGCGAAATCCATTCAGTGGATATACACCAACCAGTGAACATCTTCCCAATATTCGCGGTTTGAGTCCCGATTTTGTCAATAATAATCAATTACACATATTTACACGTTTTATATTGTTCATTAATGATCAACTGATATCCCCAGGTATATATTTTAGATGCTCTTTTAGGAAACTCCCTTGAATTGTTCACTCATTTGGGTTTTCACCCTGTTGTCATTGTAGCCAGTATAAGTGGGAATGCCGTTACGCATATAAGTTAGTAATGTTCCTATCTTTTGGGGTTACAGTGCCCTCTAATTTATCTATACACTTATACCTTGTGTCTATTATATACCTTTTATCCCATTGTCCAGAAGGGAATATTTTCCGGATATTTATAAATGGCATAACAGTAACTTCTGCTGGATCTGATCAAAATAAATTCTTTTTCTATAGCTTATCAGTTCATAATCTTTATTTCTACTGGCGATATTCTCTACCATCTGCATGATGTGTTCAAATGCCTCAAATGATGTGGCCTCTTCAACTAGAAGTATTTATAGCCACAGTCCGCGAACGTAATCAATCATTAATATTTATGGTGTAGTCGGTTTTTCTGTAGTCTATAAATACTTTTAACATTCATAAATTCAATTTTTTCAAGTGGCATCATTATATGTATGATTTCATTTAAGAATTAAAACTTTATTACACGGTTCTAGTCGGAGGTACTTTTCCGGATATGGATATTGTGTGTCAAAAGTGCTAAATGTCATAAATAAGGTTCATTAACACTATAGGAATTCAAAAATGACTTCATCAATAAGTATAATCACTTAAAACTTGCAATGTATTTCAATTAATACTCATACTGGAGACTTTAACATCGCTTTTTTCATCACAAGTCCGAACAAAACCCTAGATTGTAGATTCCACCCAGCAGTTTTTCAAATCTAGACTTTAATTCACATTAGCATATAAATATATAATGTTTGGTTCGCCTAAGTAATGAGGAAAAATTTCTCTAAACAGCAAGGAAATAATAAAGAGAGTTGAATTGAGCCGGTTTAGAGGTGAGTACTGTCAATTAGTTACTCTGTTTTCTAATCGAACTTTCCGATTTTATTCGAATTGCAAAGCATGAATAGTGAAGTTTTCAGTAAGGTTATTACAAAAAAGTAAATGAAATTTCTAACTTTTTTTCAATTGTTGTAATACTGCATAATAAAATGGTAGTTTTATCATTATTATTTTTTTTAATTTAATTTTTTTCTTCATATACCCTTCTTATTATAAATTATGAAAATCAGAAAATTCTACATAATTGAATCTATTTATAGTAGAACCATTATATGCCGTATAGCTTGGCTAAATTTTTAATAATTTTACATTGAAATTTAAGATTGTTACAAAAGTATAATGCACAACATGTATTGATTGTCTAAACATATTTTTTTCCAATCCCCATATTTAAACAAAAATACATCCATCAAGTGTTGAGCAGTTATTTAAGTAATTGTCACTCAATGAAAAAACGAATACCTTTCCATTTTATTAAACGTTCTTTGGAAAGCATTTTCAGACAAAAAACCTATTTATTTAATATTTTTTTTTTTGATCGATAATAAGGTTTTCACTAAATATAGAGTAATTTGGTAACAATCCCATTTGGGTACCTGCTAGAATAATAAACATTACACCATCAAACCTTGTTTTCTCTAGCTTTGGACGAAACAGGCAGACTATCTATAAATGTCTACCCCTAACTACCCTAGTCAGATACCTGTATGAATTTTAATTATAGTTGAATCAGCGATGGGGAAAAATGTTTCTTCGTAAAAAATCAGGCGCTTAAACTCAACCTTTTAAACAGAATGTTTTAAACTGTTATACAGTTCATCCAATAATTAAATTACAGAGACTATGTAATTACGAAATTCCTCCATTACGAAATAATATATTATCGAATGAGAGAATTCCAAATTCATGAATTTATACAAAACTAAAAGTACTAAGATTAGTACAAAAAAGGCATATAAATAGTTATAATAATACATTTGTATTATATTAAAACTAAAAACCACCCTGGAATGTAAAATGTATACTGACAAGTAGGTGTGGTTGTGTGGTCAGCACACTACGTAGAATATGCAGCAACCACACAGTGGCGTTACGCCCACAAATCCTCAATATAATTTCTACCGCCCAACCGAAAATTCTATACTATGATTCTGCTTTATTTCTCAAAACTATTTCAGCTTTTAATGCCTACATCCATGTTATGCTGGACCCTGTTACAGCCATTACAACTCTCCACAGAAAGTTTCTATGTTTAGCAATGACAAAACCTGCATGCATGACAAAATTCAGTTTTTATATGTTTCAATAATAAATCATTCAAACAAATTTCAACCGAAAAAAGGCTATATATTATAGCGACAAATTATTTCATTAATGCCATATTTACAATACTGCGTACACTCTACCACCAGTCACATTTGCAGATGACACTGCAGTCTTGTCATCCCACCCAGACCCCGACATAGCATCCCATAACCTTCAAGAACACCTTGACGAGATCAAATATTGGTGCAATCAATGGCGGATCAAAGTTAATGAAGCAAAATGCTCCCACATTACCTTCACCCTTTGTCGCAAGACTTGTCCACTAGTTTATTTTAATTCTATTCCTCTTCCTGTAACCAAGACAGTACGGTACTTAGGCTTCCATCTCGGCAAACGACTGACCTGGAACCCACATACGAGACTAAAAAGACAAGAACTAAACAGACGCTTTGGACAACTGTACAGACTACTTCAAAGGACATCCCATCTCTCAATAGAAAATAAACTACTAATCTACAAAGTTATACTTAAATCAATCTGGACATACGGAATAGAGCTATGGGGGACAGCAAAAAAGTCGAACATCAAGCGTATCCAATCCTTTCAATCCAAAGTCCTGAGAAGAATAGTAAATGCCCCTTATTATGTCAGCAACAAAACCCTTCATAACGACCTTAATATACCCTACATTCTAGAACTCATCCCTTCCAAGTTTATGAAATTCCACAGTAGCCTTTCCAACCACCCTAATCCTGTAGCACAGTCTTTGCACTGTGCCACTCATCCCTACAATCCTCCTCAGAGACTGAAACGGCAGTGGCCTCGTGACCTGCTACAATCGCGTGACAGTGGGAGTCCTGGCAATGGCCAGTTTCTCCAATCATGCCCTATTGTATGAATGAGCGAGTGAATGATGACTGTAAATATGGTATGAATGAGATCATTTATCTGTATTATTATTGCCTTATAAAAGGCAGATTGTAATTATTGCACAATAAAGATTGTTGAATGAGTAATGAGTACAAGACTGCTTTATTGGTAGCTCTTAATTCTATACACATACAATCGGGAAGTTTACATCCCGAGGATTTGGCATTAAGACTGTGTACCGACAGTGCCCAGGCCTTGACTTTATATATATATATATACAGCCCAAGGGAATCCCCAAATTCACATACACAGTTCTTACCTTCCCCAGCTATGGAGAAAGTGTAAAGGGTTCGAAAGGGTAAGGAGATAGCTTACGCTACTCCTGCAGTCATATTTACTATCTAACAATTATCTTTCAGATTGTAAGAGACAACGTCCAGCCAACTGTACAGCATGAGATCGCTGCCTTCAACGGGCAACTAACACGCAAATGGTGTTATAGTGGTAGAATCCGTCTGTGAAACGGAGAGCGTTAACTCTTTTCAAGCTAGGTTGCGTAATTGTAAGCTTGAATCATCCTTCTGTGCTTCAGTTGATCCATTATCATGGTTGTGTTTGTTTATCTGTGACTTTATTTGTTATTATGTTGTTATTTGTTACAAATGTTTATATGTATACCCGCCCGTCAGATCGGTTAGTAACCAACCAGTACGTACAAATCTGGATTCCTTTTTTCCTATTTTGATTATGTTCATTTTATTGTTTAAGGATCACGATTTCGATTTTTGATCTTTATAGATACAACTATGAGAAAAACGTAGAAATTAGAGGTATTTTTCTGCTAGAAACAGTCTACTGACAGGACAAAACGAATTATGTAGCCCTCTTGGATGATATAACAAAAAGTGGCAATGATGTTGCTTTCAAAGACTAGGCTAAGGTCTCTAATAACAGTGACAAATGTTTTCCATCAGATAATGGTAATGATCCTGAAATTGCTGTTGAGGATTTAAGTGCCAGCAGATGCAGTAATGATGAAACTCCACAATTACCGGTACCAGTCAACCAGCCAGCAATTTATTAGGGTAAGAAAAATGGCTTTATTTTAATTCGGAAGCTCCCCATATCAGTTCGAAAACCCCAGAAAGATTTTTAAAATAAAATAAACTGACCCCAGCAGATGTATGGCGTTTATTGTTTACCAACTCCTTCTTATAGAAATACAAATAAGGTGAAAATCAAAGCTTTGTTTGGACTTTTTTTTTTTTCGATTTTTTCAAATCTGTACAAGAAAAGCTATCATCACTTTTTTCTCTAGACAGTACCGAGCGTCCTATTTTTCGTAGAATTATGTCCCTGAAAAATTATCATTAGCTCTTCGGTTTGATGGCTCTTCGAATAGGAGTGAAAGAAAATATAAATACCCTCATGAAGTTAATACAAATACATTTATTTTGAACTGCCACAAGTTTTATTCCATTGGAGCTCACGCCTGGGTGGGTGAAACTGTGTTCCGTATGTGCCTGATAGATGCCTATATTCCGTAAATGCCTATATGTATGTAGGCAAAGACAGCGATAAAAATGCCTCACAAAAGAACTGTGAATTAAGTTACAAAACCAATCATTAACAGCGACAGGCATGTAACAGCAGACAAATAGTTTTCATCAATTGAACGTTCTCAGGAGTTACAGAAGAGAAACACACATAACTTGGCACGATAAAAAAGAACAATAAGAAAATAATCGCTGAGTTTTTGCCAAGCAAGACAAAAGAAGCTGGTTCCTTCATGCACGGGTAAACAAAAAATATGAATATCCTTTCATTTTTCCCTAAAAAGTATAAAGCTGTAATATATTAATCCATGCATTGTTCAGAATTCAGAAAGGAAACGACAAACCGGAGATTATCCTCTTTTGTAATGCTACTAAATCCAGTGTTGACATGCTTGATTACAATTGAAATTATATAAAAACAAAACCACCGTATCAGAATATGGAAGCTAGCGACTTTCTACCACATCGTATCGTTGACTTGTTCCAAGAGTAATGTTCTGTATTTTAGTATGCAACCGGCCAAAATAGATAGTTTTGATCTCATGAAAGAAATTTGATTGAAATCAGAAAGTCGATTAAAGATTCCCAATTTGCCTTAGGAATTAAAAGAAAATATAATAAAGCTGCTGGTCCAGGTGATCACATAGCACAACTAAGATATTAGATAAAAGTGACAGGTTGGAAAAGAAGAATAATTGTTAAGTACTGTCCTTATAAAAAAAATAGAAAGATTAAGTACAAGTGTGTGAGTGCGATGAACCTAATTTGTTTGGAGTGTTTAAAAACAATCTGGTATATGTTCATACAGAAGTTGTAAATTTATTTGATGTTTATAATAAATTTTGAATCATTTAATATACGGTATTTTTTTAACGTTTAACAATTTTATCTATATTATTTTGTATATTATATTTATGCAATTAACATTGACATCAATCTTTACTGAATACAGTTTTATGCTACTGAATAATATTTTATGCTAACAACAATGCCTTAACTACAGAACCACAATGTAATGAGCATTGAAAAATGATTAAGTAATAAGCTAATAAAAACGGTCTCATAGACGGTTGTTTTTGAGAGTGTCAGCCAGATATATGATGTAATTTACGGGTTAAAACAATCGATCTCACAGCTGAGATATTTAGACTTATTATTTATGCCACCGGAATATATTTTATTTATTTTACCTGGAGAGGGAAATATGTCCTATTTTACCTGAGGGTTGTCAGGCTATATTAGCCCTTTCCTCACCTAGCTTGGGCCCTTTGACTCAGAGCTGTTCCGACCATTATCAAAAGAACACGTCGTTTACTCTCAGTTCTAGTTATTTACATTGTTATTTCAGAGCGTGTTTTTCAGACATCAGAGGTTTGAATTCCATTTTAATACTAACCTCCTTGCTTTTTGAAACATCCTTTCTAACGAATGATTACCGCACTGGTAGGAGATCGATAAGCATGGTACTGAGGTAAGTAATGTGATTTTACAATACCTTAATGTTTTATTGTTGTGTCGTATTATTTTATATTGCAAAATTAACGCCTCAATACACCAATGACGCACCATCGAATCTTCTACTTTATTTTGGTCAGTTTAGTTGTCATGAGTGGAGCAATAGCACATAAACCACATCAGTTAATCAATTGGAAATTAGATGCTTGCTTTAGAGGCTTGCTTCCCACCTTGCTCCATTTTCTTCACAAAATACAGCAGAAGAAAATATTTAATTAAGCAGCAAGCTATAATCAATACAGTCAACGGAACAAACAGATTCTCTAATGTTTTTACATAAGGTATTAGTAAGCACTCTAAATTAATGACAGATATATTTATTTATGCTCTTAGTACCTCGCTGAATTAATTGACGAAATACACTTTGCTTCTTAATGGTATCTGAGCATCTTTTTTTTTTCAGAAAAAATCGGTGCAAGATTAAAGGTAGGCCCATTTCTCCAAGTTCTCTTACTGTATTATTATTATTATTTTTTCACTACTAGTTATTTAAAACATAATTTAATAAATTTAGTTTGGTATAACTCATCAGTAGATACATACGTAATATTATGATCTTACTTACAATAAGAATTTATTATTATACTATATTATGTCTGTAAGTTATGCTTGCTGTAAACATTACCAGTGTTTTAATTATCTTTTGAGCTCTTGAAAATAGTAGGACATTTCGATGTGAAGCTTAAGGCCATAAGCCCATAAGACACTGGGTCAAATGAGTTTTTTTTTTTTTAATTATTATGATAAAATTACAATCTGCCTCATTGGGAAATGAGTAATTGTGATAAATGATCTCATCCATATCATATTTACAAATTTCATTCACTCGCCCATTCATACAGTATTTACACACAGCCCAGAGATCTTCACATGGTTGTCACATCCCTTGCATGCGAAAGAGGAAGCAGAATCTTAGAAATTCCTCCATGCTCCTCCGTCAGCCGCGTCACTGGATAAGAGCCAGCGGAGGTTGACCATGAGCGCGAGAGCCACAGACGCTCAGGAGATGATTGGAGAAACTGACCATTGCCAGGACCCACAGTCACGTATTTAGATCACGAGACCACACAAGGAGGATTGTAGGGATGAGTGGAACAGTGTAATTACTGTGCTGTCTTGGAACATGAAGAGGAATGGAATGTAAAAAACTAGTGGACAAGACTTGCGGCAGAGGGTAAAGGTAATGTGGGAACATTTTGCTTAATTAATTTTAATTCGCCATTGGTTATACCAAATGTTGCAAAGAAGGTATTGGGGTAGAGGGGAGATAAGCGGTTTAAAGATTACAGAGGATGGGACCCAGGACGCTACCCTGTGGAACTTCTGCTTTTATGGAATAGTAGTTAGAATATTCTAATCCACAGCGGACTTGGAAGAAGTGGTTTGAAAGGTAGGATTATAGGAATAGGAAAAGGCTCTGTGGTAAATATCTTTTCAACTTGCGTTTGTTGTTACGTTGCGGGATGTTTTCAAAGATACTTTGAGGTCCAAAAAGTCTGTAAGAATCTGGCGGAAGTGGTCCCAATCAACTGGGCTCCTAATAAATGAAGGAGGAGGAAGTTTGTGGATTGGTATTAGGGAAATGGTTAGGATCAAAGGGCTATGATCTGAGGAGAGATCATCGAGGTGCATGAGTGAATAGTTGAGTGTTCGTAAACTACTGTAGAAAAATAAGTCAAGAAGATCAGGGTTTCGGTTGGGATCTGATAGCCAATAGGTGGCTGTGTCAGGAAAGATAGTGGAGCAATGTTTCCGTGTGAGTGCAGACAACAAAGCACGTCCTCGTGTATTTGTGGATCTTGACCCCCAGTGTTGGTGCTTCGCATTAAAGTCCTCACCCACAAGGAAACAATGTCCAATGGAGTCTAGAAAGGAGATGAATTGGGAATTGGAAATGGATTTATTAGGAGGATAATACACCGATGCTAGAATGTGGGGAAACGTGAAGATGCTGATTGACACTGCAGTGGGGGAAATCATTTTCCAAACTATGATGAAAATGGAGTTATGGACAATGTCAGTGGTACCTGCATGCGCTGTTCCATATGGGTGATCTGTTCGATAAGTCTGGTACTGTCGAACTGTAAATAGTCGATTACTCGTAAGTCTTGTTTCAGTATTGAGAGCTAGATCGATGTTCTTGTGTTCAAGTAGAGTTGTCAGTTCGTTACTGTGGTTATGGCATTCCAATGGAGAATGGATAAGGAGTCGGAAGGATCCACTTACGGATTTTGTTAAACGGGACAAGGTAGGAGAGGGAAATGAGAGGGGTATTTAGAGTTCTGAACTCTGTAAGGAACGATGTGAATGATCTAGTGAGATCTGAAGAGCGTGAAGGTGGAGGAATATGCGAGATTTGTGGTTGAGGATGTTATTGGGTTAGCTGGTTGCCGGTATGAACGGAATTCTGTGGAACAGGGTCTTGCGAACGAGTAGTGGGCAGTGCCTTTGACTGCTCTCTGTTCTGAACCAAATCAGCAAAAAAGATTGAAGGCCTCAAATTTCTGGCTGGGCCGCTTCATGTGGCTAGTTTCTCCTCTTCTGGCCGACGGTTTTGGTCGCTTCAGGACGACTTCAGGATTCTGTTAGCCTCACAGCCCTTTTAGTTGGCCGGGTGGCCTTGGTGGCAGAGCACACATACTGCAGACGATTTCAGGGGCTTCTTGCACAATTCACCTTCGCGCTGCCCACTGAAATTTACACACCTGGGAGGGTGGTAACAACTCTATTTTGTGTGCCCAAATGCCTAGCAATTATGGAATTGGTCTAGCTCACATTTGGGGTAAGGGTTTTCAACCTGTACTCTAGTACTTAGTTCGTAGCATTTTTCTACTCCTGGTGTTCGCTCTAGATTGGCAAAGAACAAGGGTTGCAGTGTTTCAATCTCTTTGTCTTGTTGCCTATCATCACGGTTATTTGGCAAACTTTGTATCCTTTTCTCATTTTCCATTTCGTCAGTTGGTGTAGTTGCAGGTTTCTAATCACCCCCCGTAGTGATCTTTCCTCCTTTAGCTGATGAGTGTGAAAGTCAGCCTTCTTGTTCTCTAAATACTTAATAATGGCTCTGTGTGTATCTGTAGTATCTAGAGATATTTATGTGTCTCGAAACTGATTGAGACATCAGAATTTTCCAGTGCCTGTAATTTTCATTAATTGAGAGCATAGTAATTTAAAACTACGTATGTTTCGGATGAATATAGCTGGTGGTTTAGGCTGTGTAGGTGTCTGAATAGAGTCCGTGTCCTCTACTTCAGAATTTTTCATCACCTTAAATCTGTTGGGCGTGAACAATGGAGACTTATCGATTGTTGTTTGTTTAGATGTGGCAAGCTAATGGTGGCATTTCTTCCATCGAGCTGCTTTATATCGAGCGAATTTATAGGCACATTTCTATTAGATCGTCGTGACTTTCGCTTAATAGGCGACGGAGTAAGTGTTGGCCCCAGAGACCTTAACCGTTTTTTTTTTGTTTTCCGACATTAGTTGTTAATAGAAACTCATGTTTCATCATTAACAATATTTTTTTGAATTTTGAAGTATTTTTTTAAAATAAAAAATGTAATGTTGGAGGGAGGCTTATACGCATGAATTCTGCACCAGAGATTGCGACGTTAGCACAACTCCAAAGTTGAAGCTATGAAGATCTGGCCGGATACCCTGCCTTTATCAGTAGCACGGCAGAGTCACGTAGACAACCTCAATATGGCCGCCCTCTCTATAAGATGTCCTACATACACTAAGTAAATACAGTCCCCAGCTTCACAATCCACTCACCTGTAGAACAGCTCACACAATAGTCTGTTGAAACAGTTCTGCGACCGAAAAACTTCCTATAAACTGTAGTAAAAACAGTTTATTTGAAGAGAAACACGAATACGATTTGTTATAGTTTAGCGCAGGCGTAGTACTTGGATCGAATGAGAAGTCACGTAATAACTTAACGTCATCCGAATCGCATAACATTTATTTAGTTTAGAAATGAAATCTTACAATATAAAAATAGACAATGAACAAGTAAGAGGTCTGGGAAGAAAGAAAAATGTGAAACTTATAATTATTAACCACTAAATGAAACTACTTTTAAGTTTATATTATTACTAATGAGTAGGGATGGGAATTTATCTCTGACAAAAAAGCTAAATATGTTGTAGCTATCGCTAACTACATAATCACCCTATACTCTATTATATATATGTAAGTTTCGAATCCAGAAACTTAAAGGAGGTGGAGGTTCTCAGGTTATAAATTGATCACTTGCAGATGTAGTTTAGAACTGTAATATTAAACATATGTACACATTAGCCAGCGCTACAAATATTACAATAAACAAATAAAACTTATAACTAACCTGAATCAATACAATTGCCGATAAGCCTTGATCATTGTCTTAACATTTTACAGCTCTTATATCGCAGGTTAAACAGCTTGGAGCGATACTAGCGAGCTATGTAGTGACATCTAGCATATGTCCCGAAGTTTGGCGGTAACGTTCAAACTTACATATATATTGTAAATTAATTTAAACACATGTAAATAATATAATTAAGCCATTGTAAATGTTGTAATCAATAAAAAGCGCAGCTGCTAGTTAATTATTTAGAGACTGAGAGGGTTTGCCTTTTACCCAGAAGCAGGTAGCGACCCAGACCAGGCCAGCCCTAGAGCTACCGAACAAAGGGTCATTGGATACAATAACGAGGCAAATGATTGGGCCTAACAACCCACCACTAACTATAAATAGGGGCAGTTCTCGGCCTGTAAATCATTCTCCTGACGACTCGCTAACTGATGAATTGAGGCTGCACCGATGTTCAAGACTTGGCCTTCTCATTTATGAAAACCTCTGCATCTCTTTTTCTAACCTCGCTATGTTTTAGTCCGGCCTTGTCAGATTCCACACTCTCCTAGTGGGATTCTCTAACTTCGTCTCGCTAAAACTATCACCTCCTTGGGAGAGACCTCTCCCTCGTGGACAACGGTTGACGTGGCCCTACAAATTTACCGAGTAGTGTCTCCCACGACAATCCAGTCTGCCTCTCTCTGGTTAACACTCGCCTTTTGGATCCGGATGGATTTTGCCTATCTTCAGATACCGAGTGTGAATTCGTGGTCATTCCAAGATCACACAAACTACCCACCCTATACCTCTTCTCCTGAACAAAGTGGATTGTCGGGGCACATGCCTATCAAATATGAAGTCAGATAGTAAAACCGTCATGAAACGATTGTCCAGGTCATAGCCTAATCGACCCTCACTTTGTCACCAGGGCTAGGGTAACTAGGCACCCCCCTCGTGACGACCCGACATATGTGTTTATTTCTACATAATATGTAATCAAAATATAATTAATTAATTAAAAATTTGGAATTCCTACTTAAAAAACAATTAAAAATAAATAAATTTATAACTTTTTAGTTTGTTGAAAAATGATATTTAATTGTAATGTTTGTTTTAACTCTACCTATTTAAGAGCCTTATTTGTCATCCTCATCATTATAGTCAAAAAGGTTGCAAATGAGATGCATGTTTGAGTTTCTAAAAACAAATCGTGAACGGTTAGGTCGCAAAATGGACTTGTATTTACTGAATCATCGTCCGAAATCCAAGGATGTAATTGCTGCATAAACCAATAAAATCTGTAGGACTAAGGCCAGCATTTTCCACATATTCTTCCTCAATCTGCATGATAGCGATAAATTTTATTTAGGGCAGTACCAATAGATTTTTGTTCAAAACATCATATACTTTTTTTTTCACTCTACCCTTGTCTTCTCTGCGGGCATTAATTTTTTCAATTGTCTCGTTAACAACTTTCAAAAAGGGTCAAATTTTGGCATTATTTTTTTTTTGATATGGGCTCAAAATGGGACAGTTTGCTTTTTTTTTTTTTTTTTTTTTTACATTCAATAACAACTTTATTATGATGAAATTACAATCTGCGTTTACAGTTTGCTTTAAAAAAATTTCTGAAACAGGGAATTAGCTTTTTCAATTGCCGTTGAATTAACCACGAGGCTAGAATTATATAGAAATCATATGTTTAATATCATGGAAATGCACATTGCTGCCTAGTGCCTCTAAGCATCTCCCCATTATGAAAGTACTGGTAGCGGCAGTAAAGAAACCTGGGGATACATTTCATCAAACAGATTAATTTGACTCGGCTTTAAAGAATATTATTTTCACTCTTGATATTAAAGCGCCGACAAGGGGAAATTTGATTCTGACCGTTTCAGCAACTCGATTTAAAGCGTAAGCCAAACATGTATTAATTTATGTTAAACAACGTTTGAAACATTAGCAGCTTTTACCATGTATAGACCCACATCAGATATACTATTACTATTTCGCTTTTTGTGTTGTATTCCCACAAAAAAGTCAGTGAGTAGTACAAAAAACGAGCTATTGTGACATGGCTTGACTTATGTAAAAATCACAATTTACCAAACCGATTTTGTTGGATGGTCCGACAGTTTACCGACGATAATATTAGCTTCCGTCGTTTTGGACACCAAAATCGGTCCATTGATAATATATGACTTTATATTATTCAAAGTTTCACTTAAGGTAATTATTCAAAAGTGGCATATTTTGTCCAATACATTTTTCTAAAAAATCCTTGAAATTTAGCTATAGTTAGTGTTACGATGTTAACGTCTTAACAATGTCTCCCACAAGCTCGAATTTTGATTCCTTTGATAATTCAAAGAGCGCTGCAGCGGACTAACAAACTCACAAGCAAGAAAAAAAGGTCTTTCTGGTGGGAAAGTCTGTCCCATAGGACGAAATATTTTTTTTTTTTTTTATTTCAAAACCTCATACAAAAAATATGTAATGTACAAAAATAAATAATACAATAATGGAGATACAATTTTCTCCTCTTCCTGCATTTGGAGGAGTGCATAATATAGTAGATTTGTGTTGCGGTTAAAGTACTTAGTCTCATATTCAACACTAGGTGATGAGGCTTGCCTTCTATTTGTCACCGACTCAAAATAATTTGAGATCGGGGGAGGCTATATACCTCTTAACTTTCCACCCTGATCCCTCAGCTTGCAAGATCCACGGGCCGTAACGGAGACAACTGAATAAGGGGTTTCATACTCTGGGTTCAATTTAGCTGCTTGGCTATCCGTCGCTGAAGATGGTTGAAAAGTCTCTTTGAGGACCAGATCTTCCGGACGAAAAAATCTTTCCGGCGTCTCAAATAATTACGACGGCTCTGCATCAGACTCACTTTTAGAGAGTTTTCTTCCACCACATGATGAATTTTTTTTTTTCTTTCATATCCCCTTTAAATTTACAGATAATTATAGATCCTCAGGCGAATCTATTTACAAATTATTTTTGTATTTCCTGTAGCATCGCTACATTATATAGAAGTCATGACGAACTTCCGGCAGTTTACTCATTCTAACAGCCCATGGAACATATTCATCTTCGCGGCCTTAGTCCTCTCTCAAAATTTAAGAAGGCAGAAATGAACTCGAATGGATGAGTTTAAAGCAAACTAAATCTCCCCGAGTTGCTCGTATCAGCGTTGGTGTTTCTTCTCTAGGTACGCTGCGATAGGTTTTTCATAATACGATTAGCCCGTCATGTGGGATTTGCTAGCGAAAGGAAAAGAAGGTCATGATTATTGTACAGTATAGTTCTCCGAAGATGTGGAGTAAAGTCAACCATACAGTACTCACTGGGGTCTTCAAGCTCTCACATCGAAGGATTCTTTGGAAGGTATAATAACCGGTATAATTGTCCGGCCTGAATCATCCATCTAGGGTCATATTCCGGGGAATTTTAGACTCGGTAAAATTTCTGATACTATTCGTTGGACGTTATTGATAATCCTAAAGACGAAATTGAATCGCTAGAAGAAGTAGGAGCTAGATAGGTAACTAAGACGGTGATTGATCCATTGCATGATAACGTATACCCTTGTTGTAATTTACGTAAGATAGTTACGGTTTCAAACTAAGGGTCCATCTACCAAAATGAACAGAGGGGTTCTTCAAATTCAGTAACTACTTAAGACTGGCGAGGTCAGTAATAACAGTAAACGGATAAACCTCTGAGTGGTGCCGAGTTATATAAGACATATGATAGGAATCTTTACAAGTAACTTAATTTACCTTACGATCTTCTATACAAAAGTGGTAACCTGATATTCTGCGTAACATTACAACCGGGGACAATCATGGAGATTCACAAGGCTCTACTAAGTCTTCCTACAGTATCCTATCTAACTCGCGGCTAAGGTACTTAAGTACGGGTAAGGGTAAGTACTTTAAGTGAGTAGTGGTAGGAGCATTGCTTGAGAGGTTGGTACCCTCAACATCTATCTTATGCCTTATAAGGGTTGGTAATACCGGAGAATCTTGAAGTGTCAGCAAGCCTTCACGAACTATTTGGTCAAGGTCCCTCTTTTCAGAGGAACAACAAGTTAGGTTAGTTACAGAAGAATTCTTCAATGCCTACTTGAGCCATCATCTCGTAAACGATAGCTCTCTCCTTAACAAAGTTGATCGAATCCTGATTAGAGGCAATATCCATTGTCTTTATGCGTTCGTCACACGCTCTCCAGGTTCTTGGGTCTAAATTTGTAAGAGCTAGAAGAAGTTAGATGAAGTCTGTCATGTCTTCAATACCTAAAGCTAATAACGCAGAGAAATAATTTTCAACCTGAGATAAGAATCTCTGCAAATTAGGAGCTGAGGAGGTGTTTAAGGGGAGAATTTCAAGAACTCTTATCGAGAGACCAATGCATCAAAAGCTAGGGAATAATTGTTTTCCCCTGCAGCATAACCAGAGGTGAGTAATATAGCCTCCTTGCGTAAGCTACTGCGTAATTAATGAAATTTTCTTATGCTTGGTAAGGGAATTTTTTTTTTAGAACATAGGGCAAAAAAAAAAATAATAAAACTCCTTCCAGTCCTCCAATTTTTCCATCAATACAGGTAATTTAATTTTCGGGAGCTTCTGGGGAACAGAATGAGAAGAGTTAGGAGCGACCACTGGTTTCTTTTCAGGAGGGTACTACTTTGTAATTATTTGCTATAGTGGTATTCAGTAATCAAAAAAACGTGTTTTGCACTGCTGATGTGTCGATATTATTCCCTTTTCCCTGAACAGTTGGGTTATATAAAAATGTGAATTAAAAGATCTATGTTTAAAATCTCATAAATAGTGGATAACTGTAATTAGAACGTAAAAATTTTAAGTATTCAATTCAACCCTTCCCAAATCGATGGAAACAGACTTTCGGAGAAAATTAGTTTATGATTTAGTTCAAGGTTTTATTGTTAGATGTAAGTTCGTTTTAAGTCAATGATAAATAAGTTGAGCCCCATCACTTTTATTAAATTCAGTCGAAAACAGGTTGTAAATTGCAATTGTAAATAGATTCGTTTGTAGAAACTATATTTTGCAACATTTTGGAGATATGAAACACACAAAAAAAAAAAAGAAAAGAAAAAGTAATTCCAATAAAAATAGAATAGAATAGTATCGTTTAGATTGAATCAAACATTTAAGAGAAGATAATTATTATAATTTGAACCTTCAAACTGAAGGTATTTATTATTAAAACAATGAGCACTCAACTGCTTATTGTTAACTATCAATAGCGTCAGCCTGAAATACCTACATTAGATAAAGGCATTAGTGCCTGCTGTAAACATTGCCTGCGCCATTGTTTATTATCAGTGAGTACTGACATGTCGGCTCTGTTAATTTCTTTTTTATACAATAACATTAAACTTTATGTAATATTTTTTTTATTTCACGTAATTTTAGTTTACAAGTTATCAGTACTGGATGATTTCGTTAATAATTCGTTCGGTACGAGAGTGCTTACGTACTGAGTGTTGAGATAAATGACCTCAAATTTTCTCCAAAGAACGCAGCAGAGGACGGATGAACTCACAAGCGAAAAAAAAAAATTCTACATTAATATGAAGTAAGCACAAGAATAAAATGTGATAGTGCTCAAAATAATCTAAAAACAATAAATCATAAAATATAAATTAACAACTGAAACAAAATAATTTATTTATAAGTATTGAACTTTCGAAATTAATGAACTCACCACAAAGGAACAAGGAAGCAAATAAGAAAAGGAGATAAATAAGGAAAAAGGGCCGGGAAGAAAAACCTTTGAACAGACCTTAGATGATAACGGATTATACTAGCGCATACATAACGAGAGAGAGAGTTGTCACAAAGCCAGCACATGGAAGAATGAACGATAGAAAAACGGGAAGGTTTCTAATGAACGAGAGCGGGTCAGACTTGTTCTCTCTGCGCAGGGGAACGACGCATCGTAAGTAACTCTCCCTTTGTGATCTACCAAATAAATTAAAATACAATGTTTATAACGCAACTGTAAGGCGTTAACAATAATTATCAGTCAAAGCAGTGACTGGGGGCCTTCTGTCCGTATTAAAATTTAAATCTTCTTTATCTTATTTTTATTTTCCTTATCGCCTTTCAGCTTAAGAATGCATCGTCCAAAGCTAGTTAACCATATCTCCATTACGAGTGCTTGCTACTCCTGGATTTTGTTTTCACTTTTTTAGTCGAAGGTTGGACAGTTGGACCTCTTATATTATTACACACTTTTTCACTCGACAGACTTCTAGTACAGTCTCTATAATTATCCTCTTTACCTGGGCATTATTTATACTCCTACTGACGTTTTAAAGTTGTTAAACGACTTTCTAGGTTTTAAATGTATACCTGTTTAATTTCTTGGCACTTCGCGTGTCAAAGGTCTCGTGCTGTTAATAACATTAACTACTTTTGGTAAACAAGTAATTTAAATTTGACTGATAGTACTATTGATTAATTCACACGAACCGACATAGTTAATTTCAATCGACACTAGTACTGAAGGGTTCACTAGGGACAGCTTACATTGGAAAAGGATGGTTCCAAAAGGATATCTTCAGATCCAAGTTACTGAGCTCTTCTCTATAGGTTTTTAATAGGCTTTCCACATGTCTCATCAGATAGTTTGATAGGACATTAAAAAAAAATTCGCCACGAAAATTGAACGTTAGGTGAGACCTCCACCCCCAACATATCAAAAAACGAAGATGTGGAAATTTGTATACAACCGGCTGATTTTCCCGTCAGACCATTTCCTACAATTTTTCAGATAAAAAAAATTGAAAAAAGGGTTCTGTAGTCTGGACTATACACGATGGAAGTGGCAGGTAGCTAAAAAAGTAAATTAAGTAATAATGAGTGTCACATTGTTGACTGAATTCCGAAGAATTATGGCTGAATTAAAAAAAAAATACTATGAGAGCATAGATAGACGGAAATAATTTTTTTTCACCTCTTAAAAATGACCCACAACTAAAAAAGAAATTCAAAATTATTTCAATTTTAAGTAAATTAGAAATTATGTTTCCTTACATAAATTTAAAAATTTTGACAATCATTTATTTTTACAAACGAAATATATTTTACTAACTACTACTATGTTAGATAGCTAACTTTAATGGAGGTCATCTCTAAAATAAAAAAGAAATAAATTTTAAAATAAGATTTATTTATTCAATTTTATAGTTATCATTCTTATGCAGTTTATCATAAGAAGGAGTGGTTACCTATCCGCAGGTAGATTGAAGAAAAATAGTGAGTTGGGTTTTCTCATTGATCTGCCACAAGATAAAATATTTACTTTTCGGGATGAAAATCCATTTTAATTTTCCGTGCTTACTTACTTGCTCCAGTAATCATGTGCTTATTTGGCTAACGCTCCATCCTGGGCCGCTTTACCAAGATTTAATAGGAAAACTGTGAGGGTAGGCATGCTGGCATAATGCCTAGAGAGATCGAGGTGATTTACTGTAAATAACTAGAGATAAGATCGCGTCATTTTCTCTGGTGCACCTATAACTCGTCCTTTTGACTTTACTCTTAAAATAATAAGCTAGTACTAGTCCATTTTCAACCTGTCGGAGAAGTAATCCTACTTGTTCAGGAAACTTTTTCTTGTAATGGGTTATATATATATATATATATATATATATATATAAGTAAGTTTGAAGGTTACCGCCAAACTTCGGCACATATGCTAGATGTCCCTACAGAGTGCGCTAGGATCGAATGATGCTCCGAGTTGTAACCTCCTGAATATGGGTACTCTTGTTAAGACAATGGTCAACACTTATTATCGACAATTGTATTGATTCAGGTTAGTTATAAGTTTTATTTGTTTATTGTAATATTTGTAGCACTAGCTAATGTGTACATATGTTTAACATTACAGTTCTAAACTACATCTGCAAGTGTTCGATTTATAACCTGAGAACCTCCACCTCCTTTAAGTTTCTGAATTCGAAACTTACATATATATATATATATATATATATATATATATATATATATATAAAATAAATAAAATTAAATAAAAAACATTGCTGGTTGCCACTAGGGGAGTGCCTAATCACCCTAACCTTGGTGACAAGTGCGGATTGTTTGAGTTTATAACATGGACCATTGTTCCATGACGGCGTTACTATCTGACTCCATTTATGATAGGTATGTGCCCCGACAACGCACTATGTTCAAGAGAAGAGGTACAGAGGTTTCATAAAGAATAAGTTAAGTTTTCAGAGTTCGAGTAGAAGCCCGGCAGCGTCACGGGTACAAGTCGCTAGAGAGCCTGCAAGGAGACTAAAAGCCGGGTGAGAGACTCAGAGGCGGATGAGGAGACTGGGAGACTCACGAGGAGACTCCACGAGGGAGACTAAGAGACGGATGAGGAACTCAGAGGCGGATGAGGAGAGACTGGATTTTAGGACTAGAAGCCCCGGGGTTAAATATCGTTTCCCCTTCCTGACGGAAGGCGGAGAAGGTCTAAAAGGGGTCGGTTTATGGCTGCCAGGTGGCTAACCCTTTAAGGTTTATGGCTGCCAGGTGGCTAACCCTTTCAGGTTTATGGCTGCCAGCTGGTGACCCTCTTACGTTTATGACTGCCGGCTCCCGCGCGTAGCAGCTTTACAATGATTTACATACATTCGTTATTTTACTTTGCTTACAATATGTGTGTGCCAGAGTACAGGGTGATTTAACTCATGTAGTTAGCGGTCACTACAAACATAATAATATATATATATATATATATATATATATATATATATATATAATTATGTTTTTTATTTAATTTGATTTATTTTAAATTATTTAATTCAATTATTTGAGGGTTCTGGTTCTGCTAATAGTAAAAAGGAATGACTGGCAAAAGGAGATTTTTTAAATAAATAACTTTATTCAAATTTTTTTTTAACGTGCATGTTCTTAACAATTAACCGACTGGCCAGCCCGCTCCCGTTCTCGTCTTTCCTTAATTGCTTACTTTTCTGTTATACGCCACGCGGTCAGTTATCTCCACTGCTATTTCCTCAATGCTCTCTTTTCAACAAATTCTTCCTTGTTTGGTTGTTCCTACTTCAGGTTCCATTGTATCAAACAAAATTTCCTAGGTTCTCCATGCTCTTCTTTTCTCTCCACAGTTGTGACGTCTACCGCGATCTCTGACGAACAACTGCTCTCGCTATCTCCATTTTCCCGCCTTTTTTCCATAGCCTTCCTGATCCACGGGTCGTTTACCGCCCTTTAATACCCGCTACTTTCCAAATTTAAATTAAACAATACAAATATCAATAAACAATATATATATATATATATGTAGTATGGGTTATAGAAATAAATTCCACTGGAGACAGTCGTCACTTCCTTTAATGTCGTGTAGAATATTTAATGCACGCTTCCGTGGCGAAAATCAATCATACTCATTTCTAACCAGCAAGAAATAGAATGAGACTACAAATGTGCAATGCTTAAATAAGCTGTGATAATTAATGTAACTTTAATAATTTTGAAACAATTATACAACCTTTAAAGGTTTTTATGATCAAATAAGCATCTACGAGTTTGCGGTAAAGGACCTTTTTCATGTAAATAGAATGGAAGTGATGCAATCAGTATTTTGCAAATGTATTTGTTTTTTGTTTTTTAATCATAGAACTACTCCATCATATCTGAAAGGTTGTGAACCACTGGTAAATCCCACTTAGTTAAAAACATAGATACATAAAATTTGATTATAGTATGGTATACGTTTTTTTTTGGGGACAGGTTGAAGCGAGTCATAAACTGTTTTTTTGGAGTTGTTTATAAAACTCGGTGGTGTTCCCGTATATCATATCTTCACGTCTAGTCATGGTGGCTCTTTCCCTCCCTCCGTAGACAATACTTACTTGGTTCATATTTTTCCAACGTATCCAGTCTCATAAACCCCCTTATATTTGAAATATCCTACATTTTAAAGAAATTTATACAGTCTACTCCCGCCCTTTGACCTTTATAACCCCTTCCCAAAGAACTGCAGCATACGACCACTCCTTTCATGTTCGGTCCACTGCTCTCTGGAATTTTCTCCCTCTCGATCTTCCCCATCCTTCATCTTTATTTTATCCCTTTAAAAACCATCCTATTACAACACCTCCTTATCACTTACACAGACTATTACTTCCCCTTCTTCTTTGTTTTTATTATTTATTTAATTGTGTTATACCTTTAACCTCATTTCCTACTAACACATTTTTTAATGATATATTTAAAATTGAGGTATACCTTTTCGTTTTTATTAAATTTTTATTTATTTTTTATTCTCCCTCTATGTGATGTATTGTTTCTTTTAGATGGGAAGTGCTGTTCCTTTATCTATGTATTTGTGCATTATTTTTATTCATAGAATACGTAGTCACATAGTAATGATTTTTTTTTTTTTATTCTATTCAAATTTTATAAAAGTGAGAGGCACTGAGTGGGGCTGTAGGCCATTTGGTCAACTGGTTGTATTTGTTTTTGTTTTAAGGAATGTGATTCGGTTTGTTTTGGCGGAAACAGAGCAGAAGAGTGGCGGGGAAGAGAGGATATTCAATGTGGGCTGGCAGTTAGAAGAAGGGGCTCGAGTGCCCACAATAACTGGCCTACCCTCAATAAGAGGCAGCCGAACCCTACCATTCCAGCATCGATTCTGCTACTGTCTTTGCATGCATTCCGCCTGACATGGCTTGTTCTGTGTCAACAGGGCTCTTGTTTTTCTACCTCCAGCAGAAAATGTAAACAATATTGAACCTTTGCATCCCTCCAGTAAACTTAAACAGATTGGATTTCACCAGTTGCTTCAAGTTCTAAATAGAAACATTTGACGGAAGAGGTATTAAAAGCTCAGATATTGTTGGGTTGTGTGGAAAAAAAATCAGAATTTCAGATTTGCATTAGTTTAAAATTTTATGCTAGAAAATTATTTACATTTTATAAATTATTTTTATATATGCGTGTCAACTTGAATTCATCCTCGTTGAAAATTTATGTTTGTATACTAAGTAAGATTTTTGCTTCTTGTTTTAATACATCTATTATGGTTTTGAGATGGTAAAAAGGTATTGCAGTGCTCAAAAATACCTGTGGTGTACGCTTTTACATCATTGGTCCCCAATTAATTACCCTTTCTAATTCAATCGAAATCAAGAATGGTTATTGACACTTACTGGTCAAAGATAAATAAATTAAAACCATCATTTTTCGTTTTAACAGATCAAGGATTGTACGTATAACGATAAAATTTAAGTGTGTCTATATATTTATTACTGTTGTTTTTTTATTGGAAAAGTCCTGAGTGGCACTTTAATTAAAAAGAATTTTTATTTAGCCGTTCTAACTTTCACCACCAGGGGATGGAATTTTATGTGACCATCACAAATTCATGACTCACACAACAGGAGTTTTAATTCACAGATTAAGCATTAAACACAATAATGTCAACGCTGAGCCGGGTTGCCTGGATCTGGACGCATTTTTGTCAAAACTCATACTTGTTATAAATAAATAATTACAACATTATTATATTTCTTTGTATACAATTTTGGGAGGGGGGGGGGTGCCCAACAATATGTGAGAGCTCGAGTGGGCTACTAGTTTAAAGAAATATTCCAGCTTTATAGCTAAATATGGTCGTGGAAGAACTTCTTCCCAACCAACCCCTATCCTTTGACGCTGGTTGAAGATAATTCCAGAACAACTCATTGAGAACACGCTCGGAGTCTTTCAGTTGGCAAATCAACCGATGCCTGTGGATATCACGTCGATCGGAAGGGTGAAAACAGCCACCTGACTATGCAAAAATGAAGGAAGCTTATACGAGTATATGAAATTTTGCTTCTCCCGACCTCTTGCCCATCGACTGCCACTTTATTTTTAATCTACGCCACTTCTTAGAAAACAAAAATTCCTTGTAATGAATGTTGAAAATTTCTATTCACAGGATATCAAAAACGTTTTGCCATTCACATGCTGACATAAGGTTGTAATGCAACATGTTCCGACTGATTAATAATTAAATATTTTTTTAGTTAGTTTAGGACAGCAAATCTGCATTTATTTCTCACCAACCCAACACGGTGAGTGTCAGAGAAGCCTGTGACATTTGCCACGCAAAGCTTGAAGTACATATAGTCCAATGGAGAGGTGCAACTCCTGGGCTGTTATAGTGCCGCAGGTTCGCTTTCCCACTACGCCTCAACGATGCCACACGTGTGTGTGTACAGACTCTATTGTTGTCTATTAAGAAGGTACAAAGGACCTCTTCTAAGCGTCTCGAGATTTAATTTTTGTCTGCACTTTTTACTACAAGCTCGTGAAATGATTCAGCACTTTTCTGGAAGTTTTTGAAAACTTCGTTTTCTCTTAAATATGAAAATCAATTATATTGAAATTCTTAAATCTGTGTATAGGCGCACTAAATAGTGTGTATTTTGTTTTAAAATTTACCTTTTGTACCAAAGGTGTGACGAATTGACATCTTTTCTCTGGAACATATCCATCGGTACCGCAACGTCACCGCTTGTATGATGGACAAGTGTAAATTGTAACGCTACAGCACCACAGTGCTAAAAGTCCCATGTGTGCACCGGTTAAGGGTCTAGGTCGATATCGTGAAATATGCACCCTACAAATTCATCTAAATAAACTATAGTCCCATAGTACAATTGTAGAGGCTCATTCAAAAAAAAAAAAGGACTGGAACTAGGCTAAAATATTTTTGAGGCCTTTTGTATCTTTTGCCGATGTAATTCGGAACAGAGAGCAGTCACAGGCACTGCCCACTCCTCGTCCGCAAGCTCCTCTTCCCAAGCATTCCATTCCTCTCGGTAACGAACAAACCCAATCCCATCCTAAATCACGAATCTCACTATATATAATCACCTTCAAGTTGATCAGATCTCACTAGCCTATTAACTTCATTCCTTAGAGAGTTCAGAACCCTAATTAATCTTCTTATTACCCTTCTTACAAATCTTATCTTCTACCTTATATCCGTAAAACAAAACCCATAAGTGGATCCTTCCTACTCCTAATCGATTCTCACTTGGAATGTGAATGGTGTTCGCACCCACCCAAACAAATTGACAGCACTACTCCAAGACAAGAAAATTGACGTAGCTCTTATTACTGAAACAAGACGCGTTAACGACCATTTACTATTTGACAGCACCAGACTTATTCAACAGATCACCCACATAGATGAGCACATGAAGGTACCGCTGTAATTTTTCATAACACTATTTCCCATCACATAGTTCCTTTGAAAACACATGATTTACTTCAGTCCACTGCAGTGTCAATCAGCACCTTTACTTCCCCCCTTACCCTAGCACCGGTGTACTTCCCTCTTAATAAATTCATTTCCGATTTCCAATTCATCTTTCTAGACTCCATCGGGCATCGTTTCCTTGTGGGTGGGGACTTTAAAACGTGAAGCACCAACGTTGGGGCTCAAGATCCACAAATACACGAGACATGCTTTGCTATCTGCACTCACACGGAAACATTGCGCCACAATCTGTTTAAGATACAATTTTCCAAAAATTTACAATAAAACAACCGTTTACACAGACTTTAATTAGTTATTTATTGAAGGCCAGCATTCAATCTCATTTACTGATATCGTGAAATTGATATGAGTTTTAATGTACTTAGGAGCATTAAACTATTAACTTTTTTTGTACCACACTCTGAAGGGTCGCTGTTTTCCTATATTTCTAGTATGTGTAGAAATATATTATTAACTTAACTTAACTTAAACAAATTCACTTACTATTATTATTATTACTATTTTTTTATTTTACAGTTTCAGTTATAGTTCACCAATTACAGGTCCTTACCGCAACGTAAAAGTGCATAGAAATAATTGAAATGATAAAATAATCAAATTATAATATAATATGTTCAAATAATCAAATGATTATACAATATGATCAAGTAATTCTTTTAACTTGATTTTACTTTACATGACAAAATAATTAAAAAAAAGGATTATTCTCGTAAGCTATCATTTACTATACTGCTGTATTTTACTATAGGTTCTGGTAGATTCAATATTCACAGCACCCGACCGGTAGACCCCTACCCTCACTACTATATATACCTCCTACCACCAGGTTGCAGCAATCATTCATCGCACCAGAGGCAACAGAGCACTAGGGGATGATAACATCCAAAACATCCTTCTGAAGCAGCTACCACGGAAGGAGATATCTCACATAGTGAACATCCTCAACCCTTCACTGAGACTACACTACTTTCCCCAGACGTGGAAGCACGCCGTCGTCGTCCCAATATTGCAACCGGCCAAGAATGGATATGAGCCAGCTCACTCCCCACGGCCCATCAGGCTGCTGACCCAATTATCAAAAATATACGAGAGGATTCTCTACGGCCATCTCACCAGACACTGTGACGCTCAAGACATTATACCACCTCAACAGACCGGCTTCAGTAAAGGACTCAGCTCGGACTGCAATCTAGTGAAACTGCAGTGGCACGTTGCAACGAACATGCGAAACAACAGAGTCACTGCGATGATCTCCCTTGACTGTACGAAAGCATTCGACTCTGTAGATCATCGTACACTCCTGCGACGCCTGCACGAGCACGAATTCCTCGCGCAACTCCAGAACATCCTATCTAGCAGGCAGAACCTTTTCTGTGCGAATAGGAGCCAAATCAACCACCAGAAGAGATTTCATCGTCGGAGTTCAGCAAGGGTCGGTGCTGGGACCCCTACTCTTCAACATCTACACCACGCACATAGTAGGAGCAGCATACTCCAATTGTGAGGTAGCGGCATATGTGGACGATAAAGGGGTCTACAGCACCAGCCTCAACCCAGCGAAAGCTCTAAAGGCTGCAGAGGGCACCAGTCAGTTAATCACCGACAGGCTACGAGGTGTCCACATTCAGGTGAACCCGGCTAAAACTCAAGGGATCGTCTTCTCATTCCAGCATGGAAAACGGAAGCGCCCACTCAGCTTCACCATAGACGGGACTGAATGCAAACTTTCCAACAGCATCTGCTACCTCGGCATCAACCTAAGCAGACAAATGACGTTCTACGTCACACCTGTAGAAGAAGTTGAAAAGAGTACGTATGACTTACTACTCTCTCCAGCATCTCATCACAAGCCCGGCTATATCCCTCTTGCTGAAACTGTTAATATATAAGAGCGTTCTGAGGCCAGCTCTACTACTGTGGGACACCACTCTTCCGATTCCTACACACTAGCACAATAACTCGTCTCCAGAGCTTCCAGAACAAAATCCTGCGCACAGCACTATGGTATACCCCTTTTCGTGATATGAAGGCTCCTGACATCCACGAAAAGTTCGAAGTCCCCACCATCACCCAGGCCATCCAAAGAAGACATGTCAAGTTCTTTCACTCGATGAAACATAGCCAAAACCCTCTATTCCGAGACATGACACCCCCACCGCTACCGGCAAGATGGCAAATCTCAAGATCTGGTAAAGCAGACCAAATGGTGGACATCACGATGCTTGGCCCACCAACAACAAGCCTCTAACGGGCACCCAACACTGCTATCCGACTAAATAAGACTGCACTACATGCCTACAGGGACTCTGGGCCCAGCCACCAGTGGACTCTCACCACTGTACCGCAACTATCAACCTCTACCGAGGCTTCCCACACTCCTTAATTCTCTCACACCACCTTCAAGCTGGTACTCCTAGTACAAGGATCCACTCAACCTAAATATCCCTTTATTTTTTCCTCATCCTTAGTCTTATAATTAGAGAGCTAAGAAAAAAAATAAAATAAAATAGATTTAATAAACATACAGAGGGTTCTGAACTACCACAGTTGGTCCTGAAATAATCTAAAACTCATATAAAAAGAACTCGTTATCAATCCTTCTAATGCCTCACTATCATCTAAAACTTTGTGCATATTTGTGTAGATTTACTGATAATGAAATAAAAAAAAAAATATATATATATATATATATATATATTAGTCAAATTTATAAAAATTGACGAAATTAAATAATGAAGAATCTTATTTAAACAAACTTGTGTCATGCCAACCATGTCTATGTCGAGAAATGATTTCCTAAATGCTCAATATAAGTATACACTCACTGGACTGGAACGGATCCTTTTAGTTTCTATCTCGGAGATTATTTCTCGTAACGCTGAAGTTATATCGTGGAACCTTATACCGAATCTCAACTGCAGGGCGTTATATTGCCTATACCAAAATTCTTCACCGAATATATTCTTTCCTATATTGGAAACATTTCTCTTCAGATGGTAGTAGTTACTTTTTCTTGGGCAGATCTGCTCCACTCGGTTCCAATATCTTCCATTTTATGAATGTAATCTATATTATTATACCAGTGTCCTTGAAAAGTTGGGATGAATTAATGTAATAAGAAGAAGCTCTATTATGGACTGAAAAATACTTTTGGTGACTTTCAGATCTTTTGATAACAAATGTTCAAAATAGAATATCCTATTATTTGTCAGCAATTAATCAACGCTATCGTGATAAACAAAATACAATATCATCATGTAATTTAAATAAGGATCTACTGTGTTATCTATTTAAGCTATCAGTATGACATTTCTTGCACCCCAATAAATATATAATTAGTGTATGAATCGTAGCTGCACAAAAAAAAACAACAGGTTTTACATTGAGCTACAAGGGATTAGATTTTCCTTCTCGAGCCCTGTAAATATAGATAGGTCTAGGTTACTCCTTCCAATGCACCATTAATTAGCTGCCGCAACTCCAGACTGTGTTGCGGCACAGCCTCTAAAGGGTAAGGGGCAGTATTAGCATAATATCTATCGCGAACTTGTGTTTGATTACTGTAGCCTTCACTGGATAGGAATGAATAAGGGATCATAACCCTACAAAATATCAATATATTTCAATTTTATATGAATATATACGTATATTTTAATCTATAAATTTAAATGACTAACTCGTTCAAACCATTAGACTTGCAAGGCGCTCAAAAAATGGTTAGCACAACCGCTTTATATAACTTGCTACTAGCCCATTAATTGGCCTGGAAACCTCAACGAAATAAGACAATGTTTTCATAACACATGTCGTCAAGAGTAAATTCACTACTAAACCCCTAAATTATTGCGAAGATACATAGCCTATTCATTAAAGGACAGGCGAATAAATGGATCAATTTTCAAAATGCGTTTAAAAGTTCTTGAGTTTAACGTACAAACCAGCAAACGGTCTTTTCCCAGAGTTTCCTAGGTATTTATTAATATTAATAATCAGTCTGGGAAATGAATCCCTTCTATAAAAAGGAAAATGGGTGAGCTATGTATAGTATATATATATGTAAGACAAATTATTGAAGGTGGTTGAATAAACTGAAATTACTTTCTCTTTACACAAAGGAAGCAATTTTATTCACTATATTTTATATTATAACAATTTTCACACTATTTACATAATATTACCTGTAAACAAAGAAATGACAATTAAATTTTATAATCATCACTTCTCTATTCACACTCTAATTACAACTTTAATTACTGTATGTAACCTTTCGCTACCATCTCACTTTTTAGAATCTTGCTGATAGCTCCATCTAGTGCTGATCAGTAGAAGCAGCGCGGCAAATTCAAATTATATATACTTTCTTTACATATACAGTAGTGGTCAAAAGTTTCCGGACACTGTGATTTTTTCAGTCGTCAGCAACAGATTTACACAATCTTACCTGTAAACAAAGAAACGACAATAACATTTTATAATCGTAACTTCTCTATTCACACTCTAATTACAATTTTAATTACTTAATGTAACCTTTCTCTATCATCATTTTTCCCTCATCCTGAATTTCTAACTAGAGAGCTTAAGTAAAAGAAAAAAAAATGAGACCTTCCGTATGTTGGTCGGTCACTAAAACCACCTTCTGAAGCATATTTTTTTAATAAATCATTTACAGTACTTTTGCTGACGTTTAACATTTTAGGAATTTCACGTCAAGCATTTGCTTCAAGTGAAAAACTAATAATTCTTTCACGGAAATCTATCTGAACGAAAATATTGTTTTGCTTGCCTTTATTAGGATTAGTGAGCAAACAAAAGTACTCATAATCCAAAAATAAATTTGATCAATCTGCTATTTTTTAAAAGTAATTATGTTCATATTTAATTCCGTAAACATAAAATGTTAAATCCTCATGACAGCGTCTGAGTGTTAAGAAATACCTGTCCGGAAAAATTTTGACCACTGCTGTATATAGTGTATAATCAAACCAATCTTATATGGTTTGATAATTAAATCATACAGTAAAAAAATTATAAATTCAAGTATTTTAAAAATTATTAGAATAGGTACAGGGTAAAAACAGGATAACTACAGCTTTTTAGATGTGAAAAAACAAACAAAAGCCTTGTTTTTAAACAGAAAATAGTCAGTTATGTGGAAAACAATATAACCGCCGGGAGTCTGGGGGAGAGCAGTCTAAATCTATCTTCGGTGTAGTTAAACAACCCCCTCCTCTAGTTTATATATTGTATACGTATTCATTTTAGTTTGTTTTTTTTACCTCAATTTAATGTTAAATAAATATAGGTGAATCTTATTTTCACTTTTTTCATTATTTGAAAAAAGGAGTTGTACCACCTCCCTGTACCCTTCATGTAGTATTAATTTTTTTGATTCTTTATTGATACAAAATTGTGAGATGGGATCACAACTATTTCAACGCAAAGATGAATAGGAACCAAATAAAAACAACTAGCTACTAGTCCAAATTATTGTATTTAGGAATGTCCGGTTATCTTAACAGATACGTAGGAAGTCCCGGGTTCCAGTATAGTTTTTTTAGCTAGTCGTTGAGCTTCCGTCATAAATCGTTTAAGAATAGCATAAAAGTTTTCCTTTAACAGGCTCTAGGATGTTATATTTTATGCCATGCATTACATTACGTGTTTAAAAGTAGAGCATCTAATTACGCTATAGTTAATTTATGGCGAAGATCCTTATAAAATAATTAGCTTAATATCCGATTGATTATTACTGGTTTAATTACAATAAAAGCAGAGAATAGACTGGATCAACTAGACTGGTAACTAGACAACCGTTATTATTGAATTTAAATGATATGAATTTCCTCTGGTTAGAAGAAAACTGTAGCTTTCTTTATAATACAAAGCCCCCTCCCCGCATTCATCAAGTAATTACTATAATTGTACTTTAAGAATATGCTTTAGTCTTTCCTGATTTTAAAAACCGTTTTTTGGGGACTAAAAATACCTCTATATTAAAGTTAACTGTTTCGCGCAAACAAATGAATTCAGCACATTTTTTGGAGAGAGGGGTGTTTTTTAAGGGCAACTCCCGGAAAGACCAATTAGTGCTCGGACATGGAGTGGGGCGAATGATGGCTTTTAGAAATGGTTATCTGGAATCAGGCATAGAGCATATGACAAAATAATAAACAACCTACACCAGAGGCCAGTTTTTTTGTTAAAATTTACTGTTGCAGCTAAATGCCATCCCCTGACATATAATACTTACAACGTTCCTCTCAGACAGGGGCTTTGTGTTTTGCATTTCCATGTAAATCTTCTTCTGGGCGTTAGATAGACAGATAGGTCGTGAGATGTGCGTGTTGATACAGAACAAGAACACACAAATCAGAAACACTGAATCCTTCATGACAGAATGATTAATCGCTTGAACAGTTGGTATTGTGTTAGCTCAAAGTGCTTCAGACTTTCCTTTCTACGAATTTATTTTCATTAAGTTATCATAGTATTTATTTCATTGACCTAATTCTGTTTATTACGAGATACTATTTGAGCGGTAGCAATTTCTTATATGATTCTTTCGAGTTCATAGTTAATTTAGGCAACAGTTGGTGTACGAGTATTTTTAGGAGTATTGGCTAAGGTAGGCAAAAATAAGATCTCCGAGTTTTGTTCAAAATTGCCAATATATGTCTCTTGTATGTATAATCTATGTCTGTATAGAGTCCTTATAACATAAAAAACAAAGAGAGATGTGTTAAATAATGAGCCAGTTGTTATTAACTAAAACGAAAATAAGATGCTACATAAAAATTAAGTAAAATAATACATACATGAAACTGTTTATCAGTCTGAATTTGAGAAAAAAGCAATTTTATTTATTTATCAAACAGTTATTAGCAAGAATACAATTAATGTGACGATAGTATAAAGTAGATATAAAAGAGTCAAGTAGTTTTTGGAAGAATTTGTCAACAAAATGGGTACATCAATGTTTGGAAAAAAAAAAATTTATGAGAGGAAATCGATATAGATATGAGGACAAAAGTATGTTACAAAATCAATCAAAAGAGAAATAAAATCCGAAGATGGCGAGACAATAGTACACAATGGACAATCAGTTGTTGATCAGAGTCCATTATTAATGAATGTTTTAAACAATTTAGGGGCAAATTAAAAATTGTTCTAAAATTTTGAAAATTTATTTATGCCAGTTACTTTCTTGATTAATTATTCATAACTTAATAAATACATTTAATTGAGTCATAAATTAATTTGAATAAAATGTTTTAATTCATCAGCAGTGCTCCCATTAATAGCAAAGGAAAATTTTACAACCTGATTTCGTCTCTTTAAATAACGTTAAAGAGATTCACGTCAGTGTGTTGTTTTTCTGAGCTTCTTTGTTTATTTAAAGAAAAAAAAACGCAGAAACAATGTGTAACGATCACAAACCAAATACAATTATATCATTGATGCGTGGAATATTATTCGGATTCGTGAATAATCTAAAACGTTTAGGATTAAAAAAGTTGTTATGCCATGGATATAAATTATTGTGGAACTGTAAAACTTTTAAATTGTAGAGCGAGTTATTGAAATTTAGGGAAATATGTTCTTGAGCTGAACAGAGAGAGTGAACTAGCCAAGATTTAATAGAGTTAAAAAAGCAGCTAAAAATTCCCCAAGTGGAACTTGAACGTTCCAGTTTTCTTTTAACCTTTCCAAAACAGAGTAATTAAATACTGTAATACTCCTTATTTTTTAAAACCAATAATGAATTCGTCTGTACTATACAATGGAAGATCGAGTTTAAAAATCAAAGTTAAATGATTAAAAAGTTAGTAAAATAATTAACATTTTCTTAATATTTTAATTTTAATTTTTACAAAACTTCTTTATTAATTAGATGCTAGTAAAACTTTGTAAAGTCGAGACTAACTGTATTTTATAAACGGTATAAAACAGCTTTCAGGTGGAGCTGCTTAACTTATTCGACTTATTACGTGACTGGGCAGTGACTGTCATGGTAGGTAATTGTCTGTGCATAGATTTCACGTTTGTGAGGAAGTGTATCGTAATTATTCGGTTCATATATAGTCCGGTTTTTAATTATTAAGTACATGATTGTTTATCTTGTACAACTCTATTCATTATATAAGAATGAATGAGATATAGAAATGCGTATTTATACCAGCACAGCACAACAATTTCCAATTTTGGCGCATCCAGTCTGAAACTCCAAAGTTTCTGAACTAAATTGCATTCTTGTGGTGACACATTCCGTATATAATCAATGATCTGGTGGGTAAAGGCCAAATCCACTATTGCACTCTACCACCAGAAACAGGACGGATTAGTAGCACGCATTGTACTGAGAAAATTACATGAAGGAAGTTTTCCTTCAGTATACAACTTGATTCAAAGGGTACTGATTTAGGTATTCATTGGGAAGGAAAACCATAAATAAGTAATTGCAACCAATCACCTTAATCTTCAATGTAGATTGAAAATTACATTTTATTCATTACTATTAGATTTTCTATAATTTTGCAAAACCAGAAACACTTACGTTTTCAATCTTATGTCTGTTTTTCTATATTGCTCTCGCTCATCATATTTTGATCTAGAAGATCCACTTAATAATAAATTGGTCTGGCGGTTGTCTTTCTGCTTGTGTGTTAGTGCAACGATAGCGCTAAAACGAATTATTTAAATTGAAGGACTAACAATAAGCAAACGCTTTAAACATACTTAAATTCCGAAACCCCCTGAATTATGATTTGTTCTTGATTATAATGCGATAGTAAAAGGTTTGGAAAATTTATTATTCCAGAAGAATGTCGTGACTAACTCAAGTATTTTCAAGGTAAAGTACTGATTCTTTCTCTATGAATAAGGGGTCAAGTTGAAAGTAAAAAAAAATAGAATTTGAACTACATCATCAAAACTTTAAATCGCGTATTTAATAACATTTAAAAAGTTTTTTTTAAATATCAATATTTTATTTAGCTCCCAGCTAGAAGAAGCTTGGAGATTTCCCCGATCCTCGCCTATTTCCCCTCAATAGCCGGGACAATGAAGTGCGTAAATTGGGGGGATCCATAAGCTATGCTTATATGGCTGTATGAAATGCAAATACGTAGATATGGCATGAATGAAATGATTTATTGCAATTATCTATGGCACATATAGTTTATAAGTGATTCCTGAAAAAAAAAATAGTTTTTAATAATATCATAGTGGTAGTCATAACTGTTTCACATAGTGAAGATCACAATTTAATAGATTCACTGGACTTTTGTTTTAATTGAAGTAAGTTTTAATAAGGCCCGTAAACTCTATTAAAAAATGAAAGAATGTATGGAATATGTAAATCAGAACAAATATTCATAAAATATATATAATAAAATTTGTGATTTACATGTTTTTTATCAGTATTCTCCGATTATACCTCATCCCCTATAACGTGGAAGTGGGGTCCCCCTTGTCCTGGGTTCCTGCTCTCTTCTTTAGTGGACTCACCAATTGAGTTTAATATAAAAAAACAGGGCGTTGTCACCTAAAGCTGAGAGTCTCACAGCAAAAGAAACACAATCCAATCCAATATAATTCTTTTACAATTAAGATAGAAAGTGACCCACAATTACATACTACTGATTTTTTTAACTCCTATCTATTTTTTTTATCAAAATGTTTTCTTTTTTAAAATAGATGTTCAAAGCATTGAAAAACTATATTTATTTAATTGTTTTTGCCACTCTGGTATTGGTGAATTATACAATTATAATTAATGTATAATGTTATTATACAAAGTTTTATTTCACGCTATTGATATTTCAATTCCTCAGCAACAGGAACACCGATTCTTCGTCAAACAATGGTGATACAGAGTATGAGAGTATTGCTCATATATTATTTGTAGCCTAGATGGCGTATGACAGGGTAGGATGAAAAAAAAAGTTTAAAGAAATCTTGTTGATAGAACACAACTTCGGAGAATTCAAACAGCCAGCTGCCTGAAGTGGCAGTTAAATGTGGCATTTTAGCCAAGGCGTCTTAGCCAAGGCGAAATAGAAGAACTAAGTTGTTGAAAAATTGTGACACCACTCTTATCAAATCAGACAGTATCGCTTGGCTAAACGAAAAATTAGGCGAAATAAATAAATTTTCATAAAAAGATGCATGTATTTCTTGTTAATGAAATGCGGGGGGCTTTGTTAATGAATGCTGCCCATAAATTAATATGTCCGAAACCAAGGGCGAGCTGGAATTAAAACGTCTAATTTATTACTTTGCTAAAGCCACTTGCAGCAATAGAGACCTTCTAAACAGCCAGGTTTCATCTGACTTGCTGATTTCTTGGCTGGGTCTATGCCATAAATCCTTAGTAAATAATTTACCCCATCAGTTCTCCACAATAACCTAAAGTAAAATAGGCCTATTTTATTATAATATATACATCCATATAGTCACTACCTCAACAAAATCGTATGGATGATGCTATTTGAACATACTAAGTCATACTTTGAACTTTACGTTCTTTATTAAAACTTCTGTATTCATTTTGATAAATAATGTGAATATGCACCTTTAAAACATTGTTGCTAAAAAGTCGATTGTAACTAGTTTGTTCACAATTCGAACAAAGGAGCACTGTTACACTGTTTCATACAAGCTGTAAGTTACCTACTAAAGCAATAATAAATAATCCTCAAATCATTGGCTAGTAATAACTAAGATGATCTTCGCGGATGTTTGGGTAATGATATTTTTTTTCATAAATAATAAATCTTTATTTGATGAAAATTATAATCTTTACTAAAAGGAAACAGATAATTGTGATAAAATGTCGCATCTATGCCATATTTACAACATACATTGATACATTTTAGGCATATTTACATAATCCAGGGACCCCATAATTCTTGTTTTTACGCGTAAAAAAAAAGAAGCAGACTTGAATATTTTAGAAGATATAAATTTTCCTGACCTTCTTCTCTCACATAAAAGCCACTACGTGCAAGTTGTGTCAAACATTGTTCACAATAGAGCATATTTCTCACAGTGTCCATCCTGCAACTTGATAAAAACGGCACACATCATCGTCCTCCAAGATCATTGAAATACAAAAATAAGAAACATGTAGATTCAAGGATTCATGGTCTTGGTGATATAAAATTTATTACAAATATTGCATAGTAGAATAATATAGTTTATATCTATATAGTTATAGTGCACCCGTGCTAACATTCTAAGAACTATGAATCACCCCTTTGCTGACTCTTATTTAAACCCCGTGAGAATCAGAGAAGGAGGTCAGTCTATTGTATCTCATTAGCCCGTCACTATGCTAGATTAGATCTGTATATTACCATGTCATTTATGTTTGTTATTCAAAATAAATCTTTTTAAAAAGTCTTGTGTGCTTTGAAGATATTTAACTGGCGCCCGAACGAGGTACTTGGGAGGAATTTTGAAGGTATTTAAAGTAACTTTGCGGAGCTTAGAATCGTGTGTAATACCGAAATCAAGCAGCATAACTACTTCTCTCCGTCTTGAGGAAGATTGCCACTGCGTATACAAGTATAGCAAGCATTCTCCACGACTACAGAGGTATCTTTCAACTTTCTGAAGATTTTCAAATCTTATCACCCGAGTTTCAAAACTATTTGTTGAGACTTCGCAGCACCAAGGAAGAAGATTTTTCCACTGAAGACAACATACTTGATGGTAATTATAAGTAATTATAAGTTTATTTTATGTCAAATTTACAGGATAGATTAAACCAATTAAGACAAGTACATACAACTTTTAATCTAGATAATATTGATCAATTACTATTAGAAAATACAAATTCAGAGATGGCTATGGAAATAAAAGATCATGATTTTAAATTAATTCCGGAATATGATGGTGATCCTTTACAATTAGTAGATTTTATTAGAAATACAACATTTGTGTATGACTTATATTGTAAAGATGATAACCAATATAAAGATATAAACCATTCAAAATTAGTATTAACTTTATTAACTAAGCTAAAAGGAAAAGCAAAAATTGCAACCTATGATAAGGAATTCACTAGTGTGACAGAAATTTTAACATTCCTTAAACGTAAATATCAAGATACGCGAACGAGAGAGCAATTAATATCAGAAATACTCAATACTAAATCGTACCATAACGAAAACCCACATGATTACTTAGAAAGATTAGGTAAGAAAAGATGCGATTTATATGCTCGCGTGTATGCCGACTCGGAAATAGTGAATAAACAGTCGGAAATGGAAAGATACGACAAACAGATATCACATCACACCGTTCATAATTTACATCCCTCGCTTACTGATTTTATTTATCATATTAAATTCGAGACAATCGAAGATATTGACGAAATCTTAAGAAATAACGCTGCGCACATTGTGCATCGGGTGTACGGTCCGGGTAGTCGAAAAGACAAACACCACCAACCACACCAATCGAATTATAAAGGCAAAAATTTCGATCCAAATTACAAACATAAATATGAAAAACAATTTCAAAAACAACCTCATGAACAAAAACAAGATTATCAACATCAACAAAACCAAAATTATAAAAGTTATCAAAATGCACAACCAAATTATCACAATTACCCAAATAATCAACAAAATTATCAAAAACCTATTCATAATCAATCATGGGATCCAAAATCTCAACATGGATTCTTTAATAAACCTCCATCCGGAAATTGGAGAAATAATCAACAAAAAGTAGATCCACCACAACAAAATGATTCAAATACGGTTTCGATGAGAACTGTTTCTAATCGCGTACATTACGCCGAGGATGAGAGAGATGAACAAATTAGAATATTAACTGAAAGAGTAAAACAACTTGAAACTAATGAAGATAATTTTTTAGACCAAGGTCCGAACAAAGGAGAACCACCGGATCGAATGTAATTAAAATAAGTGACGAAGTTAATTTTTTAAATAATTTACCACAGCTCTTAGATAAAGAAAATAATAAATGGTTAATTGACACAGGAGCAACAAAAAATTATATTTGTCCCCAAGCAATTCCGAAAGATGCTAAAATAAACGTAGAAAACTTCGCGATAAAAACCCCTACAGGACGAGCAGAAGGAACACAAAGTGTAAACCTCAACCTGCAAAATCTGATAGGAATTAATCAAGAAGTAAAGTTCTTAGTTTATCCTATTAGTTCACGGTTTGATATTTTACTTGGGTACGAAACAATGAAAATGTTAAAAACTAATATAAATTTAGAAGACATGGAAATAAAAATAATGGGAATAAAATACAAACTTGAAAGAGACGAAATGTTTCATATCGAAGATACTAATGAAATTAAAAATGTTATAAGACACGAACACATAAATTCGGAGATAACGGAAAAACTCACAAAAATATTAAGTGAAAACGGTGAAATATTGAAAACAGAAAATGAAAAATTAAAACCGACTAAATTATTAAAACATAGAATAATAACTACGAATGAAAATCCGATTTATACACGAAACTATAGATATCCGGAACAATTTAAAGAACAAATTAACGAAGAAGTTGGAAAATTATTAAAAAACGGAATAATTAGACCAAGTAAGTCGCCGTATAATTCCCCTTTGTGGATTGTTCCAAAAAAAATGGATGCATCGGGTATAAAAAAAGTTCGCATGGTAATCGATTATAGAAAATTAAATCAGGCTACCATAAAAGATAAATTCCCGTTACCCAATATCGAAGATTTGCTGAATCGATTAAGAGGTGCAAAAATATTTTCGACTATTGACTTAACATCGGGATTTCATCAAATAGAAATGTATGAAGAATCTATTCCAAAAACAGCATTCTCTACTGAAAATGGTCATTACGAATTTGTTCGAATGCCATTCGGAATAAGTAATGGACCGCCGACTTTTCAGAGAGCAATGACAATGATGATATCAAATATTCCTAATGCAATGGTTTACGTTGATGATATTATTATTTATTCAAAAAATGAAAACGAACATTTAAGAGATTTGGAAAAAGTTTTCAAAGCATTAAAAGAACATCAGTTATCAATTCAATTAGATAAAACTGAATTTTTCAAAAAAGAACTAAAATTTCTCGGCTATATTGTAACTGAAGAAGGTTTAAAAACAGATCCGAAAAAGATAGAAACTATAGTAAACTTTCCAGTACCTCATGACGAAAAGTCGACAAGACAGTTCTTAGGTATGACAGGATACTATAGGAAATTCATTAAAGGATATGCAAAAATAACTAAACCTATTTCAGATTCGATTAAAACAAAAATTTATAAAACCGAAGAGATAAAAAGGGCTTGTAAGACATTAATAGATTTAATGGCAAATGCACCAATTTTAAAATACCCCGATTGGAATAAATCATTCATATTAACTACAGATGCTAGTAATAAAGCAATTGGAGCAGTATTGTCCCAAAAAGACGATGATGATATTGAACATCCTGTAGCATTCGCTTCACGAGTACTACAAAATGCGGAAAATAATTATAGCACTATCGAAAAAGAATTATTAGCAGTTGTATGGGCGACTCAACACTTTAAGCCTTACTTATACGGAACTAAATTTTTACTTCAAACCGATCATAAACCACTAACTTGGATATTTTCTATGAAGAACGGTAACACCCGAATCATGAAATGGATTTGGAAGTTGCAGGAGTTCGAATTTGACATAAAACATGTTAATGGTAAAACAAATTATGTAGCAGATGCTTTATCAAGAAATATAAATGAAGTAAACCACACGGAACCAGAGGATACGGATATTGATGATGTAGATATTGATATTGATGTATTTATTGATGACATATTACAAAATCAAGAAGAAGCTGCTGAAAAAACAACAGAATATGAAGCAATTATGGAGGAATTAATAAATATTCCATCTACAGCGGAAAATGCAGAAAATCAATCAGATCTAGAAACTATTCATTCACAAGAATCCAGCAATGAACAAACTTGGATATGTGAACCAGATAAATGTATAAATGTAGAAAAAAATCAAATTATTATCATTAGAGGAAACAAAGAAGACATGAAGTTCTCTAAGCCATTTGGAAACAAGAGAAGATACGAACTCATCATTAACAGGAAAGATGACTTGCAAACTCTACTCTACCAGATCGTAGAACCGGACAAGACTTACGGAATTTTCTGTTCACCGAACATAAAAGCTTTAGAAAAAACTTACGATGAATACTTTAAAGAGATTCAAAATATAATAGAAAACGAATTCCCTTCTGTAAGAATAAAACGTTATTTTAACTTTATCAATGACGTAGAAAATGTAAATGAACAACGCGAAACTATTGAAAACTATCATTTAGGAAAAACTAAACATCGTGGAATATTAGAAACTTTTGAAAAATTAAAAAAACAAATTTATTTCCCCAATATGAAGGACAAAATTACAGAATACATTAATAAATGTGAAATTTGTAAAAAATCAAAGTATGATAGAAAACCTATCAAAACTAAATTTCAACAAACCCCAACACCAGAAAAACCCTTTCGAGAATTAATGATTGACATTTTGAAGTATGAAAGGAAAATAATATTTACTGCTGTTGATACTTTCTCAAAAAGATTGTTCGCACAAGTTATTCCAACACACAATGCAATCAATATTTGTGATTGTTTACAAAATTATTTATCTCATTATCCTACGCCAGTACAGATCTCATTAGATCAAGGCACAGAAATGAAAAACAATTTAGTTAAACAATTTTGTGACCACAATGATATTTTATTACATTATACATCCACTAATCACTCAAATTCTTTGGGATTATTAAATAGAGTTCATTTAACACTAAGCGAATTACTAAGACTTATCTCGCATGAGAGAAAATCTTATTCATTTGAACAAAAATTAAAACTTGCAATTATTGCGTACAATAATACCTTAAATAACAATCTAAAATTAACACCCAATGAAATCACTTTCGGATTTATAAAAGAAAATAACAACAACAAAAATATTAGTATAACAGAACTATACGTACAAAAGTATCATAAAGATTTACAACTTTTGCATGAATTAGCTCACACAAAAATTAATGAAGAAAAGATAAAGCGTACAGAAAAATTAAATAAAAATCGGGAAGATCCACCTGAATTAATAAATCAAGAATTTATCAAAGATACTCAATCGAAGATTAAAAGTAGAGACAAATTCAGAAAAGTAAATGTGTTAATCCAAGGCGCTAGGCAATTAACAACACATGTTGATAACGTTAGGAGACCCAACAAACGTAAAAAGAGGAAACATTTTGTTTCAGATGAAGATTCACTACATGTCAATAATTCTGATACTTCATCTCCAGAAGATTCTGACGATAAAAGTAGTAGATCTCACTAACTCTCCAGGAATTCTCCATTATTCTGTAAATAATATTAGAGTAGTTAATCAATATTATGAAACTTATCATTTTTATAATTTAAGTTTATTAGAAGTAGAAATAATAAATATTGAAGATCATGTTACTAACTTTAGATCACATAAAATGTATCATTTGCTAAAAGATTTAACAAACGAAGTTTTTGAACAATTTCAATTAATGCAACAAAGAGATATTAAAAATCGTCACAGACGAGGCTTGATAAATGGTCTAGGTAATGTTATTAGTTGGATAACAGGTAATATGAATAATGACGACAAGGAATACTACGATAAAATAATTTCAAATGTAGAACAAAATAATTATAAGATTGAACATAACATCGAAAATTCTGTCAATATTAATAAACGTCTGATTGAGGATTACCAGAATGAAATCAAAACAATTAATAAAAATTTCATAATTAATAGACAAAATTTCGAATCGCTAGGACAAAATGAAAAAGCTTATGACTTATATATTCACATCATGCATTTATTAAATAAAATTAAAGATTTAACTTTATCTTTAGAATTTTGTAAGCTTGGCATTGTTCACACCAATTTAATGATTGATGTAATAAAAAATCTACCAAGTAACATAAAACTAATCTCAGATAATACTGAAATTCTATGGACAAATAGTAAAATCTTTTGTTCAACTCATCACAATATAATCCATACTTTTATCAAATTACCAATTCATGATGAATCCTATAAAGGATATTTTGTGATATCAGTACCAAGAATTATAAACCAGACAATTTACGAAATTGATTTAAAAACTGATCTTTACTTACAAAAAGGAGCCACTCTCTATCAAGGAAGTTGTATTTTTATTGACAATTATTACTGTATAAATCTTAATAAAACAGAATCAAAATGTGTTTCATCTATTGTACATAACGGAAATTTAAAAGAATGTAAACTAGTATTAAGTAATCAAAATAATATAAGATATTTAGATCATATTAAGCAATATATCACTGTAAATATTAAAAAAATAACAGATTGTCATAATAACACTGTATTTTTACCAAATGTAGGATTAATTAATATTAGTAAGGAGGATTGCTTTCCAGAATTTAATAAAATTTATACTCATGATTTTAACACTATTTTACAACCATTTTATGAAAATGTAATATTAAATACAAGTATGTTAGAAACAAATAATTATACTATACCAGAATTAGAAATATTGTCCTTTGTAGACAACGCTAATATTTATCATTATTCTTTTGTATTATGTATTATTCTAATCATTGTACTAATTAACATTTTTATTTATAAAAGAAATTGTAAAAAGATCCAAAATTCAAATTTACCTTTAAATAATGTAAAGGTTTCAACAACACCTATTACTATTGATGATCATAAAGTAATTTTAAGTAAATTGTATAAATCAAGTTTTTAAAATGTAAAAATTAAATGTTTGTTTTGACCAGAGTTCAAAACTTAAGGCTGCGGGGAGTTATAGTGCACCCGTGCTAACATTCTAAGAACTATGAATCACCCCTTTGCTGACTCTTATTTAAACCCCGTGAGAATCAGAGAAGGAGGTCAGTCTATTGTATCTCATTAGCCCGTCACTATGCTAGATTAGATCTGTATATTACCATGTCATTTATGTTTGTTATTCAAAATAAATCTTTTTAAAAAGTCTTGTGTGCTTTGAAGATATTTAACTATATGTTATATAGATATTACAAAATATATTTTTTTTAGCTATAAGAAAAAAAATCCGAACTTTTAGTCTTTAATAGCTAAGCTAAGACTTAGGAACTTATTCCCTTTTCGCCTATTTAGGTTATCCTTGGGTATATCATCCTGAAGAAATCTTCCTGGATATCATACTCCTTTCACGTGCACGCTGATTTATCACGAAAGTCAGTAGTTAAATGACGAAGCTTCATAGCGTGATTTTTTCACCTTTTTTTAACGGAGCCATACCCTATATTGTCCCACCCATTCCACTAAAGTGGCCTAATGTAACCCAATATTTGTACTAACACGAGCTTAATCCCAAAATATCACCGGAATTTTTATAGTTTAACAATGGTAATAAAATGGGTGATGGATCTAGGTTCAAATCCTTAAACGGAGAACTTTTTATTTTAGCCCTGTGAATAGAATTAGTAGGCTCCCAATTAGATAGTAGTAGTTTCCACATAAATATGTGAACAAATATCTTTAAAAAAACAATTATAGTTTTATATACTTCCTGGAAAAATACTCTACCCACTTCTGAAACTTGATGTTGATTTTTTTTTTGCTTATGTTTGGTTCTAAAATGCTAAAACTAGTTTTTAATATATTTTTTCTCATGGCTTGAATTGGAAATTCAATACTCTTGGTAAAAATCAACTTATTCATAGTTTGAATTTGAAGAAACAGGAACGAATTTGTTTAAGCTGTTCTGCTTCTCGTGTTCCCCTTATTGCATGTTATTTAAGAGCTTCTAGGTCATTGGAATGTATAGTGATTTCACATAACATATTGGCAGCTCTAAGCCATTATGAAGGTACTTATCAAGCCACAAGGTGCTAAGCTCGAATCCACCATGTATATTACTTCACGCAACTAAGTCTCCAGTCAGAAGGGTCAGGTTTGGGAAGAATCGGGCTGGCCGGATTTAGAGAGCGTGACCAACCCAACGGGCCTAAAAGTATAAGTTTAAAATAATATAAATCCTAAGAAAACAACCAAACATAATATGAAAATTATATATTATGAACACAGACTGAAATTCTTTATATAAAATTATGCATACATACATTTTGACAAGAGGTGCCTTGCGAATACCATATGGCATCAACTGAAAAGAGCCACCATAGGACAACAAGATATACCTGTACAGTTGAAACCGGAGCATGATTAACTATTTCACAATGTAAATCGACCACGAGAAGGGGCAAGGAACGAGGCTTGAATCGAAAGTGCTCGGCACATTTATGGATTAATCGGGAATGATTTCGCATTTATTGGTTTTTTTATAAGATGGTCCCTTCAAATGGTCAAGCAAATAAAAAAGCTTAGCTTTTGAAGTAAGTTAAGGATTCTCATAAACTTTTTAATTTCAATTCGATTTAATTTCGTTTATTTGTAATTTTATGCTTGTATTTCATCGTTGATTATTTTTTAATTAAAAAAAAAATGAAAAAGAATTATAATTTGATTCGTCGCTTGTTTTGTTTCGTTAAGTTTATTTGTAGAAAGAAATGTTTGGTTCATATTGATTTTTTTTTAAAATAAATTTGAACTCAAAGTGGAGTTTATTTGCTGTGAAACCGGTCAACGTCAACGTTGTAAATCCGTGCAGGCAAGAATCGTTCGGAGGTTGTCAGTTGAACACCACATTTAGATCGAGAAGGCCTTGACTGTAACTCTATCGTTGAATCCTATTTTAAAGTTTCATCCCTATTATCTCGACTACATCACTCTGGTATTTGGAAAACTAGAGTATCGCTTCGAATCGATTCTACAGATACAGTTGCCAAATCAATTCTACAGCTGCTCACAGATCATCAATATAGATCACTGTCAAGAAATCAAGCCGTCTTTCAACCTTGCACCAGATAATCAGCCCCTTTATCTATTATCTGAATATAATTATTATCTTTCCTTTTCGCGACCTTGTCCCAGCTGTCCCCTAAGGCCATTGCTATCCTTCGCCTAACAATAAATAATAAAAGTAGTTTCTTCTATCAACTATACAGCAACATTGGCTACCATTTGTTCAGGGAACATTCTTGCATTAAATATGAACACAGACTGAAATCCTTTATATAAATTGTAAAATTATTATATAAGGGTAGCCTATTTCAGCAATTTCAAATAAATATGCAACATAATCCATCAGCAGATCAGTATGTCTATACTGGTTTTTAAACGTGAACTCTGGCTAACGGAAAAACAAGGCAACAAAAGGTCAATCTGGTTAGGAGCTGTGGAGGACTTTACTAATGAAGGTCCGTGCTAATAAATTTTTACTAGAAAAGGAAGGTGTTCTACTAATCACAGTAGCTTCATCCTGATGCCTACCCTTTTGCTAACTCCCTTTACCTAACCCCCCTCTCTCTCTCTCAAAAGAAAATTAAATGTTACAATAGCCTGTTTCACTAATTTATAAATGTTTAAGGTCCCTGCTGGGTAGCTCAGATACTACAGTGAGTGCGGTATTAATAAAATTTGAAAGATATTCCAAAATATTATGGATTCAGAGTTGAGAAGAGAGAAAATTTGGGTGCTTGATCTCTCTCTCTCTCTCTCTCTCTCTCTCTCTCTCTCTCTCTCTCTCTCTCTCTCTCTCTCTCTCTCTCTCTCTCTCTCTCTCTCTCTCTCTCTCTCTCTCTCTCACTCTCTCTCTCTCTCTCTCCCCCGTTTCTTTCTCTCCCTCCATCCACTCTATTAGATTATAGACTATACATAAAACAGAACAGGCAGACAGACAAACAACTAGGCTCCACTATAGGTAGACTCTCACTACCTTCCCGAACCCACTTTTCAAAAGATAAACTTCAAAAGATGAGTCCACTTTCCGACTTGATAAACTTTTGTTGTAAGCTGAAAAGCTAAAAAAAGGGGAAAATGTGGAAAAGTAAATTTTTGCATAATTTATAACCTAGGATGAGGTATCCTATTATTGAAAATGTAAAATTATTTCATTGGTATTAATATTTATGACCCTAAAATTAAAAGAATTTGACGATAATTTATCATTCTAGGGGATACTGTCCTTTAATCAATAACCCACGTTAAATGTTAGCCTAATCTTTGGCTTATATGCCTATGTTATTAGAGAGCTCTTTTATTTTTTTAAATTTTTATCAGGTTAAGGTTTAGTTGTATTAGGGCTGATATGGGCTACATTTATATTTATTATTGGATCTTTTTGTTTATTTAATAAAATGAAATTGGATTTGGTTGTAATTTATATTTTATTTTATTTATGATATTTGATCTAGATTAAGTATATATCGCCCATCACTGTCGTTATTAACATTAGATAAGTCGTAACAAAGTAAGTTTACCGGAAGGTGAACTTGGAAATGTACAGATTATTGATGGCATATTATTATTTAGATTAATAATTTAAATTTGTGCGATTCAAATTAAAGTGATTATTTAATTTTAATATTATGTGTATAATGTTTTATAGAAATAACTTAATTGTTGGTATTTTTTATGGAATAATTATTTTTTATTTATAGTTTTTCTATTTTATTAGCTAATTTATGATAAAAAAATATCTGATTGCTTACTGATGTGACTTTGATTGATTAGGCCTTGTTGTCCTTAGACATTACTGGGCCACCTGTGAGTGAATATTATGAAACGAAATTAATCATTTTTAGGCATTGCTTTTTTAAGATTAGAAACTCATGCGTTCTCGCTGATGTGTCTGTCTATCTGTTTAGTTTTTTGGAGTCACTAATAAGCTTCTTGTAATCCTGCCAATAGCTCCCGCTTAAAGTTCACGGAGATGAAACGTGCTTTCTTCAAAACGTAATGTAAAGTCATTAAATTGGTGCTAGATGATAAAAAAAATACATAATTATAGGTCGTACGTCATGATTAATAATATGTAAGTATTTTAAAGTATATTTTTTCAGGCGGGCATCAAAACTAATTTCAACTATTAAATCAAATCTGAGTTTTAAACCCGACCACAAAATCATATAAGGTCCTATTTGACGCTTTTTAAATTCTAAATATAAAATGAAACCCCGAACAAAAATAACTATGGACCGTTAACCAATCACCCGATGAATTGAAAACATGAACATTTTCTGTCAAGGTATAAACCGTAAGTAAAACAGCTAAGCTATACATACGGCACACAGTTATACAATTAAAATAAGTCATTATGCGATGCAACGGATCATGAACAAATGTAATTCAAGTGCTTCAAATAGCCCATTGGATACTAGAGTTGCATCGAGTCTTGACAAAAGTTTGCCAAGATCTAAAGCAAAGTGGAAACCACTTTACCCCTAGGGCACCCCGCGGGGTAGGCCCTCCCTCAGTACCTCTCAGTCAGGTCGAGCTTACCGTAAAAGGGTCGTGTCACCACTCATTTTTAATTAAAACAGGATGCTCTTCAAGCTGGCAGGATGTATAAGGGTAATTCTCATGAAATCCCGAAATTCGGTTTTATCATATACTGACAAATAATATTGAAATGAATTTTTATTTATTTTCCATGAATGTTTTGGGACTGATGATACAAGATTGTAATAATATAGTGGTCCCTAGAATAAACGTGTTTTACGAGGATTATGAGGATATATAAAAAAATGAAAGTGAGGGAATGACCATTACAATCAATTTATAAACCTTTGAAAATAAAATTGATTATTTTTAAATAATTTTTATTTGGTAATCAAATATTATTTTCTTACATTAGCTGAAAAAGAAAATCAGAAAGTTGCTGTAGTACAACATTAACTTAACTGGCATTTTACCAACGGAGTAAAGTTATCCTTTTATACTATTTAGCCTTAAAGATAATAAAACAATAGCTTCTTGAGCAAAATAAACGAAACAATGAAAATTATTTAACTGGAAATCTACTAACAAAAAGTTCTTTTTTTATCTATTCAGTCTCATAGTTACTAAAACAGTCTCATCTCAGTTAGCTATTTTAGTCTATTTCCTTTACGAAATAACATCCCTTTTTGATTAATGTTGGTGGCCTGATCTTTTGCTGAATTTGATACCAGGCATAAAACTGTTCAGCCTTGATTATTGACCATCTCCAAGATTTGGTTCCTCTTTTCATACACTTTATTAAAGCACCATTCTCAAAAACTGATTTTATTTCCCCTGGATAAACTTTTTCGTCCCATTTGACAAGGACATGATCACCTATATTATAAGTGGAATTGTTATATGTTGTACAAATAACATCATTCCATGAATGTGCACCATGTGACTTGGTTCGTGTTTGTACTTTACAACGTTTGTTGTTTTTTTAATGCAAGGATTTGAAGATGAGTAATACCCTAGGTGAAAATGTCTACATTTCCCTACACATTCAGAAAATGAAAGGCTTCTAAACTCCAGGAGATTACCTGTAAAGACAAATCGGCGAATTTTTTGAGTTCCACGGAATGCAGTGATGGTGTGTGACTGTTTAACTAAGTCTTCTATCTTTGCGATATTTACAGTGGTGACTTCAAAGAGGATTATCGAAGAACATCTAGCTAACAAAATGTCTTTGAGTGAACTCAAATCTACGATGTCTTGGCCTTCAGCTCCTGCTTTGTCGGCAGTTCTCTTTAAAGTACCACCTACGCCATCAGGTGCACCTTTGCCATAGCATGGTTCTGAATAATGCCATGAAAAAAATGTCGTACCCGTAAATAAATCATTTATATGACGATATACAATATGAAACATGAACTTGTTCATGTATTGGCTGACAGGACTATCACTTAGTAGTTGAATTCTGTGAATGTTTAAATTCTGATTTTTCAGCCATTTGAAAACTGGTTCTAAGTGTGTCCATACCACCATAGTATCGTGCCTGTTATTATCCGAAAGAGAACAAAAAGTTTGCGATTTAACAGTATCATTGTCACGTAATATAACACTTCTGTATGGAGTGTGACTCGTTGTCTTGGCCCTCCAAAATGAACTGCCTGAATCTCTTATATTTGCAACAATAATTCTCACCAAAGTCTACATGAATGAGTCAGTCAAATTGTTTTTAAGTTCTGAGATGATCTGATACTGGTGCGTTATCGTGGCAACATGTTTAAAGAATAAAGGCAACGTTTCTTCTAACTGGAGCACTAGTTTTGTTAGTGGAACCTTGATCGCTTTTTTAATGGGTTTTCGTACTGTCTTTATCTTTCCATATTTTTCGTAGGATGTAGTTTCATACATCCACTGATGATAGGTCACTCACTAATCAGTTTGGCAGTGGAAGATAATATTCCACCATCTTGTTTGAACAACCCTCACATTCTCGTAACAAACATTTAGTTGAATGGACATTGCATGGCTAGAAATCTTGTTAGATTACAGCAATGCTTTATTTTCATACAACTTAATTATCATTAGTTGAATATTTGCATGTGTCTCGCTCTTTTAAGCTCGCCCAAGTCACCCAAAAAGGACGAAGTCTACAAAATGTTGCCAAGCTTATTTTATATTTCATAAAATTAGCATTTATTTTCCTGGAGCCACTCTTTTTGTATATGTCGTGTCTGAAACAGGGTTTTGATAAGTACAGCAATTTATGCTTCTTCCGAAGATCTGGTTTTATAATCTCAAAGTATTGCTTCTTCTCAATATGTTTCTTTAAGTACTACCTGTTTTTTTAGTTGTTTAGTTATAAGTTCCGACAAAAGAAGCTTCTTTTTTACAACTTCAGGAACTTGGACGTTCTTCAAGTGTTGCGAAACTTTAGCTTCAGGAGACTTTTGATCATTCTTGATTTTTCTTTGACATCTCTTACGAAACTTCTCTTTATTTCTTATTTCATTTTTCAATCTTTCCTGTAACATAGTTATTTTTGCACAAAGTTTTCCTCTACGACTTCTTTTTTGCTGCCTTTTTGGAATAGCTGCCAGGTTACTAACCTCATTATTACTTTGAATACCCGGTCTTGGGCTAGGAGGTGGTCTCTCGTGTAACAATTTTGTTAGATTCTTACGTATTTTCGCTTTTTTGTCTCTATTGGTTTGGCTATTTTTCTTCCAGTTTCTTCTTTTTTGCCTTCTTTCTCTGGAACTCATGGTGGATGTAAGTTTTACTTGGCCTTTTTCTTTTTTCCTTAGATATTTTAGTCTATCCTTTCCGCGAAGTATTTTAAGATTTACAGGATCAGATTTCATTTTCTCCCTACGCTTCCTATCATACTCCTTCTTTTTTAATTTAGCTTCTTCTTCCCTTGCCTTCTTTTTTCTTGGCATTATTTGACCCTACAACAAGATGACAGCAGCAATTCAAGAATTAGCTAAACCAAATAATAAAAATAATACTTACCCTGTTAAAAATCATTCCCACACTAAAAACTTATATGAGGGAATGACGGGGAGGGAATGATGAAACAAATAATTATAAAAGAAAACTCGTGACATAGCCTCACTTTTCGAAAGTTGTTTCGCATAAGTTGATTACTCCCAAAAGCTTACTTCTCTATGTAATTTCTAACGATTAAAGTATTTACCTTTTAGTTTTCCAGGATGTGGGGGAACGACAGTGAAAAATTTAATTTAAACAAAATATTAATTATATCTTTTTGCAACGCAAACTCCAACACGCTCACGTTAAATTCGACATATTGATTAGTTGACACTACTACCAACTATCAAAAACTAATGGTAGCATTCATGTTTGAATAAAAATGCGTTCATATTTCGATTGTCAGTAACAATGTGAGGGAATGATTTATTTTTATGAGACACCTGTATATTTTATTTTTTTACATCCGGTCTTTACTTTATAATCAAAATTAGGATTTTTTTCATCAATCTATCATATTTCTAATTGAAAACACTTGAAAGTAGACTTTTATTACATTTTTTTTTGTTTGATAATATAAAAGTGATTTAATTTGTAGTTTGGGACATAGTGAGGGAATGATTTTACAGACATTATATAAGTGTTTTTTATCTTATTTACGCATGTGGCTCAAAAATAATAAGTGAAACTTCTAGTTACAGTAATGTAGGTTGCAAGGAACTATTGGTAACTGTTATATGTTTTTAGATTTTTGTTAAAACTCAAAGGAAAAGAATTTCTGAATTCCGTGAGAATTACCCATAAGTTGGTTGCATTTACTAATTTAGAAATATAATCTATTATCCTGGTGGTTACTATCTCAATTTTAACTCTGTATTAGAAAAATTTACCTATTTTTTTCTAAATGAAGACAACTAATTAGCAGGAGCATGTAGGAGAGCCGTCCTTAGAAAACATCTGATGACTTACTTTCATTTTAAGTATAAGCGAAACAAAATAAATGGTTATCCGTATTTTCCCATCATCACATCACATCAGCAGTGGTGGAAGTGTAACATTAATATCAAATATTTCATAAGAATAATTCATAATAGAATATAATAGCATTATATTTCATAGAATATTCATATTTTAGAATATATTTATTTATTCTTCACAGTTCAGTATCAGGCACGAAATTGGGCGGGTCTGAGAAAAACTCATGCTCCACTATAACTCACCAATCACTGACGGAACGTTTGGAATCAATTAATTACCTGTCGTTTCACAGTTAAAAGTTACACACAATGAAGATTACTCACATCATTTTTTTTATTGCCTACAATATTCTACATTACAAAATAAAATCTAATGTCAACTAAATTAATATTTAATAATAATGCTCTTGACAACAAACAAATTGAATATTAAAACTCATGAGCTTCATAAAAATTGATATACATTTGATGAAAAGATGGCTAGAAACATTTTCCAATTATAATCATTTTTTTCTAATTACATCCTTTCAAAAATTATACTTTTACTTAAAATATAATTCACAATAATTAATAATATTCTTCACTTTATTTTCACTTTCTGTGTTGTCCGATGTACTTTCCTTAAGTTTAATTATGATTGGTTCAAAAATTCCTTAACAGTTTCTTTTGCCCAGGCTTCTTGTTGTTGTGTTGTTCAGTGATAATAATTTTTTTTTTACTGTATAAATTTATGCCATATGTATAGGTTAACTGTAGTACTTATACGGAGTATACCTGCTAACTTTCTGTTACCTGCGCTGTATTGAATCATCTATGATATCGTTAGTTAAAAACGTTCCCGATAGCTTTGTCAGAAAATAAAGGCTTTATTGTTATTCGAAGTCAATATCACATATCTTATGCATTTCAAGAAAATTCATAGCAAATGTAATGTAACATTAAGAGTTCTGTTACGATTGTAAAAGCAATATTAATTGACAGTTTTAATAACTTCTTATAAAAAAAAACTAAATTTAAGTCGCAACAAATATTATTTATTTATTACCAGGGACGACAGGTACTTAAATGTGTTTCCTTAATCGTCTGGACAGGAAATTTAATTTTTTCAAATCACCGGGTAATTGGTTTAGCATTTTAAAATGCATCAAATAGAAACTTAAATGATTTTGTGGTTGGAATTAAAACTCAGGGTGGATTCAATGGTTGGAGTCTGTTTTTATGCCTAAATGAGTTTGTGAAAGCACAAACATTGCTATCTCGTCTTACGTCGCATCTTACGTGGTCTTGGAATGACCAAGAGTTCACACCCGGTATCTGAGGGTAGGCGAAAACCATCCAGCTCTCCAAGGCGAGTATGAAGTGGAAAGAGGCAGACTGGACTTCTGGGCGAGACGCTACTAGGTACATTTTGTAGGGCCCCAGAGATCGTCATCTGCATGGAAGAGGTATCTTCCAAGGATGTGCTAGTTTTCGCCAGGCAAAGCCAGAGAATCCCACTGGTAGGTATGGGTATGGTAGGTAGGTATGGGGTCTGACAACGCCAGCTAGGATAGGAAATAGGGGCGCAATTAAATTAAAAAGGTAATAGGTGATGAAACAACAAAGTCATGATATCAACAAACAAGCACCAGTGCCGAAAGAGACAGATCAGTGTTCACTTCAAGGGTCTGATTCCGACTGTCTGAAAAACTTTTGTGCCTTATATAGACAAACATTTCTGCCTACATTGAATGAGAGAGCTTTTTATTTTGGCCAATCTTATGACAGTTTATTTAAGCCAATCACAGGGCTCCTATGCCCGGGCTCATTGTGAGCTCCTGCCGTGTCGGGATCGTGAACTAGTCATCTCTCCCTATACCAATGCCATGGATTTATTGATGAAATATGGTAGGCGGGTGTATTCTGGTCCCAGAAGAGGGTAACTTCTATTTATTTGTGGTGAAGAACTTGGCACAACAACGTCGGTGAGAAAGCTGGTTATTTTTGTGAAGCATTGTTTGGCTTTGTTAAGTCTTGTTATTATTATTGAGATTAAGTTGAGTACATGCGCAAGTTATAAAAAGATAGTCAATCCACTATAATTTACATGCTTTGTATATTTAATGGGCATGCTGAGTTTTTTTTTAAGCCAAAAGCTATTTTTCAGTTTCAATGCAGGTTCTGTAATTGCTATTAGTTCATTCAGTTTTGTTTAAAATAGGATCATTCATTTTTTAATGTATTAGGGTAATAACATACCAGGATAAACAGAACAAATTTGTGTAAAGTACAAAAATATAAATGTATGTTTAACCGTACATAGTTAGTTGCCTTTGGCGGACTAAAAGTTTTTAATTTAAGAAAGTGTATCGAGCTTGCACTTTTTAAGATGGAACAAAATTGGCATTGCTCCTTATACTATCATTGGTAATTTTCTTGACTTACAGTGACGATAAATCCTTGGAAAGTGTATCTTAAATATTTTTAATGCATCGTATCATATACAACCCCCACCCTACATACCTAATACAAACATTTATTAGGCCGCTTTGTGGTCCAAATATAATGGCTTTGACATTGCAGTGTTAGCTGTATAACCAAATGTAGGCATTGTATAGCTAATTGCTGAATCGCACTGTAGAGACGGGGAAGCTCTGGTCGATAAGCAAATGCTGGCCCTAGTGGCTAATGATGGCCAGTTCTGTAACAAATCATTCCGCTCGATCCGAACCTCGGACTCCAACAGGCTGGAATATCCGATCAAAGCCAACTGATTCCTGGCAATGTTGGGGCTACTCTCTCAATGGCACGTGCGCCAGCCTCCCCCGGGAGACTTGCGATCAAGTCTAATCATCGGGATTTAGGATAAACAATTCTCCCGGGTATGTAAGCGTAACAGAGAATCTAATTAACATCTCTTTTATACAGCCCTTCGGCTTACTGCTAAGCCCAACTTCTGGTTCTCCTAATCTCGCCTTAGGCTCATTTACCTTCTAGAGCTCTAGAACGGAATGTTTATCGTTATAATTAAAATTAAAATCAAATAAAAAAAATGCCAGTTTAATATGGAAAAATGTCAGAGTTAATCTTGACTTTTTTTCAGAACCAGAAACCGTTAATTTTTGTTATGATACTATGCGTAAAGGATAGACTCAGTAACCCCACTAGAAAAATGCTGCCAACTACATTAATTATGAAGTGATAAAATTCATTTATTTATAATTACTAACTAATTGTTTAAGAATAAAAATACGTAATAAAATAAAAAACGTAATTGATTACACGATTAAAAATAATGTTTTAAATATTTCTAAATAGCTCATAAACTCTCTCTACGTGTTTTGTACTTTAAAACTAAAATTACAATATTCAAAATCAATCAGTGTTTAATGTTAGGGAATTGTTTTTTAGGGGGTTCTCAAAAAAAATAATGAACAGTCATTAATCAATTAGTCTAGTACTTTTCAGCAAGCAACTTGTCATGGCATCGAAGGCTTCAAGATAACCATATAACCTATGTAGGGTACATTTTCATCTGCAGATAGTATTAGGGTCTATTTCAAAGTCCACAGTGAAAAGTACTAGATTTTTTATTTATATAAACGTATTATTTGTTACTCTAAATAATAGTAGCTACACCGTGGTTCAATTTATCTTCAATAAATATACAGATTAACATCACGTATCCTCACTACGAGTGTGTGAGCAACGAACTTAAAAGAAAACTAGCCATACATATCAGTGCACCATTATCAATTACAGGCCTTAACGAATAATGGTTTCATTAGTTATTACTAGTAGTGCAAGACTTAATTACGCCTTTGAAATACTTAAATTTTAACTGAGATAAGTCATTTAGCTATTATAAGTGTCATAAGACACTAAATCTGTAACCTATTTAATCATTTTTTCGCGTTGACTATATTGACATTAATAATTATTTTCATGAGAAAGCTGTAACAAGAATACAGGTCGAAAAACCTTACCCCAAAAAAGACATCGTCCAATGCTATAATTGCCAGGCATATGGGCACACAAAATCGTACTGCCACCACCCTCCTAGGTGTGTAAAGTGTAGTGGGCAGCACAAAAGCGAATTGTGCAAAAATCCCCTAAAATCGCCTGCTGTATGCGTGCTCTGCCAGCAAGACCATCTGGCCAACTACAAGGGCTGTGAGGCCTATAGAATTCTCAAGTCCAGGAGCGAGCAACATCGTCAGCCAGAAGAAGAGAAGCCAGTGACAGGTAGCTCAAGAAGCGGCCCAGCCAGAAATTTGAGGCCTTCAGTCTCTTTCGCCGGTCCCGTTCGCAACAGAGAGCAGTCACAGGCACCGCCCACTCCCTGTCCCCAAGATCATCTTTCCCAGCATTCCATTCATCCCGTTAACGCTCAAGCTCAATCCCATCCTCAACAACACATCTCGCATATTTCTCCACCTTCAAGTTCTTCGGATCTCACTAGCCTATTAACCTCATTCCTTACAGAATTCAGAACCCTAATTACCCCTCTCATTTCCCTTTTTACAAATCTTGTCTCCTACCTTATCCCCGTTAAACAAAATCCATAAGTGGATCCTTCTGACTCCTTATCCATTCTCCTTTGGAATGCGAATGGTGTTCGCACCCACACTAACGAACTGACAGCACTACTCCACGACAAGAAGATCGACGTAGCTCTTATTACTGAAACAAGACTTACGAGCAAACGACCATTTACCGTTCGACAGTACCAGACTTATCGAACTGATCAACCAGATGGAACAGCTCATGCAGGTACCGCTGTCATTGTCCATAACTCTATATCCCACCACATATTTCCTTTGGTATCACATGATTTCCTTCAATCCACTGCAGTGTCAATCACCACCTTCACTTTTCCTCTTACACTAGCATCAGCGTACTGCCCTCCCAATAAATCCATTTCCGACTCCCAATTCATCTCCTTTCTAGACTCCATCGGACATCGTTTCCTTGTGGGTGGGGACTTTAATGCGAAGCATCAACACTGGGGGTCAAGATCCACAAATACACGAGGACGTGCTTTGCTGTCTGCACTCACACGGAGACATTGCTCCACTATCTCTCCTGACACAGCCACCTATTGGCCATCAGATCCCTACCGAAATCCTGATCTCCTTGACTTCTTTTTTTACAATAGTTTAGGAACACTAAACTACTCACTCAGGCGCCTTGATGACCTCTCCTCTGATCATAGTCCTTTATTATTAACCATTTCCCTAAGACCAATTCACAAACTGCCTCCTACTTCATTTATTAGGGGCCCAGTTAACTGGGACCACTTCCGCCAGCTTTTTACAGAGTCCGTAAACCTAAAATTGTCCTTGAAAACATCCCAAGACCTAGACGATGCAGTGCATTCTTTCACTATCATAGTCATATAGTCATTGCACTGCGCCACTCCCTATAATCCTCCTTGGAGACTGAAACGGCAGTGGCCTCGTGACCTGCTATAAACGCGTGACAGCGGGGGTCCTGGCAATGGCCAGTTACTCTAATCATGTCCTGAGCGTCTGTGGCTCTCGCGCTCTTGGTCAGCCTCCACTGGCTAGTATCCGGTGACGCGGCTGACGGAGGAGCGTAGGGGACTTCCCAAGACTCCGCTTTCTCTTCGCATGTGGATTTGGGAGGTCTCTGGGCTGTCTGTAAATATTGTATGAATGAGTGAGTGAATGATGAATTGTAAATATGGTATGAATGAGAGCGTTTATCGCAATTACTGATTGCCTTATAAAAGGCAGATTGTAATTATAGCCCAATAAAGAGTATTTGCCAGTTAAAATGGCTGGCATTCGGTAAAAAAAAAAAAAAAAAGAAAGCTGTAATTGAAATAAAGCAGGTCTGCATATGCACACTTGTATATGTCATTAACCACCAATGATTATTGTCGGGGGCGTCACTAGGGGAGTGCCTAATCACTCTAGCCCTACTGACAAGTGCGGATTGTTGTAGTTAATAACATGGGCCATGTTCCATGTCGGCGTTAATATCTGACTACATTTTATTGTTAGGGATGTGTCCCGTCAATACACTGTGTTGAGGAGAAGAGGTTCAGAGGTTCATAAAGAATAAGACCAGTTTTCAGAGTTCGGGTGGGAGATCGGCAGCGTAATAGTACAAGTCGTCAGAGGGTCTGCTAGAGGCTGTGAGACAGGGTGACTGCCCAGAGGTGTGGCATAGAGAGTGTAGGCTGACGAGGAGTCTGTGTGTCTGCCCACACAGGCCAAGCGGCCCTGGTGTAACGCGACCGAGTGATAGCGGCTGTCTAGATGAGTAGACTGGGAAAGAGTGTGTTACAGGGCGAAACCCTTTGATTTAAATACTGTACCCCCTTCCTAGTGGAAGGTGGAGACAGCTGAACGGGGTATCTTTTATGATGCCCAGGTGGCCAATACCCCTAAAGTTTATGACTGTTGGCCTAAAAGGGTGTGTTTTATGGATGCTAGGGACTCACCTACTCAGGTTTTATGACCGCTTAGAGTTGACCCTAGGTCTGCAGGGTTTGGTTTTATGACATTCAGGTGGCTTACCCTCTCAGGTTTTATTGCTGGACCTTCGACTCTCTGTTACTTGTTTTATGACTGCCGATATCTCCATGATTTATTACCAGAAAAGCATGTTTTACATCTAATTACAATACATTAGTTGCACCAGAGTATAGGGTAATTCACGTATACGGTTGGCGCTCGCTACAATTATTAACCTCAAATATCAAAGGCACCCATACAGTAAAGTCTTGCAATGGTATATCTACTCAAACGAACAATGGAAGCCAGTCAGGGTGAGGGTTGGAGATTAGCGTTTTCTCTTGACCCTGTCTTAATTGAACCTACAATAGGCTGAAGAGGGAGGAACCAGTTAGAATTTGGAAGACAGCAAATAATATGGTTGGCTAGAAGAAATATGTGGCGAAGGCACGAATAGATATATAGTTGACATCTTTGATAAAGGTTGTAAGCTAACATTAGAGCACTACCTCAGTCCTTGGCAGATTGTATTTAGTCTGAATAAATGAAATGGACAAATCACTTTTAAGTCCACTGTTGTAGGTAGAACTTACATACAGGAAGCAACTCACACTCTTAAAATGAATAATTAAAGTGAAATTTATTAAGACCAGGGAGGCATTTCTAACCAAATGTATCGTTTCACAAACTGCTAGAGGTCAATTATTTTTACCTGGTAACAAGCTCTGTCAAAATGATTGACCTGACATATTTTTTTATATTCCAAATGATGCCTACTCGTAACAATTGCCAGGGTACATATACAACACATAATGCATGGAACATTTTGTATTTATATAATTTTTTTGCAGTTGTCAAAACAATTTAATTGATTCAAAGCTCTAATTCATATTCCAAAAGTTTTCAATTATTCCTTATTCATATGAGGTATACAATGCTAAGGAATAAAACTGGCTCTTGAAGTATTGTACAATATTTATATTCAACTGCGATTATAAGTATGAATGTCATAATAATTAATAAACATATATATGTATAATGATTGATAGTTGAATCTCCTGGATATTTTACTGTGTATCTATTAACTAGTGTATGTTTTATTACATGCAGTTTGTATCTGCTGATCTGTTAGATCAACTGTTCTACAAGTTAGCTTAGCTACTAGCTAGGTAGCTACTACATTAGGGGCTTTGAAATCAACACTGTTATCTTAAGCATGTATACATTACTGTGCTTAGTTATGGTTCTAGACTATTGTAAATCATGTCTGATCTATGTAGATATCGACATCGACGTAGGGAGGGCAATAGTGAAAAATGATTGTTTTCTCTGCTATTATTGAAGTTACGCTAATCTGGAGTGGGTGGAAGCAGTTAGCTTTTTTGGAGACAACAAATAATGTAATTGGTTAGGGGAACCATATGGTTGAGGTCACTGTTAGTATTGTCTCAGGTCTTGACAGATTCACTACATGTTCTAACGTAACCTGGAGCAGGTCATTAGTTCTTAGTCTATAGTATTCATTTCAAAGAATGAAATGATCTAATAATTTTTACGACCAATAACTAGAACTTACTTGTAAAAGAGAGCGATATTTCATTTATGGTTACAAAATATTATGAATTTGCTAGTAATTTCCATTTCTTTCCAACCCTGGCAATCCGGTTGTGTAAGATCAATGGAATATTTCTTGAGACGGCATCCAATTACCACCGACGCAACGAGTGTAAGTGCCTCTCCATCAGGAGCAGGCGACTTCGTTAATGGTCCACCAACCTGGAGTACAAATACACAGTAACGTTTCAGAGGAGTACTCGATGAAACCTTAACAGTATTTATTCAGGACTAAATGAATAATAAATGAATCTACCAAACGCTCATTGAAAATAACTAAGTTATATAGACTTTCCTGTGATATTAGTTGTTAACAATGAATTATTTGATCTGAAAACGTAAAGGTATACCTTTTGGTATCTTGTTATTTGATTAAATAAAGTAAAACAAAAATTAAATGTAACAAAAATATAGCCTGTTTCGCTTATTTGTATTTTTTTAAGGCCCCTACTTTATTACTTATTCAAGGGGTGCTTACTTATTTACGTTAATGCTAAGACACTTCAAGTGATATCTCTCTCTCTCTCTCTCTCTCTCTCTCTCTCTCTCTCTCTCTCTCTCTCTCTCTCTCTCTCTCTCTCTCTCTCTCTCTCTCTCTCTCTCTCTCTCTCTCTCTCTCTCTCTCTCTCTCTCTCTCTCTCTCTCTCTCTCTCTCTCTCTCTCTCTCTCTCTCTCTCTCTCTCTCTCTCTCTCTCTCTCTCTCTCTCTCTCTCTCTCTCTCCCCCCCCCCCCTTTCTTTCTCTCTCTCTCTCTCATTTTCATTTAAATGAGATCGCACATGTTTCCATTATGATATACCTTACAGAGAGTACCAAAAAACTAGATTACCAAACTCAAATGTATTTAACTTGGCATTAGTCACTCGTATGGCTGATTCCCCAATGTTAACGTGGCAATTCCAAGATTGTCTCAAAAATTTCTTCAAGACTTTTAATGCACATGGCATGTTAAAAACAGAACCTTAATGTGGAACAATTAACTCAGACATTAAAAGAAAACAAGTATGGAAACAAGTGTAAGAAAGCGGAATGGACACTGCCAAATACGTTGTGCTTATTCGTTCTTATTTTGCCCCGGAAAATACCAGACCCGACCTCATTAGTAAATCAGGACTCTAATCCATTTTGGAATCTAACCTGCTTTTGGTAGAAGGCACAATCCATTTTGTTCAATAACAGATTACCACAGGGACTGGCTTGATTAATCATGTATGGAAGAACAGTAGACATGCCAAGAGTCAGAGGAAGAGGAAGGCGACTAGCCAAGTAAATACTAGACTGTGCAGGAGTAGAGAACCTTATGTGCAACTTGTATATGCATAGAAGTTCCAGCACATCCCTTTTTGGCCTCCGAGCGTGGATAGGGGAAGAATAAAAAGGTAAAGGAGCTGTGTAAATGATTTATTTTTCTTTTGGGTGAACTTCCTCCAGCTCATAATTACATTTCTCCCGTTAATATTTATGGTGACTGGACATTGATTATTTTTTAATCAATAAGGAGTATGCAAAAAATTCGTAATCAATTGATTATAAAAACAAATACTGGCTTATTGTGAAATACAATTTATTATAATTTTTTTGGTGATAATAAGAATATTTACTCCCTATTGGTTTGGTTACTGTCATTAGAAAACCCACCAATAATAATTAGGAAAAAAAATTAAATGAGCTGTCCAATATTTGATACCTAAGATAAAAGAAATTGATTCATCAATAACGTTTTCTTGGCGATCACCAAGATCCTATAATGGGTTTGCCATATGTACTATTGACAAGTAGAACATACGTACATGTAGTATGATGAGGATAAATACTATATTACTATAAAAGTTATTGTGCAAGAAAGTAGTTTATTTGAAACAATAATATCAAATACTTACTTAAATATTACTCCTGAAAATCATTCTTTACAGAAACCTTAATTTACCTTGTTCTTCCGATCAACTAGTGATAGCTGAAGATCAACCGGATGGACTGTTTATCCAAGCATTCAACTATTTCGATTCATTTATTACCCTTCATTATTACCCGAACCGCTCTTTTCACACTAACGGTTTTTTACAGCTATGATTTTGTATGTGCTAGTTGAGCAGTTAATTTCACAATATAAAATAAAACGATGGAATAAAACAGTTACCTAGACTTTGTAACATTAAAGCACTCAACTTAGTGTCTACTATATTACCTGGTACAAAGGATGTATTAGTAAGCAAAAAGGTCAGTGTATAGTCAGGATGAGATACTCCTGATACCTGAAAATCACACTCTAATAACATAATAACACAGTGAAAAACATTGGACCGAGAGTACACCACGTGTTCCTCTTCTTGGGAAAAAAAAACTTGGGAAAAGCTTTGAGTCAAAGAATCCCTCTGCAATAGAAGAGCAAGCCTCAACAATCAAAAAGTAAGGCAAAACACTCTTTTTTACCTCTAGGTAAAATTGAATGATATACATACACATGTAAGATTCGGGCCTAAACCTCTTTAAAGGCCGGGAATCGTAATTCCCCATTGGTTCTTGTCGTAATAAACAATAGTAAATGGAACGCGAAGTTGGAGGTCCATGCTTGAATAGAGGATCAGTCATTGTAGAGAAAAATATAAATTTATTAGTAAAAGTGTTAATTAAGCATTTCATTTATTTTTTTAAATTAACAATGCGCATTTGTAGCACCCTGGTAATGTATTTTCCTGGGCCCTTAGATAGCGGGTTAAACATTGTTATCGAGTTACGTCATAAGTGAAAAAGAGTGCTTATAACTAGTGATAAGAGGATTCCTTACCCACAAGCATAGTTCATAAAGGGTTTAAAATGTCATAAATTAAATTATAATTTATGAAAAGTTAAAAGTTTTACCTTAAAAAAACCATATGGCGTTTAGTACTGTATCTTCTTAGCTATTAGGATAAGCAGTTATTAGTTGTATTATTATTAGCTTATAAACGAAAACCATAATTGCCTAGTTATTACTGGGGAGTTTTAGTGTAGCTCAGTTTGATAGAAATCAGATCGGTGCCAAAACGACGATTAAGCTTCTGATCCATCCCTCTTATAAATCTTGTGGGTGGATGCCTCCAGATCCGAGCTCTCCCCTCTCTTTAGTCATTTCTGCCTCACACAACCAAGCTACTTAGTATTTTGATAAATATTACACTAATGATTTCGTATGATGGTTCCATTTAAAGAGTTCACATGAATACATTTTAGTAAAGTCGTTTAGAATTAAGCAAGAGTATTGTTCCAAAGAGACGGTAGGAGATGTCTGTCCTCAACAAGAGATTGGCATGGGATACCCGAATACTATGTTTTTTTGTATATATATAACTTCTTTACTGTGCTAAAATTACAATCTGCCTTATTAGGCAATAATTAATTGAGATAAATGTTCTCATTTATACCATATTTACCATTCATCATTCACACAATATTTACAAACAGCCTCCTAAAACAACATGGCTGTAACCTCCCTCACTATGCGAAAGAGGAAGTCTTGGAAAGTCCCCCACGTGGAGGATGACGAAGAGCCCTAGAACCACATACGCTCAGGACATGATTGGCGAAACCAAGATTCCCACTGTCACACATACTATAAACTCAGACGTTCGGCAACAGATCAAAATAGCAATGCTACCTAGTTCTTAGAGGATCGAACATCATTTAAATATTAACTGAACACAAACACTAATGTTGAATTAATTTTTATTAATCTACAATTGATAGCGGTGTCAGCGTGGATATTTACTCTGAGTGAATAGATTTCATTCAACCAAAAAATATCCATCATGAACTAACTACTTATCATGGCATCTCCAAGGAAGTCCATTAAATTCAACTTTCGCATCATTGATTGATCACTTAAGATTAATCTTCGCTACAGTCACTTTGTATATCTACTTATTTTTATCTTATCTTAAGCCATTAAGTTGTTACTAGCGTGAAATATTCCTGTCTTGAACCACCCCACCTTAATTATGTTTTTTTCAGCATTATATTTCTTTATCATCTTGTAACTCAGTGTTTTTCTTAATTTCTTACAATCCACTCAAACATTAATTTCAGTTCTCATGATACACATAACTTACCAGCACCTAAAACACATATTTTTATACTTTTGTGTAATATTTAGCTGCCTAAATTACCAAGATCAAATGTATGTTAAAAAATCGTTTGATAGCCAGTCCAACAATATACATCGAAAACCACATTCCGCATATGTCTAAACGATTAAAATCAAAATAAACTGTGTAGGGGCAGAAGATCCTATTAATCTTCAGTTTCAAACAATTTTATTAAGATAAAATTACAATCTGCCTTTTATTAGGCAATGAGTAATTGAGATAAATGTCATCATTCATACTATATTTACAATTCATCATTCACTCGCTCATTCATACAATATTTACAAACAGCCCAGAGGCCCCCCAAGTCCACAAGGGTCACCTCCCTCGCATGCGAAGGAGGAAGCGGAGTCTTGGGGAGTCCCCCACGCTCCTACGTCAGCCGCGTCACTGGATAAGCCAGCGGAGGCTGACCAAGAGCGCGAAAGCCACAGACGCTCAGGACATGATTAGAGGAACTGGCCATTGCCAGAACTCCCACTATCACTTAGTTATAGCAGGTCACGAGGCCACTGCCGTTTTAATCTCCGAAGAGGATTATAGGGGTGAGTGGTGCAGTGCAATGACTGTGCTAGGGAATTAGGGTGGTTGGATAGGTTACTATGGAATTTTACGAACTTGGAAGGGATGAGTTCAAGAATATAGGGTATATTCAGATCATTGTGAAGGGTTTTGTTGCTGACGTAATAAGGGGCATTTACTATTGTTCTTAGGACTTTTGATTGAAAGGATTGGATGCGCTTGATGTTCGACTTTTTTGCTGTCCCCCATAGCTCTATTCCGTATGTCCAGATTGGCTTAAGTATAACCTTGTAAATAAGTAGTTTGTTTTCTATTGAGAGGTGGGATGTCCTTCGAAGTAGTCTGTACAGTTGTCCAAAGCGTCTGTTTAGTTCTTGTCTTTTTAGCCTCGTGTGTGGGTTCCATGTCAGTCTTTTGTCGAGATGGACCTATTAATCTAAGGGAAAAACTAACAATGTAAATTATAAATGGTACAAGGACTTCAATCAACGATTGCTTCAAATGACTATTGCTGAAGCACCAACTATAGGTTAACTACAGGGCCTCCTCCACAGCGTGCTAAAGATTTTGACTACTTATGTACCAACACGAACAACAAATACAATGCTATGTAAGAAATTTAGAAATTTCAATAAGCCATTTTTTCCGACATGAATACGCCATATGTACCACAAATATCACTAGCAAAGTTGAAAAGGAGCTAGATGAGAGATTTTAGATTACTAGCCCTCTCATGACCTTAGGGTGCTTGAGGGTGTCCCGCCATACACATAGCATAAAGGGTGCTTGACCATTATGACGGTTGTGACCCCATTACGTGATGTTAACTCTAGTAAATATTTTTGCTTCGGTAGCACGTAATACCCAAGTGTGGACGGTTGACTTGGGGGTTAGCCGGCTTATTAAACCCGGTACTATGAATTTCCCGATCGACTTCGCATTCTCTTCACCTCAGGGGTGTATATTGACTTTACCTTTACTTAACTTTTGATTGGATGTGAACTTGATTGCCAATATTATAGTGGTATATTATATTATATTATTATAATGGCTATTGGAACTACGTAGGCCAATAACAAAAATATTAGGGCCAGAAAAAAGGGTGCTAAGGTAGAAATGGTGACCACCAGCTGTATTGAATGCATTATCAGCAGATTTGTTTTTTTTTTTTTTTTTTTTTTCAATTTTATTAGGATAAAATTACAATCTGCCTTTTATTAGGCAATGAGTAATTGAGATAAATGTCATCATTCATACTATATTTACAATTCATCATTTACTCGCTCATTCATACAATATTTACAAACAGCCCAGAGGCCCCCCAAGTCCACAAGGGTCACCTCCCTAGCATGCGAAGGAGGAAGCGGAGTCTTGGGGAGTCCCCCATGCTCCTACGTCAGCCGCGTCACTGGATAACCCAGCGGAGGCTGACCAAGAGCGCGAGAGCCACAGACGCTCGGGACATGATTAGAGGAACTGGCCATTGCCAGAACTCCCACTATCACTTAGTTATAGCAGGTCACGAGGCCACTGCCGTTTTAATCTCCGAAGAGGATTATAGGGGTGAGTGGTGCAGTGCAATGACTGTGCTAGGGAATTAGGGTGGTTTGATAGGTTACTATGGAATTTTATGAACTTGGAAGGGATTAGTTCAAGAATATAGGGTATATTCAGATCATTGTAAAGGGTTTTGTTGCTGACGTAATAAGGGGCATTTACTATTGTTCTTAGTACTTTTGATTGAAAGGATTGGATGCGCTTGATGTTCGACTTTTTTGCTGTCCCCCATAGCTCTATTCCGTATGTCCAGATTGGTTTAAGTATAACCTTGTAAATAAGTAGTTTGTTTTCTATTGAGAGGTGGGATGTCCTTCGAAGTAGTCTGTACAGTTGTCCAAAGCGTCTGTTTAGTTCTTGTCTTTTTAGCCTCGTGTGTGGGTTCCATGTCAGTCTTTTGTCGAGATGGAAGCCTAAATACCGTACTGTCTCAGACACAGGGAGAGGAATTGAATTTAAAAAGACTGGTGGACAGGACTTGCGGCAGAGGGTAAAGGTTATGTGGGAACATTTTCCTTCATTGACTTTGATTCGCCATTGGTTGCACCAATACTCGATCTCATCGAGGTGTTTTTGAAGGTTTTGGGATGCTGTATCAGGGTATGGATGGGTTGACAGGACTGCAGTGTCGTCATATCAGCAGATTGTGAGAAAAATAAAACTCTGAACATAGCACCAGGTTGTTTCATTGTACCTGGTTTAGCCAGTGGACTGTAATTAATTAGCAAAAGTTTAAAAATTTATTCAAATCAATAAAATAATTGAATCTGAGAATTTCAAAACTATCAATCGGCTTTCCAAACGATCGAAAACCCAAATATTTATTCGTCCTCTCAAAACCCCCAATAACGAAAAACTGTTCACACTTACCTGGGGTCGGATAGCTTCTTTCTCGAGCGGTTCGGCTTCTAGGAGGAATATGAGGGATAGGAAAGGATAAAAAAAGTCTAGGACAAGCCCGAATCCACCTGATGACCACGCCAAGAATTCAGAAGCAGCGAACAATTCTTCCCCAGTGGTTGGCGATGAAAGGATCGTCTTACCCATATGAAAACTATAACTATAACGGAAAATAAAACCATGCACCAACCATCGGCAAAATTTGAAAATAAAAAAAACCGGAAATAACTTTCGCTGGTTCTGGCAAACACCCCACTCGATCGGAGCACAGATCCAGCCTCTTCAAACTAATAGAACACAATGGCCAATTACTCCCCAAAACGGTTTCCTTGTATTACTTGTAGAATTGTAGAATTGGCTTGCCAGAGCGCAGCACCTCCCAGAGCTATTTCCCCTACAGATAAATCAAAATCTCTCGCGGTAATCCTCCCGCGTAAACATCCCCCCGCCTCTGAAAGGTTATTTTCAGATAAGGTCAGAATACACACACACAAAAAAAAAAAAAACACTTATCCATCATCATAAATCATACAAAGAAACACATGAGCTTACTATACAACAAACAAAATAAAATAATATCAACAAACAAAATACTGGTACTACTGTGACGGCAAAGGGTAAAGCTTAGTTACCGGCCTCTTATACCGACCCGTAGCTACCCGTACAAGTGCCACTCTCACGACCGTATCGGTTCCCGGAAACACCTCCTCAACTACTCCAATCGGCCATTTTAAAGGAAGGAGGTTGGGCTGATCCACGATTACAACAGTTCCTACAGTGAGCGAAGTAGAGGACTTTGACCATTTGTGTCGAATCTGCAACTCATGCAGGTACTCTTTTCTCCACCTATTCCAAAATGACCGGACCAGCTGATCGACTAGCTCGTAGCGGGTAAGACGATTAATTTCGCTGTTCTGTACATCTCGAGCAGGAAAATATTTCAGTGGAGTCAGGTTCAAAAAATGAGCAGGGGTTAACGCGAGTGGCTCCCGCGGATCAGAACTTAGGGGGCAAAGGGGCCTCGAATTGAGGACAGCTTCAATCTGAACCAACACTGTGTTCAGCTCTTCATAAGTCAGAAGCTGGGTTCCAATAACTCGAAATAAGTGGGACTTCACCGATTTAACATTAGCTTCCCAGATCCCTCCGAAGTGAGGAGCTCCGGGTGGAATAAATTTCCACTCGATTCGATGCTCCGACAGTTGATTAGTCAGCGCATCCTGATACCCGGAAGAATTCAACCATTTTGACAATTGCTCATGAGCCCCCACAAAATTTGTCCCGCAATCTGAGTATATAATTCTACATGGACCACGGCGCGACAAAAATCGCCGGAAAGCCGCCAGGAACATGGGAGTAGACAAGTCAGATACCAGTTCAATGTGAACTGCCTTGGTCGACATACATATAAATAAACAAATATACGCCTTAAATATGAAAGGGTTTCGTCTCCTAGCCATAGTAATGCGAATCGGCCCAGCGTAGTCCACTCCAGTTTGTTCGAATGGCTTACATTGTGTAACTCTACAAGTAGGGAGGTCACCCATTTTTGGAGGCACAACCGACGGGCGAACTCTGAAACAACGGTTACATTTTCTTATCCGACTTCTGATTATTTCTCGGGCGGATATAATCCAAAATTTTTGCCTAATTAACGATAATAACAGGTGGGGTCCGGCATGACAATTTTCCTGATGATAATAATCAATCAACCGAATAACAAAGGGGTCCTTCTTTGGCAAGACAATCGGGTGACAACTATCAAACCCTATATCAGCATTCTGCAAACGACCACCGACTCGAATAATTCCACGGTCGAGAAATGGAGATAAACGTTGAAGTTTTGGTGAACAAGTTTCCCCCTTCTTTAATCTATCGAATTCTTGTGTAAAATGAAGTAGCTGGATCACTCTACACAGATAAATTTCCGCTGTGTCTAACTCCCTTTCCCTTACTCTCATTTGGTTTGGTAATATTTTCACAAACTTTAAAACTAGCACCATCGTTCGTAATAACCGTAGGTAGCTTGAGCAACGATCAACAAGAGCACAAATGGAGTTTTCTTCCATTTTTTCTGATCGCGCCACTGTTAAAATGTTGCTACTTTTAATTTCCGGAGGGCTTTCCAGCTCCTCCAAGTCTAATTTAACGGGCCAGCAAGTTTCTTCCGAACCCAGCCAAAGCGGTCCATTCCACCATAGGGTATGATCAACGAGCTCGCATGGCGTTAAGCCCCTGGACAGGCAATCCGCTGGATTCTCGGTGCCTGATACATGCATATAACTATCGATGCCACAATCTTGGATTTTAGACACCCGATGAGCTACAAACGTCTGCCATCTGGACGGTGCAGCTTTAATCCAATGCAAAGCTACCGTTGAATCAGACAGTGCAACAACACGCTCAACGTTACAGCGTGTGCGAAGAGTAGATGCTGTAGCCTGCAGCAGATTTGCCAACAAAAGGGCGGCACAAAGCTCTAAGCGGGGAATAGTCAGGACCTTGGATGGAGCTACTTTAGATTTTGCACATAATAAAGAAACCTTGACAGTTTCCTCTCCCGTCAGGCCCTTTAAATAAATCACGGCTCCATAACCCATCTCGGAGGCGTCACAAAACCCAACCAACGCAACTCGCGAACCAACCAACACTCCAATGTGTCTCGGAATAGAAAGATTCAACAAAACTACCAATTCCCCTTGACAACGTTCCCACCGAATTTTAATAGAAGCTGGTGGAACCTGATCCCAGTCCAAACCCAAACGCCACAGTTCCTTAATCAGGCACTTGAGAAATAAAGTCAGGGGGGCCAGTAGTCCCAAGGGGTCGAAAATTCTTGCAACTGACGAAAGGATATTTCGTTTTGTGCCGGCTTTATGTTCGTGACTGACCCGAAAGCAAAAAATATCTGTGCTGGGTTGCCACTCAAGACCCAAAACAGCTAAAGAAGTGCCCGTTTCAAAATCCTTTGTCGAAAAGGATTTATCCTCGTCGGGGAAAAGAGTGAGCATCTCGGAAGAATTAGAGGCCCATTTGGTAAACTGAAAACCTCCATTTTCGAATAACCTTTTTGTTTGCTGATAAAGTCGTTCAGCATCTTGCAACGAGGGGACGGAAGTGATAAGATCGTCCATATACATATCCTGTGGAATTCGATCTTTGGTAGCCGGGAAATTTTTACCTTCTTCTTCGACCAATTGACGAACAGTTCGAAGAGCCAAATAAGGTGACGAGGTGATGCCAAACACTACACAATTTAATTCGTAGATCTCCACTGGATCCTCTGACGAAAATCTCCATAATACCCGTTGGAATCTTCGGTGAGAGTCATCAATCAGAATTTGCCGATACATTTGTTTAATATCTGCCGTCAATGCTATTGAAAATAAACGGAAGTGCAATAGTAATACGAAGATATCCGTTTGTAATTTTGGACCCATATGTAAAACGTCATTTAATGACAAATGAGCCGTAGTTTTTGCACTGGCATCAAACACTATTCTTAGAGGCGTGCTCGAACTACCAGGCTTTAATATACCATGATGTGGTATGTAATAGCCATGTTTATCCATCGGATTTGTTACCAATGACATGTGCCCTTGCTGTAAATAATCCAATATTACATCGTGATATAATACTCGACTTTCCGGGCAGCGATCTAAGCGCTTTTCTAGGTTCATAAATCTTCGTTTGGCCATCTCAAATGAATCTCCCAACCGATCGGGATGCTCCTGGAAAGGCAACGACACAACAAACCGTCCTGATACCAAACGACGCACCGAAGATTTAAAAATATTCTCACATTCTGATTCCCCGGGCGAAAGAGAAGTAATTAAGTTTGGGACCTCTTCAATTTCCCAAAACCGTCTCACCAAACTATCCAATGATGAACGGCAAACAGACATACAGTTATTACTCTCATATGTTAGGTCCAAAACTGGGGCTTTTCCCATCAAAATGTAACCCAAAACACTATCCACTGCCATCAACTGAAGAGGTTTTCCTCTGTATTTATTTTCTTTCAATAAATGAGGCACCAGCTCAGCGCCTAGGATTCCATCAATATCACCCGGTAAATGAAATGTCTCATCTGCAAGTTCTAGATTCAATAGATAAGACAGCTGAGATCGATCAATTTCCCTAGCCGGCAATTTCTCGACAATCTTATCGACCACTAAAGGCTCGATCGTAAATGAAATATCCGGATTGATCCTCGAACTGAAACTACAAACTGTCTTCCCTAGAACCGGATTGACTGCTCCTCCAAAACCTACTACCGATGTTTTTAAAGGCGAAATAGGCAATTTAAGTTTTCGGCATGTTTTCGCCGTTAGAAAATGGCACTGACTGCCCGAATCAATCAAAAACCGCGCATCATGCAGTTTTCCCCCGCCATTTTGCATAGTTACTACCGCAGTAGACAGCAAAACCATAGAAGAACGCTGGGCGGAAAAACGATCTTTACAATTCGCCATCGAACAGCAGTTGATCGAGGAATTCTGCTGACCCTCTGCCCCCGAATTTACACGGTCTGGGGGATTCTTTGAAAACTCAAAATGTAACAGCGAATGATGGGGCTTATTACATTGCGAACAGGGATTCCCTTTTTTACAATAAGGTGCCAAATGGTTAGAAGAAAAACACTTTAAACAACATGCCTTTTGTTTAATAAAACGAAATCTATCCCAAGGAGACATTTTCAAAAATCCTTTACAATCAACTAATTGATGAGATCCCTGATTGCATTTCAAGCAATTTGTAGCTTTATCAAAACCATCGCTAGTACTTCCTCCCGACTGAGTTACAAAAACCTTTGGTCTGTAATTTTTTATCGGTTTTTCCGATCTGGTCGTTGATATTGAGTTATATTCCCAAGGAAGGGTTTTAATTTGTTTCTCGACGAACCTTACAAAATCCTCATAAGTAGGAATATCCTTTTCGCGAACCGCGGCTTCGAACGCCCGACGGGACACGGGGTCTAAAATTTTCAAACCACGATTTAAAAATATCGAATCAGCCAAATTTCCGGTGTTTAATCTTTTAAGGGCTGTTATGGGCCCACAAAATTTATCCAATACTGAGCTTAAACTCCCCCTTGATTCTGACTTTAATGGTTTGAATTCAAAAATTTGCTCTAAATAGGTATCTGCTTGAGCTCTAGGGTCATTGTAACGTTTCTGTAACGCGTCCCAAATCACTGGGTAATTTGCCGCCACTGGTGGTAGGTGCTTACAATATTCGAGGCTTCCCCACCAAGCTTTGATACTAAATATTGAACTCTATGTTGATCGGTCAACGATTTATTTTCATGTACTAACGATTTAAACATTTCATAAAAGACCGACCATTGCGTTTGATCCCCTCTAAAGCAAGATAACTCTAATTTTGGAAGGTGTACTTCAATTTTGTTCGTCGCCAGGGTTGGTAAAAGAGTTTCAGGAACCGCGGTAGTAGCGGCCACTTTTTTCTTCGTCGCAAGGCTCTCAGCCGTCTCTTCAATGTACTCAATCATCTCCATATGGGAATCGTTAAAGGTCGGAGTAAATTCCGAATCCAACTCCAACTCTAATTCATTAATTTTGAATTCTACTTCGTCATATTCGGTCAAGGTTTTTGGTATTAGACGATAAGTAGTTTCAAATTGCTGTAAAACTTTTTTATCCGCAATGCCTTTCGACAGATCATAAATTCTTTGAATGCGCTGAAAAAGTTTTATTTGTTTTGCTTTATAAATTTTTAAAGACGATTCAATAGCCCTTTTCTCGCTCATTTTCAAAAATGAGTAGCCAACAAATCAACAAAATTAAACGGTCAAATTGGATTTGTCTATATTATTAATTAAATCGACCTTATTGAACAATTCCTAATCGAACCAGTTCCAATAAACTATTCAAACAAATACGGAAATAAAAATAAAATAAAAAACGAATAAAAGGAAAACCATAAATCCACTAGAGTTAGAAATAATAACCTTATTGTGATTTTCTTATCAGTTGAAAGGGCAATCCGGAGATTGAATTCCTCGGTTGGACCCTGAACCTCAAACTTGTTAATATAAAGGGATGACGGGTAGAAAAATTGTTAAAACTTTACGAGTTTGAACTGTAGCAAAATTAAAACTGTCTCAATGAAATTTATTTATATCAATTCTAACTTATCAACCATTAGCAATCTAGAATAAATAATTTCTACTTTAATTTGAGCAATAATTTTACCAAACGAAACAAACAAAAAAACTTAGAAATATAAATATCCCACAAAATCGGGATAAAATATGCCGGGCTTACGCGAAACCAGTTGACTGTCGCTAACTTTTTTAAATTAAATTAATTTTCCAATTTAGTTCATAATAATACTATCGTATTTTTCCAATAACCATCTTCGAACTCCTTTCAATCAGGAACTGTATTTTAATTAATTGAAACAACGAACTTTCAATATAATCAATACATAAACACGGAAAAGAACAAAAACAATTTTTTTTTTTTTTTTCCAAAATCGGTTTAAATCCGGTTTAGGAGGCCAAATGGTTTAGCCAGTGGACTGTAATTAATTAGCAAAAGTTTAAAAATTTATTCAAATCAATAAAATAATTGAATCTGAGAATTTCAAAACTATCAATCGGCTTTCCAAACGATCGAAAACCCAAATATTTATTCGTCCTCTCAAAACCCCCAATAACGAAAAACTGTTCACACTTACCTGGGGTCGGATAGCTTCTTTCTCGAGCGGTTCGGCTTCTAGGAGGAATATGAGGGATAGGAAAGGATAAAAAAAGTCTAGGACAAACCCGAATCCACCTGATGACCACGCCAAGAATTCAGAAGCAGCGAACAATTCTTCCCCAGTGGTTGGCGATGAAAGGATCGTTTTTCCCATATGAAAAACTATAACTATAACGGAAAATAAAACCATGCACCAACCATCGGCAAAATTTGAAAATAAAAAAAACCGGAAATAACTTTCGCTGGTTCTGGCAAACACCCCACTCGATCGGAGCACAGATCCAGCCTCTTCAAACTAATAGAACACAATGGCCAATTACTCCCCAAAACGGTTTCCTTGTATTACTTGTAGAATTGTAGAATTGGCTTGCCAGAGCGCAGCACCTCCCAGAGCTATTTCCCCTACAGATAAATCAAAATCTCTCGCGGTAATCCTCCCGCGTAAACATCCCTATAGCTACTCTTTTTATAAAGGTGGCTAAAAGAGATGTTGATCCACAGGTTTCGGTTAGGGAAAAATTAGGAAGAAAGCCTTTTATTCCCCAACTAAAGGAACAGGGGTAGTATTGTTAATTATTGAAAAGGAAGTTTTATGCGCTTACTTGAAATTACATTATTGTGATAAAATTACAATCTGCCTCATTGCGAAATAAGTAATTGTGATAAATGTTTTCATTCATACCATATTTACAATTTTCATTCACTGGCTCATTCATACTGTATATACGAACGGCCCAGAGACCCCCCAGTCTACATGGTTATTAACTTCCTCGCGTGCGAAGAAGGAGGTGAAGTCTTGGGAAGTCCCCCACGCTCCTTTGCCAGGCGCGTCACTGGACCAGAGCTAGTGGAGGCTGACCAAGAGCGCGAGAGCTACAGACGCTGAGGACATGATTGGAGAAACTGGTCATTGCCAGGACTTTACTATCACGCATTTATAGCAGGTCACGGACCACTGCCGTTTCAGGCCGAGGAGGTTTATAGGGATAGTGGTGCAGTGCAATTACTGTGCTAGGGGATTAGGATGGTTGGACAGGTTACTATGGAATTCTATGAACTTGGAAGGGATGAGTTCAAGAATATAGGGTATATAAAAAAAGAGGAGTAAGGTGAGGAGTAAAAGTACGGGAAAGATGCAGTGCGAATTCTTTCAACATCTCACCATCCGAAGCCGCCCAGGACCCATCATCACGACGGAGTGGGTGTGAAACAGGATGATATTTTAGGATTTTCTTAATTAGATTCCACAAGGAGTTATCCCTGGTAGACAGAGAGGAGAGATAGGAATTAAAATAATCGGAAAGGAAGGATGCCAATTGCCGCTTTACCAATCTGCAGTACTGATTGTATGAGCAACAGATAAAGGGGCCACCTGCCAGCTGCAACTTACTGTACTGTATTACTGCCCGTTACTCTGACATTTGTTATCAGTTATATTTTTTGTTTTGAAGTTTAAAATAAATCTTTTTAAAAACTCCTTCTGGTCTTATAAAGATTTAACTGGCGCCCGAGCAGGGACCTTGGCAGCGACTTAGAGACATTGGAAGAATCCCCCCATTCCACGATCACCACCGTCTTGCTAGGCAAGACCCAAGACATCTGCTGGTGTATTTCAATACACTTCACCGAAGCTCTGACCACTCATCGTTACAATCTACGAGACGCCAGAGGAGAAGAAAACGGACTTCTCACAACAGAAGACATCGACTGGTAATATAAAATTTGTACACATTTTTACATGCCATTAACCGACAGACTAAATATTAACCGAAACATCCCCGAATTAGAAGACGAAAACATGGCCACTAACAACCACATTATTTCAACTACCGACTTAAAACTGATACCGGAATTAGACGGAAACCCAAGCCATTTGATCAAATTTATAAACAAAATAAATTTCGTTGCTAACAACATATGCACACTAGACAATCCACATTGTGAATACAATACTAAACAACTAATAGGACACGCCACTAACAAACTTGTAGGACCGGCAGAACATTACGGATTACGAAATTATAATACGTTACAAGAACTGAAAAATCAATTCCGTGATGACAAATCAACACTACAATCGATGGACGAAATATTACAAATTAGACCTTCCAAAAATGAACACCCCGTAAACTATGTAGACAGATTATTGCTCCTTCGAGACGAACTAGAAGGACGAGTATTCACGGACGATAGATTAAATGACGAACAAAAAAAAGACCGAACTAAAAATATACGACAGACAAATAACGCACCACTGTACAAAAGAATTCGACAAAGACTTAGAATTTTTCTTAAACCACACGAACTACACAAACCTAAGGGACTTAAAAAAGGCACTTAAAACAGTCGCCGTGAGAATAATAGAACGCTCTCACGGCAGACCACAACAACACAACTCGAAATCACAACAGTATGCCCCAAGACAATCACAAACGCCACCTAGCACCGGTTATAAAGGTAAACATTTTGACCCCTATTACTACGAACGAAAACGCGAACAATTTAATCAATACCAACAACCACAACCAAATAACGAACGCCACTTCAACAACAACAAACGCCAATTTAATTCAGACAGACCCAACAATTCTAAATATTCTCGTGACCCTAATGTAAGATACAATCAGCCGTGGCAACCACGTGAACAAAATCAGTACTTCAATAAGCAATTAGCATTACCTGGAATACCACAACCACAAGGCAACCAAACTGTTTCAATGCGGACAGTTAGTAACCGCGTACACAATACCGAACCAGAAGACAAAGACTTACATATACAAGAATCACACGACCGATTACAATCACTTGAAACAAGATGCGACCATTTTTTAGAGCCAGGACTAAGCGATCACAAACCACCCGACCAAAATACCAACTAAACCATACGGACAATTTACCAAAACTAAAATATTTCACAGGCAAGACATGGCTAATTGATACGGGAGCATCGAAAAATTAAATTCACCCACGTTCTTTACCCAAAGGAACTGAACTTATTTCGGAAGACTTCGTGATGAAAACCCCTACAGGGAGAGCCGAGAGAACTCTAATAGATCTCTATCCCCTGATAGAAATTTCTGCGAAGGCAAAATTTTTAGTTTACCCATTTAGCAATAAATTTAATATTTTATTAGGATATGAGACGATGCAAAATTTAAAAATAAAAATTAATTGTCAAAATAACGAATTAATAATAAATGAAATAAAATTTAAATTAGAAAATGAAAATTTAGTAGATAATAATAATAGTAATAATAATATACCCGGAAATAAACAAAAATAAAAGGGGCCAAACATACCCGGAAATAAACAAAAACAAAAGGGACCAAACATACCCGGAAATAAACAAAAATATTTAAATTCCTAAAAATAAAAAAAGTTAAATTCCTTTATTGTGCTAAAATTACAATCTGCCTTTTATAAGGCAATAAATAATAAATTTAATAATAATAATAAATTTAATAATAATAATAATAAATTAAAAGAAAAGAACGAACTATACTATATTGACGACAAACAAACAATTAAACAATTAATTCGAACAGACCATATTGACGATAACACAACTGACCAATTAGTAAATCTAATAAGCGATTATGGAGAAATACTAAAAACAGACAACAAACAACTAAGAGCGACTAACTTACTAAAACATAAAATTTTGACAAAAAACAAAAATCCATGCTACACATGTAATTACCAATACCCTGTACAATTTAAAGAATAGATAAATAATGAAGTGACAAACTTACTGAAAAACAATATAATACGTAAAAGCAACTCCCCCTACAATTCCCCAGTATGGATAGTCCCCAAGAAAATGGACGCATCCGGACAAAAGAAAGTCAGGATGGTGATAGACTATCGAAAACTTAACGACATGACAGTCAATGACAAATACCCACTACCCAACATTGAAGACTTACTAAACAAATTACAGAACGCGAAAATATTTTCGACAATTGATTTGGAATCTGGCTTCCACCAAGTTGAAATGGATCCTGATTCCATTGCCAAGACAGCATTTAGCACAGAAGACGGACATTACGAATACTTACGAATGCCCTACGGACTTTGCAACGCCCCACCGACATTTCAAAGAGCTATGAACATGATGATAGCAAATATCCCTAACACCATGATATACATTGACGACATAATCATATACTCTAACACAATACAGGAACATTTAGAACATCTTGAAAACATATTTAGAAAACTAAAAGAACATGCACTTTCCATTCAGCTAGACAAGACAGAATTCTTCAAAAACGAAATCCCCTTCTTAGGATATATAGTTACCCCCAAAAGACTAAAAACGAACCCAAAAAAAGTAGAAGCAATTACAAAATTACCTTACCAAAATAATGAAAAGACAACTAGACAATTCCTCGGAATGGCCGGATATTACCGGAAATTTATAAAAGATTACGCAGAAATAACAAAACCCATATCAAAATCACTACAGACTAATACATACGAAACAAAAGAAATCAAAGAGGCCTGCGACACACTAAAAACTCTTATGACTAACTCTCCGATACTAGCCTACCCTGACTTTGAATCGAACTTTTTTATTTAACGACAGATGCAAGCGACAAGGCCATCGGCCTTCTCTATCTCAGGTGCTATCTCAGAAAGATAAAGACGGGACAGAACACCCGGTAGCATTCGCCTTACGAGTGCTACAGCCTCCTGAGATAAATTACTCAACAATAGAAAAAGTTGTTAGCAATTGTTTGGTCGACAACCCATCACCGCAAATACAATAATCCTTACAGACCCGTACTATTATACAAAGACAAAAACGAAACAAACAAAGCACACGTGAATAGAATTAAAAGACCACGTAAACAACACTTGAAACCGAAACCAAATATTACTGTTTCAGAAGGAGAAGATGAATCCTACTCAGACAGTACTGATCCAGACACTTCTGTGGACATTGACATATACTATGACAGTAACTGATATAAGCAATAACCCAGGAGTCCTATACTGCACTATAAAAAACGCAAAGGTAATAGAAAATTACTACAGGACATACCATTTTTATGACATTAGCTTACTTGAAAAAGAACTAACAAATATACAGAACAATGTACTATTTTATAGGAACCTACCGACATACCCTATAATCAAAAACCTTATCATACAGACACAAACCAAATTAAATTTATTAAAAACACATAACAAACGAACTAAGAGAGTATTTGCATTCCAAAGGAGAATAGATTAGGACTCGGTAGGATCCACTTAGGGTTTTGTTTAACAGGGATTAGGTAGGAGACAGAAGTTGTAAGAAGTGAAATGAGAGGGGTGAATAGGGTTCTGAACTCTGTAAGGATTGGTGTTAATAAGCTAGTGAAATCTGTAAAGATTGAAGGTGGAGGAATATACCAGATGAGTGGATAAGAATGAGATTAGGTTTGCTGAGAAAGTGAGACTGGAGGTCTCAAATTTCTGGTGGGGGCGCTTCTTGAGCTGAATGTGGCTGGCTTCTCTTCTTCTGACCGATGACGTTGTTCACTCCTGGACTTCAGAATTCTGTAATCCTTGCAGCCTTTATAGGTGGCCTGGTGGCCTTGTTTGCAGAGAACGCATACTACAGGAGATTTTAGGGGCTTCTCCCACATTACACTTTTGTGCTGCCCACTGCACTTTACACACCTGGGAGGGTGGTAACAGTATGATTTCGTGTGCCCATATGCCTAGTAATTATGGCATTGGACTATGTCACGTTTGGGGTTAGGTTTTTCAACCTGTACTGTTGTGTAATACAAGTGGGTAAGCTCGTAGATTTTTCTACTCCAGGTGTTAACTCTAGATCCACAAAGAACAAGGGCAGTGGTGTCTTGCTTTTTTTTCGTTCGTCTTCTTGTCTTTCCTCACGGAGAACGTTGGTTATTTGGTTAACCTTGTATTCTAAACCCAAGTCCTTTTCTATCTTGCCTGCTGGTGTAGTGGGATGCAGGTTTCTAATCACCGCCCGTAGCGACGTTTCCTGCTTTAACTGATAAGTACGGAAGTCGGCCTTAGTTTCTTCAAATTATTTGATTATCACTCGATATGTATCGGGAGTGTCCGGAGATATTTTTGTGTTCCGATACCGTTTGAGGCACGTGTGTTTGCCCGTACCTACGATTTTACTCATTTGAGTAAATAATGTAATGGGTGTTTGTGTAGAGCCCGAGGACATGGACAGGACACACTTCAATATTTTTCAACACCTCATAACTGTTGAAAAGCGTGAAAAATGGAGTATCATGGGTTGTTGTTTGTTTTGATGTGAGGTGGTGGTAATTCTTCCATAGGTTTCATCATTAACAATATTTTTTCTGAATTTTTAAGTATTTTTTATTATTAAAACATATGTAGTAGAAGGTTTCCTCGAACCCATGTATTTTAGATAAGAGACTACGACGTTAGCAGTAGGCCGCAGTCAAGGTTGTGAGGGTCTAGCCGGACACCACAGTCTTATCACTAGCACAGCTGAGCTACAGCCTTTTAATATTGCCGCCTTCTCAATGAAATGTGAAGTGAACATACACTTAGCAAATACAGTCCACAGCTTCACAAACCACTTACCTGTAGCTAGCTTCTTTGTGAACAGTTCACCCAATAGTCGGTTGAAACAGTTCTACGACCGAAACACTTCCTATGAACGGTAACAAAAACTGTTTGTTTGTAGAGCGACACGAATACGACTTTTTATAGTTTTGCGCAGGCGCAGTACTTCAGTTATCATATAAGTACGATTTAACCGTCATTTGTAAGTAAACTGAACTCATAAAAAAAGGGACCACCACCTCACAAATCAGCTGTCAGGAAAACAACCAAATAAGTCAATCCGGAACTAGGAAAGAAACATCCCAGAATAAGAAAAAAGATAGAAGTCAATTTTCCTAGAGAAGGTGAAATTAAGATAAAACTTGACGATTGAAACTAAAACGATGAGAATGAGACGGCAGGATGCATGTCTTCTGTATGCACAAAGATATCATAACCTATTGTGCAGGAAATTCCAGTACAAGATGATGCAGATTGTCTATTTTATGGCGAGACATCTAAGAAATCAAGATCAGCAGAACTTTCGGTTCCATCAGTGATGTGTCAGAAATTTGTATTTTCTTACTGTAATAATAAAAGTAATATAATACTCTCAATTTCAAAATAAAACATTTTGAATTTACTCTTGTTCAAATTGGAGCTCTTCAAAACCAATATTAATATCCCATCCTCAACCTCACATCACGCATATTCCTCCACCTTCAAGCTCTTCAGATCTCACTAGCATATTAACACCATTCCTTACAGAGTTCAGAACCCTGTTTATCCCTCTCACTTCCCTTACCTACCTAATATACTTGTCTCCTACCTAATTCCTGTTAAACAAAATCCATAAGTGGATCCTACCGACTCCTTATCCAATCTCCATTGGAATGGGAATGGCGTTCGCACCCAAAATAACGAACTAACAGCACTACTCCACGACAAGAACATTGTCGTAGCACTTATTACTGAAACAAGACTTACGAGTAAACGGGCATTTTCCGTTCGACAGTACCAGACTTATCGAACTGATCACCCAGATGAAAGAGCTCATGTAGGTACCGCTGTCATTTTCCATCACATAGTTCCTTTGATAGCACATGACTTCTTTCAGTCTACTGCAGTGTCAATCAGCATATTCATTTCCCCCCTTACTCTAGCATCAGTGTACTGCCCTCCCAATAAATCCATTTCCGATTCCCAATTCATCTCCTTTCTAGAATCCATCAGACTTCGTTTCCTTGTGGGTGGGGACTTTAATGCGAAGCACCAACATTGGGGGTCAAGATCCACGAATACACGAGGACGTTCTTTGCTGTCTGCACTCACACGGAAACATTGCTCCACTATCTCTCCTGACACAGCCACCTATCGGCCATCAAATACAAACCAAAATCAAGATCTTGACTTTTTCTTCTACAATAGTTTATGAACACTAAACAATTCACTCATGCGACTCGATGAGAGATCGTCTTCATGAAAGTAGATATAAAACACGGATTGGGCAGTATGTTAAGTGTGCAGAGTAGGTCAAGGTCATACGTAGGTGGGAGGAGAGGTGAAGGCAGGGTGAGGGGTGTGACCTTGAGCAGTTAGCTGAGGCTAACTGCAAAATTTGACAACGGGGCGCACGGAACTCCAACGCTGTTTGTTTTGGTCGTTGACCTCTGAGTAATATTGTTTACGTACGTGATGTGGGTCATTGACCTAGTTTAAGTAGATGTTTTGATGACGTCACTCTTTTGGTTATTTTCCATTTGTGTTGGCCTTTATTTTACCTCCGTCTCGGCGAAACTTGTTTTATTTGTGGCAATGTCTTAGTTTTATTTAAGGTGGTCTTATTCTTATTATAGGTGAAGAGCGGGTAATGTCCGTCGATATAGTCGTGCGTCAGGGCTTGGAGGGCCAACGCCCTATGGCGCCAACGTCATCCGGAGGCGATTTGTTTTGTTTTATTGCCGACCGATCCCCGAGAAGGTCGTTTCCGTCTTAAAAGCCACGAGTATTCCAAGAATGGAACATCGTAAGGTTTTTGTATTTCATTGGAGTTGACCGTTTAAATATGTTCACCTCTGAGTCGTTCGGATCCAGTTCTTGTTATGTGTAGGGCCTACTTACCCGAGGTCGTACATGCTCTGGTTGATGTATTATAATGGTATCTAGTCGCTTACTGATGTATTTAAATCAGAGGTACCGGTTCTCGACCATATGGCCTCTCCCCAGTTTGCAAATCACTTTAAAACTAAAGGCACTAGTTTAATTTATTGCTGCAGATTACTGCCCAGCCTCGATAGCTTATGATTGGTCCAATTTCGGTAAAAATAGAATGTTGTTTACGTTTAAAATTACTTTTATCAATCAGGTGACATTGGAAAATTGATATACTTATAAATTACTTTGATTACCAGGTGTTATTCAGGGCGATTCTGCCCTATATCTTTGTATGTATACAAGCTCAAAGGGACGGCATCTAAGCCGCTCTCAAAGACATTGCAAAAGTTCCATGATTATAAGCGTTTAGTTCCCGAAATATACAATCCAATTTATTTTAATTGCTAACAGTAGAGAGAAAAGTCAAACTTTATTAAGATAATGATTGAGTAAAATTGGAGGATCAAAAACAAGAAAATTAATGACTTCCAATTTAGCCCCAAATCAATAAACACGGAGTTTTTATTTTTTGTAAGGTGTTAGAATATTTTATATAGAATACTTCTCTTAAGGCACTAATTAATACTAATAATATAATGATAGTTGAGTCAGTACTCAATGTCCCGTAGAGGGTGAAAAAAAAAATCACTTCTTTCGCTGTTTTAATTTTCAAAATCACCCCTGTTTCTGTGAGCATGTCTTAGCAAATAAAAAGTTTCACCAGTTAGATGAAGAAAAAGTTACAGAGAAGTATTATTTGTATGATCCGAAATAATTAAAACCACTGCTAACCTTATGAAAGCTAACTAAATATCATTTATTTATTTTCTGTTAATAGAAAAAAATGTATTCAATAATATTGAGTAGTAATATTGATGTCCATATTGACATCAATTATGGAACTAAGAAACACCTGTCTATTTTTTTTATTATTACCAGTTTTAACTACTTGATGGAAACTATGACCTGAATGAGACTATTGCAACTCTTCAGATATGAGCGATCCCTCCTATACATGGCGTGTGGGAACCTACATTTCAATATTTGCAACTGTGAACATTTCATATGGTCTGAATAATATTTGAGTGGTGAGTCAACCACATTCACATGACTCAACAACTAAGCATAGCACTCTTGCTATATGTCTGTATGTCCTGCTATCGCATCTTTATGTAACCTTGCCAAAGTGTGAATACCAGATTGGACTCCATAGAGGACGTGCCATCAACAGATCTAGGCACATGGGAAATGCGATGGCAACCACAATGGACACGCAGTATTTATTGAAGTTTAAACTTCTTTACTGTGATAAAATTACAATCTGCCTTCTGGGCAATAAGTAATTGTGAAAATTGTTTTCATTGAAGCCATATTTACAATTTGCATTCACTCTCTCATTCAGACAGTATTTACAAGCCCGGAGACCTCCCAAATCCACATGGTTGTCACCTCCCTCGCATACGAAAGAGGGTCACCAGTTTTAATGGATTTTTAGTGCCCATCGACTCTAAATACCGCACAAACCTCTGAGAAATCTTGCGATAGTTCAGGATTCGTAATAGGCTCATCATCCTAACTGAGATGATTGGCAGTCGAGGGGCTGTGTCCCGGCAGGTGGAAACATTGAAGATTATGCCAAGGTTAATTTTACATAAATTCAGGTTCGTAAAAAAATAATTAGTGAGTACATTCCTTTCAGTATCTCGGCTTAATATTAACCATGATAATGACCTAAAAAGAGCTTTTTATTCAATTAACGGCTTATTTGATTCAAAGTTTCTTGGCTCCAACTAGATCACTGAAGGAAAGGTCGCAAGTTTGCAATAAACGAATTTTATAGATAATTGTCGGGCCCGTTTATGTAATGGCCCTTAGAATTTGGAGTCGTTCTAATAAGGAGGTACAGTAGTGATACAATTTCAACCTAGTAGAGTAAGGTTAGGGTTAGGTGGCTTCAGTTTTGTTCTAATAAAGTAACTCCTGCTTTTGAGGCAAGCGATCTTTTTAAAGGCCAAGACTTAGATGAGCGAGGTTAAAAGGGCTGTGGCTAGGACCTGGGGACTACAACCCAGAATGTTATTCTGGCTATATACCGCAGCAGTGAGACCAATGGTGCTCTATGCCTCTATGGTGTGGTGGCACAGAGGTAGTATTAGTAAAAATATAACTTTGCTTGGCAAATTACAGAGGCTTTCATGTCTCATGATTACTGGTGCCATGAGTACAACTCCTACTGCTGCAATGGAAGTCTCATTGAACTTGAATCCACTGCAAATAGAAGTAGAAGCGCAAGCCTTGAACGTGGCTTACAGACTTGCGAAATCAGGAACAAGATCCAAAGTCATGACTCACATGGGACATGGGAACTTGTTCAGAAGAATTGATGAGGACGAGGTGCTGTCAATGCACTCTGACCTACAAGTTAAGAAACACACAGACGTTTTATACTGTGCGGAAAACACAAAGACCAAACCACATAAACTGTGTAATGGGATTAACTGCTATACAGACGGCTCACTAACAGAAAACGGATCAGGGGCCGGCATATGGAGGAAAGATAAACCAGAATCTGGGATTTCTATTCCTTTAGGTATACACACCTCGTTCTTTCGGGCTGAAGTGATGGCGATCAATGTCTGTACCAAAACCTTAATTGGGGAGGGTGTAAGAAACAGACTGATCACAATTTTCACGGATAGCCAGGCAGCCATTTGCGCCCTGAGAAGCTATACGACCAGATCTTATTTGGTTGAGGAGTGTAAAAACAACCTAAACACACTCTCGCTAGCCAATAAGGTTAGAATCGACTGGGTGCCAGGACATACAGGCATCACAGGCAATGAGAAGGCAGATGGCCTTGCAAGGGTGGGCTCAGAACAGACACCTCTTGCACCTGAACCCATATGTGGTATCAGCCTCAGCTACGCTAAAAGGCGTAAAAAATTAGCTTTAGAGGACAGGGCAAGACTCTCTTGGAGAGAAACAGGAACACTCGAAACTGTTTCTTGATGGACCCTGTAAGAGAAGAAGCTCAGCACTTCTATCAATGGACAGGTGGACACTCAAAAGTGTGACAGGACTCTATACAGGTCACTGTCGGTTAAACAAACACCTCTTTAATTTGGGGATAGTGGGATCACCAATCTGCAGATTCTGCAAGAAAGAGAGAGAAACGGCACGTCAAATAATATGTGACTGTGATAACTTAGCTAGAAGGCGATACTTTCATTTTGGTAGTGATCGCATTGTAGACCCCAAACTATGTGAACTGATCGATCCATTCAGTATCCTCAGATTTGCAAAGGCCGTGGGCCTGTCACATATTTAGGACAGAGACATGGACGGCGCACAATAGGTCTCAGTGAGGCCGCGGTGCACAAATGCCGGAACAAATAATAATAATAATAATAGATGAGCGATATAATTAGCAGGGGTATAGAGTGGTCGATGTGTTACTAATTTCCCTGGTTCCCATTTGGGCTCCGATGTGGTATTTTCGTTCATACGAATCATTTCAGGATTCACAAATGTTTTTCATTTTAGAGAGAGGACTGCCAACGCCCCCTCTAATTAATTGAATTTGAGTTTTTTTTATTGCTAAAAACTATTGACGCCCTAAATAGCATTAAAAAAAAAGTATTTTTCAAGTTTATTCGAATTTTCTAATGTGAGATTAATAATGTGAAATATGTAGTGTAACTATATGTATAAATCTGTACTAGTATAATAGTAATAGTAGTAATAATAGTATAATATAATTTCAAGGTTTTACTTGCTGCTCCATGCCTGCTAGAAATTCTTAAAAATTAATAAATGGTCTATAGTCAATCATTTACTTGCTGGTTTTTTGTTGGACTTCAAGGGAGTATACTTGCAAAACATTATTAAAACTGCTTTTGAAATCGTTTTCACAACTGTAACTTTATTTATGTGATGCATCAAACATGACTTGAATATTTTAGATCACGGGTTTAAGACAAACATACATTGAGTCTTCTTTGCTTATTTATAAAATAATTAAATTATTGTTACGGAATTGTCACTTTATACTGCTGCACATTATTAACATGGGAAAAACAATGTTTTTCAGGGCCTGGGTGTGTGCAATAACTTCAGTTTCCGAAAAGGGAAAGGCCGTTTTTTATAACCCCCCCCCCCATTTCACGTTCCCATCATACAAAGTCAATTTACATACTGAACAACTTATATTTTCTATACATATGCAATATAATAAGAAGAGGTAATTCAAAAACAGAATGTTAGGTAGGTCGGTACCAATTATTTTTTATAAAACTCAAATCATCAGAAAACATCATATGAACAACTTAATATTCAAGGAATTGATCATGAGAAATGACACCTGAAAAACGAGAGTAGCAAAAACATGAACGAAATAAGGCTTTTTAAATCAAATCATACCTAACAACAGCTCAATGTAGATTTTGTGATTGATTTTTAAACTACCATCAGCTCAATGTTGGGAGACTCCGCAGTCGATGCTAATCTAACTAAATTTTTCATTTGAGAGTCGGTTATTAAAACCCTATATCCCTCTTTTATAATCATCATCTTGAAGAACGATTGCTCGCATCGGGGGTAACTATTGGTACTCTTGGTGTTTCAACTTCCAAAACTTCAGATCATCCGGTGATTTGTCCCTAGCTATAATTTCAGCATACTTTGATGAGTGAAAATTATGTATTGTGGGTCTTTTAATTCACCTTCGATTCCAGAAAACTACTGCTGGCGTTTCGTCTGTTTTATTGCAAAGGGGTAAATAAAAATATCACAAAAGCATTTTTCTCCCTCAAAATCCCTAACTCTGGTTTTCAAGGAAAGTAGAGACGAAACTTTAATATTATATTTTTCGTATGCAGGAGCCATTTCAGTTTGACTTGCGTGTTCTTGCATGTGAGGAAAATAAGACTTCTTGGTTTTCAGAAGAATCTCAAATGATGCAACATAAGTATTGGTAAATGATTAGATTTACCTTGAAACCAAGTGTTCTACAGGTTTCGATGTGCAGTTACATACAGAAAAAAGCGAGATCCTAATCTCATTCATCGTCTTTGAGGGGGATGTGGGGAAGTTCTTCGGTTTATATTAGGTAACTGCGTATTTTCCAGAACCTTTCCAAAGGCTCTTGAAAGCCAATGAAAATTGCAATGGGGAACTAATTCCGAACATTTCCCAGAATTTCCTGTGATTGATGACAGGAACCCGTATCTTATTGATGCAGTCGACCATTGGGTTTTGGACGGAAGATAACTCCAGTTCCTCGACAACAAGAGCTTCCTAGTAAATGATGCAGTGATAATTTAGAAGAGGCCATTTTAAATAATTTTTCGATGCTGCTCTTGTCTACTGCACTAGCCTCAACCCAGCGAAAGCTCTAAAGGCTGCAGAGGGCACCAGTCAGTTTATCACCGACAGGCTATGAGCTGTCCATATTCAGGTGAACCCGACCAAAACTCAAGGGATCGTCTTATCCTTCCAGCATGGAAAACGGAAGCGTCCACCAAGCTTCACCATAAACGGGACTGAATGCAAACTTTCCAACAGCATATGCTACCTTGGCATCAACCTAGGCAGACACATGACGTTCTACGTCACACCTGCAGAAGAAGTTGAAAAGAGGACGTAGGACTTACTACTCTCTCCAGCATCTCATCACAAGCCCGGCTATATCCCTCCGGCTGAAACTGTTAATATATAAGAGCGTCCCCAAGCTCTATTGTTTGGGACACCACTCTTCCGATTCCTACACACTAGCACGATAACTCGTCTCCAGAGCTTCTAGAACAAAATCCTGCGCACGGCACTATGGTATACCCCTTTTCGTGATATAAAGGCTCCTGACATCCACGAAAAGTTCGAGGTCCCCACCATCACCAAAGCCATCAGTAGAAGACACAGCAAATTCTTCGACTCGATGAAACATTGCCAAAACCCCCTATTTCAAGACCTGACACCCCCACCACTACCGGCGAGATGGCAACTCTCTAGATCCCGGAAAGCAGACCAAATGGTGGACATTACGTCGCTTGGCCAACCAACAACAAGCCTCTGACGGGCACCCATCACTGCTATCCAACTGAATGAGCTTCCACTACATGCCTAGAGAGACTCTAGGCTCAGCCTTCAGTGGACTCTCACTACTGCACCACATTTCCACCTCTACCGAGGCTTCCCACACTCCTTATTTCCCTTACTCCACCCTCAAACAGGTACTCCTAGTAAAAGGATCCGCTCAACCCAAATAAATTCCTTTATTTTTCCCTTATCTATAATCTTAAAATTTTGAGAGCTAAGAACATAAAGCTAAGAAAAAAAACATAAGAATATGTTACCAACTCATTAATTAATAACTCTTATTTATGTTATATGTAGTTCAGTATACTTTTCATGATCGGTAGTCAAAAAAAATTTTGAAAGTAGATTTCATGCTTATTATTTAGATAGGGATCTATTATTCAAAATAGACAGACACAGGTGATAGATAACATAAATGATTCTGATTTTGAAAAAAAACCTTGTATGTTGCTGATAGTTTTGATTTGTTAATCCTCCGGCAGTATTAATATATATTATTACCCTTGGAACAAAAAATGGCGGTATTTGAGGTATACGGGTAATGGAACTTCTCTTATTATCTTATTCCCCACTGAATTATGCCTTGAAGCAGATTGGTCAGTCTTGGATAATAGTTACTGGTTGGTGTATCAACTATTTCAGGAATACTTGGGATAGACACAGTGTAATCCCATTCCTGTAGGGTAGGCCTCATTTTTTTTTTTCTTTGTAGGTGCTTCCTTTTTATTTGCTGAATTATATTATAAGCAAATTATTATAAGCAAAGAAGCATTATTGAGTTCTACCAGGCTGATTTTCGTCGGGCAATTGAAATGATCATCACTGTACACACGATAAGCGTACGTGGATTAGAGTTAGTCAAGGGAACAGATAAGATACAACATAACATGTAACACAAAACAACGTAAACACACAAATGGCAAATATGTAGGGAGTACTTGTAATGGCAAAAAGGACTGCATAAATAATGCGACTCTTATTTTTATAACTGCAGACATCAGACGACATGTAACGAGGAAGGGACCAAGGTTATGAGAATATGGATTTATAAGAAGTTTTTACTTAACGTTTCCGCTACACATGAATCTTTGATAAAACATTCTTTGCGGACAGTACAAGCGCAATTATACACTGTGACCCTCAGCACCTTATCAGGATCTCTACCTACAGATGTGAAAAACAAGCAATCGGTCAATCACTAAACAACTATGCGGCCCAATTGGTTCTGACTTCTTGACCACAAGGTATTTACGCACATTGACCACGACTGCTCACAACGAGGTTCACAATTCTGAGACCTATCTAGTTTACTTTCACCGACTACTGTTAACACCAGAAAGCTTGCGTCCCACCAGAAATGGGCAAAAACTTCCAAGACGCGCGCTGGAGTCAACATCCTCAACCTTTTTCACCTAAGGGTTTGCTTAAAATTACCTTAAAACACTTGAAAATATCGAATAACCACCGTCTTTTATGGATATTATGTACCAAATAAATACTCTTAACAACATCAACAATAACAAGCATAAGTTTGAATAAGACTAAATAAAACCCTGGTGGTTCATATAATGTAAACCTGGGCAATGGTCAAAGCGAAATCTAATAAACTGTATCGCAGCTAAAGAAGAAATAAGAGAGTTCAACGTGCTGTACGAGGAATGAGAAATGGCCAAGTTGATATAGCAATTCAGTAAGTCGGGTGGACAGAACCCCAGGATATATGAGAAAGAACCAGTCACCGGATAAAAGCCAAGGAACTATACAGGTCAAGAAGCATTGGAGTTACTTTTGATTCCAGTGACTAAATGACAGCAGAACAAGATAGAGGCTTAATAGGAGGCTAGGAATCGACAATATGTTGTGCTGCTGTGTAATAGAATTGTGCACCGGTTAGAACATATTGTGAACATTTATTGCTTTAACGATAACAGATAATGATTATTTTATACAAAGCAGCTGACAATGAAAGTCTGGAATGGTAAAATAACTGAAATATAAAGTAGTAATAAATATATACCCCTCTCTGCTCTACCTTCAATTTATTTTTTATAATATAATAAAAAAATATTCTCTATATTTAATTTTAGTCAAAAATCCATCAGAAAATTTGAAGAACATTAAAAACAACTTTACAATCCTTAATAAGTTTTATTAGAAATTTTATTAATGCACCAAATAATCATTGTAACCTTGTAAATAAAGTGAGAGAACAGTACAGAAAAGTATACAAATCAAAATGAAAAGTGACATTAGACATACTTCAGGAGACGCAAGAAGATTTCTTGACAGTGAAGATCGGGATTTATCAGATAACTATGATTCTTTTATAGACAAACAGAATTGGTAATAATTTAGTAATAGACGAATATTGAACTCAACTTATTATGTATTGTAAAGCTGATTTCATTGTTGTTTTTTTCAAATAAGCTTACATATTGTTACTACAGTTTCCCTTCAATATATTCACTAGATATCATTTTGAACATAATTTGAAAATGGTGGTATAGCCACCAAAGTGGTTTTACCAATGAAAAATAAATTGCTGGTAGACTAAAGGAATTGTATATTTATTAATATAAAAAGCCCACACCCTTCCGAAAAAAAATTGGAAAGAGTTAAAGAGGTTATACTAGCCTAAATATCATTGAGTTCTATTAAGAAGGGTTTGTTGAAAGATGGGGGAACTGATTTTAATAAAATCGAAGAAACAATTCAGGATTCTCAACCAATATCGTACCACAGAATAAATTAATGAAATCTTAGGCTTATTGTGTTATAGATAGAAGAATTGACACCCTTAACAAACATCCGATTATACAAGTGGCGTACCTAGAGCTTTTGTAACCCTTTTTAAGTCAATTCTATTTAAGAGTGGTTATTCTGCACATTTATAAATAAATAAGCAGATTTATTTATTTTTGTTATAACAGAATGTACGCATAGCAATAAAATGTGTATTTTATATTTATTTTCTTCATTTTCATAAGAAATACCTTGTATCACCTGTCAACAGTCGTATCATTTGTTAGTTGTTTTTCTAAAATTTTAACTAGATATTAATTTTACCACCAGGTGACGTTTATGGCCAGCGTCAATAACAAACTTACGGCCTTCGTGTTTTCTTTTGTTACTGATCAAGCGTATAAAATTTCTAATTCAGGTTGGGCCGGCACGCATAATTGTTAAAAATTGTACTTTTAATAATTTAAAAAAGTCCACCAAAATATGCTTCACTCGGGGCAGATCGACTGACTCCATCAAGAGGTATCACCCTCCTTTAAGTAAGCTGCAGCTATAATAATAATACATGAATGAAACAATGTCCGTTTCATATAATATAGCGATTTAGAACAAAAAAACAGATCGGACACATTACCGTGTATTGTGAGTCCTGGTTTCATTTTTTATCTTGCATATACAACGAGACTTCACTTCGCTCATACGTAACCGACACAATTCATTTGTGTATACAACTGTGGTTTTTGGTACTCAAGCTGATGGAATGACTTCGCGTAGAAAGTATTCAATGCCAAATCGAATTGTACCAGTGAATGCCTCGCGGTCAATTTGATGCTTGAGGATCAATCATATTCCGACAGGCGGGCAACAGCCGTGAACGTAATCAGGTTTTTGAATGTCAGATTCGAAATCCACAATTGAACACAGTCAGCAAACAAAGATATAAGCGGTATACTAAATTAAGTTTTGTTATAACATATTATTGTTGGTTTTCCATTCTGGCAATCTATTATCCTCCTCCACTCACTACTTCAGTTTTATGAATAATGCATGTAATTGAACTGAATAGGAAATGTTTCTTTATATGTATTTCTTTCTAGCCTTGATATTTCAAAAATGAATGTAATGCCTCTCCTTTTGTGTTTTGGTTTAGCTGCTTCATCCAAGAAAATATTATTGTTTAAGTCCCATAGACCCGACTGAATAATATAGATCGGATTCGACATATATAACACAATTAAGGGTTTCGTCGATACTAACTAATAAATGAAAACAACATATAAAATATGTGTTTCCATGATAGACATTTTAGAATGTACCTTGTAATTTAATGACACAAATCTTTAAAACTATACTGTCATCACCAATTAAGTAAATTTATATCCATTTGATCGCTAATAATAATCTAAATTATTCCTGTTTTTTAAAACATACCTGACATTCCTGATTTCATTTAAATATATACAAAAACAATTATAATACAATACAATATATTATAATTATAATACAATACAATATATTATAATTATATAATAATTATAATATAATACAAAAGTAAGGCCAATAACCACTGCAGTTGAAGTAATATTGTAATTAAAAATATGATAAAAAATAAATTATTTTTCCTAAGACTCTTCATTGATACCTGATAAACAAGACATTCACTACAGGAAAGGTATTATAAACAATTATTAAATTAGCTAACTGATTTGCAATAATTTACTAAGCCAATTTTAATTTTACTTACTATTCTTCTGGAGAAAACGATTTCTTAATAGCCGGTTACATAATTATTTAAAGATAAATAGTTAATTTTTTTTGTAGTTCCTACAATTTCATTGCCTTTCTCAAAATCAGGAGTTGTTAAAAAGTGGCGAACACGATAAAAGTGATCATTTCATTACTATTTATAATATTATTATTTAAATACACTAAAATATATTCAAGGTTACCGAGAATTTTAATCTAACAACCTGATAAATCATACAGAATTCTTTTGTTATCATATCAAATAGTTAGTGGAATACACGAAGGGTATATATAAGGGTAGATCATACAGTTTTCTTCGAATATTTCAATTTCATATAAGTGGTTTTGGTACGTCTGGACATCCACTACCCCTATGGAATATTAACAAATATTATTTAGGAGAAATGAAAAGCTGTACATACTGTTATTCTAGAGAATTTGAGCTCAATTACTATTTAAAACCATACAGTTGCATTTACAGTTATTAGCATTTCTAATCGAATAAAATTTATTCGTTATAAATTATTAAGAATATTTAATATTCTTATGAATCGCTAGAAGTTGTTCCTATTATCAGAGCTTCGAAATTAATTTCAGACATAAATATAAAACCGATAATTACCTTATCCCTAAACAATTAATTCTTTATTTTGCTAATTCATTGCAACATGCTGTCACTTTATAATTTAAATTAAAAATGTAAAGAAAAATATTGAACTGTATGTAAATATTCTGTATTCATTGTTTGAAGATCACGCTCAAGAAATTGCCACGTTTCATTTTGTATCAGCAAATTTTTTTTGGAAAATATATAACTTCAATATTTAAAACTGAAAACATAAACTAGGTCTATAATGACCCTTTTTGGATAAATAAATTCATTTTAGTTTTCATTTAAGACTTCTTATTTCCCTATTTAAGGAAGTTATAAGTATTAATAAGGGGTCAAAGGATGAAAATGTTCATAATAATGATTATTCAGGAAAATGTACTATATTTAGATGTTCACACATCTAACCAAATTACTTTATTGAATGTGCCCAACGGAAGGGTAATAAACTCATTTAATTTTTTTTTTCGAGCAGATCATTTTGGTCGTTTAATATAGCCAGGCAAGACTTACAATCGCAACAGACGTAAAAAAGAAACTAGTTCATGGTTTTACTCTTTAATAGAAGACAAACTTAAAAGCAAAAACAATACTATGTCTCCTTCACCAATTAACCATAAAGTGCAGATAAAATATTAAAAGATATTGTGCAATATATATTCTATTAGCGCTTCTGTGTAGTGTATATTTGTTTGTGTAAGTACATGGGTGTGCTGTTTTTTGTTTGTAAATATTGAATGAATATAGGTGTTTTAAAACCTACTAAGCAATAAAAAAACGAAAACATGTATTATTTAATTTTCTTGATGAAAATACACTGCATGCGTACAACAATGGTGAAAATGTTCATAGCTTACGTGGGCGATGGCTACTCACGATGCGCAGGAATTGTGCGCCATCACACAACAACCGAGGCGCAACACTAACACCTATCTGTTTTAACTTAATTTACCATGTTACTCCTTGGCCAAATTCTTTCCTATGTTTTTTTGTTTTTTTTTTGTAATCATAAAATGCCACCTTAATATTTTTTACGTTAATGTTGATTTTATATTGTAAAAGATGCCTCAAAATTTGTGATAGTTTGTTTCCCATTAGCAAAGGAAAATAACATTCAACCTCAATGTATTTTGCATTTTCTTAAAAAAAGAAGACAAAAGTAGAAATCTAAGGCATGTGTCGAAAAAGCTTCACTTTTCTGGCAATAAAAATAACAGGTTAAAATCTTAAAATAAATTAAGATTTTTACTATCCAGTTCCATACCTAAAAGGATTAAAGCAGCATGTACATATATGTTTGTACTTTGTTTTTTGAAATCTGATGATAAATAAACTTTGTGGTTCGCAACAGTGGAGGAATGTATAGTGACATTGATGAGTATGAGATTTGAATAGTTTATGTTAATCTCAATTTAAAGTTTTTTGAACTTAGTTAAAACTACAAAATTACTTGTTAATTTAGGTATAAGAACATTTGGGATCCACAGATTCTTTTTTTCACTATTATAACGTTTGCTTTTTTTTATCAATAAAAGAAAACAAAAAACTATTTAAAGTCAACTGTTTTTTTACGTTATTTCTCTAGAATAAATTAAGGTTCGTCATTTCTTTACAATGATAGGGGGAGTGACTATTATTAAATTAATTAAACGTAAAAGTAAAGTTTAAATTAAAACAAAGTGGAAACATTGTTTACAAAAACACTGAAAAACATTTTTGAGGCGATTTTTTTTTTTATTATAGCAAGTGGGTATTCTGAATACTCATCATTGTGCATGCCTACTGATTAAGTTTATCAGAAAACGATTTTAATTATTTATACGCCATCTGCTGCACTTTCTAGTGAACTATTATACTATATAATATAAGTATATATAATAGTAGAACTATTAACGCTATAGTGTTATTGGATGAACCAAATACTGAAGAAACATAGAAAATTGCTTTTAAATTATCGAAAAACTGGAAAAAAAAATATCTGTACTGTAAAGGTTTAAAAAAATTTTATGAAATGGTCTAGCTTAAAAGTTAAAGAAATTTTTTTTTTTAAGCATTTTAAATGAGGTGGAACCTAAAAAATCACCAACGAAACCTGTCCTAGTATGAGTCATAAACAAAATAAAATTATGTATCATTAATAAAAATTAACGAAGAAATATTATATTTTTTTCAATTTAAAATTCGTTCTTCAATCTGTAATAGGTGGGATTAAATAATTTATTACAGTAAAATTTTCTTTTAATGAACACCCTACCTTTACGAGTATGTGAGCCCGATCAACGAGATACAGAAGGCTTCGGAGACTGGTGACTGAGGGGCAGCCAAAAGCGGACTGGGGGTGCTACCCACCCCCATGCCCAGGTCTACCAACATCACATCACCGCTTTTTCTTTTTTTTTTCAGAAGCTTATAAAGTAGCAACATTTAGAAGTCGAATACGGTATAAGATTCTCGAACACCCTCGGATGTTAAGCTATTTATAAAAAAAATATCTATGTGTCAATATGTTAATCCGCACATGCAATAATAATAAATGACTGATTTATAGGGAAACTGAATTGCAAAAAATATAATTCACGTAAGTTTCATCACAAAATTAAGGATTTCTTGTGGCAAAAACGATTTAATAGGCTTTTTTAATGACGTTTTGTGATCCTACTAATCTGCTACACCATTATTTATGACGTTGAAACATTTATTTCTACTTCCTACTTAATATTCTTTTGCTACAGGAAATACAAAATAATTTGTAAATAGATTCACCTGAGGATCTATAATTCTATATAATTATCTGGAATTTTAAAGGGGCTATGGAGGAAAAAAAATTTGGTGTTTAGGTAAAAAAATCTGTTTGCTGCTAAAATATTCTCAGGTTTTTTTTTTTTATATTCTAACAAGAAATTCACCACTTGATGTTTTTTTTTACTCCATAATCCATACAATTTTTTATCACCTTAAATATATTTTAGGATGTAAAAAAACTATTTATTTATAATAAAAATATATCAAAAGGTTAGATAAACATTAAAAAGTTCGGATTAAAATTCCATCATTACAGCTTCTTCTTGAAATATTAGTAAACTTTTATATATTAAGACTGAATCCTTAGCAAATACACACCTTAACACTTACATTTACATTTAGTAGAAATCAATATCTACACAAAGGAGTATCAATGTCCTTAAAAACAGTTGAGGTTTAATTGAAATAAAATTCAATTAACTGATTGAATTCAACTCATTGACTGAAAAACTAAAAAAATATTCCAGAGCGAGAAAGTTAATTTTTATAAATGCTATCGGACTGAAAGTCTGCCTTTTCGGAAAGGTATTGGAACTGATAGAAGGTATTGGAGCTATCAGCTTGATAGAAGGGTACTATTGAGAATGACAAAACTTTAATGGGTTGTAATGTTGGGTATCGATGACGGCGTCGTACCCAGCAAAATTGGATAATCATCGTTCTAAAGCTTTTAGGTGCTGCTTATAAAAAAGGAAAACAAATTATTTGGACACCAAGGGTCGGGTCGGAGAGCTCTTCATGAGGGAACGTTTTATTGAATTAACTTCATAACTTTCAAAGGGGGCAAGTTAGCTGTGGCTTTATTAGGTTTATTATTATGATATTATAATATAACGGAATTTCAAAATGTAAAACTCTTTAGGCCACAGCCATGAGTATATATTTTATATTATTTACCTAAGCTTGGAACCTGGCCCTATTTTACTCAAATTTAGTAGGTATACTATTTTATTCTTCTACTATGCTGCCTAGGAATTTGTACAAAGCCATTTCAGACTTCCGTCCAGCAACATAAATGTGCTGTCAGTAAAAGCTAGAATTTGCTGTTATATTTTTGAGCCAATGAAAGCGTCTAATACCCTTTTAATATTCGCATCCTTGCTTCCTAAGCACCCTTCTATCTAATTATTACCACAGGTAGAAGACTACGCCAGATCATGAGATAATGAGGCAAGCGAATTAATTTTACATTGTCTTATTTTTATATTACTGCATCGTCTTATTTTATTGCAAAATTACTCGTCAAAGGTCACACAGAATGGCTATTAATTTTGAAAATTACTTATGTCAATGAACTAATTGAAAATTCGGGTTATGTTACATATAGCACAATGAAAGGATTCGACGTGGCTGTAAAAAATTTGCCAAAACGATTTCCATGTAACTATTTGTTTCTAGGGAGAAAAACTTTATTCACTAAGCTAACGAGAGGGTTTCAAATTTTAGCTGTGTTGTTAAAACATAACAAAGTTGTGTTCATCGAAAAACACAACAAAGCAATCAAAGGACAGAACTTATAAAGAAATAATTATTTTGACGAAACAAACTTACCTACTTTGTTAATTAAGCACATGTTTCACATTATTAAATATTTGATGGTTGATATTTACGATAGTCAACAATAACACACTCAGTCAGAAAATAGGATTTTTGCGGTCTTTGTAAGTACAATTCAAGCACCAAACCAGGCACCAGGCACTTCGTACTGCTTCATTTCATATCTTCTCTGAACCTTTTTAGGTTAAAAGTCCATAAACTTCTTATAAATGAACATTATTCCAGCATTAATTTTGTCAGACTAAAAGGCCGTCAGTTTCAAATCTGACTGTTCAGCTCTGCATCAAAGCTTTTTTATATTTTTCACTAAACGCAATGAAGTCTGAAATTAGTCATGTAAGGACTAAAGCATATTATAAAAGATAATTATGATAGGAAAATTATTTATTTGGAAATGGGCTGAAAAGATTTTCTATCACCTGTCCTTAATTTAGTTGTACCATTTTCCTTTAGAGAGACATATATGAACGATAAAATTACAATCTAAATAATTAGGCTATAAGTAATTCTAATAAATGTCATTTATACTGTATTTACAATTTTCATTCACTCGCTCATTCATACAATATTTACAAACAGGCCAGAGACCTCCGAAATCCACATAGTTGTCACCTCCCATGCCTGGGAGAGAGGAAGTGGAGTCTTGAGAAGTCCCCCACGCTCCTCCATCAGTCGTGTCACCAGATACGAGCCAATGGAGGCTGATGATGAGCGCGATAGCCACATACGCTCAGGACATGATCGGAGAAACTGGCCATTGCCTGTCACGTATTTATAGAAGGTCACGAGATCATTGCCGTTTTAGTCTCAAATGAGGATTGTAGGGATGAGTGGTGCAGTGTAATGACTGTGCTAGGGGATTAGGGTTCCATTCCAGCCTTTTGTCGAGATGGAGGCCTAAATAACATTCTACCTCGGAACAGGAAAAGGAATGGAATGTAAAAAAACAAGTGGACAGGACTTGCGGCAAAGGGTAAAGGTAATGTGGGAACATTTTGCTTCATTAATTTTTATTCGCCATTGGTTGCACTAATAGTCGACCACATCAAGGTGTTTTTGAAGGTATATAATAGCTCTAGTTCGTATGTCCAAATTGGCTTAAGTATAACTTTATAGATTAGTAATGTATTTTCTATTGAGAGATGGGTTGTCTTTTGAAGTATTCTGTACAGTTGTTCAAAGCGTCTGTTTAGTTCTTGTCTTTTTAGCCTCGTGTTTGGGTTCCATGCCAGCCGTATGTCGAGATGGAAGCCAAAGTACCGTACTGTCTTGAATATAATAAGAGAAATGGAATTTAAAGAAAACTAGTGGACAAGCCATATTCCTTTAAGCTTGAAAACAAATTATTTAAACAAACACGGGCTATGTTTAGCAGGTCGATTTACTTGAAATTGTCGGCTCAGTTATCGTAGGAGTTGTAGTGAAAACCCATACGCTATAATGGAACTTGGATTTAACGTGTACGATACGATGATACTATTATTTTTAGTATTTGGTGTTTTTAGTTAATGTTTTTTGTTTCATTAGGTTGACTAAAGCACTTGTGCATAATAATCACGTCAAATTGTAGGTTGGTAGACTCTTTCAATTAGCTTTTTTCAGCTCTTTGTTTTATTTTTTCGTAGCCGAAAACTTTATAATTATTGAACATTATTTCGCATAATCAGGGAATCAAGATAATATATTATGAAAAATATCAGCCCTTAACGTGATGGAGGCAAACAAGTTTTTGTCTTGCCTTTCGGAGCATTAATAAGCAGATACATGAAAACTTAGCCCTGTTGCCAATGTTAGTGATGGTAATTACTTTGACCGTACATAATGCAGTAATATTAATGAAAAGAAATTATTTTCTATACATACCTTAAGGTCTCCTCTTCCAATTAGCACCAATTTCCATGTAATTATCTTGTTTGTCGGCATTTTCTTTGTATATTTTATAAAATAATATATGCTCAAGAAACAAAAAAATAACAATTAGCAGGTTCTTGTTACAAAAATGAGTGTAAACTCACATATATCACTCTCACATTCTAGAGAAAGGAAGATAAACAGAAAAAAAATATAAAAAAGATTGTATTAAAGTGAGAAACTTCAAATGTAAAGCAGAGTTGTTATCAAGGAATTGTGTCATTCTATTTAAATAAAACAAAAACATGTTCAGGATTTAAAGCTAGAGAGAAACTGTGGATTAGGTCCTGCAGCAAATAATTGGGAAATAATGTTTTTTTGGATATTACTGAGTCGGGTGGGACATAAATCATTATTTGTTTCAAAGCCTCTTTGCGAAATAATTGACCAAAAGTAGGTCATAACTTAGATTTACGATCGGTAAAATGTTCCACCCGTTCGCATCGAAAGTGAAGGCTAGCATGACACATTTTTTATAGTAAGCTTCACATACCTTTACTTTTTTTTCATAATAACTGAATATTTTAACAAATCTTGGACAAATATAATGATATCACGTCTCCTTACATGTTAAATTTCTAAATTCTTCGGTACCATTTCGACTCAAAATAAACTTATCATTGTGGTCACTATATCTGCTCTTGATTAAATGGATTCCCCGGGGGGACTCATCATAGAAAAATATTATATATAAATTTTAGTATTTATAAGACGTTTTAAAAATCTTTGGAAACGTTAAAAAAAATGTGAAATAGAAATACATATTGTTTTTTACTGATTACTGATTAGCGGTAAAACATCTCTACCTACTGGATATTTTATTAAAAATAACAGGATGAATGGCATAATCTATTCTTAACCCTAGAATACTAACCAGAGTCAGTTTACTCATTAAGGTCTTGTGATGGGGAAGGGCCAGTTTTAATCTTCCCTCCTTTCAGGTATGCTAATAGAGGTTAGTTGCGTTGAATAATCAGTGAAGAGTGGGGTGATATATGTTCTGTCAACCCGATTCTTATCCATGTTGGTAAGTAATTTTTACTCGTATTTAGCATTAATAGAATATTTTTGTGAGCAATTGTTACGTATGGTTAGTAATACAACTATTAAAAAATTTTAAGTCAACTTTATAGTATTTTTTTCATTTGGAACTTTTTTTAAAAAGAAAAAATTTTTTTCATTTGTAATTTTTTATTCTAAATATCATTTGAATTTTTCTTCTAATATCATGGAAAAGAAATATTCCTCCGTAACAACGGACCTTGAAGAAATTTGAAAAATTTTCAGCGAAGATGCATCTGATTCAGACGAGAGCATCGCCGATAGTTCCGCAGTGGAACTATATTCTGATGCAGATCCAGATTTTATTCCTCAAACAGACGATGAATTGGAAGAGTGCTTGGTCAATAACATTCGGGAATCTGAAATATCAAGGATAATACAAATGAAACATGATCCCAATGCTTTGAGTAATACTCAATTTGTAATCTGTAATGTCAATCGGGAATATAAATAAAATATTCTATATTAGAATTCCATTAACTTAATTAAACCTTTCCCGATGAACTGCTTAAAAACAACAACTTACCAAAACCGAAGAGAAAACCAATCACCTGGAACTAACAATGGAGTAAGGAAATACTGTGGCTTATGTTCATATAAAAAAATAAGATAAGTTAATCACCGGCGGTTAAGATAGATAAAAAGATGATAACGAAAGAGGGAAATGCACCGACACACTCTGACTCCAGTAAAAGACTGCTTTATTGTGGAAGATAATCAGACATACATAGGATCATGGGTTGTTTACATTCCATGATCGTATTAGTATTCGACATAGTCTCAGGCTTTAACTGATACATTTACATATCGCTTCAAATGTTACGTTCCTGTATGCAGAGACCATCAACTGACGAAGATTTATAATTCTTGCAGTAACAATTTGACATAAATTTTGATTTATAATTATTACTGATTTGTTAGAAACCACGCTATTTCTTGACGCTCGCATCAGCAAGTCTAGGGAGACGCCGACACGCGCAAAGTGGCCGTACATTCTCAGGCATCCTCGCACTATGTGGGTGAGTAAATCAGGATAATCCCATCAATACTGAAAAGTACCAGATCCTTACACAGACTGGAGGTATGAAGGGAAAGCTCGAGAAACCATTCGGCAAATACAGATAAGGAAAAAAGAAGGCCTATCCCTGGTATGATTGGATTTGGAATTCCTGGTGGAGATGTGCAGGGCCAAAAATACCACGTGCGTGATCTACTGTGAACCATCCGTAGAAGCGGTGCATAAAGATTTCGAAGGAATGTCCAGTAAAATATTTGCTCTAACTGAAATAACTCCCCAGAGTTAACTTGAATTGTTATAAAAACCTACAAATAAAATATCTTGAGTTCTTCCCAACTCCTAACGTTATTCCCAAGGACAATGGACCTTGACACAAAAACATCTAGGTCTATATAGACTATATTACCAGCACGCAAGCAACTGAAGCTACACAGTTACAGCCTCTAATCACCAGCTCTCTAGGACCTATGAATAAAAACACACTCCACGATTATTGAAATCCCACCCGAAGGACGACTGGTCATTAAGACTGTTTTAGCATTCAAGGCCACCATCCAAACACTAAAAATGACACCGGAACTATTGGAGTGAAACCATGACAAGAAGTTAAACAAGCTACAAGTTGGTGGTAGAATCCCATGAAAGATTAATGTAATGCTATATAATAATAATTCAAAATTACCATCCGTAAGGAAATATAAGAGAAACTCACTAGAAAACTGAACGAAAATAGAGAATAACCTGTTAATCAAAAAGAACCCCCCATAAAAAACACACAAGATGCATGAACAAAAACCCCGATGAACGTATACATCATTCCAAGAAAAAAATAGGACAATACTGGTATATACAGACAACAAACAAAAAGGCTCAGGAAAAGTAATAAAGAAATTTCACTTGTCCTTACAGACACGAACAATAAAGACAATTCAAGACATGGACATTTCAGACTAATATTCAACTCAATACTATACACCAATTGTTTACGCTGAACTACCCGTGGAGTATTATATACTTCCAAGTGATAATTCAAACACAGGTTGGTTCATTAGCATGAACTAGTGGACTGTAAATTAATGTAAATAAGAGTTGATGCCAATTCACAATACATTTATTCTAAAATTAAACAGAATATTATAAAAAAAAAAATTCATAAAAAAAAATGAGGAGCAAAATAAAATACCCAGGCCTGGTTAATAACAATAAAATTTGCCAATGTAAGACAGACTGGTTTCAAACAAAAAAACGTCTTTTATCCTCAACAACCAAAGGAATTAACCAAATTCTCGTCACTTTTAGTGTATATATGAAATAAGTGTATATTCACGCAGCGGAAAGTTGCAGTTCAAGTGCTCTCGCGGGTGCGGGCTGCAAACAAAACGTAGAGCTGTCGTCATCAGGTTGTGGCTCAAAAAAAAATCCAACCGCAGGGCGGCTATTCCAAGCTCCAAGGGGAACGTTGAAGATCATATAGGTATGATTTTGGCCAAATGGCCAATTAAGTCTGAGATCGGCACACCTTAACCCTTCAGACGTTACCTCAACACTGACGTAAATGGGCTTGGGCCCACAAGTTCCCCTACCAAAAGTCCAAAGTGCCACTGTCCTAGGTATGGAATTCTCCTTTAGGTATTTAACTTAGATTACAATTTAATCTTACGAAATATAATGAATAGAAATTACACAATCATATTTTACATGAACAATAAAAAAACGATTCTTATTAAGTTTTTTACGTCAGTAACAAAAATAATAAATAATTAAATCTAACAAACAAATTAATTTTTTACTTCACTTTTCCAACAAAACAAAAACTTTATCTGGCCTTAACACCAATAGTATCACATAAGTAGGAACATTGTTTGATTTACCAGCTGCTACTGTGTAAATATTATTATTTCGCTCTTTAAATTATGTATTATTCAATTCCTCTCCCTGTGTCTGAGACAGTACGGTATTTAGGCTTCCATCCCGACAAGAGACTGACATGGAACCCACACACGAGACTAAAAAGACAAGAACTAAACAGACGCTTTGGACAACTGTACAGACTACTTCGAAGGACATCCCACCTCTCAATAGAAAACTAACTACTTATCTACAAGGTTATACTTAAGCCAATCTGGACATACGGAATAGAGCTATGGGGGACAGCAAAAAAGTCGAACATCAAGCGCATCCAATCCTTTCAATCAAAAGTCCTAAGAACAATAGTAAATGCCCCTTATTACGTCAGCAACAAAACCCTTCACAATGATCTGAATATACCCTATATTCTTGAACTCATCCCTTCTAAGTTCATTAAATTCCATGGTAACCTATCCAACCACCCTAATTCTCTAGCACAGTCATTGCACTGCACCACTCATCCCTATAATCCTCCTCGGAGACTTAAACGGCAGTGGCCTCGTGACCTGCTATAAATAAGTGACAGTGGGAGTCCTAGCAATGGCCAGTTTCTCCAATCATGTCCTGAGCGTCTGTGGCTCTCACGCTCTTGGTCAGCCTCCGCTGGCTCTTATCCAGTGACGCGGCTGAAGTAGGGGCGTGGGGGACTCCCCAAGACTCCGCTTCCTCCTTCGCATGCGAGGGAGGTGACAACCATGTGGACTTGGGGGGCCTCTGGGCTGTTTGTAAATATTGTATGAATGAGCGAGTGAATGATGAATTGTAAATATGGTATGAATGATGACACTTATCTCAATTACTCATTGCCTAATAAAAGGCAGATTGTAATTTTATCTTAATAAATTGTTGTTTTCTCTCAAAATTATGTATTGTTGGTCTGTTTACTGTTTCCCATTACTATAATCAACTTTGTCCATTTGTATACAACAAATCATAATAATTACCAGGTTTATTCTCATTTATTTACGCATGTTTGTGCAAACGTTTTTATTAATAGACTAATATTAGTGTTTTGGTTGCGTTTTATAAGGCACTTACATCCTCTACGGTGAATTGCTGTAATTATATGTAATGAAAACAATTACTTACACATCATTTTAAATACAAAGAATCTGTTATTTAAGTATTAGATTAGTTCTGCTCTTAAAGACTAAATAATGTCCCTGATTAATGATTAACTTACTTTACTTTTATGGACTAAATTATTCTTCTGTCAAGTATCAAACTATCTTACTGTTTCTTGTTGTTTTGTCACTTTGGCGCACTTATAAGCCATTGTAAACCTCGAATCTATGAAAAGAAACCCTCCTAAAGCAATTGCTAATTCTTATAGATGAGTCCCCTGTAGCGACCGCTAACTATATATGTAAATTACCCTACACTCTGGTTCATAATGTATTATAATAGAAATGCAAATCTATGTAATTTCTGGTAATAAATCATAGAGGGATCGGCAGAGATAAAAACAAGTAACAGAGGATCGAGGGTACGGCAATAAACCTAAGAGAATTAGCCACCTGGCTGCCATATAACTAGGGCAAGCATACTTACCCCTATTAGAATAGACCTTCAGTCACGTTCCGGAAGCCATAAAAAACACACCCTTTTACCCCAACGGTCATAAAACTAAAAGGAAATGACCACCTGTGTATCGTAAAACATACCCCTGCAGACAGACTCCGCCTTCCCCGAGGGAGGGGGTTACCATATTTATATCAGTAAATTTCGCCCTGAAAGGGACACTCTGTTTCCTAGTCTCCTGAGCCACACTACTTGTAACTAGACACCAGGGCCACTTGGCCCCTGGTAGGCCCACTCTTCACTCTTCTCCAGTCTCTCTATCTCGAAAGTCGCGATCCTCCCGGGCCCCTGGGAGTAAGCCCACTCAGCCTTCCGCTAATCCACTCTCGCTATGCCACACCTCTACAACGGCACTTGCCACACAGCCTCTAGCAGACCTCTGACGACTTGTACTTATTACGCTGCCAATCTCTCGCCTGAACTCTGAAAACTGGTCTTATTCTTTATGAACCTCTGAACCTCATCCTGAACACAGTGTCTTGTCGGGACACATTCCTATCAATAAATGGAGTCAGATATTAACGCCTACATGGAACATGGTCCACGTTATTAACTACAACAATCCGACAATTGTTGACCTCTGACAATTGTTCACCTCCGACAATTGTTCAACCTTTCCCGCCATCTGGTGACCCACGACGTGCACAAGAAGCTTTCCCGACATCTTTTCAATACTATTTATCTATCTAGACTACGCAACAGAAATTTATTTTTAACCGAACATGCTGGTAATAGTTTGTTCACAGTTAAGAATGTATAAAGAAATTTCTTCCTGCTCCTCTCTCTACTCCCTCGATCATTAAATTGACCACTATCTATGACTGTGACGGACACTAAGTACCATTTTTGGTTTGCCAACAGGTTATATCCAGGTTATCAGCATTTATTATTTGCATTTGTATAAACCCTATGTTCAAATGTATACGGAAATAATAATTAGTTAATTACAAGTATTAGCTTTCGAGAAAGCCTATGCTTGAATTTTTATGAGTTTTTGTTTTTCAACCCATCCCTTCCAAGTTCATAAAATTCCATAGTAACCACCCCAATCCCCAGCACAGTCATTGCACTGCACCACCCATCCCTATAATCCTCCTCGGAGACTTCAACGGCAGTGGCCCCGTTACCTGCTATAAATGCGAAACAGTGAAAGTCCTGGCAATGGCCAGTTTCTCCAACCATGTCCTAAGCGTATGTGGCTCTCGCGCTCTTGGCCAGCCTCCACTGGCACGTATCCGGTGACGCGGCTGACGGAGGAGCGTTGGTGACTTCCTAAGACTCCGTTCCCTTTCTCGCATATGAGGGAGGTGACAACCATGTGGATTTGGGAGGTATCTGGGCTGTTTGTAAATACTGTATGAATGAGCGAGTGAATGAAAAATTGTAAATATGATATGTATGAGATCATTTATCACAATTACTTATGGCCCTATAAGGAAGATTGTAATTTTATCATAATATTGTTGTTTTTTTCAAAGTTAAATAACTCTGTCACAAAACCAAACCTAGGGAACAGTTCATTAAACATTTAATTTCATTTACATACGAAAACAAAATTAATGATTTTACAAATACCTGTTTTATTTAAATGATAAATATTCAAATCTAATTGTGTTACCATAATTTTTTACATACACGCCGAAAACTTCAGGAAGAACCTTTTTTTTTTTTTTTGTAAAAACCGCTTTATTTGATTTTAGATATTTACAATGTTTATTATCTACAGTGAATCTATAACAACTAAAATTACAATAACTACTTCATGGATTTACTGTAGTTAAGATTAATTTTATACAGTTTCTGTACAATTCTACACAATGCTGTTTAATTAACACTGATGTATTTACATAATACAATACATAGATGTTCTGGTTGAGTTAGAATTTAATATTTGTGTTAGTAACGATATCAAACGAATACATCTACTGGCATTTGTTTCTCATATGGATTTTTCTCTAAAAGTCAATTGTTTAGTATTAATTAACCGGCAGGGCTTATTGACTCGCCAAAGCAAATATGTGTGAAACCAAGCATTTGTTTTTTTTGTCAATGAGTTACTTCCATGAGGTGCTGAACATTTTTTTGTTGATAGCCAAAGCTCAAATACTACTTTCTATTCATAAGTAAACCCGCTTTATTGTTATTACTAACATTATTCTATTATTGTAAAGTTATTTATAATATAATGGTATAAGTGGATACTAAATGAAACATTTCCTTAAGGAAATTGTATTCTAGCAACTACGCAAACTAAACAGTGAAGAGGAACGAAATGCTTATGACTTTATAAGATGCAATAATACCATTAGTCTATATTACAATCTCACTGCTTCGTAATACCATTACTTGTTCCTGATTCATTGTAACACCTGTTAGTAATAACTTTACAATAATAGAATAATGTTAGTAATAACAATAAAGCGGGTTTTTATTATTTTGTTCCGGTTTATAATAAAAACCCGCTTTATTGTTATTACTAACATTATTCTATTATTGTAAAGTTATTACTAACAGGTGTTACAATGAATCAGGAACAAGTAATGGTATTACGAAGCAGTGAGATTGTAATATAGACTAATGGTATTATTGCATCTTATAAAGTCATAAGCATTTCGTTCCTCTTCACTGTTTAGTTTGCGTAGTTGCTAGAATACAATTTCCTTAAGGAAATGTTTCATTTAGTATCCACTTATACCATTATATTATAAATTATTTTAGCAGTTTCAGATATAAGTTTACTTTGCACGTTTTGGATAATTACATTTATCACAGCACAATTAAGTCATAAAATGTACAATTATTATAGCAGCTCAATATGAATTATGTGTTATTTGAACCAGACCGTGGATTTTCATTACAGTATAGGAACGTTTTATCTTCCATAGACTATAAATACAATGAAACAAAAACTGTCTATTCTCAGCGGAATGTCACCTACAAAAGGTGTTACAGAGTCTCAATATAGGCATCCCTTTACTGTTTGAACTACCATTTCATAGAGATTAGTCCCTTTTTGAATGGGAGTTGGAAAAAAAATTTACCATTTTGCCAAAACCGCCTTAACCACGTGCAAGCTCAGATGTCACTATCGTAATTATTCAGACACGTGATAACTGGCCATGTAAGTTAGGAGATCGGTTGAGATAATCCGGTTTCTCTTGGATCCTGTTCCACCCATGAGAGCAAATCTGTTAGTCAGATATCAGTAATCAGGTCGAGTTGTATATTAACCTTAATTTATAATATCCTGGAGGATGTTATGCTGAAACACCATGCCACGCACGATTGTTGCAATGCCCATGTTGCGAATGTTTAGATCTGCTAGCTCCTTTTCCAATCCGAAAGGGTTGCACAACACCCAATCTGAGTCAACAGATAAAAACGAAATTGAATGCTAGACTAAGCTCATGAATAAACTATAAACCACAGCAGCAACAGTATTGGCGCTACTCGCCTGGCCAAGAGCTGTCCCCACCATTGGCCGAATATGCTAATGGTAACTATTTTGTAAATATAATGAAGCGAGAGGCACAGGAGTTAAGTGTTTATATACTCTTTTTGCTTCAACCATACCATTTATTTTGGTTATTTGCAAACTTTTATTTTTCTTTCTTTAAATTATTCAATATTTATTTCACTATGTATTGTATATAATTAATAAATAATTTTGTACAATTTCAAGGATATGTGATTTGGTTTTATTTTTTCATAGCTCTCAAACTTATAAAAAATAGGATGTGGGAAAAATAAAAGGAAAATTATTTTGGATACGCTCATTTTGGGTGCGCTCACTAAGCGGAGTCCTATTTGAAGGATATGGGGTGTGGGATGCCTAAAGGAGGCAGGTGGGTTCGGGAAGGTAGTGAGAGTCGACCTATGGTGGAGCCTAGGGGTACTAGGCATTGGTTTGTAGTCGGTGGTAACACAATATTATTGCAATAAATTGTTATATTTACCCTATGCACCTGTAAACTTGCCTATTTCTATAAGAGACTTTTTTTACGGCTTCAATTTAAATTATGCCCATTTCAAATCATTATTAGGTACTGACAATAGCTATTAAGCTATTTATCTGGCTTTGATGTAGTAACATTTAGATATGAAGCTAATATTAAAATTTTAAGCCACCATTAACCAAATGCTCTGAGTTGATTTCTTTCTTAACAAATGACAAATGTCAATAGTACGGGTATTATTAATAGTCTTTCAAAATCAAATTTTAAATCAGAAAATGAATAAACCTAATACTAAATAAATCAAATGCTTCTCTATGTTGGCCAATTCTGATAATAGTATATTGTGTTATCGATATTACGATAAACATGATATTAAAAATAGTACTGGACTTTCCAGGGATTGCTTTCTATTGATTATAGTAAAAAAAATAATGTACTTGTTGTTAAGTATGAGTATCAAATAATGAAGGGGGTAAAAGGAATGTTAGTGAATTTTCCTTCGTTCACTTCCTCTATTGGTTGGGACAATTTCGAAGAGGTGAATTTGTAGGTTACGGGATGCTATTTATAGTTATGATGGAATAAAAAAGACAGCAGTGCCATCAGTAAATGTGGCAAAAAAAGCGTCAGCAGTGTAAGGAATGTCAAAGGTATAGTCAAAAGAAGGCCAAGAAAACTACCTTGTGGAACTCTGGCTTTAAGTGACAAGTGGTTTGTGTATTGTGAGCCACAGCGGACTTGGAGTTAGTGCTTAGATAGATAGATGCTTAGAATAAAGGAATATGTTTGTAGGAGGATCGATTTCAGTTTGAAGAGCAAACCGGGATGTCAAACCTGATTAAATGCCTGAACCGCAACCAGAAATAATTTAGTGCCGAAGTGCTATGTAGAATACAGAACCATGGTGATTAGAGATAAGAAGGTAATTAATATTTTTCAATTAAACTAATCATTTTATAGTCTATGCATTTTATTATTATATACCATAAAGTAACATAAAATACTAATAATTAATTATCTTTCATTTTATTTCCCTATAAAACTAATTTTAACACATATAAATTTATAATTGAATAGTTTTATTATTTATCACACGTGCCTTCTCCAGCCATAACTAAATTTAAAAGATTTGCAGTTCTAGTTATTTATAACAAGCCTATACAGAATACAAACAAATTTCTTACAAAAATAATACTAAGCTAACTCACAACAATTGCGTTGGAAGGGATGAAATGTCAAATTTATTTATTTTGATGAAATCATTAATGTAGGAGTTCATCTCTTGATTATAAGTACTAACACGATGGGTATTAAATAAATCTGTACACCTTTCTTTTTATTTTCATCCTATGTTCCTTTCAGTTTATTGAGAACAGTTCAATTGTTTGTGTATACTTTTACTATTAATGGGATGTGAGAAATTACGAGTTATATTTTCATATGAATTTAAACTTGAACATAATGCTTCCGAAACCTTTCAAACCTTAGATATGGCATATTGAATGGAAGAACTGCTCACCGGTGGTTGTTTAGGTTTCGATCCGGCAATACAAGTCTCAAGAATGAATTATGTGGAAAGGCAGAAACATAGCACGACGACGATGAATTAAAGGCTTTAGTCAAGCGACCAACCCAGATCTGACAAGTAGAGAACTTTAAGACACTTAAAGGCCAGCTATACTTCTGTTGTACGACACTTTAATACTATGGGAGAAAAAATATAAATGACCAGGGGGTGCCACGTGATCTGACTGTTTGACAGAAATTTTAACGTTTAACTTTTAAAAAAATACGTGATCTGCAAATCCGCCACATCCACCATATTCACCTCATTTTTTAGAAACAAAATATTCCAAAATGTAAACGAGGTAAATTCCCATTTCTATAATTCATTGATTCAAAGCCAAGCAGTTTCTTTGAACAAGGGATGAAAAACCTTGCTGTTGGTCCTGAGGAGAAATGTACTGAAGCTAACGAAAGTTATTTTGAATAAATATAATATTGTTAAGTTTTTTTTTTTCCTTTAAGATATCTTGTACCCAAGGAACTGACATTTCATATGTTCCAACCCAATATTAAAATCATTCATAAATAATGAATTGTTTGTAGTAGTTACTTCCTAGTGTCAAAAGCGTTGACGAGATTGTAATAAGTGTATGCAGTTCTCAATACCTGTAAAGAAAAATCATGACAGATTATGGCATACAGGCATTTCATAAGCACAGTAATACAGTTTTTATAGTACATTAGCAAAAGTAGCCATGTTGGCTGGTACCAGGCCGCAAGGAACAAATGTCATCGGTCTCTTTGTAACTTCTTGAAATATCCTTAGACTCCTCTTCACACTTTCGTCGCAGTAGTACCACTTTGTACAGTACACTTGGAAACGGAGGTCTTCGTTCTGTCAAAATAATATCACGTGTTTTATTGTGTAATATATTGTAACGCACTCGGGTGATATTAGGAATTTTTATCTAGAGTATTACTACTTCCCGGATTTATGATATGATATATATTAAGCCCAAGCATTATCCGTAACAACATAACAACAAAAGAAGTATAACCAATGTTCATTAGTGAAGAAAATGAAAATAATTAACACTATTACTTTTAAAGTAGCTCTTGTGCTGTGTAAACAATACCTTCGGCTAAAAGGAATTATATGTTGTCATATTATAAAAGAGGTAGTTTCTATTAGCTATATAAAATAAGGGCATACTGTAAATATGTATTTTACTGAAAATAGTGTGGGAGAGAGAGAGAGTGAGTACATTCATGAAGCCGCATGGGGACTTGCATGAGCAACTGACCCCCATTACCGGCATATGTCTTCGGTCTGTATTAAGCCAAAAAATGTAAAAAGCATCTGATCATAAATAAACTTCATTTTGGAACATTATCCAATAAAAATAACAAAACTTTGCATATAAGTAACTAGCTTACTAAACAATATAACATTAACTATTCTGATTATGTATACATTTGGCGACTAAATAAAACAACGGTATAATACAAACAAAATATATAAATGAATAGAAGTGAATATCCATCCCTAATAATTGTAATTAGAAACTTTGGGAAGTTATACGAATAAATACCATGAAAGGTTGTTGGGATATATTAAAATGAAGAATAGATAAAATTAGAGAATAAAAACATTGATTAATGATAATAATGATGAATGTTGTCTATAAGTGGCATTGAAGAATATTAATTCAATAAATTTAATGCATACAATATATCATCCGTCAACAGATATCATTCAAGTAACTTTTTTAGTGCAGGTTTGATTAAAAGCGGTTCATAATTGTGTATAATATAGATAGTTTTGCAAAAATCTTGAAGGTATACTAGCCTAAACAACTGAAATGATTTCGGTAAATTAATAAGGGTAGCAGTAGAGATAAATTAATACATAGTAGAATCTTCAGATACCATCAATTTAAATTTATGATGGTTTTAGTAAAACATATTCCTTAAACCTGTTTAAGTTTCTTTTTGTATATTTTTAATATCAAATTGTACTGTTGACATTATGAACTTTAACCCATTTATTGTTATATAATAGTTATATTATATTATCATAATGGATTTATTAGATCTATAATAATATTGGGGGTAGCGATGGGATTATAATGTAATGTAATAGAAACATGGAGAGTACTTAGGTAAACTTGGCAACATGAACTTAGAGGCTGCCCCTAAATTAGACTAAAAGCCAATGACGTCATGAGGAGAACTATATCGCTAGGACTGCTCACAGTAGCGGTTGGCAGTTAAGCCTTGGGAAACCGACACATCCGCTTTCTGTCAGACAGTTCCAACAAAATATTGCCCATTGATTTCCATCAAAGTAGCAGTAAACAGCTAGCAGTCACTACCACGGGATGTTCTAGCGAAATAGTACCTTTAGATAATCCGAACATGTTCCCATGATGCACAACCGGGAGCTTCTCGCTCGGTAGATCTTATCGATCAGCAAGGAGTAGTTAGTCATGAAACAAGGAATTTGCTTGGAGTATCGGATTGAAGCAACACAAGGCGGGGAATGATGGTGAAGACTGCAGAAGGAGGCCTTGACACCAAGTGAATTATTTTTCATCTGTTCTTTGATATTTAGAATAGTAAGGGCAATTATGAAATACACCATCAATAATAATATTTAGAGCCATTCTACAACTAAAAAGACTATACGGAATAAACATTTAAAAATAGATAGTTAAATAGTTTACTTGGAATCTCCATTCATTCAATTAAATGCAGGTAATTTATCCAAACAAAATATATATAAATTTGACTGCTGACGCCCAAGTAAACTATTTAATGTTCGAGAAACTCTTATTTCCATTACCAAGTCTGTAATCCTCTGACTGAAAACGGAGAATGCCAACATGTAGGCCACCTCGCCTACACATAAGATATATGAAGATAATGTACTTGCTGGAAGGTCTTGCCATTGTAACACTGAACCGGCTCTAAGCAGGCTAAGTGCGATCACGACCGACCCTGTGGCGTAAGATGCAAATACTGGCACCGAAAATAAAGTTTTCCATTCATAGAAATGCCTGTTAAAAGGAAATAGTTAGATAAATATTTTACACATCATAACATAGGTATATATATATATATATAGTTTTATATATACAGTTTTTTTTGTCACTACTTTTTATAATCAGAAACATTTTTGTTTTAATCCGTGTGTCTGTCTTTTCGGGTGTCTGATGTGAGTCCCCAGTTCAAACAATCCACGAAAGGTAGAAGGTATAGAAAAAATACCCTATTTCTGAAGACGAAAAATCAACTAGTCGAGTCTTAGGAATGACTGGTTATTATATCAAATCATTAAAAATTATGCAAAAATAACAAAACCTATTTCCAAATCATTACAAACAAAAGTCTATTTGTAAAAAGAAATTAATTGATTGCGAAGGAACTAATGACAAACGCTCCTATACTAGCATACCCAAACTGGAATAAAAAATTCATACCAACTACCGACACTAATGATAAAGCTATAGGTACAGTTTAGTCACAAAATGACGAAAACAATGTAGAACACCCGTTAGTATTCGCATCACGAGTAATACAACAATTGAGAACGAATGGTTAGCTGTTGTGTGGTCACTACTACACTTTAAACCCTGCCTATGCGGGAACAGATTTTTATTACAGACCGACCACAAACTTTAAATGGATCTCTACCATCAAGAACGGAAATAAAAGAATTATGAAACAAATGAAACTTTGCGAATTTGAATTCGACAAAGACCATATTCCAGGTAAAACAAACTTAGCATACTCGCTTTCTAGAAACCGCATTTACTTACAGACGTATGATATAAATCACATTGACATTGATATGGACGTATACGAATTAAGACTACTACTGATTTATAATTATATTACTACTATTTATTTATAACTATTGATCGAGCAAGTAGTTATCTAACTTTCAGATATGGATAGTTGACAAAGAAAAATTTATTAACGTTGAAAAACGCCAACTTATAATAAAGAAATGTTTAACAGAATTAAATTTCTTTTGATAAAATGAACTGTTTGATAAAAATAGAAATGAAACCACAATCAATAGCACAGAAGACCTTGACTCAATACTAGAACAACTATTACAACTTGGAATTTATTGTGAAGCAGCAGTACCCATTTTCTTAACTTTTATGAAAACGTATTTAATGAAATTTTAACTCGCGTTACGGAAAATATCCTACTGTATTTACTTCTTTTTTATTTTAAGTCTATAATTATAAACCATTGTATAACCTCAAGTCTAGGCCGAAAATAACCGCCTGAAACCATGGTTCTGGCTACACATCCAAAGCATCATTCCAAGTCCCATGCTCTCTACCACTATCAGTCTTCAGACTTGAGTGTGGAGGACTTAAGTCGCCACATCTAGCTGACTCGACCACTATGCTATGACACTTCATACGAGTATACACCACGAGCTCCCCTCTCCTGACTAGTCAACCCTTAGTATAATGTAACCTTTTACATCTCATTATAAATTTTTCTTTGTAAACTTTTTACTAATAATGTTTTTTTTTGTGTTTGTGAGTATCAAAGTATTTATCTGGTGTCTACACCCGAGGCAAGATACTTAAGGTTGTCAGTTATGAAATACCTTGGGGTAACTTTTGACGAGTGGATAAGCTGTATTAAACATAACTAACGCCCATGTGAGAATTATTATCTCAGCTCATCAGTGCGAAACATCCCCTCTCACGTTCAGCAATGGTCTATTGGCGAATTCCATATGATGCCCTAACAACAATATATCGTTTATTTGGAGGAAGGGTGCCAAAATACTTAACTTTTGGTTTTTGCTTTTTTTTGTTTAGAAGTCTTTCACTAGCGTATATTTCTTGATAAAAAGTATACTATTACTAGTTTTAATATTTACCGCTGGAGAGCAATCGTGGCAGCCTTGCAGGAGAGCAATAAACCTAAATATTACTGCTTCTCTTGTGAAAGTCCACTTTTTCGTATTGTAGCACTCATTTTCACGGGTGAACGAATATAGTGGAGCGATACTACCACTCATGACTTACGCTACTCCGGTCTGGTATCCAGCACTCAAGAAAAAATACAATATTAATCAAATACAAAGGTTACAGCGCCTCGTGTTGATAAGGATTCTGAAAGGCTAATGGGCAATTTCTTCTTTTTGTTTGGTAGCAAAAAAATACTGGTAGACCTCAAATTATCAAAAAGTGTTCAGAAATTCGAGCCCAAAGCAATATAATACCTTGCTCCTCACATAAAAATTGACAGAATTGGATCTCTCCATAGTAGGATACACCCCAAAGTGCTGGATGATGTACAACCGATATAACAATAATAAAAATGGACGTACACAATTTTCACAAATGGAAGTAAAATTCTTAAAAATGTAGGATTTGCCTTGTGGTATATGGAGAAAATTCAGAATTGGCGCATGTAGCGACCGCTAACTACATAAGATAAATCACCCTATACTCTATTGTGTATATATATTGTAAAAAAATGTAACTAACATTACCAAAATACTAATCATTGTAAATATGGTAAACAATAAAACATGCTGCCAGGGCCTATTAGTTATATGAGCTGGGTCACTAGCTGTCAGGGCAGGGATAGGACCGAACCGCCGGGAGACCTTCCCGGTTCACGCCTCTTTGTCACAGGACAAAGGAAACCCCATACTACAAAAGTAGTTCTTATTGGCTACTGACGGAGCCAGCTGGGTATTCAAGGCCGGCGGTTTAGGGCCTGTACAGCTTTCCTTTATTTTTCCTACGTCCTATATTTCCAAGTTTAAGAGCTAAGAAAAAAAAATAATAAAGTCTGTATATCATTCTCTTGACAACTAAACTGGCTCGTGGCTGCTCTGGTTCAAACACTGAAACTTGCTACTTCTTTATGAAAAACCTCTGCATCTCTTTCTCTCCTCACCTCGCAACGTTTTAATCCGGCGTTGTCAGACCCCACACCTTCCTAGTGGCAATCTCTGCCTTTGTCTCGATAAATCTAGCACCTCCTTGGGAGAGAGTGGACTGCCTAGTGGACAACGGTTGTCGTGGCCCTGCAAACTTACCAAGCAGTGTTTTCCACGGCGATTCAGTCTGCCTCTCTCCGGTTCACACTCGCCTTTTGGGTCTGGACGGATTTCGCCTACCCTCACATACCGAGTTTGAATTCGTGGTCATTCCAAGACCACTCCAACTACCTACACTACCTACCCTATACTTCTTCTCCTAAGCATAGCGCATTGTCGGGACACATACCTATCAAAAAATGCAGTCAGAAAGTAAAGCCGTCATGAAACGATTGTCCAGGTTATAAACTCAAGCAATCCTCACTCCAGTGGATTGCTGGTCACCATAAATCACCAAAATCAACAGTATTGTAAGCGGACAACCTCCGTATAAACTATATCAGCTGAGAAGGCAGAAATACGGCACAGTTCTAAAGGTTTTCATCCAATGTGTGAGTGTGGAGAAGGCGAAAAAGCATGGGAAAATCTGCTGCATGACTGTCCGATGTCTTCAACAGATCTTCAAAAATAAACTTTTGGAAATTTGATTTGATAATAACTGCTGATCTTATGTTTTATGCTGTACTGAAACTGAAAATGAACCCCGTTTCCTGGAATCACGTACAGATTGTGTTCAATCTCGAGATCACAAATAGGCATAGTAATAAAAATAGGGAAAACAGAATCGGCCCATAATTTTTATTCATTATATAAATATTTAAATAAATATGTATAGATATAAGTTTGTCAGAATAAAAAATTATATGTATTTAATTTAGTTATTTATTTTTATGAGCGTGTTTTCTCTTCTTTGTGTTCACTTCCGTGTATGTGACTCTTCCAGGTGATTCACGCTGTAGCGTCCAGCAATAGTCTGCCCTCATATTTACGTTCTACTTCCCATGATACCTTCGTTTCATCTCATTGATGCCCTGGTTTCCCCCTGTTCTTTACCACCGTTCCCTAAGTTTTCCGGATAATAGTCCATGTGTGAGTGTAAGTAATTTACCTTCAAACTCATGTTGCAACCTTGTGTTCGAAAAGCCTTTAACATGTGGTCCGTGATACTCATATATAGTTGAAATCCTGCATGTTACTAATGAACTTCTCAACAACCTCTTGGAAAAAATTCGAAGCTTCCTCTCGGATGGAATGTGCATCTGAAAGTTTTTTTTATGTTTGGGTCAAGATTCCTTCTTTTACCATGGTATCCCTTAAACCAGGAAATTTAGAATATAAGTACTTAAAACATTCACCTTGTTTATTGACATATTTCACAAACTACTTTATGTGTAGAGGAGGTAGTAATATTTTTTTCTAGAGGAGCTAAACATTCCCTTTGGGTGTATTTTTTATCATAGCTAATCCGTGAACATAAAAACTTGGAAACTTTATGTAGCCTGATTTTTGACCTAAGAGCATGGTGAGTACTTTTACTTCTCCACACATCGACCACTTTTCTTTGACGAGTCTGCAAATAGACATCAATGATTAGAGTCATACTGTAAACCGAATTGGCCGATCAGTCCACGAATGTCTTTATAGTAGACTCTCTTCCAATGAAACGTAAGGAACAAAAAGTGTTTCGCGGTGCCAATACTATAATAAACAATTGCCGGGTAGTAATAATTTTTTGTTTTGGAGCCGGAGGCCAAGTAACTGAGCTGTATTTTTCGGAACTCCAAGATCTCTCACTAAGTCGTTCATCTCCTGTGGAACAAAGAGTTCAGGTTCTTTGTTTTAGATTATCTGGACTGTCACGTTTGAGATCACTGTTTGATTCCTACTTTTCCACCATTCTGTCTTCTCCATCTGTTTCCCAATTAACACTTCCCAAGTCACGAGGATACTGAGGAAATGGTACCCCAGAACCCTGTGGTACCGTACGACTAAAGCAGATTCAAGATTACCGTATTTAATGACTTTTTTTAATTTTATTCATAACCTTGAACATCACAGGTATAAAAGTAACAGTCATTCCCATAATTTTATTTCTCCCACTACATCATTGGGATATCAAATTTGAATGATTGTAACTCACCTTTGTGTCACAAGCGCAGGTATGAAGTCCTTCGTGTTTCGTTGATACTTCTTGATTCTATATTCACCACAGATGAAGTATAAGCAATCTGGAGTAGTAACACAACGACTATGAGACTGGTTATATGAGAGAATGGTTACATCAAACATTTCATTTGTTTATTCTTCCCGCGTAAGGAAGGTAATTCAAGGATAACGTTCTATTCATTCCCGTTGGTGTCCGAATAATAAAATCTTCAGAATATATTTTATATCCCAATAGTGTAGCTCTGGGGTTGATATAATTTTTCAATGATCCCGTATCAATAAGCCATGTTTTGTTTTGATAGTCAGTTATAGTGATAGTCAGCTAATTTTAATGAGCATTAATGAGATTTCGTTTCTTGGTTTTAAGTCTAAAAAATTATAGAGACTGTACTCTGTGAGTCTCGTTGGTCCAGAGGTTTGTCGAAGTCTTTATGTTGGTCTTGCGGTGTTCATTGCTGGTTATAATTTTGTCTAGGGTCATGGTGATAATTGCTCCAGTTTGGTTTTGGTTTATTATGTTGTCCATGTGCTATTGTAGAGTTTCATGTTATAGTGGTCTTTCATGACAGTGTGGTGTTTCATAGTATTATGTGTTGTGTTTGAAGTTATAGAATAATTGTTTGAAGTTAGGGTCGTAATTTCTTCCTTTTTAATTAGTGTTTTGTAATCCTGGTGAGTTTTATTTCGTTATTGCTGTGAAGCTTTACTACATTTTCACTGCATGCGTATGTGTTGATCGCTGCATGTATACAATAGCACATAATTAATATTTTTTAAAAAGGGTGTATGTGATTCCAGTGTATTATCGTATTTTATTGTTACGTTAAAGTCAGTTTCTTTGATTTTGTACGACTGATTTTCTGCCATTGTGTTAAATCTAAGTCATTTTAGTCTAACAGTAAGTGAGTTCATGTACAATAAGCTTATACTATCTCTGATTTCTTCTTGGTTTTCTTCAAGTACAAGATCCTTCTTTCTTCTTTTGGCTTTTGTTGATGAATATAACAATTTCTGAGGTGGTTCTCTAATGGGTAGATCGTTAAACTGGCCCAGTGCTGATGTAGTCTAGACGCTGTTGCTGTCAGCTATTTCTTCGCTTCTTCTTGAAATCTGAAAGATTTCTCCCTATCGATGCCAATAAGGCTTATAGCTGGGACTTTACTTTAAAACTCTCAGAGTTTCGCGTTCGGGTACCAGTTAAATTCTCTAATCAGCATTCTGACTTTTTAGAAAACAATATATAATTAGAACATACAAAAACTACATCAGCGATGTGAATAGCTTTAATGGGTATAGTAACAGTACTTGTCTACGGACAACGAGGTCATTGATTCAGTAGGGAACCTTAGTGGGTTATATACAGTTATATCAAGGGCTAGAGAGTATAGTGGGGTGGTAGTTAAACATTTATTCATGTTCTGTAGAATTAAGATAATGTCATGGCTTATAGTTCAGTACTTGATAAATATATTGGTATATCATGGTTATTATATACTGAACAATTAAGATGCAGCATGACTTATAGGTCAGTGATTGGCACATTAATTAGACCTGAGCGATTCATCACAAGTCAAACTAAATTCATTAAAAATAAACAAGTTTCATTAAATAATACACCATTTTATACTAATCTATTATCAGAACTGCGATTATACTATGTTAGCAACAACAACTCAACCAGTGTTTTTATTAGAGGCGTGATATGGTGCATGGTAGATTCATTTGATGCCTTCATGCTGCTAAACCAGCCATAATAACGCTATAAATTAATACCAAAATTAAGCCAAACAAAAACTAATGTAAAGCAAATTATTAATCGAACACTTATAATTAAAAAATAAATTAATATGTTATTGAAGATATCTGCGTCGTGATTAATAATATGTTTTATGCATTTGTTATGTAGTTGACTACTATTACTAAACTTACCAAAACATTGAAATAATTTATTTTCCCAGCTGTAACAAAAGCCTCAATCATGTTAATAGCATCCATATTATGCTTCACATTTGTATTTCTATTCCCTCACGTTTAGATTAATTTTATTTGTTATTATACATTATGTTTCAGTGACTTGCAATTTCTTACTTGAGAGTAAAATATGCCAAAAATATGAGAAATAAAAATACCTCAATATCACTTGGTGGTGTTGTAAACTCGTTTTCAAGCATTTTTTGTAGCAGTAGGAAAAGTCTTCCTGGGCGTAAAGCTTTTGGACAGATAACGTATACTTTTTACCAAATTGTGTAGCCAGTACCATTTCTGTACGTTTCTCTATGCTGGCAAAGGAGTCTATCAAGATTTTCATCTGCAAAGATAGATTTTGTGCCAGAACAATGTACATAAATCCACCAGTCCCGATCGTTGACGCAATTATAAAAGCAAGGATCAATTGAAATGCTGCTGTGATGTAATAACTCAAAGCATCGTCGGTAGAGTATGGATAGTCTGCGAAAGGGTAGGGCAAGTTGCTGTTCATGGTTAGGTTCTTTTTGAAGTCAATATTAGCAAAGTTGTCAAAAATTGGCGCTACGATAATGATTCCTATACCAGAAAAGCCGGCTAAAACTGGAATAGGCAACAGTAGCTTTCTCTCCCGGTGCATCTCCGCTTGGAGCTTTTGTAATGGGCCTTCGTAAGGTTCCAAGTAGTCGAAGAAATTAGTAGCTACCGCCTTATGGAGATTACAGATCTCGTCGCGCCGAATATAGGCTACCACAATAATAACTACCACTAACTGCATCAAAAAGCAGAAATGCAGGCACTGGCAGAATACAACAAAGCTTACGTCGAAAAATTGAAAGCTAGAGCGAAATAGCACTAAATAATGAGAAACAAGTACAGAAATGTAAAATACTAGTTGAAGTATGCTGAAAAATGCGTGACCTCCCTCCATGTTTAATAACAAGCCGGATACTTGCACAAATCCAAAGTATTGGTTCGTTATGAAATCTACGGCTATCTGATCTGTGGGTCTACTTATTGAATTGTATCGACGTGATATTGCGTCCAAAACTAGCATATTAAATAGGAGCAAGAGCCAACTTGATTAAATATGTTTCACTATGTGCAACAGTTTACAGAGTGTCCATGTCTTCGTATAGAGAAATTGCATGTGTATAACACAGCTTTGAGATGAATAAAAAATTGAAGCAACACTCGCTAGATGTTTGTTTGTTACTCCTTGTTAGTTATTTATATATCTGATACAAATAATTCAGGGAATACTGCTGAGTCTGCTGCACGAATACATATAAAATATACCTGAAGGAAGGCGGGCCTTCCTGACAAAAGATGATTTTTTTGACCTTACCTTAAGAGGACCTGCAATGTCAATTACCCGCACATTGTAAAAAAATAATTCTGACCCAGGCTCGGGTATATAGAGACCAGTGCCCACTTGCCCACACCAGTCGCGTCATCCTTGGGCCATCCCTCAATATCCTCTACCTCGAAGACTCATAATACGTTTGGGATCTACATATTAATGTACTATGTAGTGAAACGATTGAATGTATTCTTCCATTAGCATTAATTAAACGATTGCACTATCATCAGATGTATTTCTATTTGTAAATTATTTAACCAGAAAACCATCCAGGCATATAATATATAATATAATGAGGAACGCCGCATTTTCCTCTCCTCTGGAAAAACTCCATTATAGTCCTGTTCGCCAATCACATCTCCTCAGCCCTTGAATCCAAACAGTATTGCACTGCTGCCTTTCTTGATATAGCTCAAGCTTTTGACAGAGTCTGGCAAGCAGGTTTGCTTTACAAGCTCAAAACATATTTACCGCAGACCCTATTCCTAATCCTACAGTCCTACCTTTCAAACTGCTTCTTCCAAGTCCACTGTGGTTTAGAATACTCTAACTACTATCCCATAAAAGCAGGAGTTCCACAGGGCAGCGTCCTGGGTCCCATCCTCTATAATCTATACACCGCTTATGTCCTATTTACCACCAACACCTTCTTGGTAACATTTGAAGATGACACTGCAGTCCTGTCAACCCATTCAGACCCTGATATAGCATCCCATAACCTTCAAAAACACCTTGATGAGATCGAGTATTGGTGCAACCAATGGCGAATCAAAGTCAATGGAGCGAAATGTTCCCACATAACCTCGACCCTCTGCCGCAAGTCCTGTCCGCCAGTCTTTTTCAATTCGATTCCTCTCCCTGTGGCTGAGACAGTACGGTGTTTACGCTTCCATCTCAACAGAAGACTGACAAGGTATCCACACACGAGGCTAAAAAGACAAGAACTAAACAGACGCTTTGGACAACTTTACAGACTACTTCGAAGGACATCCCATCTCTCAATAGAAAATAAACTACTTATGTACAAAGTTATACTTAAGCCAATCTGGACATACCGAATGGAGCTATGGGGGATAGCAAAAAAGTCAAACATCAAGCGCATCCAATCCTTTCAATCAAAAGTCCTGAAAACAACAATAAATGCCTCTTATTATTTCAGCAACAAAACCCTTCATAATGATCTGAATATACCTTACATTCTTTAACTCAACCCTTCCAAGTTCATAAATAAGTGATAGTGGGAGTCCTGGCAATGGCCAGTTTCTCTAATCATATCCTGAGCGTCTGTGGCTCTTGCGCTCTTGGTCGGTCTACACTGGCTCTTATCCAGTGACGCGGTTGACGTAGGAGCGTGGGGGACTTTCCAAGACTCCGCTTCCGTCTTCGCACGCGAGGGAAGTGACAACCATGTGGACTTGGGGGCCTCTGGGCTGTTTATATATATAGTATGAATGAACGAGTGAATGAAAATTGTAAATTGGTATGAATGAGATCATTTATCACAATTACTTATAGCCGAATCAGGCAGATTGTAATTTTATCTTAATAAAAATTGTTAACTTCTCTGAGAATAATTACAAAAAACAAAAAATATTACAGATTACAAAAAAAGAAATCTACAGTATTTTATTCATACTTTAATGAGCTCAAAAATATTATTTTGCTTATAAAACCATCTTTATCTGTGTTTTTGAAGCTTAAGTGCAACAGAAATCTAGTTCAATCACCCACCGTCGATAAGGAAGACAGCCGAGCAGAAGATTCTCCACTCTCTAGAATTTCAAACGTATCTCCTAGAAAGATTTCTTGTCTCAAATCGTAAGTCAAACAGAAGTTTAAAAGGCTTCAACGAACAGTGTCATAGTGGGACTTTTAGTGACATAGGGGAAAAACATTAGGGGCTCTATTTTTAAAATAAAAATGACTTACTTATACAATATTACTGAAATACCCTTAAATAATAATTGTTTATAATAGAGGTGAAAAGGTATGAATAAAAGATAAATATTTGATTTTACAGTGGCTAGTGGTTAGGAGGGTAGAAATAGGATATGCTGAAAAACACCAGTTGAAATCAATAAGGTAAATAACCTCCATCAAACTAACCAACCAACCACAATAAGAAAACAGGCATTTAATTAAATATTTTATGTTCCATTTGTTCACAGATCAACTTTTAGTTCAGGAAAAAGTTTCCGTGTAGCTCTTTGGCGGTGGCAGCTTTCAGATATGAAGCTAACTTTGGATTGAAGGGGTATTCGTTTTCAAATCCATGATGCAATAGTTAAGTTGAGACAGCTGTAAAAGATCAAAATACATCTGTATATTGACAATATATTTTTATCAGTAATTGGTTTCACTTTCATGTTAAATTGATAATTATTATTCCTCTGTTTACATTCAATAGAATCAATAAATAAAACATTTTCTAATTATCATATTATCAAGTTATACATTTAGGTTTGTTTTTTCGGATGTTTTGACAATTTTATGAGAAAAAAAATTACATTTTATTTATTCACCTAGATACCTTAAGAAATCATTGATCACAATCTTAATCATTTATCGATGTCTTATTATTATTAATTATGTAACCGAAGTTTGTAGCATTGTTAAAAAAACGATTATTAACTTCAGTACCTTTGCTGTGCACATACCTTTTTTCGTCTAACTTTAAGTTACTTACTTTTAATTACATTTAGTATAAGTTTAGATTTATCACCCTTATTAATTTCTGTGACTTATGTCTTTTTTATATAGCTGAAGTTCCTCGTAAATTATTTATATTAGATATTTTATAAAGTAGAAAGTTTTAAAGTCTAGTGCTTGGCAATAAAATGTTTTTCTTTTTAATTGAGATTTACTTTCCTTTAATCAAATATTGATCATAATATATATCAGTTCTCCTTTTACTCCTTTGTATAAGAGGTATTAAAAGAGTTTTTAATTATTAATTAAAAAGATTAAATAAATGCAATTTTTATTTTAATATAAAGTGTATTGTGTAAAGCGTGATTGCTTTAAATCCCTAACTTTGAACATTGAATGTTTTATGAGTGATTAGTGCTTATAAGCATTGTATACAATTTTTAATCATTAATTCTCAATAGAACGATATTTTCAAATTTCCTGCTTAGCATTGAAAACAGCTGGTAAAATTTAATTTGATCCATATTTACACTATTAAAACATATTTTATGTCCTAGTTTTGGAAATATTTTTAGAACAAAAAGAGATAATTCTAAGATTTATATTTGGACTTAAATAAGCTTCATAACAACGAGTTACCCACCGTGTGATTCCGAACTTTAATTTGTGCTGTGAACAAATTGTAAGTACTTGATATTAAGTACACTTATAGTGCCTAGTTGAAATCACCTGAATTTGGTAATGGCCGCCCTTAAACTCCTCACTATGAGATTGAATCGGGTTTTTCCAATTAGTATCCAATATGTGCTGCCCCGGACTAAGTGAAGTGTAATTTATGTTTCAACCCAGTCCCCTAACAACTTCAAAGCAGCTAAAGGCTTATTTTAGCAATACACGGCTTATTTCCGAAAGTACATCAACAACCAATATCGTATCTAATTGGTTTATAAGACTATATAACTATGATAATTTATAACAACCCTGTAGCGAGCGCTAACAATATATGTAAATTACCCTATACTCTGGTGCATAATGCATTATAATATAAATGCAATCTTTGTGAACTTCTTGTAATAAATCATAGAGAGGTCGGTAGTCGTAAAACAAGTAACAGACGGTCGAAGATACAGCAATAAAACCTGAGAGGATAAGCCACCTGACTGCCATAAATAGACCCGGGCAGACCTTCAGTCACTTTCCGGGGTCATAAAACCTAAACCCATGCCAATAAACAGTCCTAAGGGGACGAGCAATCACGTATCTCGGTAAGTGTGACATCATAAAACACACCCTTTTAGCCCAACAGTCATAAACTTAAGGGGGATTAGCCACCTGGGCATAATAAAACATACCCCCTGCAACCGACTCCGCCTTCCACGAGGAAGGGGGTACAGTATTTAAATCAAGGAGTTTCACCCTGTAAAGACACTCTTCTCCAGTCTCCGCATCTAGACAGTCGCGATACTCCAGGGCCCCGGAGCCTGGAATCTTCTACTAGTCTACTCTCTCTCTGCCACACCTCTGGGCAGTCATCCTGTCTCACAGCCTCTAGCCGACCTTCTGACGTCTTGTACGATTACGCTGCCGATCTCCCGCCCGAACTCTGAAAACTGGTCTTATTCTTTAATAACCTCTGAACCTCATCCTGAACACAGTGTATTGTCGGGACACATCCCTATCAATAAATGGAGTCAGATATTAACGCCTACATGGAACATGGTCCATGTTATAAACTACTGCAATCCGCACTTGTCACCAGGGCTAGAGTGATCAGGCACTTCCCTAGTGACCCCCCCCCCGACAAACCCGTATGTCATCAATGCATTGCACCGCAATCCACTGGTAATAATGTTATATCTGTTGTAATAGAATTAATTTGGAATTATTAGTGGCTTCCTTTTCCTACTACATTAAAAGTAATTTTTCTATTATCGTAATCTTTCCTTCGCTGATTTCATTAGTAGTCACTTCATTATAAAAACACCTCACACATTGACAACAGAAAACATGTAAAGAGCATAGCCTACTTGCAATGAACTGTTCACGCCAATACAACGTCAACCTCGATCAAGGTCAAACGTCACTTGAGGGGGGGGGGTGTGGATGACTAACCTTATCGAGGTCTGAGTCACCTGTCAGTAGCCATATTACCGGAATGTCATTAACCCTCATTAATGATAAGCGAGATATTGTTTTTCCCATTCACTTACCTCTTGTCATTGAAGCACTTAAAGGTGGTGTCAACCGGTGGTGTGCTGAGCCGCAACAACGAGAAGAAAAGAGGGACATTATTGTCAGAGGTAATAGACCAGGTGAGTTGTTTCTTTCTTTAGCTCTACGATGTGGCAAGATTGTGACAGTCCATATGATACAGTCCACTTCTTGTGGTTTTGGGTACTTTGTCATGTCCAGTTCTAATCTCGTTCAAGCCAACGTGTCACCTATCTTAACCTGCCACAAACACCTTCTCTTTCAACGGCTGCATATATTCGAGCAATTCTCTATGTTTAGTCCACACTTGCTGAAAAATGTGTGTAACTAAATAAAATAACATATTTTTCATTTCATATCGTCCTACACTAGTAGCTAAATTCTGTGTGTACTTCTTGAGTACAAAAACGCCGTAGAAAAAACGGTGAACTTACATTCATAGTTAATGTACACATACTAAATGGCAAAGGTTTCAACGAAAGCAAACCGTCCATTAGGATGGATAGATCTACTATTTATAAGAAACGGGTGCAGTTATTCGCAGGATCGTGCCCCACACAGCAGTCCCGGTCCCGAGCTTAATTCGAGTGTGAGCTGCACGTGACACAGTGATATGTGGCTAACCATGTCTCCTGCTCAAGTAATTCCTTCGTCTGTCATTCAAGTGCTATAAAACGGCTCAACCCCCTGCTCGCTTCGCTCACCACCCCCATAGTAACTCCCAGTTTGCCGCTCGTATACGGCTATTTTGGAGTCGAACAATTTGTTTCAATTGTTATAAGCAATTATGTTAACTGCGATCCCCTATTAAAATGTATTTATCGTTAAAAACTCATTATATTTAATTATAATTGGATATGAAAAAAATAATTAGATTGTTTAAAACTAGTTTCTATCAATTTTGATGTTTAAAAAATACAATTACATATTCAACTAACTAAAAAAAAATAATTAAAATTAAAATTCAATTATTTTTATAACTAAAAAATATTTTATATTCCAAAGCTTCTTCAAAAACAATTTTTTTTCAATCTGTTCCTGTTCCAAGTTCGATTTGAATTCCTTTCCTAATTAATAGGTCTACACATTATTTTGAAAACCTCAAATCAATGGTACCTATCAGACGATGTTTACTATGCTAATCTACAATAACAAGTTGTATTCCAACAAAATTCATTCCTTTACGTAGTATAATTGTCCTAATCTTTCTATATGACATTTTTCATCTAATTAGCAATTATTGATAGTAACCATTCACATCACCATTATTAAGAATTAACTTTTTTTTCCTCCAGTGATAAATAAAAAATGTACCACATTATATTATTCTTCATTTAGCACAATTAATTAATGCCCAATAAAGCAGATTGTAATTTTATCACAAAAAAAGAAGTTTCTATTCATATTATTTTCTACTCTTAATGATTATTAATCGTATTATTTAATAATTTGTTACTGCTATAATGTTGAAAAACAAAATATACTGGTTTAGCGAAGTGAGAGGCTAGCTCATTCAAATGCAACCTAGCCCGCAGAACCCTTCTAGGTAGAAAAGTAGGTTCCCAACGCTTCCATCAGATGTCACTGAGTTTGGCATGACAATAACTTTTTCATATACTCGTATATTGTAGCGTTCTTACACCAAATATAATTTTTAATAATAAAACTTCTAGATTGACTAACAATATCGTTGTAACTGGGATTTACAGAAGGCCAAGAACCAATCTGACAACTGCCAGGCTCCTAATCACCCAGATCAGCAAAGACAAAAGGCACGTCATTATTGGAGACCTCAATGCCAATCACAGATGGTGGAGTGGAACAAAAGCTAACGCCCGCGGCAGACATATTATCAAGGCACCGTTCACAGTGATCCACCCAGGCATACCGACATTTAGACAATATGGAAACCCAGATAGAACTTCCACACCGGACTTATTTCTAACCCAACAACCTCATCAGGTCACCGGCTGCTCGGCGCTTGACTTTGAATCTTCGGATCATCGGCCTATTCTCTACGAGCTAGAAGGCAATATTCCAGAGCCACCTGCTACAAGATATGACTACCGAGAGGCCGATTAGGCCCAATATAAGCAACTCATCAGTGCCAAATTGCCCCCAATTGCGCCACTGAGCAATATATAGGATATTGACAGCGCCATCTATCAGTTGCAGGCCACTATAGTCCATTCAGCTGATGCCTCCATACCGAAGTTTGCCCCGGAACCGACTTCCCTGAGGAAGCCACCGGAACTCATCATGCAACTGATACGGCAACGTAATAATATCAAAAGCAGGTGGTTCCGGACGAATAACAAAGACCTGAGCCCTGTGCTAAACGCTCTAACTACCCAGATTACATCTCTGATGATCCAGTGGAAGAGCTCTGGGGTGAGATATGGGGTGACCGTCTCCGCAGTTTGCACAGTGACTACAAATCATTCTGGTAGTTGGTAAAAACTAATGTAACCAAGAAAAATGTAGTAAGACTGGTAGACAACGGGCAGTTCATCTCAGTTGCAGAGCAGGCAGGCATACTAGCCGACTACTTGAGAGGGGATAGTGACAGCAAGCCAATCACCGGGCACGACCGGCAGACCCCCACCCTCACCACTATACATACCTCCTACCATTTGGTTACAGCAATCATTCGTCACACCAGAGACAACAAAGCACCAGGGGATGATGACATCTATAGCGACCGCTAACTATATATGTAAATTACCCTACACTCTGGTTCATAATTAATGTATTATAATAGAAAATGTCATGTAACTTCATTATGTAACTTCTGGTAATAAATCATAGAGAGGTCGGAAGTCGTAGACGAGTAACTAAAAGGGTGCGGCAATAAACCAAGAGAATTAGCCACCTGGTACCATAAAACCTGGGCAAAGGACACTTACCCCTATTAAAATAGACCTTCAGTCACGTTCCCACGGTCAATAAATCATGCTAGGAACCCTTTTGGGACCCATGGGATAATAACCTTGCTATAGGTGGTCAAATAACCCAAGGGGGTGAAGCCCTAGCAGCCATATAAAACACACCCTTGTATCCCAACGGCCATATAACTAAGTATACCATATACCAAGGCCATATATCGTAAAACATACCCGGGGCCGACAGGCTCCGCCTCCCGGCAGGGAAAGGGCACGGGTATTTGTATCAAGGGGTTTTTGCCCTCAGCCCACTCTGTCTCTCAGTCTTCCGAGTAACTCGACACCGGGGGCACTTGGCCCCTGGTAGGCCCACTCTTCATTCTTTTCTAGTTTCTACATACCAATAGCCGCTATCACCGTCGCGATATGCCTACTCAGCCTTCCGCTAATCGACTCTTGCTATGCTACACCTATACGACGGCACTTTGCCTCACAGCTGATAGCAGACCCCTGACGACTTGTACTTATTAAGCTGCCGATCTCTCTCCCGAACTCTGAAAACTGGTCTTATTCTTAATGAACCTCTGAACCTCATCCTGAACACAGTGTCTTGTCGGGACACATCCCTATCAATAAATGGAGTCAGATATTAACGCCTACATGGAACATGGTCCATGCTATTAACTACAGCAATCCGACAATTGTTGACCTCCGACAATTGTTCACCTTTTCCAACAATTGTTCACCTCCGACAATTGTTCAACCTATATCCCGACAACATCCAAAACATCCTTCTGAAGCAGCTGCCACGGAAGGGGATATCTCACGTAGTGGACATCGTCAACTGTTCTCTGAGACTAAACTATTTTCCGGAGACGTGGAAGCACACCGTCGTCGTCCTACTTCTGAAGCCGGCAAAAAGTGGATATGCGCCAGCTCACTAATGGCCCATCAGTCTGCTGACCCGATTGTCTAAGATCTACGAGAGGATTCTGTACAACCATCTCACCAGACACTGTGACTCACAAGACATTATCCCACCTCAATAGACCGGCTTCAGTAAAGGACTCAGTTCGGATTGCAATCTGGTGCAAATACAGTAGCACGTTACAACGAACATGCGAAACAACAGTGTCACTGCGATGATTTCCCTTGATTGCTCAAAAGCATTTGACTCATCATCACACACTCCTACGATGCCTGAACAAGCACGAATTTCCTGCGCAACTACAGAACATAATGGCTTCCTATCTTGCAGGAAAAATGTTTTCTGTGCAAATAGGAGCCATATCAACCACTAGAAGAAATCTCATCTTCGGAGTACCCTGTGAACATTCAGGTAAACCCAGCCAAGACGCAAGGGATCGTTTACTCGTTCGAGCACGGGAAAAGAAAGCTTCCACCCAGCTTCAACATAGATGGGACTGATAGCAAACTTGTCAATAGCATATGCTACCTAGGCATCAACCTAGGCAGACACATGACGTTTGACACACACCTGCAGAAGAAGCTGAACAGAGTACGTAGGACTTACTACTCTCTCCAGCATCTCATCACAAGCCCGGCTATATCCCTGAGGCTGAAACTGCTGATATATCAGAGAATCCTGAGGTGTGTGAGTTTTCTCCACACCAGCACCATAACTAGACTCCAGAGCTTCCAGAACTACATCCTGCGCACAGCAGGATTCATTTTGTGAAATGAAGGCTCCTGACTTCCACGAAAAGTTCAAGGTCCCCACCATCACCGAAGCCATCAGAAGAAGACACATCAAATTCTTCGACTCGATGAAACATTGCCAAAACCCCCTATTCCAAGACCTGACACCTCCACCACTACTGGCAAGATGGCAACTTTCTAGATCTGGGAAATCAGACCAATTGGTGGACATTACAGCCCTTAGCGAACCAACAACAAGCCTCTGACAGGCACCCATCACTGCTTTCCAACTGAATGAGCTTGCACTACATGCCCGGAGTGACTCTAGACTCAGCCTTTAGTAGACTCTCAACACTGCACCTCAACATTTTCACCTTTACCGGGGCTTCCCACACTCTATAATTCCCTCACTTCACCTTCAAACAGGTATTCCTAGTAAAAGGAACCGCTCACCCCAAATAAATTCCTTAATTTTTCCCTTATCCATAACAACTTCCAGATTTTACCTTAAAATAATATGCAAAATGCTGTTATATGTTTTTTTTATTTCAAATTCTCTTTATTTATAGTTTTTACAATGAACAAATAATTTTTTTTTTGTTTAGAATTTTCTCCTCGTTCTCCATGCACAGATGCATTCGAAGCAGGGCATAAATATAATACGTTTTATTTTGTTGTTAAAAAGTCAAAAACACATAAACAACACTCGGTAAAGATAAGGCTTACCTTCAGCTTATAACCGTGGAAACACTAAAACACTAACCTAGAACCTAAGACTAAAGTGTTCCTGCCACGACGGCGTCCTGTCATCGATGGGGGAACGGAACGGGGGTTATAGTGTTAAATACCGGGTTTGTCAGGTATTTCAGGGAGTCGAAAAATTTGATGTGACTACATTGGATGAATTTATCCACCGTAGGCAGCTCAAAGATCTCGTGAAGCTCACTGTTTCTCCACTGCTCGAATGAAGTACCACTTTCATCAGTATACTGTTTTGGAATTGTTGGAGTCGCCGAACTGTCTTGTTTCCACGTGTCAGGAAAGTACCGCAATCTTATACAAGAGTTGTATAAGTTTGCGAGTTGTACTATCCCTCTCCTTGACATTTATTTGAGCAGCACTGTTTGTATCCCGTCGTCCTGGTGCTCGGTACCCTGACACCGGCGAAGAATCGCCTTGTGCTGCTTCAGTGATACAAACATGTGGTGCTGTTCAGCATCTACCGGTCGAGCCTCTGGGAGAAGCACGTACGAAAAGATCTTGCATATTATGGAAAGAAACTTTTGGTTGATGGCCATAAACACCCTTCTTTACACGGGTTTGGATTACAGAACAGTTCTAAGAGGGCTTGGAGAAAAGGCCCAGAGTGAGATGAGTTTTTGGGGTTGGAAAGAGAAGTGGCTTTTCTGATAGAGATCTTTCAAGAAAACATGTGTAGAATTAAGTAAGCTTCAATTAATATTAATATTTAGTTTATAATTGAAATTTAATTATATTCATTTCATTTTATTTTAAATAATTTATCCATGTAAATACTTCACTTATCTTACCATAAATTTAATCATGTCTCAGCTTTATTCAAGTTCAATGTCCAAATTCTTTTTATTGATTAACACAAAAATTAACTATGAAAAAGAATTACCTGGGACTGTTCGTTGTAGGGTGTTCTGTGTTGTAATCACCTACTGTAGGTTATTACAGATCTTAATACCGTACATGTCATATGAGCTGCGTTGATAATTAACGAAATGGTGTAGTGGACTGTACATTAATAAATGGTATAAGAAACGCAAACAGCCAATTGTGGAAGGACGACTGATATATATTTTAATACACATGTAAATTCAATAAATTCTCATTCCATCAATATATCATAAAGCATTGGCGCCAACAACTTACTTGACTCTGATTAATTATTATTATAATAATGTGTATACAAGAGCTGTGCATGGGATAATGGTGTGAGTTAGAACAACTGTTTTGAATATTAAATGTTAGTCAAAATAATTTAAGATCAATGGGGATCGATAAAAAGAGAACATCATAACTTGTAATTAAGTGATGCTTCCCACATAACTTTTGTCACAGTGATTATATACTGTGTCCTAGAAACCTAGGATAAGAGTCAGTCTGGTTGAAACTCATTATTTTTTTGTAGAAACGTGACTTTCGATGTTCTCTTTTGATTTTTTACGTTATTTTCGATTATATATATGTATTTAAAAAAATTAATTAATTAAAAATTAATCTTAAATTTCTGAAACATGAAAAGTACTGATAAAATTCTGTTAGTGAGCGAAATCAGGGTACGCTCTTGTTAGTTTCTAAGTGAAGATTGATTATCGGTTCTGAATGAATTATAAAGTAAACAGAATATAAAGAATATATGGTGGGAGGTAGTACAATTGAAGCCTAAAGGCTGATGTCTTAAGGGAGATTGATGTGAATTCTCGTCTGATTAGATCCAGTTCAATAATGTTAAAGACAGGCTCTAATTGGTTACTGATTAATAAAATGGGTTGGCCAAACCATTTCCTCGCTTTCTCCTTCCGCTCGACTGAAGTGGATTACTCACTTATGTTCCTGAATATTTTATCAACTAATTATATTATGTTCCAAGGGTAAGTCTCTGTTTTCACGCAAGGAGAGAAAGCTGAGAAGTAGAGACCCGTGGTAGTACCTGCTATTTCTTATAGGTAGCAGTAACGGTTGTTCTGTTCTGAGAATTTCTCTATGTACATTATATTTATTTCTAATATATTCTGTATCTATGCATACTATTTATTCCTTGATAATTTAATATTGCAAGATGAGAGCTCTCGTATCATATATAATAATATTATACCTCCCAGATATATAATAAAACTTCCCCGGTACTACATGGATTTCTTACTTTTTTTTTTAATCACCGACTAAATGACTTCTGAGTGAAAAAGTTCGAAAATACAGAAAATACTAACCTCAATATTCTTTTCATCTACAGAAAATAGCCAATATCCCTTTTCAATTTACTAAGATTACAGATTCCAATATATTTCCTGGCCTATCTTACATCTGATACACTTATTCAGGAATAATGTACGACTTCACTTCAAGAAAGACAATATCCGTAAGTGCCTGTGGGTAAAAGCAAGCTTCCATGGTCGATTAGACATTTAAATTAAATCCATTAAATTAATTGTTTCGGATCCTTACCGGCTACAATGCTTTATCCTAAAATATATATTCATATGCGCACTGGATAGAAGAGCTCGGCATTTAGAAGGGATGGTTTTTTGTTTTTTTTATAAGCATAACAAATATGAGGTTTACAATTTCGGTTTTTTATGAACTGCTGTGAACCTTATATAAAATTTAAGTGACTACCAAAATATTTTAAAATATTGTCAAAAAACTACAATCAAGGGAACTGCCGCACTGTGTCCGTCAATAATTTAATAAAAGCCAAATATTTATAATACAGGTTAATATTATGATATCGAATGGGCTAATACTAACTGATAACAGATAGCGAAAAATAAACGCCAGTCATGGAAATCATATATGAGAGACTATCGAAGAGAATAAACCGGTATAGCTCCGTAATAATAATTTAAATAAAGAATAAGGTACACAACTATTTGATATGTATACGTATATTTTTTTAGGGATTGCAGGTTTGTAGACCATCTTCACAAATCTGGAGGTGACAGAAATTGGCTGTCAAAAGCACTAGCGACCTAAAATTAAAACTTTCGTCAGAAAAGAGTTGAAATAGTCCGAAAAAGCGAATCCTCTGAGTTCAAAACAAGTGACTTAAAAGGACGAGGTGCACCAAAATAAAAATAAATGTTATTGATTACATAAATTGAATAAAATAAATGTTTTTTTTTTTTTTTTTTTTATTATTTGTTCCGGCATTTGTGCACCGCGGCCTCACTGAGACCTATTGTGCGCCGTCCATGTCTCTGTCCTAAATATGTGACAGGCCCACGGCCTTTGCAAATCTGAGGATACTGAATGGATCGATCAGTTCACATAGTTTGGGGTCTACAATGCGATCACTACCAAAGTGAAGGTATCGCCTTCTAGCTAGGTTATCACAGTCACATATTATATGACGTGCCGTTTCTCCCTCTTTCTTGCAGAATCTGCAGATTGGTGATCCCACTATCCCACCATGATCAGTGCCTGCCGGTCCCCGGAGGGCCTCCCCGAGGCGGACGCCGGGAGACAGCGCCAAACCCAGGCCTCCCCATCACAGAGGGCCCATACCTAGCGTGCCCCCCCAGCCCCCACCACGGGGCCACCCCCCGCAGCCGCCACAGTCCTCGCCTTGGGGCCATCCTTTGGAGTTGGCAAATTCGTCGTAGCGTTTTATGTTTACTTATTTTTTTTTTACTGTTTAGTTTATTTTTTAGCTAATTTTATTTTTTCATAAATCTATGTTTTCGACAGTGTGTCTGTTTGACTAGTGAACTGATCTGTCGTAGGTAATGATCTAATACAAGCTAGTGAAATAATCTTTACATACAAAAATGGATCTGTGTATGTTCCAGCGGGAATGCCTGAAGTTCATTTACAAATCCTTGGTATACATAACACTTTTTGTCTTGGCTAAATACAAAGATGGGGTAAGATACCTCTTGCGTCCAAAGGAAACACTGATATGAATAGCTACCTCCTGATTTCGTTCAAGTTCAAGTTAAGCCCCATCAAAATAGGAGGGTGGGGGGGGGGGTGGAAAAGGATGAAAAATAAAACCTTCAAAATTACCGACATTAATGACAATTACCAAAATTCTTGAGTCGTTAAGCTGATTGGTTAATGTAACATTTAATGACACATAAGCCCACGTCAGGGACTGTGTTATTAATTAATAACTTTATGCTTCTTTCCCAAGGATAGTGTTTATGCAAATGATTGTAGGTGTTGGTGGCCAAATGGCCCTGTTCAAGCCAAATGGAAATCAAATTTAAATTAAAGTTAAAATTAAGGTTATGATTAATTTTGTGGACCGTATATAAGGGAGTTTACACTGCCATTAACTTATAATAAATATATATACTTTTTAAAATAATATTAATAAAAATAAGATAATAGGAGCTAACGAAAAAGATTACAATCACCAAATAAAATGAATTCTTCAAAGTTTAATGTCTATTAATTGTCTAATTCAAAAGAATAAATAGAAACTGATCCATCCGACTGTTGATGTCCCTATTGACATGGTTTGGGCTGGGCCGGATGTCATTACATGTAAATTTGTCGGAGAACAGGGAAGGGAAAAAGGAAAAAAAAGGAATTTTGTTTGGTTTAAGTTAAATTTTTATATAACAAAAAATAAACTTGATAACTGTGTTATCAAGCGTCTTTATTAGGATTTTACCGGAAACTGTAAAATAAAGTGAAGGCTTAGTTGGAATCGATCAACGATGCAAAAGTCGGAGTGTGGAAAGCCGGAAAGCAAAGGTAAACAAGCGGGGAGTGCTTTCCCAGCCGGCAAAGAAAGATCACGCATTGTCTCGGCTCCGTCACTTCGGACTCAAACTTTTTTTCCAGCCCACTTCAGGATCAGCAGGAAAACAACAACTAAGAAGGTATCTTCTAACCATACGCTTACTGATCAGTCCAATGGAATAAGTAGTTCTGAGAAAAAAAAATATTATAAAGTTGTACTTATCGAACTGATCACCCAGATGGAACATCTCATGCAGGTACCGCTGTCATTGTCCATAACTCCATATCCCACCACATAGTTCCTCTGGTAGCACATGATTTCCTTCAATCCACTGCAGTGTCAATCACCACCTTCACTTTTCCCCTTACACTAGCATCAGTGTACTGCCCTCCTAATAAATCCATTTCTGACTCCCAATTCATCTCCTTTCTAGACTCCATCGGACATCGTTTCCTTGTGGGTGGAGACTTTAATGCGAAGCACCAACACTGGGGGTCAAGATCCACAAATACACGAGGACGTGCTTTGCTGTCTGCACTCACACGGAAACATTGCTCCACTATCACTCCTGACACAGCCACCTATTGGCCATCTGATCTCAACCGAAATCCTGATCTCCTTGACTTCTTTTTTTACAATAGTTTAGGAACACTTAACTATTCACTCACGCGCCTCGATGACCTCTCCTCTGATCATAGTCCTTTATTATTAACCATTTCCCTAAGACCAATTCACAAACTGCCTCCTCCTTCATTTATTAGGGGCCCAGTTTACTGGGACCACTTCCGTCAACTTCTTACAGAGTCCGTAAACCTCAAATTATCCCTGAAAACATCCCAAGACCTAGACGATGCAGTGCATTCTTTCACTACTCTGGTCCAGAGGTCGGCTTGGGAGGCATCGTCACCCAAAAATCCATAATCATAATCGTTTACCTCAGCATCTCAAAGATCCAATCCTATCCAAACGCCACTCCAGAACAGTGTGGCAAAGATCCCGGCATCCTGCCGATCGCCGCTCGTACAATCAGTACTGCCGATTGGTAAAGCGGCGATTGGCATCCTTCCGTTCCGATTCTTTCAATTCCTACCTCTCCTCTCTGTCTACCAGGGATAAGTCCTTGTGGAATGTAACCAAAAAAATCCTAAAGTATCAACCTGTTTCACATCCGCTCCGTCGTGACGATGGGTCCTGGGCGGCTTCGGATAAGGATAGGTCGGAGGAATTTGCTCTGCATCTTACCCATACTTTCACACCTCACCTTTCTCATCAAAGCCATACTAACAGCACAACTGTGGAAGATTTCCTCACTTCACCTATTCCTCTCTCTCTTCCACCAAAAGCCGTTAATCCCTCTGAGGTCAAATACCTTCTGAAAAACTTACCTTACCGAAAATCCCCTGGATATGATCTCCTTACTCCTCAAATTCTCAAACAACTTCCTCCTAAAGCCATAATCTTCCTAACCTATATATATAATTGCATTATCCGAACGACGCACTTTCCACTCCTCTGGAAACACTCCATTATTGTCCTATTCGCCAAACCTGGTAAACCACCCAATGATGCCTCATCTTACCGTCCAATTAGCCTACTCCCTATCCTCTCAAAAATATTTGAGAAACTCCTACTAAAACGTCTACTTCCAATTGTTGAATCCAAAAACCTTTTTCCCGCACACCAGTTTGGTTTCCGCCAACGACAATCCACTGCTCAACAAGGTCTTTACGTTGTTGATCACATCTCCTCAGCCCTTGAAACCAAACAGTATTGCACTGCTGCCTTTCTTGATATAGCTCATGCTTTTGACAGGGTTTGGCACGCAGGTTTGCTCTACAAGCTCAAAAGATATTTCCACAGACTCTTTTCCTGATCCTACAGTCCTACCTTTCAAACCGCTTCTTCCAAGTCCGCTGTGGTTTAGAATACTCTAACTACTATCCCATAAATGCAGGAGTTCCACAGGGCAGTGTCCTGGGCCCCATCCTCTATAACCTATACACCGCTGATGTCCCCTCTACTCCCAATGCTTTCTTGGCAACATTTGCAGTTGACACTGCTGTCCTTTCATCACATCCAGACCCCGATATAGCACCCCAAAACCTTCAAAAACACCTTGATGAGATCGAGTATTGGTGCAATCAATGGCGAATCAAAACTAATGAAGCAAAATGTTCCCACATTACCTGTCCAAGGATTTATTAACAAAACCCTAAATACTCGACGCAAGTCCTGTCCACTAGTTATTTTAAATTCCATTCCTCTCCCTGTATCCGAGACAGTACGGTATTTAGGCTTCCATCTTGACAAAAGACTGACATGGAACCCACACACGAATCTAAAAAGACAAGAACAAAACAGACGCTTTGGACAACTGTACAAACTACTTCGAAGGACATCCCATCTCTCAATAGGAAATAAATTACTAATCTACAAAGTTATACTTAAACCAATCTGGAAATACGGAATAGAGCTATGGGGGACAGCAAAAAAGTCGAACATCAAGCGTATCCAATCCTTTCAATCCAAAGTCCTAAGAACAATAGTAAATGCCCCTTATTATGTCAGCAACAAAACCCTTCATAACGATCTCAATATACCCTACATTCTAGAACTCATCCCTTCCAAGTTTATGAAATTCCGCAGCAGCCTTTCCAACCACCCTAATCCTCTAGCACAGTCATTGCACTGCGCCACTCATCCCTATAATCCTCCTCGGAGACTGAAACGGCAGTGGCCTCGTGACCTACTATAAACGCGTGACAGTGGGAGTCCTGGCAATGGCCAGTTTCTCCAATCATGTCCTATTGTATGAATGAGCGAGTGAATGATGCTGTAAATATGGTATGAATGAGATCATTTATCTGTATTATTATTGCCTTATAAAAGGCAGATTGTAATTATTGCACAATAAAGATTATTATATATAAAGTTGTAGTAATAGAGAAAAATTGTTACAAGTGGCACCCGTACAGTCGACAAGATTTTATTTTAATGTTGTCAGGACAACTAAAGTCGGTAAATTCGGTTAGCGGATAAATACGGCTATTTTTAATAAAATTCAGATTAATATTTAAATGCCTCTAACAAGGTCACAGTCAAAAATGGAGAACCAACCAATTAGAAGAAGTTGATAAATTGGAGACGGAGATGTCAAATCCGGTTATTCCACACGATCATAGGGTTCGACAACCCGACTCACCGACCCCTAAAGACGAATACAGTGGGTCAGGACCCAACTGCCACTCAAATGGATAAAATGGTGCAAATGCTTATGCAAATGAATCAACAAAATAATGTAAATTTTGACCCATTGGCCCAAAATTCCGCCGAAATAAAAAATGATTTTTTTCAAAAAAATGGTTGAACAAAACTCCGCTAAATTGGAGTGAATTTCCGTCCAATCCATTTTACAACTTGATCAAATTGATCAAAAAATCGAACAAAACTCCATCCAAATGAACGAAAATTTTGAGGAAAAAAATTGACCCAACTTTCGGAGTAATTGAAGGAACGGATCAACGATTCATCTTTACGATTGAAAGATGAAATAAACGACTCATTAGCTGGTCTCAGTGCTAGAGTAACCGCGGCCGAAGGTGATATGGGTGTACTCCAACAAGTTGGTGTGCAAAATGAAAAAAAAAATCAAATTGTCGAAGAACAATTGAAGTAAAGCATGAGAAAAGTGTACCAGTACGTGAAAAAAAGGTTTTACGGATAACACAGCGTCAATACAAGGATACGTTGACAGAAAAGTCGACAAAGTAAAAAAAATTAAAACCAGTCGAGTACCCATGGCTAATATGGAATCGGGCGAACAATTCACAGAAGCAATTTGTCTTCTTAATTCAAACATTTCCCGCAAGAATGCGATAGTCAACAAAGATAAATAAATTTCCGAGACAATCATTTGGATTACTCGGCTGAATTTTTAACAGCTGTTAAAATTCAATACCACCTGTGGGGCAACATGGCAGAATTAAAAGAATTTACCCGTCTATACCTGAAACAGGATGCTTTATTATGGTATTCCTTAAATGAACAAAAAATTTCGTCAGGGGAAGATTTCGAAAAGCAATTCCAAGAATGCAAAATGTGTAAAAGAGTGCAAAATGGTGCTCAGGATTCGATCTATGAAAAATCCGATAGATGAGGCAGATATTTGCCTGAAAATTGCTCAACACTTCGGCTACACCGTAGAAGAAAAAATCGGTAATAAAGAGGTGAAAAACATTTAAGACTTTATGGGAGTATAGGACCGAATTTATTTATTATTATATTATTCCCCTTATTTAGTAATTTTATTCAAAAAATGTTGAGGAAAATTTTTAAATTTCAAGGGGTTCAAGACTTGAAAATGAACACCCTTAATAAAATTTTCCAGAAAAAAAAATATATATATATATATAGTGTGTATTAACAGTAGTGTTAGAGTGTTAGTGGAATAAGGTATGAATAGATAAAACTTTATAGAGTGAATGTGGTTTATGTACAATTTTCTCCATGTAGCAGAAAAGATAAATAATTCTATACATGTTTAATTGATACAATTTAAAAATGTTGGTAACAGGTTAATATATGTATGATTTTTATACCCAATTTACGTATAAAAAACTCACAGGTTGATTGTTCGTACCATATGAGGAAATTTTGAAAGAATCAAAATAGGAAGTTAGGAAAAATTTTTGAATTGAATTTGCAAATGTGAAGCAGATTTATTGTTTTTTTTTACTTCTCAGGGTGGTCCAATGTAATGGTGTGCGCTGGGCCTGATGTCATTTCATCATGTAAATTTGTCGGGGATCAGGATTGGGAAAATTAAAAAAAAGGGAATTTTGTTTGGTTTAATTTAAATTTTTATGTAACAAAAGTTGGAATCGATCAACGATGCAAAGGTCGGAGTGTGGAAAGCCGGAAAGAAAGGGTAAACAAGCGGGGAGTGCTTTCCCAGCCGGCAAAGAAAGATCACGCATTGCCTCGGCTCCGTCACATCGGACTCAAACTTTTTTTCAGGATCCCACTTCAGGATCAGCAGGAAAACAACAACTACGAAGGTACCTTCTAACCATATGCTTACTGATCAGTCTGACGGAATAAGCAGTTATAAGAAAAAAAATATTATAAAGTTGTAGCAATAGAGAAAAATTGTTTCACTATATATGTTGACTCAGCAATTGGTCTACAGACCAATGTGAGCTATAAATGCTCAGATACTCCCTTTAGGGCTGTCTTGCATTGGTTCACTATAGACGGCCCAGGGGAGACACCTAACCTGAGATGCTCTTTTAATAGATGTGTCGGGTGAACTAACTAATAGGGATTGGTGGAACCAGTCCTTGGAACTTAATACGATCTCCCCTGTTTGACATAGTTCCAACATGGATCGCATAAGGGGGCTGGTTGGAGCTGCTTCTCCACCGTTCACTTAGACTTGCCTCCCTAACTTGGCTAGATGAATCCTGCAGGAGCGGGAGCCGTTAGTGTAGTCTTTGGATTTTTTTCCTGGACGAGGACTCTCTCGAGACTTTCGACATCTTTAGCTACATCTAATTGGTTATGTGGGATATTTAACTCATATAAAATAATAGTACCTTTTTAATATTTTAGCCAAGGCCACTGCTTTCACGCTCCTTTCTTGGTGAACATACACGGTGAAATTCTACATATTATATGGTAGAACTATGCCTCGATATAGAGGTGCTTACGAAAACGACAATCGACCCGTTGGATTGCGAACTTCTGTTTCTCAGTCCAAATGACTGGACTATCGCCAATTATCTCAGTGTCATGTTTGAGCCATTTGCTGCTTCTACAAGGGACCTAAGTTTCCATCAGCATCATCCCTGATTGTTGTGTTCAGTTGATTGGTCGACCTAATTAGTTCGTTCCTCGATTCTAATAAATATGGAGATTTCAAAGCGTATATAAATGAAGTGATTCTATTTAAAAAAGTTAAATCACCTGGACTGACCGCTGTAGTCATTGGAGCCAAATAGGCCATTTGGGATGTACACATTTACGGATTCTTGATTCAAAACATTAACCGTCGGTACTCAAAACCGCAGAACCCAACTATCTGCAAATCTAACAGGAATTATTAAAAAAGAGACCGACTCCACCACCAATTGCCTCCACAAACTCATCCACAATGTCCTTGACGAAAAGTTTAGTACCTACGCGAAAATGACCATCTATTAGGCTGACCTTTGAAAAATAATTCAAACATTCTGCTCCAACTAGATGTTTGGCAACTAAATTATTTGGATCTAGATAAGGTATTTTAATCAATTTATTGATTATTGAAGGTAGTGCTGAGAATAAATACATTACTTAAATTTAAAGGGATCTTGAAGATTGATACATTGACCACCAAAAGGACAATATAATGGTTAGATGATCATAAATATCCAATCCTTAGCGAGATCACCAAAGAAAGGTTTTCGGTACAGGTTTTACTGAGGTACACGTTTCTACTAAAAATGTAAGATCTAATGAGTATTATATAACTACTCGTTCGAAGCACGTACACAGTTCACGTACATACATAAATAAAACAATAATAAAAATGATACTAAATTCTAAATGACGAGAGCCACCAAGATCGTTAGATAGGTACACCTAGCAATTATTTATTCTTGATCCAGAGTTTTGAGTTAAATAATTATTAAAGTTAGTCTGTAAAATATTTTACTTTATAATTTTTATACTGTATTTTTACTCTTTATTGTCAGTTAATAAAACAACTTAAGTGTTACACTATATATAGAACTCATTCTATTTACTGTCTAAAAGAAATTGGGATAAATACTCGGATTACGCAGAATATGGAACGTTCGTTTGTTTATACGAGAGAACGTATTTTGAAAATTGAATTTTCAGTAGACTATCCTTAAAGGGATTAAATCTCAACCCTAATTCTTTAAACATTAATATGTGAACCATGGAAATAGTCTTATTGTGTTAGAAGGGCGGTCATTCATAATTATACCTCTCTTAAAATTTCCACAAGGACGAAACTGCTCGTAAAAAGCCAGAATTTAATAAACAGGGTTCATTACATAGTCCAAAGCTCTGTCTCTAAAACATCATCAAATGTTATTAATTACTTAGCTTCTTTAATTACATAGGCTGTTTAAAAAACTATTATACCATGAAATCATGGTAATGTTAGCTACAACTTAGCCCGATTTTTTTAGAAGCGTATTCTTTCTCGTGGTAGTTTTATAGGATGCCTTAGTGATGCTTAAAAATAGGCAGCACATAGAGCAACTAAACTTTGGATGAAGTGTCATGAGGACTGTCACCAATGAGCTTGATGACCAGGAAAACTATAGATTTGACTAATATCAGTTATTCAGTTGTGGAAGAAAGTTAGTTGCTTAGGAGGCAGTAGGTTTTCAAACTTGGACAGTACAGTAGTAATGTCGTTTCGGCTATTTGTATAACAATCCATAATAAATAATTACTTTCTTATGAATTTAAAATAAACTTGTCACATATATTACTAGGGATAAAATAGCTGAGGGTCGTAAATAGAAATTATCACTAATTCTGTATTTTGCCGCTATGTTCCAGTGGCGATTGCTTCCAGTTGCATGCTTGAGCCATCTGAATTCGGCAGATGTTTTTGATGCTTCTTTCATCCGGGTCGTTAGGTTTATGATTTTGATTGAAAATAATACATTTGAACTTTTTTTAACCAGCACATTTTTTTTTTTTTACAGTTAACTGGCCAATTAAAGTTAATTGCTATTTGCGAAAATAACTGGCACATTGACATTGGGTTGATGTTCTTTTGTTTTTGTATTTTTTTTTTCATTCAACTGCAGTTATGATTGTACTTAGTCAACTCGTTATAAACTGGTGAGTTGAACGATTCTTTTATGTTTTTTTCTAGGAGGGCTATAATTCTTTTTTAATTACGTTTCGCGACTTTTTTTTTTTTATTCCCATTTTTATGCTGTATAAAAGCGAGTAAATGAAGAGTTGTAAATATGGTATGAATGAGAACATTGAAGACAAGTACTTATTTCCAAATAAGGCAATTTATCACAAAAAAGATTTGATTTGTATGAAAAAAAAACATTTTTAGGGGAATTTATGCCGGTATTGAGTATGTATGAAGTTCAATGTTTGATAGTTTTATGGATAGAAGAGTTTTTGAATTCCTCTATATTTATTCGGGTATGTGACTAGCTAGTGATAGTGCGAAATGCCGTTTTTAAGGAGAAATAAAACAGAAGATTTTAGTTTTGCTCCAAATCAAATCAATTGAATTTATTATCATATTATTTATTAGTTATGGTACTAAGGGCACCATGCAAGGATCTAAACAGTCTATACAGATGATTTCAATATAAAACTTTCCCCCTTAAAATCAATCTAATTCTAATAAATAAATTTAATTTGATCATAAAAATAAATAGTGTAATTTTTTCTCATTAACTTGCCAATTGTAAAAAAATAATCAAATACGTTTTCTTACAACTGTTTTTGAGTAATGATCGCAACAGTTGAGAGTGAGCCCATTAATGAATAACTCGGAACTAAAAAAGTTAGCTGCTACTATCGCATATTTTGTCGATGTCCTTGAAAATTCAGTCTTTGTAGGCAGTTAATACTGCGAATGCTAGTACAGGTTGGCATCACAAAAGCATTATCTAGCCGTCCATGATAGAACAAGAGGGAATCAAACCCAAAGTAAAAAAGAGTCAATGACGAAAAGCAGAAATCCCCTTCACTCGGGCACTTATCCATGCCCTTAATTAGAGATTGCCACTACTATAACGAAACTGTAACTAGGTATAGTAATAGCTGGTATGTTGGTTCTTTAACAACCAGGAGTGATTTAGATGGCAGTGGCTCCCCTCTAGTTGTTAGCAGGTGATGAATCCTTGTAAGTCGCAGTTTTTCTACACAGTTTTTTGTTTGCACCACCAGATATAATTTGCACCTTGACAAGGCCTCGATTAAACTTCACTTATTGAAGGTTTCAATCACCCAATATTAAATTTATTAACATTCATAAACAAATGAAATGTCCGTAACAATCCCAATTTAGTTCATCATACTGGCTGTATATAACATGCAATTTAGCCTATTATTGGTAATTAATTATCTTTAATCTAGACACAAATCAATTCTTTTTTAATAATTATTGAATGTTTTCAGTGATAAGGGGCTATAAACATAAAGGAAAGCCCAAAATATTATGAAAACATTATACAGAAATTTCTGATCCTCTGTTTCATGAATAAAAAAATTGGTTTTAGCACCGGGAAATTCCTCCTCTGGCTTGAATCACAGCCTCAACTGTTTTTGGCATGCTTCTTATCAAGTTTGTTGCAACTTTTTGGTTCATAACTTCCCACGTCTCTACGAAAGAAGTAGAGACGTGATAAACTCTTATGAGTTGAAGATGGGGGAGGGTGGTGGTTGACCTACCGTCTTACACGTCTGTCAACCTCAACCACATGTGCTATATAGGATTTAAATCCGGGATGCGAGCTAGCAACCTCAAACACCGTACACCCACATCATTGAGATATTGCAAAACAAACCTTCCCATAAATCACACAATATCCTGCATGAAAATTAAATTTTGCTAATAAAGGGTACAAAAGGGGTTACGAACTCCTCATAATTTCCCTTGCATACAAATCGACATTAGGAGAAGTGGAAAACGTGTAGCTCTATGTTCGTCATCGAAGAAATTCCACCCTACACCACCACTGAATCACCTCGGAATTGAACTATCCCAGTGACATTGCAATCAGTGCTCACAAGGCTTTCGATAAACTCCCATCCCTCCATCTATAATTATTATAGATTATCGTTAAATATTAAATTTATTTGATCATTATAATTTAGCTATTAAGTAATTATTATTATTATAAAGAGAGAAGCGGGACTCATCTGAAAACACCACCTTGCTCCATTCGTTTTCAGTCAAAATAAGTTGTTCCCGAGAAAATTCAAAAGTTCAAATGAAGATAAATGACGCTAAAATTTGTAATTTTTTTTTACCTAGTATCATAAAGGATTAACTGAGGTATACGAAACCATTTATTGAAAAAAAAACAGGTCCCTTCACTTCAAATTTTTTTTTTTATATTCTTTTTATTTATGAATGAGCACCATAAGCTTATTTTTAAATAACGTTTATAACGCTTTTTTCTTGGTGTTTCCCTTTTTTTTGTGTGGCATTGTTGTTAAAAATGCGTAGGTATTATTAAAAAGCACATTGAGCTGTTTAATTTCACTCCTCAATCCGTATTATGTGTATTTTAATAACCGATTAATTTATTATTACGATTATAATCCTTAATAATGATTCGTAAAGATGAAAATATAACGTCATCAAATGAAAATTTCATGTCTCTAGGATAGATTGAAAACTGGTAATGGTTAGTACACCAACACGTATCTGAAAACATTATCTTCGAATAGCAAATAAACCCCCTTTGTAACATTTTATATTACAGCTCACTTGGTCTCCTAATGTGTAATAATTGCGTTAAAATTTATTTTAGGAAGTGGTGTGTATCATATGAACATTAGATATCGGCTGATATCTGAAAGCTACACTATAATAACAAACTAAAACGCTTACTGGCACCGTACGACGTGATGCTCTGACGAAGATCAGCCAAATCTTCTTTAGTTTCGCAAACCTTATATTTATGGCTGTGTACCGCTTTTATAATAAAGTACCAAGTTACCCGTTACGCCTAAGAATGATAAAATGGCGGTTCATGAGTTCTAGTGAAAAACATCTCGGAGGGTTGAGATCCTAAAAGATTTGAGAATTAAAGACAAATTCCAATGCTGAGATTACAATCGGTTCTCAAGTGCAATAGGTACAATAAGTGCGACAGTTATATCCTGAAAAAGGATCATAATGAGAAGCTGTTGATTTGGAAATCCAAAGATACGGTGTTGCCTAATTAATAAATAATAATAATTAGGATTGGTTTTGAGGGCCTATGGAAGGTTAGAAATATTGGAAATTTAACATCGGAGTTAACCATCCCGTGTCACAACCCAGCTATTTAAAAAAGGTAGATACATAGATGTGATAATATATTATAGTCCTAATTGTAAACGAGTTTCATGTCAATCAATTAGGTCGTATAAATTTCAAAAAATAAAATGCTATAAAACGCAAATAAAACCAGTCAAAATCCATGATAGTTCATTAAAATCGCGAGCGAAGAAAGTGCGTCCACTCCAGTCTCATATTGCGTGTCCACGGCCTGCAATTAGCCTTATTCCAAAACTGTGCCAGTAGGCGTGTTTTGAAACCTATTGTGAAATATATTATTTAATAACAACGTAAGGGGTTAAAAAAAGTTCTACTTTACTTGGCTCTTCGCAGACAAGGACAACGTCATGTATATGGACTTAATCGCTAGGAACGGTTTCTAGACATTCTAATTAATTTTCTTGGAAATAGAAATGTAAGATAGGAATTCAAAACAATAAATCACACTAATTAGGTTTCATAATAAAAGACCATTACAAGCAGTATATTTTTCGTAATCATTCAATTAATGTGTAACAAAGTGCATGGTCCAAGTATTTGACCAGGTCTAATATAAAGTAATTGAGAGTCGACGATAAAAATTAAACAAAATTATCATAGTTATAGCATCATAAACAAAAGAATTTGTTTCCGCGAGAGAGCACTTTCGTTAGTCAAGTTATCAACCTTAATGGCTAAGATATAACATACAGAATAATAGTTGTTGCCTGATTTAAATTTGATTTACTAACTTATTCCCTTGAGCCATATATATAACTTATTGAGATAAAGATGCGTATTGATGTTTTTTTCACAATCACTTCATAGCCAAAACTGCTTATATTCCATATTAAACGTAAACCACCCACCACCAGAAAACAATTCTTCGATTCACTCTTAAAAAACTTCCCGCTAAGCCAGTTGCGGTAATGTTAAATGTATAGGGATATTATTTAGATTGTCGCTGATACCATAACTCGACTCCAGAGCTTCCAGAACAAGATCCCGCGAACGGCACTCTGGCATACCCCCTTTCGTGAAATGAAGGCTTCCAACATGCACGAAACGTTCGAGCTCCCCACCATCACCGACGTCATCTAAAGAAGACACATCAAGTTCTTCGACTCGATGAAACACAGTCCAAACCCTCTATTCAAAGACATGACACCACCACCACTACCGGCACGATGGCACAAGATCGAGTGAAGCAGAGGAAATGGTGGACATCACGGCACTAGGCCCGCCAACAACAAGCCTCTAAGGGACATCCATCACTGAAATCAGACTAAATAAGAATACACTACATGCCTAGAGTGACTCTAGGCCCAGCTACCAGTGGACTCTCACCACTGTACCGAAACAACCAACCTCCACCGAGGCTGGCCACACCCCTTAATCCTCTCACACCACCTTCAAGCAGGTACTCCTAGTATAAGGATCCGCTGACGTATTTATTGTTGTTAAGCGTATTATCATCACGTTGTATTCTTAATATGGCATGTAGTTGGTTCAGTCTAGTTGGGTCTACCTAGTACGTCCATGTAGAGCAGTCACCAACATACGGGCGGTCTTCCTGCTCCTCTAAGCTGTCCCAGAATCCCATCCTCAATAAGGTGATATATGATTATGAGGTTTGTATTATATAACGGGTATAAGGTATTATTTCATTTTGGTTGTTTTCATCCTAAGCACAATGACTGGTATTCGTGGCTTAGTTTATTTATTTATTCAATATCCAAGTCACTTTTATTTATCCTCGCATCTATAGTATTAAATATAAAATTCTTCCAATTTATATTAATCTCCTCTAAATTTATTTCCGAATTATTCCAATCTCTTTTTGTTCCTCTCTAAATTCGTTCCGAATTATTTTAAATAATAACTTAGATAAAGTTCTGCTCCAAATATTTATCAAAATTATTATTCATCGCTCTCGAGCTTTGTTCAGTGCTTTTCATTAATTTAATTTGTCTTCTCATAAATAAATCATGTTCCTATGCTCTAATTTTAATTTTTTATCAATTCGTCGGGCTCTGTTGTTCGTAGATATGTTTCTCTTTGATGTCCCTTAACAACTTACATAAAATATTTTACAACTTGGCTTTATAATATCAACTTCAAAAACTCTGAAAAGTAATATGAACCCGGACATAGAGTATATTCGAGTAATTGTTAAAGATGCTTTGGATAACGAAAATGAAGTAAATTATATGGACAACATATTGAGTAACTTATGTTATTCAAATATATAGAAATACATGTGAAAATATAATTAATGAGTGAGTTATACCATACTACGACAGATTGACTCGGACCAACACGGATAAATCTCAACAAATACATAATTACCTTACAGCGCCAGCTCCAAAACGTAAGTACGTCAGAAGTACAAATAATGTAAGAGGTGATGTAAAAGGTTAAGATATAAAAGAAAAACCTTCAGTAATAAAAGAAATTTTACTGGTAAATATTTGAAAATTATTTCATTTAGGCTGTGCCAGCTTCTGCACCACGAACAAATAGAAGTTATCCTCTTCTCGGACCAGAAAAGACTCGCCTACCTTTCCATATTTTATCAATAAATCTTCAGCATCAGTATAGAGACGGGACCAGTTCACGATCCCAACACGGCAAGAGCGCACTAGGAGCGCTGATTTTCCCAAGTACACGATCATATGATTGGCCTCAATGAAAATCTCTGTCATTCACTGTATGCATGAATATCTTGTCTATTTAAGGCGACAATTCTGAGAGTTGTCAGGACTCCACGAAGATTTGAGATGCTTACGATAGATGAATTTATTCGCCTAAGACATATCGAATTCTTCGATTCGCTCTCATACATGACCAACACCGTTTTTAACGCGATTTCCCTTCTCCGTTTCCCCATCGATGGCAAAAAGCAGTAGAGACAGGAACGCTCTAGGTTTAATTTAGCATGTATGACTAGTTTTAAGTCCTTAATGTAGTCCGAAAATTAGCCCCATCACCTGGCCCCCTTTTCATTGTATAACTTTTAACCTTAATCAGACTAGTGCTTGTTCAGAATTGTGCCAGAAACTACTTACAATGCAAAGCATGCAGCAAGGAGCTATTCACAGCACAATTGTATTGCCTCTCCTCTCTGTCTACCAGGGATAACTCCCTGTGGAATGTCCCTTAAAAAATGCTAAAGTATCATCCTGTTTCATACCCACTCCGTCTTGATGATGGGTCCTGGGCAGCTTCGGATGGGGATAGGTCGGAAGAATTCGCTCTGCATCTTTCCCATACTTTCACACTTCACCTTTCTTATCAATACCATACTCATAGCACAACTAGTGAAGATTTCCTCACTTCGCCTATATCTCTCTCACTTCCACTAAAAGCCGTTAACCCCTCTAAGGTCAAATATCTTCTAAAGAAATTACCTTATCGAAAATCTCCAGGATATGATCTCCTTATTCCTCGAATCCTCCAACAACTTCCTCCTAAAGCCATCTTGTTAACCTACATTTATAATTGCATTATCCGAACTACGCACTTTCCTCTCCTCTGGAAACACTCCAGTATAGTCCTATTCGCCAAACCTGGTAAACCGCCCAATGACGCCTCATCTTACCGTCCAATCAGCTTCTCCCTATCCTCTCAAAAATATTTGAAAAACTCCTATTAAAACGCCTACTTCCAATTGTTGAATCCAAAAACCTTTATCCTACTCACCAGTTTGGTTTCCGCCAACGACATTCCACAACTCAACAAGGCTTTCACGTTGTTGAACACATTTCCTCAGCCCTTGAATCCAAACTGCGGCATTTCTGGACATAGCTCAAGCTTTTGACAGGGTTTGGCACGCAGGTTTGCTTTATACGCTCAAAATATATTTACCACAGACCCTATTCCTAATCCTACAGTCCTACCTTTCAAACCACTTCTTCCAAGTCCACTGTGGTTTAGAATATTCTAATTACTATCCCAAAAAAACAGGAGTTCCACAGGGCAGCGCCGTGAGTCCCATCCTCTATAATCTATACACCACTGATGTACCCTCTCTAAAGTCCTGAGAACAATAGCAAATGCCCCTTATTACGTCAGCAACAAAACCCTTCATAATGATCTTAATATACCCTACATTCTTGAACTCATCCCTTCAAAGTTCATGAAATTCCATAGTAAATTATCCAACCACCCTAATCCTGTGCTACAGTCATTGACTGCTCCTCGGTGACTGAAACGACAGTGGCCTCGTGGCCTGCTATAAATGTGTGATAGTGGGAGTCCTGGCAATGGCCAGTTTCTCCAATTCTGGGGAAGAGCGTGCGGGACTTCCCAGACTCTGCTTCCTCTTTCGCATGCGAGGAAGGTGACAACCATGTGGACTTGGGAGGCCCTGGGCTGTTTGTAAATATTGTATGAATGAGCGAGTGAATGATAAATTGTAAATATGGTATGAATGAGAACATTTATCTCAATTACTTATTGCCTATTAAATAAGGCAGATTGTAATTTTATCATAATAAAGTTGTTTACAATAAAAAAACAAAACAATTGTACTGTATATAAATTGCAATTTTTAAAAGCATTAACTTTAGGGGTCAAAGGAGGAAATAAAAGGAAGCTTATACAGACAGTTGGAATCAGACACTTGAAGTGAACACTGGCGCATGTTGCCCTGCTCGAATCATGGCTTTTTTATACGAAGCAATCGTCCAGGTCATAGACTAATCAACTCTCTCTCCGTCACCAGGACAACAACAAATCATTTGGCTAAAAATATAGTTTTAATTATTGATTGCCTCTTCTTTTGTGATTCCTAGTTAAAATATATATAGCATTGCTTATACTGCGTATTTCTTTAGGACATCACAGGGGTTCCCCTGTGAGGGCTTAGGCTGGAGGGGGAGGGGAGGTTTTTCGATTCATTAATGAAATTATGGAGTCAGGTGGAAGTTGTTACCTTAGTGGAATGTTTTGTAGGCAACCCTGACCACTGTGTAACTGCACGTTTTGATGTGAGCACAATAGTGTGGAAAAAACTTAGGTTAATGCCACTAAGGTGTTAAGAAGTGAAAGTTGTTTAAGATATTAACAAATTATAATTAGATTACCAATTTAATTGTAATTTTAGTTTGGTTTTAATTTATGTTTTTTACAAAATTTGGTATTTTACAAAATTTGTTATTCATACTTTAATATAATTTTATTAAAATATTATTTTACCCTCTGAATCTGATGGTCTCATCTTCCGTTTATGATAGGCCAAACTCGAAAAACGTTTTTCCACTGTAAATGATATTTTTATCTTCATATTTTCTTAGCTTCTTGAACCTATCAATCAGTTTTAGAATAATTTGTCTATCTGCTATTTGCACGTTCAAGTCCCGGAATGCTAAGATTTGTAAATGGTTATTATTCTTGATAAATTGTATAGATACATTCAATTCATCGTACTCTTGCGTCCTCTACATAGATAAATGTAACAAGATGAGAGAGATGTTTCACAAATCCGAGCATTTTCCACCACTAGCTCTCCCAAAATGTTTCTATTTCGCTGTAAAAATATTATATCATACGTTAGTATGTGGTCCAAGAGACCAGTATTAGTAATTTTATTTTTCAAGCCACACACAGTATATTATGAAATAACTTCTACAAATTGACATAAATGCTACTTTTGATTTTTTCTATAAATTTCGTAAATTGCTTGTTTCTTTGAATTGATGTACGTCTAAGGTTTCTTTTCTTGAAGACGAGCTTAAAGGACTCACTTTAGTTTATAGAGTTTGCCTTTCAAATTTATTTTATTATTTTTATTAGATAAATCACATTTTAAAGACTCGAGCACTTCTTTTTTTCATTTTTCTCCCAAACACCGCCCTCACTCGTTGTCTCAATGAAATCTTAGATTATTAATGAATTATAATGATTATTAATTCAAACAGATACACTTTGTTAGGAATTTATTTGTTTTGATTTGTCATGGAGAGGTTGTCATATCTTTTTTCGTACCGGGTTCAGTTTATGAAAAAGGAGCAGAAAATTTTAAATTTTAAAACAACGAACTGAACAGAAACTGAGTTAATCTGTGGTTAAGTACCTTGAGACATTCGTCATAACTTATCCGCGAATGGTATAATCGTTCAATTTGACGACATTGGGACACTGATGATAATTAGCCCTAATTTCGAAAAGTAAATCGCTCAGGAACGCAATCTTCATTAGTGCTTGGTTGAGATAAACCTTTCACTGCCTGTATCTCGGGCGGTGTCCCGGTGAATTCGCGTGTTCCGAATCTAACTATTTACCTGGTTAGAGTCCTGTTAACTTGATTGCTGCCAGGAAGAGCTCCTCCGTTATATCATGCGTGGGGCTGTACGGAAGAAACGGAGGAATTACGCGATAGGATCTCAAAGTATTGCTTGCGTAACCGTTCGCGACTTGTTCCCCCGTACTGTCAATAAAACCGCACACGTAACGTATTAACATTGACAACTGCTGTTTTGCGCGTCTATGTTCGTCTTTTAGGGCTGGATAAGGCAATATGAGTTTCCTGTATCATCTATCTCTCACCATCAGCCACAGATCCAGGAAATTGACAGCGTGGTGTTTATTTTACATAATGGAAGTGAGAATTTATTTAGCATTCTATAAGACATTATTCCAATAAATATCCAATTCGCCTGATAACAAGCATACATTTTCTTCATTTCTATAACTAATATAAACACTACTTCTTTATTAATTTAGAATTATAAATGGTTGCAAGTAAAAGTCACTTGTCGGTTTCTAGCTGCAAATTATGTGTATTTACAAGCAATTTCCGAAGCCCACACTGCCATTATTAAAAACCAAAAAGACTAGTTATCATCGCCTTGTCAGAGTGGCTTAAGTCACGATAACAAGTCATCTTGGCACTTTGTAAAGAAGTCGTAGATGCCGAAAGCGCTTGTGCGTCGAAGACAGGGAATTTATCGGTGACTCTACCTTTCAATCATTTGAAGAATGACTCACATGCGGTACTTTATCCTTCCTTTATAAAATTACTTATCGATGGAGATCTACTTGATTTTAACACCACACAGACCAGTTTGTTATTAATAAGTGTTAAGCAATATTAAATGTTCATTCCCTTAGAGGGCATTTAACTACTGATAATCATGTGCACATTGTATTAGACATTTTTGTTTTTAAAAAGTGATTTTTTCCGATAATATACGTTTTACGGTTATTCTATTAAACCAATACTTATTCGAACTTAAATCCGGGCTGCTCAAGCTTAAAAGATGCAAAGTTACAAACTGGTGATAACAAAATGTTTTCTTTTGCTTTTTATTGCGTTTTTAAAATTACAAAACATTCTGATAGATTCAGTTAATTAATTTAAATAACGGAGTAATTATAGAGAAGTGGAAAACTGAAGATACCAACCCTTAATTAAGGCAGTCCATCTAAATGTAGAACAAATATGGCGTCATTTGAAAAGAAAAAAAAAATATATAGCAGTTGGTCAAGAAAGTAGAACGATTAAAGAAAATGGAGCACATAAGCTTTAAATTCCAAGGGTGACTGTAAATATGTGGAATGGTTGGGCACTTTACTAATCTCGCTGAGGGGCTAAAGTGAAGGCAACTATTTCAGGGATAAACTTCTTTTTTTTTTGCATTTCAAGATAATTAGTTTAAATATAATTAAATTCATCACACAACATCTCATGGAGAGGTAGGCAGGGTTGTAACCAAATTTAGTTGATATGCGCAATTTGATAAATAATTTGAATTGAGGAATGTTGAAAAGTATAGGGGCTTATTAGTCGTGATGATAAAGTCAAGGAAAGGTTCCAAGGAGGAACCACCCAAGGATAATGGTTAATACCTTTCGAATTTGGTGTCACGCTGCGATTTTAGGCTACGATTCATCGTACGATATAGCCTAGCTTAAAGATCCTTCTTTTTGTTTTTTTTATTCTGATATAACTAAGGATTGGTGGCTAAAACGGGGAATTCATTCTAAGGGCTTAGAAAGCTTGTGGATTGTTGATATAAGACGATGGTTTTTTTGGGTAGGAATGGTTTCAGGATTATATTCAAGGACAATATATGTTATTTTCCTGGGCAAAGAAAATGTGAAATTTCTTCGAGAGAATGAAAAGCAAAATAGGAAGAGCCGGGAAGGGGGGGGGTACGCTTAAGCTTAAGCTACAGGAGTTTCACAAGAAATCAATTTTCTCCTTTTTTTCGTGGTAAAGCAAATGATCTATATGAACTAATCTGGAGGCAAAGTTTTGTGGTAAAGTGAAGGGTATCAGGAGGAATTAGGCTAACATAAGTTTTTCTTTTATAAGGGAAAATTGGCTGAGGAGGTCTCCTTTAGTGGTTTTGGGGTACCTGAAAGACTGGCTGGGTTGGTTTTAAAGAGATATTTAATTTCTGGGTCCCTTAAGGTAATAAGCCTTTTTCATTCTACATTCTTGCACCTGTTGAAGTAAATTATTTTTGATTCGGGATGCGGTGGGCTCAGTAGGCTTACAGAATAGCTTGGTAAATAATAATAGTGAGAGGGTTGGTTGTAAGAAAGTCGACAGTGAGATCAAACAGAAGTTATAAATAACAATTAGGTACTTTGGAATAGGAATTTTGGGGTAGTGAATAAATTAAGTTATTAAGTTCAAACAAGTGATAATACATGGAAAGTAATAAATGAGAGTTTTCTCCGAGGACTTTTGATTAGTTCAAGTGATATAATATAAAAAAAAAATGTACATAATTGCATCAATAATTATCGTATGTATATATGTATTTATATATATATATATATATATATATATATATATTTATATATTATTAACATTGTTATTTTTTTAATCCAACTGAACCGCCACCGCAAAGCCATTTTCACGCAGCGACCTCCTTACTTAATAGCTGCGAACTCAGTAGTGGGCCAGCTAGAACCAGACTGTCATTAGAGTGATATAACAGCCGGTCCAAATTAATTTCCTGCTACCGGTGCTATATGAGTCACATTTCATTCCACCAGCACATGCATTTTCTTGACTGAATTGTAGCTTATATATTTCTTATGATAATTATATTTCTCTGTATTATTTTATGTTCACGTTTTACGTAAGAAAAAAACATCAATCAATAACGGACTCAGGAAAGGTTTTACGATGTATTCTGAAGTTAAAACTTTTATAGAGGTGAAACCAACAATTTAATTTTCTTACCACCTAGGAACTTAATGTTCTGTTTCTACCTTCTCACCATATTTCTGAACCATTAGCAAACAATAACTAAAGGGATGTTTGGTGGAATGGAGAAAGAGTTAAACCTTGGTGGCCGGCCCTCTCCATTTTGAAAATTATTAAATGAGATTTGGCTTAGACGAATAAAAATAGCATATAAAACAAAAATTTTCCTAAACTCGGCCACATTATGGACTCAAATTCAGTATAATAAATAAACATGATCATATAAACAAGTAAAGAAATAATGAAAAATTCCTATAATCATTCCTACAGTAAATTCACTAAAATGTGGGTTAAATTATTATCCACCAACACCAATGTATGCCGACAAACTAGTAATTTGTTGTACAAGCGCTTTCAACTGGTAACGTTATAACTACGAAGTGCTATTGGCCTTGTCAATCAGGACGTAGTCTGATCTTCTACCTTGACCACAACAAGGTAGCATAATTATCACTTGTGAATGGTAGCTTGAGTTTTTCAAAGCACTATAATAGCATATAATAATTAATTGATTTGTGAGCAGACATAGTTGTCAATGTATAACTTTACTATATAAAATACAAGGTTTTAGTGCCTCCGATAGGCAGACGCACCGATTTCTCTGTAGGATTTGTGCACTGACTATTTCTTTGTCTTTTTTTCTTTATTAATTTAATATTTGCTGAGTTATACTGCTGTGTTTATTTTTATAGTATTTTAATGATATTAATGTCAGTAACAATCTTTCAATGTAATTTATGTAATTATCTTCGCATGGATTTTTTTTTTATATAAAACTTTATTATGATAAAATTACAATCTGCCTCATTTGGCAATAATTAATTGTGATATAAGTAATAATTATATAATATGCGATATCAAATGAAAATATCATTTTATCTGAACGATAATTGAAAGGGTAAAGAAATTAAGGAAGAGTTCGGACACCTTCTGAGAGTATGACATTACTCAACTTAGCACTTACTAAGTTGTCTAGAACTTACTAGGAAACTCAGTCTACCTATATCAGTATATACAGGGGTTTCCATATATAAGTGTGCCTCAAACTTAAGGGTTGTGCTCCTTAGAAGAGAATAAGGAGCAAATTATATTTAATAATTTCATGGTCCGATAGGTCTTATCTAAACTGTATATATTTGATAAACTACATTTTAAAAGACAATCATGGGCTATTTACGATTTAAACTCCATATGAACAGTAAGCCTCACCATTAGCCTGAAAAATCTATTCACAACCCTGCCTTCAAGATGCAATTATATCATACCTAAAATCATATCGTGTTGATTAGTAAAATAGAATTCTAACATCTATTGCAAATTTTTAGCTTTACTGTTATGATCTCCCTAGGCGGTTTCTAATTCCTTTGATGTAGTGTATATTATGGGTATATAGCTATACTTGTATGGCATTGACCGATTTCGAAGCGTTCATTATGGATATAAATTGTTATACACAGTTGTCTTTATATTTTTACCATTAAACCAACATTAAGCTTCGGTACAATGTGTTGGTGCTGAATTTCCAAATACAAACAAAAAACTAAAAGGGCTTCCTTTAACATTCCCTTTGAGCCTTTTAAGGTTTTAAGGTAAGCTGCAGGGCCCCTTGAGCTTTGAAAGGATTGTGGCTATTTAAATAAAGTAGAAGTAGGGCGTCCGGGAAAATCCTACGCACCCAAGTTGTGCGTGTAAGAAAATAAAACTTTAATATCCATTATACAGTTTATGTGCACGTACCTTTCCTTGTGCAGTTAAAACATTAAATATTTGCAGATTAAAATAGAAAACAAATAAATTTAAAGAACAGAGAATAAGTGAAATATGTTCCAAGTGTCATAAAGTACTGTCGGATTGCCCAAATGAGGAGGGAGAGGGAGGACGCCCTAGGAGGGCTAGGCACTCTACGACCCAGCCACTGTACGGCGAACGCCAAGAAAGAGATAAATATGTGTCTAGTCTTGCTGGTGGCCTAGTCGGGGGGCACCTTTATTCATATTGAACTGACTCCACAAGATCTTATAAAGTATGCCCCGACAGTGCACTATGTTCAGGAGAAGAGGGACAGGGCAGGTATTACAGGTAGTTTATGTGGTCTTGGAATGACCACGAAGTCACACTCGGTATCTAAGGTTAGGCGAAAACCGCCTGGATCCTAAAGGCGAGTGTGAACCGGAGATAGGCAGACTGTATCACTGAGGGAAACGCTACTCGGTAAAGTTTGTAGGACCCTAGTAGACCGTCGTTTGCATGTTAGAGCTCTCATCAAAGAGGTCCTAGTTTTAGCGAGACAAAGGAAGAGATTCCCACTAGGAACGTGTGGGGTCTGACAACGCCGGACTAAAACATAGTGAGGTTAGGAAAGCTAGAGATACAGGGGTAATTGAATAAGAAACCCATGGTTCGATTAGAGCAGCAAGCACCAGTGCAGAGAGAGAGAGAGAGAGAGAGAGAGAGAGAGAGAGAGAGAGAGAGAGAGAGAGGGAGCGACCAGTGTTCACTTCAGGTGCCGGGTTCCGAGAGTCTGGAGAAAAACCCAAATCTGGGTCTTTTTATTATGATGACACATTATTATGATATTGCTATATATGATATATGTTACAACAAATAATTCAAGAAATAAGAATTAATTTGTAATTATGTCACATGAAAACTGATGGTTAAGCTGAATACGCTTGAAAGGCTTGAATTAAAGATATTAAAAATACAAACTAACCCATGTGAAGAAAGCAACTAGTAGGTTTATTACGATCCTACGGTCCAATGAAATGGGACAGAATCGCAGGAAAAAACTACAATTTTAATATCATTTTACAATAATTGGTGAGCCCGAATAGTGTGCCTTAACTTTAAATTAGTGTGAGGGTATCATCATTCGTTTGACTGTCAATCAGAAAAAAATTATCTCTATGATCCAAAACTAAATAGAAATTTGCCATTCCATTCGAACTGTTAACGGCCCGCCACTCATTAGCATATGTTTTTTTCACTCTCTTTAATGTCACCACTTAAACAGTCAGTGAATTTTTGCAAATCAATTAAATTGGGTTGGTTAATATTTCCACGATTCAACGGTGGCCTGCATATAGATTAGAATTGCGTAAATTCCCGTCATTTCCGTTCATTATTACATATTCTATTCGTCCTTTCCTTATTATTTTAGAAAGCTTTCTGCCAATTGGGCCACTTCAAGCCTGCCTTTCACAAACCGTGTAAATTTGGGATCATGACCTTAGGAAACATCGAAGCAAATCACGTTTTGCAAAATCTTTTCCAACATAAAATATGATTTAGTTTGTTTATTATTATTCCAGAAGATGGATAAAAAACTTGCGGGGAATCTCGTGGATTGTTTTTTTTGTGTAGTTGAAAACTAATCCTTGCCTTGCTTATAACTCCTGCTCATAGATCCGCTCCTTTCTTATCGCTCCATGAACCCTTTGCAACACAATGCCTCTTATAACTCCGTCTCAGCTTGCAAATTTTATTTTACACGATTGAAACGACTAGATTGTTATGCATTAATAGTACTTACAATGATTATTAACCCTAAAAAGATAATGAAGTCCGGGATTTAAACCTTGGACCTCCTAATATCTGGTCAGATGTCCAACGATCTGAGCTACTCGGCTGATAATATCAGCACAGAAAATATAAGATTTATTTAGTTTTTATAAAGATCCCATGATCTTAGGTAGAAAGCACCTAATCAGGGTAGAAAATTCCGGGTGTCATTCCCATCTCAGTTTCAGAGGGATTACTTACCTAGTATTAATGTAGTAGTATTTTTATTATTAAGTATTATGAATTCAGTATTCAATTCAAGTCATACTTGATGGATCACGCAATTAAGGTTTCGTTATGTCTGCCGAAGCTGATTTCAACGACTTTTTGAGACTAAAGTCCATTTTCACAGATTGATAAAAACTTACATACTCTTTTAGAATTATATACTTCAGTTAACTGTTTAGGTATCCCCATTCACGTTATATTTTAAATAGCTTCATCATAAAGTTGCAAATTTAATTAGCATATTCACATAATAAAATTATTCTCTAGCACACACATTCAATCTTTGTGACAAATACTTTATTTGCGAATCCCCCCAAAAACGGTAGTAGTACGAGATCCCTGTATGAGGATCAGTAAGTATATTGAGTTCGCATATGCATGTATATCTTCAGTAAGAGTATCTAGTCACTTAGTTTATGACTTAAGCGTTTGTCTGATAAAAGTTTGTTAGCAATGAATTTATATGTTCGGAAAATGAATTCTTGTATAACTTGAATATACATTTATAATCCTCACATGGATTTAGAATTATTTCAAGATTTTGTAGATTGATTGGAAGATGGAACTCCTTACTGGCGATGAATGCGTCATATTGGAACGTAAATTGTTTTAGATAGGATTAGTTTATTTTTGCATGAATGTTTACTAAGGTATAGGATAACTTTTAAAATCAGTATGTTTGTTTATTTTATTATTTATGTGATCTGTTAATGTTAATATTTTATCTCGGTTTACATGAAGGCGCTTGACTGTTCAGAACCATGGGACCGGATAGTTACTAATTAGAATATTGTAGTTTATTTAGGTCTTCTTTTTGTAAAATTATGCTTCTGTTGTATGCTGCATTAATAGTTCTGTTTACAGCAATATTTGTATATTTTCTAAAAAAATGTTCCGAAGCCTGCTTACAATGCCTTGTTTTAATTACATGTGAACACCTATATTTTATATAGATTCGTCGTGATGTTGACTTTCAGATATTTTGGGATATATGTAAACATTAAAGAGATTAGGGAGAAAATGAAACTTTGAAGGAGCTAGGCACAAATCGGTTTGTTTCGGATATGGATAAAGGAATATAAAGGTATGGCACAGAAGAGAAAGTAGTGTATGATGTATATTAAGTGGGGGAGAAATCGGAAAGATATTAACTTATGCATTAAGCCATTGTGCTAAACGGTATTCAAAACCATTTTTATATCTAGAAAGATCATGCCCCTGTGATTTTTCTCATTCTCGAAGGCATGCTAATTGCTCAGTGTCGACGTTTCAATACGATTGGCAACCTTAATTATTTACTGGTTTGTGTTTATGCAATTAAGCATTCTATTTGAGAGAATCTTTTCTAAAAATATTAATAAAACTTATGTAACCATGATTAGATAATGCTGTAGAGTTTTATTGAGTTTGAGAGTCACCCTTACTTGTGTTATTTTCCATATGCTTGAAAAGAGGTAGAGTCGAAGGAAGCAGCCGGCCCGACTTAACCAAGGGGTTTCCATGACGTAACCCTGGTGGTGAAGACAGAAAAAAGTAGTCTATGACCTTGCCAAACGTCTGGAGACAGGCCTCATTACTGACTTATCTGATTCCATGAGACCTTGGAAGGTCTGTCCCGAAAGTGTACGAGGTTCAGGAGAAAAGGTACAGTTTGAGGTAGAAGTAGGTTTTACGTGCTCTTAGAATGACCATAAGTTCACACTCGGTATCAAAGGGGAAAGAGGCAGACTGTACCTTAGGGAGAGTTCCATTAGGTAAGGTAGGGTGCAACTAAAAGCCATTGTCTTTATGGAAGGATTCCTATTTATTTATTTAAAAAATATATTAAATAGGGTTCCTTGTACTGCGATGCTAACGTGCATTTTAACAAGGTTCATACAAACTACAAAATCTGATTACGGTTGAAATAATTTACGCAATGCTACATGTCCAGGTAATGGGGACCACCTTAATTAGATATTTCTACGGTGAATGAACTTATCCACCATAGGCAACTCACAGGGTTCGTGCAGTTCAATGACACGTCAAGCTTATTTGTTTCAGTTTCTTTATAAAACGGCCACAAAAACGGAGATGGCAGTCCATTTCAATGCACAAATATACGATGGTGATGGTGGTCACTCTTTCCGGCCTTATGGATGTGAGTCAGTGGCATCGACAATCACTTCATTTATGAAAAGCAGTTGACGATCCACTTCTTCTTTTGGTGTGAAACTGGTACTGTATGCAGGTTGTGGTAAATTTGCGACCGATACAGCTCTCAGTCAGTACCCGACTTCCCCCCTCCCCATAGGGTAAGCAATTTATTGCATACAGTACTGACTGAGGTCTGATGTAACGAAATATAGAGCGGTACAATTTGTGATGCAATGTGACTGTATGTTCCTAATGGCCTGTGGGTAGGCCTCTGTTAGCAAAGAGGACTGTCATTCATCTGGAAGTCTAAAACTGTGAATGGCATTTCCGCCAATAGTTCAGGCAACGAAGGCCATAAATCGCAGATTAGAAAAAAAAAATTCATACTGTTCAGGATTTTGGTACAGTTGTTCATTGGAGTGTTATGTACAATAGTCCTCGCCTGTGGGGGTGCGTATGATGTTTGAAGATCTCATTTTTGTTTTTTCTCAACTATCAACTTTAATAAAGGATATTTTCTATACAAAATAGTAAAATACATAAAATGTCCTAGTTATACTCACTTTTTGCATAAAGTAAGAGAGAGATAAAGGGATGTGAAATGTTAGTCTTTGTTAAAAATTATCTAACAGATAATTAAACAAATATTTAATTTGTAATTATTACATTTCATGAATTATTTATAAGTAATAAATAATGTTTGAAGTAACTTGTAAATAGTGAATTACTTTAAAAACTAGAAAGTCTCAAGGGGTATTGCAAAGGTCAGGTACAACCTTTTTTTTTTTTTTTTTACCCCTTCCTGGGCTTTCGCCCACACGGGGAGGGTCAGGTACAACCATATTGTTGATAATATCTGAATTCCCCATTGAATTTCTCACTCATATTTTTCGGTAATCTTCTTTCAGTTGGGTTACAAACTTCCCAAAAGACAGTTAAAACGTTTTAGCACCAATTAAGTGTATTCCCTCTGAACGGGATACTCTACGATAATATCGGGAAAGTGTTTTGTGAAGAAGAAATGGAGACTGCTGTGTTGGTAAAAAAGGGATAATTGGTTTGAGTAAGGCATGTGTGACGAGAGGGGATAGCAAGGCTGAAACTCTTACAGGTATGAAAAAGGTGCTTGTTCATATTCGTTTCAGAAAAAACTCAAAGCACAATAACACAAAGTCAATCACCACAACCTTTCAAGTGACATTCAATCCCTGCGAGGAGATCATCTAATCAAAGAGATTTGTTTTTGCCTCTTTTGTGCTCAAACAGTGGATGAAGAGTTTTACGTAAAGGAAAGAAAAAAACCATTGTCTAGGCGTCAACAAGTTATACTGCCCAAGCTACGTTTGGTAAAACCATTAAAAAACGAGCAACTGGCCATTTTCTATACTTTGAGGATATGGTTCCAGAAACCCTCATGGTGATCTTGGATTCGTTAGTTTTGGCAAAAGTAAGGGAGGATAATAAAGGAAAAAGAAAATTATTGTCTATTGCCCATGATATAATTACTGCGCTTCAACGATACAAGTGCAGGGGATTGTAGCTGGGATTCTTTCTTAGGTGTTTACACCAACAGCCGTAACACTTGCAACAACGGCCCACCGATTCAAGAAGACTTCGATGATGAAGAGGAGTAAGAGGCTGAAGAATTTCACTTTTAATAACCACAACTATCCATCAAACCAATTGCACGAATCGTATACATTTATACATTTTACTACTGTAATAACAAGAAATCTCACAATTTTCATAGGAAAAGTCCATAAAAACAGAATAGTAAAAATAGATAGTTTATTATTTTTTGTGTTAAACAATATGCAATAGTTCATTACCGTAGCTCAATTTTAAAACGTGCTTAGGTATATTTTTCTAGCTACTCGATTGACTGAATCGAATGAAAGCACACTTAGATATCTCATATCCGCAACATTACCAGCAATTGCATACGGTTCCTGTTCTCCACACTACAGAGGAAGTGGATCGACAGGTAGTTTTCCTGACCGAGGTTAACGTCGATGCAGCAAACACTGCTATCCCTAAGTTTAGCCCGAAACCTCCCATGCTACAAAAACCACCTAACCATATTCTCCGACTTATTGCATTAATGCAATAATTGGAAAAATAACTGGTATAGAACAAGGAATTGTCAGGCCAAGAAAGTTGTAAACTCTGTTAAAACACAAATTCGTGGCTTGATGAGGGATTGGAAGACGGCAACGAGGCACGAACGGCTTCATGGCTTACATGGCGATTTCCGTAAGTTTTGGAAGCTCCTAAAGACTACTACCAAGCAGGACTCAGGTGTCCGTCTTCATGACGGAGACACACTGTACACATCGAAAGAACAGGCTAAAATATTAGCCGGCCACTATATCGCAGACAACGCCGCTAGGACAGGTAACTACCACGAACCTCAGCAGCTGAGGACAGGTCAGAACTACATGTTTGTCTCCCCGAAGCAGCTCAAGGCGATTCTTCGCCGGTGTCAGGGAAAAGCACCAGGAGGCGACGGGGTGCAAACGGTATTGCTGAAACAGCTGCCAAGGAGAGGGATTTCCCAACTCGTTAGCCTGTACAATACATGAATCAGGTTGCGATACTTCCCGATAGCGTGAAAACAAGCTACCTTGTTCCCGCTGCGCAAGCCCACAAAGAGAGGCGACCACTCAGCCCACTATCGCCCGATCAGTCTCCTCCCTCACATGGGAAAGATTCTTGAAAAGATAATACTGAGCTACCTGAAGGGGTTCTGTTCGGAAAATGCTATCATCCCGTAAGAGCAGACAAGTTTTCAGGCTCATCTGAGTACAGAACATCCGCTTGTAAAGGTACAGACGGAAGCCACTCTCGGTATCAACAAGAATGCAGCAACTACTATGATCTCGTTGGACTGCACGCAGGCTTTCGACTCAGTGTTCCACGGGATGCTGTGCCGACAGCTTTGTGGCTGGGAATGCCCAGAGCAGCTATATACCATGTTGGTTTCTGTTCTTGAAGAACAGATCGGTGAGGGTACGAGCGGGTGATTGCCTCTCTACTCATTCCCTCTGACTTGTGGAGTTCCTCAAGGCGCGGTTCTGTCTCCGGTTCTTTTCAGCATGTAAGCCTGTGAAATTGTTGGGACATACTATAAGAAAGCTACTTTAATCGCTTTCGCCAACGACATTGCGGTTTACAGCAGCAGCATGAGTGCACAAAGAGCTCTTACACAGGCCGAGTCAGTTTGTAACGTTATCAGTGACAGACTGGGCATGTTAAACATCAGTGTGAACGCCAGGAAGACCGACTGCGTAATCTTCTTCCTCCAAAAGGGGAAAAATTCCTTGCCAAAATTGTATAGCATAGGAGGGCAAGAGAGCTCACCAGCTTTCTCAATGCACTTTTTGGGTATAAAAATGAATAGGCATCTCCATTTCTCTACTTATTTTAGTAATAAAATAGAAAAAGTACGACAAAGGTCTTACCGGCTATCGCACTTGCTAACTTCACCCAACCTGTCGCTTCGTCGCGAATTGATGATATATAAATGTGTCCTTCGGCCAGCTCTGCTGTACGGTGCCCCGCTATTTACCCACTTGAATGGCAATTCAGCACCTGACAAAGCCAGTGTTTAACACTATGACCCAACCACCCCTCCCGCATCGATGGCAACAGACTGTCGGGGAAAAATAAGATTAAGAATTAGTATGTAAGTTAGTTTTAAGGTTGATCAAACAGGTGAGCCCCATCACCTTTATTAGTCAGTTTAGTCCAGTCACGTATAATGTATATCATTATACTTGTTTATTCATTAGATAATTTTTATAAAATAACAAAACCTGTGTATAATGTAGCGATGCTACAGGAAATAAAAAACCACATCATTCCTGCAGACGGTATAATATCGATCTACAGGCTCAGAAAAAGTGTCCAAAATGGCACCAAAACTGAAATTAAACCGGTTCTCGTAGTAGGGGATGCTACACTTACTGCAGACAAACTTAAACAAATCCGCCATGTAAACAATGTGCTCTTCAGAGTAAGCACATATAACGAGAAACGAGGCATCCCTACGTGCCTAAATTGCCAAGAATTGGTCCATAATAGGCGATATTGTTTTAAATCCCCAAAATGCGTGAGGTGTAGCAAGCCTCACTAAACAAAGGAATGCCCATGTGACCAGGCGGTGCCCCTACACTGTGCTAACTGTGGGGAGGGCCATGTTGCTTCGTTTCAACAATGCCCCTACAGACTAAAACTAATGCAGGCAATCGAGGTTAGACGCCAGGCCCAGCACAAAATAATTGCATCACCTAGGTACGCTAGATACGCTCCGGCACCCACACCTCCAAGACAAACGGCTTCATATTCTCAGGTGACCTCTGGGCAGCACCTAATAACGGAAGGGTTGCCCGTGCCCTCGGCCCCACCCAATTAGACAATGGACGCTATGTTCAACATGTTACGTGCCATGATCACATCCATGAACCAGCTGACTGGTCTCATTGAAAGAGTTCTGGCTAGACTCGAAAGAACAGCAACTCCATGATTGGGCACAATATTCTAAATTAAAACGTTTGCGGCCTTAGGCCCAAACAAGGCGATGTCTAAGCTATCTTACGTTGTCATAACCCGGATGTATGACCCAGTGGTGCCACCTGACGGGAACCACTACGTAGTCACTATCCAACTCAGATTGACTAGCAATATCGTTGTAAATGGGATTTACAGAAGGCCAAGAACAAATCTTACGACAGCCAGGCTCCTAATCACCAAGATCAGCAAAGACAAAAGGCACGTCATTATTGGAGACCTCGATGCCAATCACTGATGGTGGAGTGGAAGAAAAGGAAACGCCTTCGGCAGACATATTATCAAGACCCCGTTCACAGTGATCAACCCAGGCTCACCGACATTTAGACAATATGGAAACCCAGATAGAACCTCCACACCGGACTTATTTTTAATCCAACAACCTCATCGGATCACCGGCTACTCGGCGCTCTACTTTGAATCTTCGGATCATCGGCCTATTCTCTACGAGCTAGAAGCTCAACTCTTCTCTGAGACTACACTATTTTCCCCAGACGTGGAAGCACGCCGTCATCGTCCCACTTCTGAAGCCGGTCAAAAGTGGATATGAGCCAGCTCACTACAGGTCCATCACTCTGCTGACCCAATTGTCAAAGATCTACGAGAGGATTCTGTGCAACCGTCCCACCAGACGCGGTGACTCACAAGACATTATCTCTCCTCAACAGACCGGCTTCAGTAAAGGACTCAGTTCGGACTGCAATCTGGTTAAACTACAGCAGCACGTTACAACGAACATGCGAAACAATGCGTACACAACTCATTAATAAATAAATTAAAGGGAGTCACTGCGACGATCTCCCTTGATTGCTCCTAAGCATTCGACTCAGTAGATCATCACACACTCCTAAGACGCCTGAACGAGCACGAATTTCCTTCGCAACTACAGAACATAATGGACATAGCTTCCTATCTCGCAGGCAGAACCTTTTCTGTGCGAATAGGAGCCATATCAACCAATAGAAGAGATTTCATGGTCGGAGTTCCTCAAGGGTCGGTGCTGGGACCTCTACTCTTCAACATCTACACCGCGCACATCGTAGGAGCATCATACTCCAACTGTAAGGTAGTGGTGTATGCGGACGACATAGGAGTCTACAGCACCAGCCTCAACCCAGCGAAAGAGCATAAGGCTGCAGAGGGCACCAGTCAGTTAATCACCGACAGGCTACGAGCTGTCCACATTCAGGTAAACCCAGCCAAGACGCAAGGGATCGTTTTCTAGTTCCAGCATGGGAAAAGAAAGCTTCCACCCAGCTTCAACATAGACGGGGCTGATTGCAAACTTGCCAATAGTATATGCTACCTATGTATCAACCTAGGCAGACACATGACGTTCGGCACACACCTGTAGAAAGACGCTGAAAAGAGTACGAAGCCCGGCTATATCCCTGAGGCTGAAACTGCTCATATATCAGAGCGTCCTGAGGCCAGCACTGCTGTTTGGAACTCCACTTGTCCGTTTTCTTCACACTAGCACCATAACTAGACTCCAGAGCTTCCAGAACAACATCCTGCGCACGGCACTATGGCATACCCCTTTTCGTGAAATGGAGGCTCCTGACATAATTCAAGATTGATAACGTACGTAATTCGTTGGTAAATATTACTTTAATTTAGATCATATTTCCACAGAGATAATTATTAATTAGTACGAATGATGAATACCTAGTATAGAATACTGTTCATGTTTGTTTCTGCTGATCACCATTACAAGAGGAATAACGTAATTAATTATCGTCATGAGTGATCCAGAAAGATTATTATTAGAGAGGGAGGATATTTTTGCTGCTGTGCAGTCGATTTTTGAGAGGTCTAAAAAGTTAAGTGCCGATACCGTAATGGACTTTAAGCCGTTCTATGAACGGTTAAGTAAATATGAAGCACTTTTTGATGAAATACAGTCAAAGATAAGGGATTATAATGTGACGGTTCAACAACCAAAGGAAAAGATAAACACTTCTTCAGTACAGATCTCCCTTATGGAATTAATCGATACAGCTAAAGGTAATTATTATAAAACGGCGCAAGCAAGCAGCCCTCCTGAGCTACAACCACTCATGGCTCATAAGGCGTGTCACTTTGTTCCTCAGGAACTTCCGAAAATTGATCTTCCATTGTTCACGGGTAAATTGGAAGAATGGAGTGCTTTCTATTCTCTTTTTGACTCTATGGTTCACAGAGAAAATTCCTTATCTACCATAAGGAAATTCCATTACTTACGTAGGTGTTTACGTGAAGAGGCTTTATCTCTTGTTTCGGGATTTGCGCTAGATGAAAGGAATTACACTCTGGCTTACGACACTCTTGATTCACGATATTAAAATAGGAGACGTCTGGCCAGATTTTATATAAAGAAAGTAATGGACTTTGTCCCACTAAATAATTCATCGTCTACCAATTTGCAGGTATTTTATTTATTTTATTTTATTTGCAGGTCCAACATTTTTATTGGAGCATGAAAATAACTTTTCTGCTCTTTCGGCTCTTGGCATAGAGGACATAGGTGATTTTATTAAATTACACATGGCCCTCTCTAATTTAGATCCCGGTACCAGGAGAACATTTGAGGTGCGCGATTCAACTCCAAGGAAATCCCGTCATATTGAGAATTAATCGATTTTGTCACAGATCGGTGTAGAATTTTCGAGATGACGGCTCATGAGGGCAGAGAACAAAGCACAAGAGCTAAAGATAAATCGAGATCTCCGAACACCACTAGGCGTAGCAGCGGTCCAAATTATAAACGATTATCTAGTATCTCACAAATAAAATGTGAAGATTCATGCGATAGTAAGACAGCAACCGAGATTACCGAGAACACTTCCTCAGTGGCACAAAAATTACAAATTAAGACTACAAAGCAGTTAGATCGAACAGACCGGAAACTAAAGTGTTGGAATTGTGGGGGGCCTTATGTTTATTCCCGATGCTCTCTACCACGAAAACACTTTTGTTATCGCTGCGGAACCTCTGGGGTATCTATCGATACATGTCCTCGATGTCCGGAAAACTACCAAGGGGATCAGAAGTAAGGGTCATTCCCATTCCCATAATCTCAGTTGACCCAGTTACCATGTCACTTTCTACCGAACCAAATACCGTACCGTCACCACCGTCACATAAAATCTATAAGCAATTATATGTGGCTGTGAAATTAGGGAAACTTGGCCAATGTGGTGAACGCACCTACTTGGCTCTCTTTGACTGAGGTGCTACAATACCCTTGGTTGAGCCAGCAGGGGTAAAAATCTTTAACCAATTGGAGTATGTCGCAGAGTCTGTACCGGAATCCCAGGTCTATGTCGCTGATGGAAGTAAACATGTAGTGAATCAGCGATATATTGTGCCGATTACCGTAGAAGAGAGAACTTTCCACACCGAATTCTATGTACTAGTCCCGCTTCCGTTTTTTTTTATTTTAGGGCTAGAATTTCTATCGAATTGTAATATGTGCACGTACTTCCAGGAAGAAACCTGGTGGTCTCACGATGACCCTAAACGTCGATATTGCTTTTGCCATGAGATTGCATTGAAAGACGGTGAGACTCCAGGCCTTTGCGGTATAGGCATGCTTTGTCCTTCGGAACGGAGTGTTTTGGAAAGGGTCGTGAAGGAAGGTTTGGCTACCATTGAAAGTTCTCCAGGTTTAACAACCTATATAAGTCATAAAATTGATGTAAAAGATGCCCAATCTATCAAGAAACGATCTTACCACTACTCACCTAAAGTACTTGAAGCAATGTACAGCGCATTAGACCGAATGTTTGGGGAGAACTTGGTAGAGCCCTGTCAATCTCCATGGTCTTCACCAGTGGTCATGGTATCGACTTTCGCAAAGTAAATCAAGTGACTTGTAAAGATTCATATCCAATGCCCCACATGACATCTCTACTAGACAGACTTCGACAAGCAAGATATCTATCAAAATTTGACCTCAAGCAAGCATTTTTCCAAGTGCCACTTGCAGACGAAAATAGTAAAGAGATCACTGCCTTTACAGTACCAGGTAAAGGCTTATTTAGATTTAAAGTAATGCCATTTGGGCTAACCAATTCTCCCGCAACATTTCAAAGATTAGCAGATTCGATATTTGGACCCGAGCTTTACCCGTATGTGGTAGTGTTCCTGGATGATATCTTATTATGTACTCCAACGTTGAAGTTACATCTGGATATGCTCAAAGAAGTGTTCCGAAGACTTCATGATTCAGGCTTGCGTGTCAACCCGGAGAAATGTGACTTTGGATGCACAGAAGTTAGATATTTGGGATATCTAATAAATAGGAATGGCATGAGTGTTGACCCTGACAAGGTTAACGCTGTTACATCGATTCCACCTCCAGACAATGTAGCGCAGCTTAGACGGTTCCTTGGAATGGCTGGCTAGTACCGCCGATTCATAAAAGATTTTTCCACAGTCGTATCCCCACTTACATCATTGCTCAAACGGAAAACTAATTGGGTTTGGTCGGAAGAACAAGACAAATCTTTCAATACTCTGAAGACTGCTTTGACTGAAGCCCCAATACTAGCTAGATTTTGTGCAACCTTTTCAATTACAAACGGACGCCAGTGAAACAGGTCTTGGAGCTGTATTAACTCAAATACAAGATGACGAAGAAAGAGTAATCGCCTTTTGTTCTCGTAGATTGAATTCCACCGAAAGAAATTATTCCGTTACCAAAAAGGAATGTCTTGCTGTATTATTTGGGATAGAGAAGAATCGCCACTATTTGGAAGGATACCCATTTACTTTCATTACCGACCATGCTAGTCTCAAGTGGCTGTTGAATCTGAAAAACCCCTCAGGACGTTTGGCCAGATGGGCTCTAAGATTACAATCATACGAGCTTAAAATCGAATATCGCAAAGGGAAATTTAACACCGTAGCAGATAAATACACTTTCCGTTTTATCAACCCCAGTTTCTATTACATCTATCGAAACGTCTTTCGGGGACATACCGCCATCTGGTGATGCATGGTATGATCAGAAACGCTATCGAGTCCACCAGAACCCAGAAAATCACCCTAAATGGAGTATAAAAGAGGGACAGTTATTATACGATCGGAAGAACCCATAAATAGAAGACCTAGAAGACCCCAGTGAAGAGTGGAAAGTTGTCGTACCGCAACACCTTCGAAAACAAATATTACACAATAATCATGATCATCCACAATCGGGACACTTAGGAATAGAGAAAACGATAGCCAGGATTAACCGGCTGTATTATTGGCCAGGAATGTATGACGATATTAGCAAATACGTGACGCAATGTGAAACATGCCAAAAGGTAAAACCCAACAATGGACCACCTCGTGGATTGATGTACCCTCGTTACAACAAGCAACCATGGGAATTAGTATCGGTGGATATCATGGGTCCCTACCCACGAAGCTCTAAAGGCAACGTATACCTACTTGTCTTCATGGATGTATTTAGCAGATGGGTGGAGTTATGCCCAATACGAAAAGCTACTTCCCAAATTATCGTCTCAAAACTGAAGTCACGTATACTAAATAGGTACGGAGCTCCGGCCAGATTACTTACAGACAATGCGAAGAATTTCGTAAGCCGGGTTGTTAGTGATCTTGCGGAGAAATTTGGAATCAAGAGAGAAACTACCCCTCTTTATCACTCACAAGCAAACCCCACTGAACGAGCAAACAGGAACATCAAACAGTTAATAGTTACATACCTAGGTAAGAAACACCAACGCTGGGACGAGCAAATAGGAGAAATTCAATTTGCCCTTAATACATCTCTCCATAGTTCAACTAAGTTCAGCCCAGCATTCTTGAATTATGGAAGGGAGCTGAAGCCTCGGCATGATGTTCCCAAAATCGAGACATTGGAGGTACGGGAAGAGGAGCGCTCATCATGGGCCGGAAAGATGACACGAGTACCGGAAATACACTATGCAGCCGAGGAAAACTCTCTAAAGGCCAGTACGGAGCAGACCCGTCTATACAACTTCAGACGCAGGAATGAACGCTTCACTCCAGGAGACCTGGTTCTCAGGAAAGCGTTCCAGCTCTCTTCAGCAGTGAACAGGGTTGCAGCAAAACTGTACCCCAAGTATGAGGGTCCCTACACTGTCATATCTGTTTCTCCCGGGGGCTCTTGCAAGCTGAAGAATCAGAATGGGAGTCTCGCAGGTTTGTGGCATCCTTCGAAGCTGAAATGGTTTCGTTCGCCGAGACGGACTTACCCGCTGGAGGGGACTGTGTAACGGCCTTATTGATCGCTGAGGTTTTGTCCGTCCAGTGCTGACGAATCAACTTAACCTTAACGGATTATTAACTGAAGCTTGTGTGTGAGATAGTGTTTGTTGTAGATAGTCAAGTGGCGAGTGTGGAGATAGAAGGATTTGGAAAAAAATCTCTCTCTCAGTTCTTACAGTGTTGTATTTTGTTTCTGTTAGAACTAAATAAAGAAGTGTTCCTTAGAACAGTGGATGTCAATATCGTAAAATTTTATTACCCTGAACCTAACCTAAAATACTACAATACAACATAGAAGGCTGTAATACTTTCCAGGCTATTAACTAATTTTCTATCATTTGTATCCAGAACAAGGTATATCTATGTGGTGCATCATAGTAAGGCATAATAAACAGTGAGCGGAAGTCAAAATATACAAGAACATGATGTCCGATGTAGCGATGCAAAGTTTTCTTCGCACCATCACAGTCACAAGATGGCCATGTTCCACTTCCTTATCATAGGATAATGACATCCCAATAGATAGGGATAACTATGATAAGGATCTTAAACATGTACACCATGTAACAATAGCCAACGGGTACGATACAGGCATGATAACGAGATTAAAACAAAAAATAGACTACAAAAGGAAGACTGACAGAAAATGATATAAATAAAAAAAACTCAGATATTAAAAAATGGTACACTATCCCATATTTAGGAAATATTGCCTACAAATTAGGGAAAAAGTTTGAAAACAACGGGCTTAAAGTGTAGCCTTTAAGAGAAAAGTCACTCTACGCAACTCAATTTTCCACACCAAAGGCCCGATTAAGATGAAAGATACATCAGGCGTCTATAGAATAGAGCGTGCGGAATGGAATAAATCTTTTGTTGGTAGAACAAATATAAAATTTTAGATGCAAAGAACATTTTAAACAAAAAACAATTAAGTTTTACCAGCATCTACGGCAAGGCATCATAATGACACCTCGCTAATGATATAAAAATTAATTAATACCCAGGAAATGAAATTAAATTATATTCCCTAACATTAGGCTATATACATAAAATAAAGGGTCAACTTATCTGTTCAAATTTTAAATAAACATTTGTCAAAAAAGAAATAAAATTAGCTGCAAAAATTCTTATTAAACGTCATCAGAAAGTTTAATAATTTCAAACTTTGCGAATTGTTTAAATCTGATATTTTTAATTTTCCACAAACAATTTTAAGTTATTTATTTTCACTAAATCGATACAAATTTGTTTATATCGTTAGTTCTGCAGGTTAATCTTTACGGATTGAACTATTACATCTTTACACCGTGACTAATTTAAAGCTGAAATTCGTATAGTATATATTTTGTAAGGGGGACTAATGAATTTGGAAATTCTACAGATCGTTAGCAGAGCCAGAAAAAACAACATTCTGATTTTTGAACATTGAAATAGAGAGGAAAATATTCGCAACTGGAGAAACAGCAAAGTAGAGGGGAAGGGTAGGTATATAACAATCCAGCCCCGCCTTTTCACTCTAGTGTCACAGCATGTTTGCTTTAGGGATCTTAGCAGCCTGCCTTCTGGGTTAGTGTCAACCATATAAAATATCATGTATATAATATTTAACCAATAGTATTAATATATGTATAATCTTATACCGCAACTACTGTGCTATACGCAATCGGAAAGGTCAGTAGCTCACATACAAGAAAATTTTGGTATTGAGGACTCAACATAAATTTAGCTATAATATAATACTTAACAGGGTTCAGGGTTAATATCATAGCAACACTTATTTATCTAAAATCAATTTGGCTTCAAAAGTTGTCAATGGTCATGAAAGGGAATTCAATAAAATCTTGGATAATCGACAAACTTCTGAATTCAAACTGCTTTAATTTTGGTCTTTTGAACGCACTTTTATTTTAAGTTCTATTTACTTTTATACAACATGTTAAAACTAAAAAACCGCTTTATATATTTGTCTACAAACGATAACATCATCATAATAACTAAATTTATCCTTAAAAAAATATACATGTTAGAATTCATCCTCCTTTTCTAACTTAGGAGATTTATAAGGTGTCATACGGATTTTTTCTAATCTGATATTTTTGTTTAAGCAATTTTCATTGGCCATAACGGTATGGCAACTAAAACTATTTATATTTTATCACATTAGATTTATTAGTGATTAATGAAACTGGGGCGCCCGCCCAACCTAGATGTTGTGCGGGACTGACTAGATAAATTGTATTATAATAACTTGCTGCGTCTTTGTTGACGTGTTGATACTGAAATGCTTTTACATATTTAACCACATACAATAATGGACATTTAAGCAAATTTTTTTTATTAAACAACAGAAAAATAAAATTGATTTATAATGAGTTTTTAAAAAATGACAACGATACTAATCCTTATACCTAGTTTATTTCAGAGCAAAAAATGAGTTTTTATTTAATAGAGCTAGATTTTTAAAACAATGCGCATTTACATCTTTACCAGCCTGATTCTTTGTACATGATTTGATAAATAATTTGACTTGTAAATGCTTTTTTTTAATCCATTTTTTTGTCTTTACTTGTACAAGTATACGCTTCTAAGGCAACACTATATATCAACCGTTATTAATTGCCCTTAAAGGGCTAAGTGAATCCCAACCAGCCCGATTCGTCCCTGGGTTTCCTTAGTGAAAAGCTCTCATGTAGAAATTGTAAAATGACAATTTACCTCTATTTCTTCATGCAAATGTTAAGTAAATCAAACTTCATATTTTTTTAACAATTAAATACAACTCTGTTATAGTAAGCCCTATCTTACTCGACTAAATACATTTTATAAACGAAGGGCTGATAAAGCTTGTGGCTAAATATCTGCTGATAAGTTCTGGGGACAGAAATAGGGAGAATTATGGCTCTTTTTTGTAATATACATGCTTCAATATATGTTTTATATATTTCACTCAAATTAGAAACTAATTGTCAGTTATCTGGGGTAGATTGTATGGGGTAGAGCACACTGACTTCAGACAGCGCTGTGGAAAGCAAGGTTTTGGGAGGACAGAAAATTTGAACAATCCATTAAAAAACCCTTAAGTACCGCAACTGGGGAGAGTTGAAAATGCTGTCCACTTCTGATTCAGCAGTGCGATTGAAAATATGACAGCTGCGTCAATCGATTCCAAGCAGGCCAACGAAGTTTTTCCATCTTCAACGAGATGGTGTCCACACCCCAGTTCGCTGTCTTTGAACGGATTTACTTGTACCGTTTATGAAACTTTAGTTCCTAACCCTAATCTCAATCTATAATTTCAATTATTGAGTAATTAACGTCCCAGCAACAATTCTCGATTAAATAATTGTTTATTTTAAATTAAAGGTAGCTTCGGCCGTGCGATTTCTAAATTTTATATTTCTCCCTCATCCTAAAATTCTAACTAAAAAGCTTAGAAAAAAAAAAATCTAAATTAATTATATTTTAGTGCGCTTCTTACTTATAATTCATATGCCGTAGTTTTCAGAATAATCTAAAATTAATTTTTTTGAAGCCAAGGAACATTTTAAAATGAATTGAAAGTTATTCATTCCACTCAGTGACTTTCTTTTATTATTTAGTTGCTTTATTTTTCTGCTGAAAATTCTAAAACTAAATATGATGATTGATTAAGGGTTGATGAACACCGGGAGAATAATGCAAAATAAGTCCAAAACATTTTCATATTGTTTAAACTACAAAACATCCTAACGAAACCTCTGGAATAATTTGTTTGTGTTAAAATTATAAGAAGTGGAGTTGTCGCTGTTAGCAGCTACTAATTCAGAATTTGCTACAAGGTATCTACAAGATCTTTAATATTTACCACTTACTGCCGACTATAATCACCAAGTTGGAAAAGAGAGAATGTGTGGAGCTCAAACAGGTTTGTGCTCATCGTCGGGGTTTGACAATAGTGGCCGTAAAATTTCTCAATTTGTAAGTAATGTTTAAATACGCCCTATATAACAGTGTATATGTTTTCATTTTGTTTGCATATGACTCGAAACTTTCTCTACTATTTAACTAACCCACACAAGAGGCGTATGGCATAATACTTTAACAGATTTTTTATCGATTGGCTATTTACAATTTTCATTGCCAGAGATAATATTGCAAATTAAATGAAGAATAAATATTTGATTAACAAATAAGAATTAGTGCTTCCCTAATCATTCAAAAACTAGAAAATTCGTCCATGTTAAAAACTTTGTTACTCTCTCTGATTATCAGAGATTTTTATCCTAAAACTTGAGGTCCTTCTTGGTAAATTTATTGTTTTTGACCAGCACTTTGGTTATATAGAACACTACGAATGTTTTAGTGCTCCACGATGGGAAAGGATACATGAAAGGAAAGAAAGGAGAATGGAAGGATACATGAAGAGGTGGGTGCGGCGTACCATAATCGGCATAGATGGCAGGTTCTCACCAGAGAACCTGTGCGCAATAATTGGCTATGTGAGCAGGCCATGGCCTGGTACGCCATTTAATGAGCAGTCTTCCAGCAGAGAGAAACTAACTTTTCTCGTGATAGCTTAAGTGGTACCCTGTCAGCAAGGATCAAAGTTTCAGCACTGACCCAGGGGTGCAACAGCTCTTTTAACTCCGGCCTTCCTGCCCATCAGTGAACTTCTTCTACCTCATATAAATTGTGCAATTCACGTAGATTGAGTAAAATGTGATTGAACCCACATTTCTGCGAGTTCAGCCTAAAACAACTTTTACATAAAAGTTTTGTTGTTTTATAACTAAATACTCTTGCCAGTTCTGATCTTTTTAGTTTTTAATAACGACTAAACGGGAAGTTTCACTGCTCCATCAAGACTATTTTCCTTCTCTGGGTACTCAAATCAAACACTCAGTCAGATGAAGGAAAACAATTTGGGAACAATAATCTAACCAGCCAAGGTTCAATTATTGAAAAAAAAAGCAGACTCATCCTTTGATTTAGAGAACTACTTAAGAAGCATTCATCGTTTGTAAAACAAAAGGTGACCTTACAACGTGTAATCATCCATCAGGAGATTTGAAAAAAAAAAACAGCGAAGAAGAACATATTACGAGCGTGAACAACGAAGACGAAACTGACCCCAATCACTTCAATGAGATTAGTTAGATCTTTCATCCCAAATATTACTGAAGCTTTCAAATGGAAAAACTGTGGTAGAAAAACACGTCCTGCGATTGGTATGAGAAAATAATTTTGTTAGGTTTGTGGAATCCTCAAGATCGACTCAAGCGAGGAAGTATAAAAGATAATTATCAATGTAGCCGTTATTACTAATATAATCCTTTCAGTCATGCTAATTCATCACCAGCCTTAACCGACGCTTCGCGGGCATTACGAACCATTTCCTATTAATCCCACAGGTGCCAAAAAGATTATGTAACAATAAATTGAATTTTTCTGAGGTCAGACTATGTGCTAATACTCCAGGAAGTTGATCTGCGGTATACTGCGAACCGAGCTGGCGTGGAAAAAAGCTTCACCTCCGAAATAGAGTCAGTCTCAAATGAACTGCCACGGCACTCTGTACCTGTACATCCGATAATACATAAATGCGGCATCCAATACATAATACGGCACAGATTTCCTTAGAGGTGATTTAACTCTTTTGTCCTTGGAGCACCGTTGCAACATGGAATGAGTCACGAGCAAAAAACCTAAATTACCCAAAATAAAAGTAATATGCAATACACCCTAATGATGCCAACTCTGTTTCTTGTTCATTTTTCCGTAACAGGACAACAACTTAAATGACGTCGCTTGTCGAAATGTAAACATGAAAGAAACGTAAAGATAATCGTACGTAACTTCCCACCGGAAATTACGACATAGGATAGTAATATTGGTAACAGTAGTTCTGTATCAAGCTGCTTTGTTGACGGTTTTTGCATAATATATAGAACAAGTGTTGCTTAAATTTTAAGTTTTTTTTTCTATTTTTTTATCTATCGGTGAATTCCATGTAACTAAAAAGTAACCCGATACTAAGCCAACTGACCTGCACAGGCAAGCCTATATCTGGAACCTTGATCTCGGAACACATGCGTAACTGCGTAAAACCCGTTTGTGCAGGCCAATAAATTATTTCAAAAATTCCACACTAGAAAGTTATAATAAATTTGCATGGAAGATGAATTGGTTGATGGTTCAATTTACAAATAGTTTCGATTGGTTACGGTTATTGCGTTATCAAGTGTATTAAATCTTTCGTCGTTTTTGTATTCTATTGACATAATTTAAAATCTTGACAAAAAATCCTAGTTGTGGTACCAATAAATAAACCTATATGGGTCCCTCCTTGATTTCTTTAATTTAAAGTCTTATAAGTTTTTTTTTTTAATTCCTTGGTACAATAACTTTGTGTTTATTTTCATCTATGTCCGAAAAAGAAACTATATTTTTCAATACACGATAGCATCGCTCAATAAATAGTCTTTACATTTTTTTAATATAAAGCAATAAAAATTGATTAGTAATAAAAATATATGAACAAAAATGGCCTCTTGAATATTCCTCGAACGTCTGTTCCTATAATTGCTGTGTTGTCAGTATAATATAAGTACTGATTAAACTATTTCATTGTCATATGATAAGAAGTTCAAAGCAGTTGAAGTTTAATTAAAGCGGACAAATCCCAACTTACCCGAGAGAACACCTAAATAGAGTTATAAGCGCAAACCAAAATTAAGAGGTCTCTCAGCTAGAAAGAGAGAGATAGAGAAAAAGGCACCACTCAGCTAGAAATTAAATGAGTTTATTCAACTCACAGTGTATATTAGATTCCTTGCAACCTATTTAAACATTTTTTTAATCAAATGCCTATTCACCTATGGGGTTTTTTTTTTTCAGTTTAAATATTTATATGCATATATTGATGCTTCTAACCACTCGTATTACTATAAATAAAAAATATTAAAAGAATAGAAATGGAATATGGACAAAGGAATGTGGATTTTCCTCCGAACAAAGAACGGTCCTTTTTTTATGGCTTTGCCTGCGTATATCCACTCCTGGGTGTTTCTGTATTTCACTAGAAGCCATATTCGAGCAATAAAACAATTATGGTAGAAGATATGGACAGGTGCTACCCAAAACCCATTTTACAACAATGGACATACCAAAAAATAATAGAGCCCTCTTCCCCTTCTCCTTCCAGGCGTTAACATATAGAAGTGCTTGGGACTATGCTATATATATCATTTCTACACTCAAATAGCAAAGTATCAGGTGAAATCACATCAAATTTTTTTTACATAATTAACATTATCAAAACTTTTTTGGGAAAAATCCTAAAGCAATAATATAGTTTCTTGAGACAATTTTAACAAATTAATTCAAACAAATCCCCAATATATAATCTTGCAAACAATATTGTGATGAAAATAATCGGAGCAGTAGTACTCAAACAGACACTTGCTTTGTGAATGTCAGAAACTAAGCTCGGAGTTTTTCAAAATAAATCTTTTTGACTTGAATTATTCACTGTGGATGATTTATCAATAAAAATATTTATTTTAAGTGACTCCAAGCATATTTGCTAACATACATAAATATTGTGATAGTTAATAGGAGTGATGAGTGATAAGGAGATATTTTCCGATTGACAAATTCGTTTGGGAATCACAACCGTAGTGAAAAACCGGTAAAGAGAAACCTCAGTGCGCTGAGTAGCCGAGAGCAAACAGTAATTATTGTGGTTACATACTGCTTAAGTAAGTACTGGTGGCTCAATAGAATAGATACAATCAAGATTCCTGAAGCAGTCAGTTCCTTGATGACAATACTGGAAATGGGCTTGTAAGACCACTAATTAACTGGCCAGTGCTTGGTTAGACTGCCGGAAAAATTACAGAAATGAGCATACGCTCCTATTATAAATCGGAAATATATTCAACTGATTTTTTTTTTAGGAAAATAAAAAGCTAGTAAATTTAATAGGATAAACATGGTCATACGAAAAAATAGAAGATTTATTAAAGTGTATTTATAGCTAATCCATACTCATGATTTCGCCTTGTCCAAACAGAGGGGATTTAGTTAGAAATAAATACATTACATCAACAACGTCTAAATGCTAGTAATGACCCACAGTCGATATTGCATCACAATCGACTGCACACATTCTAACGACTTTATACAATCGACTGTACGTATTTTATCGATTTTTAACTTAATTTTACCGATTAAAAATCGAACCTTTTGTAGTATCAATATGCCATATCAAATTAATTGCGCGTTAACTGTTAAGGTGTCAACAATTTATGTAGGTAGGTGTTCCTATAATAATGTGATACATATGTATAACATGAAATAAACGGCGATTGAAAATAAAAATCATATTTATTAATAAACATTGCTGTAAACAGTCATTTAATCGCAAATTCTAGATTGTGATTTTAAAATAAAACTGAAAGAGCGGTGTTTTCATTAGGTTTGCTACCTTCACCACGGACAGGACTGAAAACGTCTTACCTACTTTATTACGTCAATAAATCACTCGTTTAAGTGTAGTAAGACCGTGCGAGCTCAATAGATCCTTAATGTATTCAGCCCTGATTAGTCGAAATAACGCCTTACGTGTTTGGTTGGAGGTCGGAAGTAGCCTCTGACTGATTAGTGGAACTCCATCTAAAGACTAGCTTCAAAGACCTCCTCCAGAAGCATTTCTTATCCATTTGGGCTCTGGCTCTTGCGCTTGCTGCTCTAATCCAATCATGGCTTTCTTATTTATTTACCTCTGCGCCGCTATTTTTCTTTACCAGCTAGATCTCATCTCGGCGCTGATGGCCTTCACAACCTTCCCAAGTGAACCTTTTGCTCGTTAGTCTAGCTTACTCCATCGAAGGTACCCCTTACATACATGCGGTGGCTTCTAGGGCCCTACAAACGTATCTCGTAGGCCTCCCCCAGTGGTCTGGTCTGCCTCTTTCAGGTTCACACTTGTCTTTGGAATCATGATAGTTTTCGCCTACCCTAGATACTAAGTGTGAATTTGTAGTCGTTTGAAGAACACGTAAATTACCTCTACCTGAACACCTGTTCCTCTTCTCCTGAGCACCTTACACTCACTGGCACAATTTCTAAGATCATATGGAGGCATATCTAAACAAACACGAATCTAGCTGTCCACAGACTAGGCCAAAGGTGAGAGACCACAGGCTATGGCTAGGTAGACGAGACCTCCTCCGGTGGTCATGCCCGAAATCATCCATAAAAAATATTTTTAAAAAAAGTGAAAGGGCGGTTATGCTCATTGATTGAATTCACATCATAGATTAACAATTATTAATGTATTAAAAAATTATTTGGAAATAACTTAAGACATGCTTTTACTATTTTTTCGTTAGCAAAATTGTTTTTTTTTTTTTAAGTTAACATAGTATAACATAATTACTTAAAGGAAATAATGATCCAATGTTTAGGTTTAATTAAACAAAAAAGAAAATATTAAGGTCAGATTAAAGGCTTAAATAAAGGAAAATTGTCATTAATTATTTTCTAAAATAAATTAATGATATTTTGACAAGGGTAGGGCTCAAACCGAGAACTCCCCAATCTCCGGTCTCAAAGCTATCTCTTCACAAGCGATATCCTTATCATGTTCAAATCTGTTTAGCTACACTCTTACAACCCTGTAAAACTTTGCAATAGCGGTGGGTCCAGTCCGGCAGAGGGAACTATCCATGTAGTCCACGAGCAGTTTAAATTTCCGGAGAGTTTGTTCACCTGCATTACGAAATAAATCTATAATAATACACATCGGGCATACACCGACTTGTGTGTGTTAGTTATGAAATTTATTCCACTATTTTAAATAATAAATATTAACTGAAGAAAAATTATTCTAAGCATTTTTTCAACGAAGGAGCACTGTGGAACTGGATCAGTTTGGGTGTCAAAAGGGAGGAAGGTTGGTTCAAAAAGGGGGGGGGGGGTATGGTCTGTTGGAAAGCAAGCTAAACCCATGGTAACATGGTCAACTATATAGCCCCAAACATAAAAATATTAATTAATGTATGGCGCAAATGAGTAACGTCAGTTAACTATGTCCATTAGGAAAATAGTAATGAAACAAAATTGGTTTAGCAAAAAAAAACGTGTTGAATTAATCTTTTGAAGTGACGAAACAAAATATTTTGAAAATACATGATGGAATTTTTAACCAATTTTAATTTTGCCTAATGCATAAAAGGAGCTTTAAGTATCGAATACTAAAAAGACCCAATTAATGGCGAGCCTTCGAGCATGAAAGTAAACAACGATAATGTCCAATGATTGTAAAATTACCAGATATTGTGATGCAAAAATTTGTCTAGGAAAGCATAAGTGCTGTTTTTTGAGCCTGAAGGGAGAGGGTTTACTACGAAACAATTATGTGATAATTGCCTTTCATGAGTTCTTCTGTGTGTTTAATGACATTTCAATTCTATCCATCTGAAATTTTATACTTCTATTCCACAAAAGACATATTTATTTATGGTAAAGTTGGAATGATTGGATTTATAAAAAAATAAATAAATAAAAATATACTTGAAAAATCGATCAGGTTCCGATAGATTTTTAATGTACTCAAGCAGTGACAGAAGCTATTTAAGTTTTAAAGTTGGGGTTCCCTGAGCCGATGTAAGTCCGACTCAAGGGTCGATCTGGGCTGTTGAAATGTCCTCAAGGTTTCATTGTAGCGTATTTTGTGAACCTACGAAACAGCTCAAGAGTTCTGTAAATATAAATAAAACATAGTGGGTCATCCGGAAATGAATGGTTCAGTTCAGGAATAAAACTAACCAGTTCGAAGAACCGATACCATTTAATATTCAATTCCAAGTTCAACTAGAGGACAAAACCGCAAATATTTTAACCAGTTTTGTGAGAATTCACTTCACGATTCCAGAAGTAGATTGAATACCTTTTCACTTCAATACCGGAATCTATTAGCACCCGTAGGACGAGTATTTCACATCGGGACCTGGAAATCTTTCACCTGGGTCGGACTTTCGGATTGCGTCACAGTTTTGTAAACATGCGTTACGCACATCCGCGGCCTATTTTATTTAGCACTAATTTTGAAACTAGTTTTTATTTTGGCTGAGGCACTCGCTTATGAATAGTTTATAGGATGCGTTCGAATCCTTCCTTAGATCAGTTTAGAGAAAGAGGGCCTCAAAACTACACGTGATGTACATATGCCTACAAAACTTTATGCGATGTACAAGTTGATTATAATGAGTAATACAAATCAACATTTTATTTACATATCTTTATTGATATTTATTGCATGTAAACCAATTAATACAAATTAGCAGTGCTTGAAACTTGGGGAAAAGGCTCGTTAGTCAAAACCACTTGACTTGACTGTGTTAATTTCTGGATTGCAGCGAGTGGATGGATGCAAAGAGTATTGGAGGGCTTTGGTCTCACACAAACGTGTAATGTTTAAATGTTATACAATTGAAATGCATTGGAACCTTCGTAGAGTTAGTTATAAAGTGAGTCATTCGATGTTATGTGTTAATTTTCCTTTTTTAACTACAGTAATTTCAAATCCTACGATAAATAGATTCCAGTGAGTTTCTAGTTATAAATAATCTATAATAATTATTTAAAAATTTTAAAAATTGTAAAAAATTATTTTTTTACACTCTAAGTAATATTTTGTAAATCTAACGCTTGCGATATATCTTAAAATTTATGTTTCCTGTACCTAATTAATGATTTGAACTATAGTAATAAAATTGGAGCATTAAGTCTTTAGTACATTTAAAATCTATCGGAACGTGACCGATTTTTCAGGTATATTAATATTTATTTCTTTTTTTCATTCCATCATTTCAAGTTTAGCCAAAATAATTATATGCCTTTTGTGGAATAGAATTATAAAATTGGATTATAAGGATTGGATTATCATTGGGCAATCAGACAGTCCGACTCATGAAAGACAATTATCCCATAGTTTTTGGAATAGTAAGAGAATAAGAAGAGAGAGGTATCTTCATGCTCGAATAACATGATTTGTGCTTGCCCAAGGGAATTCATGCATCTCAATTTCTAATCATTGGAAATTATTGTTTCTAACGTTCATGCTCTATGGCTCACCATTAAAAGTCAGGTGTTTTTAAACTTGAAATTGGGTTTCATTTATTTTTCAGATGTTTCCCACATCTCTTGTCCTCATCACCTTGATTCAAACATCTAAGGAGGAAACAAGGTAGGGATTGGTTTCTCCTAAGATGTTTGGACCCATTGGCTTTTAGGTGCAAATCAATAATACAATAACGATGTCCTTAAACAGATGGAAAATGGAGAGTCATTCTCATTGTCACCGTGGTATACTGCACCTTTTATAACCTTCAGAAAATACCTGTCTTATTATTCTTTCACTTTTATTAGTAAGGTTGTCATTTCTTTCAGCTAACTTTATATAAATGTAGTGTACTATTCGGACTTAAATTTATATTAGACCCTGCAGTTCAGTGGTCCCCAAATTTTTTGCATCTAAGAACACATTATAGGATAAGAGTCGAGCGGTGGGCACCATTTATGTTTTGAAGGTAAATTTATTGTTGGAGATACTTAATAGTTAACTATTAAGTAATACCAAAAATATAAGTTTAACATTTAAAATTTTACAGAAAAATTCTTTGTAAAAATAATACAAATCTCAAAGTTAATGTGATCTTAGGCAATGCATTTCATTGATCATTCTTTCATAATTAGGAGAGTATTATTATATTTGTTACCAATCATCAAGATGTTCTTCTTCTGGAAAGAAGCTAGTATGGCATTTGTAGGTTTTACCACAAGTTGATTTCAGTTGATTTATTTTCTTCTTTTCTTCTAGAGTTAAGTGATTTGCTCGTACTAAAAGTAGCATGAATTTTCTGGAAGTCACATTCAACATGTTTTTTTCAGTGCAATGCTACTGCCATTCAACAAACACTGTTATCTTTAAAATTGACGAAACAATATGATTAATCTCAGTCAGTATCAAAGATCGGTTTTCCTTTACTATATTTACTCATTTTGGGAACAAAGAATTAAATAACAATGAAGTAGGAGACACCGCATATACAAGTATGGGCATAAAACTATGAAAAAATAATGATCTAATAAACATTTATTTTTACACAGCACAAACAACATGACTATTTTCACTACTAGTTACTCCCACCACTCATGTTAAGCATGAATATTACATATAGTGGAGCTGTTTTTCCATCAGTCATACAATCTTTTTATGGCTGTATACTATTGAGCATTTAATCATAGAAGAAATATCATTAAAATTTTATAATATAAATAAATAATAATTTTCAAACCCATAAGCAAATATTTTTCTAATTCTAATTAATTACTAAATAATGAAAAAATTATACAACATTGTATTAACAACTTTTTTTATCATATTGATATATGGGCACATATAAATCTGAAATTGACATAAGAACCTTTCTTTTTTAACATAAAGTAATTAACTTTATTTCTTGTTCATTCCAATTTCATAAGGCATGTTTAATTACAAATTTGATTACTCAAAAAATTTTGATTATGAAAAACATAATGTTACAGGGCTCTTGGCAAATGCAGAAGCAGTGGGGAGCCTGACGAGAAGGTTCGCATGGAAGTACCTAGACTATGCACTCAGCCCTAAAGAAAGGATGGTTGCGACTCTCAGTGGCAAGTATATACCACAGAACAACATCCCGGTGGGTATAGAGGTAGTTGGAGACAGGATGTTCATCGGTGTACCTAGATGGGCAACAGGTAAGCCTTCGTTGAATAAAGGAACATAAATCTTAGCTTTATGGTATTTTCAAAGGATACATATTTAATTTCCATTGTGAAATCTTATTTCATCATTTTAAAAGTGCTTTAAAGATGTTTCATGCATTTTGACCAATACAGTGTTAACTTAAATACATTTCTTGTCGAGTCGAGGCCTAGAAAGCTAACAAGTAATGGCCACAAAGAGCAGGGTCATTGCTATGTGATCTTTTGTACTATTATTATATACTTTTAAAAATTTTAAATATAAATCACTGATCAAGGCAATAAAAGCTAACATGATTATTTCAAGCACTTAGTAAATATTCAAACCAGAATTCATCATAAAACATTCATTTATAATTAATTTTATTCAACTGTAAAAGGATAGAAATATGTATTGGACATAGCTAAATAAAATATCATATTTTATGATATTCTTTGGGATGATTTGATTTTCACCTTTATATTTTTCATAATATTTTCAGGAGTACCAAGCACATTGAATTGGGTGCCACTAAGCCATGATATTGGAGAGAGTCCACCATTGATTCCTTACCCAGACCTCGAGTACAATGAAGAAGGAAACTGCGCAGGACTTACTACCACTTACAGGATGAGAGCAGATGAATGTGGACGTCTTTGGGTCCTCGATTCTGGTACCCTTGGAATTGGTAAGAGAAATAGTAATATATAATAATATGATTATGAATATTACTATAATAGGTTTTTTTATCATTATTGTATTGAGTAATCTAAATATATATAGTTTTTGGAAAATGGATTAGGCTGTGAAAAGAAAAACGTAGTATCTTCATCAAATTTATTTATGGCCCATTGACTTATTTATATGTAGTTTATGATAGAAGTAAGATTTGGACTGAGTAATACATCATAACTATTAATCTGGTCATATCTTCAAACTATATCGTGTAAGGACTTGATAAAGACATAGACAGTACATCAAAATATGATCTATAACTAAATTTGATCAAAATCTATTATCTTTCTTATGTCAACCTAATTCGATTCCCAATAAATGCCTCTGACTAGATCGAATAGCTAACAATAAACTCACAGTAATATAATGATATGATGACAATCAATAATTAGTGATGAAAAGTGTATTGGTTTGTCATAAAAGTTATTTATGACTGCAAAAAACAGTTTGAGCGTTGAAAATCCATAGTAAGTAACATGGAAATGACAATGCATTACGTTTTAGCCTAATCCATTACATAATATTATAACTTGCACTAGCTTTAAACCATAATGTTATGATTAGACAATTATTATAGTATTATTTCTTATTTCAGGAAATACTACCCAACAACTCTGCCCATACTCTCTTCATGCATTTGATCTTAAGACTGACAAGCAAATACTGAGGTACCAGTTCAAGGATTCTGACATAAATAAAGATACTTTTATAGCCAACATAGCAATTGATGTTGGAAAGGACTGCTCAGAGACATGGGTGTATGCTAGCGATGAACTTGGATATGGTTTACTGGTCTACAGTCTGCAAGACCATGACTCCTGGAGGTTCGAACATGGGTTCTTTAGACCAGACCCTCTCAGAGGAGATTTCAACATTGCGGGCCTCAACTTCCAATGGGATGCAGAAGGTATCTTCGGCCTTGCCCTTTCTCCAAAGAGTCACAAGCAAAGATATCTCTTGTTCCATCCTCTTGCAAGTCACAGAGAGTTTGCAGTTCCCCTAAGTATAGTAAGAGATAAGAATGCTGTTGGTAAAAGCTATCAAGACTTCCTTATAGTGGGTAAAAGAGGAGATAATGCCCATTCGACAGCCGAGACTTTGACAGAAGATGGTATTATGGTATATTCATTAATCGACCAAAATGCGGTGGGATGCTGGAATTCAGAGTTGCCCTATAACAAGGACACACAGGCAGTTATTGCTAAGGATGATGTAGAGTTAGTTTTCCCCAGTGATGTTAGGGTGAAGGATGGTATTTTGTGGGTCATTTCTGATAGGATGCCCGTCCATCTAGAAGCATCATTGGATTTCAATGACATCAACTTCAGAGTATTTTTCAGTCCTCTAAAAGAACTCATTGCTGGTACTGTGTGCGACAAATTCCCAGAACTGGCTGCTTATCCTTATCAACCAAAGTTATCACAACCAATAAATCATTACGGTTTTGATTTTTAGTAGCTAGGAGTTCCAAATATTAGTTGTTTTATTATTTATTAACAATCATTTAGTCATTCGTTATTTCAATTGCAATTGAGTCAATAAGTAGGAAAATCTTTCAGAATAAACAATAGAAAACTGTCATGAAACTCTTGAATTAACTCTCTCAATAAGTGCATTTATCACAGTAAAATTTTAATTGTTCATGTAACTTTAAATAATTTATGTCAAAATATTAATTTATTTTTTCTTAGTACACTATAATAATTGTGGAAAACAATCATAAAACTAGAATATTTCCTTTATCAGTTTTAATTTTAGAATTCATATACATAGCTTATTTTTTATAAGCATGCGATAAAGGGGACATAACTTATTAATAATTGTATCAATTAATAATGCGCTATATATTTTATTTTCCAATTTTTTTTGGTATATTTTTTTTTATACCTTGTAAATACAAATATGTGTACATACATATAAGAAACACACAAATGTGTACTTATGCATTTAGAAAGAGAAAAAATATTTTCAATGACTTTTTATTCTATTCGATAAAATGAAATACTTATTATGAAATTAATCAATTTTAAATAAAAATTGTTATTTTTTACTTTTGTATAAATATTTAAATTATACGTTATATTTAAAATAAGTTTCTTTTTATTTTCCTTTGCTTGATAAGCTTCAATATTACCATAGAACTTTTAATTTGTATATGGAAACGTTTCCTGAGCTAGCTGAAGAACTATCTAGGTCAGAAACAACTTGAACCCCACAGCCCATTATTGAGTGAGTGAAATTTTCATGGTGCTTGCTAGCTGTTTTGTCCAATCAAAATTCTTAGGTTTGGACATTCTGCTAAAACCACATATCTAGGACTGACAGTGCAGGTTATACCACACTAGTGTGCTTGATGATGGTGGGGTCCATTTACCAGCGGCCATCAGTTGAGTTGAGTTTGTTTTATGCAATAAATCTGACTATTATGTAGTTAACCCTTGTCTAGGGATTCAACAAATTTTTATAAATTGTGTGATATATCATTAGCCCATCGCTCAAAGAAGTAATATGCTATTGACTATTTAGAATTTAGACATAGTGATGTAATTGTGTAAATATGTAATTTTGATAGTGGTCGATATTTAACCTATGACAAATTTAAAATAAGTCTACAATATATCCAAATATATGGAAAATGATATTCAATTTGTTGATACTATTAACTACCCCACTTGTAAAATCAGGCTTTTTTTTGCAGGTTTGGTTGATCATATTATCACCAAACAGAGAAACGGTCTGAATATTTCCAAAACCTTCCCTTGTTCCTAACAAATATTATAATTGAACCAGATATCAAACGTATAACTTCGAATCATCATCCCAGCCTTCAGAATCTCATTAAACATTAATTAAATCTAATATAAATAAACTTACTATAAAGTTTCTTCAATTCAAGCCACTTCATCACAAGTAGGTGCTGTTTCGATGGATATGAAGAAATGCTACATCAAATTGAATTTTTTGTATATTATAACACAAAGTATAAATAAAAAGATAAATTTAACTACATATAATTATTGAATCTTCATTCAAATAAATTATGAAAGTTTTTCAATTCCGGTAAAATATATTACTGGGGAATTAATCGGCGGTAAGATAAATTTACTACCAACAAAGATAAAAAGGTGAACAGTAGGTTTAAAAAGATGGACTATGCTTGCTCTAGATGAATATTTTTGATACATTTCATCAGACATTTTTCACAATCTTTTGATGAGGAGCTTGGAATCTTTTCCAGCTTGAGTATTATTGCATGTTATTTATCAAAACAAAATGAAATGAGTGATATGTCCAGCTTGCAAAGCCTAGTGGAAATGGAAATTCTAAGAATAGAATGATAAAAACTATTAAGATGATTGTTTTACATGTTTGTAAATTGTAAAAAATGTTAATTTGACTTCCTTCAAATAAATAATTTTCATTGGTCTCATTTTATTATACAGATTTTAATAATTAATTTTGCAATATAAAATGTTGTTTTTTAATGAGAGCATAAATAAAACTGTGAAAATTATGTTAGAATAGTAATATTATAGGAAATTTATTATAAGAGCATGGCATTCCCACACCACTGCTTAGCTTTATAGCTTTAAACTTAGAGGGCCAATGATGGATGGTTGGATTTTAATCTTTTCCATACTATAAAAGAAAATATATATTTTGTTTTAAATGTAAAACACAAGTTTTATACATGTTAAATCATATGTAGCATCATTATGTTTTTAGACTGATTTGTAGGATACTACACAATATTTATCAACTAAGAGCTTTAGTGAAGTAAGAGATCAAATATGGGGACAGTCAAGCAGTTACTAAACTAAACATGTGGAATTAAATAGACTGCTGTTTTTGTTTTTTGAAATAAAATTGAGGTTATTAAAAGAAAAGTATATTGTTATTTAGATCAGTTATATGAGGATTTCTGATAATTAAGTTGGAGCTCATGTTCATAATCAACATACTAATGACATTAAGGCATGAGAATAAGTATTTACCAGCTAAGACTGCATAACTTGGTGTTCAACTGCATTTTCCTAATAACCCTCTTCCAATCGTCATTGGCAGGTCTGGAACTTCTTTTTGATGGGAAAAAGTTCTTTTACAGGTAAGTATCAGTTTTATTATAGTAAAAATTTTAGTTCATTGTAGATATTGACAATTTCTTTGAGAATTTGGAGCATTCATTAATGAATCAGTTGTGCCGATATAAATTTTCTGTACATCCAGTTACTGTTTTAGTATATGCCCCATAAGATTTTAATGAATCAGTCCTATCAGAATTAAATTCAGCTAACAATATTGGGTTCTCTAGCAATAAGTACAAGTTTTTGTGTCTTAAACTAAAAACAAATTAAATATGATGTAATCAATGAAAATAGGCACCATTGCAATCAATGGACTTTTACCAATGAGTTAAAAGCATGTTCATACCACCAGAAAAGAAATTAATATCCTTAGAATTCATGAATTCTAAAAGATATACTATAATAAGCTTATTGGTCATAAATTATTTCCCCTGTAAGGAGGGAGTTATTCAAGCCCCTGAAAAAGTAGTAATAGGTAGACCAGAGTTTAGGAGAGTATGGTTCATGAGGCAGTCTCATATCCAAGCTCCTGTAGTTTTTGCGATATCAGTGTGAGACATGGTGATCGTTTATTTTTTAACCATTTATTGGTAAGTGCCAAAAGACTACAATGGTAAACAGATACTATTGTTTAAAAGAGGAGCAATTATTGTTAATAATTTGTTATAAAAGTAAGTCATCGAACATAAACAGTTCATAATACAGTGGATGATCATGAAGAAAATCTGAAATCCTGTATTAATTATGTATAAATTATTTTCTGAAAACCCATCAGTTGTTTTACATCTAAAAGAGCCTTACAATCATATAATTGTCCTCAGCCATAAGATCTCTGTCAGACCAGATCCAGAAGTAGAAAATATTGTAAAAGAATTCATGACTAATCCTTTATTTTATACTGAAAAATGTTTGTATAATGATTATTGTCAGTTTTCTGATACAGTATTTATCTGAATTATTATCAAAGTTTTCTCTATTATCATAAAATTTGTCATGACATTTATTGTTTACAATAATAACAAAAACAAAATCCTAATTTCTTATTTTTAAACATTCTTCTCAAGCTTCTGAGACACTTTAATGATCTGTAATATATGATCTGTTTAGTGATCACTGTGTCATAATATTGCTACATGACACAATAGTCTACTCTAATTGACATGAATGGACGTACATTGGAACTTTTTACAATAGACACTAGTAAGGAATCAAATTTTGTTTGATTAATTGCGGTGCTCTTTTATTAAATATTGGCTGCTTTCTTGATAGTCATGATTTTGTTTGGTTGTGCTCCAGATGATATCCCATTAACCCAGTACACAGTTCTATTGTTAAGAACATGAAGAATACAGAAAGGGATCTAATGACTAATAGTCATAGACTATATACTACTAATAGACTACATTAACAAACAATTAAATCTGTTACATAAGAAGATGTAAGGTCTTGAGAGGTTACCATGGTAGATGTAAGTAGTAACAATGGAAGTAACATCACAACCATGCTATTTCCTTTTCCATGTATCAAGTTATTTTCTTATACAAGGAACAAATAAAGAGATTAGAGCTTTTGAAGTCAAGGCTAGAAGAGTTATGAAAATGCTGCTGAGTCAGGTAGTTGGGCTGGTAAATTACAGGAGAATAAGTTGGCTCTTGCCAGAGTCATCAAGGGAAGTCTAGGACTAATCAGTACTTCTTCACTGTCAAAATGCTATTGACCATCATTACCCATCATTATTTTCTGGTCTTCATGTCTTCTTATCCCAGAAATGATGTCTATATAACACTGAAAAGGTTGAATATACTAAGACAACTAAAGCAATGAGGGGAGGGGGGTGCTATTTTAAAATCATAGGAGACCTCACTAGTAAGATCATACGGAGTCTAGCCTTTTTTAGACCGAGCGGTGGTCTTCCATGTTTCATTTTCATTCCTGCACTGCAGGTGGTAGAGATATCTTCAGGTACAGACACAACACACTATAACAAATAGGCTGATTAGAGAAGTTCAATGCAATGGATGTTGTGAAACATACCAGAGTATGAAAGCGACACTGGGTGATTCCTGTGGTATATAGAGTGCAGACAGCTGCCTATAAAACATTTCTACGGCACCAGATGAAAATGGAAGGTAAACTTTTAGGAAGAACCAGGCTTTAATAGTTTAGATTATGTTACTACAAAGGCAATTTTTTAGAATTCTGTCCATGTTTTGAGATAATAGGTAAAATATATAATAGTTATTCTGAATTCTCTTAATAATGTATATTTTAGGTTGAAAAATTGAATTTCAATTTATTAACTGCCAAAATGTTTGCAAAAAAAGTATTTTTTTTTAATGCAATCAACTTTTCTAGGTTAAATGTGGTTGTTGAAATGTTTTTGCTGTATTTATTTCATCAATCTATCCTGTGGGAGAAATTATGTACTGAACAGAGCATCCGGCCTAATAGATGGAAGGTAGGATCAACTGATGATTGGTTGAATGTATTAGGGTTTTGTTTTTGGTGTATCCCATCTAATATTAAATCTATAAATTTAATTAGTTGAATTCAACAACCAAATGAGTAGTTGATCATAATATTTTAATCATCATCATCTGCTTATACTATATTTTCCTTTAATTTCTAATTTACTTTTAAGTTCATTCTTTTTTAGATCTAATGGTAGAGATATCCCGATCGAATTATCACCTGGTGGAGAAATCATACAATTCCACAATAACATCACTCATTCTTCATACAGGAAAACTAAGGAAACAGCACAGTACATGGATCAAGGTTATTTAACAAATTATTTCTACCATAACTTTGTTGACATGAAAATTGGATTAATAATCATTGAAATTCTAGTTGACTTTCTGAGACAGGTATATTGTTATGTTAAAATAATTGATGAAACAAATTTTGATTATGACCATTTATATTTAATTTCGTTTACTTTTTTCCCATTCCCATAACATAAGTTGTTAAGTATCGTGTACATATAATTTTATAATTGCAGAGGGGAGGGAGATTTTTCCATGGATGGAAATTAGGATGGACATGGGCCCCATTGTTACATCACATTTTAAGAAAGAACTCACAAGAGTACAAAAATCTACAGGTTTTCAAATGTAATAATTCCCTGGATAATACCAAGGAAAAGGTGGCAAGCAAAATATCTCATTGGTTGTATGCGAATCTATTAGTTTTGTTGTAAAATCTCATAAACCTGGTTCTTAATGTCTCTTCCTTTTCTCATGTCAGTAGCTAGTCGAACAAGAAAAGATTAAGTTACGTTAAGCTTTTTAATGTTTTAAACTTCGGTTATATTACATATTTTAATGTAGCAATGAAACAAGAAATATCATAAAATTAAACCAACAAATGTGATTAATGTTTGTTAATAATCAAAGAAAGTGGCTCGAGGTAAGGACATACCTTATCTATAAATATTGCAAGGTTTTTATGATATAATATCATAAATCCCAAGAAGCAACAAAAGAAATGAGAATTGTATTTAAAAATGAATAAGCTTTGTTAATTAATGATTTGCAATTATTTCAAGTTAGTTCCTAAATTAAATTTTATTGTATTTAGCTTTAAATGATAATATCTTTCTATTTCTATTTTTGTTTCTCTTCATTGTAATTTTGTTCTGTTTCCCTGTTTTGTTAAATGTTACATTTTATTTATTATATTAAATGTGCATTTTATACTAATTGTTTGGAGCATACAGTAAAAAATAAACTATCCTGGTGATTTTGGTGGTACTGATTGAAAAAAAAAAGATAAAATGTTGGAACTATTACTGGGTGAAAATGGAAAAGAAAGGGTGTTTGGATATATTAAATTAAATGAAAAATAATATTATTGAATATATGTATGAAATAAAAAAGAATATAAATTATTAAACTGAAGGGAAAAAAGGTTACTGGAACAATCTGGATGTAAAGATTGTGAATGATTGGGATGCAAAAGATATTCATGGGAATAGACAGGACTTTTAAAAGAACAATCATATGAGGCAGATCTATGAAGGTAGAGATCTATAAGAAGAAGTAAATGTACAGGATCTCCTATTTCATGGTTTGACAGCTGATTTCAATTGGAAAAGTTATAAAGTTAAGGGACATTTTAGTCATGGCGGTACTATAGAGGATATCCAACATCCAAGGAAGTATTGCCAATGGGCAGAAGGGTACAGCCATCCCAACTGGTGTTTGGGCATGTAGCACTGTAAAATGTGGCAGTATCTGAGAATCACAATAATTATTCGGGAAAAAATCATCAGAGGATTTAGCCAAGCCTTGAGACCCTCAGAAAAGCCACCATCCGTCCCACATTTTAGTCAAAATGGGGGTTTACAGGAGAGGTGAGAATAAATAGATGCATATGATATGGGAGATGCTGGAACCGATTGAGCAGTTTAAGTGTGGAAATAGATCGGAAAGTGATTTGAGATATGTGGTTCCAGGATAGGGTTTGTTCAAGGACAAAACAGAGGTTTTTGATTGATGTGAACTCAATGATACAATAGGAACCCATTGTGAAGTTAGAAATACCATTTCAGGTTGTGAGTTAATCTATTGATCTGTAAATTAGAAAATTAAACAGCACGCACATGATATGAAGATAATTTATATATTATTTTTAGTGGTAAACTCTCAGAGCTGAGATTCCAACTTATATTTTAGCCTGTATTTAATACAATTAAAAATAATAGATTTGTCTTGACAGAGTTGATGAGTAATGGAAATGATGAAGAGCCTGGTGCTTGGTATTCTTATGAGGACAATGACCAGCCTGACAGAGATTTGGGCACTGAAATTGTGGAGGTAAAGAAGACAAATTTCATGAAATAGAGGGATATGTTACGTTTATGTTATAGAAAACAAGTTGCTGAAATATGTACAGATTTCTGTAAGAAAACCTATATTAATAATTTTGATGATAGGTTAATGCCTACAAACATGTTAAGATAGAAGTTCATGATTATCATCTATTATCAGGATTATTGATCTGTCTTTTAAAAAAAAAAAATAAGGAAAATCTCTGCATTGGTTATTTTACAATACAGATGAGAACAATAATTTTTTCAGCAAAATTTTCATTTTCAGAAAAGTTTATGACTAAAATACTTCTTTTTTAATCTATTGACTTATGTAGATAATCATTCTAATTAAAGAAAAAATAGTTGAGTGGGCAGATCCAGACAATTAAGACTTTTGATGATCATACTGATTAATCTCTTTAGATTGATTGCCTAAGTATTATTAAACTATTTTTAATAAAATATACATTCGAAAGCAGCATTGGATTACTTTTATTTTATAAGAACATCTGATGGAATTACCATGCAAAATATCATGCCTTTAAAAATCACTGGTTCACTTATAATTACAAACATGATATTAACATTTTGTCAGTTTTGTGTAATTAAAAATTACACATTATTAATCAGGGTGACTAAATGTTTAATTTTATATCCAAAGGGACATAACTAGAAAATGATTTTATTTTTATTACTAAGTAATTAATTCATTGTTAACATCCCTTAATTATCTTTGTAGAGTTGAAAATATTTGTCATGTGGTCGGATAATTAAAAAGAATCTTGATGTTAAATTTCATGTTTATAAGTCAAAGAGGAAACTTACAATCACCTGGACTAACAGGCAGACAGACACACCGACATACATGTGAAAACAGAAAGATTCCTGATTTTGAAAAATAAGTCAGTTATGTATACAGTATGATGTAATCATAGGTTTCAATGATCTGGCAAATTACTCCCTATTGATTGGTTTCCTAAGTTTTATAGAATTATTTTATTAACATAAACATCTACCCAGTTTATCTAATAAAGCCCATTTTGATTGACACTTTACAAGGGAATTGGTCACTATAGCCACAGTTGTTTACTTTAAATATTTTAAAACAAATTGCCATTAATCTGATTTTATGTTTTTTTTTAATTATAGTCAACTAAACTCCTACACATTTTCACATATTCTTAATCTGCATCTAAAGATCATTAACTTAATATTCTATAGAATATTCTATGGAAAAAAATACTTATTGAATTAAAAGAAAACTCGTATACTTATTACTGATTGAGAGTACACTAATTATTTTTCATCGAATTAATTTCATTTCATCGTCAGGGTAATAAATGGATCTACTATGAAGAATATCTTGCTCCTAAAAATATAGCTTTGGTAGACCAGTAGGTAGGTAGTTGAATTCAGAAATAATCAAACAGATGTAGAAACTTTTTTAATTACTTCATTTTAGTTCAAATATGAATATCCTGAAGTTTCTCTCTCTGCTGAGGTGAGCAATGGTGGTTAGGTCAAAAAATTTAGTGAAAAAGGGGAGTTTTTTCAGTTTTGTCAAAATAAATAAAAACTGACCCAATCAAAGGAACTAGATATATAATTTTTTTAGTGTGATGAATTCTGTGTAAGATACATAGAGTAACAGTACATAGAAATTACTTCAGTTATAAGTTTACTAGCTTCTCCCAAAGTTGTCATTTTTTTAACTTTTGTTAGTAAGTGGGATTTTCACTATAATTGTGTTTTTCGGAATAAGTAATTTTTTAAAGAAAAAATAGTTCTAAGTAGTTCTAATGTTATGGAGCATTTCTGCGTTCAATGAGTACTAATACATGAAAAGTAAAAACATAAAGATATACAGGTAATTGAATAGTCTGGCGTTGTAATTTCTTTTTACAAACCTAAATTTATAGAAAATAAATTGAACAAAATAGTACATAGTAGTATATAACAGTAGTATATAAAATAGTATATAACAAAGTAAAATTATGTAGTAATAATAAAATTATGTCATAATAACTGATTATCACTAATGAAGAACACAATGGTGAAAACAATTCAAGAGGCTTATACTTAAATCATTACACATTATACATAGAGCATTAGGGCAGTGGAGTAAGTTTTTCAAGTATCATTCGAGTATTTCAGGATTTGGTGGGTTTGCATGGAGACTATCTCCCTGCAGTTAGCACTGGGTCACCCTCTTAAATGGTGACACATCTCCTTTGTAGTTAATGCATAAAACGAAACATCAAATTCCTTCTTTCTTACAGCTGTACGCTGTTTTGCACCCTTTGGTGCATCTACATGATATTTTTTTCAGCAGATATTGAGGAGCTGATTGTTTCTTAGTGTTCACCAGAAATAAGACAAAATTTGTGCATCTCCATCCCCAATCTAATGAGTTTTTCAAGTTTCCATTCCATGTTTGAAATTTTAGGTATGATCTCAAAGAATGGTAATATCCTGGGCCATGTGTTGGAAGCCGAGAAGCCAAATTGAAATTGGTTTTTAATAGTGAATTGGCAAAAAGTTTATACCTCATGGCATCCAATGACTCTTACCCACCTCTGTACAACTAAAAATGGCTCCCTGCTTCTGCCATTTCTCCTTCCTGGACGTCCGGGTTTATGGACAGCTGAACAATGTCTAAAAGATTCTCATCCTTTAAAAGCAATTTTTTTCTACTTTGCCTAAACAATGAAGATGTTTTGTCCGAACTGCTGAAGACCCTAATGATGTCAAAAAAAGAAATCTTTTTCTCCAATGCTCGCACTTATGGCTTTCTACCTTTGGTCACTTTATTGCTGCAAGTGAGACCCATTTATGAAATGGGCAAGTCATGTTACGATGGGAGTACCAAAGCATTTAAACAAAGAGGACTATCATACAGTTCGATCTTTACTAACACTTAGTTACTTGTAGACACCATTCAACCTGTTCGGCCAAGTTCTCCTCTATTTTAATTTAATACTATTATTAGTCAGACTTATTATAATATTTTAAAAAATGCGTTTAAATATTAAGAGGTTATTGTAAATTTATTTTTGTTTGCAGAATGAATTAGGAGGAACGGTGGAGGAGGAGTCTGAACCAACAGACCATAAAACAAGATACGACTTAATGGCTAGGTATGTCTATTAAAGTTATGTGGTTATTTGTTGTTTTAACACCTTTCTTCATTTAACATCACTGGGATATGTATTATTAAAGTTATAATATATTACAAAACCTGGTTCAGTCTTGATAATTGCCTTTATATAGTCATTTAGTTTTTGCAACACTTTTTGAAACGGGTGATGCTTGTCCTCTAGTGTCAAAGTTGGGTAAATGCTAAGGTAGATATTGTTTGTTTACTGAAGTTGAACACCCTAATGTTTTCCAACTTAGAGCAGAAATTAGCATTGATTAGTATAAAATGATCGAAGTTAAAACAGTTAATTCTTCCGGGTATGGATTCTCTTAGATGAACACTATCCAAATCCAATTCATACTGAGTTTTTCTTTGTAGCTTTTTGATAGGTAGGAAGTACAGACTACTTTTTCGTTTTCGTTTCTATCATTAGTTCCATATCTTCTAAAAAAAACATTTTTGGGTTCAAGTTTAACTTATTTACCTTTAACTTATTAAAAATAAATAAGTATTATACAAAATAAAATTAACAGCGGTGTTTTAATTCCTATTCTTTGTGTTTTTTCAAGTTTGACAGGTGCTTGACAGGTTAAGTGTAAAGTTTTTCATAAAAAAAATTTAACAGGACAGAAATCAATTGCAGCTTATGTTTGTAAACATGTTAGTTACATTTCTTCATAAATACATGTAAAGTCTATTTATTGTGACAACAAATTAAACTACTCCCCCTTAAATACCATTTAAAGGAAGGAATTCTTAAATTGGAAATGGGACCTGTATAACTAAACAGAATTTTCCAATGGTTGCTTTTAAATTTGATGAAAATTTAATTTTCATAAAAAAAATTTAACAGGACAGAAATCAATTGCAGCTTATGTTTGTAAACATGTTAGTTACATTTCTTCATAAATACATGTAAAATATTAAGAAGTTATTATATTATATAATAAGTTATTATAAGAGGTTAAATTTGTATTATTTCTAAAGTTTTGATTTCAGCCTAGCTAAAGATATCCATACTGAGAGGCCTGAAGAAAGAATTGACACTATCATATCACTGATCAGGGAAGATCTCGAGAGGTACTTAAACCATGATCCAGAACTCCATCTGTAATATTAAACAATTATCAGAAATGTTTCAGTTCTCTTTTATTAAAAAAAAATAATAATAATAATTTCAGCAGACATTGAATTATTTAGCTTTAATTTTAAATTGGATAGTTTTAGATTTGGGTATGGGGTTATCTATATTTTAGTTGAAATTAGCCTAAGTCAGATGACATTTAAAGGAGAATTAGAAGGAACATATGTATTAAATTTTAATTGTTGCATATTTAGGAGTTTTAATTATAAAAATTCCAGTAAAATTGTTTTTTTAGTTTAATTAATTAACCCCCAACTCTTATTGATGCATGAAGTTTTAATAATTTTTAGGGTTTTGTTGGGTATTTTCTTTTCAAAACCAGAAACTCTTATGTTTTCATTATTATGTCTGTCTGTTCTGGTCTTTGTTAGCCTATTTGTTCATCCTAGAGACATGAAAATTGTAATTAAGTTCTCTATTGATATTGGTAAGACAAAAATATAGGTACCATCATGAAACATAAAAAGTGTCATTACATAATCCTTTCTTTATTAATAAAAAAAAACTAGACTTGAGAACTTGACTAGGACATTAGAACTGATTTAGCTGTATTTAGGACGCTGAATCTAAATATGAAATCAGTTATTCTCTATTTGCTCTACTTTTTCAAATTTTTATTTTGCTACACACAAAATGGGCAGTTCTAAATCACACATACAAGCATTGGTTCCTGTATATTTGCTCTATTGTCAGTATGCTTTCTAGTTAGTTCCAGGAAAATCCAGGGAAGATGAGTTAAACCAGAGATCTCAACCTGTCAAAAGAAGCTTCTGAATTAGTGACTTCCAGGTTGAAGGACAAAAATGAAAAGGGTCTACTACCCTTCTTATTTCCAGAAGACAATCTTGTGTTTTGTAAACGACTCCTGGAAAAAATTTGTCGTCCTTACAATTTTCCAGATGATTGGAGCCTATTTACTGACAGCTCAAAGCAAAATTGGAAATGTGTCCTTCTACACAATGGGAATAAATATGGTTCATTACCAATTGGTCACTAAACGAAAATGAAAGAAGAATATAACACCATAGCTTTGGTCTTAGAGAAGATGAAGTATCATGAACATCCAATGTACGATTTTTGTGGAAATAAAAATGGTAAACTTTCTCATTGGACAGAAACGTGGCCACACCAAATAACCTAGTTTTTTTATCCATGGATTTAACTTGAAATAGTGTATATTTCACTAAAATGCTATATCTTAGAAATTTAAACTTCTAGGCAAAAATTCATATGAAATCAGCTCCAAAGCAGCCAGAGGGCGGGCACCAAAACACCTGTTGGCCTGTGAAATTTATGAAATTTTTTAACCCATAATTTTAAGACAAGGATCCACCAAAACCCTCAAGGGGAACCATGGAAAGCACACCTAGACAATATTACCACCTCTGACAGACTGGCTGAAAAGGGGGATCCCATATAGGAAATGAATGTGCTCACAATGGACAGAGATGGCTGACTATGTTGGAACCAGGGATCCCATACTGAAAGGGGCAAAAGGAGAAGGAAAATAAGAAGATGAATTTCAAAAAAATATTAAAGTATCTTCAATCTTGTGTTTACAACTTTAACTTGTTTAACATGTTTTTTAGAGGAATGGAGTTTCCCATTGTGACTCTATTTGATGACCTTATGATGATATAAATCATAGCTACTTGAAAAATAATGACAGGCCATTAATTAATTACTTAGTAATTAAAAAATATATTCAATCACTTGATAAGTAAATCCGCAGATTTACAATCAAGTACCAGTGTATAGATGGTGGATTCATCCTCCATTGTGTGAAGTAGAATACAAACTCCACATTTTACTCTATTTGTGATCAATATATTGCATATCTTATCAAGCATTTTGCTCAGAGCAGCACAAAGGTTTTTGATACCTTTGGTGATGTCAATAATACCAAGAAAGCAGAGTCAAGTCAAAGACATTCCACAAAAGCGTTTGTTGACATGAACATTGAAGAAAGTGTGAAAGTAACTGTTAAACAAGAAAATTTGCATATCTGGTCCTGATGGATATCTCATATCAGTTTCATATGACTTTTTTTTAATTTATATTTTACTATTGTAATAAACTACTTTTTTTTACTAGCCTTTTTTAATGAACTTTTCCTAAAAAAAATCTGAGATTTCTAGTTTTTTTCCCTAGTTATTTTCTAAAGTGTTGAACTTAAATAATATGAAATAGTTTATTTTCATAGAATCATTTATGTAGCTAAATTTTAAAATCTCTAAAATGGGTTTAGGCATATTTTTGTAACTTTTTGGTTGACTGAATCGAATGAAACCACATTCATATATCTATCTCACATCCACAAAAACTTTCTCTAACAAAATATCCCAGTATTTGCAAATAATATTTCAACCTGGAAAGAGTTTGCTTTCATTTCTACAACTTGGCTACACGCTAAAATTTGATGTGATGCACCTGATCTATAGATTCACTGGTAAGAAATACTTTTATATCCCTCCATATGGTTAATGGAGATAACAGTTGGATGAAGCATAGTATCAACTTCTAAATATCATAATAAATCTGAAATTTCACAGGTCAAATAAGTTCACTTTGGTAAATTCAACTTCCAGTCCCCCTCTATCCTATACTGGCTATGAAAAAAACGAATGAAACCTTCAAAAATTATTACAGGAAATTTTGCCTGCTTTAATTTTGTAAATAAAATACCCATCCTTAAGTTTTTGCTTGCCCCCACTTTGCCACACATTTTATGTCAATCAAAATCAATAGTCACAATTACTGCACATAAACAAATAAATAAATTTATTTATTTTGTTTAAACAGATTGTACAAATAATAACCAAATGTAAGCGGGTTATTTATTTTTATATTTTAATATATTTATTTTTCTTGCTTTTTTATTATAAAAGTCTTGAATAAGATTTTTAACAATCATATCATTTTAGTTTTTTTTTTTGTATAAGTATCGCTAGCTCTCGATTTTTCCATCCGGTAATCAAACATATCTTTATGCGGGCATCGCAAATTCCAAATTTATACGCAAATGTTTTCTTTTTTCATTGAATAGGCCTAGAGGTGGCTATCGTAAGCTGTTCGAGGCAGCATGGATTTGCCTTAAATTCCATACTTACTATAATAATTTATTTTGATGAGTACAACACTATTATATTTTCAATTTTTATTTTTAAAAACTAAGAAAAACATAAAAAAAATGCCGCCCCAACATTTGTGCCATCTGGAGGGGACAACCCCCGTTGCCTCCCCCTACCCACTAGGTACACTACTTATTAATATGATACTACTTTTTTTTATTTGAGCCTCATCACCTAGTGTTGTATAAGAACGATGAACTATTAACGACAATAAAAATTTATTATATTTAGACACTCCGCCAAATGCATGTAAATGCAGAAAAAGGAGAAACATGTAATCCAAATATTTTGTTATTTTTCTTTTTTGTACATTGTATTGTTTTGTATTTATAATGCCTCAAATCTTTAATATATTATGCAGCTCCTCAAGATATTTTATTTCACACCCTATACAATATGCTAAGATAATTGTTTTTTCATTACGCATTCATTAATTTTCTCTTTGAATTATTTGCCGTTGAGGGTTGAACCTTGACTATTAATTAAAACAATCACCCTGTACCTTAATTAAAGAAGAGCCTCCATCTAAACATGGACTGACTGAGTTGTGTAACAACATTGCAGGAAATTCGGGGGTGTTAAAAGCAATGAAAAAGGCCGATCTCCTTGAAAATGTTAACGGAATGAAAAAAGAAGTAATGAAGATTTAGCTATGGGCGGTGAGCATTAGGATGCCGACAAGGTGGTGGGTAATACCTCGAGACTATCGCAGCTGGGGATCTGAAGCCATTAGTGGCTCAGTGCTGACATAGTGCTCTCGGCTTCACTAGTGGCCTCGGTGCTGCCGGAACTCGAGCCTTCCAGCGCTCACCGGCCAATTCTATTGTCGGGGGCGCTTAATTTGTCTCATTAGCATGCACAAGGGGGTCCTTGTCCTCAAGATAGCGCCTGAATTAAGAATAGAATGAGAAAAATAAACCAACTTCGGACTGGTCGTAGATTACAGCCAAGCAAAATAAACATGAGTAAATAAACTCACCGTTATATCTTACGATCTGATGATTTCGTCGAGCCCTAAGAAATAAAATTTACTTGGAACAGGATAGCAGCCATCACCTTTCTGCTTCTTAAGTTGTCTGCGATAGTATCGGTGAAATGCTTTCATTGATATGAAATGTTAAAATTTACAATATGAAAAAAAAAATTGAATTTGAAAAAGTCAGGACCGTTTCTTTAATTTATAAGATCAGTTAAGTAGTTTAAGATCAGTGGCATACACATAGCGTTTACCACCTGGAGAGGTCTCTAATTTCCCACCCTTTCTAAGTCAATCAAAATCAAGAGTGGTTTCTAACAATTATTGAACATAAATAAATAATGACATGTATTTATTTTGTTTAAAGAGATCGTACACATAAGATTAGATGTAAGCGTGTTCATAAGGGTCCTTACTTTCTTTAGTAGTTCTAATTTATACGAGCGAAGTATTTTTATGTGGCCATCGTCAAATCCGGATTTGTTGGGCACTTGTTTTCTTGTATTTTTTTCTTTTAAGCTTAAAAATGTTGATGTCGAATCGGGTCGTCGGGGCAAGCACGCATTTTTTTATTCATTGTTATAGCGACCGCTAACTATATATGTAAATTACCCTACACTCTGGTTCATAATGTATTATAATAGAAAATGCAAATCTGTGTAAACTTCTGGTAATAAATCAGAGAGAAGTTGGAAGTCGTAAACAAGTCGTAAACAGAGGATCGAGGGTACGGCAATAAATCTAAGAGAATTAGCCACCTGACTGCCATATAACCTAGGGCAAGGACACTTACCCCTATTAGAATAGACCTTCAGTCCCTTCCGGCAGCCATAAAAAACACACCCTTTTACCCCAACGGTCATAAAACTAAAAGGAAATGGTCACCTGTGTATCGTAAAACATACCCCTGGCGGATAGACCCAGCCTTCCACGAGGGAGGGGGTTACCATATTTATATCGGTAAATTTCGCCCTGAAAAGACACTCTGTTTCCTAGTCTCCTGCGGCCCTTCTTGTCACTTACCCCAGGGCCACCTATGGCCCTGGTGGGCTCACGCTTCACTTTTTTCTAGTCTCTACATACCGATGGCCGCTATCACCCGTCGCGATACGCCTACTCAGCCTTCCGCTACTCTACGACGGCACTTTGCCACACAGCCTATAGCAGACCTCTGACGACTTGTACTTATTACGCTGCCGATCTCTGAAAACTGGTCTTATTCTTTATGAACCTCTGAACCTCATCCTGAACACAGTGTCTTGCCGGGACACATTCCAATCAATAAATGGAGTCAGATATTAACGCCTACATGGAACATGGTCCATGTTATTAACTACAACAATCCGACAATTGTTGACCTCCGACAATTGTTCACCTTTTCCGACAATTGTTCACCTCCGACAATTGTTCAACCATTTCCCGACATCTGGTGACCCTCGACGTGCACAAGAGGTTTTCCCGACATCTGGTGACCCTCGACGTGCACAAGAAGCCTTCCCGACAATTGTATACTTATTATAATCATTGATTCTGTTGATTATATAATTCAGACAACATATAAAAAAATTCTGCTTTGAAATATGTACCGCGAGGGGTGGACCCCCCCCCCCATCGCCCCTAGGTAGTCTATTTTGCCCAAATCCTACTTATTTACCACCGTTGTAAAGCTTAATTATTTTCTCACTCTATATAAATCAACATCAATTATGTTTAATATATGTAAAAACAGAGATAAAATGAACATAAAAATGTAAAACGTTTTATTTCATATATCCGTAACTAATTTATTAATGCGTATTTTATAGGTCTTAGATGTTATGTAAGGTGTAAATCAATGATCTCGTTCTGGAGTTGTTGCCATTTTTTTGCTTTTCAAACAATAACTAGCTGTCAAATGATTGTTTGTAAACGTTTTTTTTTAAACTTAAAATATTTTTTCTCGGTTTCTCTTGTCAAATTTATCTTCGCCTAGTAACACGCAAACAAAAAAAATCATTCAAATAGGTAAACCACAATCGTACCATCCTTTTCTATTCCACTTGTTTATAATGACATATGGATGTAACTATCCCTTAATTCTTTAGTCAATATATATTTTATTAGCAAAAAGTGGCAGTAGGAGGGTAAATTCCTTATTTTTACGATGTTACTGGGTGATGTGAAACATGCACTACTTACAATTGGGAATTCGGTGGATCTTATGTCAATTCATTCAAAAATTAAATGTCATATTATTCTGGGCAGGAGAAAATCTATTGGATAATGTTTATACCAATGCCAGGCAGAGGTTACAAGATGAGACTCGTATCCTAATCGTGATCTATGGCATCTCAGCATGATGTAACGTTGGTTAGCTGCTTGGATTTGATGACGAAGGAGTCAATAAGAAACAGAGGGCACGACGACCTCTTCCGTGGGGTACCAACCCTTGGGACACCTCCAACTCTCAATGAGTCCATCGATCATCCCCTTTTTAACTTTCTCACCCTTCCCTTTCTGAGGAAGTGACGAGACTCTATGGGGTTCCCAGCCACCGTAGCTTATAAATCTATCATCGCTAAACCCATCCATCCACTTCTCTCTTTATACCCTATAGGGTGGTGTATTGAAAGGGTGGTTCTTGTACGGGCTTCAATAGGTACACGAGTATACTACGGAAAGCGTGGATGGGAAAATAATTTACCTAACAGAATGACGTATCAAATATAATGTAACTTCCATAAGAGTAGCCATTAATAATAATTTTAGCTATGAAAAATTATAATTTAAAATGTATAAATATAACACATTGTGTTATGGCATTTGTTTTGTTCAGGGTTTACATCTATTAATTATCTATAAAGACATTTAATTTTCTTTTTTTATTGCCGAATTTATTGGCTCTACAATGGTAAACCACCCAATAGTTATTTGTTTTTTTTAATGTTAGACCACCAAAGTTCATAGTTGATAACTATGCATTTAAAATTTTCCTATAAGTAGATTAAAAAGTGTCCTGACTAACCGATATAAAATCATAAAAGTATGCGAAATGAAAATCATTTAACTGTAAAATAGTTAATAAATTTTAAATCTTGAATTTTTTTAATTCTTGTACCGTAATTACCAGCCCATTGCTAAGAAAATTATGTATTGTGAGGTAACATAAAAAGTTCATGTTTATAACCTTCATGGCACGGTTTAGTTGACTAAAAATGAATATATTAACATTTTTTCGTTGGTTTCTATAAAACCAAATAAGAGTATGCAATTTCATTAAAAAATGAAGAGGATTTGGTCTCAGTTAATAAGTTTGTATACTTTTGTGAAAATAAAAAAACAAAGAAAAATAAATTATTAATGTACTGTTAGTTGAAACTACACTTTTTTAAAAATTAATCAATGAAGGCAGTAGAAGAAGTTCTAATTTCTAGTGGGTACGGCAATCGTATTTCGTATGTCTGTTTATTCTGCAATGGTCGGCCAGGGTTTAGGCTACATATGTTTTGATTATTTCTGGTGATTGAGGCTACACTGACCAAAAATAAATTCAGGTATACAAAAAAACAACATTCTCCGTAGATGATGAAAATCTCCGTTATACACAATGAGGTCCGTTGTACATAACATACTTGCCTTAGTATTTAATGCCTTTGAGCAGGCTTAAATTAGTTTGTTGTGGTCAATATTTCAAATATTTACATTTAGATTTTGTGAAAAGGGAGTTTTCAGTGACCTAAGTGAGTTAGAAAAGTATTGGTCTGAAGTATTGCAATGGTAAATTACCAGTTAATTCTCTACTATCAAGATTTATCGATGACAAAATTAAGTGATTATATCCTGTTTAATAATAGTGATAAATCGTTGACACTAACTTTATTTCTATTATTTACAAAAAATTTTTCTCACTTGTGATTATAGAAACTAACACTTCTCTTCATTCATAATGAGGAATAACATGGACCTTTCAGTAAAAACACAATACAAATTCATTTTCTTTCTAACAAAAGATGGCTTGTGGCCCTACTGGTGTAATATTAGTAGTTTATTATTCATTTAGAATGAAGCGACACCTTCATAAGGCAACGTACGCAATACCCAATGTGTGGGGCCATTACTTTTATGCACTGGAAAGGGTTTGTCATCAGGTGGGTGGGAGGTTATTGCGCCAAGTTAGGACATATTCCCTATATTGTCATCGCGTGCTTTCAAGTTGTACACAATTTCATATTTCTGGGGGGAATTCCTCACATTTAAGTGGAAGCTACCTGCAATAAAATATGCAATATAGTTTTAATAATTACTTATTTTTAAGATGTTTATTCGAAAAATTACAGTGTTGTTGATTGGGTTTGTAAGAATTCATTCGTACTTACGTACAATACCCATTCATACAATATACACAAATACATTGTGCACAGCAGCACCCGCCATCACCCAAAGGACCTTGTCGGGTCGTCACTAGGGGGCTCAGTATACCTGACTATCCCCCAAAGTGGCGAGGAGACGCCCGCCGCGGTCTAGGGCCATTACAACTTCTTAGCCCCCGTCCGGCGAGCGCCCAGAAAGAGATAAGGCGGGCGGACCTATGGTATTTCACCCTGGCCGCCGGCCTAGTCGGCCGGGCAGCTTAATTCGCTTCGATCTAACTCCATAAGATCTTTGGAAGGTGTGTGTGCCCCGACAAAGCACTGTGTTCAGGAGAAGAGGTACAGGGTAGGTTTTATAGGTAGTTTATGTGGTTTTGGAATGACCACGAATTCACACTCGGTATCTAAGGGTAGGCAAAAACCGTCCCAAAAGTGAGTGTGAACCGGAGAGAAGCAGACTGGATTGCTATGGGAGTCCCTGCTGGTCTTATTTGCAGGGGCCAAGGCAACCGTCGTCCGCGAGGGAGAGGTCTCTGAAATGAGAATCCCACTGGGATGGTGTGGGTCTGACAAACGCCGGACTACAACATAGCGGATTAGGACAGAGAGATGCAGGGGTCCATGGTTTGAGTAGAGCAGTAGGCGCCAGTGCAGAGAGAGAGAGAGAGAGAGAAGTCTTCAAGGAGCCAGTTGGTTTCCGAAAGCTCTCTGATTTTTTTTTTTTTTTTTTTTTTTAATTTCAAAACCTCAAATACAATGTACAAAAGAAAAATAACAAAATAATAATCGACTTACAAATTTCTCCTCCTCCTGCATTTAAATGCATTTGGAGGAGTGCATAATACAATAAATTTTTTGATGTTGTTAATAGTACTCAGTCTTATATTCACACTAGGTGATGAGGCTCACCTTAGATCGTCTAAACCAATACATTATTAATACCTACAAGGATCTTTTCAAGTAAAACTAAAAGAGTTTTAGGAGTTCAGTGAATGATACTGGGGTGGGTGGTCAGGTACTTGGTCTCAGTTCGTTCTATTAATAGCTACCTGCACCTTCTGAACTTTGCCGACAGTGACATTCTAATATGTTTTTGTCTATAAGTTATGGCTCGTGGTAAGGCAATGTTAGCCCTAATACTACGTAGCCCCATGTAAACAAAGGCTGTAAACAGAGATAGAGGATTAGAAGCGGAATAAAGACAGCTTAAACCAAGCCGTTGTTCAGATATCAGTTCCTTTTACTCTCGTACTCTTTTTTTTTAATCGTCTAAAGCCGATAGACGAGAACTTATAACAATATGTACATATATCGATCTATATACAGGTTATGCCGTCTTATACAAATAACATGAGTTATTGAGAATCTAGCTTTAATTTTAGCTAATGTATCCTATATAGTTGGAATAACAATTAAATCTTTAGTTATATTTTTTTAATGAGTTAAAAATCATTCACCCAGCCATTACAAAACTTATTATTGAATGAGGTTCATTCAAACATAATTTGACCATCAGCTTGCTCAACTATAGCCATTATCGACTTAAAGACAGTGCTAAACATATTACATATGATTACTTAAGGAGGTTTTTGATGATTTTATTTATCACATCAACGAAAAACCAGATGTAACCAAGTAGATTGAAGGAAATGAGGGAAAGGTGACTGGAAAAGATAAAGAAATACCCCGTGTGACGAGTCGTCCTCAGGAAGGGGCAAAAAAAAAAAGTTCAAGGAAAAACGATACCCCAGCGGGATTTTTGAATGTAGTCGACTGTGAAAAAAAAAAAAATATCGCTCACTCTTTTTTCAATGTTAGTAGTTGTCAGCAGTTAATCAGAATGTGTCACCAATTGTCTTTTGTTGGCAAGCGAGTGACCAATTTAAAAAAAAAGTAATTAATTTCAACAATCAAGCAACTGTCTTTATCCAAATTCAAATCAATTTGTTTCTATACATTTCTATATTTGTATAATAAAAAAATAATTGTGCCAACATGCAATGCATCTGGTCTAAAACAAGACAGAGACTAACACCATCTATCTCGGTAACTGATGACATCTTTATATAGTAAACTTATTTTTTTTAATCTAGGAAAAAATATAGATAATTACAATAACTGAAACACATTGTCATTTAATATATTTTTTTGGTCAGACCTACTTCCGACCTTGTCGCAATATCCTGTTGCTATAGCTGGATTGCCAACTTCCGAAAACCTGAAAGCAGTAGTACAACTTATTGATTTTGCTTGCTTGTCTGTAACGTATTTGAAAGTAGGAATTTAGTTTTAAGGCCTAAGAGAAAAAAAACTGCTTTCTCTTCTATAAACCAACGTAATTTTCGTATCTTAGGCAAATATACATTATATTTTTTTATGTAGGCACATAGAGAATGCAATGGGTTGACAACGGCTAAAGGAACTAAAAATTACGCCCAAGAGTTCGTATTTCTTTCAGTTAATTTATTTTCTAAATTAATTTTGGTCGTAATATATACTTTTTATTCTGTTTGTTTCGAGGATATGATGGCCGCAAGAATACTGCAAATCCTTTGAAAAATAGTAAGAATTTTTTAATTAAGCAGTGGAATGTGGAAATTAAAAAAGGTTAGTAACGTCCAATTTCGTCTTCCCACGAGTTTTTCATTACTATTTCATGGCAGCCAATACTGCCATTTTCAAGTGCTCAGAATGTTATTAATCATTGTGGTGACTGACTTGCTACTCTTAGAGTGTGAAATAGAAATCAAAAATTCATGGGAAGGAAAAATTGGTCGTTATTTCCTTAATCTAAACCCAGGACCATCAATATAAACATAAAAAATGTATGTAAGCTTGTAATAATAAGCATGGGTATTAACGCCTATAAACAAAAAAACAATTATGATAAATTCACCAGACCAAGAATATGCAATGCTTGTGAATGTTAAGGTCACATATTTACAAAATGGCATATATCTGTTGTTTGATTTAGGAATAATTTAAGTTCCATTCTATTAGATAATAAAGGGATATTACATGATGTAAAGTTCCTAATAAATCTTGTGTTGAGTTTCTATTTCGCATAAAGTGACAACTGTAGGTTATGTTCCCTCTTTCCAATATTTCACTTCAGTCCAAATGTCTACACCTTTTTAATATGTGGAAGTCTCACCTCTTTTTATTAATTATTGAAATTATAATTATTGACTTTAAGTTCCCGGTAGAGCTTCTCTACTTCTCTTCTACTCGTTGAGATTTGTGGAGATGGCACTTGAGTGGGGGAAAGGCTGCGCGAGCTCCCTTCCCCTACCTGCAAATTTAACTTAGGCAGAATCTACCTAATGCCTATTACAACTTAAAGTGAGAATCGAGAAGTATGAAATTGTCTAAAATGCTAGGCCACTTTAACATAGTCCTATAAGATAGATAGGAATTGCAAATTATATATCTCCTGATGGACTGTCTGCCATCGAGTGAACATTCCTAGGCGTTGCTCCTGGCCTTGGAAAGGTACACTAAAAAAAAAAAAAAGGCATCAAGAGCTTAAGGGGTACCCCATGAAAAACTACCTATTTTTAAAAATAAAATTATAAAGAACTTAAATATCTTATTTGAGAAAACAACAATTTATTAAGATAAAATTACAATCTGCCTTTTATTAGGCAATGAGTAATTGAGATAAGTGTCATCATTCATACCATAAATATCTTATTTAAGTTTAATAAACTGAATTCACCTATGAATTTTTAATTAGACTTTTGTGCGAACTCATGAATTAGACTTATAGACCGAGATCGTTACTCTAAACTCCCTTGACATAATCCACCAGCATCCATAGGAATTGCCTTCTGCTTTTGTTTATAATATTTTAAAACGCCGACCTGTCTTGGCATTTTGTCTTTTTAAGGGGTGACCTATTTTCGTCGATCAACCAGAAAATTAGTCTTTATAGTCAGCACCTAATGGTGTTTGAGAACCTACTTCAAATTTTTTTTTCAGCTAACGCCCTTACTTTTAAAATAAAGCAATTTTTACACGATTATTTTTAATACATATGCACCATCCAATCGTTTCTTTCTTGCTCACTTCATTACTCTCTAGAATGACTTCTTCCCTCCTATCATACGCCATCTTCATTTATACATGTTTTTAAAACCTTCCCATTTCAACACCTCCTTACCATCTAGATGGAAGCTTGATAACCTTCCTCAATGACATACTCCTCAAAAAACTATTAAGAACAAAGCTATAATGTACCACTACCTATTTTTTAATACTGACTGATCTTGTTTAAAAGACGTTTGGAGCTATTTGCTGAATCATGCGTTTGATTATTCCTTTTAATCTAACTTTTTAGTGCATTCTTTCGAATAATGCCCAGGAGGGAGAGGGGGGCAGTGGTTCGTTATGAAGGCCCCCTAAATTTGTTTTTGACCGTTAACACCCCCTTAATTTTTTTCCACGCTTACCTCTCCCGTTGGGAACCACTGTTCTACATTACCCCACAAAAAAAATGGCGCACTTAGAAAAAATATAGATATTTACTTCCTAAAATAATTATTTTTGCTTTTTAACGTTTTCAATGATAAGGGCCGATAAATATGCAGGAAATCCATAATAAATATTAAAAAATGGATTTTAAAAAAATTATTCAGAAATTTCTATTTTGATTTCTTGAGTAACTGGTGTCTTTTAATATATTTTTAAAATTTAAATAAAAAAATGTTTTTGACTATCTAGCAAGAAGCCCGTGTTATAAGGAGTGTTGTAAGCACCTGTGTTTAGAGGAAAACGTTCAAAGCCCGTACATTGGTTTTACTTGAAACTACTGGTCGGAGAGCAATTACACGTTACCGTGAGACAGGTTTATGCAATCGCAGACCCGTATCAGGTCGGCCGCGTGTGACAGAGCCAGGAGATGACTGGTTTATTGTACCACACACACTTTGGAATCTGTTTTCAACTGCTACTGAGATTGCTCATCTTCTTCATGTCACTCGGGGAGCAATTGAAGTGAATTCAGTTGACCAAAGAGAACCGTTGAGTTCGTTTGGAATTTTCACGGGAACACCTTATGTGGACTGAAATCGAATGGATTCTTCTCTCTTTATACACAAGATAAACGGTTAAAGTTTACCGAAGGTCTGGTGAGCGGTACGACAATGGTATTGTCGTAACTGGGAGAGTTTGGTGAGGGGTGGAATCTATTCGATGGTGAACATAAAGCTCTACGATATTCTTTGGTCAACAATCGCCCTGGTGCCTGAGGGTTTAAATTCACTTCAGCAAGTCTTATTCTAACAGTGTATGCACATATTGCTACTCCCCGAGTAGTACAAAGACGTTGAGCACTCTTGTTAGCAGTAGAAAACCAATTCCAAGGCGTATACAGTACGTCATCTCTTGGCTCTGTCATCCGGGTTGGCGATTGCACAAACCTCGCATGGTAACTATAAAATTGCTCTCCAAACAGTTGTTTCATGTAAACCCAACTTGGGCTGCTTATCTTTGGCTTCGACTGTCTTCCACTAAAGCTACAACACGGGCTACTTACTCAACCGTCAAAACCATTTTCAAATTAAAATTGGAAAAAAAACTTAGAAAAACCTTCTGCAACTTTTTTTGAGACCAGGTCAATCCAAATAGAATCAAAATAGATTTTGCTGTAAAATATTTTTAATGATTTCGTTTGAATATTAATTGGGGGTTTCCTTCATATTTATGGTCCTTTATCACTGAAAACGTTTAATATTAATACAAATAAATTTAATGCTATAATAATTCTGTGTGCGCCACTTATTTGGTGGCACATTACGCGAGAACGAACGCCTAAATTTGACTTCTTGTAAACTTATTTATTTACATCGTGTCGGGTCGTCACAAGGGGGGTGCCTAGTTACCCTAGCCCTAGTGACGAAGTGAGGGTTGATTAAGTTTATGACCTGGACAATCGTTTCATGACGGGTTTACTACTTTACTTTCTGACTCCATATTTGATAGGTATGTGCCCCGACATTGCACTATGTTCTGAAGAAGAGTTATAGGGTAGGTATTGCAGGTAGTTTATGTGGTCTTGGAATGACCACGAATTTACACTCAGTATCTGAAGATAGGGGGGAAGGCGGGTGTTAACCGGAGAGAGGCAGAAGAATTGCTGTGGGAGACACTACTTGGTAAAGTTTGTAAGCCCGCGAGGTAGAGGTCTCTCCCACGGAGGTGCTAGTTCTAGTGAGACGAAGGCAGAGAATCCCACTAGGAGAGTGTGGGGTCTGACAAGGCCGGACTAAAACATAGCGAGGTTAGGAAGAGTGGTCCAGAGGTTTTCATAAATGAGAAGGCCAAATCTTGAAACAACAGTGCAGCTGCAGGTCCACCAGTCAGAGAACCGTTGTTTAGAATAAATTAGAGGCCAAAACCCGGCCCTACTTATAGTCAGTGGTGGCTGCCAGTAGCCAATGATCTGAGGCGTTATTCTGACCTACCATACCGCAGTTGGGGTGGCGCTTTGTTCTCGGCAGTGACCCAGGCCTCGGTCTGGGCTGCTTGCTACCTGCTTTTCCCTTCCAGCCTCTGTCTAGTTTTTTGCAGCTGCGTCTTTTATTGTTTACAATATTTACACTGGATGACTTATAGTTTGGTAATGTTATTTACATTTGTTTAAATTAACTTACAAAATATTATAACCAACTTACAATATATATACAATAGAGTATAGGGTGATTTTTCTTATGTAGTTAGCTGTCGCTACACATCAGTTTGAAGTAAATTTACAATACATGTAAATGATTTGCTTTGATGAATTCATGTGATTAAATCTTAATTTACATTCATGAAAATACAAAAAAGTACAAAGACTTCACTTATTATTCTTATGTGGCTAAAGTTATATACAGTTTAGAAGGAACTAAATTTTGATTTGTCTTAACTAAGAATCCTGTAGCTATTCTTCTATTATTTTGTGGTTACTGTCCACTTAGGTATGGTGTAAATTCGATATCTCGGAGACAAGATTATATTTTGTAGAGGTCCTTATGTTTAAACCTATGATGCCGATGCTAGCCAGAAAAATGTGTACCGATTCTCAGTATAGGGGATCAGCGAGTCGAAAGGGAAACTAGCTAAGTGAAATAATTGGAGTATAAACCTGGGTTGACAGTCCGTGGGATCTGTCCTGAGCACTGTCCATGGGGAAAGTATCCGCCTCTTCGCCGAGATAAAGGTGAGGAAACGTTGGGGTCTACAGATTCGCTAATTAATGGCAGAGCTACAATGTGCTTTTGTGCTGCCACTAGTATGGGGAGCTCTGCTATAGACAGCGGCATCTCCGTCATGAGCTTTCCCACTGAACCGCTGGGCTACCAGAAATACTCCAGTCGATTCCATTTATAGGATAAATAACTAGTTGTTATTTGGGTCGGTAAACTCAGTAATTTTTTTTTATATAAATTTTAGATGACTTATTTTGTCTTTTACATCGATTATGAACTAAATTATAATAAAAATAAAAGCAATCTTTATAGTCGAAATAAAGTACGTGGATAGTGAAGAAACTATATTCAGACTTATGGGACTGCTGATCAGTTTCTTAAATTTTTTTAACCCTCGGTTAGGTAAATATATAACTTATATACCGTTGCAGTCAGCTGGGATACAACTGTACCTCTCACGCCTAACATGGTTAAGTGATAGTGAAAAAAACTACCGAGTATTTTTTATCGAAAATGATTTGTATTATATGTGTGAGATTCTTTCTGGGAACGTGATTTAATCTGTGCGAAAGAATTAAATTACCCGTCCTTTAAATTTATTATGTGGCAGTTATAGAATGAACAAACGGAAAAAAACACTTATGTGTTGAGCAATGAAGCCAACATTACATACGTTAAACCGTTTCGGTCACTGAACCTTGACTTTCATACGAAAACAAAATTTAAATAACTAAAACTTTATTAAAAAAGTAACCTATCAGGGTCGGCATGAGTTGGCTCCGAAGAACTCTTGGTCTTCATGAGGAGCCAAATTACTTTTCGTACGGACGCCAAGTCAGCCCGTATAAAGCTTCAATCAACCGTTCTTGTCCTGAGTAGGAGGTGCCCCTGGATACCGACCCACACTTCAAAATCACTAACAATAGAGTTTTCGATGGTCTTGCCGAGATGCTGACTAGCAAAGGCAGCACCAAATAAGACCCATAAGTTTCAAATATAAGAAAATGGGAAGGAGAACACCGGATCATAGCAGGGAGTGCCACTACAACAATCTAACCAGATACATTATCTTTAGACTGCGCACTAAGCCACCTGAGGAATTATATTTTCAGGAAGTTTGAAATTGGAATTAGTGTAAATGCGGTGAGACAGAGTTCATAGTCCACCATATAATAGTACATGACTATAACCAATCGGAGGAGATGAGGAATCGCACGTGACCAAAGACATCACACCACTCTGGTGGAAAAACATTAAGAAGAAGCGTTTGGAACCTCTGAATACACAGTATGCATTGTGAGTTTTGTGTGAATTTTCAGGTTGATCTGCTAATTTCTACGTCCGCTATCGTAGAACAGACAGGCTGACGAAAGACGATCGTGCAGCTCCTCCAATGAAGGCCCTACTGCAAATCGGGCAAAATGGGCACGCTCCCAGAGGCGTGAGGACGCTAAGACTAAGCAAACAAAAATAGCAAGCATGCGAAAAGAAGTAAATTAAAAATTCTTAACCTAAACAAAATTAATGTCAAGTCCTAAAGAAACTTGATGGGAAAGTAAAGTTGCGGGAAACGCACCTGTAGCCAAGACTTATATTATTAATTGATGTTATAGCTCTGTGTGATAACGCGAGTACCATAATCACTGGTGCTTTTGTTAAAATATTATTAAGTTATATCAAAATGACTTGTTTTGCTAATTATAAATAGTAATAAAAAAATAGTTGTGTTGAGCTCCACAAATGGACTTTTTGGACTCCAAAAAACAGCTTGGAGAGAAAAGGCCATTGAAAAATAGGAACCTGGAACTAAAAATTTATTTTTGACGCGGAGATCGGAGAGTGCACTGCCTCTCTATAGTTCTTTTAGCGTACACATTGAGCCTACCTGATTGAAATGAGCAATTATTACAGTAACTATTTATTGTACGAAATTACATCAGCTTATATAGATACTAGATGTAAGGCCGTGACCGTGTTTTGGCCAATGGTTTAGTAACATACTAAACGTAGTATAACACACAACATAGAGAAATTACATAATTGTTTTGGTAAATATTGTTTGATAGGCGAAATAGTAAAGTTAAGACAGTACAGGCCCTGTTAGGTCAAGGACAAAACTAAAAATGCATTGCACTGAATCTGAAGGTGACAAAAAGTTAGTTTTAGGTGCGAAACATGGGTTTTATTGCTACATGTCATGATTTGATCTGATCTATTTTTCGAAATTGATAACCGATGTATCTCTTTATGCCGATTTAAACCAAAAATACACTTCAGATGTCTAAAAGAGGGAAAAAATAACTGTTTTTGGTTATAGGTTATGATGCCGTGATCTGGTAGACATTTCACAGTATTGCGTAATTCAATGTTAATTAACTATCATTACTGACCCTTCCTAAAATCATGTTATATTTTGTATTGTAAGCTACATTTCACAGCATGTGACATGTAGCCAACATCTAATCAGAATTTGGGTCATTTTGAAGATTACGTTAAGTATTTCAGATCGATTGAAACATTTGTACAAATTCCTATCGTAGTGCACATGCTCAGCTATATTGCGAAAAAATCTTTTCCATGTATAGCAGTCTTTTGATAAATTGTCGATCATTTTGCAGTCGGGTCGCCGCACTGCCGGCATTTTCCTTAATGTAATGACTAGTCGACACACGTTTCTCGATAAGGCTAACAAGATTGTTTCCAGGTATTTATCTTTGCTGCCTTTTCTATAACAAGCTTTATACTATTAATCGTATTTTTTTATTGCTGCTATATTTAGTATGATAGTAAAATACTTACTTTACTTGATTTCAGAAACAGACACATGAATGGATGATAACTCCATTTCATAAAAAACAGCTAAGCCTGAAATCACCGACCTTCCTGGTCGGGGAAATGTTCTCTATTCTTCAAACATAAGCGATGTCGTACTTAATAATGTCAACATGGCGTAAACGAACAGGAATCTGCATCGTTATAGGCCTTAGAATTAAAATGAAGTCTGATTTCCCAGAAAGAGTACCACATACGATTTCCCTTACTGAATTCAAACTCAAGTCTTTCCTTTACGATTGATTGTAATGAATAATTGAGCAGGTTAATCGTATCTTAAAATTCAAGATTAAAGATCAAAGTCAAACCTCCTGGTATTCAACTCCTAGTCATATAAACATCAATAATTTCAAAATAGTGGAAAATCATTCAAGATTTTTTTAATTTTTGGCATTTTTAATCAACATTATTCAAATCTCCATTTACATCATACTACATTTTTGGAGAGAAGAACTTTGACGCTTCAATGCAAACATTCACCAAGAATGACCCCTTAAGAAGCCTTACCTCTCTTATCATAGTGGTTATGTACATTTTTAACTTTCATGGTCAATGTGGACAGTCGCAATTTAGAATTAAAAATAAGTACCCTACAAAACCTTTAAGAAGTAATGTTGTGACCAGTCATGGTAGAGGCCATGAATATATGGAGGAGCCTAGAAGGGTAGTACCCTTTCAGTGCCGAGAGCGCAACATTTGCGATCAGCTCAAGTCCAATCTTTGGCCGGGATCGCGATTGCTACCCGCCTGGATAAAATTTCCCACACCATCACCAAGTAATGTATCACCTTTTTTAAAGGTAGCTAATTTTTAGCAAATTACTGGTTTATTTTTTTTATAACTAATTTACGTTCAACAATACTCTTTTATCACTAAAGTACTCAACTGCGATAATTTATACCTGACAGTCGACCCTGGAGGCTTTTGAACTTAGCAAAAGCCTTTGGTGACCATTTAGTATACAGTGTATATTATGTAATTGAAATTCCTTTCATTAGCTTTCTTTGTGTCAATACAACATAAACCAGGTAAAATTGCGATTAGTAGAGCAGGTGGTATTACAGGTAGGGTATTTGCGATTATGCATTATGCCAATTTATTTGCAGGTTATAATATATTGCTTATTCTGGATCGTGTTCGGGTTTTGCTAATAATTTTTTTTTTATACCCTTCTAGTTAACTACTAAATATAATTACCTTCGGTTAATATGAGTGTTAAAAGCCACCAAATCTAGTTTGTCTGTCGATTGATTCTAGATTTATTAATTTTTGTTATCAAAAATTCCTATCATGTGGACAACATAAACATTTCGTCCATTTACATTTACCTATTTATGTACCCGACCAATAGCACTAACCCCTTTTAAACTTCATTATAAATATTCGTTTCCTTGTGGGTGGGGACTTTAACGCAAAGCATCAACATTGGGGCTCAAGATCCACAAATACACGAGGACGTGCTTTGCTGTCTGCACTCACACGGAAACATTGCTTCACTATCTCTCCTGACACAACCTCCTATTGCCCATCTGATCACAACCGAAGTCTAGATCTCGTTTTTTTAGATCTAGATCTCCTTAGAAGACTTTTTCTTCTACAATAGTTAAGGAACACTAAACTATTCACTCACGTGCCTCGACGACCTCTCCTCCAATCATAGCCCTGTGATCCTTACCATTACCCTAAGACCTATCCACAAACTTCCTCCTCCTTCATTTATCAAGGGATAAGTTGATTGGGATCACTTCCGCCAGATTCTTACAGACTCTGTAGACCTCAAAGTACCTCTGAAAATATCCCAAGGCCTAGATGATGCAGTGCATTCCTTCACTACTCTGATCCAGAAGTCGGACTGGGAAGCATCGTCACTCCACCTTCATCAGAAAATTCACAATCAAAATCCTTTACCTCAGTATCTCAAAGACCTAATCCAATCCAAACGCCACTCAAGAACAGTGTGGCAAAGATCCCGACATTCTGCTGATCGTCGCTCATTCATAGGACAGCAGGTTGGTAAAGCGACAATTGGCATCCTTCCATTCCAATTCTTTTAACTCCTACCTCTCCTCTCTGACTACCAAGGATAACTCCTTGTGGAATCTAACTTAGAAAATGCTAATATATCATCCTGTTTCACACCCATTCCGTCGTGATGATGGGTCCTGGGCGGCTTCGGATGGCAAGAAGGCGGATGAATTCACACTGCATCTTTCCCGTGCATACACTCCTCACCTTACTCATCAAAACAATACTCATCGCCCAACTGTTGAAGATTTCCTCACTTCACCTATCCCTCTCTCACTTCCACCAAAAGCCGTTAGCCCCTCTGAGGTCAAATACCTTTTGAAAAACTTACCTTACCAAAAATCCTCTGGATATGATCTCCTTACTCCTCAAAATCTCAAACAACTTCCTCCTAAAGCCATAATCTTCCTAACCTACATTTATAATTACAATATCCAAACGACACACTTTCCTCTCCTCTGGAAACATTCCATTATTGTCCTATTCGCCCAACCCGGTAAACCATCCAATGACGTCTCAACTTACTGCCCAATTAGCCTGCTCCCTATCCTTTAAAAAATGTTTGAGAAACTCCTATTAAGACGTCTACTTCCAATTGTTGAATCCAAAAACCTTTTTCCTAAACATCAGTTTGAATTCCGTCAACGACATTCCGCTGCTCAACAAGGCCTTCGGTTTGTTGATCACATCTCCCCAGCCCTTGAAACTAAACAGTATTGCACTGCTGCCTTTCTGGATATAGTTCAAGCTTTTGACAGGGTTTGACACACAGGTTTGCTTTACAAGCTCAAAACATATTTACCACAGACCCTTTTCCTAATCCTAAAGTTCAACCTTTGAAACCGCTTCTTCCAAGTTCGCTGCGGTTTAGATTATTCTAACTACTATCCCATAAAAGCAGGAGTTCCATAGGGCAGTGTCCTGGGTCCCATCCTTTATAACCTATAACCCGTTGATGCCCCCTCTACCACCAATACCTTCTTGGCCACATTTGCAGATGACACTGCAGTCTTGTCATCCCACCCAGACCCCGACATAGCAACCCAAAACCTTCAAAAACACCTTAATGAGATTTAGTATTGGTGCAACCGATGGCGAATCCAAAGTCAATGAAGAAAAATGTTCCCACATAACCTTTACCCTCTGCCACAAGTCCTGTCCGCTAGTCTTTTTAAATTAGATTCCTCTCCCTGGGTCTGAGACCGTACGGTATTTGTGCTTCCTTCCATCTCGACAAAATACTGACATGCAAGTCGCACACGAGGCTAAAAAGACAAGAACTAAACAGACGCTTTGGACAACTGTACAGACTACTTCAAAGGACATCCCATCTCTCAATAGAAAATAAACTACTTATTTACAAAGTTATACTTGAGCCAATCTGGACATACGGAATAAAGCTATGGGGGACAGCAAAAAAGTCTAACATCAAGCGCATCCGATCCTTTCAATCAAAAGTCCTGAGACAATAGTAAATGCCCCTTATTACGTCAGCAACAAAACCCTTCATAATGATCTGTATATACCCTATATTCTTGAATCCATCCCTTCCAAGTTCATAAAACTCCATAGTAACCTATCCAACCACCCTAATTCCCTAGCACATTTATTGCACTGCACCATTCATCCCTATAATTCATCTTGGGGAATGAAACGGCAGTGGACTTGTGACCTGCTATAAATGAGTGACAGCGGGAGTCCTGGCAATGGCCAGTTTCTGTAATCATGTACTGTCTGTGGCTCTCGCGCTCTTAGGAGCGTGGGGGACTTCCCAAGACTCCGCTTTCTCCTTCCGAGGGAGGTGATAACCATGTGGACTTGGGGGGCCTCTAGGCTGTTTGTATATATATTATGAATGAGCAAGTTAATGAAAATTGTAAATTGGTATGAATGAGATCATTTATCACAATTACTTATAGCCTAATCAGGCAGATTGTAATTTTATCATAATAAAAATTGTTAACAAGTACTATAAATATAGTTGTAGATATAAACTTTATATTTACTTTTTTTTGTAGGCTCTTCCAAAATAAAACTTGTACACATGTTAAAACTAAAATACAACTGGTATTCATTTGTATAATTTTATTTCTCAATTTTCTAAGACTTCCCATTGCTTCTCTACACTACGACGCCATTGTAAATTTTAAACTTGGCCTCATTGAAGGTTTTATACCGTTATTATTAAAGCTAATACCGGTCTAAACAAGAACTACAGTACAACTCTTTTTGTTTCACTGTTTTTTGAAATCCAGTTTTCATCTATGTGTGTCTGTTTTGAAAATCGGGTGGTCACTTTTTTACTATGCTACATGGATATCTGATTATATTGACCAAACGACATAAATAATACTGCTATCCTTATTATCAATTAATTATTAATACAAAAAAAGTTATTTTAATAGCATACTAAATTGTAATCTTAATATAACATCGTTCTGATTAATAATATAGAGATTGTGTCATTTTAAATTTTAATTACAAAAATTCATAAAATATTGAAATTGTTTAGACAATTTCAGCTCAACCTGTTTGATTTACAGATATATATTGCATATACATACATACTTAGTTCCATGTGATCGATTGTAATTCAAATAAAAATGCTTCACCGTAACACATGATTAAATGTCGACAGTTAGTTTTTAAATATGGCTAAATTTATTTGCCAATTACGTTATAATTAAAAAAATAAACAGTTTTTCTTTGATAATGATTAGGACAGTGGTATGCTACCATTTTTGGCCCATCATCCACTTGCTGGTGCTCCGTCCAGCTATAACCTTATGACAACTTAATTTAGAATAATTGCTACTGATACACTTTGGTTTCAGAAGCGATTAGTTAAAACAAAAAAAATAAACGCCATGACAAAAAACGCTTGAATGATAGAGTAAACAGTAAAATTGTATATCAAACATGTGACAAATAAAGGTTTATTAATAAAGCGTTCGAAAGGAACTGAAACTCCAGTAGAAAGGCAGTTTGATTATAGCTTCTGTAAACAGATAAAAGTAACTATAATCACAACCAGAAAGTCTTCATAGCTTGATGGCGCTCACAAAGTTTAGAGATATCAGGGGAAATCATCCTGCATTTTCTTCTACTTCTATTAAATATTATTATAATAATTTTTTTGCATTTTTTTGTTTTTACTAGCTGTTATCGATCACTCCCCTCAGGCCAATTCCGTATTGTACCTGCCAAATTATCGTCACCAGTGCATTGTAAGTGTGTTGAACAATGGGTAGTTGTGCGTAGCTTAAGCCCAGGTGAGATTTCAGTTAACATATTTAATAATCCCTATTACCAAAGATCCAGTAAGCCCACCCCTTGTTAACCAGTACTCGGATAGATGATTAAATGTCCATCCAGTAATCCTCTTACTTTAGGGGTCATATTTGGTTCACGCAAGATAATCCTTAGTGTGATAGCGCTCTTTAAGTAACCCAGTCGAATAAAATGGATAAAGATATGTAGATAAATAGTGTGCTCTCGTATAGAATAGTAGTTTTTTTTCATAGGTATTTTATATTCATAAAGTATTTTTTTAGTAATGACTTAAAAAAATGCAAATTTCTGTAGGATAAAATTAATAAACTAATAAATCACTCAGCTTGAGATAAAAAAAAGTATACATAATTTGATTGCTTATGGTTTTTTATTGATAAAATATAGATTCATTTAATCATCTTCTCTATCATCTTATTTTATACTATGTCTATTCAACCATTGTTGGCTCCGTACATAATTATTACATAATAACTATAATGGGTTAATTAAAATTATAGGTTCCTTTTACCCCAAATATATTTTATATTTTTCCTACATCCTAACTTTGACCTAGAGAGCTTCGAAAAAAAAAAAAAAAAAAAAAAATTAAAATTATTATGTCAACTATAACATACATCACGAGCGGTCTGAACCAAGTCCATTTCTAGTTTTGGCCTACTTTGTTGCTTGACCCATAACTTTAGTTTTGATATTACTCCTTTGGTAAGAACGCGAAGCCGTGAACCGTGGCGCACTTTTTTAGAAGGTAAAATCGAATCAATTAAACCACCATAAGATTCGAACCCTACTATAAAAAGATTTTATTGAAATATTACCTGTTGATATTTCAAAACTCCAGTAGCCAACATTGTACCGATTTTATAGTTTCAGCTTACATGGTCATTTCCAGGATCATTTTTTTTGTGGAAAAAAATATGGTTGTCTTTCGATTGCAATAAAGCCTGCAAATCAATTTGAGCTGGTTCTCTAACTATTTATACATAGTTGAGATTTTTGATTTCTGACTCACTGCCACCTGATAAACTGCGAAGCTAGTTATAATTTAGTGTGTTAGAATGAGTTCTTTATCAAGTAGTTCTAGTAATATATAAAATATAAATGGATTGCGTGTGTGTGTTTGTACGTCCCAGTGTAACTTTGGAATGCTGCATCAATTTTAAACCAAACTTGGTGTACGTGGTTCACAATCTTGAAAAAATATTGAGAGGGTAAGAAAACAATAGGTGACGGGGAGGAGGTGATAAGAAAATAATTATTAAAAATGACCGATATTAGTGTTGAATCTAAAGTGCTAAAGACTGCTGAGATAAATAGTAGCATTAGTGATGTCGTTAAACTTCAAGTTAAGTCCCTAGCATGAAGACGGATGAGTAAGGGTAAAAAAAAAATTGCCCAAAAGACCAACCCTGATTTCAAAATCATAGTTTTGGGGTGAGTAACATTTGGTTTTTTTACCTGAGGATAACTGCAGAACAGATTTTGAAAATTCGTATCTTCCTTAACCTGCCCGTTAACATATAGGCTGTTTATCTTCACACTAATTCTTGTAGAGGTTGGGTGATAATTTAAAGTTGATGATATGTGCAGTGAAAAGTGTTATTGCGGTAAGTTTTCCACCCAGGCAAGACCACGATCAAAAAATATAATCACTATAAACGAGCGCTTTTGACAGCACACTGGTCATGATTTGACTATTTTAATGTTTTAACATTAAAGTTTTACTATTTATATTGTTTTTATTATTTATTCAGATTTTAGATTAGGACGAATTCATTTATTATTTTGTTTTATTAGTTGTCACATGGTCTATATTTCTAGAATTTCTTATGTTTTTAAGAAATAGTTTTATTATATTTTATTGGTTTAGTTCTTAATAGACTCATATTAGCTGGTACTTAATAACGATTTATTTTGTAAAATAATTTCGATGTTATTACCACATATGTGTACTATTCTGAGAGCTTGTTTACATTTGTCAGAGCGTGAAAATGGCACCGTGTGCTGCCGAAAGAGCTCGTTTATAATAATATAGACTTACTGTGAAAAATTACTCAATAGAAACAATAACCCTTACTAATACCTACTAGTAAACCTTTTCTATTGATTGATTGAATAGTTTTCTTTCAATTTCCTAATATAATGATTCGAAATTAACATCTGGTAGTAAAAATGGGTTTTCTGAACAACATAGACATGGTAGGAAAGTATTGTTTCATATCTGAATTCAGCTTCTGAAATACTATAAGAATACCGATTATATACAGTTCTCATTATCTTGCCCAGTATTACGTATTGGGGTATTTTATGTAAAACAAATAAAATGTACTAAAATCGTTAAATATAGTGATAAATATTGAGTACAATTCAAAACCTCTGCGTAAAAAAAAAAGGGTATGTTTGAATTCTGCGCAAACAGTCAGAACCTGTTTATTTGTTTTTAGGGAGCATGAAAGATTAGTGAAAGTAATGGGTACGTTGGTGGAAAAAGTGGCCTCGTTTGTACTGTTCCTCTCAAGTACTGGTTCACAAATGGATGCTTTTTCATTGCTTTTGGTAATCAATATGTAAAACATGACTGTATACCCATGTATACAATATATGAGTATTCTGCAAACCAGGGCCTGCCTGCAGACTAGTGGCTAGGTAGTGCTATCCGTCTTTGAGTGGTTATGAAGATGCTCAGACTGTGCTATGAACAAGACAAGATGTTATGGGAAACTATAACTAGCTGAGCTACGTTCTCAATATACCTAAATAATAAAAAAAACGATAATACAAATAAGTAAGAACTGATAAAATAAACATACAAATTGAAGTATAAATAAAAAAACGATCACTACATATTCCTCTTTCTCTGTTGGGTTCCATTTACTTTATTTATTGGCTAAATTATTATTTGATCATAGTTCCCTTGTTGTTGAGCTCCAAGTAAGTAGAAATCACAAACAGAAAATGTATATCTGCTTTTTTGCAGATTGATTTCACTGGGAGCGAATGTTGAATTTCGCTCTTTAAAAGTATGTTTGAATATTCAATCCAAATCTGGTGGGTCGGGTGACAATAGCACTCTCTTGCATGTAGGGGGAAATCGAGCGAGGCGGCTCCACTACTTGACAGGACAAATACAGGTGCTAATGGAGCCTTGAGTGGCGGTTCTCTTGCTACTTACCGCCAGCTTCATCATTACACCTCGAGCCGACGGCTGGGTAAAAACTGAACTGACAGCGACACAGATTCCCTTTCTGCAGACCACCGAGCATTCACGTATGAGAAAAGTCTTCTATCTGCAGCCGCTTCCTCGAAAGAGCGACGAGCTTCTTCTTCCGCACCGCGACATGAATATTCCATTTCTGTTAGCAAACTATAAATTTGAATTCTTAATGGGCATCCACGCCTAGTCAATATTCATTATTTACGTCTTTTACGTGTTTAATTGAACTACGGTTCGAAAAATATTGTTGTTTTCTTAGTTTTTTTCAGTTTTCATTTTTTGGGTTAAAAATTGCACCTTGTACCACAATTCGTCAGCTAACGAGTGAATTGGTCAAACTGTTTTAATTGTCAATTATTGGAAATAAGAGTTTCTTCTCCCACTCAACCTGTAAATCATTTATGCTTTTTACCGTCTAAAACCAAACAAACTTGTTTTTTTCACCGGTTGAGTGGCGAATCATGAGTACTAACTTATCATGCCTGATGCAATTTAGGCAGCCTACCCACCACATCTTTCCATTGTTTTCATGTTCCACTAATCATACCTAATGACAAATTTCTTATTCTGTACTGAATACTTCTCTTATTTTTTTACCTATTGGCTTATATCATCAAAGATCTTGAAGAGAAGGCAAAATAAACACCGGCGTGTGTATCTGCATTTTTAATAACTTGTGGAAAACAAATATCATTTTAAATTCTAATATTTAGGTTGGTTTATCCCAACTTTGTACTCTACACAGTTTGTGTTAGCTATGTTTAAGATTGTTTCAGAGAACGTGATTTTTTTTGGTTAAAAAAATAAACATAATTTAAAGGCAATTATTAAAATAAATAATATATATAAATAAGGTATTTTACCTGAGAATTTAATTAAACAATTAAATTACACGTACTTTCAATCTGGTATGTGACAGTTATAGAATGAACAAATAATAAAAAAAAGAAGACATTGTTCAAGTAGCAAACCTCTCTCCAACAAGCTATTTCATAAACGATTGGGAGATTTGTTGGACAATTGGAAAAGGAAAAACCTATCCGAACTTGATCTAACTTGTTGCGATTGAGTTTATTTCCATTTTCAATGTAGACCAAATCGCTGACGTTAGGCGTTAATTCTTATCCCCACATTTCTTATTAAATTGATAACTGTTCATTGAATTCGGGAACGTCAGGTTTCGGTCTTCTTCAAGAGATATTGTACCTGCTCGTACCAAGCAGGAGGTATGATGGTACGAAGTGTGTTGAACTGAGTATCGTATTGTTGTATTCGTCACACATACTTCTACAAGCGCCAACCCAGCTTTTGTGTAATTATCTAAGGCAATTTACTTATTTCTGATTCAACCTCTCGCTTAGCCATTTAAATTCGCATTGATGAATGTACGTAAAAACAATCTGCATTACTGCCTTTTTGAGTTTATACATGTATATTGATCGGTTAATAGGATCGAAACATTATTGTTACTTGAAATTGGAGTTATTAAATTTATAAAAAAAAAGCAACAGAAATTTGAATAAATCGAAGGCCGGATGATCTCAAATCTGGCAGAAGACTTCCTGCATAACAAGTATCTTTAAAGATATCTTGGTTGTCTACATTCCTTGACACATTTGTGTTCTTTTGTGTGTTTGTTCATTCTATAACTGTTACATACTAGATTGAAAGGACTTGTAGCTTAATTTGTAAGATTCTTTCTGGGAAGGTGATGTTATTCTGTATAAATGATAAACATAATCAAAAAACAATAATTACAATAAATAATATCTATAAATCAGGTCCTTTACCTGTACAAAATAATGAAGAATGAGTGAAATTCAAGAGGTATACTTCACAACAGTTTGTGTTAGAAAGACAAAAAGTTTAAAAACTGGAGAACTCTATGAATCGTGAAAAATGCTGTTTTGCTAGATTATTAAGCCCTAAATTAAAATCCATGTTAGATATAGTTTTTTTGAATTTTTTATCATGGTCAAGGAATCATGAAAGATTGAAAAGCAAATCAAATTCCTAAAAAAAAAAAGAAGCAATTGATAAGAAAATAATCATTTAGCGTTAGAAATAGTTTATTTAAATTTCAGCAAATAGGTTTAAAACAAAATTGACTAAAGGGAATGAGAAGAAAAAAGACATTAGATTAACTGGAGGAGAATCTTTTTTTTTTAATTATCATTGCCACTAACGTCCCTGAGGAATGAGGGGCAATTATTTAGAAAAAATTCTCAAAGTATTTTTTAAACATTTTTTTCTAGATATTTCTAAATAAGCTTGTTTAAAAACGAACAGCAGGTAGTTATATCTTATGACTAACAGCAGGTAGTTATATCTTATGACTAACAGCAGGTAGTTATATCTTATGACTAACGGCTAATAGAAACAATCTATAATGGCTATTAACTGACTTCCATAACGTTCAAAATTAAAAATAATTATTTTTTTATCATTTAAAACTAATCGTGATTGAAATATGTTTGAAGTAACCAAAATTTTAGTTATTCGAACATTGGATAATAGCCTAACTGACTTATGCATACCTCAGCTGCTACAATTTTAGACCTTATCGTGCTATAGCAGAAGGATGAAACTTTTGACCCATAGGGTAATGGTGATTATTGTGGTGTGCCATAAACGCTGGCAATCTAATTTATGTAGCTACAAACTCGTTGCTAAAATCAAGAGGCAAGAAGGTAAATCGTTTTGCAATATCTGTAAGTACATTCTAATTATAACAGAGGACATCTGAATAGTAGATTTTAATCCCAAAATATGAGACCCTTTCTTATTTTGCACCATTTCTTAGGGGCCTTCGCCAGCTACCCTTCGTTAGCAGTTTTATGTGCATGGTGATAGTCACAGTAGTGCCGAGTTTCTTTTATATATAGTCGTGGTCACTGTGTTTATATACGGGTTGTGGTCGGGGCGTTCATTGAGTCTGTTGTCTGAACTATTTTGAATCCAGTTTTTACTGAGTGACCGGTCGGCTGTCCTCCACTTCAAGGTTTCGCTTGTAGTTCGAATAGCAGATGATATAACAAAATCCTTCTTAATTACAAATCATCTTCAGAACTTTTTCCTGTCCACAACAATGTAACACTCTAATTGAGCTTTACCTGTGGTCGTTAGACATCTCCCAATTATATATTTAATTTGTTTCTAAATTATATATTGTGTTTTGTGCTTTTAGTTAATGTGTTAATAGTCGTTTTATCTTATTTATATTTTAATCAATGTGCAAATAGTTCGCGTTCTCATTAGCAGCTAGTCCGTTTTTTATTTGTGAATTATATATTCATCGTTACCGGAAGTCTCAATCCCACTGAACCAACGTACGCTTATGTTTTTCTTATTTTATTTATAAGCAACCACATATTTATATTGATGAAGTGGAGATAACTGCAGTTTATATTTAGGGATTTGAGCAAAGAAATTATCTATCGTGAATAAGATACGATAACCAATACATTATATGTGAACGTTATATTATGTATTGATAAGAACGCTTCCCGTGTTTGGAAAATATACGACATGTTAGCCTCGCCATACTCCGTCCCCACAGTCGGGAATGTCATCTCACGGTCAGGTGCCGCACATCTAAGATCAGGAGACATTGCGGGCCAGAAGTGGGACCTAGCCCGTATCTATTTCGGTGTCATTTATACTTAGATCTCATAGGAACTGCATTAGGGATTCCTCAGCCGGCACCTGCCCATTCTGCCTCCTAGGCCCCTAGTACTCGCTGTACATGTTCCATGCCGTCGTCCTGAGTGCGGAGTCTATACCGTCAAAGTGCTGTGATAAGTGTAAGTGTTACTCATCGGACTCTTTGCGTTACAAGGTGATTCAGCAAAGTAAGTATTTCATCACAGTACCTTCAATACGTTAATGTTATTTACAATTATACTATGTGAATACAATTAGAAAATGGCATCTTAAGGACTATGTGATACGATTTTACAATAATTGCTCAAACTCTGTACCATTACATATCAAATTGGTAAATTCCAAATATATATAAAAGTTTTTTTTTAATTGCCTAATTAGAAAAACATTTCTATCCAACAAGAAACCAAGGAAAATTGTGTCTGACGCGTACATAATTTATAAGCTTTACTGGTCGTAGTGGCTTCTAAAAACTTGTCTTTTGCTCCTACATGGGTGAAACAGATTCTAACGAAAGAAAGACAATTTTTTGTTCGCTTTCCATAATTTCTCTTTTTTTAAAGTATCGACATAAGCGGGACCTCGTTTTAAATAAAATCGTTCAAATAAAAAATCCGCTTGGGTTGAGTTCAAACTATTAGTTCTCAATATTGGTTGACCATTTTGTCCAAAATAAATATTACTTTGATAAACCGATGAAATTCGAAAGTAAGTTAGTTACAATTTATATATATTTTATAACGTTGGTAATTATTTTTTAATTACGATGATTTATTCAGTTTTTTTTTTTTGGTGATCTTTTGAAAAAAGCTGGATGAATAAAATTTAATTTTTGCTGACTAAAATGAAGTAATACTTCCCCGAAAATTGACAAAAAAATAATGGATAGAATCTACCTTCAGATAAAAAGATTTAAATTTTTTAGTCTGCTATAGGCGAATATCCTGTCCTAAACTATTCAACCATCTTCCGCTGTATTTGACATTCAATTTACTCAATGATAATTGTAGGCATATATTTTGCTTAACATATCCCGGCTAAAATGTGTACGTGCCATCAATCCAGGGTTTCATGATTTTTTATGTCCTTTCACAGTCTGACTGTTCTAGTTATTGTCACCTATTTGAGGTAGAAGTTTTACACCAAATGTCCATTTGCTGACTCAAGGATATAAAAAAAACTGCCTTAAAACCTGAAAAATGTTCCAATATCATATTAATTAATAATGACGGATTGTTTATCAATGGAAAAATAAATGTATTTAGCATATTCAGCAGAAAACCAAATCCAACATTCTAATTAATAATATCTAATATTTATTACTTTATTAGCTATAAAAACAAAACAGTTTAATCTTGTACTTCAATACTTACCATGACAATGTCTGCCAACAAATTAGTATATTTAATGACCCACACTAGCACTTTCAACAGCCCAGGCTGTCATTCTCAAACTGCAATTATTATTAATATTATTGCCTAGGAGGGAGGTTTATGATATCGCACTAGCGTGTGGTGAGTTTAAATCAGCAAACATTTACTTTGATGAGCACTAGCTTAACTCACAACCAGCACAGATACCTCGTTATTAAAATCGTGTTTCTAACTATTCCGTTGACCAAAAGTTCCAATTATAATATCCCTCTAAAGAATAGTGTCGCCTACATTTATTTATTTGATCTTATGGTAAATTCTTAATTGTAGGCTCCTCTTTGAGTTTTGTTGTGTGCTCTAATATGGAACCTACCAATAAAATAATATTTTAAACCATGGGATGGAAAATCTTTATCTAGTTTTGATCCTATCCCCCCTGGAGCCTGGGGGCAATATGAAGATATTTTGTTATCAAAGGGTACTAATACCACCACTGTGAACTAGAGTACATGCACACAACACGCTTTCCACCGCAATACAATCGATTCACGGTTCAAATGAATTTGATATAACCTTTATATTTTCATTAGTGACAGTTTTTCCTCCCCGAAAATAATAGTGGTCTAATAACTTTTCCATTGAGGCTAATCAGTAAGGAAGGCAACATGTGTTATGCTTACTTCAGGAGCACTCTGTCTACACCAGAGCCATTTCCATGTTTGTTAAAAGGCAAATTATCACTACTCCCGATGAAAAAAATATGTCAAACCTAGGAAATTTCCGAGAAAAAAGGGGTTGATGTTAGTCAGCCTATTAAAAAGGATTCGTACTTCCTATTTTATTTAATGTATTTTTCTGATTAGCATGAAGAAGGAAAAATTCAAAATTAAATCTTCACGCAATATGTATGAGACCAATGCACCCATACGAGACCTTATGCAAAAGCCGTTGCTTGGTTCATACGATGGACAAAATGTGCTGCTGCCCCATAACTTCCTCATTTCACGCAACTACTTACCGCAGATGAAAGTATAATTGATCACGTCTGAGCTTGTCCTCATGCAATTGATAGAGGTCCTTCTGAACTTATGAAACGTGAATTGTACGATCATAGCACGTGAATTGTACGATCATGGCACGTGTTCAAGATGGGTTTATAACGCCTTCGTAAACTTAAAAGTTTACTTTTTATAATGATGTTTTCCTATTAAACACATCATCAGCTACCATAAGTACGCCATTTTACTCTACAATAATATTCCACTCTAAATTTACAACCCCTCACTTATTTTTGACTTCTGATTATAATCTATAATAATTATAAACCCGACAATATTTAGGTATGTTTATCAAAAAATTTTAATTAACAACAACTTTATTATGATAAAATTACAATCTGCCCCATTGAGCAATAACTGACTGCACATATCCATACAATAGCCCTCTGTGGGCTGTAAAAAAGAAAGGATTAGTCGGAAAAGAAAAGTACCGAGTAGTCGTCGACTACAGGAAACTGAATGAGAATACCGTCGACGAAAAATACCCTATTCCTCGATTCGAGGACATTCTCGACCGACCAAGTGGAGCAACGATATTCAGCACACTCAACCTGAAGGCAGGATATCATAAAATACAGATGCATCAGAGAGATCAGTACAATACGGCGTTCGCATTTGAAAGCGGACACTACGAGTCACCAGAATGCCTTTCGGGATAAAGAATGCGCAAAGATTAATGGACGAACTCTTGAGAGGCAACGAGGAACCTTACTGCCAGATATGTATGGATCTCCTAGTTTTAAGCCGAAGAAAGGAAGAACATCAAAAGCACGTGAGACAGGTGTTCAAAAGGATCAGGAAATTAGGGCTGAAGTTATTGGTGGAAAAATCGCTTGTTGGCCAAGTCCTAGTAAGATTTTTGGGCCATATCATCTCAAGAGAGGGAGTGCAACCTGATCGGAGCAAAGTCGAGGCGATTCAGAGGATGATTATTCCGAAAGACAGCAAAGGAATCCGGCACCTTCTCAGATCGCTGAAAATGACCGAATGTTCGTACTGAAAGTGGGGAATGCCGCGTCCCGATCAATAACCTACCTAGGAAGGGATCATATCACCCCAGAGATAGAGAACAACATTCCGTTGACCATTACCACGGACGCCAGTGATTACGCGTTGGGGGTGGTACTCTCACAAGATCACTCTCCAAGGTCTAATGACCTTGGGCGTAAGGTGACCGATCGCATATGCTAGCAGGCGCCTTACGGACACTGAGAGCAGGTATAGCGCGCTGGAACGGGAACTGCTGGGGATCGTATGGGCGATAGAGCACTTCCGTCCCTACGTCTTCGGAAGACGATTTAGGGTCCAAATGGAACATCAACCCCTACAATGGGTGGGGAAGCTGAAGGAGTCGACGCCGCGCATAACCTGATGGAAGGAATTCCTTAGCCAGTACACGATGGAAATCGTATACAAGCCAGGGCGAGAGAATGTGGTAGTGGATTGGCTATCGCTTGCAATTGTCGCCGAACAAGAGCCGGCGGGACCATCACAAGACATCAGGAAATTCGTCCAGGAATGGTCACCCAGTGGAGAAGGAGCGCGAGATGGCCCGAGGAGACCAACTCAGAAGACGTCATGGGAGACGGTAGCTTAGCGGAATACCGGCCGTCGGATATCGAAGACATCGAGGAGATAATCAATGATAAGAAGCACCAAATCATTTGGATCACAAAGATGACAGGGCTGCTTAAGACCGAGTATGGCAAGTACGGCCGTTGTAACATCATTCAGATATGGTCCTCGCCAGGAATAGGAACGTCATGATCTGTCGAGCCCTGAAGGATGCGTCCACGCCAGGAAAGACGCACCACCTTTACGTGGGCAATGTGACTACTTAGACCGCATCAAACGGCTATGGCGGACGTAGAGGATGGGTGTTGACCGCACGTTCATTGGGTGTACCCTGAACGCGGAAACCATTAGGCAAAAAGAGCGTCAACGGGACGTTACCCTTGCCTTTCACCAGGGCAAAACGAACCACTGCGGGATCGAAGCAACCCTTCAGGCCCTTAAGCGTAGATATTTTTGTTGGGGCATGAAGAACACAATCGTGAATTTTATTGGTGCCTGTGACACGCCTCATAGACAGGTTTAGCAAAATGGCAATGGCCCAAGTCATAGCAGACTGATCGGCAAATACAGTTGTGCAGGCATTACGCACAAGGTGCCAATTCTATGGCGTTCCGGAAACTATCGCTTCCGACGGAGGACGGGATTTTGATAATGCAGGGATGAGGCCAAGGTGGTGGCCTTAGGAATCCGTTGGCATCTCAACACCCCAGGACACCTGAAGAGTCGGGGAGACATTGAAAGACTACATAGTACGCTCAGTGAACACCTGCGTATCTACCACGGGGGAAAAGGGTTAGAACCGGGAGTGGCGATGGAGAAGGCCGTCATCGCATACAACCACTTGGTACATTCCGCCACGGGGTTTTCCCCAGTCGAGATGCTGTTCGGACTCAGAGGATATCGGAGAGATGATAGGAGACAGAGGATACAGTCGTAGATGACGACATGGCAGCGTGCGTCATCAATAATCGTATTGCACTGGGGAAGCAGTGGGTGACTGTACGGAGCAAACTTATAGAGAAGAAACGCCGGCGGGTGGTGCGAGACACCCTCCAGGTCCGTGACATCACTCAAACTCAGCTCAATCATATACCTCCGAAAGGGCTCCAACAGAGGGAAAGAACTAGCATGATACGAGGGGCCTTTCCGGGTGATTGCCCTCCACGAACATAACTTTGTTTCGATCGAGAGCATCACACCCCCGATAAATCGAAGGACGGTGTGTCATGGTGGTGCAACCTAATAATGTAAACAAAGCCTATGTATAGATAGAGAAAGGGAAGATAATAAAACCGGTTAACAATCGAACCTGTGTGTATTATTACCATCTTTATATTATGGGCTCCAGTGAGCACTACAGTAGGAAAAATGCCCCAGGCACCCCTGTGGACGACCTGGAGCACAGGTGGGGCACCCCAGTCTCACCTCCCTACTAGGCAGAAGATGTATTTTCATTTTAAGAACACGAGGACCGATCGGAGGGTGTGGTTAAAAACCATTATGGCTACCAATAATGCATACATCATTACAGTCGATTAATGTTTTTATGGTTGTAAATGCTCATGTGAAAGCCTTAATCCCCCCAAGTCCTCGGAGCCAAACGTACTCTGTGAGAGCTAAGAGTATTGCCAAGAGTATCGCCTTTCCGAGAAGGCACCGGCCCACAAAAACTCTCCCGGGTTCACATCGGTAGTATTTATAGTACTTTTATAAGTTATAAGAAGAAAAATTATTTCAAATACGAACAGGATGAAATATAATAAATAAAAAGAAACTTTACTTTATACTTTAAAATAGGATCAATGACAAGAAAAATGTTCGTATATGTCAGTAAAAATAGAAAAAGGAAAAAAGCACTTGAAAAAATAACAATGAATAATGAGATAGACTCCATGAGTATAATCTGTAGCATGTTATAAGTATGTAAAGTTTTCTGTGGCATTCTAGGAAGTACTGCAGACAGTGCTTCTTTTGGATTGGCAAGAGCCTCGAAAGAAAATAGGAGAAGCCACATGAACTTCACTCCTGCTCACTTTCAAGACATTCGGCAAAAATATACTTATCTCTACGCTCAGATCCAAAGCATCCAAATATAGAGTGGCTATAATTAGTCGTTAAGTAGCCATGCGTTAGTGAGGTATGACCAATTCTACGACGAGCCAACTGCACTTCGTGTAGGACATACCCCAACCTCCAACCTCGGATTGTTTAGTCTCTAAATAAGCTCCACTTGTTAGGCCAAAAATTCCGTATTTAAAATTCTAGACAGCATCACGTTCTAAGTACCAACCTCAAAAGGTTAATTATCGGAAACTGCCCATTTTTTAAGAAGGTCAACTTCTTCATTCGTTGCTATACCAAAATGTCCCAGTAGCCCACAGAATTTTACATTGAATACCAGTTATGAACGGTGTTTTGTGCTATGAAGGGTTGAAGAAACAAGCGAGTTGCATATATTCCTTGTTTGCAGGGCTTAGTAGGAAATGAAATGGTAGGAACACTGCATTGGTTGGTTTATTTTTGATAATCTGGCTTTCATGTTCGAAATCGCCGCTGGTGCTTTCAAAAACTGTGTCTTCTTACTTATTATCATTACAATACTAATTCAACTGACAGATGGATAGCAATAATTTTTATTAGTAGGATTATTTTATAAATAATGAACAAATTACTGATTGCTTCTTGATACTCAATAACTTGAGTATTACAGAAAATTTCATATTGCAAAGTAACAGATATTTTTAAGACAATCAGCTAAGTTTGGCCAATGAACTTTACTAACTGCGTTCACTGACAAAGAGAAAATTTAATTGAGGTTGCCAAAACAAAAATGGCCATTATAGCAGTGATTATTATTCTGTGATTTTATCAATCTTGTGATAGAATGTGACGAGACCAACAATCATACCATTTGCACCCGAGGTAGCGATTGAAGAGGTGCTGCTCATCAGATGATAAAAGTATATTTTCTTTTCGGGCTGGTCTCGAGATCAATCATTATGCCCTATTGGGTGGTATTATGGCAAAATACCGTATAAAGAATCATTAAACGGTTTCAAAGAGTTCTGTTGATAGGTGAAGGCAGGGTAGATAGTTTATTTTACCATTTGAAGTTCCACTCTTAATATATAACCAGTATAAAAACGCAAATGTTTGCTTTGTCTTTCAAGGCGGTGAGTTTGGTAAATCAAATGATTGTATTGATACAATGGTCAGCCTCATCATTATCAGATCGTAGCCCACCCAGGCTGGTAAAGTTTCTAGAAAGCATCTGAGTTCCCTAGTTGGTAGGTTAGAGTTAACGAATGTGATTACAATGGACTCTTAGTTTAATAGGATCAGTACAGAGATATGATACCCTATTAACATCAAGAGCTTGTTCGAGCAGGATTAATGAAAGTTTCCTGATGTAGCTTTCCCCCTGAAAATGATTCCAAAAAAACACGTATGCTTTCTAGTATTCTTAGAGGTGATTTGAATGGGTTGATACTGTTTAAAAAAAAAAAAAATAATAATAATAATACCCACTTTGTACGGTATCATAAAAATCATTCATTAAAAATAAATCCACAATCTGGCCAAATAGTGAATTGGGTAATTGTCATAAATGATCTCATTCGCACAGTATTTACAATAAATACACAATATATAGACATATGTACAAAACCCTGGACAGTGGACTCTCACCACTGTACCGAAACAACCAACCTCCACCGAGGCTTCCCACACCCCTTAATCCTCTCACACCACCTTCAAGCAGGTACTCCTAGTATAAGGATCCGATTAAGCTAAATATTCTGTATTTTCCCCTCATCCTGAATTTCTAACTAGAGAGCTTCGAAAAAACAAAAACAAAAAAAAACACCTGGAATCTTCCAAAACTACCTGCAGGAAAACCCCCAGGAAAACAGAAAGGAGCTGGAATCAGAGAAAATTCAGTACAGACTGAGATAGAGTGAGAGAGCCGCAGATGCTCCGTACACCAAGGGAGAATACTGAACAATGCCAGGACTTCCGATAAAATGTTAGCTATAAGAGATTTCAAGGACAATGCCTCTTCAATATCGGAGGAAGATGGTGAAGGTATGCGGAGCTAGTGCTAAGCAGTGGATTAAGATTTTTGGAAAATAATGTATGAAAATTTAAAAGTTTAGAGAGAATATGTTCGAGGATAGCGAGTTTTATTGGAGACAAATGGAAAACTTACGATTGTCCTGAGGACTTCGGATTGGAAAGATTGAATGTGCTTAATGTTAGAGTGTATCGTAGATTATGATTTTGTTTTCTATCTAGAGGTAAGTATTTCTGTTTAGCAATGTATAGAGTTGTCAATTGAGCGTGTGTGGGTCACAAGTTGTGTGGTCCGAGCTCACATTTGTCAAATAATTCCTTTAGTTTTGGAAGCGTTGATTACAGATCATAAAAGTTCACTTCTGTTACACTGCACAACAATATTTTTAATAATTTTAATTGATTCCTTGCCGACATTAGCGAGTGTAAATTGCTTCCAGTTCGGTTCTTTTCTGGAATCATGAGGTGACTTGGCAGTAGGTTTGAGCATTCTGAATTTATTCTCGGACAAGATATCGCAGATTATTTACCCAGCAGTGGGATTATTTTTAACAGATATCACTGTGCGTGAGTATGCTGATCTATCGCATCTAATATGGTTGGGGATCGCCTAAAAATATACTACAATTTGTGGGGTGAGGTGTGAGAGACGCAGAAAAAGAAAGACCCAGTTTAATAGTGAGTCCTCTTTCCATTTATACCCGGGTGAGTCATCCCTAGCTGAAATAAATCTTCTGAAATGATGATTATAAAGACGGAACACAATGACTCACAGTTTATCGAAATAAATAGCTTTTAGGAATGAAGTTTCATAGGGTTCTTCTCAGTAGCAGGAAGGAAGGTGAAAATTAAAAATATTTCACAGCTTGAATATCAACAAATAATAAATTATCACCCGTTGGCACTGTACAACCTGTCAATACCAGTCGGTCTTTAAAGTCAAACAGTCGGCCATTTTGCATGAAATTTACTAAGTAATTCTCAGTGATATGTTTTTCATGTCGAGATATCTTCTTTTATTTTCGCCGGTGAAGATTGAATTATAATAATTATATGCATTATTTATGTAAATGCGTGTTTTGTATTTATTTAGGATCTTTAATCAACAGCAAACATTTTAGTATCCTGAAAGTTTTGTCTATGAGCATGTTGCCAAAACTTACTCGGTCTTGGATTGTAGACGAATCCTTGAAACTTAAAGATAATTTGCTTGGCAACTGCGGAATAGAACTTAAAAATAAATCTAATATCTCTGAGGTTGTTTATTGATGTTTATTCATTTTTTTAACGGTACGAATAGTTAATAATGACACAAATCTATTTATTATAAAGTAATAATGACGTGTGGTATGGTGGGCTGGTTAACAAAGCTAGAAGGAAATGGTAGTTTACGAACTTTGTTGCGTTTCTAAATTCCCGTTATTCATTAATTTAATGTTTTTATATTCTTTTTGAACGATGCTCGTCATCACTTTCAATTTCGTCATTTTTGATACTTGAAAGTGGTGAATTTTGTCACCGGAAAATAATAAATTGAATTAGTGTAGTAGCAAGCATAAAAAATAATTTATTAATCGAATGAGACGTTATTTTATTTGTACATGTTTTTACATTTTTTCAGTTCTATTATACCTCTTAATGTAGTATACTCCAAATTTAAAATATCTGTTCTCCCTTTCCTTGACAATTAAACTTTTAAGGGACATTTATCACTTCTATTCACTTCCTTATTACCTTTGTTCAATATTACAAAACTGTGAGTTAATAGTTAGACATGAATTTTAATTGAGTGGATCATTTGTTGGGAATCGGTTTATGTTGGTAAAGGATTGTCTAATAACCAATGAATGCTTCACCTCAAGTTTATTATCACACTGTTAGTTCATCTTGATTCACTAAACTAAATATTCATTTACAAACTATAGTAAATATCTTTCAACAAACTATAGAAAGACTAGCAGAGAGCAACGCAACAATAATTTTAAAACAACTCCAAAATAATTTTGTGTGTCAGGCTACTATTATTATGTATTTACTTTTTTTTATAATATAAATAGTTAAGCTGTATATAATTTTTTGAAAAGGTTTTTTCAGCGGTCAAAGAACAAAAGTATTTCTGATTGTTTTTTAAGAATGATTTTAATTGATTAAATGTGGGAAATCCTGGTCATTTATTCATAATTCATTTATTCATAGTTCATTTATCGATATTTTTTATATTATTATAAAAATTATTTGTAGTTTACAACTTATGTGAACGGTATGAAGAAAAAAAATCTTGGAAAAATGACGTAAAGGGCAACCGATCCTTGCGAAATTTAGAAAAAAAAATGCATTGGTATTCCAGGAACAATTATAAACGAAAAATCCTCTTCCAAAATAATAATTAAAAATTGGCATCCAACTAAAATAAAATAAAATCAAAGATCAATATTATAATTTTATTATTTATATTTACACATCGTAGTCATGGATTTAAACCGAACCAATCCCTTAGTCAAGGATTGAGTGTTTGATTATTAAATTGGTATTATATTAAAGGCTAACGGCTGTGTAAAATTTCTATTTATAAAAAAAATAATGGTTAGACTAGACTAATTGTCTCCACGCAGAGACGAAACTCGACTAATGCAAGATCGAGTGAAAGTTTCAGAATTAACAGAAAAATTATTCTGGCCGCATACAAACTTATGTAGAGTATATGAAGTCGCATGGTAATCTGGAGGGATATATGTAACTCTCATTAAGGAAGTGTGCGTTATGACAGAGCAGATGTTCATTTATCTCCGTCGCTGGAAGGAGAGCAATGCACGGTATCGTGGAGATCTGACATGGCTCCATCTCACATGTTAACGTTAGCCAACGATTCCTTTATGGACATAATGAGGAAGGGTGGCCATCACTCGTTTGGAAATCGTGCTCGTTGAATAATTGTTTTACTCTGAGTGCTCTTACGGAAGTATCGGGATCTAAAAAGGCATTTTTGAGGACAATGTCACACCTAGTCGGCTCTACGAACGGTTTGATGACGATTATGTAAAAATAGTTACTCAATAGTAATATTTATAAAATTGCTTCTTTGAGCGAAAATAGTATAAATAAAGGAGGAATAGCTCAAAAAAGGAGCTCTTCTGGGCATAAATTGCATTGATCACATCTAACAGCTATTCTTGTATATTCTAGAATGGCACCAGTCCGAGCCGTACATTCCATGTTGCATCAAAACTATGGCATAATTATAAAATTGAAGTGCAATGAATCTAAAAATCCAAGATGATACTTAAAGAGGATGACGATGTGGATAAATTATCAGTTAAACTTTAGAAAGTCCAAATTTTTACTGATGATGTACTTTAAGAATATCATTTTCGGAGACATATAACGTTCCTTGTTTAAAGACAATGGCATTATGAATAAATTAGAGTTCAAAAGAAAAAAATAAATTATTAGAGTACCAATATAACACGAAAAGATTAAGTTTTCGTTTACACATTAATCAAAGAACAAGAATGTTTTGCCTTTTACACCACATCCCGGGTCTATTAACAACAAGTAGTAATTAACTTGTCTTGTTCAGTATCCACCGACGATTTATTAAACATGTACTTTAATACACTGGCTAGGGATTTAGATTAATGTTTTAAGCTCACATAGTTTAATTAGTGTTTGCATAAGTCACTCTTAACAGTCAGTTCTTTTAATTGTTTTTAAAAATGGAACTGAATCAACGAAACCAGGTAGAAGTGTTAATACGATGACCTTACTTGAAAATAGAACAGGCACAGCATAGTCTATAATCATCATACTCGTATCATTAATATAATTGTGTTAATAGATCTAAAAAAAATCTACAAGGACTGAAATGCTACATTCACAGCATACGGGAGAGAGCATAAACAATAAGTGACTCCTTATTAAGCAACGGAACACTTAAACCATAAAGACAATATTCATATTTCTACAATGAGCAATACAATATATACAGTTATAAAATTTAGATAAAACTATGAATGAACAAGCGGTTATTTATTTACAATTTATGCCCAAAGAGCTGTTTCCAAAAGTGAACTTTTTGAGAAGGTCTTTGACGTAATGCTATACATAATTAAGAATTACTACTAGCGATGTTGAAGCATAGGAACTAGTCTCCCATCCAACTGGTCTATCAAAAGCCATGAACTTAAAACTATTATGAAAATTGGCAACACCAGACTTACACATGGCTACTTAACAGAGAAGACGAATAATTTAGCTGGTTTCAACTTTCTTGGTTTCAAAGAAATGTTTTACCATTTGTCAACTACCTTCTTTTAGAATATAGTGCAAAATCGTTAGCCTACAACTATGTACCCTATAAATAAAAGCAAGCTGCAAATAAATACATTTAATTTTGGCTAAGAAAACAGAAATATTACATAGAAAGGAGAAAATAAGTGTAAATCTGACATTAGAACATATTTACAAGAATCCCGGTCAACAGCATCTTTTATATTCACAATTTTCTGCATTTTCTCATGCTTATCCTAGAACTCAAGAACCCCTAGGTCTAGCATTTATACTCCTTCCCACAGAGCTACAGCAGCCTCCTAATATCCAATATGATTCATCCATATGAGCCTTTAATACCCTCCTGTCGCCACAACTGATCACCTCCCAGAGATAGCTATAAAAAAAATTATTTATAAAATGCGTTATATATTTATATAAAAATATATTTTTTTACCTTCTTTATTACTATCCTATATTTATCTTCCAATTGGAAAAGGTAATAATTTATTTTTAATTGTATATCGTGTCATGCCAGCTTTCTTTTTTTTCTTTTCTTTTTTTTTTTTTTTTTTATTATTATTAACTGTTCTTTATTTCTGAAACGTGTGGCTCTAGCGCTCTTCGTCAGCCTCCACTGGCTCGTATCCGGTGACGTGGCTGGTGGGGGAGCGTGGGGGACTTCCCAAGACTCCGCTTCCTCTTTCGCTTGCGAGGGAGATTGTAATTTCATCATAATAAAGTTGTATTATCTGATGTATTATTGAGTTTTGTTTGCCGGAATTTGATTTACTTACATGTACATACTCATATGTACTCTAAGAACTTTGGACCCAGACTAAAGTTCTTTTTTTTATTTTACTCTGTTCTTAATTATGACATACATACGAGTAGACTGCATGACTTAAAAAAAAAAAGCAATGACGCATATAATACGGGGCTTTAAAACATAATATATTTGTCTTCCTCAATACTGGCAGATTTTAGTTTTTTTTTTTTTTGAGTAGATCAATACTTTTATATTTTACATTTTTTCATCGTTCGTTTTCATTGTTTTCTGTCTGAATTTTTAATTTCTAGTTTTTCTCCCTCAAAATTGATTGAGGAATAAAAAATTGTATCGATGCAAACTTGAAAGAGAGCATATGGGTTGAGATTTTTGGCTTCTCGGAGTTCGTAACTCGGGGTTTTTGGTGCACTTCTTGTCATCAAAGAGCACATTTGGCTCCTATTACATGGGAGGATAAAAGTTGTGTGAATATCAATGGACTGTGCTGATATTTGTAGACAACATAATTCTTATCGACGTCCCTTAACAGTTTTTTGTGTCCTTAATATGAGAGCCTGTACCAGCCTGTCAGGCAGGTGGGTGAGGGTGCATTGTGGCCACGATTGGCCTCCTCGGTGCTAAGAGGTACATTCTCACTTTTCTTAACACATTAACATTCTTAAAACAATAAAAAAATCTATTATTGAATAGACATGATTACGTATATGTGGTAATCTATGAAATTAGTGGTCAATACAAAAAAGTCTCTTTAAATAATGAGCGAGTGGAATCGTATATATATGATTAGAATAATATCAGAATATATGTATCAGTCTACCAGAAAGGGTGCAGCTTGGCTCCCGATTTGGAATATGTCTGATTGGAATCTAACATTCTAATTTGTAGTGCTAAATATGCAGATTGTATTTTTTTTTTTTGATAAATGAATAAAACAATGTTTTAATAAAAAAATTTCAAATACATTTTAACTCCGAACCATTTAAGACGCAGCAGTACCTAAACCCACAGATATTATAACTACATCTAAGATACTGGAAATGTACTTGAAAATCATGACATATACAAATAAATTGCCGACTGAGCCCAAACCTCTATGGGTTTGAGCCTCAAAAGAGTGCTAACTATTAGGTGCTGTACAACTTTATTTTGTAATAATTTTATAGTAGTGTCTCTCTATGTTAAAAGACCTTTCGGCTATGCTTTGACACTTATTTTCAAAGCACATTGATATAGAATTAACTGTAAAGTATCTTTGATAATTATTAGTAATTATCCTGATCCGTGCTTTGAGTAGCCTTTCATAACTGTTTAGTTTACAGAATATTTGTTTTAGCATACATATTATAATATTATGCTTTTTTTAGTTTAGCAGTACAAGTGCAAAATGAATTTCAATGCATTTGAGAGGTCAGCACGATCAAAACAACAGAGATCTGCTTCGTCAGGAAAAACTCAATATAAACTCAAAATGTGTAAGTACTCCACAAGACAGGAATGTTGGAACTCGATCTTTCTTCATTGTCTTTTGAACGATATTATTACAATAATTTAATGATAGTTCATAATGTATAGTAAACGGCAGGCTAGCATGAAGGAATGAATGTATCGATGTTGTATCCACAAACCGAGACTTTTGCCACAAAGTATGAACTCGTAACCATCGTATGGTAAAATTTTAATTGAAAGTAACGGTTGAAGATTTTTTAAATATAAACAGCCTAAAACATTTTTGGTCGTTTTTTTTTTATTGATGGAAGCTATTTCAAAACAGTTTTATCTAGAACTTTCATTTTTCAGCTTAAATTGTAAAATAATTAACAGCCAAAAAACAAGTTACTAGCAAGATCGGGACTTATACCCGAGTATCGGGGATCGGGAGGGGGACCTCCCAAATATTGGGTGCACAACCAACTGACCTACCACAATTATTACTAAACTGTTATTACGCAAATACTGAACATTGAATAAAGTTTTAGTGACAGTTTGGCAAAAGCTAATTGATGTTGGGATGTTCCTGGGTTCAAGTCCTGATTTTTCCAGTATGTTCTTATGGCTGTTAATTATTAATAATAAAATCAAAACAACAAAATTCCAACTCATGGATAACTGGCCGAAATAAATAAAGTATCATTATTGATCTGACAAACTAAGTCATAATAGATTAGCCACTATTCACTTTCCGGTTGGATTGGAAAGCTCGGGATTAACTAAAACAAATATGAGCTACTTATGAATGGCCTTGATCGGTAATGAATGCACCGCATTAAAAATTTCAAGTATGTTGATTTTATGTTGGAATTTTAACGATTTAATTCCACTTTTTTTCAGCGACTGCTTATCTCGGATAGTTCATTCACTAATATGTATACCAATATGCAATTTTACAAATATAAATTTTCCATTTTTATGTACTTAAAAACCTATGAGTATACCAGAAGATCCCGTTGATTTCTAAACTGCTTTTAAAGTAAATAACAGAAACTTTTAAGAGCTATTACCGTTTGTTTCTCCCTAGTAATAGATTGTACAGCCAAATAAGCAGCTGTAGTTTACAGGCTTATTTACACGTTAGTAACAAAATATATAATTTAATATCGGTACGGACCCTTTTGTATTATTATTTTTTTGCTGAAAAAAATTAACTGATTTATTTTGGCTGGTAAATTTATTTTATTGAAAATGGAGGTTGTAAGAAAATCAAAATAAATTGTTGATACCAACTTTATTTTTTATTGATTATCTGTTGGAATAATAATAAATGTATTTTTAAACATTACATACTCTAGAAGTCATGTACTACTGCATAAAAAGAACCCATACTTCATTCTGGAACTAAAACCTACTACGTATTTAGTCACCCATTCAGTTTTCTTTTTGAGCTTGAAGCCCGTTTTTATGTATGTACTTCCAGTAAGTCAAGAAAGGTCCTGTTGGAAAGCAACGTCCTTTATTTGCGGAAAGTTTTCAAATTTAGATTTAGTTTTATTTAACTTTGGAAATAACAGAGTTATTTTAGTCAATTATTTCATATATAAACTTCTGTAAACAAAAACTAAGAAATTGTAAAATTCAAGACCAAATTTGTAATCAATGTAGCACAGCTATATATTTTATCCATCGGCAGATATGTATGAAAATAACGTAAAATATTACTCTAATAAAGGAGATACTAATCAAAACAAAACGGTCCTAGAAGATACAATTCTTTAAAAAGAAGAGATTCGTCAGGCATTTGCTAGATTTGTTCCTCATGTTGGGTCAAAGCCCAGATCCTTCCCTTGGTACAGATCCAATTGAGTCCGTTTTAAATTTTGGCTGCAACAGAAATTCTTGATTGGGCAAGACGTGCAAATACGTGAAGATTACAAAGATTTGGAAACCAAAGTTATTTTTCGACTTGGTGTTTTTTTGCAACTATAAGTACAAATTTATTACAAAGTTTTTCGTTTTTAGTTTTAATTTAAAATTGCTTTAAATATATTTACTTTATAAATGTGTTAAAGGACCCCTAAAGCAGAAATTTGAATGATTTCCCTTCAAAGTGGGACCAATATGAGTTAGTAGGAAGAACGAATTTCACAGGACAGGCCAATAATCAGGAACAGAAATTATGTCAACACCTCAAAATAAAATTAATTCTTATAGAAAACAACTTACTATGGTACTGTAACTAATGAAAATAAATATGACGTCAAATGAATTAATGATTAGCATTCCGATATCAAGATAATTAACAACATATAAATGATAATGTAGTTAATAAACAATGTATAAGTTATTGAGTAACAATCAAAGAACTAAATGCATGAATAGAAATCTTGAGTATAAAAATCATTGGAAAAAATAATTAATAATAATACAAGTTCATTGAGCTACTTACATGTAATAAAGTTCTTCATAATATCAGTTATACAAAGTACCGAAGATGGTGGCTTTGGCTCACCACTATTGCAGTAGCAATTGAGTTTAGCTTCATATTTCAAGTGACTTTAAAGTGGTTTGAAGGGTAAATAGTGGATCCGGAACAGTACCTTAGTTTGAAGTCTGAGGTAGTAAGTGTATTTGCACATTTCAATTTCCTTTAAGTCAGCAAATTAGAATTATATCATAAAAAATTAATTGGTCTGAGCCTAGGGCAGATCTTTGATCATTAGACAATGCAGTGACGTGCCGTTCGTTATCCGTAGCAGTGGTTCTGTTTAACAGTTTAACTCCCTTCATGCTTTTGAACCATTCTTTCGGTCTACATTTCCCGTACTGAGTATAAATATCCTTTATTTATGACGTGGTTATACTTCGACTTGGCAATCGAAGAATAAAACAACTGATCGAACGCATAAAGATGATTAGGGATAATAATGCAACCTAAACTAAGACTCATGTCCTGAAATGGTAACGCAATCAAAAATGACATACATACTCGAAGCAATAAATATAAAATTTCAGAAAGCAACCACATGAAAAACGAATTAAAAATCAAAAGCAAATATAAATCCTAAATATATAAAATATTGTAATTTTATAAAAAGCCGAAGAACACAGTAATGATAAAACTGATATTTAATTTTTTTTATTTATCAAATCTTTATTGTGATAAAAATACAATCTGCCATATTTGGCTATAAGTAATTGTCTTCAATGTTCTCATTCATACTATATTTACGATTCTTCATTCGCTCGCTACTCATACAGCATTTAGTTTTAAAAATCCTTACCAAAAACTTGAAAACAAATTTTTTCCTTGCAATAGAGCAATAGAAAATCGGAAAAAACCCGACATTGCTATCTCATTAAAAATAACTATTAATTAAAAAAACTATCATCATACCTCCTGAAAGGTACAAATGTTTCTGTTCTGGATTATATTTAGGACCTACGAAACGAAAGAAAAGCCCTTCTACAGTGTTTAAAAAAGGCCAAAAAAGTGTCACCCAAACTAGTCAATGACAAATTAATTGTAGCAGACCAGGTGTATACGGTAGGGGACTGAATAAACTGGAAGAAAAAATCAATCCAGAAAATACTGAGAAAGAAACTAGTGACATGATCTCTGGGATATGTGGTACGTACTGTAACGATGACTGAAGCTGGTAAAAGAACCAGACTGAATAAAATCAGAAAACACTTAACCCCGACTAGGGAATCGCTTGATTAAATTAAAAAATGACCGTTTGCGAACTAACGAAGCAACCTTCCTCCAGAGGACTCCCAACACTCAGCTTTGACTAAATCGAATCCTTTGTCTTTTCCTGGAAAGACTGGACAGTTACCAGAGCTTCCTCAACGCTGACAGATTCCCATCATCAACTACAGTCGGTCTTGAAACACACTTGCTTCAAAAGCGAAATCACCACCTGAGACTATCAGCGGCTTCAATTTTACCTCGCCAATTAAAAACCGGATTACCAAAACTAGTAAACAAGCAACAATAATTATTGAAATATACTTATTTTAGTTACTTTAAGTTAACTATTCTTTGAATCTTGTTTCATTGATCCAAAAAAAAATATTATTATGAAAATAAGACTTTATATTTTAACATTATTGAAAATTCACTTTTATACATGTTTTCATATATAATATTCTTTCTAACTGGTTTTATTTTATTTAATTATTCATAAAGTTTTATTTTATTTACTGCTAGAAAAAGGCCAACTCCTTGCCTAGTAATCTATTTATCTATGTGCCGAAGATGGAAGAGAAGAGACAAATTCATCCACACCAAATGGTACACATTGGGGCAGTTTGAGTAAACGAGTAAACTACTTCGAACGCTAGTTGTTGTTCATCAGTTTAAAATCTCTCATAAACCAACTGCGACTGTTCAAGAAATACGTTTAAAATAAAACTAATTTTATGTGCTAATAATTTGGGAATGGTAAGAGTTGTGTACAGTGCAATGATATTGGTATTCGTGTTCTCTTCTTGCCACTGTCTCAGGCCAGATATTCGATTTTGAACAAGATCCCTGGTCAATCCATTATTGAGTATACTACATTGAATCAGTTTCAACCATATTATTTCATGTCATTTAAGAATATCAATAAATTAGTGCAAATAACCATTGGAATTGAAGTTTATTCTGAACCCTTAATTCTTAACCCTAACAAACAGTTATTCATTATCTACCAAGGAAACAAGCCCACTTTCTTCTGTGTTTTTCTTTTTTTTTTTTTGTTAATAGTAGTTTTTTGTTTTAATTACTAGTCATTAATTTAATATAAAACAGTTTATAAATATAAAAATAGCTGTTTGTTCTTGTCAATTAATCTAATTTTATGATTAATTTAAAAGAGACCTCTAAACATGACGTGTTCTACGCGTAAATGCACGTGTGATGCACATTGTAAATAAACCAGAGTTGATCAAATAAGTTTTAGGTTAAAGCAATTTGAGTTTATTTGTTGGTAAATTCAGATCCTCTTTAACAGGAACTCACCGTTGTGTTCGGTAACGATTGCTCTCGAGTCTTTAAATTTAAGAAACACGCACCATTCCTAGTCATTATGCTCTAAAGCAGACATTAAGCTAAACATTTTGAACTGATTATCATTATTAGTTTCTTCAAATCGTCGTAATTCGTAATCGTAATTTTCACTGAAGTTGTTTAAAAGTTGTTTGCGAATTTTATAGATCTTAAACATTTTTTTATCTAAGTACAGATACGAATTCCTTCAGTGTTTTTATACATTAACATCATTGAACTATGAGTTACCTGCACTCACTTTATCTACACCTTAGATGATAAGTGGGTTTCAGGTTCGAGGTGTTTATAAATCTTTAGTAACAGGATAAATAATGGAATAATTTAATAATAACAGAAAAGTCACTATTTTCCTTTTAAAACAAGCATTTAAAACCTAATCAACATACTTATGATTTTTAATCTGCCTTAAGAGATTTACAAGAATAACAAAATAGGTCTTGATATACAGGATAACAACAGCAGTTAAGACAACTTATTTCGCTCCACTGCACCGCATCAAGTAAAAAAAACTTTGTACTCTTATTGCAACTCGTTTTGACGTATCGCACCAATTCTTTCTTTTAGAGGTCTTTAAACATATTGTTTCAACAGATTGAGCAATTTTGCTTCGGTTATTGTGTTGTTAGGGCTGAAGTATGCTTGGCAATATCCGAAACTAACGCTAACAATGTCCTATTCTCCAGTTTTTTTTGTGCTTTGTTTCCATAAAATTAATACTGAAACACTATCATACTCAGAAATTGTAATAATAAAAATATATTCAACAATGTTTATTAGAAGAGTTAATTGTTTTTGATTTGAATAGGATTTTCGAATCAATGATTTGTTTATTATGGACATTTGAGATGGTTTTTGATGATAATGTTTTGTTGTATATTATATTTAGTTATTATTGAAGTTTTTTTTGTTTCATTTTCTACGGTCTTTCTAATGTATTTAGAATTGTTATTAAATTGATTTCAAGCTCGTTTTTCAGATTGGTAGTCCACATATATGTTCCGACCCTTACGGGTATACACTCATATCTCATACGGCGACGTACTTACATTTTGTGGCTTTTTTTGTAACCATTTTCAGTCTGGAAATTATTGTACCCAATAACATATAATTTGTTTTAAAGCATAACGTTGTGTGCACTAGGTTCAAAACGGTGCCATTGTGGAACCGTAACACTTTAATACATACATTACTGTTAATTGACGCTGCTTGAGTCTGCATTCACCTTTTACATCCATTAACTGATTCATGACTGAAAATGGTAACAAAAAGGCCACAAAATAAAATGATTATTAACTTGGCAATATTAAGACTAACAAATTATTACAGATTAGTACGAATCTACTCTTGGTATATTTTATTCTGTGTTATGTTTTATATTCTGGGTTGAACAGCAGAGTATAAAACAGGCTCATTAACGACAAAAAAACAGAAAGAGATGGTAGAGGTTATATGGGCTTATCTTAAGAGTTTTATATGGAGATCACTTAATCAGTGGTAGAAAGATGATTTTAAGAAAGACATTAGATGACTTAGTTGGACTTTTGACCGGAGAGGGATTGGGGCAGCATGTGTACATATATTATTGTCCAGGTTTTTTTGTATAGTTTACCTTGTCACACATTTTTTTAAATTATTATTCAGTGAGAAATATTCGTTTTTCTTATACTCATGCTATATCCACGCTTTCGTTTTAAACATTTTAGCTGGTTAAGCTCTATTTAATGACTGACGGTATCAAATTACATAAATACAGAAGACAATTCCTCTGCTCCTGTTTCAAAAAATAACTTTTTTTCTTTCCACTCACGATTAGAAAAAACTGAAGTTATTGTCATCTAATTTTGTAGATGCCCGTTTAGATCTGAGCCATAGATAATAGAGACACACATAATATTTGGGGTTAGACATTAGTGGGTAAAGTATTTAAAAAATATTTACTGGATGTATCGTACGAAGTAAACGAAATTGCAAGAATACGTCTTTCTACTTGTTATACAATTTGGAATACAGCTAAGGTAATTTATCACATGATAATAGGTAACATAGATGGAACACAGGATTGGAATCCCGACGATGTTAGGTTTCTACACCTGCTGCCTTAGACATCGAGTCACATTATTATATCTACCCAACAGGAACTGAAACTCGTTGGCAACTTGGCCGAAAACTTGAGCGCCCATTTTCGGCCATTAGTGAGGAATAACAGCATGACCATTTCATAGCCTGTGGTTCCACCTCCGGACTTGTTAGGCATTTCGGCCGCGGATATCCGATTCGTTCCGGGCATCGCGGGACAGTTATCGGGCCCAAAATCCACTTTCCATGACACTAAGGTCAGATTCGTTCGGCTAATCCTCGAATTAAGACCGATTTAATCTTAACCAGGCGCCGTTTATATATTGCAAGAGATGTAATTTAGCCGAATCGGTCTTTTGGTGAAGCTCCATTTGGAAAAACCGACGCTGGTTTTCACGGTTTTCATAGAAAATTACTAATTACATAATTAATGTAACAAAAATAAATATTTGATTGATTAATTGAAATTATACGAAACTAGTTGTTTCAGTTTGACCCATGAGAAATGCTAACGTTTACAAAGAAAATGGGAAATTTATTCAACCGGGTAACCAAAAAAGCAGAAATATTTTAGGAAGCACTTTGTGATTTTATCTTTTTGTTACTAAAAGACATTTTTGTTAATTTGCCAAATGTATTCCAACGCTCCATAGGATCTGGCATGGTCCCATATGATTCTTTTTTGTTTTAATTGGTAAAGCATTTTCTTTTTGTTCAACATCTATAAATAAAAGGAATGTAAAAAGTAGATTACGGAACCATGATAACCAATGGCTAGCACTCACTGGGGAGTACTCCATTTACCATCCAGGTGAGAACAAACTTACTTCAGGGGAGTAGCGATGTCTAATCCCACGGGAAATTATTATTTCTCCATCACCTATATTGAGATAAAATCACGTCAATAGTCTTATGCATTTACTCTTACACTATGTACTGCTTCAAAAAATTCCGAAAATTTCTCATAACGCGATCCCGAGGTAACGGTGCTACATCGCCCAGCCGATCAGCTGTCGGAGAATCGCTGATTTATTATTACATATGTTAAAACGTTTGAAGGGTTCAAGAGCCTCCACGCAATGGAGATATACTTATCTCAACACAATAAGAGTAGATCACCCGAATTGAGAAGAATGGATTAATGGGTTAGTGGGTTAAAGAATGGGTTAACTTAAGGCCTCACTCTTCAAAGGTTGAGAATGCTCCAGTCACTCCATATTTTTTGAAATTGATATTATGCTGAAAAATGTACGAATGTACGAGGGTGTAGAAAAGTTGGCTTGAAATTTTCACCGGTGTGCTCAAATTACATTGTCAACCATATAAAATGTGTCAGAAATAATTTTTGAACTAGAAGTTCTTTTGAAATGTACCCTTTAGTACCTGATGTTGCCTTTTGTAAGAGACGTACGGTGGAACGAACAATGGATTGGAAGGAACGGTGGATGAAGAGCAGCAAGATCAATGAAACAGTGACAGCGAATTGGAGAATCCTGGCCATCAAAAAGACTAAGATATAAAAAAAAACTCTTGATGATTTTTATTTCACAATTATATAACAAAATTAAACTTATTTATGCATGTAAATCTTTACATACATAAACAGTTTTATAGATTTAAAAAAAAACTTAACATTTTTAAAAATCAGCTTCAACTTTTCAGATTATTATATTTCGAGTACAAATTGATTTGCTAATCACTGTTTTTGCTAGCCTACTAATCTTTAATGTATTCGACAAAAATTATAAAATTTCAAAATAAAAATGAAACTTCGAAGAGATGCCTGTACCTTAAGAACTATTATTAGGCCCTAGCACTAAAAACCATTTTGGTATTTAGTTCCTGGATGAAAAAGCAGATAGTTTTGCAATTTTTTAAAAATTTATGGCACTTCCAGCATTCGACTGAGGACGAAAAAAGCTTTATTGCTCGACCACAATAAATCAAAAAACTCTGTTGACGCTTGAAAGATTGGGTTAAATTCGTTTTTTTTTTTAACGATAACAGATGGTTATTAAACTATTTTACTACTAGTATTAGCATCATATAGTACACCAGACGATTATAACGTCAAACTTAGGAAGGTTTATTAGGAATGTTAAATCGACATGAAAAGTTATTGATCCTATTGAAACGAAATATTAATAAAAAAAATATCAATATAATGTGTTGCCTGAGAATTGCTATAATCCAGTAGAACTAAATGAAATAACACGAACAGATTTACTGAAGAAAAGAGCTTGATAGTTGGTTAGATACGGAGGAATTCAATTTTCCTCCTGAAGGGACGCCATTTGCCAAATGTAACTTTCTGCATTACACCCTTATTATATTTATATATATTTATTCTATTTTTTGTGCGATGAAGAAATTTTAATAGCTTTTATATGTGATCCAACGTCATAATGTTGTATTTAAACTCAACTTGAATGTTTTTAAGTAGTTTATTTACATGGGCAATGAAAAACAAAACAGCAGTTTAGTCCACTTAAATATAATAACATATTACGCAATAAGTAGTTTTTATGATCAGAGGTCTTTAAATTTTAGATGGCACTATGACCTTAACTTCGCTTAATAACCCATGAGCTGGAGGAAATAACATTGCATACAATCATTTTCCCACCTATCTATTACCAACAATCGTCAAACAGCGACTTCATTCAGTACAATTCGGATTCATGGCCAGAAAAGGAACTATTTTTAAAGTTCTCTGACTAACTATCTCCACGCTTTAGTAATATTGTAAGATATAAAAGGTATGTTTTGATGGTGCTTGTTGGGGGCCATCAATTTTACTCAATTTTGTTGAATGAATAAAATCATTATTTCATTTTCTGTTTATTATTTTTGAAATTTAATTAACAACATAAGAAATGCAAGAAGGCGAAGACAAAGTATTATTATTTAGCAGCTGTCGATTTATGTAAAACATATATATTATATAAATATTTTAATTATATGAATTTAACATGTCATCTAAGAACATTCTTTCTTCCTTCCCTCTTCAGAACACCGACTAACAAGGAAACGTGGACTCATCGATTTCAATGAAACCTTTTTTTAGTGATACTCGGTGAAAAATATTTGAGAAACATTCAAGGGTTACTGCTAATGGGCCTTATGAGCGAAGAAAAAAAAATTTCAATTTTAAAAATTTCTTCTGTGTTGGCTCTGATTGATCTCCATCATACTCCATCATCTTCATCATCAATCATACAACATTTGATTTTTTTAAAGTAGAATAATAGGTAAAAATGTTAGATCACATTAAACGACACTTGATTAGTGAAAATTAATAAAACCATGATACACTCTAAGTAAAGTCCCTTAGTGAAATATTTTATTAGAAAAAAAACAAATAAGATTTCGTTTTCACCGCCCTTAAAAACTTACAACTACAAAGTTTGACGGTAATAAAAAATAAAGTAGATTTGTGAAAGGAGACAATTTGTTTTGTTAATGTCTTTTATTCCACTTAAACTTTCATAACTGGTTTAGATTTTGTCTAAATCCATCAGTATTACCCTAATTAATTTAATATATGTCATTTACACTAAAAAAGCAATTACGTTTGATTTCTTTATAATAAGCATGAAATTAACAAAAACCCCTAAAACGATTCATTTTATGTCTTCGTTTCCAACCAATTCATGGAGTTGTCATCGATTGTATGTATAAATAAAAAAACAACAACAGTTTGAGTTGTGTTAGTTAATTTCATCCTGAAAGAGAAGAAATTAGGTTTTCTCACAGTTCTAGTTATGACTAGTTATGAATGGTTTAGTCGAATTGAAAAAAATGACAAAAATGTTTTTCTCTCAGGTGTATCCGGCTAAACAAAGTTTTTATTGCCATTTATATGTTTGTAATTAATTACAATTTTTTCACTTACGAATTTTGTTGTCTCTCTTTATTTATAGTCACTCCTAGTTAAAATCATTTTGAATAAAAATCAAAATCGAATGATGTACGATAATCATATTGGACACGAAGATCGAATACAGATATTTTCAAAACAGGGATTTTGAAGGATTAATTTTTTTTTTTTAAATCTTGGCTTCTAGGTGAAATATTTGTTGACATACTATCACGAACGAAGGTTCATTGAAATCGTTGTGCCCACAACCATTCCCTTCCCTTCCAAAGCATTTTGTAACATGTGCTTGAATTTTTAGAAAATTTGGAGTATCAAAGATAATCCACAAAAGGCTCCTGTTACTTAACGCTTATAAAAATATGAACGTACATACGTAAACACCAAAATATATAAATATTATTAATTTTTTTTTTTTTTTAATGTTCCTCTGTACTTTGTACACACTCAGTGTTTTTGTCCAATAATGTTTCCTTGATAATATTCCGTTTCAAATGTACCTTTTTAACCTTTACTTGGTCTTGCAATTATCACTTCACAGCTACACTTTTTAAGAATTTGTTTTATGCTTACAATGTACATTCCACCCGATCAAGAATATTACAACAGTAAAATTGAATAAATTCAACTAGTCTCAGAGGTCGAGGAGGCTTACGCTATAAACCTAACCATATATGTGCAGATCCAAAATGCATAATCCATAATTCAGTGAAGTGCGTTATTTTGGTTTTCAACATTTTCTACAGCTGTAGCCCTTACGGAATTTCTGAGGAACCTGCTAAGATAAATTAGTTGGTGTTTTAATTATTCTCAAAATGACGTTTACTACATTTTGGGCACTAAGGGTTTATTTTTAGACAGCTGTAATCTCCATAAAAATAAATTTAAATGTTGAACCATCTGCCAATAGAAAACAAATTACTAAGTTACAAAGTTATACTTAAGCTAATCTGTACAAAAAAGTCGAATCATCCTTTGGCATCAAAATTCCAAATAACAATAGTAAATGCCCCTTATTACGTAAGCAATAAAACTCTTCATAACGATCTTAATATACCTTACATTCTCGAACTCATCCCTTCCAATTCTCTGGACTGTTTGTAAAAACTGTATGAATGAGCGAGTGAATGAAAATTGTAAATATACTATAAATGAAAAAAGTATCACAATTACTTATTGCCCAAAGAGGCAGATTGTAATTTTATCATAATAAAGTGTTTTTTTTTATTATTATTAAATGTTTAACAGCACTGATATTTCTTTTTTAGAATGTGCGCGTCTTCTTCTCTCCATATATTTTTTAGTAGAGCTAGAGGTACTCGATAATGCTAACGCATATGAAAACTTGAAATGCGTGATGCATTATGACACATCAACTGCAACTTCACAAGAAGGTGGATATTGGATGTATAGGTTGAGCGATCTTAAACCATCGAACAATTCCTCGACGAATATACGTAATCAACATCCGTTCATTTTTTTAATTAAAAAAAGTACCCATAATATAATGAGCATCACCAAAGTAAACATTATAAAGCACCTGTATTGTTTTTAATGGATTCAAATATGAAACTAATTATGAATGTACACTTGAGGAAATTAAATGGCACATCAATTAGACTAATGATTCTCTTTTTCCTCTAAAAAATAAACGTCAAAAACTACAGTTACTTCCCCTACAGTACGCTCATTTACGAAGGGGATTTCATTTAACTGTTTCATTTCGAAGTGATTCTGTTTACAATAAAAATGTAATGCAACCTAAAAATTTATTTAAAGTAAGTGTAGTTTGTATTCCACTGTTTATGTAATTATTAAGGTATGTAATCATGAAAATGTTTTGTTTTAAAACTGAATGACCTGACCAAAAGAAAATATGGCACAATTTATTATTAATTGAAAACTGAAATTGTTTTTCAAGATTTTGAATAACCTATTTTTATCAGTTAAAGAAATTGTAAAATTTAATTTAATGAGGTCGAATGTAAATTGTAACTTTAAATTTAATATTGAAAATTTAAATTAATAAATTGAAAGATAGTTGATCGAGTACTATTGCTTCCCCCCCCTAAACCACTGAATTTACTAACATTTTTACTATCGCTTAATTCAGAGCAGAATAACAGATAGGTTAATCTTATTGCTTATGTGGGAGCGCGTTTACTCGCCCTCCAAGCTTGTAAAATGAATTAAATAAATTGTAGGTTAAATAAAATAGGACTGTTGGTTTGAACAAACGTTTTTGTGAGTTCATTTGTCCCTTTATAGTCAGAACATTGATTAAATTGTCTTCAATCATCTTTTATCATTAATTATTTTTTACGTTTAATTTTCCAATCAGATGATCGGTTAATGGAAATTCGGAGGCCACTTATTTTATAATTATCAACCAATAACAATCACCAGTTCGGGCATCTAACAATTAGATAGACTGGCTTATTACAACCGACAACGCAAAAGTCGCTCGCACCGTTCGCCCTCCATTTGTGATATTGCCTACACCAACTGATATCCCCAGTGCAATGCCTACTCATTCACTTAATTGTGAAATTTTTATTAACACATTTAAAGTAAACATTCTCTCATTTTAAGCGATAAAAATATTTACACAAATTATTCAATTGAATCAAGGACGTATATTTATATCGAACGAGGATATTTGTTAGTTGTCAAGTTTTTAAGTAATTATTATTTTTGATAAACGAGAATGAGCAGATTATATAAGGTTATTTGGGGGAAAATATATATATTTTTTTTTTTCAAGTAATAACAAACAAAAATATTTATTAACTTACAATATTTAAATTAGGATTTCATGAGCTTTTTATGGTTTTTATTTATGTCTATGAATGAGAACATTTATCACAGTTACTTATTGTCCAATAAGGCAGATTGTAATTTTATCATGATAAAGATGTTTCTACAATAATAATAATAAATAAAAAACAAAAAATGGTATTATATTCTCTTATATTCTAGAGTAAGGATGTTTTTTCTTAATCATACATATTTTTCTTGAGGTATCTCAGAGTAAATTAGGTTGCTATACCTTAAAGTATCAATAAATTATTGTTGTGTCAACCTCTTAATTACAATTAATTAGAAGTACCCGTCTTCTCGGTCCAGAAAATATCTACTTATGTTTCCATACTTTAATAATAAACTTAATGCGTCAGTAAGGGTTGGAGAAGCTGCTAGTGTACAGAACAACCACCGGCTAAAGATGGCGTGCCATGGGGGCAACCCCCACCACGGCTGGCCTGCCTATATAAGCAGCAAGACTGGACGAAGTCCGGGGAACGTACAGAACCGGCACTTGGAACACTGATCTCTCTCTCTCTCTCTCTCTCTCTCTCTCTATCTCTCTCTCTCTCTCTCCTTCTCTCTCTCTCTCTCTCTCTCTCTCTCTCTCTCTCTCTCTCTCTCTCTCTCTCTCTCTCTCTCTCTCTCTCTCTCTCTCTCTCTCTCTCTCTCTCTCTCTCTCTCTCTCTCTCTCTCTCTCTCTCTCTGTACTGGCGCTTGCTGCTCTACTCAAACCATGGCCTTCTTATTCAACTACCTCTGCATCTCTCTCTCCTAACCTCGCTATGTTTTAGTCCGGCGTTGTCAGACCCCACACCTTCCTAGTGAAAATCTCTGCTTTCGTCTCGCTAAAACTAGCACCTCCTTGGGAGAGACCTCTCCCTCGCGGACGACGGTTGCCGTGGCCCTACAAACTTTACCTAATAGCGTCTCCAACGGCGATCCAGTCTGCCTCTCTCCAGTTCACACTCACCTTTAGGATACGAACGTTTTTCGCCTACCCTTAGATACTGAGTGTGAATTCGTGGTCATTCCAAGACCACATAAATTCCCTCGCGTCTCCTCCCCACCTTGGGGTCTCACACAGCGAGAACTCAACAATTATATTTAAAAAACAACAGGAGTTACACTATAAAACACTTCTATTTCTTTTTTCTCTAATTAAATATAACTTTTTTACAAAGGCGTTCTGAATTATCACCAACAATTAATTTTCTTTAACAAAAATGGATTGTGTTCAATTGAAGAAAACCAATCGATTTCCAGTGATCTTTGAAAATGCAAGTTTGTGGTGGATAACATTTTTTTTATTCTAAGAACTCCCAACAATATTAATTAATTAATTAATTAATTAATTGAAAAGAATTTTTTGTGCCCAATGTTTTTTATTATTTCTAATATTGCAAGCGCTTTCTATGGCTAAACCATCATATTTAGGTACTTAGAAGAGGTGCTTCTCCACGGCTGTCTCCCTACGACTGATTACTCTCTAGTGAGCCTATCATGTGGCCATTATCAATACCGCTCCGATACGGTAATGCCATAAGTATTCTTATAAACGAAATAGACACAAGTATTCCCAAATTAATATGGTATATCTCAATATACGAGTGATTGTGGAAGCTTATGAACCCATTAACATGAGCTCAGAAGTCTTTCTGGAAATTTCGTGTAATTTGGCTATCTGTAGCGAGTGGGCAGAGGGTATGGCAGCATGGGGTGAGGAAAGGTTAACAACCACCAAAAACACAAGATAAATTTGATCGCGTAAGGCTACAATTGCACATCGATCACGAAAATGAAATCTTCATGTCTTCGAGAGGGATGTGATATATTTTGTTTGGTATTTACCATAAGGATTATCATTTATAGGTTGGCACCTTTTCAGAACACTAGGTGATACCTACGAGAGGACTGGGACCAACAGTCCACTGTCACTGTGACCCACTGTCGTGAAAACCAGGCACTCCGGTCATCAAGATAAGCAAGAACCATTGTTCTTAGTTGCTAGGTTAATTTTTGGTGATCTTACACCTTTCGGTCAGTAAATATCTGGTTTGTCAATTTCATTTCTTCTATAAATCATATGGAAGGAAAGAAGGAATAAAAAGGAAGGGATGATCTGGATCCGAGAAAGTACAATTTAAAGAGCGAAACCTCAAATGCGTTGTAAAAACCATGTTCCTACCTATACATTGCTACAATCCACGTCAGTTTAAACTTGTCGTTTTTTTTTACTTTTAGTATTAAAATTTATTATACCATTTAATTACTATATCGCAGCAAGGATCTAACCTTACCTTGTGCCTTTATCTTGATGGACGGTCAACAATTTAGCTCTGAGATCCTTCAGACCGGTTGTTTAGAAAATTATTGCTTAAATTGCTATCGAAACAAATATTTTAACGGTGAAGCCCTTAAAAAGGCAGGCACTTATTACAAAAAAGAAGTCACAATATTATCTAACATCACAGGACTTCAGTTTATATATAATATAATCATGAGTCTAACATTAAAAACATGTTTATATTCACTTAAAAATATTGTAATGCCAAGAAGTATGAAAAGACTAGTTGCTCCCACCATAAACGTGGGGGTTCCTTCAGATATCAATCTCATTTACTGTTTTACAAGCTATTGTAAATAGATTCATTTATATAGAATCTACATTGAATACCATAATTTGGATAAGAAGGGGATATGAAGAAAAAAAATTACAGGAGCTTTATTGAGTTAAAGGAATTACCCAATAGCAAAGTTATGTAGTTTCATTTGCTCACTCATTAAAAAGTAATAAAAAGAACTTATAACTTATTGATCCAGTTTTCATCCTATCAATAACGATAGTGATTGAAAAGATGCATACTCAGAAACGATGTTATCCGCAAGGATGGGGAAAAATGGAACTATCACCAATAGAAAAATCAAATTGTAATTGAGTGAAATCTGAAACGTTCGCAATAAATCTTTTTCAGAAAAAAGACACACTACAAATGCACATTCATCATTGATTTTTAGTAACTTTCTTATTCCTTCAAACCTTAAATCATATTGCCTACAAAACTAGTGTCTTAATGCCAACGATTCCTAATGTTGCGAAAACAAAGTTTGTAATTATAATCAGTAATATACAGTTCTGATGTGGTGCAAGGAGCCCATTTAATGCACATTTGAATTTTTTGATTTGATAAATAAATGAACAAGGACATATTAATTTTACAACTAAGAAAATAATTAATGACTCTTCATTATTTTTTTCAAATAAATGCAAAAAGCATCATCATCGACTCTATCAATGTAACTGCCAAGCAGAATATTTGTCACTTAAAAATACAAACGTTTGCTCATTATTGCAGTCACGATTTACAACAGTTTAATTACTTTATGTAAGTTGTAAATATATCTTTAAAATACAAACCTTCAGACTGACTCAAAATTGTTGAAAATAATTTGTTTATATTACCGAATTGTTAATTAATGTGATTTTTTTTACCCACCTATCCCAAATACACAATACTTAAAATACAAATTTATTACTTTATAAATACGAGTAAAATATATAACTGTATATATATAACATATATAATAACAATAATCAGATTTATTCATAATTTTCAAATGAAAAATAAATCAAATAATATAATAAAATCCATAGAAGCTATTACTAGTGTTACTAACGAGTTACTAAGTGTATAATCTTCTCTTTCCGTTCTGTTGTGTTAGTGACCCACTGATTAATACACAAATTACGGTCACCATGTGATATGTTTTCCCCATGTTTAATTTTTTATTTATTTAAGGGTAATTGTTGGTTCCAATGATCTATTTTACCCAGGTAAAATACCCCACGGATAAAAGATTGAGTAACCTATTCGTCCTTCAAGGTCTCTTGAAATCAGAAAACAACTCAAATTTGTTCACGTTGGCAAACGTTTAAACGCTTTTGAATTCAACTTGGCATCGAGAATCGATTACTGAAAACAAAAAGAATTTTTTGACCGTTGGATCTCTTTCACAGCGAGTATTTATAAGTTTAAGATTGTAGTATTATTTTAATTTTGTTGTCTTATTACAACATAATCTAGCTCAGGAAAGGTGGTGTATTTTTTGGAAGTTGTACATGTATTTTTATCATAGACTAATTTAGAAGATAATAAACCTTTTTTCTTACGGTTACGATTTCATTTTATATTTTATTTATAGCAGAAAATTCTGACTATTATTATTAGCTGCCAGTGAAGTTTCAAATATCTACTAATTTAAAAGCAAGAGTATATCGAATCTCTAAACTCTTTTTTCCGTTCCTTCTATACTTTATTCATTCCTCAATACTTTCACATGATAACTATTAACTTGCTTGTGAGCAACAAATAAACAAAAAATCGCCCTACTTTTTAAGGCCAAAGTAGATTATGAATTTTAAATCGAGATATTAATGCCGGGGTGAAGAGATAGAAGATAAATGTACTACAAAATTGACACAGACGAGACATGTATTTCGTCATGTATGTGGCATGATGAGTCCGTACATGTTGAAATATTATAGACTATAAAGCCTGTGTATTCTTTGAGCATTTCCCTTGCAAGCTCCTCCTATATTTTTATTCCTATAGTTATACTCGTTTGAATATTGTATTGTAAACAATATGTTGTAACAATTTGTGAACATGTATTGTTTACAATACAATCTTCAAACCAGTATGGGCGTAGGGGGTAGAACTACGGGATAAGCAAGAGCGATCCTCCAAGGATACAGACTTAACGTTCTGTAATACTTTGACGTGTCACAAACTCATCATTGCACATACATAAGGAGATACAGAGATACAAAGCCTTCCATTCTAGACCACATGCAAACCCAAACACATTAATAGGCAAACTTTCATCAGACACACTTCCAGCATTCGATGCACGTAGACTGGATGAGAGTAGCCACGAGATATGCTGGGATATGTAAAACCACCAGGTACCTCCTTAATCAGATGGACAAGTCACCCTCATCAGGTCATAGCATTCACTTATGGCAGATTGACCGCTGTTGTAAAATTATCCACAGAACAAATAAGGGATACTATTACTCAAACGATATTTTCTGCTGATCATTATAATGAATTATAACATATTAAACTAGTCAAGTTACTTTTCTTATCAATGAGTAAAGATATGAATCATCACTTTTGAACTTTAATTAAAAATCTCGACAAAAACTTTTCGAACGAAGGGTATCTTGGAGAACACTCGAGTGTGTAATTAAAGCTTATTTAAATTAATTATTCAACGCACAGCCATCAGTACGGTTATGGGCTGAGGTCACATACACTATCTTTTTATTACATGATTAATTTCCTCATGATTTTAATTGGAGTCATTAGCCAAATCGTATATTTCCTACTGTTTGACCAACCGTCCATAACATCCCTTACACCTTCCCGGATCTTCTTTGTAAGAATTACCTTTAGTGTTCCTGAGTGGGTTTTCCTAATCGCATCGACAAGCAGACTCAAACAAAACGATATTTCACAACATAAGAAGGTTATATTATCGCTTGTACATCGAGTGCTTACTTGATAAGGAGATTAGTGAGGATTATAAAATGTGTACTACAGAACATGAGAATTTGATTAAAGATTCTGGAGCAAAGACGGATAAAGGTACAATTTTAATAGTGGGCTAATAAGATATTATAAAGATCTTATTTCGACAAACTATGCCCTCATTATCAAGGGTTCGTGCTAACTGATGAGAAGTAGTTAAGCCAACCCGGGAAGGGCTATAGCTACTATCAGCTCGAACCGTTATGAATGACGGCATACCAAAAACGTTCGAGTGAAAATGAATAATGCCGTGTGTCGGGGCGTCACTAGGGGGCTCAGTACACCTGGGTATCCCCCAAGTGGCGAGGAGACGCCCGCCGTGGGCTAGGATCGCTACAACCTCTTAGCCCCCGTCCGGCAAGCGCCCAGAATGAGATAAGGCGGGTAGACCTAGGGTCTTTCACCCTGGCTACCGGCCTAGTCGGCAGGGCATCCTAATTCACTTTGATCTGACTCCATAAGATCTTTAGAAGGTTTGTGTGATGTATATATAGCTAGTTTAGGATTTGTAAATATGTTATTAGAGGTGTTTCTTTTCTCTTTAATTTAGTTTTGTGTTTTCTTCTTTCTTTTTATATATTATTATCATGGGATTTTTTTTTTGTTGATAATAAATGAAACAAAACAGAATAACCGAAGGTGCGCTGACCGGTGCAACAATCCCATTGCACCGGAATACGCGCACCACAGGCTACGTAACCCCACAAGCCCGCTTCACGGGCTTGTGGGGCAAGCCCGTTTGAGGCTCAGCCTCAGGTAGGGCGAAAAAAAAAAGAAAAAAAAAAAGGTGTGTGTGTGTGGCCTGACAAAGCACTGTGTTTAGGAGAAGAGGTACAGGGTAGGTTTATAGGTAGTTTATGTGGTCTTGGAATGACCACGAATTCACACTCGGTATCTAAAAGTAGGCGAAAACCGTCCGGATCCCAAAGGCGAGTGTGAACCGGAGAGAGGCAGACTGGATTGCGAGAGAGACAGTGCTGGTAAAATTTGCAGGGCCACGGCAACCGTCGTCCGCGAGGGAGAGGTCTCTCTTGGGGAGGTGCTAGTTAACAAATTTTGGTTAAAACCAGAAAAAATCATTGACCTAATGGTGGAAATACATTCTAGCCATTAATTTACCATTAACAAACCCCCTAACACCCAGTTTATTTCTTTTTGAGGTATTTTCCTTAATTTTGTAGGATTTTCATGTAATAACAAGTGAGGAGTCTAATAGTGGGTCTTGCGCTCCCGTCAAACAAGAGCTAGTTACAGCAATAGGTCTAGTTCCATTATACTCGACTGTAAACCTTTTGTCTTATAAAGAAGCTGGTAAGCAAATCTCGTTAATGACTGCAAGGGTTAAGCCTTGCTTGCTACAGCTTCCTCGTTTTACCAATAACTGACATACAGATGATGCCTTGTCAGTCTACGACCGGCCGGAACTATAATTCACCTGCAACCAGCGTAGGCAGTCCCAAGTTTAGCTGTTTTTAGATTTAATTTATTTAACAGATTTAGCTCTGTTTGCACCCGTCGTTTGTTCGTTTGGATAAAGTGCTCATTTGCTTAGCAAATATTTGTTCAGTCAAGAGCCCCTACAGGTTCAAGGGAGGGGACTGACGCATCAGTCAACCAGTTAGTCTACATGAGTTCGTCGTAGCAAATTGTGTTTTTAAATATACATAAACGAAATGAATGAGGTCGAAAGTGAAGGAACAAAATTTACTGAATTGAAGGCTATATATTGGCTTAGAACTAGCTTGGAATGTTTCAATGGCATACATGTACGCACTCCTTCTGTACTACGCCATTTATTTTACATTGACACTTTTGGCAGGAATACTATTACTCGCAAGAATCTAAAAAGGCAATAGAATTGTGTTCAATTTATTGAGTGCCAAACATGATTCAAAAATATAGTAATAATATTTAAAACCCATAAATTAATTTTAAAGACATTTAACACAATCAGAACAACATTAAAAACTATATCTATCTACCTACCTATAATCTAAACTACAAAAAGTTAAGGCGAATTTGTAGTCAATCACTAGATTATTACCGAGAAACAATTCCGTACATGTTTAAAAGAATATAGTTACCTCATAAATTAAATAGTCAAATAGGATAACAGTTTAAAAAAGTTTTTTTTTAAATAAAGGAGAAATTATTTGGAATGAGAAGGGACCTAATTGAAGGATGGGGTAGAGATTTAAAAAAAAAAAAAAAGGGTCACCATCCTTCCAATATAATTTCAATTGTACACTCGGAAAGTTGCGAGAAGAAAAAATGCAGAACAGAATATAAAATAAAAATGAAATATGTATATGAATGCTAAGTAAAATAAGAAAAGTTTATAGTGAACTAAAATCAGTAGTAATTTTAACATCCAATTTTCGCACGAATGCAGACTGTTAAACTCATATAATATAATAATAGAAATTATATTGTATAAGAAAAAAATACTAAGGAAAGAGGGGGATGCTTAAATGGTTCGTCTGAAAATGGTCTGTCCATGTAATACACACAATTAACAGAATATTGCAATCCATTGAAATACAATATAATTAAAACAAATGGCTACTATTTAAAAAATATTGGGTACCTATTTAAACTCAAATTGATTTTTTTATAATTAATGGTAGCAGTGACATTTATTAATAATAGTAATTAAGTAATGGAATAAAAATTCCAGATCCGTATCATTTTACAATTTTCATGAGCATAAGCTCACAGAAAAATGTTCTTTGTTATTAGAAAAAAAGCATTTGTACGAATCAAATCCACTTTAACTTCCCAGAAAGTTTCTAACAAGTCTGACAAACGACTAACGAACGAACTTCCTCTTCAGCCTTCCTAATGCCATTAAACTTCTATATATCACTCATTTTTTCAAAAGGATCTTTATCTTGTTATACACATTAAAACAACTAGGGATATTCTTAAGCAAAATTGACATTTGGAAGAACTTTGTTTATTACTATTCAAAATTAAATGATGTAACAACTAGAGATTGAGAACCACAGTATTATCAGAAACTTAACTACCTACAACTGCTGAATTGTACACACTCAGAGTCAAAGTTTTTTTTGTCTAATTTCTACACCGAAAAATCATAGGCGAAATAGACAATTGCGCAAAACATATTTGGTAGAAAATCGCTAACTTCATTAAATTTACTATATGTTCTATTAGTTTTGTTTATTTATTTTGTTATTGTGCATGTTCTCTTGTGTTTTCTTTCTTTTAACCCCATCATTTGCAAATCACATAACTTGTATATGAAATATGTGGTAAAAATCCTATATGTAAAAATGTAGAATATAGTATCATGAGTACTGCCTAAATTACCAACCATGGATCATTTTAATTGTTATTCTAAGAAAAAAATGCCAATTATGTAAATAACACCCATTGTAGGGTACATTTATCCATTTATTAGCTTCACTGGAAAAATCTGAAACATTACACTGTTCATGTTAAATGTTAGAAATATGTATGGGTATTTTATGTATTTATAAATCAATCGTAAAATATGTCATAATTATATTTCATCATTATAATCTACAATGATGATTCGGCCTACTTTCGTGGTCATGTTTCTTCTTATGCAGTTGTATACATACATTGAGATGCAAAAACCTCTAATAATTTATGGGATACGCTGCAAAAAATAATAGCATCAAGCGATGTTCATGTAATATACATTAGGTAATCGGAAAATTTAGTTTCCCTTATACTTTCCAAGCTTCTTGAGAATTAATTACTTACTAAGTTTTTATTGAGACGAAATTGAATCCATTTTTTGTTTAGCACGTTAGGAAAATGTTACAGTTCTGAAATCACACAAAAAACATTCAGGGAGATAAAACTATTCTAAAGTGGGACCTGATCTCTTTACCGTCTCAATGACATCAATTTTAGTTACAAACTGCTCACGTCAATAAATTTTTAGAGCTATCTTGTCCCCACAGTCTCAAATTTTCAACTGCTTTATTTACATTAATTAGGTCGAACATACAAAAAGATCTCTTATTAAAATTAAGTGAACGTACGTCTTCCCAAAGCAAACAAGCTTAATTCAATTTTATTATTTATTTAATGAATAACTTAGTATATATTTTATTTTATTCTGAACTACCAGAATATTATTTTCAGCGTTATAAAAATATCATATATTCTAACATTTCGTCAAATTTTTCATTTAACCCGTTAAAAAGACAATACGATTAATTTTTTTTTATATATAAAGAAAGTTAAGACGGTTCTCGTTTAAATACGGTTAGTAAATCTCACTTGCACAGTAAGGTCCTGAAGAACATATTACTGACTAAGTATTTATTGTATATCGTCTACAAAAAGAAGACATCCAAAAATCATAGAAAAATAGGAAAGTTTTCTATTGCCGTATTGAACGAGCAAAGGAAGAAAAACCGGTTAAATAAAGTGTATTTTGTAATCTGTCATTTAGATTTTATTTTATTTTATAATTACAATTATGCTGAAAATGCTTATGTTGATTTGATATGCGGCTGCGTAGAAATTGCTTGTTGGTTATGTTGGTTTGCTGTTGTTTCTCTGAATTTGGGGGGGGGGGAAGATATTTATGAAAACAAAGTAATTATTAGCGTGTACAAGAATTGGACAGTAATAAATACTTTTTGTGATGTCAGTAAAGTAGGGTGAGAATTACAATGTGCCGTCAATGTACCCTTAACCGATTAATTAGATATACAAATATACCCAGGATACTCATGACTGTTTATTTTTGTTTTTAGATAACAGAAAATTTCTCCATACAGTGGACATTGCTGAATGATTTTATGGATTACTACTAATAATCAAATTAGTATTTCGGAGTAATGCTAATACAGAGCAATTTGTATACTAGTATTGAAATATGTTAGAAAAACGTTTGGAGTCTATCCCAATACAATTTTTTTCATAATATGACCACATCAGTCGACGTTTTGCCTATTAAAATATCATTGAGACTACAATTTACAATAAGACTTAAATTTAATACAGTTTTTCATATGAAAAGACTTAATTTAATAAATAATAGGGTTTGGAAAAATAAAAAAAGCATAGTAACAACACACTTGTGCATGACTTCATCTCATATATTTACAGCCTTAAGGAATATAAACACTTACTTGAATAGAGAAAAATTGAAATTTTTTTTAATTATTACCATTTTAGTGTTTTAATTAATTTTTTATGTAAGGCTTCAACTTCGGTATATATAGCAAGGGATTAACAAAAATTGAAAGATAATCTCATACATAGATGCGTCGTTATACTTTTTTTATCGTTTCTAATCTTATTATTTATTAAATTAAGTGTTGTAATTGTTTTTAATTGTTTGAAATTTTCGGTTTCAGACAGATAAATGTAGTTCTCTTTAAGTAATATCTCTCTATATAAGTATCCAGGGTACACATTATGTTTATAAAAGATTGACTAAAAAAACAAACTTTAGGTAATAAACAGAGGAATTATGGGTGCACCAATATTAATATACTGTAAGCTTTTTTACAACCAAATATAAATAGCAATATAATCACCTTTAACGCTCATTGTATTGACGTGTTGAGAAAGTCTTTGCCTAACAGCTGAATAATAAGAACACTAATTTTTGTTGCACCACTGCATCATCCCAGACATGTTTTTCTGTTGGACATGATGGTATACATTAGATGCATACATTAGTACTATGTAAATGACATGCTAAGCAGACATGTATCTATAAATACAGGGAGGAGCGAGAGAACGGAGTTGCTAACTGCAGAGGTGCAGAGGGGATAGCAAAAGCAGTGGTGGAAGGAGACAAGAGTTCAGTCAGCAGCTGCCCATGTTCCGACTCCTCAGCCTCTTCGTGGCCGGGGCCGCCGCCTTCAGCTCGCCGAGGCCCCACATCGTCATCATCATCGCTGACGATCTTGTGAGTACTTTGTATTTGTGCTTGTAGCTACACCGTGTTATATCGTTTTTTTTGAGGGTTGTCAAATTTGAAAATCTTCTTGAGAGAAATAATATTCCATTACTTGGTCCAAGAATCGGTGGTCAGGCCATTTATTTTCTAGTTACATGGCAATGTTACTTTTGTTACATATGTTTTAGCTTACAAATATATTTGAACCATTAAACTGAGACATATTTATGTTTTCATTCATAAATTTAAAATAAATAATTAACCACTTACAAGAAAAGAACCACTTTCGGTTACTGTTTTGGATAACAATACAAAATGAACCACTCGGGAACCAAAAAAATAAAGATATAATCAGGCCACTACAATGTGATTTTTAGAATAATCGATCTTAATTGACCGCTCTTAACTAGCCCTCATAGTTGATAGAATATTTTGTACAATTTTTAGGAGTTTACAAAAGATTCATCCCCATAATAAGACAATGCAACAATGTTTAGGACAATATGAGAGTTTTTAATGTCAAGTTCACAAATGGTTGTCCAAAAATGTAATAAAAAGGGATGGGGGGGGGGCTTGGGCCGCAATAGTTCAAATAATTCCTTAAGATAAATAGTAGACAAAAAAAATGCTCGGTGATTTTACTTAAAACATTTTTAAAAAATAATAAACCAGAGAAGTGACCTGAGACGTTTTTAAAGTCAGAAATAAGTGCGTCACTTTATTACAACCATACGTGTGAATATAACAAATTTTCCATCATAAATTTTCCTCCAGAAACATGAGCAAATAATAATATGGAGTAGGTTTGGATTCTATCTTTTACTACCCTTCTGTACCTATCATGGTCAATAGCTCCTAAAGATAAAAATCAGAAAACATTATTACAGTTCACGTGTTACGGGTACTGTATCACTGTAGCAAGTTCAATGTGGTTAAAATGTATATTTAATAGTAATCTGATAAAAACCGCTCAAATGGCTTTCTCATATTTATTTACAAGGAGAGGCTACCGTGCTATGGTCGTGGGATTACCGATTTTTATTTTTTGGTAAAATTAGTTTGAAAATATTTAACGCAAATTTTTTTTTCTGAATACAATAATCCACTTCTTAAAATTCCCTCTAGTAGCTGAAGTTTTAAAACTTCATTTCTTGAACATCGATCTCTGTCTTTATTATTATTTGTAATAATAATAATCCTCTTTTATAAGGGTGAGTCTGTCAAAACTAGCCCCCTTTCTCATCTGTACTAATTCAAAGTCTCTCAGAATAATTTTTAATTTTCTGCGATCATCAATTATAGTAATTTCTTTAGGATTTACAAGTTTTGGTGGTTATTTATTAATTAATAGAGGCTATTTGAATTAAAAAAAAAATTTTATTTACCCATATCTTTATACATTTTGATCTCTTATAAATTACAAAATTAGCATTCATTTTTTACTAAATGCACCTCAATATCTAGTTTCTGATATTTTTTGAATTAGTGATGCAAATATACTTAGGACTCTGTCAAACCATTAAACCAGTGAACTATTCGTTTTTGCTTAAGCTTTTGCCACCTGTATCCTTCATTTCTTTGTTTTAAGCCCCCAAAAATGGCGAAACTCCCAAAAGATACCACATCAAAGCTAATTTCTGTAAAGTACTATTGACAGAGGATATATTAAGCCTCATATCAGCAGTAATAACGTTGGATTTAGACAAAGGTCAGACGAGTTATGAAAGTTTAAAACATTCAAGACATGGATGAAAAAATCAACCAAAAAAAAGCTTGTTTTGATTTCCAGGAAAATTCGTATTTTTAAGCTGAAGACAAAAACGATTTGTTTAGGCACATGTAACGTATCCAGGTTTTGTAACTTGTCAATTATTCGAGTGCATAGTGCTTGACCATAATTATTTGTCATATTCTGCGAGAAAAAATCGAATCTCGTAGGTATCTCATAATCACCATTTTTATTTTATTATTTACAATTACTCAGAAAAAATAAAGAAAGGGAAGTTCAAAAGTTGAATTTTCGAACGAAATATAGCTCGTTATCGGGTCTTCATGTGAATTACCAAGAACGCCCGGACATGTGATTAGTTGGTTAGATTTGGTTCTTATTAAAAACATATTTATATTTATATTATATTTCCAGTAAATTATGTGTTTGTTTCTTAACACGGAGGGCATCTAATAGGGTAAATAACGCGATTGAACTAGATAATACACAGATGAAAATTTTGTATAAGTTGTTCTGTTTACATAAATGTATTTTTGGAAATCAGTCAATGGTGCTTCAGTGTTGGTTATATTTCACTTGGGCCGGAAATGCGAGTTTTTGATTCTCTTGCGCTCAAGAAGCACACACATCACTGTTCCGCCAGGAAATAGATACAATACAATGAGAATTTTTTCTCATATTGCACTTATAGTTTTGATTGCAAAAAGGTTTAAATAAGTATAATTTTTAAAGTTTAAATACGTTTAAGTTGTAGTCACCCGAAAGATCAATAAATTGCACGATGTGAAACTTTGCCAACACATAAAATGTGAAATAATTGAACGAGATTTGTGTCAAATTTTGAGTTGACACAGTATGCTCTTTGTCCTGACAGATTTCGAGACGGGTGCATCACATTTTCAGCAAAATAAGAACTTAAAAATTCGTGATCTGCAGGCACTTGTGAAGTGAATGTAATGTTCATTGACAGAGAAACAATTTTTAAAAATTACCCAATCCGCAATAGGACATAAGCTTGATTAGAAAGAACCACCTAACAAAGGAAGCGTATTTTTCCAGTGAACGAAAAAATTCATTCTGATTTTTTAGATTAAAAACGATTGTTATGAAGGATGATGGAGGTTCTTCAGTTTTCAAGAATTATAATTTTGAGATGCATCAAAAATGTACATTTCGTGCACGATCTGGTTAACTTTTCTGAAGACAAAATCTGAGTTAGAGAGAAGTGCAAAAGATATTATTTTTTCACACAAATCGCATTTTGGACGATTGATTACTACTTATAATAGGTCTAAAAAAAAAAATTCAAATTAATGATAATGTGGACTATAATAACCAATTCCATTGCACTAATTTGAATCGTTGAGTTTTACATCATGAAAATTAAGGCTACTCCATCGATGAACTAATTAATCACAATTTGGTTGTAAAACAAAAAAAACCTGATTAAATATGTTTCTTCCATAAGAAGAAGTAAAGAATTACGTTTCGGTGACTTTGTCTTTAATGTAAATAACGTTAAATGACTCTTTCTATTCTGATTTGAAGAAGTGCTTATCAAACTTCCTGCTATTGATATTTTAACAGAGAAAGTGAAAAGGTTTTCGGAAATCTTAATGACCCAGTTACAATCACTTTTTATTTTTTAATGGAGTAAACTTTTAAACTGTTTCAAATATCTAATCGACAAAGATTGTAAATTTTCACAAAGAGTTCGTGTTTTAACGACTCATTGTCGTCATAACTCATTGTCAGTCGTATTTGTTGACTGGTTGTATTTTGTTAATTACAAGTGTCTTGTTATTCTATAGGAGACCCGGTGGTCACTTGGGCAAGGTATAATGATCATGCGTAGCCAAGCATTTTCAATGTAGTGTTTTATTTATTTTTTGAAAAAAATTCATGAACATACAGGAGTTTCCCTTTATTAATTAAAAGAATAAACCATTTTTTTCTTAAAGAAAATTATTATTAAAAAATAATAAGGGAGGTTATCTTAATATACTTACCAAGCCCAAGGTAAGATGAACTAGTTATAATTAATTAAGAACGATCCTCGTCTAACTGTAGGAATGTTCAAATAGGGGCACCACGGTTTCCTCTTTGTGCGTATTTGTATGCATGTTTGTGTGGGTTAGTACTTTAATCCAAGGAGAACTTGAGAAATTTCGCAGTCTCACAGTTCTCGAAAAATTCTTGTGAGCTAATTTTATACATATAAAATTTTAGAGACCTGTTCTGAAATGTTGTGACTGATTTATACTTTCTTCTAATGAAATCAGGTCATAATTTGTAGACAGAAATCTAGGTTTTATTATAGGAACTAATTTTTATTGGTAAAATTTACCTTTTCTCTCTCAAATGGAAGTTTGTAAGGCCATGATAAAATTAAAAAGGCTCCCTTTTACTCAGGCTGTCAGCCGTTTATGACCCTAGTTTTCCTATCTGTTAGGATATGATGCTTTCGCTGCATGAGAAAATCATATCCTATTGGAATGATTTTAATAGTTTCTTGTGAAGGTGGAAATTGAGAGAAGGCATGACTGGGACACACCCTGCAATTATCAACCGGTGGACAGCTGACTCGTCATTCATGAGTTGTACTTGGGCCATAACCCATACATCTTCCTGAATATTCTGCTGGTCTAGAAACTGGACATACTTTTAAAAGCTATTATATGGTACTCATATGGTTATACATGTTATAGTTATACATATGGTATACTTGTGGACTTCAATTGGTCTCGATCTAATAGAAAGAAAGGAAGAAGTGATATGAGGAAGCGAAATTAATGGAATACCAAAGACATGCTAATTGTTTTTACCGCTTATAATTTTTATGTTTTAAGCGGCATTTTAATTTCACGATCCGCTGCTTTGAATGTCAGCAGTGCAAGAGAAGATAGAGCCAGAATAAAAAGACTGGGTGTGCTGGACAACTCGTCTGGAACAAGAGTTATGGTTCAGGTATCATGGTGGAGAATATTCATGTTTACAGATGGGATGATAAGCCGAAGTGGAAACTGGGTAACTTACGTAAGTCGGGATTCCCAAGCTAAAAAGAGTGTTTCCGTGCGACGAATATGCTATTTATGTATTTAGCGATATTAATGACCAGCCATAATTTTATTGCACCGTTGCTAATAACATAAACGTCAATGCTGAAACAATCACAGCATAGAAGTGAAGGTTGAAGGTAATTATTTAAATAATACTTTCAAGACAGGTGTCCTGTACTTTGACTGTTTTTCAGTTTATAATTTTACAGGTTCAAACGTTGGCATTTTTTTATTGCCTTGTGAAGAAAGTATTGGACTTTTAATGGACTACCTGAATAGGACACGATTACATTGTACAACGGTTACGTTGTTAGTAGCTCGTCCGTCCTTACTGGGTTTTTTTTTTATTTTAAATTCGTGAAAATTTAGGTTTTTCAAAGAGAGAAGTTGTCAAGGATGAAGACAGATCTGCTAGGTGTTGTTCTTGCTAAAAAACACATTTTAATTATGTAGTAGTTTTCCTATGAACTTTTCCCTGTCAGTTACAATAGTAATGTTCACCACAAAGTTACACTTTTTGATGTATTGTCAATTTGTTTTTTTTCTAAGACTAAAATAATCTAAAACCCATAACCCAATCTAACTCTACAATTTTTTGAATTTTATTTATTTATTTTGGATTGGGATTAGATAGCCATTCTGAATAAATCAAAAACTTCTCTAACTGTTATATGCTTTTGAATGAATTTTGTAACTTCAATCAGATAAGAGAAAAAGGAATGGTCGAGAAAGGCGATAGTTATTTTATGTATTATTTCTATACGTCTGAGCTGAGCTAATGATTGGTTATCATCATACTCCTATGTTTTTTCTAGAGATTTCAAGAAGTTGTTTCTCGTTTGATAGCTCACTATTTAGAATTTTTATGGCCCTTTTATTAGTAATATTTTTTTTTTTAAACTACAGGAGGCTAAACTTGGCTGCTATAGATAAAATAGTCATTAGTTATCTTTCGTGGTGTTAAAATTGCATAGTAAACGTTTTTTGTTTCTGTTTGAAACTACGGTTTAAACAGTTTTTTTATAAATCATTGGTTCAAAATTTAAATGCAGCAAGTGTCCTTTAGAATAGACATTAATCTAATAGATGATATCCAAGGCAACATTGAAATGCCTCTCACATGATTTGATTCTTCTCTCTCAAACACATCCTTTTGAGAAGGTCAATATATTTTTTTTTAAATCTGTAACAATTGCACTGTTAACTATCTCTAAGTTATTTTTTATGATTAAATTTTGTTCTTAAATATTGTTATTTTTATCTGATGCTATTTTCTATATATCTATGACTTATGGTAATGATTATATCGTCTGTGCGAGTTTATGGTCTGTACTTACTGTAATTAATCTTAAATGGTTCCGGTTAATTTTCGAGCTTTAATCACATACGGTGCTTCATGCTGCTCGATTTTTTTATTTTTTCGAGTCAGTTTTACATTGTGTTGATAACTTTGTAAGACTAGAAGGGGGATTGATACTGGTGTCCAGACTGACTTGTCCGCATTCTCGTTTTTGCGACTGTTCTTCTGTCGCTTAAATCTGCTTCAAAAAATGTAAGAGGGTCTTTTCTTAATCAAAACGATTTCAATTGATTCAAGTAACTTGTTTAAATATGGAAAACATATTTTCTCAATCGGTACTTTTTGGTTTTATCCCCGGGTTGATCTACTGCTGCCCAAATCGCTGCAAATGCTACCCACCAACCAATTATGTTTTCATCCCAGTGCCAAAATAACACAAGTACCGATTATCAATTTCTAAACTGTTAAAATACACGAACACTTCTGATCCACTCATTAATAAATTACAATAAAAATGATATCAGTAATGATATAATAAGTTAGTGATGGAAACCTAAAGGAAGAAAGGGACTTGGCTCTGAGAGATGGGGAAAGTGTATAAAGAACAGCCGCAGGAAAGAAAGGTAACATTTCAATGGCAACAAAAGGTCATACAACAGCCCAACAACCAAGAAAAGACGAGCTCGGCGAGTTTCTTATGATCACTTGACGTGGTTAACTTGGGATGCGTCAACAGCGAATAGGTGCAAATCGATTTACTTACTTCTATGTAATCTGTGAATGCATAGAAACAACGAGTCTTGTCGCATGCTCTGCACTAAAACTTTCGACATTCAAAATTAGTTGCATCAGGCTGTCAGAATTCAATGTTGGAAACTATGTTTACGGCAAAGGGGAAGAAATATTAACACTCCCATTCTTACTAAACCACGAAGCGCCCCCCCCCTTAGTAACAATTCGTTCAATATTGTGTTTTAAACACGTAAGCTCCTGATTATCAAGAATTATTAGCCAATACTGCTTTACTTGCTTCTGTAATAATCACTACTCAATGGATCTGACTGCTAGTTGGTTTGTAAGAGGTCCATCTCTAGCTTAGACGACGTTCTGGGCTGCCGAGGATGAGGTGGGAGAATAGAGCGTTATTATCATAGGTATTAGGATAGTGAGAGAGGAGTAAATGGATGTTCTGGTATTGGGGGGTGGCTATTGATTGAATGATTGTGATGTTAAGAACAGCGTGGAGGGTACACTTGTTGATAAAGAAGGGATCATTGGTTATCTTGTGGAGAATTCTAGTTAGCGACAACTAATGTAAGACCAAAATAGCTGCTGATATGCTTCTTGTGAACTTTTTGATATTATTTGTATATAAAAGAAATAAACTTTTTTTGTGATTCTATAGGTTCTGTAAAGAGGTCTGTTGTTGTAAAGTGTATAGAAAAATCTGTTTATACGGATCAATAATTATTTTATAGATTATTTTAGATAAACCAACTAATCATCATTGATAAGAATAATATATAATATGAATAATAAAATATTTAAATAAGTAAGCCATAAATAATCTCACTTTCGATTAAGACAAGTGGTTGCTGTCACGAACCACATCTGAGAGAGTTTTGTGATGGATTCGGAAGAAATGAAATATTCGACGATAAACCACAAAACTCATGCAAACACTTTTGCACGAATTAAGACGGTTGAAGGAAATGATTTCAAAAGGCATGCCCCGGCTATTTGCAAATCGCCTGTCGCAGCTCGGCTGTTTCTGTTGAAATGTTATAGGAAGAAATGTCAGTGGGTTAAACAATGTTTCTGTATTTTAGTTGGCTTTTACAGTTGGTATCTATTTGTGATTCTAATACTTTTTTATTATTAATTATATCTCTTCTTTCTTTTCCGTAGCTAGGTAACAATCCCGCAGGGAATCAGGTTATATAAACATGTGCTTATATACAGATGATAAAGGGCCAAAATGTTTATCCATCTGCTAAAATTTGTTATCCATTAAGAGTGGTTCGCATGTCTATCCTCGATAATGTGCGAAATGACCTGATACACACACACATTATATTGCATATGTAATGTGGCATCGGTATGGATAGTGACCATTTGTTAAATAGGAGGGATTTAAAGACGGATAAGTATGAATATTAGGAGCCAGAAAATTCCAGAAAGTAGTAAAGAAGGGATGAAAGGAACAGTGGGAAGGAACGTTGGGACGGGATCTCGTCTTCCAAGAGTGGACTGAGGCTTTAAACTGTAGAGAGTTTTGAATAAGCTAGGATGATAAAAATTAATGTTTTGGAAAAATTGTATCCCAAGGAAATATTGTCCAAGGCCAGAGGGGGAGAGCCACCAAACTCGTGAAAATTGCAGACAGAGTCCCTAAAACGAATCTTACGAAGTAGTTCATGACTAGCAACAATCGAACCCAGTATACATCACAGTCACAGTCAAAAGGAGAGGAGAGGATACCAGAATTCTACGTGTACGATTAGGAAGATGATATGGAAATTGATGAAATAGCCTATCCTCAGTATTGACCATCGGGACATTTGTGGAAATATGAGGTTTTGAAGAGAGAATTTAGTTAATGACTGTGCCCAAGTGATTATCAGAGCAGACGAAAGTTATAGGAAGGTTGTTAAGGTCTAAATCAAGAAAGTCAGTATTGACTCTGAAAGGGAATCGGGAAATATAACAATAACCTGAGCTTTCTCCGCGCTAAGCATTAGTTTATTCAGGTTTAGTCCAGGCATCGATCTTACCCAGGCAGGATTAAAATACAGAAAGAAATACTTGGAAACAATTATCACGAAGATGATAAGAACAATGATAAATTGGTTTAGGGACCTTATTAAAACTTGAACTAAAAGAAAGATGAGCAATGAGCAATAAGTCTCTGAACTTAGCCCGAGGATAGATTAAGGAGAGCAAATAGTATTGGTTGTTTATAAAAAGGAGTTTTATGATTTTAGTTTGGAAAAAAGGTTTAATTTGTCTGGGGTATGGAAGGTTTTGTTGAAATACATGGGGATAAGAACCCTATGGATATATGACATCTTATACATGGATTTTATCTAGTGCAGATTGTGTGTAGTCGTCAAGCTCTGAGAAAAACCATTTCGGCTGAAATCAAAGGAGCTTTGGATATGAATGAAGAGTAACTTTGATATGGAAGCGTTTACCTTAAAAAACTTGATGATTATATTTTTCGTTCAATTACTCTATCTTCAATCTTTGTAATAGAATATAAAAGTTCTAGAGCACAGTTTTAGATAAGCATAGTTACATGTATGTGTATACTTTTTTTCGTGCTAACTTTATACGATAATTTCTACTTCAAATTTGAACATAATGACACCTTTTCTTTCTGACAATTCAACTATTTGTAGAATTATAGGGCCAAGAAGAAAAGATACCTGGAGGACTTCTGAAGGAAATCAAAATTCTTATACAATAGTGGGAAGTGGGCAAAGAATAAGAAGCTCATCACTTCGCTGGCTGGGAGACGTCGATGGGGATGCCGAGCTCTGTTTATGTTTAGGAGTCAGGTTTACTAACGATGTTGGTATACTAATGAGAAAGTTTTACTGTTTATTTGGTTGGTCATCTAATTTCATCTAACTCATTTGGATAACTATAAAAAAAAATTAATACAAATATACTATGTTTACTTGATGACACTTCCTAAAGCAATTAAAATGATATGGTTTAAACGAGATTGATGAACTGTGAAAACCAATATTATGATGTCAAGCACACGCACACCCGATCCGAACAAATACCTTTAAGCGGTTGTTCATCACGCAACAGTGACTGAAAATAACAACTAGGATAAACAGACCCTCCAATACAAAAACATAGTTTCTGACATCATTATTATCAGACATGGAACAGTTACATATAATGAGGAAGTAAACCACACTGAGTCTGCTTTGATTATTCCAAGATATAAAACATTTATTTTTTCCAATTATTTTAAAGTATGAGGAAAATAATACTCAAAATATCTACATTTAGCTCTTATCAGTCAGAAATAGTGACACCCCTCTATTTTATTTTTTAAATGTGGTCCAGAGGCACACTTTTTCACCTTCTTCTACTTCTTCAATAGCTTTCTTATGGCTTTGGCATTGGTATCTAACCCAAAAATCGCCTAAGACAGTTATGCTGAATCGCAGATACTCACCTCTATAGAGTCTACTACATTAAGTCAAATCATGAGTTTTTAAAGGAGGAATCGAATAAGTGTAGGGTAGCACAAATTTGGACTCCTGATATCGAAATTTGAATCGGAATAGAACATGGGGATGGAGTAAGGCCCGATTTCTGAAGTATCCCTGAAGGTACTTACTCCAATTAATGAATATAATTATTCTAGAAAAATTAACTCACTTTCGTGATTCCTGCATTTGAATGAATTCTAATGAATTTAGTAATACGAGTACAAGATATTTTTATTTGAATTAAATTAAATTAAATTAAATCATTTGAGCTCGGGATGGTAAATAACATTTTTAATCACAAAAACGTGGTGAATTTTACATAGGATTTCCTAATTGCAAGAACAGAAGGAAAAAGTAACAAAGAACATATAGTAGCAGACAACAAGCGTCATATTACTAGCAACCTTGGAACGGAAACTTAAGCGTGCTTCTACGCTCATGAAAGGTACTATGGAACAATTCAGAAGTGAATTTGAATTGCTGATCATTTACAACCGGTTGTTACACTTAATTAGAAAAATTATGAATGGAGAGCCGCCAGGAGTGCCTCAACTTGAATTAACTGAATCTCAAGGACTCTAACAGCTAATTGTTGTCTGTAAGGCGTTTGTTCCAGCATTTCTTTTACGATATTTGTCATTGTGCTATTTTTTTTTTTTCATTTGGAGACTTATTGGCCATTATCTTTTCCCATCATCCCCTATTGTTTATTTGTTTTATTCTATTTCTGTGTGTTTTATACTTATGTGGATTCCTAATTCATACATCAGTGTAATTGCATCTTTATTGGGTGGTCATGGCCTTCTAAATCAGCTTCTACCAATTGTCTTCGTGCTTTGCTACTCCTTTTCCTGATCAAGTTCCTGACCACCACTGGGGCTCTAACTCCTCTATGTCAGCGAACGCTTGGTATTTCTCATGTACTTTATCCGTTTTTTTTCCCGGCAATATCCTTTCTCGTTCTCAGCTTTGTGACCAGATCTTCTTCTCTAACCTTGTCACTTTTATGGCATCTGATCCCTGAGACCTCTAGCGTTCTTGGACAGTTCAACGCCTCTGGACTTCCTGATCCGATTGATGCATGTACGAATACTCTGTGAGGAACGACGTATCATTTAGACATGGATATAGTGGTGTACAATTCATCCTTTGTTTGTTTTTTGGAGGTTTAATTCGACGTACAACCCTCAGGTTATGAACGCTGCTGTTGTGTATTCAAACTCATTTTGAGTAGCCCTCCGATGGGAATCTGAAAAAAACAAACGCAGAGCCCAGACTCCTTGTAACCGGATTCTCGTGGCGAGGAGGAACCCCGGTCTCAAATGTCAGGCGGTTATTATAGATTTTTGAGTAAAAACCATGTATTCTAGTTTTAATACATTAGTACAATCCATCAATGTTTACATTTACATATACATGGAAAATTCCAAACCCAGCCAGTACCTCGGAGCTAAAACGCTCTGAGAGACCGGCAATGCTCCCCCTCCACCCCAGACAACAGCCCAGGAGTGAACAGGACACCAAGCGCCCAAACTATCCCGCACCCACTGCAGCAGGACTTATTTATCATTTGATTAAAATATGTCAAGTACAACTAAGTAAGTCAGGTACAACTGAGCTAATAATTTGAAAAAAAAAATAATAGTAATTATTATTGTAAGTATGGTATTATTGAAGTACTCGAAGACGGTAGATGCATAAATCCCATTGCTACCAAGGAGCACCGTTCACACTCGGTGTCACTTCACAGTGACTAATTGGTGCAGTTACTGACACCTGTTATGTCATTGAAGGATTCAAACAGGCATTGACATGGCGCTTGGTCCGTATTGGTGGCCCGTCCGATTTCAAGTTGCCAATTAGAGGAGAGAAAGGCTGACCAGCCTAACCAAATCCAGTAAAAGAAAAACACGTTTCACGGCCTGATAATGCCTGACTTGTTGCTCACTAAAGCACTCGGACTGACTTGTCCTTTTGTTGTGTAATCTGCTCCATTCCCGTTGGTCTAAATTATTTCTGTACCTGCTCCGTACTCCAACATGACTCGTGAACCCGGGTATGGTAGTGTTGTTAGAATGGATAGTTAATTTTGAAACAAATGCTGAAATCGTTTTACTACAAGCTCGTACAATCGCTTCCATTTCAACAATGATCTATATTCAGAGTGCCTAAATAGTGAGTCACCATTGTCTTACTGTGTGCGGTTCCCTACTTCCAAATATAGTTTGATCTATAAACTCTAAAATAATTCATAAATTATTCCTACAAACGTTGAATAATGAAGTATTGACAATGGCCGTAAACGACTGCCGGCCGGAAATGCTTTAGCTCCTATCTGACCGCTTCACGCTTGACTACTGCCTCCTTCTCATGCCACCACATCCTTTTTTATTCCCCTTTGAGAAACCTTTCTTAGTTACTGTCTTCATTTATTTACTATGATTTAAAAATATAACGGCTTTGTGAAATAAATTAAATAATGTGAACTACAAATTTGTCATTTGAAATCCAAAAAGGTGTTATCTTACTTTTTTAGAAATATCTTTATTGAAATGATTACATGCAAAGTGCTTAGGACTTCGGTTTTTTTTTACTTTGGAGGGAAAAAGGCGCATTTGCCAAAATCATCTAACTTGTCCCCTAATCACGCAGAGTTGACTATAAACAAAATGGTAGTCGATTTGGAGGAGATGGCTAGGGCAACTTGGTTGCCAGGTATAAGGCAGAAATATAGATAGATTACCATACGGATTGGGTAAGCAAGGGACGTGTGACTAATCTTAAACTTATGACACAGTATTACTAAAATAAATTATAGAATTTATATTTACAAAATCTATACAGCCTCATCTTAAATAATGCCGTTAAAGTAATTTAAAAATAAAAAAAAAATATTAAGCGTTTTTTTTTTTAAAACACATGCCAGGATGTCCATGCAATCTATTGATTTTAGCGTACTGAGGGGAATCAGTTACCAGTTTTTTAAACTAGTTTTGAGCTACCGAATTTTGGAATAGTTAAGAAGACAACGTAAAATTTTGTCTCACCACAAGCTCTTTAATTTTATTTCACTAGCGCTTTTGGCAGCAGTCAAACATTGACATTATCAGGTACTTAAAATTCTGTATCGTTCCACACTAACTATTCAGTAGTAACTTCCATCTTGATAAGGGCAGTGCTTGGACGCTGTTTAAAGCGCTAGTGATATTAAACTATAACACTTTTGTTAGGATAAAATTTCTCGTTGTTTTCTTAATATCTTAACCCACAGCCAGCATAAGTGGGAATGGTTCGTACTGCAGGTGGTTTTAATACGGATGTCCCTTATGAGACACATTTAACCACAATGTTCATACAAATGTATACAGATTGCAACTCAAATGCTACTATTCATAATACAGTATAACAGTAGAATATTTATCGCAAAATGAACATCTTCCCATTATAGGAAAAAAAATCATTTGTCAATCTGAGGTGAAGATTTGGTGAATGGGATGTTGAAAATACGTGCAATTGGAGCAGTGAACGGGAATCGTGCCACGGCCAAGGACAGCTAGTGCAAGTTCCTATCTGACGCAGTGGGCACCTTTCACAGTCACTTTCATTTCTGCACCAATATTATCTTATATATGCAGCTGAATAATTATATCGTAAGTATTTCTTTTGAATTTAAATAAATGCCTAAGAACTTCAACGGTGGCTAGAGATCTTTTTCAACATATTTCTGGTCACAAAAAAATAAAACAGTTTTAAACTAGAAAAAAATCTATAATCTATAAAAAAAAAAAATGCTTTTACTATCAAAATAAAAAGCATTTACAAAGAGAAATAGTCTAAAGAAATTAAATAAATCTTAAAAATTATTAATTAGTTATTAATAACCACAATTTGTTTAAAAAAATTGGTTGGGTCACCGGGCTTCGATGGAGTATTGAATGGCTTTGCCTGAGCTAGACCCTGTTATAATTATTCAACAAGTTAAAGCCCGAGTAACGTATTTCGAAAAATTAAGTTAACAGCGACCAGCTGGAGCCACCGCACTAACTTAAAATGTATCAATGTTATAAATAGTTACATAACCATCGGCTTCAAGTACTTAAATCAGTCCAGTCTTCCTCACAAGTGGCCCTGGTCCACGCAACTACCAAAAAAATAACTTCATAAAATAAAAAGATTCGTATGATGCAAAACATCGCTCAGGCAAATGTACCGAGTGTCCTTTTCTGGTTCTTTTGATTCGTAGACTTGGTTCATAGCATAATTATACACAATTAACATAGTACATTATTGACGGTTTGTTGCCTTGGAGGGTGTGTATTAAGAAACAAAATGGCTGTGGAGAGACAGAAGGTGTTACCCATAACATAACCTTTATCTTCCAAAAATAATATATTACTCTAAATTAAAAACTTTAAAAAAAAAAAAAAAAAAAATGACAATCACTTAAATTTCTTTACAATCGCAAATAAAATGTTGCCGGAAAAATAACGTATAATTTTATTCACAAACAAAATATATGACTATAAACACCGTTGTCCATGTTGCGAACCACCAGCCAGAAGAAATTACCGCTTTATTTGACAGACCTTGTAAAGGCTGTTTGTATTTAATGAATGTCATTAACTAAAATCTGAACCTAATATCCAATTGCACGTATTGTGTAAACTAAACGATTCCATTTGCCTCCATAGTCTCCCGAAATAGGCTTCGAAATGAATAAATAAATAGTGCACAATTAAAAACAAAATGCATTTAATGTTATTCACTAAAATAAACTTGTGAAAGTTTTACGGTCATTGACTACAGTAGTTATCTGACCATTGCCGAAAAGTGAAAGGATTAATTAAATATATATTTTCTTAAGCAGTCATGTGTGCAAAAGGTCTTTTGCAAACATTTGCTGTACCTTTTCCCGCATTTTTCAGGATTAATTTAACCGGTTTTATATAGATTTTTATAATTTTAGGTAGAATGCACTGTCTCTGTCGATTTCATTTGATTACTCCTGTGGTGTAATGATGAGCATGCATGCTGACTTCTAACTCAGCTTCAATGTCAACATACCCAAGGAGTTTTTCTTTAGGGAGTAGGTCTGGTCAAAGGTAACTCATTCTAGCGAGGATACCTACTCGTATAAAGAAGTAGTGAATTGAATCTATCCAGTCTTATATTGACACTGTCCTAAAGTTTAAATCCTTTAGTTTAAATCCTACTGCGAGGTATCGGCGTATGCAGACGACATTGGTGTTTACAGCACTAGCATCAATCCCACCGGAGCCCTGAAATTCGCTGAGAGCGCCAGTCAACAGATCGCCGTGAAACTCGATGCCGTCCACATTAAAGTCAACCCGGCCAAGACGCAATGAATTATATTCAGCTATAAATCCGGAAGAAAGAAGCTCCCGAAATCCTTCGTCTTAGACGGCAAAGAGTGCCATGTGAGCAACAAGCTACACTACCTTGGGATTACCTCGGTAGACACTTGTCGTTCACAACACATCTCGGCAAGAAGTTAAAGAGTGTTAGGAAGAAATTCTTCAGCCTCGGACACCTACTTCACAGCCCGGCTTTATCGGTACGCCTCAAGCTGCTGATATACCAGAGCGTCCTAAGACCTGCTTTGATGTATGGGACCCCTCTCTTCAAGTATCTGACTCCTAACACTCTCAAAACGCTCCAGCAATTTCAGCACAGAGTTCTCCGCACCTCCCTCAAACATACCCCGTTCGACCGAATGAAGGCAGACGAGATGCATAAAAAATTTGAAGTGCTCACCATTCAAGATTTAATCAAGAGAAGACACATCAAATTTTTCGACTCACTCCGACACAGCAACAACCCACTATTCTCCGACCTTCAACCACCACCAATGCCCGTCAGATGGAAGCACTGCTGGACCGCCGAAGCCTGGAGACAGATGGACGTGATCGAACCCTAGCCCCCTGACGGAGACTGAAGATCTACACCCAGCCTAGAGATCGAGGCCGATCTCCGAAGCTACAAGACCCCATCTACCTGTTTAAGCAGGGTCGACCTTCCGGCCGAGAGGCCGACTTATTTCAGGCCCCTGCCGCAGCTGGCCAGGCTTGACCTGGCCGACTACAAACCCTTGCCTAGGTACCCCTAGGCTCCCCCCTCGGTAGACTCTCACTACCTTCCTGATTCCACCCGCCTCCTTTAGGCATACCCCACCCTATATCCTTCTCATACATCCTTCAAATGGGGGACTCCCCTTAGTGAAAGGCACTCATGAGCCCAAAATAATTTTCCCACATCCTATTTTATAAGTTTGAGAGCTAAGAAAAAAAAAAAAAATTTAAATCCTCAGGCTATTTCCGGGATACAAGGTCCCGTCTTTCTGACTTATACAATCCTTCCATTCGACCGTCCCTTTCCTGCTCGCTCTACAACTCTCTCAATATCCGTCATACTTCATCATTACGTACTTTTAAAAACCCTTCTATTCCCTTATTGCCTCTCCGGTTGACTCTTGCTAACCTGGGATATTTGTATTGTCTTATTTTATTATCTTAAAACTATTTTCTATTTGAACTTCATTTTTGTTTACTACTATTCTGTGCCGTCGATAAAATCATAGCCGCTACTTTTAAAAACAGTCATCACTAAATATACTCCTGGTTACTTCTGTCGTTTTCTCCATTCCGACTAAGGTTGTGTATCTCTCAGGATCTCGAGGCCCGAGCCCTTAAAGCGGCTGATGAATTGCTTTCTTAGATTTATACTCGTGGTCCCCAGATTCTGTCCCGTTTCAAAACAGTACTCCTAGTTGGGAAAGGTGCCCTTCCACCCGTCGTCAATACTTCCTTGGGAGTGATTGGATGAGGAAAGCCTCTTTAACTACACGGCCGCCTTATCTTCTTAACCTGTTCCATTTTAAATCTGTGATAAAATCCCGCTACACTAGATCCCGCCTTCCCGACCTGGATTATCCTTCTTACAAATCTGCTTCCTTTGACAATTCTTATCCTTGCCACTATCCTTTGCCACTCGATTCCCATCGGTATTCGTCTTTCATCAACTCTCCCAATCATTATTGGATCTAGACTTTACCAGTTTTTTATATTCCTCCAATCTAACAGTGGATAATACATCATTATTATGCCATTTATTTATTTTCCATTCATATCAGCAACATTCAACACTCTTTTCCCCTTTGTAAAAAGCCAAATGTTATCTTAATTGTTTTTCATCTCTACTCAATAATGTGTTTTTGATCCAACTTTGAAGTCATCTCATACGTACACCTCTCTTTTATTATTTATAAGCGTATCAAATCTACGTAACGTTATATATTTTTTTCTTTTTTTTGTCAGCTAGACATTCCTGTATGTGCTAACGAAATTAATTTCATTTCAAATCAATATAAATGTATTTATTGTTCCCTCGTTTATTAAAAATTATAAATGTATTATAAGTTATACTTTCTAATGTAGTATCCAAAAAATCCTAGAAGGGTATTTTTTTAATTTAAAGTACTTTTTAATTTTTATTATTGTTTTATTTTTCTCCCTATGCGGTGTACCGATCTTTTCTGTTTCCTAGTGTTGTTATTTAATAGTGCATTTCGTAATTATTCGTAGGGAACATGGTCCCGGAATAAAGACTGTTTTTCTGTTCTATTCTGTATTTAAGGTTGAGTATACTAGAGCTACCACACTTGCACCGAATAGCCATCAATCAACTATGGCAACAACCTTCGGTAGTCGGCCTTCATGAGGTGTTTACCATGCACTCATCTTAATGTTTTTTATTTGGTTGGATCTAAGCACTTAATTTTCTGAGAAGAGTGAAATTAAAATGTGAAATACGGTTTGTTTTTAAAGGGTTTTTGAAATATTAATTAATTATCTATGTAAGTTGTAATAACTGGAATGAATGGTCTAGCGTTTATCTACAAATGCACTAGATAAAATTACTACTAAACGGCTATCGGTTAGAACTATTTAAGTGTAACGAAGTTTCCGAAGTGCCCCAGCGATTAAACTTCATTACCCAGGACAATAATGAGGCCAGAATCGGCCAGTTGGCCAAGGCACAGCCCGATCTAGCGTGCCAACTGGGAGCTGGGCCGGCGCGACCTTAAAAGGCCCCCGAAGTCCATTGTTCGAAATAGACGGAATTTTCGTCAGTGTAAGAGTTCAGAGAGGTCCGCATTGTGGCGGTATTGTTGTCCGGGATGAAAGTGAGCCATTGGGCACAGTTTGAATGCTATTGGCCTGAGGATTCCGTAACAGTATCGGATGGTGTCGCACAAGGCTGATCAAACATCTCAGTCGCCTAAGTCTAATTTAGCCCTCATAAGTCATTACGCTCTTTTGTATCATATAACAGTCACTTGGCCCAAATCTTATTAAACATGCATAACAGAATGCATTGCTTGCTGTAGCTGGCCGTTCTTCAAAGGGTTGATTGGAAAAAGTCACTTATAAATGTTGAGACTCTATAAGTATTAGAAATAGGAAAATAAAATAAGGTACTTTTCTGGAAAGCTCACAAAAACAGCAAATGAATGAAGTATTAAAATTAATGCTTACCTTGAGTTATCTAGCTACAAAGATGATAAAATGTCTGAAATGCAGCTTTGGAAGGAAATGAGGAATTAGGAAAGAAGAGTGTGGTTGGTGACATACAAACCACATTGAAAACTCGAAAAAGAACACACAAGCAATTATTTAATAGAGAACTCAATCTGATACTTCATTCTCTAATCACAAGGATGAGGAGGGAAATGCGCGGAAGGATGGAATCCATCCAATCATAAACTAGTATATAACCTCATAGTAGTTAGTATAAAGCCTCATTCGTACGTTATATTATACATCCCTCTTGCCTGCTGGACCGAGACTAAATTCAAATATATGTCAAACATGTCAAAAAAATAACAAAGTATGTCACTAAGTAACATGTCTTCTTAGAAATTATATAATAACGCACACTGTCATTAAAGTACTTAAAAAAATACCCAATTAGTCATAAAAAGTATTTTTAATCTTCGGGGGAAAAATAGCTTTACTCTCTTATCTGTAAGTATATTGATATATGTTATTGTTACTGATTATGATCAGCTATTGTTCCAAGTAGTTTGTGCCACATAATGATTTGTGGTTTTTTGAGCTGGCGAATGATCAATGCGTTTAATACCCGAAATTTGTGGGTAGACACTCTTTCTTTCAAATCTTTAAACATATATAATGTGCTAGAGAGAGAAGCATTTTCAAATAGTTCGAATCCAAAATTATCCGGGGGTCAAACAAGCAGGATGCCACATTACATTACACTTGAAATAATAAATATATGTACACTTTGGCCAAAATAGTTTTAATTCTTTGGTTGAAAGATAGGAGAGATCGTATTCTTGGCATTTTACCAATTATTCCCTAATTTCACTTCCTTGATCTTCTTTTTGAAAATGAATTTCCTAATCCAGCCAATTTTTTCCCACCTAAATCCCCAGAGTTCCATGATGAGTCCTCGCAACACTTCGAAACCTTTATTTATCGTCACATTTAGAGCAAATCCTAGAAAACCACTCAGTGTTCTGGTCAATTACAAAAGAAAGCAAATCCAAAAAAAAATATTCTGGATCGAGAGTTCAATTTTTTTTTTCAAAACAGATTTAGTTGAAACATCAAAGTCCAATTTCAAAACTTCACTTCAATAACTTTTGGGGTTACATAAAACAAAACTTATTAAGCTGAATATTCCTTTTAACTAATTAACAATTTATCATTAGAACCTGTTAATATTCCCCTATTTATTAATCATTATCACATTAATGTTAATTGTAGCACTGAAGATGCCACTTTGGCAGGCAAAAGCACTTTACCAAACAATATAATTTTATCTAGAAACCAGACGTTTTATTTATTAAATATTTATATTTATTTTTTGCACCCCCGAAAATACCTAAACTCCAATTTTTAAAAAAATTTCATTTTTTTGTAGGTAATTTTTGCTTCCCATTTCTTCACTTAAAGCGTCTCCGGTTTTGTGTTACCTTTCTATAAACTATGATCATTTAATAAGATCCGGTATTTTTTCTTAGTCTACCACATGCATGACAACCTTGTGGAATCGTAGAAGAAAGGCAGAAAACTATGTCAAAAAAATTGTGTTTTCAAAGACAAAGAATGCATTGGCGAGAATGATCGGACACTTTTAAATAAATTGACCCAGTGTCACCAAAAAAGATTTCATCGGTGACCCCTTGACTGTAGCATCCTCGCGTTAGTATGTATTTGTTCTATTCTGGGTGGTATTTTTAATTCCTTCTATGTTCGTCTTTAAATATCACCTATATTTTCTTTCAGCATGGTTCCCAGCACCTACATCAAAAGTCCATTAAAACAACAAGCCGAAAGATGAATTCCAGACATCCTATAACTTCACAACGGTTTTGCTGGGATCTGTATATTAGCCTACCTAGCAAACTTTCAACGGTTTTATCTTAGGTTCATTCCAGTGGATCCTCTCGCTTTAGCGCACTCTTGACTCGTCAGTTCACCTGCGGATATGCTGAGTAACGATACCTTAGTGAATCTGGTAGGACACAACTTTCTGTGCGGGTAGATGTATGAATTCGCTTGCACCATAGACATTATCTGTTGCGTAGGTACGTGTGTACGTTTGTGTTTTATGTCGTACGCCCAATATGATCTAGAGGGGTCTGGATAGTCATCTATTATTATAAACTATATCAGCTGTTTAGAACCTAATAAATGACGGTGTCATTGTGTCATTTACTGCTTCACAAGTGTATTCCACGGCCACAGGTATAAATTGCCACAATGAATGAAGCTCCTATCCTATAGCCTGGAAGTTTCTGGAGAACTAACAAGCTGTAGCTGATTCATGGGGAGAATGTCCAGTCACCCTCAGGGAGCAGACTCTGTCTGCTTCTAGAGCGGTGAAAGTGAGTAACGGCACCTGTTACCGGCACAGTTTCCTTATCTTTATTTACATTGCGGAATAGCCAATTACGTTATATTTTAAAGCATAGGCATGCCGGTAAAATGTCGTTCCGTGAGATGAACTATTTACATAACGTAAATTGAAAGTAGCTCTTGGATAAAAGCATTCATAAGTCTCACATTTTGTCAATGATTAACACTTAGATTCTATTTTACAGCGTTAAATTGTACAGACGTGATAGATAGTATTTCATCGATTAATCTAACGCAACAAAATTAAACCAATATTTATAAATAACACTTCAATACCAATACCAAAAGGTATGCAATTCCTTAGATTAAAATAGAATTAGCATCTGACCTTAGTCTTAAAGAGACAGAGAATTTCTTTAACTCATTTTATGTACTCATGCTCATCACATACAATTTCCAGAGCTTCTAAACTAAAACGAACATACCATTAATACGCAAAACTCAAATATCCACTTAATAAATGATAATTAGGAGTGTCTAATTATCAAGCTGCTAATAACGGTACAGTTATCTACAAATCACTTCCTATGTCGTCGCTGTATGTCATGGGTTGTTCAGGCGCATGTATGGAGGGCTCTCCGAAATTCTGACTAAAGTGGTCATCAGGCATCACCTGATGAATAAATTATGCTAAATATAGTGGAGGTTCAAGGTGTGACAGTATCAAAAAATTATGATGAGTTTCAAGTGGTTTACTATAATAACTGTTACTACTAAAAAATAATACAAATAAAAAATCACTGGTCAAGTGGCTATATAAATATCTTATTGACCATATTAATGTTTTCAAAACGGAATAAAATCAAAATATATCAACACCTACGTGGACGAGCTGGTAACCAACGGCATCAAATTCGAATCAATTTATTTCCAATGTTTACATAGTAAAAATAATCTTATGCTATCATACAATGTATCTAGTTCAAAACGAAATAAACTAACATCATCTCTCTTGATTGATTGAAAACAGAAACAACAAAAAATACATTAAACTAACCTCCTCCTGACAAGTTCATACGCAACCATTTACACGATACATACTACATTGTTTAACGATATACCACCCCATTCAAGACCCAGTTCATTGAATAAAATGAAGTACAACAAACGTGCAATTGCAATGATCCAATAATCTACCGTAGTTTACACTAATTCCCTCCTTAATATTTCTTTCGTTTCTACCTACCATTACTTACATCGTTTACTTCACTCAATATGTTTTACATTCTCATTCATGTAAATTTACTTACTGCATACAATTATATTGTGAACGCAACATGAGCACAAAAAAAAAAATAATATATTGTGTAATTGCTACTCTCGCAGGTTGTGTTATATAATATAACACAATAGAGGTAATATAATATTTATAAAATAACAAAACCTGTATATAATGCAGCGATGCTACAGGAAATACAAAAATAATTTGTAAATAGATTCGATTCGCCTGAGGATCTATAATTATATATAATTATCTGTAAATTTAAAGGGGCATGAAAGAAAAAAATAAAAATAAATAAAGTGTAATTAACTTCTTTTTGGCTTAAATTCTGGTTATGAATACAAAATAACCTATGCTTCTTACAAAAGATATAAGTGTGCTAATAATGTCTCGACTCTGGATAAAATAAAATATTTCCCCAATATTCAAATGCGTTTCATGCATACTTCTCAAAATGTGTATAAGGATGTATCTCTATCAATACATATTTTATCTGAAGAAAACTTTCAGCTTGGGAGGCATCGTCACCCCATCGTCACCCAAAAATCCACAATCATAATTGTTTACCTCAGCATCTCAAAGATCTAATCCAATCCAAACGCCAATCCAGAACACTGTGGCAAAGATCCCGGCATCTTGTTGATCGCCGCACGTACAATCAGTACTGCCGATTGGTAAAGCGGCATTGGCATCCTTCCGTTCCGATTCTTTCAATTCCTACCTCTCCTCTCTGTCCACCTGGGATAACTCCTTGTGGAATGTAACCATAAAAATCCTAAAGTATCAACCTGTTTCACATCCACTCCGTCGTGATGATGGGTCCTGGGTGGCTTCGGATGGGGATAGGTCGGAGGAATTTGCTCTGCATCTTACCCATACTTTCACACCTCACCTTTCTCATTAAAGCCATACTCACAGCACAACTGTGGAAGATTTCCTCACTTCACTTATTCCTCTCTCTCTTCCACCAAAAGCCGTTAACCTCTCTGAGGTTAAATACCTTCTGAAAAACTTACCTTACCGAAAATCCCCTGGATATGATCTCCTTACTCCTCAAATTCTCAAAAAACTTCCTCCTAAACCCATAATCTTCCTAACCTACATATATAATTGCATAATCCAAAAGACGCAGTTTCCTCTCCTCTGGAAACATTCCATTATTGTCCTATTCGCCAAACCCGGTAAACCACCCAATGACGCCTCATCTTATCGTCCAATTAGCCTACTCCCCATCCTCTCAAAAATATTTGAGAAACTCCTACAACGTCTACTTCCCATTGTTGAATCCAAAAACCTTTTTCCCACACACCAGTTTGGTTTCCGCCAACGACATTCCACTGCTCAACAAGGCCTTCGCGTCTCCTCAGCTCTTGAAACCAAACAGTATTGCACTGCTGCCTTTCTTGACATAGCTCAAGCTTTTGACAGGGTTTGGCACGCAGGTTTGCTCTACAAGCTCAAAAGATATTTACCACAGACCCTTTTCCTAGTCTTACAGTCCTACCTTTCAAACCGCTTCTTCCAAGTCCGCTGTGGTTTAGAATACTCTAACTACTATCCCATAAGTGCAGGAGTTCCACAGGGCAGTGTCCTGGGCCCCATCCTCTATAACCTATACACCGCTGATGTCCCCTCTACTCCCAATACCTTCTTGGCCACATTTGCAGATGACAATGCAGTCTTGTCATCCCATCCAGACCCCGACATAGCATCCCATAACCTTCAAAAACACCTTGACGAGATCGAGTATTGGTGCAATCAATGGCGGATCAAAGTTAATGAAGCAAAATGCTCCCACATCACCTTCACCCTTTGTCGCAAGTCTGGTCCACTAGTTTATTTTAATTCTATTCCTCTCCCTGTATTCGAGACCGTACGATACTTAGGCTTCCATCTCGACAAACGACTGACCTGGAACCCACATACGAGATTAAAAAGACAAGAACTAAACAGACGCTTTGGACAACTGTACAGACTACTTCAAAGGACATCTCATCTCTTAATAGAAAATAAACTACTTATTTACAAAGTTATACTTGAGCCAATCTGGACATGCGGAATAGAGCTATGGGGGACAGCAAAAAAGTCGAACATCAAGCGTATCCAATCCTTTCAATCAAAAGTCCTGAGAACAATAGTAAATGCCCCTTATTATGTAAGCAACAAAACCCTTCATAACGACCTTAATATACCCTACATTCTAGAACTCATCCCTTCCAAGTTTATGAAATTCCACAGTAGCCTTTCCAACCACCCTAATCCTGTAGCACAGTCATTACACTGCGCCACTCATCCCTATAATCCTCCTCGGAGACTGAAACGGCAGTGGCCTCGTGACCTGCTATAAACGCGTGACAGCGGGGGTTACTCCAATCATGTCCTGAGCGTCTGTGGCTCTCGCACTCTTCGTCAGCCTCCACTGGCTAGTATCCGGTGACGCGGCTGACGGAGGAGCGTGGGGGACTTCCCAAGACTCCGCTTTCTCTTCGCATGTGGATTTGGGAGGTCTCTGGGCTGTCTGTAAATATTGTATGAATGAGTGAGTGAATGATGAATTGTAAATATGGTATGAATGAGAGCGTTTATCGCAATTACTGATTGCCTTATAAAAGGCAGATTGTAATTATAGCCCAATAAAGAGTAAAAAGAGTAGATACTTTCCAGCCATGTTCAAAAGTCCAAGACGATCTATGTTGTTATTTTCATTTCTCAATCCGGTTGCAGAATCTGAAGTGATCGACAAACCCCTTAGTAAAATAGGAGTCGAAAACGATTCAATTACCCCTAGTTGTCAATCATTTCTGCCCCAGTTACTAGCTGATCTAATAGAGTACCGTAGACATTCCAATATTTGTGTACTTCAAATCTAATACGTGAACGTTCCATGATGGGGGAGATAATTGATAACTACATGCTATAAATTGTCTACCAAAGTATGGTACCTAGAGGGAGGGGGTGGTGGGGAGCGGTTCACCCCGGGTGGGACATATTTTGGGACATTATGATTTTTTATATGTTTTCATCTCTATTATATATATATATATATATATAATCTTTATATAAAAAAACAGTCTAATATTTTCGTATCCAGATCTTGTGATACATTCCAGTGAAAAACAACGAACAATTTTTGACGATGTCATTCAGGACTCAAAAAATAAATATAAAAAATAGCAAAAACAAAATATATATATTAACACGCTTACATTTTACCAAAAGGTGTAAAATCTGTATAAACAAAAGAAATACTTTATTATATGCTCAGTAATAGCTAATAGCTCTTGATTTCTATTGACTTATCAAGAATAAAAATGCTCTAGATAAGCCACTGGTGGTGTGTCAGTTATAATTAATGAGCAGTTGAACGTTGTGTGAACAACATGCTACTCATTAATGAACTCTGGGAAATCCAAACAGCCACTGTCTAAAAGTTTTCTAATACTCCAATCTGTGCGCCTCACATTTGGAAGCAACAAATGCCGACAATTTATTTCCCTGCCATTGAAAAACCAATCAACTTCGATATGTATTTCAATTCATAATTAATCAATACTTGAATGCGTTGAACAGGCGGTTTGGATAGTTGTATTGAAAACTTCACATATATAAACCGTTTTTAAAACCAATTTGGACTTATGGAATAGAACAGCCAAACAATCGAACATCAAACGAATGCAAACATTTCAATCCAAAGTCCTCCAAATTGCAGTCAATACACTATTTTACATCACAAACTCATCCATTCACAGAAATACTCATGTGTCAACTGTCCTTGACCTTATTCCGTCAAGATATTCCAAATTTCACAAAACTCTATTCACTCGTCCTCTTGTCAACTCATTATCCAGTAATACTAGTCCTTAAAAGAGTGGTGGCCTCACGATCTATTGTAAATACACCCTTGGGGGGGGGAGGGGGCTGCTACGCAGAATTTGTATGTGCATATCGTATAAATGCCGCTATGAATGGAATTGTACATAAGTTTGAATTCTCGCATCACGTTAATGCTGTATAAGCACATTGTAATTCTCTAATGAACATATTTCATTCTTTACTTTTATGTATTAATACAACGGCCAAGCTCAGCACTATATTGACTCCACTAGTGCCACTAAGTTGTGAACGTCAACTAGTAGATTTAGGGATAACTTGAGTCAGGTTTTTTTTTCTATTTTAACGTTTCAAAGTGAAATCAGTGATACTTGTTCTGAGAATTCGATGGTAAGTCAATGTTAATATAGTGTAATAACAATAAAATCCTACAGAACAGTGTGAATCATGTATTTTGTCAAATACTTCTCTAATATTTGATGACTAATTTTTGGCAGACCGATATAAAAATATTATAATCATAATACATACAGCCGACCAAGGAGAAGTAAATTTTCACAACAAAAAAAACAGTATATTAATTGTTTTGAAATGTTCAAAAAGTTATCTCAATTTATTTTTGTAAACAATCGCAGTGGTTATCTATTGTCGCTCATAGGACTATATTCAGCACCACCGTTATTTTTAGCATTATTTTTGTTTGCCAGAAGTGACTTTTTAGTATGTGCTTCTTTGTTATTCATAGAGGAGTTCGTCCCAGAATACATTTATACAATTTTTCTATCTCTGATATGATTTGTAAGCGTAGCTGATGTGATTAAGAGGGATTCCCTCAGTCCGACGCCATCTAACAATTGTTTTCACACACTAATTACCCCTGGAAGGGAGCACCTTGGAAATATTAAATTCATAAAAAATGACTAATTGAACGAGAGTTTCCTTTGAGCCATTGAGTTATTGATTGGCAGAGTATTCTAGCTAAGCATTTGATTGTTTAAATGATCCTATTTATATTAGCAACAATTTAAAATTATTTTACTTATGCATATATTTAAGGATTTTACTTCTTCGTGCTAGGGCTCTTGAGAATAAAGAATTCCCCAAACTCCAGAAAATTGTGACGATTACGTCGTGAGAAGCTGGATGTTGCATTGAGTCGGTTAGGGTTACAAAATTGCCAACAGTAAGGCATAAACATTAAACAAAGTACCAAAAATAATATATAAATAACTATTTTATTCAAAACAATGAAAAAATAATTGATCAGCAATTTAACAGTTAATTTAACCAGGCCTGATTGTTAGTAAATATATATATAATGAAAAAAAGTTTATAGTCACGATACGATGTTTCGGAGAAAAGTGCGTACACGTAGTCAACCGCAGGGTGGCGATGACCACGGAGAGATATGTAGACGAGACAGGCCGAGAAGTCAAAATTTGTAGTAAACAACGACTTCTTGTTCGCAGAGGAACAGGCCCGTATTCTGCCCTCTTCAACGCTGGCTAAGCCAAGCTCCTTGTCCTTTAATACGCAAGCCCTATTTCTTCACTTCCTCGAGCTTTATAGTACTTCGAACTCTTCTCCTGATGTAAGCTATCTGTATGGTGATGTAACAAAATGAAAACTGCTGTTCAAGATAAAAAACAAAACGCACGTCATAACCTTCACTTTCTTTTATTTTTTAATCTTAAACATATGTTCGTGTATACAAATATGTAAATGTATAGCATATGTAAATACGCTTTTCCTAATTTTCTCTAGCCGAAACAATCAGAAGATAAAGAAATTTACAATTTTAAAATTTTCCACTCATCTCATTACCATACAAAAAAAAAATAAAATATTGCTGAAATCTTCTCAAACAAAAATTATGTTTAAACAAAACACTGAAGTCTCTTACTTTGAATTATCCTTCTAATTAAAACTTATTTACTCCCTGTGAAGCTCAAACATTACTACTCATATTGAAAAAAATAAATTAGAAAGTGATAATTAAATTACTTGTTTGAGTTTCTTAAATGATTTTAAGTGCACCACCCAGATTTTTTTACAAAAATATTTGTTTGTTTTTTATACCTGCCAAATCAATGAAAATCACCTTTTCCTCATCGCTCAAAAGAAAAAACTTCAGCATTACAGAATTTAAATATACGTATTCAATTATTAGCTCCCAACACACCATCTTTAGGAATCTATATTGAATATTTAACACTGCCTTATCTTACAATACACTACTGTTATCTGCAGCCGTCAACTTCATGATTTCCTTGATACATATTGGTGGTTTCTTGGCCAACTTGTACATGGTTCACAGTGCCCAGAGAATCATCCCTTAGATGAAGAGACAAGCTAAAGTGAGAAACTCAATATTCACTCCTTAGTTACATGTTTCCACCACCATCCACTGGGGACATTGGTTCATGGAGTATTCAGAGTCAGTTTCGAGTTTTAACACCACTTACATCCCTTGAACGGTTTTTTACTGGAAGTTCTGGCAATGGCAAGTTTCTCCAGTCATATCCTGAGCGTCTGTGGGTCTCGCACTCCACTGGCTCGTGTACAGTGACGCGCCTGACAGAGGGTCTCCCCTTATTTCGTATGCGAGAGTAGTGGCAACCATGTGGATTTAGGAGGTCTCTTGGCTGTTTGCAAATACTGTATGAATGAGCGAGTGAATAAATAATTGTAAATATGGTATGAATGAGAACATTTATCAGAATTATTAATTGACCAATGAGGCATACAATAATAATAAATCTCCTAGCAATTTAGCCATCGTGGTTATGTCATGAATTGACCGTTAATCCCTTAAAGTATGATGATTATTTTATAGCCACCACTATCTTGATAAATGGCCACAGCTGTGTTGTATGATAGCTTCTGCATCTCAATTATCCTCTATTGCTCCTATCAATCCATCCAATCTTTGGTATTCATTTTTAACGTGTAGCAAAGGTCGGTCAAAATGGTAGTCCATTTTTTTGGTTCCCCAGCTGAACTGGCTTGGTTTTTCGTTCAAATGCATGTCATTTATTTCTTTGTGTGGGTTTTGGTTTTCAATCTGGCTAATATATCGTTATTATTAGCATGTAGATAGGTTTCTCCAACACAAGGACGTTAGTCATAATTTTTTTTTTTTTTTTTTTTTTTCCAATCTGGACATACGGAATAGAGCTATGGGGGACAGCAAAAAAGTCGAACATCAAGCGTATCCAATCCTTTCAATCAAAAGTCCTGAGAACAATAGTAAATGCCCCTTATTATGTCAGCAACAAAACCCTTCATAACGACCTTAATATACCCTACATTCTAGAACTCATCCCTTCCAAGTTTACGAAATTCCACAGTAGCCTTTCCAACCACCCTAATCCTGTAGCACAGTCACTGCACTGCGTCACTCATCCCTATAATCCTCCTCGGAGACTGAAACGGCAGTGGCCTCGTGACCTGCTATAATCAAGTGACAGTGGGAGTCCTGGCAATGGCCAGTTTCTCCAATCATGTCCTGAATGAATGAGCGAGTGAATGATGAAATGTAAATATGGTATGAATGATCGTATATCTTAATTACTTATTGCCTAGCAAGGCAGATTGTAATTTTAGCACAATAAAGGAATTATATATATATATATAGGCAAAAGGGCATGGATTCCTTGGCATTTCTATAACGCTTATTGTAGTGTTCAAACAGTTCAAATTGCGGAACTCGTGCAGTTTTGCAGTTTATTTAACCGGTTTAGATCTGTCACTGCCTTTAATTGATCCTGTTTATGATCTTCCCGTGTGCTATAACCTGCCAGATGACTACTCGTTGATTGGTTGTTTACCCTTGTTTGTCAAGGTTTTTTCACCTCACTACAGTTGTCCCTTGCTTTTTTTCCCCCTAACAGCAGCCACTTCTGGAGTCATTAGGTATCAATTATCGTCTGTTTTTATCACGTGTCTGGCCTATTTGTTGCTTCTTGCTCAAGATTCGCTAGCTATGGTAGGATGTTGTCATTGAGTTACTGGCTGCTACGAGTTCTTCATTCGTCTATTCAAACACATATTCTCAATTTAAACACAAGGCCTCAATTCTTCACAGAACCTGATTTTAAAAAACCTTTTCTTCTACATGCTGCGAATTTTCCCGTCAACTGCAGATCTGTGAATTAGACATAGAGTGCTCCAAAAATCCCACATTTCTTGCTTTTGGTTGATTATATAAAAGAAATGGATGCCTCTGACGATGCATACTCGATTCAAGTTCATATTTATTCATTCTAGCTATATACATATTCCTGTAAAATTAGTATTTTTGTTATGATCTCTGTGATTGTTGCAGGGCTGGAACGACCTGGGATTCCACGGTTCTGATCAGTTCCCCACCCCAAACATTGACGCACTCGCCTACAATGGAGTTATTTTGAACAAACACTACGTCCAGCAAACATGCTCACCCTCAAGGACCGCCCTCATGACTGGCAGGTACCCTATACATACAGGTAAGCAAACCTTATGCATTAATTTTTTTTTAACGAGTTTCAAATTTTGAAGGGATTGTAGGAAACATTTGAATGGTTTGAAACCTTTGACATACCCTGTCCCAAGCCTTCGTAATTGACATGTTTATTCATAGAATTGTTTTACAAATTTCTGAATTATACCTTGATCCGCACTTCCATATCCGTGGGGTGCTACCTATAGGTCAGTTTTGCCAAAATTTGAGAACATGTGAAAAGATGTGGTTCTCAGCCACTCTTGTCACAACATTTGTTTTTTGTTATTCTATGGAATCTTTAACTAAAGTGATTTTTCCATATTTAAAAGATTTAATAAAGGCATATATTAACATGTATAGTTTTACGATCTGGTTTAAAGCAAGGATAGTATATAGAATTTTGCTTATGGTAATATATTCCCATACATTACGTATGGATATGTAATAAAACAATTAAATAGCAATATTTAATAATAAAATAAGATAAATAATAAAAAAATAAAAAGTACTAATTTATTAGAATTAAATGAATGGTAATAAGAAATTGAGCTTAAGTTATAATCATGCATTGGCCTGTGTTAAATGTCGTCATATTGTTTATTTTTTTCAATATTTTGTATTAATGGATTTTAAACACAAAATTGTTTTTTTCTGGAGTCATTGAGTTGTCCACATATTTCTTGTGCTAATTGTAACCTACTTCATTGAGCTTCTTAGATTTATCATCCAATGTTACAAACGATAATGCATCAGTTGATCTTCACTGTTACTTTAAACAAATGGAAACATTACAAAGAAAATAGCTTTTTCTCTTATCAACTCAGCCCCTCCCCGCATTTCACCCATTTCAAAAGGGCGAAATAAAAGAAACATGCGGATTGACAGATTGGACCGATTCCAGAAAGAACATCGGTCTAGAAGACATCTAGACAAACAAAGTTATATCTTCTGTTATCGATTTCGATATTGGGCCAAGCCAAGTACCACTCCATAAACCAGTACCAGACTCCATAGCTAAGGACTTAGACGGTTATGCTCAAAGAAATGCTAGTGACCTAGAAATCGCGTATTTACATTTTTCCTATCACGTTATATCTATTTACATCGCGTTTTATTATCTAGAATACATTACATATTTTCAATTTCTTTAGTAAAATTCCTCCGGCCAGCTCTGCTGTACGGTGCCCCGCTATTTACCCACTTGACTGACAATACAGCCAAATGTCTCCAACATTTCCAGAATGGGATCATGCGAAAAGTGGTCCGATATACCTCTCTCGAGAGGTTAAAGGACGCTAACTGCACCCGTTGCTGTGCCGTCGGTAGGTGAGTTCATCCGCCGGAGACACATCAAGTTTTTTGACTCGTTGCAGCACCTAACCAACCCAGTGTTTAACACTATAACCCTGCACCACCCCTCCCGCATCGATAACAACACAGACTCTCGGGGGAAAAATAGGTCAAGAATTAGTATGTAAGTTAAAGTAGTTTTAAGTTTGATCAAAAAGGTGAGCCACATCACGTTTATTAGTCAGTTTGGTCCAGTCACGTATAATGTGCATCATTATACTTGTTTATTCATTATATATTTTTTATAAAACAACAAAACCTGTATATAATGTAGCGATGCTACAGGAAATACAAAAGTAATTTGTAAATAGATTGCCTGTGGAACTATAATTGTATATAATTATCTGTAAATTTAAAGGGGCTATGAAAGAACAAAAATAATTTCAATTTATTAATAAAGTCCATATTTCTATGAATAATATTTCCCAAACCAAGGTACAATACAATAGTTAAGTTCACAAAGTATATGAAACTTATTATATTCTAGGTATTTTTAATGAAATAATCACAATGCTTATACATAAATGTAAACATTGATAATCAATAAATTCAAAATATTCCTAACATAGATAAACTACCCAAACTTAAGGCATAATATATTTCGAACAAAAATAGATTAGATCTGAAAAAGTAAACAGACACTCGGTCCAAACTATAAACTCTTTCTCTCTGCATAAATGAAGCGGTGCCCATGGCTTAGTACGATCGATTCCACGGTGCAACATTCATTGTTACGCTCGTATTATGCAACTGATCTGTGCCATTAGTGTGCCATTAGTGATGTGTCTAATGAGAAAGCCGCACGGGGCTAACAGTGTGGTCGGTCGGGCCGGCAACTTTTACTGGAGCGTTAATCAATCTCCCTCAGAGCGATTGCACTGGCAATGGCTCACACAACCACGCGATTTTGGGGTTCGTTGCTTTATACCAATTCCCATAATTTCACATTTTGAGATTTTGTTTTTTGACCTTTCTTATTATTAAATCCATCTGTCTGCCTATCAGAGCTGGGCAAAAAGTAATTCAATTACAAAACTACAACTTCAGTAGTTGGGTAGTGCCATACCTACTATTTGTCAACTGCAATAAGTGTTGTTTACAGCTTAAACTATTGTAGTTGGAAAAAGTAGTGTGATGAAAACTATCAAATAATAGCTGTAGCTGAAGTTATAGAGCTAAAACTACAATTATTGATGATTTTACTTGCATTACTGTAGGAAAGTATTTAGGATCCAACAGGCCGGTTGGAGTTGGTAGAAAGAGAGTTTTTCGGCATATACTGAAATGTGAAAAAACTAAACTTTAATATTGGTAGTACAATGTCCACTCATTCCTTTGTCTTTTTTTTATTTAATAAATTAAAAAAATTTGTGATATTTAGTCAAAAGTGTATATGTATCAATTATCACACATGTAGTATTCAAAAACATGTATTTTACGTTCCATAATAACTACAATTACAACTACTAGTACCAACTAATACCAATTCGCAGTCGCAACTACTTTTATAACTATTTTAGATGTAGTTTGAAATCCAACTACAGAACTGGTAGTTAACAAATAGTAGTTGCCACCTGCTAACTAGCAGCTACTAAAAGTATGTCAGTCGCAACTACTACCAAATATTTGATGGTTGTAAATAATTGATTTTAATATTTTCAGTTACACTTTGTGCATATAACTTAAAGTAACTAAACTTTTTCTCAAGTAGTTGTCTGTGTACGTAACTACTGCACTGCTCTGCTGTCTATGTGTACATGTGAGTCTTCTGTTCCTATAAACATAAAAGTTATGTTGTGGTTCCATTTATTACCCGACAACAAGAAAAATAATTTCCACTTAAAAAGAATTAATAATCGTAATTAAATCATAAACTTTCCGTTGGGTATCAAATTGTAGTTCTCAATCTCCTGATTAAAAAATATGTTATGTTAGGGGCGCATAAGCAGAAAATAACTATAAAAAACCATTGAAGTCCGTGTTTGGCATAGATACATGATATTTTACGTGATGCCATGGCAATGGTAAACATACAGTCTTGGTAGTAAAAAATAGTCGTTTTCCTACGTAATTGAACTTTCTATCAAATTAATGTCCTGTTCCTCAATGATTAGATCTTTAATATCTTTTTTTTTGAATCTTGATAATTATTGAAAGAACTTTTGTCTGCCCACAGTTTTATATTATGTCTAATATTGCTAGCGTTATCGACGGCTTAAACCAACATTTTCAGGTACTACCTCCACAGCTCTCTAAGTGTACCACACCTGAAGATGACGGTTTAAGCCATCACGAGCGCTAACAATATTAAATATTATAAAAAAACTGAGGCCAGACAAAATCTGTTACAATTAATGATCTTTCGTATTAAATGGTTGGTAAAAGGTCCACAATGATTACATAAAATCATTAAAATTATAGTGTAATAATATTCATATAAAATATGTATAGCTGTGGTTACGAACTCCGAAGTATGAATCAAGGGTGCTTGTTAGAGAAATTACTTTTGAACGCGAATGCTACAAAAAGGTAATTAAATTAAAAATAAGGAAATTAATCTAGGTCGAGTTATTACCAAATGCATCGAAACTTTTAACTTTACAGTCCTGCAGACTTTTCAAATAAAAGCAACCAATCAAATATGTAGTGTTCATTTAAATAAACATTAAAGATATTCGTCCCACTCTGCGCGACTGAAACGCCAACAAACAACGATTTTTGATTGAGGGCCAACATGAACCTTCATTCATTGAGTCTCAAAGAGTGACTCAAGGTCCAGCTAAAGATTTTCAGACCTTTATAGGAGCATACTGAGCTGTTTTGAATTTAGAGTCCAGGAGTAGCTGCGTCGTCATGAAATCAAAAGTTCGTACCGGTCTAACTTTAGGAACGATATTCTGCCCACCAAAGCCAACGAGACATCGCGTAAGCCATTGACTAACAATATAATTCCGGAATATCCTGACACATACAGGTTCAAATGGCAAAAGATTTTTTTTTTTTTTATCCAACCAAACAGAAATATACTTTTGAGAAATTGAACAGGAAAAATGAGGTTGCAATCAGTCAAGCTTGGGTAATTGAGTTCAAGAGGCAGCAAATGGGCCTACAAATTTTAGAAAGCTATTCCGGGTCTGTCAACACGAGTGAGATCAATGAGAGACAGAAATCAGACATTTACATTTAAAAGCACTCAGTTGTTTTAACCTTTAGTTAGACACGTGCGGTAGCTGCCCCCTACAGCGTATAAGCCATTTTCAGTCTACTTTTGAGAGCTTACAACAATGTACTTGTTAGTTAGACATTAAGGAATACACAAATACTAAAATAACACATTAAAATTTATTTAGTTTTAAAATTTAAAACTATTATTTAGTTTGTATTTTTGAAAGAGTTTAGTGATAAAAAAAAAAATTAAATATTTTAGGTAATATCTACCATACTTAAAACTTTCAACAAAACAAAATTGATATTTGTTAAGTAAATTTTAAAATATTGTCGTTCATTCTGATGAATTGTGGCATGGCTACATTAACTCAATTCTATTTAGTAGTAATTAGTGCCAAATAGCCATGGTCCAGTGGTTTTGGTGACTGGTTAACTTCCTGGATTCAAATTCTTGAACGATAAGTGATCATTACATTTCTTTAGGTTTATGTAAGTAGCTTTTCTGTAAGACAGCTCACCACTCTAGGCATCAATCAGCTAGAAAATCTCAGTCAGATATCGTTTCTATTCGGAATGGCATTGAATATTTCGTTAAGGGTTATTTTTTAATTATAGAAGTAGTTTTTAATTTTTTATAATAAATTAAATGTGTTTGGTTAGGTAAGAATGTTTTTCCATCGGAGGATATGACCTTACAAATGACAGTATGTAGAGCTTAGAAAGTATGTCCCATGCTCACACTGCGGAGAACCATGAATATACTTTATATTAAAACTAAAAAATTAAAAAAAAAAAACCTACAATAAATTCAGTTTTTGAAAAAAAAGGAAAAAGAAAAAAAAGATAATTATCAACCATGTCTATAATGCTGGGACAAACTTTAAAATTGTCAATAACTTGATTTTTAATTTTGTTACAGATTCATTTCTTGAGTCAAATAATTCAATTCCTTTCATTTATCATTAGTTATATAAGAAATTTTTACATAATAATTTCAGCGTATCGTAGTGTTTTCTACTGAAACAGATTTGTTATTTATCCATGCGAGCTGAGTAAAGTTATCCTTTCTGTGTCTATGTGAAAACTCCAACGCAGTGAAATACGCCCTTGTCAAAAATATTTGAAAACAAGCACCAAACAGCAAATTAAATTTTTTTTTTATCAAATATTGAACAATTGCCATTTCACATAAATGCTAAATAATCTGATTAAACTTTTACATGGAAGACAAAAAAATCCCTGAACGTTTACTTATAAGCTGATAAATGAGAATAATTATCCTGAGATAAAAATGGGTTCATTAAGTTGGGGGATCATTAAAGTAAAAATATCAAAAATCTTGGCTTTATAATTGACGAAGTAATTCACCTCGGTTTTAACAAAGGTATTTTTCTCTTAATCTAAGTTACTACTTTATAAACATAAATTAATCGTTTAGATAAAAAAACAAAAACAATACTAGTGACTTATTGAACATAATTTTAAAAACCTGTAATTACCACCCAGTAATGTCCTATCATTTATTAATTTTATTGTCAGGTAGTTGAGATGTTCAAGGATTGCCATTGTTTTTAGTACCAATGGGATATGAAATGGAACTACCACCGAAAAGTTACACGATTTCATAAAGCATGAAACGAGTCAAAGTTATAAACAAGATTTTAATATTTCATATGAATTTTTGTTGAAATAGTTAAAAATCTCAAAGCCGACACACATATTAGGACGTCGAGACATTTAACATTTAATTACATTTTTATAAAATTACAGATACAACAAATAATTCAATTTGGAACCCTTTTCAATGTGATAGGCAAATCTGTAGTACTAGGGTAATAGAGGATAAGGACTTTTTACCCTAACACCACCGAAATATTTATTCTCTCATTTGGCTATAAAATGAAACTTCAATTCAAACTCATGTCTCTTGGTTAAACATACAACTTACAATGACCAGAACCAGCAGATAAACGCTTTGGTGAAAATATAAAGAATTAGAAAAAAACGCAAGGAAACTATAAAAATCATTTTATTATTATAATAATAATAAAATATAATGATTATATTTTAACCACTTCATGATATTTTTATGTAATAAAATTCAAATAAGAATAGTGAAATGAATTTTACCGAATGAGGGTAAACGGCATTACCTTAAATAATTACCTTGGCCCGAGCTTGAGTCCAGTTTGAGGTAGACATTATCATTAGAACGCGGCCCAGACTAATCTGACATCAACATCCTCTCCGGTTTCAGGGTTTGGTAATGCTTTCTTCACCAGTTAATTGGAGTGCGTGAAGTGACAGTAAAGCGGAAATCGTGGTTTCACAAACAAATGTGCATGTGTTCCATTGTGTACCTAGCCTTAACTTTTTACAAATATAGAATAAAGTTGATGTTATTGGCATTTGAGTATTCTTTACTGCTACCAAACTACAATAACCCTGTTTTTTCTTTATTATCTACTTGATTTTTAGATCTTTGATTTTCCTACTGTGGATAAATTCATCCAACGTAGGCATATCAAATTTTTCGATTCCCTACAGTACTTGACAAACCCGGTGTTTATAAAGCTGCCCGCCGACTAGGCCGCCAGCCAAGGGCAATGACCACCGGTCCACCCACTTTATATATTTCTTGACGCTCGCCGGGCAGCGGCTGGGTCGTAAAGACCTTAGACCGCGGCGGGCGTCCTTCCCCCTTGGGGCGACCCATTAACGGATTTTAAACACTAAGTTGGTTTTTACTGGAATCATTGAATTGTCTATATATTTTGTGTGCTGATTATAACCTATTTCATTGAGCTTCTTAGATTTATCATCCAATATTACAAACAATAATGCATCATTTGATCTTCACCGTTACTTCAAACGAATGGAAACATTACAAAGAAAATAGCTTTTCCTCTTATCAACTCAGCCCCTCGCCGCATTTCACCCATTTCAAAAGGGCGAAATAAAAGAAACAGACGGATTGACAGGTTGGACCGATTCCAGAAACAACATCGGTCTAGAAGACGTCTAGACAAACAAGGTTATATCTTCTGTTATCGACTTCGATATTGGACCAAGCCAAGTACCACTGACACAATTATCAGATTGAGAATTATAGCTGAATGAGTGCTTCTTATGGTTCATACCAATACGAATTTTATTGCCTAATATAACCTTCAGTGGAAAATAGCTAATAATAAAATAATAAACTTTAATTATTCCGAGTGACAAGATTTTGACCTTGGTTACCAGACTATTAATATTTCATACTATTTTATTTTACTTCTTATTATTTTATAATATTTATTAGGCTTTACATTATGTGTATTATTATTTGGGCCACTGATATATTTAGATTGATAACTTAGTTAATATCTTTTTTTTTTTTTTTTTTAAACTGCTTTAATGTGCTAAAATTACAATCTGCCTTATTAGACAATAAATAATTAATATTTTAGAAACTTATCTATTCTTAATAAGTTGTTATTGAGTAAAATATCTACGCAAAGGTTACATTTAATTTAAAATTTTAAGCCTTAAACTGTATCCATGGTAATCTAATATGAGTTTTTGGATTTTTTTTGCATTGTCAAATGTAAATTCTTGTTTTTGATAAATTACTCACGATACCTCTATTCAAGACACCTCGTACATAATATATTTTCAATGCCGAATCGTACTTCAAATTTTTATAACTTTGCATATATTTGACATGCTTTTAATTAAAACCCCTCCTCCTACATAATATACACGTAGTTTTACATTCTTAATATTTAAGACCATTTCAGAAAACTACTTGAATCTTAACAGCATAGAAACACAGTATCAGCTTTGATGTAGACCCCATAGCTAAGGACTCAAGACGGTTACGCTCAAAGAAATGCTAGTGACATTAAAATTAATAAAGTTTTGAGAGCAAACCTAGAAATTGCGGATTTACATTTTTTCATAAGTTTTTCGTGCGAAGATGGTTTAACAAGTAAAATCCTTCTATGCTGTTTCCTTAATCAACTAATTTATGATTAATTTTAATGGATCAGACATTTACTTGTTTGTCAGTAAAATTAATGTTTGTTATACTATAATGATAAATATATTGGCCAGGCCATTGATCTTTGGAAAGATTAGATTTGAATGTCGGCATACCCTTTGAGGATCCCCATTTATTGTGGGTTTTACCTAACTGAGGATTGTAATTGTATGATTCAGTAGCACCACAAATTAACTTATTTAGAATAAAATGCTTCGAGTACGTTTCACAAGAATTCAGGGTTTAAGTAATTATTGATATAATTTATTTTTTATCAGTTATATCCTTTAGCTCCAAGCGTATTATTATCTCAGAGAAGAAAGGTCCAGGATAACTAATTCCACAGTGAGATTATCATTTATGCAGCAAAAAAAACAACTTTCTAACACATTTTAATTTTATCCGGTTTGCCTTTAAGTTCAAACAAGAGTTTAAAAAACAAGAAAAAATGTAATTATAGAGTATTGAGTTTTATTATTATTATTGATTTTCAAAAAAAAGAAATAGTCAATGTCAATGGCCAAAATTTTCACTTAGCTGTCAGTTGGAACGGAACAAACTTTGACGAGTAATAAATGGACGAGTTCAAAGGAGAAAAGAAAATGGGATGCGCCATTGAAAGTGATTCATCTGCCATTATCGCTGACATGATGAGCGACCTTTTGTCCATGCAAAAAGGCTACGATCCAGGGCATCCGAAACCTATGGTGGATTTTAGACAATTAACGCACATCATTTTCATATGGACACCTTCCTACTGCGGGGAAGTTCAGGGAAGCATTTATTTTAAATTTGGAAGCTCTCATGTACAGATATAAAATAAATTTTAACATATATGTGGTATTTGACATATGAAGGGTTTGCTGCAAAAAGGAGGTAGCTCCAATTTTTCCATTTGTTGGGAAACCAAACAAAACGTTTAAAAAATTCAAATTTTAAGTTATGTAAAAATATTGTTGTTGCTTACTTTCAATTATGGTGTTTACATATTACGATTGGAGCTGCATCCTTTTTGTGCCAAATAAAAGAGGTTTTTTTTTGACACAAGAAAGTGTTTCTAACTCCCAACAGCTATGGGATGGAGCTACCTCCTTTTTGCAGCAAACCCTTCATATGTATATTGATATAATGTACTCGTTGACATTGCAGGTATGCAGGGGTTTCCCATCCTGGCAGGGGAGCCGAACGGGTTACCCCTAGAGTACAAGATCCTGCCGCAGTACCTGCAGGACCTTGGGTACCGGACGCACGCAGTGGGCAAGTGGCACTTGGGCTACTTCAAGCACAGCTACCTGCCGCTGCAGCGGGGCTTCGAGACACATCTGGGCTATTACACAGGATACACTGGATATTACGACTACTCGGCCCAAGTGACGGTTTGTGAACCATAGAATTATTTATTTGATTAGAGCTATTGACTGACGGGGGATCTTCCTGAGCCCTGCTTCCTTCTTATTTTCTGGGGAGGACACATTCCTAGCTTTTATTCATATGTCTACATTCTATTGTGATTACTTTACGAATGAGATATTGAATGCGATATCGTAGAAATGGTATGAATAAGATCTTTTATTTTTATCTATTATACGATTTCGGCAGAGCATAATTTTTTAAATAAATATTTTGTTTTAAGAATTATTGATATGACACGTTAAATTACATAAAACACGTAGTATTTATATAATACATAGTATAACAACTATGTAATTGTTTTAATGGATAAGTGAAATTTTTAATTTAAAGGGAGCATCTTAAGTTTACCCTACACGATCGGTATCCATGTCATTCTGAGATAATAATGACATTAACACTGGTCGTGTGCGGTCCGCTTTACATATGCAATTGCCAAATGTATTGTATCAACGAATGGAAATATACACAGTAAGGAGGCGCCCCATGTCTAAAACGTATACGAAAAAGTACACCCAAGCTAGAATAAAAGTTATATATTCACTTTATAAACTTCACGGTGTTTATCGGCCGAACTCGGCAACATAAAGTACACACGCTAAAATGATAATAATTTAAGTAGAGCCCAGCCAATTACATTACTCTTAGTACATTATTCCGAGAGCTTGGAATTTTCGTTATATTATTTATCAAGGCTCACAAATTTCACCGTTGTAAAATTCGCAGTTTACAATGGTCGTTGTCACCATTATTTTCCGTGACCAATTGCTGAAATTATTTTTTTTTAGATAAATGCTCCTTTTATTAAAAAGGATGCTGACTTTCCTCCCACTACCACCCACGAATAAAAGTCACGTACATTTAATTCAAGCGTGTACATATCGTACGTCTCTAGTCTTTAATGTTACTTATGTAATTAGCTAGGATCTTTATTGACATCTGATAATTTAATTTCTTGTTCACAATAACTGTTTTCAATCGTAGATTGCATAATTAGTGACAATGAGATCGATTTTGAATTTAATACCTAAGATGGGACAAAACTGAAAATAATACCAACCCTTCATAATTTCATCGATAGAGGCGAACAGCTATATCAAGACTTAAACGGCACCTACTTTAAAACCAATGTAGTGGGCCGAAAGGTTAAACCAGCTGTGAAAAACCAACGAAGAAAAACGAGTGTCGTAAAGGATAATCCCGTATTTAGTCCGACACTTCATTTCCTAATCAGGTTGCTTTTCAAAAGAGGGATTACCTAGAGGCCATCCTGCTTAGCTCGAAGGGAATAAATTCTAGCATTACCTAGAGGTTTATCTTTCATTATTTGTTGTTGTTTTTTGTTTTGTGACATTGTTCTGGAAAAAATTGCATTATTACTTTTTTTTGGATGGCATTTGTTGTCTTTTTTTTTTATAGCACTGTCACATTGCCAACTTGTTTTTTTTTTTTTTTTTAAACGTTTAACGCGTCACTTGGCACTGTTTGGCAAACTAATGAGGAGCTAGATAAGAAAGTAGTTTAAAGTGTGGATGCCAAAGGTAGCTAGCTAGCTGCATTAAACAGTAACGAATGCCCTGTGGTTGTATAAAAGCTTGACTTGTATCTTTTTACACCCGCTACTTACCACTGTAATTAGGCCAAAGTAACTTCTTCATTTTTTTTTTAAATAGCACCTGGTACCTAGCACTATTTTAGTTTTGAATTTGAATTTAAACTCCTGTTGTAGTTAAAGATTTTAGATTTGTTTCCATTCTAGTTCCCCCAACGTGGACAATTTTTTTTTAAATAAACTTAAAACAAGAATCCTTTGATTTGTGAAGTACTTGCAATTTAGAACCATAAGTTACTAATGATTATTACCAAACGAGTAGAAATAGGCTAAACTAGAACATATCAAAACGGTTATTATATTTAATGCATCATATATTCTCTTAAGCAAATAAGATATGTAATATATCTTCTTGGACGAAGGAGCTTGTAGCTATGTATCAATAACCAAAAATGAATTCGAAGAAATAAAAATAAAAAAACGAGATTTTCCCTTATGCTGCTCATAACCCTATATATATGCCCCTATGAACAGAAATCACCTACAAATAAATAAGTACATTTCAAAAAATAAAGTGTATTGGTTGTAATGCACATTTTAAATGTATCATAATCAAATAATTTAGCATGAATTCGAAGCTTATGATGATACCTTTCGCGAAAAGGACGAAAAATATTTTTGGAAAAAAAAGCAATGTTTGTATGTATTATAACTGATTTCTTGAAGAAAATAAGAAGTAAAGGTCTTTTCTTTACATGAGGTAATGGACTTTACAAGGATGACCAAAGGCACGGAGCTGTTTTAATCTGGAATATTTCAGGGGCTTCATGTTTTTTCTAGTTAAAAGAGCCAAGAACAATAAATTGGAATGAAACCGATTGTTTATCAATGTGAACCGTTCACAAATTTCAATCTTCAGAAATTGAAAAAAAATGTTCTAACTTACTTCTTAAATATATTGTAGCACATGTAATTATTATTTCTGATTCCAACGCGTACTTCGTAAGAAGACCAAACGAAGATGATGAGTAAGTCCAAAATCAGGGTTAAACTGATGCTACCCCATAGCACAAGAATAATCCGGAAAGTAGATGAGAGAGGGATAATAGGGAAAGTGACCCAGGGTGAGGGTAGCCTTGACCCGCTGAGAAACCAGGATCGCTTTCAGGTGAATCATAAGCACCAGTGACGGTCAGGGCCACTTCTGAGGTCAGCAGCCTCCCGTTCAACAATACGTAGTCTTTTCACTGTTAGGGATGTTAATTGGATCAGGGGCCTCTTAGTTAATACCAAGGGGAGTGGTATGATCCATTAATTATGGGATATATAGGTTTGAGTAACAGGAGGGGATTTTATCCTGCTCGCAGTGTCTTGTTAGTAGCAATCTGCATATATAGTGGACCTCCGGTTACCTTGGTCTATGCAGTTGGGCTCAACTGCTAAATATAACTACAAATTTTAACCGTAATAGATCAGCCCTTAACAATTGCTTGAAATTGGTTAAATTTATGAGCTCAGATATTTGCACATATATATTAGTTTGGGCTCCGAAAATTATCGAATATTCATCCAAAACTGAACCCGGACAAAGCTATGATGAATTACCCAAACAGAATAGAAACAAGGATGAGCCACCTGACCATTTGTTTGTTTCAGATTGATTTTTGCCTAAGACCCTCAGGTCATCAACCCCGTTGTTTATATATTTAAACTCATTTGGGGAGCTCGTCTATGTGAGCCCTCTGTTGTGGCCCCAGAAGGCACCCCAGTTACACATGTCAAGTGGTTGTTATAGATAGTGTTTATATTGCACAATGTATGATCGGAGGATGTAGATACAAACAATGTAAACCACCTAGCTTAGATACATGAGTACAACCCTCCAATATTTACCGCCTCCAGGCATTATAAGATAAATACTTAATTAAAAAGACATGTGAATTAAAAGATAGAATCTTAAATGTAACACTTCGTTTAATTCGAAGTGAACTGTTAGTGCTTTAGTTGTGTATTAATTGTTACATTTCGTAAGAGTTGTTAACAATATGTTGCTTCGTACACTGTTCTGCTCCATAGTTCGTGTTTTTGGTATGACGATGTATAATGTAAGCTTCTTTTATGTATATCACAATTACTTATTGCTCAATGAGGCAGATTGTAATTTTAACATAATAAAGTACAGTGTTCCCGGTTTTAGGCTCTGACAATTAGTACTTTTCATATTAATTGTTGCTTACCCATTTTGACAGTATAAGATTAAAGAACATGGAATGGGAGGGACTGCCCAGGAAATACTGCCCAATTTAGTCAAACTTGACGATAAAGAATTCTAGCGATAATTTTGTGATACATCCAACCTGAAAAAATGAATTTTATCCCCGTAATTATGCCTGGCTCATCAACCTACACGCAACCTGGCGCACCATAACTCAGCATTACCGCAGCTGTCTGCAAGTGGTTGATAGGGATCAGTTCCCATAGGAAGGCAATTGTCTTGCGTCATAGGGCCTATTAAGTAGATCCTGCTCTGTCTAAGCGATATAGCAGCAGATCATAGGCGTGTAGGGGTTACAGGCTCAAGTGAATATTGAAGCATAGAGAGCCGACTTATTAATTACCTTTTTAATATATCTGTAAGATTATTATCCATCTCGTATGTTTAAAAAAATAAATAACTTGCTGCTGTGTTTGATTAGAACATTCATTGACATTGAATAAACACTTATGTGTATTAAATATATACCAGCGATTGTTTTAGTAAATACAAAAAATATTAAAATTTGTGTTTTTTACAGGTAATTAAGGGAACACGCTAAGACGTTTGAGGAGTAATCAAAATGTCTTAGGTTTTAATCCCCACTCACCTAAAATTTCTTTTCTACGATCAAACACTATAGAAATTTACACCAGTTGAACTGCATACCGCAACTAATAATTACAATTAAATTATTTCAGCTACCACAAATTAATAAAACAGTACCGTCTGGGAACATTTGCTCCATGAAGTAAAAAGAGTTTTTATCTATTCACAAATTCAAGATAAAGACGTCAACGCGTGACAAATTTTCACAAGACTGTCAGTTCTTTCATGAAATTGGAATTTTTCCACCTATTTCTTTCTTGATTTGCTTGCCAGCTTGTCATTCAAATCTTGTTATTTTATTTTTTTCCTATCGGATTATTGAAGAAAAGCATGGGTCTTGTTAGTATTTCTGATAACTCGATTCCTTAGGGAACCGTTGAGGTTCGAACATATGTAAAATGCTATATTGTAGAATGAATACTAACTAATAATTAGTGTCGGTTAATTTATTTTAAATTATCAACCAAATAAATAGTATGCTCGCCGAGACCTTGACCCAGGACCTACCTTATACATTAAGGTCAAGACCATCGAAAACATTTGGGGCTAATAATAAAGGAACAAAAATCTGTAAGTTTTCTGTCACTATATAACACATTCCACATCGGAATCACACCGAAGATTTGATTTTTGGCCACATACTTTCCAAATGAGATTTCTAAAAGTGACATTTAACGCGCCTCTCATCTTCTCAGATAATCCAGCATTGTCTTTGCTGTCATAGTCAACTCTTTGTTCTATAATTCATTTTCAAGGGGAATTTATTGGTTTTAACGTAAGTAATGTGTTTAATTATTGCCATGCGATATTGCTGCTTTGGTATCAAATGACATAATGCAGCAGACTGGTTTAAATATAAAATTATCACAAGACCTGGTCATATAAGGGAAGAGAGGGGAAGAAGAGGGATATAATATTTGATAACAAAAAGAAATGAAAGATGTATATTCTTAGCAGATACATTTTCATAAATGGGAGTAAAGGTAAAAATACAAATTTTGCTAAAATGAAACAATTAAAAAGAAATAAAACTGGAATTTTCTTAATTTCATAACAAAGCACCTAATAGTACCAAATCCGAAACGCACCTTTTCCGACAAAAATGCTGTGGGATTGAATTTGATGACGTTTTAAATTATATTTCCTTACCAGCACTGGAATTGTTGTATGGTTAAACTTCCAATGAGATGTTTCGATGATGAATTTTAATTGTGAAAAACATTTATTATTTGCATAACTTAATCGTACACAGGCATTAGTCATGTGAATAACACAGAACTTTTACCTTCGATATTGTAAAATGATTCGTAGCATAATTAAGAGTGACAAAGTAAGTTATATTGAGGGATTGGAGCTTCTTAATTTTTTTTTTTTTTTACCTTTCTCCTTTAGTATAAAATATGTACATGAGTCCACAATCCGACTAGTTTGGTAGTGAAAATGTGCCACCTCACAACCACCCAATGTAATACGTGAAAAAGTCTAGTTCCTCAATTCAAAATCAGTGCATAGTTGAACATAACTACTCGATGTGGCTCTTAAAAAAATTGACAGAGTTCACTACCACCTGGAAGGACTCGGTAATTGTACAAAGTAAATGAAAACTGTGCAGGAGTAAGATAAATCTGACAAGTGAATAATCTGTGGGGACATGGCGCATTAAGCTGAAAATGTGCTTGAGCCTGTCTCTGTAATCCATTCGATCGGCCATGATTACTGATTTCCCTGCCATGGTCGTTACCGATGCAATATACCTGGGTTGTAGCAGGACTGGCGAAATTAGAAATCAATACCTTCTCGATTGCTCCATTGGCCAGCGATTGTTTTGTTTTTTGCATTTAACGATATATTCGTAGACTCTCGGTAGACAACACTCTGACATCAGACTAACAACGATCACACTACATGCCTGGAGAGACTCTAGGCCCAGCCACCGGTAGACTCTCACTACTGTACTGACTTAACCAACCTCCACCGAGGATTCCCACATCCCTAACTCCTCTCACACCACCTTCAAGCAGGTACGCCTAGTACAAGGTTCCTTTTACCCCAAATATTTTATATTTTTCCCACATCCTAAATTCGACCTAGAGAGCTTCGAAAAAAAAAAGACTCTCACTACCTTCCTGATTCCACCCGCCTCCTTTAGGCATACCCCACCCTATATCATACTCATACATCCTTCAAATGGGGGACTCCCCTTAGTGAAAGGCACTCATTAGCTCAAAGTAATTTTCCCACATCCTATTTTATAAGTTTGAGAGCTAAGAAAAAAAAAAAAAAATATATATATATATTCGTAAAGTTTAAGCCGGGAAGACCGACTGCGTAATCTTCTCCCTCCAAAAGGGGAAAAAAGCCTTGCCAAAATCCTATACTATAGGAGGGCAAGAAAACACCAGTTTTCTCAATATACTGGGACTCTGGGAATAAAAATGTATAGGCATGTCCATTTCTCTACTCATTTTAGTAACAAAATAGACAAAGTACAACACAGGTCTTACCGGCTTCACCACTTGCTAATTTCACCAAACGCAGCGACAAGCGTCTCAAAGTAATAATATATAAATGTGTCCTCCGGCCAGCTGTTCTATACGGTGCCCCACTATATACTCACTTGACTGACAATGCAGCTAAAAGTCTCCAACAATTCCAGAATGGGATCATGAGAAAAGTGGTTCGACATACCTTTTTTGAGAGGTTAAAGATCGTTGACCTGCACCGGTGCCATCGGTCGGTGAGACACATCAAGTTTTTTGACTCGTTGAAAACCTCACAAACCCAGTGTTTAACATTATGAACCCACCACCCTTCCCACATCGATGGCCACAGACTGTCGGGGGAAATTAGGTTAACATTTAGTACTATACTATTTAGTATATAAGTAATAGCAGTAGGCTAACATTGGTAGTTGAAAAGAGAATTTGGTTGAAAAGAGAGAAGCTACAGGAAATATAATGAAGCAATTGTAAATTCAACATCACCATCTGTATCCCACATTCTGATTTTTCACTGATTCTAATTGCGGAATGTTGCTACTAGAAAATGAAAATGAGATGATTTGAATAATTGATTGCTAATGTAGTTGGAAATGGCCAATTTACCTGATTGTGTGTTTCATTTAGATTCAGATACGGCTGCTTTAAACTCCTATAATTTATGTTACTTCTGATTACCCATCTACATTAGTATTAAATAATTCAACCTGGTAAGAGATTATCTAATATTTAGTCACTTCTTAAATTCAATTAGCGGTTGCCTGAAAGTTACGAAATCAAGTCTGTCTCTTGCAACTTGTATTTGTCATTGAGCAAAGTAATAGTAATATCTTGTGGTTTTTTAAGAGTATGTCCATCGCAAACGTTTAAAGTTGGGTGTAACCCAATAGAGTTTCAATTCATGATTAATAAAGGAAATATGTATGTTTAAAATTGTCGACGTTGCATTGTATTATTCGAAGTCTTGATCATTGAGTTTGGTAAACAGCACGAGATAAACACTATAACATGAGTTAGATATTGTTGATACAGATTTTTTAATAAGTGCATACATTAAACAAATATATTTAAATTAATAAACTCAGTAAAATAATTGCTTATCTTGATCTTGAAACAGTCTGTTTTCGGCTTTCAGGGTATTTTATTTGTATGTGATGCGTACTATGGAATGATTATGATGTTTAGCATTTTAATTTTTTTGAAAACGTTATGGTCAAACAGTTGAGTAGGGCACCACAGTGTGGTAGGATATTGTTTATTTTGTTGTCAAAAATGAATTAATTTATGACCCGTCATTGTTCATAGAGCTTGATTAGATTAGGTTTAAACTTACATGGCAAGTATCAAGTCGAAAATTTAAGTAAAGTTAAAGTAATGTTGACGATTTTTATGATTATTTGTAATTATAACCTAATAAAAACCAACGAATATTAAGTATAATTAATCAGGACATGTAATGGTATTGAGATCGACCTTTTTATTGCTTAACTGTATTTGTAAACTGAACAATACTCAATTGGGGATGTACATAAATTGTACGTATATCCCCATAAACTAGTGATATAGTGATATGACAAATGATAACCGAGAATTCGGTTCCGGATCAATCATTATTAAAGTACAAAAAAATAATAATTAATTAAATTAAATACAATTATATACACACATATAGCCAATATTAAAAACAAACCCAACAAACTATGTCTATGAAAAATGTAGTAATATAAGTACAAATATACTTTACTGACAACATACCTACAATGTTCATAATAACAGAGGTCGTCTGGTCAAATTAAATTAACTTTAACAATATTTAAGCACAAAAAAACAATAATTCATGTGTGGCTAGGAAAAAGCAACTGCATTTGATAGTATTGTCAACGGCCAAAAGGTAGCAGGCATGGATATTTATGTTTTAATCTCAAAGTGATTGATTATGTTTTATGGATTTTGAAGAACCGTATTTACTTTTAAAATCCCCCCAGAATTATAGTCATACATACTGGCAAAGGAGTAATACTTTAGAGTCCACTATAGTAGGACAGAAAAGAAAATATACCCAAGACTAATTACAAACCAAAGACTACTCTGTTTTCGAAGGGAAGAGCAGAATCGATCAGCCCGGTAATTAACCGCCTTCCATCTGGAACAGATCGTGCGTGCTCTCCGCAGAGAAACTTAATCCTCTGATAGTTTCCTAATGAGTCCGATCTGAATTCAGCCCTCGAAACGAAACTTCCAGTCACTTAGACTGCAGAACATTGAGGGTGACACTATTTGATTTTACTACAGGAATGGGATACTAACATTCACCGGTCTACTTGCTTGCGACTGTAAATACTACCCTCACTATGGTTCCTCCTGAAATTACAACCCAGACAAATATCGTCGATATTTTGTTCTTGAGTAATTATATTATTAGGATTCCCCACTTTTAGGATCCTTTCCAGGAAAGGTCTGATATTGAACCAGCGGAGTTTCCTTCTTCCCAAGCTTTTCTTTGTTATTGAACGATACGTATTCCATAGAGTATGTCAGTTGAGGTAAACTTTTGTTGACAGTTAACAATATTTCATTTATTTTCAGTTTAGTTTAACGGCATAGTTTGGTCAATTTGTATTGAAAATAGTGTATAATTTGAACCATCTCTGAGATTATTTGTTTTCTATTTCTTTTTTTTATGGAGGATTTAAAGAATGCAGTATTTTTAGCCTATAATTTCAAATTTAAAGTTCTTTGTTTCTAAAAGATGTTGAAAAAAATTGTTTCATTCCTGAATTCAAAAACTGTGTATTTTATTATTTCTTGTTGAGTTGGAACAAAATTGTTGACACGTTAATTTATTGAAAATGCATATTTATTTTTTATGAGAGATGTTAGCCAAAATATGTAATTACCAAAAAGTATTAAAATATTGTGACGCTTTCTACAGGTTCGAAAGATGTATTGACACATGACTGCAGGGTAAATACATGAAAATGTGAATAAAGGCAAAATACAGTTATGTCAAGATCAAAAGTTATTTTGTGGAACATACTAGTAACAATTTATTGTTATTAACCAGCAAAATCTATATCACGTTCACAGTGTTCATCCTGAATAAATTCAGTCGTATAAAATGTGAACCTACAGGAAAAAAAAGCCATATTATTTATTCTATTTAAGCGTTGTTAATAAAAACGAAGAGAAGAGCAATGATATATTAATAAAAGTATAATAACAATCACAAGAGTAGAAATATAGGGCACTCCCAAAGCTGTTATAAGCCAGGCGCGAAAACGGAACAGATTTTCTGACAACTGTGACAGGGGGCCACGGTCCACTGATTATACGCTATGATCTCATTTTCCTCTTAGCGGAAGATCTGCCAACGGTTTTCCGAAAACAAACATCAGATTTTATGGTTGGATTCGTGTTAATTTTTCTTAATATTTTATCTTTATTAAATGCAAAAAATTATTACTCATCTAGTTCATTAATCACGCTTTTATTTACAAACATTTCGTTTTGGGATTTGAAACCATTGTCTGAAATTACGATAAGAGTTATATGTTTCTTTGCTATTGCGGAAATCATGGAGAAAAATATGCTGTTAATACTGAGGCGAACGTCAAAAGTCGGCTATAACCAAAATAAATAAAATTCATTTGTTGAGTAATGATTGATTTTTTTTTATATTCCCAACTTTAAATATGAAAAACAAAGCTTATGAGTTCAGTTGTAATGATAATAATTCTCATTTTTTAAAAGGTTTGAGTTTTCTATTGTACGTAATATTTAATATAGGAGGAGGTGGGTTACAATACCGACTATAAGATTTTACGAATTGGATTATACAATTAAAATTAGCCATGAATACTAGAATCTGATAAACAACTGACACATTTTATGATGAAATGTTAAGATATTTTATCTGATTTTTTTTTCATATTCAATATTTTTTATAATTAAATGATCAAAACATGGGATACAATTCCCTTTCAATGACAAATGGTTTGTATGCTCGTAGTTAGCATCATCATTGAAAGCTCAAGTTCTCTATTATTCGTAATATTTTAATATAGGTGTAGATTGGTTACACTTTTTTACAAATATGATTATGAAATTAAAATTATTACCCGTTAAAGTAAATTACTGCTGTCCATTTTCTTTATTTCATCAAGATTTATCTTGACGATCAAGCTCTCTTCCTTGGGATACCATGAAAATCCCTCACTATTTCAGCCATAATGCTAATAAAGCTTAAATTATAAATAATGGCCTAACGTTTCTTGGACAACAAGCACTATATTATAACCAATAATAAGTCGGATATTTCAACAAATATATCTGAAACTGATTAAATTACCGACACTCATACATTGGTTGAGAAACCAGTAAATTTGTACTTATTGGTGTATATTTAAGCATCATGGCTTTGCATTGAAGTATGTAACCTAGAATCAGATACATGTCCTAACAGATTATGCCATGACTTGATCAAGCCATGCACACACAAATTGCTTCCTAACGCACCGACCTAGTTTCTCAGTTGTCCAATTGATTAAGGGTGTTATGGGGCTAATTTCTTGTTTGTGCTAGACTTGTCTATTATGAATGTATGGATATGAATACATACGTTCATGGATGTAATCAACAACATTAATAGCGTAGCATTGAGGAGCATGGTGAAATGTGAAATATGGTGAGTGGTTTCGGTAAAACGCTGCTTCTATAAAGTGGTCAAGACCCTACAGTGGGGCAGGGCGAAGAACTCCATTTTAGAGAGCTTAAGCTAACCACATCACGTCCCTAGAAATGGCCGTATACACGAAATAGCTCGTACATTTTTTGGAACCAAGGCCATTAAATGGTCAAACGGGTATTGGCATTGTATTTTATAATTTAATTTATTCAATTATAGACGCTTCTATTTTACAAATTATTTGCATATATATATATATATATATATATATATATATATATATATATATATTACTTATTTAAAAAAAACTCTGATTACGATGCATTATGATGGATATTTCAGGATTATATGGTATATTAAGAATAAGTAATGTTTATAATTTGCTAGGATTTTCATGGCCAGTAACACAGCCTTGCAAAAGGATTATTTTAGAAATTTATTTTAGTTTCGTTTAATGAAATGTTACGTAATTTATTTGTCAATTTCAAAATTGACATGCCATTTTTCAATAGCATAAGGTTAATTAAATTAGCAGGATTTGGTTTTAACAAAATTTACTAATAATACCTCTTTGTTTTAATTTTTGAATAGAGGAAGATAGAATCATGGTAAAATATCTCATTATGTCTTCATAAAAAACTTAGCGTAAAACTTTATTTTTTCAGGAGCGATAGCTCTCCACTACTGTTCCCCTCAAACTCTTGTGACATTTAGAAATCAGAAATAAATTGCTATTCTTGAACTATGGTTCTTTGATGGAGAAGGAGGTTCAATGCACAGGAGAATTTTCTGATTGTGTAATTAATAATTTAAAGGATTTTTCGGCACTTTTTATTTTCTGGATCCTTCGAGTTGGCGTGTCATAATTTGGACGGGCCCTCTCCGGCCTATCTTATGGATTCTCCTGACTTCAGACCCCAGACAACAAAACAAAAATTGTTTTGCATGCATCTGGAAATCCTAAAAATAGTAGCTGTACATGATCTTTGTGTGAAGTTCAGTGAAGCTGTCTACGTTTTCCCTGTTGTAATTACATTTATAAACTCAAAGCCATATTTCTTACTTACTCGCAAAAGTCAGTTTTCACTTTAATGATTGCAACTATTTGATGGATATATCACAGAATATATAAAAACAAAGTTTTCTGGTTACTGAACTGAAAGAAATTGAAGGCGACACACCAAGTAGGGTCTTCGATCAGCTAAAAGTTGAACTGGCACCGGATGGGAGGCCACTTCTCTTTATTGTTTCTAGTCATGACGATGGCCTCAGTGACTTCCTCATCTCCGGACGTGAAATTCAATGCACACTGAATTGAAAAATATATAACAAAATAATGCTGGAGAATAAAGAACCATACATAAAACTAAATATTCCTTTTGCTTACTATTAAAATTTTGTAACCTATATTGAGGACGATTGCAGATCGAAGAGTACATGAGGTGCAGTATAGGTTGAAAAATGATGTTAATGCTGGTCAAATAATCAATGTTTTGATATTTAATTTATGCTAGTGGCAGCTAAACTCCAAAATGGAAAAAAGCTAATATTAGTCTCTTTAGTAGACCACATCTTATATTTTGGTACCGAGAAGTATGGGTTTAGTGCTAGACTTAAGTGGAAGATCTATTACTGGGCTAAACTTTAATAACTATTGATTCAAAAGAAAAGAATAGTAACATGGTCGAGATTCGAAGCCTCAGTTCGTCGAATCAGAATTATCCATGACAAATAAGAATATTTTCTAGTAAGTAAATAACTATGTAGTATGGACCTGTAATCAATAAATAAATACTTAATGGTAACTTGTTATTGAATATTTATAAAATTATAGATTTAAATATAGATCCTCTATAGTATTTTCTTGTGGATATTTTCAGGTGTAACACCTGAACAATTTGAACCTTTGATATATGCATAATAAACCGCGGAACGACTCGAGTTTTAATACGAGAGTTTTCATTTAGTGCATTTATATGTATGTTTAAGTATGCTAAGACTTTAATTTTTTTTCACAGAATGGGGCCAAGGTGGTGACTGGCTTTGACGCAGTTCGAAACGGTACTCCTGCCTGGGACCTGGTCGGCAAGTACAGCACAGAGGCCTGGAGCCAGGAGGCCACCAGGGTGGTCAAGAGCCACAACCCCGAGGAGCCGCTGTTCCTCTACTACGCACATAATGCGGCGCATGCCTCCAACAGAGGCCGCTTCCTCGAGGCACCTCAGGCCAGGGTCAACGCCTTCAAGTACATTGTAGAGCCCAATAGGAGGACATTTGCAGGCAAGCTATATATTCTTTTCAATCGTGCCCATTTTATCCGAGGTCAATAAATTCAAGATGGTTTCATTAGTACCTCTGACCTCCAGACAGGTGATCAACCAGCCGATGGGTGCTTTTATCGCTTTTCCTTATAAGTCTAATGTTACACATATATCACTATGCTACGTGGTAACTGCTAAACAGCCACTTATAGCGGATCAAGAATATATTATATAGATATACGTATATAGGAATCTAGTGAATAATTAAACAAATATGTGATCATAAAATACCACAAAATCATAAATATGTAGTTTTTTAATTTGTAACAACAATTTTTATTAAGATAAAATAACAATCTGCCTGATTGTAATTGCCTGTGCTATAAGTAATTGTGATAAATGATCTCATTCATACCAATTTACAATTTTCATTCACTCGTTCATTCACACTATATATACAAACAGCCCACAGGCCCCCCAAGTCCACATGGTTGTCACCTCCCTCGCGTGCGAAGTTGGAAGCGGAGTCCTGGGAAGTCCCCCACGCTCCTACGTCAGCCGCGTCACTGGATAAGGGCCAGCGGAGGCTGATCAAGAGCGCGAGAGCCACATACGCTCAGGACATGATTGGAAAAACTGGCCATTGCCAGGACTCCCACTGTCACTTATTTATAGCAGGTCACGAGGCCACTGCCGTTTTAGTCTCCGAGGAGGATTATAGGGATGAGTGATGCAGTGCAATGACTGTGCTAGGGGATTAGGGTGGTTGGACAGGTTACCAGTGCAATATTGTTTGTTTTCAAGGGCTGAGGAGATGTGATCAACAACGCGAAGGCAGTGGAATGTCTTGGCGGAAATCAAACTGGCGAGTAGGATAAAGGTTTTTGGATTCAATAATTGGAAGTAGACGTTTTAAGAGGAGTTTCTCATATATTTTTGAGAATATAGGGAGTAGGCTAATTGGACGGTAAGATGAGGCGACATAATGTGGTTTACTGGAGATTTTCGGTAAGGTAATTTTTTCAGAAGATATTTGACCTCAGAGGGGTTAACGGCTTTTGGTGGAAGTTAGAGAGGGATAGGTGAAGTGAGGAAATCTTCAGGAGTTGGGCGAGGAGTATTGTTTTGAGGAGTGAAAGTACGGGAAAGATGCACTGCGAATTCTTCCGCCCTCTCGCCATCCAAACCACCCCAGGACACATCATCACGACGGAGTGAGTGTGATAAAGGATAATATTTTAGGATTTTCTTAGTTAGATTCCGCAAGGAGTTATCACTTATTAAAAGAATTGAAACGGAAAGATGCCAATTGCCGCTTTACCAGCCTGCAGTACTGATTGTATGAGTGACAATCAGCAGGATGTCAAGATCTTTGCCACACTTTTCTCGAGTGTCGTTTGGCATAAATATGTGAGGAAATAAACTGATTTACATAGTTACATTGGATTCGAGAGTTTGAATTTTCTGTTTCTAACTGCATTTGAAACGAATAATTAACGATGTAGTCGGTCATATTAATCAAAGGGCTTATTATCCGAGATAACCACTACACCATTTAGGATACTTAAATAACTAAACTTAAAAATTCATTCCTTTAGTTCCTTATATTTTGTTTGTACGTTTCAAAGAGACAGGTGCTTTAGACAAGAACGGAAGTAAAATTGGATGAAAATGAGATACCAGAGAAGACAAGCTGTCATGGCGTACGTAATGAAAATACCTGCAAGAATCTGGGAGTTGAACATATCGTCTATATCCAGAATGAAAATCATATAAAGTCTTAAATGAATTCCGGGATCGCCAAATATTTTGAGTTCTTCGAACACAACGAAGTATGAATTCCAGAGAATTTGCACAATCATTTTTTTTTTTTGTCTGTTATCACTCAAGTCGGTATATTAGTAGATATGTTATATGAAAGTAAAAGAAAGTAAAGTTAGGCATTGACAATCATATGCTTTGGCACTTGCTACTAAAATTTAAACATTATCATTATCCTTATGAAACATTACACTACTCCTTGGAAAAAAAATTATTTTTTCTTCCAGATCCAGACAAATTTTAATTGTTTATTTCTAACGTCTAAAAACATTCAGGGAAGGTTATGGATTGTATATTGAAAACTTATATATCTATTAATGAGGCACTCGTTAGCTTTTCATAGTTATTGGTCATTATCCGCTTTTACATAATTGGTTGTTCCATAATCCTCATTGCATTCTTTCATAGGTGTAATTACATTGTTGAGCTGACCTTTTTATGGGCAAAATTAAGTTATCCCGTACTATGTCTGATTTATGACTGTAAATAATGTTCACATAAATAAGAAGCGAGCTGGGGCTAGTTCCCAGGCCGCGGCTAGGTGCGCCAGGTCAGGCTGTCGAAGTGAAGACAGTTTTTATTGGCTCATATAAAAGCCCTCCTGATTGACCAAAATAAATGGCTCTGTCATTGGCTGATTCTGGTTGTATCTACCCCTTTATCTGTAATTCGGGCCCCAGTCAAGGCTTGGTATCGGTATTAAAGTTGCACTGATGTTTCTAACGACATTTCATTTAACCTCTGAATCTCTCTATTCCTTACCTGCTAGCTTTAGTCCGGTCCTATCAGCTTCCACACCTTCACAGTGGAGCTCTCTGCCGTCTATTCCACTAAACTAGCATATCCTTGGACGACAGCTTCCCTTCTGGAGAACCAAACCATCCTAGTGGCTCTCCCTCAGTGGATCAGTCCGTTTCCTTCAGGTTTACATTTGCTTTTAGGGGCGGGTTTGATGGTGCAAACATGAGCTCATGGTATTCCGAGGCCTCATGAAATACCACGAAACCTAACCTGTACACAGTGTACTTTAGGGCCACACGCACCTATCAAGAAATGAAGACCGATAGAACAATAACGGTACCCGTCACCTAGCAGCTAAGCATCGAACTCTTTCTCCACCTGTAACTCCTGGTTAGGTCAAAAATTAGTAACTGTTGACAGCCCAATACTACATAAAGAAAGCACTAAACTCATATGAAATATCACGCAGCTGAAATAAAACCTGTAAAGAAAAACGGCACACACCACACTATTAATCGATCCTCAGAAAACACTAATTACATATATCTGCCCAGATTAAATACAAGTTGTAACCATTTCCCTACTGCCAATTTTGAGCTGGAGCTGTTCAAAAACTATACTTGGCTACAGCTAGAGCTAAGTGGTTCCTGTAGAAACCGGGGCATATTAAACTGTGCACTCAAACATGACAACTAATGTAAACATGCAACTGCAGGCAAATGCAATAATGCCGGGTGAAAATTTCATTCAAGGCTAAGCCGAGATGTGGTGACGGTGCGGTGAACCACCGGTTTTCTTACGGCGTACAGAATCGACTTTTTTCGAAGAAAATATATGTCATCTTCGATGGAAAAATAGTTTTCATTCCATCTTCTTCTGTATTAAATTTTCACAAGATAGCTGCTTCCAACATGTTTTGGGGCTTTCAATTAATATTTTTCGCTTGTTTATGCTTTAAAAAATGGTTATTACTCCTGGCTCCCCTATAATACCAATTTCATAATATAATATTAAATATTTAAAAAAAATTCTGTTAAACTATATAAAAGTCAACCTGGTAATAACATATTTTAATAGATAAAACATAATCATTTTTAAAACCCATAAATTACTATGTTATATAAACATAATAATTTATCGACGAAATATATAATAATCTGCCTCAATTTAAACAATTTACACTCCATGATCTTATGTAATTTATCTTCTAATAAAACAATTTTTACGTGCTATGTACTCATTTTCAGGTTTAAGTATTTAAATGTTTCTTTTTACTTCATATCGAGTAAACCATCATAAGGGTTTTTAGTTACGAGAAGCATGTGTAACATATCCTCATTGCCAAACTCCAAAATAAATCGCCATCACAGGATTTTCCATGACAATTATTATTACTGCACTTTTATCTCGGAATGATTGTATGAAATATAGGAAAAAATTGTTGATATTTATATAGTCGATATTAATTCTTTTTAATGTATCTAAACGTACAGTCATAACAAGAGTTATTGATTTTAGTATATCAACTTATACAAAATCTGCAAGCTTTCTCAGATTTTCAGCGTTTTATTAGGAGTTTGATAGTACTAATAAAATAGATCATTATATTTCTCTCAAACATTAATCACTGGAAATAAAAAAAGCTACCTTGTGCAAAATAATTTGAGTCAAAAGTAAAGTAATTTATTCTAATTAGAAAATAAATATGTTTTTATTGAATTTATTTGTCATATTGAAAGATCTGTGACATCCTGAATCATAACTTGTATTTTGTGTTAGGGGTTTCAGTGGGTTTATTATTACAAAGCGTCATTAAAATATTTTTTTTCAGCCGTGATGAAACTCTTAATTATCACGCAGGTCTTTTATTTTTATTACTAATCTGTGTGAATACACATTGTTGTATAATGCTATTATATCATACATGTCATAGTTATGCATTATTAAAAGTTACCCGTGAAAAATTCTTCTGATAAAAATCATAAAATCTTATAAAAATCATTGACAAATAAACAATCCAAAGTCTACCTTTGAATGTAATACTGTATGTAATGTATTACTTTTGATGCAATACGAGCCATTCAAGTGGGCAATATTAAAATGAAGTGAAGCTATGTACAATATAAATCAATTTCACCTCATTACATTTTCCAATTTAAAATGGTAGCGACCAAAAAAGCTGGTAAATATATAGTAAACGACGAATCTGTTCTATTTATGTATAAGAAATATTCTAACCACAAGGAGTTGTTGCACAATTAAAGGTCATTGAATGATTGTTTAACTTAAGTATTTATGCTATGTATTCCGGTTTGAGTGATTATATCCGTTCAGCGGACTGGTCACTCATACTCATAATCACAGATCAAGAAAAGATTAGGCCCAAGAAGTAAGTTAGAAAAGGTGTGATTAGAGAGTATGTGATTATTTTCTGTTATGTGGCCATTGAAGTGTGATTTTTTTCAATTTTTCATTTCAGCAGTGTGATTTTTCATTAGTGGCATGAAGATTTGAAAAAAAAAATGATTGGTACGTTGGGCCTATGAGAAAATGTTAATATTTCTCTCCCACACTTTTTCTCTCTCTCTTTCTTTGCTTTTTCACTATTTCAAACCACATAAATATCTGTATTTCATTAGGGAATCGAGACATGAACATGAACAAACATGAAAATGTGCAGCATTGCTTTACATTTTTTATTTACTTGTATGTGTATGGTCAAAGAGATATTTTGCAGCTTGAGTATGGCAGGAAAATAAAGGCCCGACATTCACGCTGGTAGTGAGGAGTAATTAAATTTAGAAATAAAATTGCATACCATTTACCGTGGATAATATTTAAGGGACTCGTAGAGGGCAAACCAAACCTCTTGAAACATGGTTTGTCTAAATGGTACTAAAAAAAATCTGCCTAACACTAACCATATTACACTAGCATTACAATGGCACAGAAAACCCTTCTTTTTTTTTTTCTTTCACAGCCCCTTTAAATTTACAGATAATAGATCCTCAGGCAAATCTATTTACAAATAGAAAAACCTATAGGTTCTCGCATCTCATACGTTTATTAAACAATATTCTTGCGATGAGAGGAAGAAAATAATTGTATATTAATATTTTCAAAAGAGCTTGCCCGTAAAAAAAAGAAGAAAATCAGCGTCAAACCGTTCAAAAATATTCAAAACCCTAACACGTGAAGGTGAAACTGTATTGGAGTTGTGGTTGAAGTCTCATTATAAAGTATGAACATTCATTCAAAATGTGACTAGAAAAAAAAATCTTCAAAAAGAAAACTCTCTAAACTATTTACTTAATGTAATGCAACTTAATGATTAGCGCAACTACTTGATCGGATGGTTAGATGTAAAGTAATCTCCTTTAAAAATTCTATAAGGACAGTTAAGAAAAGAGGGAAAATAAAGAAACATTTAATGGTATATTCTGACCTTTCCAGAAACCAAAATAGATAATAACAACAAATATGCACACGTATTAGTAAGATAATCGGATGCTAAACTTATTTTGATACCGTAGGCAAAATATGACCTTCTAGAAATAAAAATAGAAAACAATAACAAATATTCATACGTGTTAGTAAGACAATGGGAAGCTAGGTTTATTTTGATACCTTAGGGAAAATATGGCATTTTCTCGTTCGAGTGACTTACATTGTCAAAAATACAACCATTAAGAAGACCAGCCAGCAACTCAAAGTAAGAATGTCGATGATATGAACCCTGCTAAATTATATCATGCTCCCTTCAAATCATTTTTATGATTAAGTCTGCCGGTATCTGATCTTCATCATTTGAAAATGTCTCACACGGATATAAGAAATTCTGAAAAGGTATACGATATGAAGTGTTTGCATATTTCTGCTGAATAAAAATGAGGCGGTGGTTGCTTTTCGGGCCAGTGACTCTTGCGGCTTGTAAGCGATGCAATATAGTGATTTCAGATTCATGTATTCGTGAAGCGAGGCACGTGTATTAAGACGGAACTGAACACGTCTAGCGGCTTGGAGGAGTGGTGTTAGGGGAACAAGGTTTTAAACACATGTCCATCCATCTACTGGGTGCATTGGTTGCATGTAGATAATCCAGTTAAAGATTTGTATACAGTTTTATTATAACTGGCAGAATTGGAATCTTTTTTCTATTTGCATTTAGTATTACAAGAATTTTTAGCCTGTTTTTCAGAATAATAATTTACACATATCAGTGTAGAGAAATGTCGGCTCGTCGATAGAAAGAAAAAAATGTAAGTAAATTATACCCTTCAATACTTAATGTACCAAATAACTTAAAAATCATATTATTGGTCGCAAACTCGAACATTCTTTACTGAAACAGTAAAATGCTGATCGGAGTGATAAATGAATCATTCTCATTCGGATTACAAAAATGATAGTTAACTGAAATAAACCTGTAAACGTTAACATAATTCGACTATTTATCTGATATTAAATGTATTTTTATTTTTTATATGTATAATAATAATGGGTTGCATGAACCACAATGTAGATATTTAAATAATTGTAATTTAAAATTAAAAAATTTTTAAAGGCAAAACACCATCCTGACCTACTATGATGATTTTTTTCTTATTCCTCTTGTAATATATGTTTTTTCATCATTTTCATGTCATTTTCCCCCCAAGTAGTAGTTTGGGTTCCTATTGTTGATATGTTTTTCTGAGACCTGTTTCCTGCCATTTCTTCTGAAATAATTTTATAAATGTCAGCTTTTTAATGTACGTACCCGTAACTAAATTCAAAACCTGCTACTTGAAATTCCTGAAACTTTCGATATCCCCACAAACCACAGAATACGTATCCACATCCGTAGGTAAAGCTATCCTATAACCCCACACCACCCAGCCAAAAATCTTTTTACAAAATTTATTTCTTATATTTTCTACTATGGTCCTTTAATTGTCCGACATAAAATGCATAGTAAACTTAAATATGTAATATAACCGTAACGTGTAACATAAATGAAGTTTAATCGATAATGTCATACAATAAACACATGTAGGAGTACTTTTTTTTTACTTAATCATCTCCTACAACCATACACGCCTATGTGACCAAGAGTCCACCATGGCGTAAATGACTGCCTCTTACTAAATAAAGACTACACTTCAAAGGAAAAGAGGACATGAAGGAGGAAAACATTGACATGAAAAGGAAAACAAAATATTTATGAAATAGAGCTCATTGTTTAGGCAAGTTGTGAGAAAGTTATACTGTTGTAATTCCAATAGTGAAATTGTTAATGGACTATTATTAAATTATTTTAGTTTCAATGTAAACCGTAATTTAGCAATTATCGATCTTCCAAAAGTAACAAAATAAAGTTGTTGTCAATTCTATCATTTCATTTTGTTACCTTGTTTTAATTGCTTCAAAATCTACATAAAAAAAAATATTTGTGTCAAATGGGTGATATACGTGGTGAATGGTGCACGTGACATTTTTTATAACTTGTATGGGGGGGGGGATATCGTCTTTTGTTTATTAGTATGTTTGAACTACTTTAGTAGAAGATTGAACGTTGATTATAGTGCAATAATGCAAAAAATCCAAAAAAAAAAAAATGATGCAGCTATTTTTTAGACGTAAGAATCAACATTTTCCATTTGTAGCTCAGAAAAGATAGATTGAATGATAAAACTTCTTTATAGTGATGAAATTACTATCTGCCTTATTGGGCAATAGGTAATTATGATAAATGTTCTCATTCATACCATATTTACAATTTTCATTCACTCGCTCATTACAATCACTACAATCGCGTATTTACAAACAGCCCAGAAACCTCCCAAACCCACATGGGTTCAAGATAGAAAGTTTTATTTCTTCCTAGCATTTCATGGAAAATGAGAGACGGCAATTTTAATTTTCAATATTTTAAATTGGCAAGGGTCTTAGAAAAAAAATGTGGCATTTTTGGTATATTAAATTCATCCCCTATTACTTTTTATCATTCAGGACCTCATAGGTCCCCGGTTCATAACCAGATCAGAAAAATGCAAGACTACTGCAGGAAGGAATACATATATATATTTATAAGCCAGCCCTTAGCGATTAGAGAGGATTGGTTGGCACATAAACATCGCATGCAACAACTTTTGGATAAAAGGCCTTATCTAGAATTATAAACAAGTTGTAAAAAAATGTTTGTTTAATTGATGATTGAGCAATGCACGTGCAGCAAGTCCCTTTGCCTAGTGACCTAGATACAGCTTTCATTTAACAAAGAATTAGAAAGGTTTAGTAGGTTCCTGCTAGTTGAATTAAACATTAAACGTTCTAATGATTTTGAAACAAGTGAGTTTAGTTGTAAGTTGAAGAATGTGGCGTTTGTTTTCTGTCTACTTCCATGTTCCCACTTAGGTGCTCCCGTTGAGGTTAGTCAATGACTGCATAGCTTTCAATTACAGGGTAGCTTCCATCATGGGAACTGTTGAGCAAGGTATAATTACTTTCTTCCTTTCTCAGTAAAACATGAAAGTGAACGATGTCAACTGGTTTATGGGGATGAAGTGTCTAATTGTTAAAGGATTTCATGATTCAGTATCCAGATCGCATTTTTTCCTCTTTGATAGATACTTAAATATTTTAACATAAAGAACTTCAAAAAGAGTATTATTCAATTTACTAAACCCTAGAAACCGACACTTATTCTAATTCAAATTTTATAAGCACTAGTATGGTTTAATGTGATTTGCCATCGGATGAGAAACTTCTAAGGAACCTACATGCACCCATGTTTTCTATTTTTTTATTTATAGATTTAATTATTTTTAGTAGTTTTTTTAATTTCATACAAACATTCAGCGCATCTTTTGATATGGATTATTATTAAAATATCAGAATTACTCGTTTGAATAAAATATGGAAAACAACTTACTAAACTATTAGGCTGTCTTAGCGTGTTCAATGTCACATGATTGTGAAAGTGATATTTTTTTTTTCAATAACGTCCTTCTTTAAATTATGCATAGCTAAATGTAAAATTCAAACAAAAGAAAGTTAAATTTGTATTCCCTTTGTAATGACTAACAGACTAAATTTCACTAATCAGTAGAAAAGCAAAAAAATCCTCCCTTGATTTGTCTGTATCGGTTTACTCCCTCAACGAAGTTGCAATATTGTGAAATTCTTTCCAAATGAATTTTCATTAGGATGTATCAATCTGATCCAAGGTAAATTGGTTGCCTTCTCTTAACTTGAAACTAATTGAAAAAAAGGACCTATTCAACAAAAAAGTTAATTATTAAATTCCAATGTTTGCTTGTAACTTTGTAAGTGTACTATTAAGTTTTATAACTTAATACTATGGGATAATTACTATTGGGATTAATACTGGGATGGTTGAACCCAAAACATTATTATAAATTATAATTATGACAAAGTTACTAATAATAATAACTTCAACAGATGTATTTCTTATTTTCCAGCAATGGTTTCCAAGATGGACGATACCGTCGGCGAGCTAGTCGAGGCGCTGAAAGACAAGGACATGCTGGACAACACAATCATCCTCTTCTTCTCTGATAATGGGGCACCCAGTACTGATGCCCAGTTTCCAAACTGGGGATCCAATTGGCCACTCAGGGGGGTAAATAATTTTCACTTCAAAAATATAATATTATAGTATTTTTACAAACTATTTAGAAGGAAAATCAAGAATTGTAACAACTTTTAACTTTATACAATGGTTTATTTATAATTTCTTGTGGTCTATAAATAGGTTGTTGGCCACACCATTTGTTTTGTACTGAAAGTACTTTAAAGGATCTTATGTGATGATCGATTTTAAGTTTTTATAAATGGTTTGAGCCCTCTACAGACATAATATGCCAAGAGATTATAGAACCTATAAAGACATTCATGGTTAATTTTAAATTTTCGAAAATCCGTTAAAGTCGTTTTTTCTCGATCTTCTAATATTAAGTTAGAATCAAAAATGTTTATAACCTCTCTTAAATACTAGAACAATGAAATTTTTTTTGATTTGCTGAACCACTTGACGAATCAGGACGTCAACATCATACACCCTATGTACCCTTTCACATACATGGCAGCAAATAGCAAACCCAAGATTGAGCTCCATTTCTACTCTTTCTTGCTCAGTGGTTCAACATAGAGTCAATAATTTTTAAAAATTAAGCAAGAATTTTGTTTTTTTAACAAATAAACAAGTCGGGAATTGGGGAACTCTTATTTATTTTTAATAGTTCTTGGACAACTTGTCAAATATGAATCTAATTGGACAGATCTTATGAATTAAAGAATATCATTAAGAATTTCTTAAGAAGCTTTCTAGAATTCTCCAATGATACCCATCCAACCCTATTCATACTCTAAGATTGATATGGAGTTTTATCATGCTGAATATATAACACGAATATCTTAAAACAATGGCTACAATGGCTTTGTACAACATATGATAATTACATTTAACTTATGATTCCATTTCACCACTTTAGCTCGATTGTATTAAAACCATTGTTGGAAGAGAATGTAGGACGATTATTACGGGAAGTTAACAAGGTTCGCCAAATAACCTAGATTTGTCAAAAAACCATGTAAACGTCCAGCCGGCTGATAAAGATCGAGATCGGATCTTTCTAGTCCTTTGTGAGGGATATACGCTTAGTGTTTCTAATGTTAAATCCAGAGACTTATTACTATTAGTACTTATTATTACATGGTTCCTTTTATTTGTTAAAGGCATTTCTTTACGAATAGATGTATGTACAAATATGAGAATTCAATAACAACTAATGAGTTATATAGTTATAAAAGTTAAGTAGGGCATGTTCTTTCACTTCCTAGCCTTCAACAAATGCCTAAGTAATGACTTGAAGGAAATAATGAATGAAACATTTACATGCATTAAAATGAGATCGACGGATAAGAAACTTAATAGTCAGGGAGCAAGTTGTTTCCCTGTTATAAGCCCTGATCCGATAACATATATGTGTCCACAAACGAGGATGTAGGTTATAACAAAGTAACTAAATCGTTAATCTAATTGGGCCTTTAGGCTGTTCAGAAGCAATAACGTGCTCAGGAAAATCTTTCAATACTAACATAAATCGGCCATTTTTATATGTATATTTGTATTTTTATTCATTTATATGTATAAGTTCGTGTCGCATAAAAAACAAAAAAAAATCTGATATTTAGTACACATCATAAGATTATTTTCTCTTTAAGCCACACAATAAATAGTATATCGCAATATTTCTTAGAAAATGTTGCCGGTTCATTCTTTTTTATTTGTTTTGAGAGCGTCCTTTGACGTGTAACTGAGTCAATCACAGCTAAATATTGACACAAGAAGTGGGTGTGAATTTATCGAACCAGAGGAAGGGCAGAAAAGCTTCTCTATCTCAAATACCGGTGCCAAATACTGCCTCATTGAGCTTATGGGGATTGTTTGTTTACTTTAGTTTGGGTCTTATGCACTAGTAATTCACGATTCAGGAAAAGAAACAAAAATATTTTCGAATAAAACAATTTTTTTTTTGAACCCGGAACTCGACCCTTTAGGCAATGTAACAGCCTATTCTTATAACATTAAAATTAACATTCAAGATAACAGACTGTTTTGTTTGGGATTTTCAAGGGCCTGGAAACATAGTTTATTTAGTTCTTTGATACCACGATGATTCATTTTAATCTGTAAAATAAGGTCAACAAACCGCGATATATATATATATACAGCGGAATTCATAAAATAATATAATATAATGAAATATAAATTCTCTTATCATGAAGTCAAATTTGATTTAGCTAACACCAATTAATTAATAAAACTAAATGTGCATTCTGCTGATATTATAATACCAATAAGATACAAATTCCATAATATGGAATGATTTATTAGTTTAAAAGGAAATAAATTGTGCACATGTGTCATATTTATACACATTATAGTGAAATCAAATGAAAATATTGTTAATAGTAACTGATTAATTCATATTATAAATAATTTACTGCAGATACAATGGTTAATTTTAATGAGATCAAAGGTGTTCATTTACCTAAATGTTGTTCTAGTTGATGTCGGTCTACTGATTATGTACCCAGGAAGGTGTAGGATGGGCATCCTAGCACTGTTAAGGGTTATAAAGGTGAGGGGGGTCCACGAGAGATGAGAAACTTCACCAGAAGCCCTTTTATGGGAACGGTGACGGGTTTAACTATTCCCCCTTTAGGGTTTAAGTAGATTTTCTTAATTACGAAAAGCCATTGTAATCCTTTTCAACCAATCCTCAAATTTTTGTGATGCATTATTCTTTATTCAAATTATTTTAAACAACCTAAGCCGACAAAAAACAACTATTTCCATTCGTGTCTAATAAAATGGCAATATAAACATCACAAAAATGTCCAAAAATAAAAATTCAAGTAATTAATAAAAATTTAATATATCTCTAATGATTGTCTACAACAGGCTAAGGAGACACTTTGGGAAGGAGGAGTGCGGTCGGCAAGTTTCATCTGGTCAGCGGCGTTGCAGGAGAACCCGAGGGTCTCCAACAGTTTCATCCATGTCACTGACTGGCTACCGACTCTTTACTCTGCAGCTGGTGAGTGGCTATAATTTTGTGGTTTATATCACTTTAGGCGAGAATCTTTTTGGACTTTTGAAGAGACTACTTTGGACTTATGTTGACTATTAATATATTGCTTTTGAGAAGTATTCACAAACGTCAGTCACTCCATCACTCCGGGCACGAATAGATTCATTTAGAGGTATCCAATGAGAACCGATGAGGTTAAGTTTCATAACGTGTTTAGGCAATATTGCAATACCTAAAAAACTAATCAACACAAAGATATATTTTTCCTTAACGAGGAGTCACTAAGGGTGGAAGAACCTTTAACATAGTACTGTAGGGACTGGAGGTATCAAGTATTGTTTAAATCTAGTCAACCTCTTTGTACTAGAATCTCTTTGTACTAGGACCTCTTTGTAATTGAACTTTGTAGCAGAGTAGAGAGATTGTGATAAGACTGTAATAAACCATTCCGTGACCGTAATAAGTGTTTTGTTAATTACCCACAGTACCATCAGAAATACGACCCTTTAAAGTATTTACAGATAAATATATTTCCTTTGAAGTAATTAAGCAGATATTTATCAAGAAAAAGCATACATTTATAAAATTCTGAATTTACTACCAACTACGTTTCAGAAAAAAAATAACTTAAGGAGAGAAGGGCCCTCTGGGTTCACGGAAATTCAAATATAAATTCTCAGTAAACACCTAAAATGTAAATGATAAAAATTAATATCAAATAGGTAACTCGCCGAAGAATTTAACAGAACATCAGGGGAGACCAGCTTAACTATTGGCAAATTTACAGCTGCTTTTCCACAATCCTCACTTCTGCTTTTATGAAATGACATGGGCATAAATTCACTGATACGGAATTAGCTCTGTTTATACTGAAGTCTGTTGATATTATAGAGTAACAATCATAACTACCTTCAATCAGTTATTTTCTACTTCAAAATAGCGTGTGACTCATTAAAATAATAGCATATCCATGAAATACCATTATAGATAATCTCCGTTAATAACCATAGTATGACAATAGAGAAAAATAAATGTCCCCATTACAGGAATCAGCATAAAAACTGCTAGTTTAAAAATAAAGAGTAAACAAATTGTTCCTTAACTCATTAATAGCCGTTTAATTTCAGTAAATTATCTTTTTCTTCGTTTTTACTTCCTAGGAAGACTTTGTGGGCAGAGGAATAAAGAATCTTTGTATGAATTCTGGTTTCTTTCTTGGGTCTCACACTGTCTTTGTAAAATGGGTGTTTAGATCATTAGTGGTTATGGGGTGGGGTAGGGGGGGTTCTCTTCCTAGTATAGTTGACGTTAATAATCAAAGTTCTCTTAAATATTATTGCACCTTTGTCCTGTTTGAGCAATCAGAGATTTACCCTATGTATGCATTTACATGCATGCATGCATTTACCCTATGCAACTAGAGCATTAAGGGTAAGCCATCACATTGAGATCTAATAATGCTTCGAGTCATAATAAAATTCACTGAAATGATTTAAAGAAATAATCTCCAGACTTTTATCCCACTCGTTTTTGATATAAGCATAGATAAAAGCCAACTTAGCCTTATCATAAATAGTGTTGAAAAATGGCAATTTCCTAGACTTTAAAACTCATTCACCACAGTGCAGTGTAAATAGTAGTCGTTTAACTAAATATGCCATATTCTTACTAGTGTGGTAACGATGCTAATGACAGAAAAGTGTAGACATGTAATTGTAGTGCTAGGGGATTGTACCAGCTCCACAATTAGGCCTATATACCTACCCATTTTGTGAGTGGTTTACCTATTTCGTCCGTACCTGGGACTAGGGCTCAGGGACTAGGGCTTAGTCCTCTCCTAAGCTTCATAGCCTAGACTGCGACTTGTACAGATGTGACAATTTACCTAACTTATGAAAACGAAATAGTTGTCGAGCTGCAATTTGACATTCAGTGACCGAAATGGTTCAGCGAATAAAATGAACTATATTTTTATTCGAAGTATTAATTAGTTTTTCACAATGATTTAATGTATTGTTAAGAAAGCGACTTCGAGAATGTGGCCTGAGCTCAGACATATCTCAATGTTGTTTTGATTCCTTTGTTTTATATATTTGTCAAAAAATACAATTCAGTTTGTCATTAAAGTTAGGAATATTGACCAATATTTTATAATGATTAGGTTTATTTTACGTATCGAGTAATAACTTGCCAGGATGATTTTCTTGACGTTGATGGGTTACATTACAAGAACAAAGAACTTAAATCTTAAGCAAAAAGTCTTGGATTTCAATTTATGGAGACTGACTCATCATTGAAAAGATCGACCGAAAGGTTGATATGCCATATTTTTATTATTATCCCCTAATAAATAATAATAAATAAGTAAATACACTGATAGTCACCTGTACATGCAATGGTAGTCGGTTGGGAAGGGGGGGGGCTAGTACGCCTAGGTGAATTAGTTATTTTTTCTTAGGAATTTATTCTGTATTCTTTTTGCAAGGTGCTAGTAGATGTCTACACTGAGTACAGGTACGATTAGTACAGAATAGGCGAGCTTCCGTTTTTTAAATATGTATTTCTAGTTTCCTTTGGTGAAAGGACTTAATAAAAGATAACTTAAAGTAAATAATCAGATATTTATCAAGAAGTTAAAAAACAAAAACATTTATTTATCGAATTCTTAATCTACTACCATCTCCGGCCCGGAAAAAAAACTAATACACACAGAGTCAAAAGGGTAATACTAAATAAATAACAATAAGTTGATTTTTGGTGCATCATGAGATTAATTTTTGACTTTTTGCAATAATAGTCCAGTAGAGTCTCAATACATATTACATTTCACGGTGTCGAGATCTTTAATTTGACAATATATTTATTATGACCGTATTACAACAGAGTAATCGATCAATAGATGAAACTTTGTTATTTTCATGGAATCGCTTTTCGTTTTATCAAGTAAGCAATTACTAGGGCATCGAGTAAGAATTCCATGCGAAATATTATCTTCTTGTTAATTTTTTTGTATTCACTTACACATTCGTATTTGTACTCTACAACTTCCTTTTGCGAATGACTATTTAGCACACGGTTAGAATATATTAAGAGGTAAGGTCCATCATACTTTATAACCAAGCACCGGTAAATGACATTGGACGGTCCGATCATGCGCCCATCGGCCCTGAGCTCAAAGCTCGCCGACATGTCGCACGCTCACGACCTGCGGTGAGAGATATATCGGCGCAAAAACCGGACTCCTTTCTCTCCCCATTGGTGGACATTAATAATATTGGCAGGGTGAAAGTCGCCCTTATGGGTTATAGGGGGTGGCCTTGGCCGGTCGAAAGTAGCTCGCTTTAAGAGAATGCCGGTTTTCGTGTCATAACAGAACGGCGTGCTTTCCAATCTGTTTCCCTCTTACTCCGGCACCTGTTTGATATCAAAGTTCTGTTCACGCCTCCTTGACAACTATTGGACACGTCTTTGCGTACGGCTATTAGACAGCAAAATATTTGGATCTAAATAGCAGTAATTTTGATTTTTAGAAAAAAAAGCATTGTGCTTACATGGGTTCGGTAAATATAATTGCTAGACGCCTCATCGCTTTTAAACTAAGATTGAAATACTATTAATATGTAAACTAAAAAGTAAACCTAGTAATAGACTAATTTCTAGAGGTTTTGAAGAATAAAATGTATTTATTTGTGTTTTTTCTTCCTAGTTTAAACATTATGCACCAGAATTTTTACTAAATTATCGTTGTTATGCATACAACATTGAGTGCTTTGTTTTGCTTTTATAAGCAAATCATATCAGCATTTAGTGGTACTATGCAGTCGGGGAATACACTGATAGTCACCTGTACATGCAATGGTAGTCGGTTGGGAAGGGGGGGGGGGCTAGTACGCCTAGGTGAATTAGTGATTTTTTCTTGGGAATTTATTCTGTATTCTTTTTGCAAGGTGCTAGTAGATGTCTACACTGAGTACAGGTACGATTAGTACAGAATAGGCGAGCTTCCGTTTTTTAAATATGTATTTCTAGTTTCTTTTGGTGAAAGGATTTATAGCAGTAATTTTTATGAACTATTAGTTCCATATAGTATGCAAAATTTTAATTCCAGACAATGCTTTAAAATACAATTTTGGCCAACTGTGAATCTCCCTGACGCAATTATCTACCAAAGAGAAATTCATTTGAGATTCTTATATATACACACATATACATACAATATATATATACATAAAAGTAACACGTTACCCATACATATATATATATGGATGTTTCTCTATCCGGGTCCTTAGGGTCAAAGGGTCGGGTTCAGATTGCACATTCTTTGCCATCCCTTCCCCTAGGGCAAGATTTTTTTTTTTGTTTAACACTGTTAGCCAGAACCTCATAAAAGTAACACGTGGCGTACTCTCCGTAGAAGTTTTACTGTGTGTTTTATAAGGTGGTTTTCAGTTTGTAATCCCCCTTAAATATTTATCTCTTCACTTCCTAAAACATCATTTATAGTCATTCCACTGGTAACAGAGTAAGCAGACACTGTGGTGAGCGAATCAATGAAACAATGTCCAACTGTTGTTGTGTTTTGTCTTGGCCAACAATAGCCCACGCTATTTCTTCGCAAAACCACGCAACTGTCTTCTTCCTTGGGGTTTAACATTTCCCCAATATAAACGCATTTGCGATGTTTTTGTTTCCTTTCTTTACTTCACGCCTGACCCGTTTTCAGTTTATCCTTCTCCTAAAAGTGAGCTTTAATCTTAAGCTTAGGGTGGTTAACGCTCTTGAATCCTCAGCTGTGATTCCCATTTCCTGTAAGTCTTTTTCGACCTCTAAGGACCAGGTCCCATTAGCCAACTTTTTTACGAAGTTCTAAAAGAAGCTGTTGGTTAATCTCTGTCTGTTTGTTAGTCTCTCACATGCGCGAAAAGTGATCATTAAAATTAAATCAGCCTTTTCTCCATTACGCCTGCTATCTTCACTGTGTGGATGTGTAACTGTTATATTGTTCCATCATTAGTTAGTTAATATTTGCAAAATTAGCTCCACCACTAGTACATTTAGGTAGTCGCTATGATCTCCGTTATTATATATATATATATATTGTAACATTCATGATATTTGAGCATATCATGGCCAGGAATCTTCACATCTGGTGAGCATCTTCCCTTATACCCCTAGGAGTGCGGATGAGATAAACGGTGAGTCTTAGCACGACCACCGAGAAGAGCGGACTCTTATCAAGCTCCCGAAATGGCGGTACCATACAGGAAGAGAGGAGAAGAACCAACAGCACACAGTAATGTTGATTGGATTATACGAAGATCATCGATTGGGTGATATTAATATTGTTTTTATTATGGATCCATTAAAAGAAATTGAGCTCAAATTTCATGGTTTTTGTAATTAGTAGTAAATATCCTAATTTAAAAAGGAATTGAATATTTTTTTTATATACTTTTTGTCAGCACTATATATAATTATAATTATTTGTTATAACCATTTTATTTGTATATATTTCACAATTCCCAGTTTCTCAATTTATTAATAACTACAACATTAGCCTTGAGATCGGGCGATTCAATCGGGATAATTTCCTATGTCAAAGACATAAAACAATTTGAATTAAAGATCTCATGATGGACCTGCCAAATTAGTTAAGGTAAATTGATTAAATAAAGTAGAAAAAGAAATGGTAAAAAAAGAGGTAGGTTTCAATATATATATATATATATATATATATATATATATATATATATATATCACTTATCTCACTAAAATTCTAAATTTTACTTAGTAACTTGTTTGCTCTATCTCACCGCGCTGTTGCAGTAATCATCCAATATTATTACATATGTACACATTTTAGTTTTAAATCTGACTTTTTCAACATATTCCAGAGAACAATTATGGGTAGTCTCAAATAATTTTTAAATTGCCACATTATTTCCGCGCATATCATGTTTATTTTTTTTCCTTCAATTTTTTATCCATCGTTGGGTACTACCATGTATTTTATGAATGGGTATACTATAGCTGTATCCTGTTGATGAGCAGGTGGTGACAAACTATTCCTGCCGAGAGACATCGACGGAGTGGACCAGTGGAGGACCATCTTCTGGGACCTGGCCTCGCCCAGGGACCAAGCACTCCTCAACATCAACGAGAAGGAGCGGTCGGCAGGCATCATATCCAGGCTTGACACTCCTTTCCCCACTAACTGGAAGCTCATCGTGGGTGAGTCCACATGAAAGAATTAAATATTCTGAAAAACATTAGGAACTAGATAAAAAGCCAAGGGTGCCATCACTAAGGGTTTTAAAAAAATCCACTTTCAATAACCTATTTACCGAGAATATTGTTCTCTGTGCACCGATTCTGTTACATATTTGCAGCGCTAGTCAACTCCATTACGCCGTAATAACCTGTCATTACCAAATCCCCCCTCTATAATTTATTGTAAAACTCATTTTATCCAGTAAACGAGTTTTCCAACAGAAGGAACAGTGTTGGCATAACTGCCTTCGCCATAGCCTAACTTAAGTATGAATTCTCTCTTAGTGATTTAATCAGAGTTGTAATTACTATTTAGCTAGTTAGTAAAATGAAAGTAAAAATACTTACTGATCTAGTAAGCCTCATTCTTTATTATATGTTGATACATAAATTTTAGTTAACATTTATACCATATTTGGAGGCATATTCTCCATGTTATATTAAGCCACTTATTTGTGGTGCGCGAAGCTTGATATGTTCTTATTTTGTTTTAATTCAACTGCACAGTTCCGAATTCTCTTTCGTAAACAGGTTATGAGGTATAACTAATTGTAAGTACAATGATATAAGTATAAAGAATAATTTCTAATTACAAAACGCGTGTTTTGGTAAACGTCAAATTTAACCCACTAATAACGGCATGATTTCAGCACGTCGGTCTATAAACTTGCTTTAAACTTTTTATGGGCATTTTAGCACTCCTTCACGAGTCTATGCAACCATGTTTGTTGTACAGTTTTGTGCAGATAATCAAATCAACAAGTGTGATGTGATCACTCCATAATTCCTGTAAAGGTGCTACTGCTGATTAATTACAGGGGTTCGTTATAGGTGGATTAGGAATTAAGATTTTTTTCAATAATAGTTCTAGAATAGATATATTTTAAATGACTGACTAGCTTGTAATAACAATTATATAGAAACATTACACTTATGTTTAAACACACTGAAGATTGGTTTTTAGAATTACAGGACTCCTATAACAGGATATTAATATTAACTATATTATACAACTTTCAGCCCTCTAAAGAATTTACTATCAACATGCAAAGGAAACAGTGTAAGAATGGCACGCATTAAAAATGTAAAAGCTGAAAGTAAAATGAAAACGTTCCTGTTGCCAATAGGATTAGCTGCACAATAGATCTATACACAATGTGCAAATGTGAATTCATGTGTTACTACAGCGCTGGGATTCAATAGCATTTTATACAAAGGCAGTTAAAACTGCACCGGACTGTAAAGATTAACACAGGGTCTGCGTTAGAGCTGACAAAAACCCATTTACAGTACACATGTTATTTGTGTCCAGCTAAAACAATTTGTAGAATATTTATGATTTCTACAAATACATATTCATTAAAATTTATAGTTGCCATTAAGAAATTAGAATTTTGAGACCCGCAACACGCGGTACATGCATGGCAAGCCCTGTTGCCGTTCTGTGCACTAAATCTCTTCTATCCATGTGATCCCTTTACTTCGATAATCTAAATCATTAAGCAATAAGCGAATTGGTGATTATTCCCCCGCCCACCCTTCATCCCATGCGTCTAATTTCATATCGGCGACTATAGTTAGCTAATGTTTATTTTGTTTGGTAAAATGTCTAGAGTATCAATAATAAAATTTTAGTATCAGAACGATGCCTGGGAGTGTTACCTCTTTTGCAACGATTGAAACTAGGTATTTTGTTTAATTTTACATACACGAGGGGTCCAAAAAAATGTATCCACTGTTTAAAAGTCCATAACTTGCAAACTAATTGACGGAGTTGTCTCATTTTTGGTAGTGTAATAGTTTGTAGTTCCGGCAATCGCCATACAAGCGTTGTATTGCGTTGTTTTGTTTTTTCAGATGACAGTCGCCAGATAGTTAGTGTTTTATTGTTAGTTGTACCTTGTTACTCGAGTAAACATGGCTAGATAGCGTAAGGCTTACATTTGATGAAACGAAGTCTGTTTTAAAGTGGTATTTTAAGTACGAAAGGTACACGTGGAGGCTGTAGAGTATCCACCACGTTCCCCAGACTTAACTCCTCTGGCCTTTTACCTGTGAGAAACACCAAAAGACGTCGCTTATCGACAAAAGCCACGCACATTGGATGAACTTCGAGAATCCTTCGTACATTCATGTGCAAATATCCAACTGAACACGTTGCAGTCAGTAGTTCGTGCTGCAGTTCGGCGGCATCGTTTCTGTGTGGATATTAATGGTGACCATTTCGAACACCTACAGTGATATCTTTAAGTTGGACTTTAAGCTACACTTTCACCAAAAATGAGACAACTCCGTCAATTAGTTTGCAAGTTATGGACTGTTAACCAGTGGATACATTTTTTTGGACCCTCTGTATATTTTGTTCTATAACTCCCGACACATTAATACGTTTTATTTTACTCCAGGCTCTACATGAATTCTTAGTTATCTTCAATTATTTTTTTACATTTGGTAATATACCTAACCATACAAGGGAAAGTAGTGATTTTAATGCATTATCTCGGCACCATAATGGCTGTGAGGTTACCCAATCAAGTTATCCGATGTTAATAGGAGGGTTGTTTTGTACCTCTTTTCATCCTACAGCACTCCCACTCATTCTAGGCAGACTAATAGAGGAACTTTTTTTTTGGATGCAGGTGGTGATGTACTAGTAGTTTAATAACTTTATATCTCCACACACATATTCTAATCCCATAAGAGTACATTCAGTTAGTATTCTAGGATTGAATATATAGCACACATTTAATTAAAAAATATAGAATAGAATGGTTCTTATAAATCAATTTACAACATTTTTTATCCATTACCAAATTTGAGTAAATTAGCTTGGCGTAAGCCAGGAGAAACGGATAAACATTATTTTACTCCAATTTGTTTTAAAAATCGTATTTACCCATTACAGTTTTAACTAATAAGTTAGATAGCAGTGTGTTTTAGCATTAATAATAAATAAGAGAGCTAAAACCAAAAGGGTGTAACCAGCAATATTAAAGTTTAATGAAGTATAGTTTCCTAAATATTTGTCAAATGTATTGAGACGGTTAGAATATCTCATCTAATTAAAGGATCACTAAACGCTGTTTATCCTGGCTGCTATGTTATAAATACATAACCCTTTAAAACTTTTAAACAAACTCAGTTTTTGCATTGCAACTTCCAAATCCTTTGTATCGACGTTATTATAAAATACAATAACTATAATACTTCACATCAAAAACATACAATTTTTGATGAACTTAACAACACGTTGAGACTGATCAAAAGCTTTGAATTATTTAAACAAGATTTTTAGCTTTTAGTTAATTAAGTTTGTCTTCATTTTCTTATTATTATTATGATATAAATCAATGTAAGAAACAAACTTTGCTTGATTGCTAAATATAAAATAAATTAATCAATCTAGTCAGATTTCTGAAATTTTAAAGAGCACATTTAATTGTATTGTTGGATGGAACAAAGGTACATACGAGTAAAAGCACGGTTGTTTTTAGCATTTTTTTTTACTACGGAACTTTACTTTGACAAGAAAACTGTTTATTACATAATACTTGATAAACAACACCAATTTTATGGAAGCAAGAGTGAAATTACTTTTAACCCCTATTGCAGCATTTAATTGTTTTGCTAACAATTACTCTTGTCAAAGCAGATATTTAGGTCAACTTGTATGAATAATGCCGTTTATAACTTAACTTTGTTATAAGCTACTACGACCTTCTTGGAGCTAAAATAAATTGCTTTTTTGCGGGATAATCATTTCTTATTTATTTATTTTTTTTCAAAAACGATGTACATAAAAAGGTCAATGTGGAAAAAAAAAATTAAGCAACGCAGAACATTTAAGGCATTAGATAAGATACCACTTCCAGCCTAAAGAAAACGATTCTTAGCTTATAAATTGCCTATTGGGTTTGACTTCCCTGGAAGTAAGGTGGTTTCAAGATAAGAATGAAAGAAGTATCCCTTTTGTGGTTGCATAAATTAACAGATCGGTGGGGTGAATATAGGCTATACTTTAGTAGCAACAACTAATATCATAGCTTAATATTATTTTGTAAAATAGCAACAATTAGTTTTGATAAGAAATAAGCAACCACGTATTACATTTTTTCTAGATGAGAAAAACATTTCTTTATTTATGGACTACGTCCCATTGGACAACAAGGTACAAATATATATATAAGCTTCTTCTGACAAACAAAAACAATACAGGGGGGGGGATAAAAGTAATAGGGAACAGAATATGTTTAATTAATGATGATATTATGTGTACGGGAAATTTTAGGACCATTAATGTAATGTAAGTGTTGCACCGGTAAGTGCTGAAAGTGGTAGTGGACTGTATATCAATAAATTTTAAAAAATCAAATGTTGGATGATATGATGGATAAACAAAAAATACCATATATATATATTAACTAATGCTGTGGAAAACAGGGGGGTAAGTAGCCTTAAACAAGGTAAAATATTGTTTACGTACAAGCAAAGGCAATTTTTAAGTTTTAAATGAATTATAAAGTAAATAATGCATAGTACAATTCAGTGCTATTCTTCATAAGAAGCTGATGGCTTGAAAGTGATTCCCCTAGATGAATTCTCAGTGAACTTGACCCAGGTTCGATTATAATTGTAAGAAAATCTTAATTGTTATATTATGTGGTGGTTGGCCAATCGTATTATCTATTGCCTTTAATCGTCTCTCTCAATCTGCTCGACTGATGTTTTTGTCCATAAAATTCAAGATACGCTCAATCATTTTTTTCGACCGCGGCTACAAAACGACACATAATTTAAGTTTCCTACTACAATATACAATACTACAAAACTGTTACAAACAATTAAATATCCTCAGTAACATATAAAATAAACACATGGATAGTAAAAAAAATATAAGGATAAAATATTTTTTAAACTGAAATTTTTAAAATTCCCTGGGAGAAATGCGTAAAATATTTTTCGAACTGGTGTTGTGGATTTGGGAGGTCTCTGGGCTGTTTGTAAATACTGTATGAATGAGCGAGTGAATGAAAATTGTTAATATGGTATGAATGAGAACATTTAACACAATTACTTATTGCCCAATAAGGCATATTGTAATTATATCACAATAAAGTTTGAACTAGTATTACCGAAACAACCTCCATCAAGTACGAAAAAATCAGCAGATAAAAAAATTGTTAGTTAAATTCTTATACCAAAACTTAACCTATGATCTATAAGTGGCATCGCTCTCGTGACGTGGTACAAATTTACGATAGTCCTAGCAATCGCCGTTTTTTTCAGAATGTCCTTTGCTCTCACGTTCTTAATCAGCCCCCAATGATGCGTTTCCGTTGATGCCACTGATGGAGGAGGACCTCCCGGGCATTTGGTTCTTCCTTCACATGCAAGGTAGGTGGCAATCATGCTATAGAGTTCTCTCTTAGAGCTGCATATTTTTACATATCGTATGAATGCGTTAATGGTTGCTGTAAATACGGGAGGAATTACTGTCTCTATTATCTCTATTAGTCGTATTTGTATTGATTTACTTCTGCAAATCGTTGTAATTTCTGCTAATCATTTTTTTATGAAAACAACTTTTTAAACTAATTTGCTATGCAGTAATAAAATTCTAATATTACGAATCTTGGTTAAATGGTGACAATTATTGTATTCCTTGATAATCTGACTTTTTATGTTTGTAAACAATCGTTAATAGAATACAGCATGCTATATAGCAAGGTTTCAGGCCCTATTAACAAAAATGAAAGCTCACTGTTATCGTGCAGTGGTAATGTTCTCTAATTAATACAGGCTACATTTACCACAGGGAAAGGCTTTGAGGTCTTTGTTGAGGATAATAAATTATGCCCGACCTTCTGTGCAACGCTTTAACTATAATAAAGACATAGTTATGAATATATGTTTGAAAACATTTATAGAGAATTACTTTGTTCTAATATACAGCGTACATTATTTTCATTTTTTTTCAACAATCATAATACCTTACACTCTTACTTTCAAAGTTCAGGAAACTTCAATAAAACAACCAATCATCCTAATCCCCTAGCTGGTGGTGGAGCCTGAGGAATCTCCAAAACTCAAAATTATCTTTACGTTGCCAGGAAGGCAATAGTCATGGGTGTTGGGTGTTATTTGTGCTGCGTGTATTTCTATGTACAGTACGAATGAGTAGGAATGCTAAAATGTGAATATGGTTTGTATGAGATAGATGATCACAACTACTTGATGTCAGAACAGAGTAGATGGTAATTTAATTGAAATAATAAAAAAAAGTTTCTTTTTTGCAAATTCTTTTTCTTCTGTCTTTTAACAAGAAAATAAATCATTGTCTCTGATATCACTTTTTTGATAGTATTAATTATATATCATATTGATATAAATGATTTTTGGATATAATCAACCTTGGATTTAATTACCAATCTCGTTTTAATATTTCCCATATTACCACATCGCCTGAATAATGAATGGTTATAGCAAATAATTATAATTAAATAATCAGCTACTCGATATAATGAAAACGGAAACAGAAAGAGAAAGCGGAGTCTTAGGAAGTCCCCCACGCTCCTCCATCAGCCGCGTCACCCGATACGGGCCAGTGGAGACTGACCAAAAGTGCGAGAGCCTCAGCCGCTCAGGTTATGATTCAAGAAACTGGCCATTGCTAGGACTCCCACCGTATTTATAAGTATTTATAGCAGGTCCACTGCCGCTTTAGTCTCTGAGGAGGATTATAGGGATGGGTGGTGCAGTGTAATGATTGTACTAGTGGATTAGGGTGGTTTGGTAGGTTTCGGTGGAATTTCATTGATTTGGAAGGGATGTATTCAAGAATGTAGGGTATATCTACATCGTTATAAATGGTTTTGTCACTAAAGTAATAAGGGGCACGACTATTTCTCTCAGGACGTTTGATTGAAAGGATTGGATGCGATTGATGTTCGACTTTTTGCTGTCCTTTCCTATAATTAGTTCTGAAATAATACGATTTTAACCTGGAGTGGAAAGTGAAAATCCTTCATGACCGTGGGAGCATTGGGTCAAATAAGGGAACATTTTAAGTACTTACCAATTACATTATTATTTTTATTATTAAGTAGCGTACGTTAATATTTTAGACGTGTTTGTTTACTGAAAATTTCTAAGATGAATGAATTTTCACAAGATAACCCGATATGATATGATATGGCTGCAAGATTTAAACAGAAAGAGTTAAAGAATGTTTTGTGGAAATGATTTTTTTGTATACATTGTTTGCGTTGGAGCTCGTTTTTTTCGGAATTGCGAGCCTTCGGTTTTTTTTATGGGAGCCTATGTCCCTTTAGCTGAATACATTGATGACTGGAATCATTAAGTTTTCTTTACTGAACATTTTTTGCTTCAAATTATCACAAAACTACTCATTGTTGCTTAAGTTCATCCAGATCCTTCAATTTATTGTTCAAAATTTGAACTGTGTAAACTTTCTAGTTCAGATGATTGATCTCTTATTTTATCATCACATGAAAAATATTCATTGCTTTCAAATATTTTGTGTATTGGTTCTAAATCATTTGGATCTGATATGTTGATATACTCTCTAGATCAGCAGATCACGATGTAATAGAAAATCAGGAAAGTCGGGCCGTAATAGCCGTCATTGACGTTGAGGAGAAATGATACATTCATTTTTGTTTTTGGTCGTAAACTCAAACTGGTTCAATATGAATCACTTGTAATTTAGACAGTTGGATCATCAATGATCGAATGTCCTTTCACTAGCAGGCTCTTTATTGGTACCCGTTGCCGTATTATTAGAATAAACCAAACATTTAATGAACGAATCGTTCCGTTTGCACTTGATGAACAATGTTAACTACTTTTCTTGTGACGAATGGATCATTCATGCCGGATCGGGCCAGTTAGCAGTTGTAAAGAATTATTCAAGAGGTTGCGATCCAGGAACCACTGAAGTCAGTTCTATTCTAGGGAAACAAATATTAGCATAGATTTTGTAAGCGACCGGAATCTCGGATCTATATCAGCGAGACGACTTGACTTCAAATTAATAAATGTACCCCATTTTTCGTATTGCTTTTATTGTTGTTTTCAATTTCTTTAGTTCTTTGAACTGCTATCGATGAAATTAAATTATCATTTCATCTTAGTAAACATATCAATAGTAAAAAAATCAGTTCACTTGTTCTTGACTTTCACAAGTCTTTATTTAGAAGATATTTATGTTGTTTTTTTTAGTTTGAAATTTCCGGTGAAGGTAAATAAAGGTGAATAAATATAAAAAAAGAAACAGATTTAAGAAAAAAAATTATTGTTTAAAAAAGAATCTTAGCAATTTTAGACAATAAATAATGAGCAGAAAAAATTTTAATCTTTCAAATTCCTTTATTGTGCTAAAATTACAATCTGCCTTTTATAAGGCAATAAGTAATTAAGATAAATGCTCTCATTCATACCATATTTACAGTTCATCAGAGAAGGAGAGAAGGAGATTTTTATTATATAATTTTATTATATAAGGATTATATTTTTCTAGTGTATGTTGTATAGAAGAATGTTATTAGGTTAGATTTAAACTAGAGAATTGCCGATTTTACACAGTAGCAAATGAAATATGTATTAAGTCGGTTTAAATGGTTGTTTTTCCTACATAAAAAAAATGGAAAATTCTCCATTATACATAAACATATATGTTTTGTAACTGATCGTATTTTAAATGAGTAGACAAGTTGGTTCGGAGCTTAGGATGAAAGATAGCTGTTAGATTGTCGTCAAATTTTTTGATTGACGGCGAGTTTCAACTTACTACGTATGACTGCATCAGGTGGAATATTGACTGTTCATCAACCTAAGCCGATCTTGCAACTAACTGTTCTGCTCTACGCCTAACAATGAACTCAGTGTTACCATAGATTTGTATAAAAAAAAAAAAAGTTGATTGGATTCTAATATGATAAATAAGTTATCGTAACTGCATCATGGGTTCAAGTCCCATAGTTAGTTTATTTCCCAAATACTTTTATTACATACTTACTTTATTATATAGGGTACTTTATACATTATAAGTAACATCTGTAAGTAATAACATCCGCTTAAGGTATCATTTTATGTATAAATTAAGACATTCAATATCATCATGGTATTCATGTGAATATCCAATTGGTAATCAGTGCTAGTTTGCATTTGCGCTGATATTTTATTTTCAATTGCTTGTTTAATCTACCACATATTTATTTTATTTCACTTCATATTTTTGATTCCTGGAGAATATCTGTCTGTTATATACATACATTGTGACGTCTTTCTTATTTTATTTTTATTTTTTATTTCTTTGCACATTTTATATTTTGGAGGTGACCAATCCTGTCTTAGATTAAGACATTATTTTTGATCTTAAACGGCATAATCACAGGATAATAAAGATATTATTATTATTATTAACGAAACAATTTTGGCAATAGGTACCTTCGTCAATGGTAAGTACGATGGGACTTACAATGATGTAAGATCGCCGCAGAACCCTCCCTACGACATCAAGAGGATCCTCAGCAGTAGGGCCTACAGGGCCATCAACACTTACTCAACTCCAGCCGCAAAAGAGGTAAAAAAAAATTAAATTTGGAATTATTTTTAAATTTATATTTCGTGTGTAACAGATTTTATTTTTGGTGATATCACTCGCCATTATGCATGGTTATTGCGATATTATAATGCAAAATATTGCCACGACAGGTAATCGAACACATTTCATATTGTATTGCTGTATTTGAAGGGAGAGGCTATACTTTCATTAAGGTCTTGACCATTGGCCATCTTAGGCTTTCTGAACGTAAGAATATATATATATTTATTCTAAGATAACCGTTTTAGTAATGATTTAAACCGATCCTAAATTTCAATGTTTTATTTGTGTACCTACAGGCCTATTTTAAACTATTTCTTTTGTCTCGGTTTTGTAAGCTTTTGTAACTTTTTAAAGTTTCGATTATTTTCCGTATGTCCCTCAAACTTGGTCCATGATTATATTTAGATCGATTTTTAACACTTATCATTATCGTAACAATAAGAACGTCATAAATAAACTAATTCACGTTGGCTTCTCAGCTTTTATGTAACAAAAATAAAATAACCTTTCCGTAATTTAAAAAATGTTGGTGAAAATGCTCCTGCCAAAGTTCATGTGTCTATTGACCTTTACAAGCTCAAATAATATGAGAACAGGCATATCTTATATGTGAGATAGCTTCCGAAAGCTTCATGGTACCTGCAGTATTCTTTGATGCCTTACTCTTTGATCAATTCCTATCAAACTGATGTCTGGTGTTATTAAGGTTATGTTTTATCAAGTATATTTACACTTTTCTTTCTTTCAAAAACGCTAAGTTTTCTAAACGAAATTGATGCAATTTCGCTAAGTAAGTTTTAAGCAGGTAGTGACGCCATCTTGATTGGTTGGTGTTAAGAAGCACGCTAAGAGATGACATAGTGTTGGGGTTAACTCTTATGCCGGGTTTCAACAGGGCGTGAATCACGAAAGCGAGTATTATTGTCACACTTAATACCGATTAAGAAAATTAGTTGAACTAATTAAAATTAATTTTGTCTTTACAATTCGTGTAAAATGGGCGATCTTGTGAACGGTTCACGACTCATTCTCTTCATGAGTGCCTACAAACGCAAGCTAGCTGTTATTCCTCAACTTCGTGATGCAGGCCCCGTAGAACCTGGCATTAAGTTGAAGATAGTGGTAAAACGTAGTGGCTCCATAAATGATCTCTTGTTGCTCATATCAGAACTCTCAGAGAGAAAAATTTACTTTTTGTTTGTTATTAAGTTAGTAGTATTATATTAATATAATATGACTCGCTATGCAAAATACTTAAAATTTCCAATTTGGTTAAATAAATATATTTAATAACACACAAACTTCTGACATACTTTTCTGTTAGATGGATAAATTAAAAATTTAATGTTGAACTTCAGCCAATTCTAAATCTCCTGGTCTATTACAGCTGTCGATGAAATACCTGCGGGAGCAGGCAACAGTCAGCTGCGGGAACATCCCCCAGGTGAACGACTTGGTTCCGGACTGCAGGACCCACCCCTGCCTGTTCAACCTAGACCGAGACCCTTGCGAGCGGCTGGACTTGGCACCCAACAACACGGACATTGTCCAGAAGATGTACAACACGCTGAAGGTGTACAGACTCGGCTTAGTGCCGCAGAGCAACCAGCCTCTCGACTTCCCCGCCGCCGATCCGGTCAACTTCAACAACACCTGGTCCCCTTGGAGGCTCTGAGCGGCTTTGCATGCTGTACCCAACGTCAACGTAATAGAATGGGTCGGTAATGTTACATCAGATCTTCTATCATTACGTGGCTTTGACCTTATGTGCAATGTGAGTTGAACTTTAATTGTTGTCTTCTGTCTTCGTGCTCGGCCACATTCCGTCCAACAGTTGTACCTGTCACGGATCACAACTATGTTAGCTCACTAGAACGTGTTGGTTGTTGGATTCAGCAAGGCGGGGTGTAAGATTTAAGAATATGTTAGGATATCTTTTAGGAAGTCAGAAAATGTGTTAATTTTATGAAGAGCTTTAATCATCTGTTCCTGTAATGATTATCCTCACGAACAATGAAACAATTTGACAATGGTAATCATATAAAAAATATTATTTATCAAACTAGGTATATAGTTAGCCATAAAATATTACTGGCTCTACTTGATAATCGGCTAAGGTAGATGAAAAAATAATGTTAGATTTTCATATTTATTTATTGAAGGACATGTTTCGACATAGTCTTCATCAGGTCCTTAAATTAAATGATTGGAGAATAAATACAGGATGTATTCAGTATCAATACTATCAGATGTCTCAGATTAAAATTTTATTGACACTGTATCATGTTCTTTTCTAATCATTAGAACATCTCAAATAAGACCGGATGCAGACATACGTCATAACGTCACGACGGATATATGACTTAATTTTTCATTAAATTACCCCGATTATTAACTAATAAATCGACTGATATGAGATTTATTTACTTTCTTTTTAATTTATCTTATTTGCGGAATTATCGGAGATTTATTTTAACTAGATATTAATAATCCCCAACATATTAATATTTTTAACGTTGGCCGTTTTCAACAAGATATTTTTTCTGTTTAATGGTTTTGTAACGAACCAGTTGATTGTATATTTTTATGTACTTTATACACGTTTTGAGGACGGAATGTGCGCACTTCGGCACTCTGCAGATTTTAACATTGCAGAGGGTCTTTCCTAGCTTAGGTTATATTTATACTTATTGACTTCATAAGACTTACTTTCACCTGCTGTAAATATGGCTTTCTGAATCGTTTTGATTGTATTGATATTTTCAAAATGTTTACTCATAGGCTCATTTTTCTTCAATATGATGTTCAAATATCCGGTATTGTATCTTCAAAGGGGAGGGCAGTTAATTTATAGAAAAAAAAGCTCTAAAATATATCAGTTGTTTATGAGTCGTGTATTCTTTGGCTTTCGGTCCGTACTGAATTAATGGAGCACACAATTCAGATAATTTAAGATTCTATTGTTAGACTTAACATCTGATGCCAACTCCCTTTTGAGCACGATCTACATCCCAGTTCCACTATTTCCTTTAAGATATTCAAGTTAAAGAAGCATTATCAAAAGATATTTTAGAGCATTCAGGTACCTCTCAGGAAATATGTTAACCATTAACTGCTTACCAAACATATTAACCAAAAGTTACCAATCCTAAAGATAGTATTAACGGCAACAAACTAGTAAAATACTAGTATTGTTTTATAGTATATGAATAAGTTTATTTATGTATACAATTTTTGTACAAATTTCCCATGTAAATAAGGTATTTTTGACGTTACAATAAACAAGTGTGGATGTAAAAAAAATATGACGTGATAAACCCATATCAAGTGAAAAGATATATGTTAAGGCAATTGTGATATTAGATATTCCCACAAAATCATTGATCACATAAACGAAGGCTAAATGATTTTTTTTAATTTTTACAATCTATGTTGTTAAGTATGTATTGATTTAAATTACTAACTAAACTTATTTCAAGGTATCATTGTGGGAATAATTTGTGGCAATCAAAACTAATTTTAATATTTAGTTCCTTGATAAATAAAGCATTGCAGCATTCATGATCATTTATTATGGTCTCGACATGAATGAACAGTCAATTTATTTATTAGTAACATTTTATAAATGGAAATATTTTACTACATTTTTAAATTATAAATGAGTATTACTATTAATATTTCATTTTTTCAGTACCATGAGAGAAGTTGACGTAATTCATTTTTTAGGTCAATTATTAATAAGATTAAAATATTTTCAAGGAAAAAAAGTTTCAGGATTAAATAGGTTATTTCTAAAACTATTATCTAAAGTAACATTCTAAGTATATTCATGTGAAAAGTTTACAGCACGTAATCCTGGGCAGTATTATGCCAAAGCCTAGGAGGAAAAATTACGTTGATTACTATTACCATTTTAACAAATATAATATTTTTTGTTTTTATTCCTAAACACATAAGATATGAAAAATAATATGCACATTTACAATAGAATTGTAATTTATCTATTTTAGAAATAAACCTTCTTATCTCTGAGTGTTTTGTTTTATCATTCGTTTCATTCATCCACCGATCCTGTTAATCAATTCATACTCACACAATGACCAAAACCTATTCTGATATCCAAACTAGAAAATTATTCTTTTCTCCATTCACGTAGTTTTATAATTCTACCTCTTTTTTTCTAACACTCTCAATTTGTCCTAGATCATAAAAGGCACCCTTCAAACCACAAATCCAACATTCAAAGGTTATTTCATGATTCGACTTATTTCCTAATCCGTATTCTGCATTTCATAATAGGGGGTAAAAAAGGTATCACAAAGAGCCTTTTCTGTCTAAGATCCGTTTTATTGATTTTATTATAATTTACAGATCTGACAAAGCTAATTCAATGCTTGATTGATAATAGAAACAATTATTATAGCATATTTGTATACATTATACCCTGTTTTACATTAAAATTGAGTAAGTTCAGGAATAGGGTTAGTTTGTGGAAGGATTACCAGTCTGCATACATGTATTCCTATAGCGAATGATTTCCTATTGGCAAAAATTCCAAATTGCTGTTCCAAGTGCTTACTGACAACAAGCAAAAACGTCATTCCTTTTTTCTCAAAATTTAGAACAATAGGCTTTAATTGTGACAAGTCCAGACCATCAACATATACTATAATCACCTTTTATCTATTGTGCACATCTTTTGTGCATCGATTTCAACTTATATAGTACTCTCTACCTGTCTGTGAATGGCCTTGGTCTGATCCTAGACAAACCGTTAACCTGGAATGAACACAGATCTCAAATATCTCTACGTTATATATCCAACTTAACATGTTCCTCCCTCATCCTGTTTACTGTAGGGGCTCTGTTGGCATATAGAAATAATGTTCGTACCTTTATCACGCCGGCCTTCTGTGTTCTAATCCTGCGTTGGAGAAAGGCTTAGTGAATCATTCTTTTTGTCGGCAGCGAGTCTGACTATAAACTAGATGCTGCGCACCTCAAATAGAACCATCCCGTACTCTTATCCCGTATTTTATTTTTTTTCAATTTCTTTGTAATCTTTGTCGATCAATTGAGCACAGAAAAAGCACTTTGAGTTGAAAGTGAAACCCGGTGTTGATAAAGGTCTTAAGCTTTCCCTCTCAACATCATGAGTAGATGGCCCAGGATCATCAGATTGCCTCTTGACAGCAGCTACTGTACTGTCTTTCCTGAGGCCAACAAAGAGAAAAAAAAGGGTGAGGAGCTAGCAGGTGTTCCGAAGGAGGTCCATTGTTTCATTGTCGAAATACAAAAGGGGAAAAGGGAGAATTCTAATCAGAAGACAATGTCAATCAGTTTATTATTTCTCTACAATGACATTTTTGTCCGTCTCATTACCATGTCAAAAAATTATTTCAAAACTGTTTATTATGGTTCTTAGACATTAATTAATTAATACCTTGCAATATTATTAAAACGTTTCGTCGTGATCGTGTAACAAACAAATATATTTACATACAAACTTTATTTAATAACTATAACTGTATAATGAAACTCGTGAAACTTAAAAAAGCAAGGAAGCTTCACAATTTCTATAGAATTAAATGCTTTAACAAATTGATTCTTAGTGAAACGTAAGCCTGTTTCTGTGGGTGAAAATTTTGAAAGAACAAATTCTCAAAAACTATTAGGTATAAAAAAAAAGTAAAGGGGCCCTGTTTTAAAGAATTTTTAATGCTCTTTTATTTTGAATATATATATTTTTTTTTTTATGGTTGCCCGTTTTGAAGATACTAAAAACAAAAAAGGCGCTTTTTTCCCAAATTATTTTCAACACCTGACTTTTTATATTCATCAGAACTTTTGATATAACCTGCACTAAACACCAATGAACAAGTCCAAATCATAATAAAAAACATCGGATTTAATTTGAGTATGGGCGAAATTTGAGCGTATTTTGACTGGACTAAGTGGAAAGCAAATGTAGCTGAGGGCAGCGGCCCCGGAGAGCTCCCAGAAATTTGGATTTAATGAATCAATAATTTAAATTACAAATGTTTTCGGTAATTTTCCCAAAAAATATGTTTAGTGCTGTTTCTTTTATTTTTAATAGACTTGCTTAGTCATTAAATTGTATATTAATGTTCCTAATTCACAAACCTCTTACCATCCTCACCTTATTTTTTTATACCGTCCATTTCACCAGTTTTATACCAGCTGCTTTAGAACCATATCCCATTACCCAAAAGGCATCACAACAAATAATTTGGGTCTCCGGACCTTGATAGCCAAGCATTTTGGTCCGGTATAACCCCATAATTGGCTTACTTGGTCAAGGATAATGTAAAGCCAGTCGTATCATCTCAAATTATTACATATTTCATACCTTATCTCATTTACCTTTGTCATTGCTACTTTCATTTTACAGTTGGAGCGCTGTCATTCCATAATGATTTTATTAACTTAATTATGCCTCGATTCCTATTCAAGTATAGCTAGAGGCTGGCAAATTGTTCCCTTTTATTTTCATGAATCAATTGTGTTCTATTGAACATAGAATCGTATGTTATAACTATTATGTTGGGGTGTCTCTGACAAAGAATGACATCGATAAAAACTATCGATGAGAGGTAACCGGAGTGTAATCTTCTATTATTGTGCAGTACTCACAGGGTTTTATTTGTTGCGTGTTTACGACGAAGCCGGCTCAGGTGTGTTTCACATAATTACCAATTACCTCCAGGTATTTATATCTAGTTTGTCAATGTATCATACTATGCTTTTGTTTATCAATGAATTGTACAGCCTAATTGCTTTGTACGTTGTACAAAATCTCACGTTCTACAATTATTTGTTAGCTTACACAAATCAAATATTTGGTGACTAAATTCATTAAAATCACGAGTTCACTACTAAGTTTTCAACTTAACAAATTTTTAATTCATAAAAATTAGCTTATTTTTAATTCCTAATACTAATTTCTGTACACATTCATACATTATTTGGTATTATTAATTAAATAGTTTTATTTCACTTAGTACATTCATTTATATCATGTTATTATTTCAATTAAGCCCAATATGAGGAGCTGTTACTCTGTCCGCTAGGTATCCAATGTGGGGTGAAAGGTTTATTTTTCTGCCCAGTTTTACACATATATAGGTGAACTCAGTGTATGCGCTTATAGACCTTCCTCTACGTTTAATCTATTCCCTATTCCAAGCGAATGGCCTGGTCATGGTCTATCACTAGGATTGCTGCTGTCTTCTCCAACAGCCATGCTCATCTTTCTGGGATAACTGGTCTGGGATGCAGACCACTCTTCCACGATGATAGATCACAGGATCTTCTGCCGACCTCTGCTAACCCTGCAATTGTTGTCTCCAGATCATCCACATAGGCTACCGCAGGGACCACATGCTTCCAATATCAGCTTCCAAATGGTAGGACCCAGTATTTACCCTTGGGGTCATCCTCGCTCCACCTCGTCTGATACTCATCTGACGAACGCCCTACGTTGGTTCAGGGAGCTGCCCACAATTTCATAGATTTTACTGGGTTTCTCTATACCCTGCAACTCCCTCATCACCAAGAGCCACCACACACTGTGGAAGCAGAGGAGATGACATATGGCATGACTATGGCGAAGTTATATAATTAATACGAAGATAGTCTATCCCCATTATGCCCACCACAACCTATCTAGAGCGTCCGCAGAACTCCTACTTTTACTCAAGCCCTACTGCCATGGTACACCACCACAGTTCAGTGAATTCTGCAAGGTGTTCACTACGCTCATTCCTTTTCCATTAAAAAATCCCATCGAAAGGGCAGCGCTCGTGCTCCTCATTTTGAGGTAATTGGGGAAGCAAACCAGGATTGGGTCAAGTAAGCAACTCTTTTGGTCAGCCCTTAGAAAGCAGCCAAACACCTTGGAGGAGCTCTCAAGGGCCTTTGCGAAAGTGAAGAATGCATACACTGCAACAGAGAAGTAGCCCCCCTCCGGTTTGCCTTGTCGAGAGGTGGACACTGGTGCGAGGCACAGACACCCACCCGGGCAGTGGTGGAATCACCAGAGTAGTGTCTATTCAGACTAAGCTAGACTAGAGCAGTGAGCTATTTAGTCCTTCTCCTTTTAACGGATCTTAGAGGGATTTAAAAGAGATTTATTTTATTTTAATTATTGTTATTTTTTTACTTCTTATTTTCAATCTTCGAGATGCCTTTTTGTTATTGTTATATCTTCTGATTTTTTCGACATTTCTACTTAACTTTCCACTCTTCCTAATAATACTCCATGCCTGCTTTCCTATTTTCTTAGCCGTAAGTGTAATGTAACAGAAGCGCTTTTTTTTCTTACAAGATATGTGCATAAAATATAAATTATGTTCATAAATGCTATGGGGCCAAGCATAATTTAGAAAGGGAGGGTTGCGCAATGTAAAACAGCACCCCAGTTTGAAAGCCGCCTCACCGTGAAAAGATCTTGCTGTCTGCTTAATTAGAACGAGTTTATCGGCCAAGTTTGTGCCGATTTTAAGAACTTGGCCTAGGGCACAATGGTCGATAAAGAAGAAGTACACAGCTCTCTTGAGTAACGCGATCGACCCCCTAGTTCCCGTTAAATTAGGATTCAGCGTTTTAAAAAAAATCCAATAACAGTATGCAAAATTATCGGGAGCCATTATGGAAATATGCTGTTTTCTATCTCCAACTTTTTTTTTTCGTATTAGTGCTGAAAAGAGCATAAGACTGTCGAATTTCCATCCGGTGAAAAGCTGGTGAAGAATTGAGTTCTTCAATAGATTAGAATCGGTAAATAAGGAGCCTTCAGATATCGGAGAAGGGAACGCTTAGGGAGCTCTGATCCAATTAAAACTTACCAGACCTCCTCTTTCTTCTGATAGCCGGTCCCACTACCTGCAGGGTTCATCCATCCCCTTCGGCAAATCCAGATAGTTAATTATTCATGAAACTGGTCCTTGGCTAACAATTTTATATGACAATTCTTAATTATCAACAATTATCACAATTCATCTGGAATTAGGTCAGTCTTGTATATTAAATTTCGGAATATAAATAAAAACAACTGACAATTTATTAAACAATTAGACATTCTAAAATTAATTTACTTACCTCAGTGTCTGATGTTCTAGCTTATTATCCTGCCTGAGGAAATCACTAGGTGGAAAGGATGTTTAGGGGGCAAAAGGTTGAATACTAAAGGGGGATTAGTAGTAGGACAGTGGGGGAGTTCCCAAGACTCCGCTTGCTCCTTCGCACACGAGGGAGGTGACAACCATGTGGACTTGGGATATCTCTGGGCTGTTTGTAAAAACTGTATGATTGAGCGAGTGAATGAAAATTTAAATATGGTATGAATGAGATCATATATCACAATTACTTATTGCCCAATGAGGCAGACTGTAATTTTATAATAATAAAGTTGTTTATATATAATTATTAATAAAAATCTTTATTGTGCAATAATTACAATCTGCCTTTTATAAGGCAATAATAATACAGATAAATGATCTCATTCATACCATATTTGTTAATATAAAAAAAAAAAAAATAGAGCTTGGAGGCCCCCTCCCCTCCAGAATAAAAAAATGGCTGTGCCTTAAATCGTGTCATTTTTACATACTTGCACATAATAACAATTTGCAAATGAACAAATATCAAATAACTCAGTTTTGTCATCTGAATAATTTATTGAGGCACTCGGTGTTCAATGATATTCTACCATGTTTTGGAGCATCACCATTGTGCTCAGCAGGTGATATATCCACATCGTCTTCTAGTTTTAGTTATTTACTTTTTATGTGTGTTTACCTTCTTAGGCTTCTATGTAAGTAGAGCGTAAGGTAAGTGAAAACTATATTTCAAATAAATAGATAAGAAGAAAGGATTTTTTTTTTTTTTACCTTTACAATCTTTATTGTGCAATAATTACAATCTGCCTTTTATAAGGCAATAATAATACAGATAAATGATCTCATTCATACCATATTTACAGCATCATTCACTCGCTCATTCATACAATAGGACATGATTGGAGAAACTGGCCATTGCCAGGACTCCCACTGTCACGCGTTTATAGTAGGTCACGAGGCCACTGCCGTTTCAGTCTCCGAGGAGGATTATAGGGATGAGTGGCGCAGTGCAATGACTGTGCTACAGGATTAGGGTGGTTGGAAAGGCTACTGTGGAATTTCATAAACTTGGAAGGGATGAGTTCTAGAATGTAGGGTATATTAAGATCGTTATGAAGGGTTTTGTTGCTGACATAATAAGGGGCATTTACTATTGTTCTTAGGACTTTGGATTGAAAGGATTGGATACGCTTGATGTTCGACTTTTTTGCTGTCCCTCATAGCTCTATTCCGTATGTCCAGATTGGTTTAAGTATAACTTTGTAGATTAGTAGTTTATTTTCTATTGAGAGATGGGATGTCCTTTGAAGTAGTCTGTACAGTTGTCCAAAGCGTCTGTTTAGTTCTTGTCTTTTTAGTCTCGTATGTGGGTTCCAGGTCAGTCGTTTGTCAAGATGGAAGCCTAAGTACCGTACTGTCTCGGATACAGGGAGAGGAATAGAATTAAAATAAACTAGTGGACAAGTCTTGCGACAAAGGGTGAAGGTAATGTGGGAGCATTTTGCTTCATTAACTTTGATCCGCCATTGATTGCACCAATACTCGATCTCTTCAAGGTGTTTTTGAAGGTTATAGGATGCTATGTCGGGGTCTCGGTGGGATGACAAGACTGCAGTGTCATCTGCAAATGTGGCCAAGAAGGTATTGGGAGTAGAGGGGACATCAGCGGTGTATAGGTTATAGAGGATGGGGCCCAGGACACTGCCCTGCGGAACTCCTGCATTTATGGGATAGTAGTTAGAGTATTCTAAACCACATCGGACTATTTTATAAAAGTTATGGAGAAGTTATTTCTGTAAAAATCAACACCCTATTATTTGGCCACAGTTATGCAAAAAAGATCCAACCCCAAATTTTCGAATTTTCTGTTTTCTATGGAATTGGTTAGCTTTTAACATCTTTACGTATTGCAAAAGGGACCTAAGTTGTATTGGCAGATTTTGTAGGTGAAAAAGGTTTTGTCTAACTTAATGTGTTTCAATACATTTACTTTTTGCTAAAATTATCCGACTACAAGTTTGTGTAAGTTGGATCTTTTTAACTACTTTATTATACTATTTTATGATCTGTTAACGTGTTTAAAACCAAAACAATGTTTTAATATCTAATAATCTATAAAAACTAGCATGTCCCGTTTCCCTATGAATGAAATTTTTTTCTCTTGATTTTGGCTTTGGATTTGGCTTGGACCTCCATTTGAAACTTGAGTATTCACATGGAGTGGAAAAGATGTGGATTTGAAAAATAACTTTCTGAATATGTCTTAAAGGTTTTCACCCAAGATTCCCCTCTCTTTTCCACATCACATGATCCGCAGGTGAACAGACTGTCTAGTAAGCATTGGAGCAGTCAGCCCTCGACCCCGGTCCTATGCACACACTTCACTGCCTACTGTGTCCACTTTTCCGTACAGTGTAAACTCACCTATAAATGGCTTCTGGCCTTCGTTCTAGAACTATTAGCTTAGAACTTATTGCTGAATCTAGTAATACATATGCATTAGTCCAAACACTTAATTAAGTAAGTTTAGTTAAGTAACAAAGATATCACTATTATGTATTGTGGTTCAGACAACCCTGCCTGAACTACATATCATTGCAAAATCAATACCTCACTTAAAAGGATTATACGTTTGTCATTTTTAGTTTATATATATATATATTTTTTTTTTTTCTTTCAAAACCCCTTTATTAACAACATTTTTACAAGAGATGAACAAAATTAAATGTACAAGTTTTACAGATTTCTCTTCTTTCTGCATTGGAAGGAGGGCAGAATTACAATTACAATTTTCTATTGGAAGTTAAAATTATATTTATATATATATAGATATATAAAAGTTATGATTAGATTGAATAGATTACGTAAAATAAGGGGGGAGTTTGGTAGAATAACACTATACGACTGCTAGAAATCAACTGCTTTATTATCATTTTATCTTCTATACATACAGCTGGTTTGTTCCACTTACGAGCTTTCACGGGTCGTGTTATTGTTTACGGTTTTTATAGGCTTACTGATAGATAACTCCCTCCTTCCAGTTTCTTTGTCGGAAGGAACTCTTAAAATAAAAACCATATCAACAACAAACACAAAACAATATTATAATAATAACTAAACAAAACATTGCCTTGTGATATAGATAGGAATACATAATACATAAGCAAAAGACAGAAAGTATATATGCTCCGAATAGAAGAGTCTGAATACACAGAGAAAAAAAATACTATCCCACCACCGTTTTCCGAAAACGATTTTGACAGGAGATAGTCCCGTCGCTGCGTGGATGGTGTAGTTCTAAGCAACCACCGCGCGCGGCATCGCTTTGTAGGCTTCAAGCTGACTGCCGATTTTGAGCAAGCTGAGATCCCCTAAAGTGTCGTGGAGCCACTCCACCGCGCCTCTGCCATATATATGATGGGGGGTATTCAAGTGTCAGGTGATGCCTAATACTTTACTTTGGTTGCGAATGAAGGCATTGTCAAATTCCCAGTCACAATCCGAGGTGATGTCATCGGGCACCCCAAAGATCGGTGCACCAAAGCCAAATCCCCTCCCATACAGCCCCGGGGGTCTTCGCTTCGACCGGATAGGCCATCGCGAGTTTGCTGAAGGTATCTATTGCAGTTAGCCATTACTGCCCCTCGTTGGAATACATGTCAAGTTGTATGGACCGTAGGGGTTCTGGTGCAGTGTCCGTGACTACCTGAGCTGCCACGGGGGGTTGACGGTCATACTTTTCCTGTTGACATACCTCACGCCGTGCGTACTCACTCGCGTACGTTACTCCCCAGAGACATCCAAAAATACAGGACAACTTAAGGGCACGGAGGGTCTCTTCGATAACGTGGTGGTTAGTTTCCCGGTGTGGTGGTCGGTAACTAGGCACCGTGGTATCAGTAACCGTTTCAACTTGCCTTAGACAACGAATCCGGTTTATTAAATCGTGTCTCACTTCGTCCCCTCGCGTGAATGAGCGCACTCGTTGACGACCCGGTCTCTTGACAGTGAGGTTGGCCGATCTCTGTAGTGATTGAGCTATACCTTCATTATGCTTTGTAAGAATTCTATTTTCTGGGCTCCTTCCGTTTGCCCACACTTTTCTACCATCTTCTCCATTAGAGGGTTGTAGGTCACAAGTAGTTTCCGGACCTTACCTTCGGAATGTCCTTGATTTCGCCGCTTCTTGAGCAGGTAAAACACGCCCTCCTCTGGAGGCCATCTTCCTCTTCCATATAACTTTTTCAATCTGACTTTAAAATCGTCCCATGGGTGTGATGAATCGCCCTAAACTCTATGGAGTTTAGAACACGTCTTGAAATACGGCCCTCTAGCGAAGCTTCTAGCAGTCTTACATCCGAATCTGCCAGAGTACCCTCGTCCTTTCAAGCTATAATTAAGTCCTTGATTTGATCACCTCCGTTACGCACGTAAAATGTTCCAGCTGGATGATCACTCCGTGAATGAAGTAAGAGTTTTGCGTCGTAATCTTCACCAGCTCCATCTGTGTCGTCTCTGCCGCCTTCGTTAGCTCAGCTTCGCTCCGTCCCTGACATCTTTCGCCAGTTCGTGCTCCAACAAAGCCCGTGACTGTATCTCAGGTATGTTTCCCGGGTTTCGGCTCCAGTTATGATTAGACTGAACAGATTGCGTAAAATAAGGGGGGGGTTTGGGTAGAACAACACTGTACGACTGCTAGAAATCCACTGCCTCATTATCATTAGGTCTTCTATATATAAAGCTGGTTTGCTCGACTTACTAGCTACACGGTTTGTGTTATTGTTTACGGTTCTTATAGGCTTACTGACAGATAACTTATATATCCATATTAGAGCTCCTGCAATTCTTGAAACAGCGAAGTTAGTGTTTATGACTTACCGGCAACAATTATATAACCATGGAGGGGCACAAATCCCACCGAAACTTAGTTGAGTATCACAGCTTAGACCCAAACAAGTAATACGCCTTCTTTCTATTAACTTTAACTAAAAAAATAAACAACTAAAAAAATACTAACATTTACTTTAGATGTCACACAATTGAAAACTTCTGATGAAATAAGAAAGATACATCAATGTCATTTGTATAAGCGGTCCAATGTCAAAGCAATGACATTACAAGGTAATACTTATATAAAAAAAAGTTTATTGTTAATAATGATTATTATAAGTGAATATTCTGGCAGAATCGGGACTAGGTCCGGTATGCCCAAACTAGCCAGTGCATTATATTCATAGGCTAATATTAATGGGTTTTTAGCCAGAACGAAAGTTAGCAATATTTCTTATAATGTTGTAACAGAGGCGAGTATGTTATAACACTCTCCGTAACTATAAATTAGTGGGTCACAATTTGTCTCCTACGATAGCCGCAGTGCTCACCCTGGTGCAATTGATTACAGAGTAATTACGAGTGTATAGCCAAAGATGATTCATATTGAGGGGATCGTCCTTACTAGTGCATTCCTGTCTCAGTTGGTAGGGCACCTGACCGAATATTGGTGAGGCCGGGGTTCAAGTCCTGATCCTGCCAACATACTTACTCCTGGGCTAATAATTGTGAATAGTAGAGGGATCTTTACTACAATAAAAACTGGTAATGCACTTTTTGATCAGCTTCACTATTTTCATTTCATTATTTAAGATTTATCTTCACTAAATATATTTTGTTTGTATACATTAGAGGTATTAGAATGGAAGAGGTTTTGTATTAAGGTTTGAATAACACTAATTGTTCAAACCTATTTATTCAACGTAGCTTTATTCACAAAATGTCTGTTATACAATAAAATATCTTAAAGGCACTATATAAACATTAAACATGTAAGTTAGTTTTAATAATTCAATAACTTATTTTATTAATCTGTAAAGATTTACAATGGCATTAGAATTATAAGCATCGAGCAATATAAAATAAACGAAATAAACATACCTGTAAAGATTAATTAAATTATGTTATTTACCAGGTATTCTAGTGGATAGTCACAACACAAACAATAAACACAAGTCTTATCTTGAGAGTAGCCTTCACACACCAAACACAGCTAAGTAACCTTCACACACACAGCTAGATAATCAGCTGGAGTTTACAAAAAAACTAAAATCAAATTTATTTTCAAATTCTATCTGTAGGTAGTAAAATTCACACCAATATTTAGGAAAATCATTTATAAATTCTTTATTGAAAAAAAAATTACAATTTGCCTTTTCCAGCATTAATAATTGTGCTGAGAGATCATTCATGCCTTATATACAATTCCATTCATACCTATATACAGTCCATTCATACCTATATACATACAGATTCAGCCCAGGAGCCCCCCCGCCCCCGAAGCCAATCCCCCAGCAAGCTGGCGGAAAGGCCGGAAGCAGCGAAGCTCCCCCCGCCCCCTCTCCGGCCGTGGCACCATCCGGCGCAGGCCACAGAGAGGGCAAGAGAGCCACACACGCTCAGGACATGAGTGGGGATGATGGCCAGTGCCAGGACCCCATGACATAGAATGTCTATTTATAATAGGTCGCGAGGCCACCGCCGTTTTAGGCGTCGAGGAGGATTGTAAGGATGAATGTTACTGGATATGGAGTCGACCAAAGGATTCGGATGTGCGGAAAGGTTTTGGTGAAATTTGGAAAATCTTGAGGGTATAAGGTCGAGGACAGTTGGTACATGGAGATCTCTGTGAAGGGATGAGTTTTTAATATAAAAGGGTGCGTTGACTATGGTTCTGAGGACTTTGGATTGGAATGTTTGGATACGTTTGATGTTCGATGGTTTGGCTGTCCCCCATAACTCTATTCCGTAAGTCCAAATTGGTTTTAATAACTGTTTGTGTACGTGGAGTTTGTTTTCTAGTGTGAGGTTAGAGTTTCTGTTCAGTAGTCTGTATAACTGTCCAAACCGTCTGTTCGATTCTTGTCTTTTAAGTCTTGTGTGAGGGTTCCAAGTCAGTCTTTTGTCTAGATGAAAACCTAGATATCTAACTGTATTGGACATGGGAAGTGGAATTGAATTGAAGGTTACGGACGGGCAGGATCCTCGACGGAGAGTAAATGTGGTGTGAACGCATTTGCCTTCATTGACCTTGATGCGCCAGATGTTGCACCACTTCTCTATCTTAGTGAGGTGATTTTGGAGGTTGTAGGATGCCGTTGACGGATTGGGATGTGACGAGAGAATTGCTGTGTCGTCAGCAAAAGTTGCAAGGAAGGTGCTAGGACTTAACGGAATGTCAGCAGTGAAAAGGGTATACAGGATAGGGCCAAGGACGCTGCCTTGAGGAACTCCTGCTTCTATGGGGTAATAATCGGAGTATTCTGAACCACAACGGACCCGAAAGAACCTGTTAGACAGAAAGGATTGAAGGATTAGATAAAGGGTCTGCGGTAAGGAGATTTTTAGTTTGTAAAGCAAACCTGGGTGCCATACCCGGTCAAAAGCCTGAGCTACGTCCAAGAAAGCACCCGTGCAGTAGTGTTTGCTTTCAAGTGCGGAGGATATATGGTCAACAACGCGAAGGCCTTGTTGAGCAGTGGAGTGTCTGAAGCGAAAGCCAAATTGATGGTTAGGAAGAAGGTTTTTGGATTCAACTATAGGCAAAAGGCGTTTGAGTAGGATTCTTTCAAAAACTTTTGAAAGGATTGGAAGTAGACTGATTGGGCGGTAAGATGAGGGATCATTTGGGGACTTTCCAGGTTTCTGAAAGAGGACGATAATGGAATATTTCCAGAGAAGTGGGTAGTGGGTGGTTCTAAGGATACAATTAAATATATAGGTGAGGAAAATTATTGCTTTGGGTGGGAGTTGTCGAAGGATCTGAGCAGTGAGAAGATCGTATCCAGGAGATTTACGGAGTGGTAGGTTTTTTAAGTGGTATTGGACCTCGGAGGGATTGACTGCCTTTGGAGGAAGTGAAAGAGGAATCGGAGAAATAAGGAAATCTTCGATAGGAAAATCAAGCAATATTCACCGCTAAACAACATAACTGGTACTGAACTACAAAATATGTAGGACTAGCTAAAATGGTAACAGTTCAAGTATTTGACTCGAGTACCCACAAATTTTCATTCGGATTATTAATATTTTCGTCCTTAGGAATTTGGTCATGCTTTGCTGGTTCTCGAGTATCAGCGTGTTAAATCTTCTCACTTTTGTGTAAAATTTCATATTTTCCAAGGTTGTCAGGATTTTCAGTGACAAACTGCTGAAAATATAATTAATATTGAATGAATACATAATATCAGTAAATTAAATTTACTAATATAAGTTCAGAATTTCTTTTCGTTGTGCTATTTTTGTCATATTTGCTTAGATGGCAGCCGATATTTTTTGAGATTCCACTCAAATAGAGGTTATACAGCACCATTTGCCAAGTAATTCATTTTTAGACTTAAGGACATTTTCCAATGTATGTGAAACTAATTTAACTATTGGCCGTTATTAATTCAAAAATGATTCCCGAATAAGACCTTTCTTCTCTGTGAGGTGCTTAAATAGTCAACTTAGACAATGGATTGAGGATCGGTACAGGTCAAGTAAAAGTCACTTAACAGCTATAAAGAATGAAAACAACTCATGGGTAACACCGAATGGAATGACGCCGAAGCAACCGCGAGTGATTACCGGTTTAGTTATAGGACATTCCAGGCTGACCTATAAGTTCCTTTTTCTCAATCTTGACAGACCAAACTGCGAGGAATGTGATAATGCACCATTAAATTTTCACCACATCATTGCTGAGTGCCTTAAATTCCAAACTGCTTAACAAAGAACCTAGACGATTCTAAGCATTAAACATGAGGAATTCTTTGAAAAGATTACAAAATTAAAAAAAAAAAATTACAATTTGCCTTTTCCAGCATTAATAATTGTGCTGAGAGATCATTCATGCCTTATATACAATTCCATTCATACCTATATACAGTCCATTCATACCTATATACATACAGATTCAGCCCAGGAGCCCCCCCGCCCCCGAAGCCAATCCCCCAGCAAGCTGGCGGAAAGGCCGGAAGCAGCGAAGCTCCCCCCGCCCCCTCTCCGGCCGTGGCACCATCCGGCGCAGGCCACAGAGAGGGCAAGAGAGCCACACACGCTCAGGACATGAGTGGGGATGATGGCCAGTGCCAGGACCCCATGACATAGAATGTCTATTTATAATAGGTCGCGAGGCCACCGCCGTTTTAGGCGTCGAGGAGGATTGTAAGGATGAATGTTACTGGATATGGAGTCGACCAAAGGATTCGGATGTGCGGAAAGGTTTTGGTGAAATTTGGAAAATCTTGAGGGTATAAGGTCGAGGACAGTTGGTACATGGAGATCTCTGTGAAGGGATGAGTTTTTAATATAAAAGGGTGCGTTGACTATGGTTCTGAGGACTTTGGATTGGAATGTTTGGATACGTTTGATGTTCGATGGTTTGGCTGTCCCCCATAACTCTATTCCGTAAGTCCAAATTGGTTTTAATAACTGTTTGTGTACGTGGAGTTTGTTTTCTAGTGTGAGGTTAGAGTTTCTGTTCAGTAGTCTGTATAACTGTCCAAACCGTCTGTTCGATTCTTGTCTTTTAAGTCTTGTGTGAGGGTTCCAAGTCAGTCTTTTGTCTAGATGAAAACCTAGATATCTAACTGTATTGGACATGGGAAGTGGAATTGAATTGAAGGTTACGGACGGGCAGGATCCTCGACGGAGAGTAAATGTGGTGTGAACGCATTTGCCTTCATTGACCTTGATGCGCCAGATGTTGCACCACTTCTCTATCTTAGTGAGGTGATTTTGGAGGTTGTAGGATGCCGTTGACGGATTGGGATGTGACGAGAGAATTGCTGTGTCGTCAGCAAAAGTTGCAAGGAAGGTGCTAGGACTTAACGGAATGTCAGCAGTGAAAAGGGTATACAGGATAGGGCCAAGGACGCTGCCTTGAGGAACTCCTGCTTCTATGGGGTAATAATCGGAGTATTCTGAACCACAACGGACCCGAAAGAACCTGTTAGACAGAAAGGATTGAAGGATTAGATAAAGGGTCTGCGGTAAGGAGATTTTTAGTTTGTAAAGCAAACCTGGGTGCCATACCCGGTCAAAAGCCTGAGCTACGTCCAAGAAAGCACCCGTGCAGTAGTGTTTGCTTTCAAGTGCGGAGGATATATGGTCAACAACGCGAAGGCCTTGTTGAGCAGTGGAGTGTCTGAAGCGAAAGCCAAATTGATGGTTAGGAAGAAGGTTTTTGGATTCAACTATAGGCAAAAGGCGTTTGAGTAGGATTCTTTCAAAAACTTTTGAAAGGATTGGAAGTAGACTGATTGGGCGGTAAGATGAGGGATCATTTGGGGACTTTCCAGGTTTCTGAAAGAGGACGATAATGGAATATTTCCAGAGAAGTGGGTAGTGGGTGGTTCTAAGGATACAATTAAATATATAGGTGAGGAAAATTATTGCTTTGGGTGGGAGTTGTCGAAGGATCTGAGCAGTGAGAAGATCGTATCCAGGAGATTTACGGAGTGGTAGGTTTTTTAAGTGGTATTGGACCTCGGAGGGATTGACTGCCTTTGGAGGAAGTGAAAGAGGAATCGGAGAAATAAGGAAATCTTCGATAGGAAAATCAAGCAATATTCACCGCTAAACAACATAACTGGTACTGAACTACAAAATATGTAGGACTAGCTAAAATGGTAACAGTTCAAGTATTTGACTCGAGTACCCACAAATTTTCATTCGGATTATTAATATTTTCGTCCTTAGGAATTTGGTCATGCTTTGCTGGTTCTCGAGTATCAGCGTGTTAAATCTTCTCACTTTTGTGTAAAATTTCATATTTTCCAAGGTTGTCAGGATTTTCAGTGACAAACTGCTGAAAATATAATTAATATTGAATGAATACATAATATCAGTAAATTAAATTTACTAATATAAGTTCAGAATTTCTTTTCGTTGTGCTATTTTTGTCATATTTGCTTAGATGGCAGCCGATATTTTTTGAGATTCCACTCAAATAGAGGTTATACAGCACCATTTGCCAAGTAATTCATTTTTAGACTTAAGGACATTTTCCAATGTATGTGAAACTAATTTAACTATTGGCCGTTATTAATTCAAAAATGATTCCCGAATAAGACCTTTCTTCTCTGTGAGGTGCTTAAATAGTCAACTTAGACAATGGATTGAGGATCGGTACAGGTCAAGTAAAAGTCACTTAACAGCTATAAAGAATGAAAACAACTCATGGGTAACACCGAATGGAATGACGCCGAAGCAACCGCGAGTGATTACCGGTTTAGTTATAGGACATTCCAGGCTGACCTATAAGTTCCTTTTTCTCAATCTTGACAGACCAAACTGCGAGGAATGTGATAATGCACCATTAAACTTTCACCACATCATTGCTGAGTGCCTTAAATTCCAAACTGCTTAACAAAGAACCTAGACGATTCTAAGCATTAAACATGAGGAATTCTTTGAAAAGATGCTGAACCTCTCTGAACAAATTGATTTCTACTAACATATTTAGATATTAGTCTTTAGTAATCGTTGATCATTTTCATTGGTGTGATAAACAAAAACCATTGAAAAAAGCCAATTTCAATTTCACTTTCAATGTGAAAAAGTCTAGAGAAATTAAATGCTGCAAATTACAACCACTTCAACTGAAGAAAACAATTATTAAAGATTAAAATATGAAGATATTTCAGGTACTGCCGGCACTCAGCTTAGGTCGAAAATGTAGATTCTTCATTATGCTATATAAGACATAAAATAATCTAAACTAGCTGATTTATGCAAGGTAAATAGAATAGAATAAAAAAAAAAAATTATCCTTGACAAAATTTCCCTATGAATAACAATAATATTCAGATGACAAATTCACATCTGGGAAATAACAATTATATCATAATAGAAAAGTAATGAAAATGTAAAATAACGAGTAATCCTCTATAGGAACGATATTAATAGTTATGAAATAGTATAAAGATTTCTTAACTGCTTTTAGTAAATAAAATCCATAGGATTCGCCTATAAAAACCAAGACAAAAATCAACAACACCAATATGCAAAAGTCTGTACATTGTGACATAACATCACTAAACCAGTAAATCAATACGAAAAAAAAACAAAAATAATAATATAACGATTGACTAAATCGTTACTACACTAAAGAGCGTCTCTTAGAATGGTGAGGAGGTGTTGGAACAAGAGAGCTTTGGTTATTCGTTAGCATGACGTATTGTGGAAATTAGGAGGTAGATAATTCCTAAGGGCAGTAGAGCGAAGGGAGGGCCGATCATATGAAGCAGTTTTGTGGGCTGGAGTATAAAGGTCAGAGAGACAGTATCTTGAATTGCGGGAGTGGACGGAGGATTTCATCTTTAAAATATGGTATGTCTTTGGCTGGTGAGGTGAATTGATGGTTTGAAAGGAATGAAACTAGGAAATATTGTAACCTAGGAGGGGGTGTGCCGTCAACCTCGGCGTAAGGTGAGAGAAATGGGAGTGCCACGGAGTCTCAATCTAACGAAGCCATTCATGATTCGCTTCAACCTTGAGTCCCACCGAGAGACCCCCATACACGACACCCCCATAGTCAAAGTAAGGGACTATGAGGGAGGAGTTGAAGTGTAGGCTAGGGGAGCGATGGAATACTTTCAGCGTATACGGATAATTTGGCAGATATGATGGTTCCATTGCTTGGTCAATGTTTATCCCTAGGTTTTTGACGGTGGAGCAAAAAGTGATGGGATGAATATATTGGCAACTTATAAAGGAGGAAACTGGAGCCTATGGCAATTTTGTGGCTTTTCCCTGCCTTTAAAGTCCGGACCTTTTATTCTGGTTTGCTCAGGCAGTGATCCAATCTAGGTCTCCCTGAATCTTGTCAAACGCAGGAACTGAAGGGTGAGGGAGATGGTGTAGTGGTTGAAAAGACAGACACAAAATATGAATTTAGCTCATCCGATAAAACGGGGAATACTTCTGACGAGGAAGTACCATTTGAGTCAAAGAGGGGAAGTTTTCGAAGGAGTTGCCATTTGGATTTGAATTCAAGAACAGAGGAAAGGGCTATCTGAAAGTGCTTGAACTTCGCTTGCCGGACTGTCCCCTGGGTAAAATTGTGGAGGACCCTGTACTCCTGAAAATGTTTAAATTTGCTGCTATTACTCTCGCCACGATTATGAATGTTCTCCACGCAATATTAACCAAAAACAAAGACAATAAAATTGAATTTATAAATAAAGGATATTGTTCTGAAGCAATATATACAAGACTTCCTGTATTAAATATAGTAGCCAGTATAGAAGGTATAAATACCAATATTGTATCGGTATTTTTAAGATTTAAGACAATCTGTCAGTGAATAGCTATGCATCACGATATTTGAAGTGTCTGAACCCAATTATGAAGTGAAGAGTATCCAGTTGATAGTGAAAAAACTTAAGAATAACGAATTAGTTCTGTGAAGATGATTGACGCGAGGAGCTGGAATCGAACCATACAATAACAAAGATATAAAATTTGCGGTGGGAAATGATAAATTTATACTCGAGGATAAGAGCCAGCCTAGTTTGTGGCAAATAAACCAGTTACAATTTGGACTCAATGAGCAATATAAAAATTCATAAAGAGAACTGTAAGAACAGTAGATTTTTTCCCACAGAAACCTAGTGGAAAAATAGCTAAAATACATTCAAGGGAGTTTCATGAAGTAATCGGTATATATGAAAAAAGTCCAATAATAAATGCCTAGATTCGATCTAAAAACTAATAACTAAGTTATAAACTATGACAATATTTGACTTCCATTCAACGTGAAAATTCTTTTGCCAACATATCAGCTAAAAAGGTTAATTTTATTTTTAAAATAACTTTTTGCGTTTCTCTAATAAAAAAACGATTTTATTAATTTAGCTAAAGTAGCTATGGATAAAAATAATTTAAGTTTCATGATGATATATAAAGAGCCCCTCTTGCACCGTCGCATCAAAATTGCCACATTCATATACCATCTTTCTGTATATAATTTTAATAAAACACTTTATTTATAATTTTTGAATAAGTTAAATTTTGTATGTATGTTGTCGGGTCGTCACGAGGGGGGTGCCTAGTTACCCTAGCCCTTGTGACGAAGTGAGGGTTGATTAAGTTTATGACCTAGACAATCGTTTCATGACGGTCTTACTATCTGACTCCATATTTGATAGGATGTGCCCCGACAATGCACTATGTTCAGGAGAAGAGGTATAGGGTAGGTAGTGTAGGCAGTTTGTGTGGTCTTGGAATGACCACGAATTCACACTCGGTATCTGAGGGCAGGCGAAATCCGTCCGGATCCCAAAGGCGAGTGTGAACCGGAGAGAGGCAGACTGAATACTGGCAGACCCTGATACCTGACCCGGGTAAGGGACTCCGGCCCTCTCGGCGGTTTGGGTCGCTTAGTACCTGCTACGGGTAGCGGGTGCCCCAGCTCATGTAACTAATTGGCTCACAGCTGCGTCTTTATTGTTTACAACATTTACAATGATTTATGGTTTGGTATAGGGTATAGGGTGATTTATCTTATGTAGTTAGCGGTCGCTATATATGTATTCATACTTCAATCTCTTAAATCACTAACTGGTTCATATTTTTTATTGTATAAATGTCATAACCTGAAGATAACGCCTGTGGTGCATAAAAAAAGTATGAAGAGTTTCTGGAGTCATTGTATCCTAATTTGTTTTGGCATCTATTGTGAACTAAAAAATATTTTTTAATCATATCTAAAAAGATACAGCCCAATACTGGAGGTTTGAGAGTACGGTCCATGATCTGATTACCATTGTTAGCTCGTAAAATATTAAATCTTTAAACGTCATTAAATTTGATTTTGAGTTACCTTCTTTGAATAAATCTTCAATCTTTTTTTCAAACCTATATTAAAGTAAAAACAGTTTAACTTGTAAAAATTGTAAATAGTGAAAAAATATAGGTTCTACCTATCTTAGGAACACTGGTATATAATAAAGCAACTCAACACTGCTAACAAATATTTCAAGTTTTATCACTGCTCTAGACCTAAGAAGTTTTTCTTATTGGCTAAGGAATTACCCTTAGCTAATTAACAGGTAAAAAGCTTGAAGAGAAGACTTTTGAAAAGCTTCAGCCACGGTAGGGGATACTTTTCTTCTTCGCTCATTAGATAGCTCGTTAGCCAGGGCAAACAGTCTGATCCGGTTATCTTTGCGTCTGGCCCTAGCGCCCTTCTGTCCTCTGTACTTGCGGGGGGGGGGGTGTTTTTAGGTTTTATCTGAAATGTCTTTAAACATTATGAACTGCTAACGTTTATTTATATAAGTCTGAGAAAATAGAGTAAATTACTGGGTACTTACTCCAAAGGTTGATGGACAGAGACTTCAATAGACGCAAGTATTTTTACAATCGATATTGTTCATCTGTCAAGGTTTCCCTATATTTAGATGCATTAATCGTTGATTAAATAGTATTTGTCTAGTATAGTGTGTAACGTTTCAAGGATGAAGAAAATTAAAAAATTAACGGGGGAGGCCCCGTGGCACTTTAACCTGCCCTGCTCTTTTACATTGAATCTAGTGGTCTTTGACCTTTGCAGGCAGCTAGCTTAATTCAAAGTGTTTGTTTGTATCTGATAAACTGACTCCATAAGATCTTAGAATGTGTCCCCCGACAATGCACTGTGTTCAGGAAAAAAGGTGCAAGATAGGTATTTTTATAGGCAGCTGACGTTAGGTTCGAGTAAAGCAGTAAGCACCAGTGCAAAGGTAGCAGTGCTCACTTCAAGCTTCTGATCCCGACTGAATTAATAAAATTGGAATTTCTGCCTTATGTAGGCAAGTAGATTATTTGAATTAGAAACCAGCTTACTCCTACCAGTTAAGAAAGCCTAATGGCATTCCGGATCAATTTCCGGCCACACAGGGTTGACTACGTCAGTGTCCTAGAGAGCTCTCACGATGTCGGGATCGTGAGCTAGTCCCATCTCTCGGTACCGACACCGTGGGTTTATTGGTACATCAACATAACAGTAGGCGGGTGTTTTCTAGTTCATGGAGAGGGTAAGTTTTACTTGTCCGTGTTGAAGTTAGCACCACATGAGATATCGAATTTTAATGATTGTGAAAATCAAGGATTTAAAACAATGCTATAACTATATCTGACTGATTTTAAAATATTCAGCAATACTTTTCCATATAATTTTCCATTTAATATTGCAATTGTTACATTTAAAGTCAATATACTATTATTTCTATAAAAAACAAGATCTAAACCCTTGTCTACCTTTGCTTGCACCCCAAACCACAGCTAGATAGTTCAGCCAGAAATCAAAGAGACAGTTTAAGTAGTATCATTGAAGTGGTTGGTTCAGCTATTCAATTTAAACTTAGGAAGAACGCTTTGGTGGTAAAAATGTAGCAGAAAATCAAACAATTTAACTATTTCAACATCCCTTGCTAATATGATGTTCCTCACTTTCCGTTTTGTCCCAGTCAGATAGGAATGTAGGAAGTTTAAGATTTGTTTACTGTGCCAAAATTTATATAAATTTAAGACGTTTAATAACTACTGGTCAAGAGAAAAAATTACCTATACAATTCTGGAATGCGGCACCTCGGTTAACGTCGAAACCCCATGGACGCGTAAAGATCATTTTGCACACCAGGGGAAACCCGTATGTACCAATATCCGTAGTGGAAATCTCGTGCTGTGCTATAACAATAGTCACATGGTCATGGCACGGCACGGTATAATATGGTTAAGAGGGCGCCGGAAATCAGAAAGTCCTAGGTTCAAATTCTAACTCTGGCATGATTTTTTTCTCGGCAATAATTATACAAATTTACGCTAGTTTGATCACACACGACAAATAATAATAACTGTTATATTTAAATAATATATATTACTACACTTACATTATATTATATACTGTTAATGATTAAATAATGAAGGTGTCACTTCCAGCCAATATTTACCTGGTTGGGTCTGATGCTTTATTGGTTTATAACAATCCTTCGGAAATTAAACTAACACAGACTATGCTAAAAGTAATAGACTCGTTTCCATTTTAACGCTAATCTGAAAATAGATAAGAAAAGGTTTAAGTGGTCTGTTCAAATAAAATAACTTTTTAATTGATGTATCAATCACACAGGTGATTTATGATTGATGAAAATAAATGATGAAATATCATAATATTTAACTAAAGTCTTCAAATGAATAAATAAGATAAATAAATATGTGTCTATGTATAATAATCCACTAAGAAAAAAATACGAAATAAGTATTCATTCAATTATATTCCTTACTGTAAATAGATATCAAAAACCATAAACTCCAATTGGTATATAGCCATTGAAATTCCTGTATGGTTATGAATATATGAAAATTCCCAGGATGAGGTGTATTGTTAGCACAGGGACGATAGGAGGCATATTTTTTTTTCTGCTGAATTGCTGAGGACCAATCCCAAGCCCTCACGCCACAAAGAACCTTTTGTCAAATAGCCGCGGATATGAAACATAAATTGAAAGCCGAATCCAAAATCGGATCAGGGATTATGGGAGCTAATACTTCTTATAAGATTTTAAGTATCGAAAATTGGATTTGATATCGCTGGCTGTTGGGAAAGAGGTAATATCGATCCCCAAGTAAATCGCTCTTATAATATTCAGGGCCGTGTAACGTAATCTAAACGAGAAAAATAATAATAGTTGATCCAAGGATCAGTGGCCCAGGCAGGGTATTTTTCCGTCATATATTAGCTATGCAACAACTATTTGTTGTAAAACTGGAATACTCAATCATAAATGTCCACGCCTCTCCTACTCAGGCGTCTTAAAGGACAACACCTATGGAAAACAATATTTATACAATTACAATAATGAAAAACAATATGTAGAACTAATTCTGTGTGTTTGAAAATATGCTGCGATACAACTATTAAATATTAAAATTTTGATTGTTGTAAAATACATTACATCAAATATACTAAAATAACTGAAACATCAAATATTGTAAATTAACAAACCTGAGATAAATGTTATGATTGACATTGGATAACTATAAGAAAAAATTAAATTATAACATTTAATTGAACAATAATTAAAACTAGTTAATACATTTTATTATATATAGACTTACTCAGAAATTTCGGAAAAAGTATAAAAATGTATTTATTTATGTATACGATTTATACAATTAAAATATTTTTTAGAATAGTATTCGTGTGTATATATATTGTTTTATTTACATTTTGGGAGGGTTCTCCTGTGTAAAATGTTGGTCAATAAAGACATTTCATTTTATATATGATATCTAATTCTTGTTTAAAGCCTTAATTTATCTTTTAAACATGTACAATTTTGTTAGGGGATTTATGGTAGAATTTGATACATACTTTCTGTATGTGTTGGTTGTGGTTTTGGTCAGTCCTGTAAAATAAGTTGAGCAAAACTATGCCTTTTTAAAACATTCGTTGGACATTGCCTTTCAGGCAAACAACAGCTTTTGGGGTTTCTTAAATTGAAATAAATGTTGTATGAAATACAATACAACTAACACCGCTAAAAAGAAGAACGCTAAAATAGGTTTGCATCCATTCAATATATAACATTATCATATATTCAGGTATGGTTCAGTAATTTGTTATGCAGCAAGAATCAATTGGTTCTGAATTAAGCTTCTATATTGATACACAAGTAGCTTTGAATTATTCAACAGGGGACTTATTTACAATTTAGTTGTATTGTTATGTAAATTATACATCACACAATGTAACAGGGCTCAGAAGTTGTGTAGGCTCAAATAAATCACGTCTCAACTGTGCTAATAAGTTCATAGTTGTCTTCGATCGCTCTTGGAAAAGTGACCATCCGCCCGTCATGTGCTTGGATGACTGCTCCACACAGATTTCATATCAGGTCATTTACACAAGCAAGAATAAAGCAAGAGAGCGAAGCTAGGCTGGACTATGATGTATCAAGGGTTAGTGTGCTCCCCACCAAATAAAATTTTAGAAGACGGTAAAAGAAGCTTTTCCAGCTTTTGATGAATTTTTAGTGCATGCTAGTTTTTTTGTCGAATGTGCATGTTAATTTTGTTACTTCAGATACAAGATACGTACATGCATGTCACATAAATGTAATTATCACAATTATGTAGAAAAATAATTTAACAATAATAATAATTATACAATATATAATTACATATTCTTATAAATTACCAGTTAAGCTATTATGTAAGTAAGAAAAATTGCTGATATTTATTTGTTGAAAACAAGTTTATTGTATTGTAAGGCAATCTTAGTGTCATTTTTGAAATTTGAAGATGAAAAATTGAGCGAGCCCAAATCCGTATAGCTCTGTGAACCTTTTACGCGGAAGATGAGCCGGGTTATCAGGATATGAAAAGCTCCTTGCATAAACATTGATATGATTGACTATAGTTGGTCTCTGCTCCTTTTATGTGACAAGTTCTGCTCTGATAACCATTTTGGTTACCGGCTCATCCTGCCTGCTATTGGAGGCAAATATTTCATCTTTAGAATATTTATATAAATAATAATAAATAATGTATTTATACATTATAAAATAACTACATCTGTCAAGTGTGTAAAATACCCTGACCCCATCGGTTGTGTCCTAGTAAAAATCATATTCAACAAAGAGAATTTTTAGTTCCTCAGTTTCTCAGCCAATTAAAGTGGATTTTGTGTATGCCATAAAATATTATCCGGTCTCTTTTTTGTATTTAATAATAAAATAATAAAGGATAAATTTGTTCAAGTTATTATTTTTCGCATGAGACTCCCATTTTGAACTTTTGATTTTCCTAATTTTTCACATAAGCTTTTTTTTTTGTTGCATAAGAATTTTAGTAGCTAAATTCTCTAAATAAATAAACATAAACTTATGATTATTCCTTGTGTTATAAATTGGCTGATTGTTAAAAATAACCAACTTACTATTTTTTTTTATTGACCATTAGTCAATGAGTATCACTTCTTTGCCTGCCCCAGGTAGAAGCCATAAACCCTAGACAAACGATCACTTTTTTCATATTTTTTAATTAATTAACAAATTAGTTTTTCATTACAAAAATATTACTTGTAGTTTTCAATTTAATATCATACCAGGATACTCTTCAAGCTCAAGTCCATCCTAATCCATATCTATTTTCCTTTCTGTTGCTTCTGCCTTTCCAACCACTACTTCCGATTCCGATGTAGCTGTAAACACTCATACTGCGTTCCGATCCTCTAAGAAAGAGTTCTGGATTCTTTTATCTACTCACTCTACACCACGATTGGAAATGTTAAGGCTATGGTTATTTCTAGGATTCCCATTTATTGAAATAGGATTACTTTTTTAAAAATGAAAATATTATTAAATATATTTGTTCGTTAGATGCATATAAAATTTATATTTAAGTATTTTTCATAAAATTAATTTATTTATTATCTTAGGTAAGTCTAATTTTCACTAGTTTTTTTTTTAGAATAATCTACATATAAATTTTAAGTTATAAAAATTTCTAAATAACAAATTAATATGTGAGTTGGTAAAAGGAATAATATTAAGTTTTCGTTTTAATACTTTAATAAAAATAATCCTGTCAAAAATTAATAAATTTCAATATATTAATTTACTGAAATTATGTTATGTCTGACATCCACAACAAAAATATTTAATCCAGAAAGAATATTTGTGTACTGCTTAATGGTTTGCAGAAGCACTTACGAAGTAAAAAAATGTAAATATGGGGGCAGATTTGAGAGGGTTTTCAAGAAAAGCTCTTTTCAGTAGGGAGGGAATGTCTGGCATTTTTCAAAAAGCTCATCTGATTCTAATGGAAGCTTCAAAATGAAGGGAGAGCCGTGAATAAAAACCAGTACAAGAGAGTTGTCCACTGATAATGCCATGCAAAAAATATCGGACGGCAGACCGATCTAGGATGCTATAAGAACCAGCTAAGGGACCTGGCAAAAACTACTGGGACCAAGAACCTGATTGACCAAAAAAAAAATCTGGAAGATCCGTCCAAATAACGGGTCATTTACAACGGCTATCAGATACCCCTCCCCCTTACTTCTTAAGTTGTAGTCACCCTCAAATCGATCAGGTGAGATAGAACCGTGGAAGGCTAACCCATTACCTGAGGTATTGGGTTATTTCATTAAAAACCTTCGGAAATAATTTGAAGGAGCTAAACATAAACAAATTAAATTGTATGACGTACGTTTAACGTTAAAATTTAAATTCCATAGTCTATTGATATTACTTTGTTTTAAAACTTATAAAGTATAAGATATTTATTAAAAAAAATACAATTTCCTTATAAAGCATTATTAATTGGGATGAGAGAATTCCTTCATACTTACGTACAATGTCCATTCATACCAAGTTTCAAAACAATAAATATAGCATTCTGCCCAGGTCATAATTGCGATGAGAGTAAAGTGGCTTACTCTCAACACGATTCCCCCAGCTAGCTGGTGAAGTTTGTTTTCTATTGTCAGGTTAGAGTTTCTGTTAATAACAGCACAAACCGTCTGTTCAATTCCAGTATTTTGCCTTTTTTGTGAGGATTTCCAGTCAGCACTTTGTCTACATCAAAACTTAGCTACCTAGCAGTATAGGACACGGGAAATGGTATTGAATTAAAGGTTATAACGGATATTATAAGGTCGGTAGGATCTTCGTCAAAGAGTAAACGTGGCGTGAACGCATTTTCCTCCATTGACACTGATGAGCCGTTGGTTTCACCAGTTCTCTATCTCGGTGAGGTAATTTTGGATGATGCTGAATGTGGATAACGGATCGTGATAAGACGGAAGAATTGCTGTGTCGTCAGCAAAAGTAGCAAGAAAGGTGCTAGGAGTCACAAGAATCTCAGCAGTGGTTAACCCTACTCAGTGGGTATACCCATACGTATAGGATAGAACTGAGAACGCTGGCTTGAGGAACTCCTCCTTGAATGTGATAATAGTTGGAATATTCAGAGACACAAAGATCCCGACTTTCCAGGTTTCTAAAAGAGGAAAATAATGAAATATTTTTAGAGAATAGGGTAGTGAGTGCTTGAAACTATCAAACCAAAAACATCCAATTAACACTTAGACACGTACATACAATGGAAGATTGTGTGAGTAAGGAAACATTTTAATAGAAAACAATTGATTAAGAAGATTGGTATAAAGCATTCAGTTAACCTATCAAAACACAATGTAATGTACAATTCTTCCTCATGACAATTAATACAAAATTTAGAAAACTGGGAGTTCAATTCCTGTTAGCAGTTACTTACTGAGACTTTGGTGTAGGGGACCGAGGTTAAGCAACATTTAAAGTTCCAGGTAACAGGTCGTTTGCAGTCAGAAAATCTTCCCATGAATTTAAATAAACAATAGCCAAAAACCAAATCTTGATTTTTCAGTAAATAATCTGTGAACCTGTTTTAGCTCCAGCTATTTTCAAGTATTTACAAAGTAGTATTTCCTGATTCATTTAAAGCAGAAAATGACGTACGGTGCCATGCCACATTTGAAAACAGTAGTGTAAAATTTATTTTACATCCAGGATGAAGCATATTTTTCACTCAACTCCATGGAGTTTATCAATCGCTAAAAATAATAAAAACACTACACCTCAGAAAATTCCTTACAATATTCGACTTATTAAGTGCCATACATTTTAATAAATCTTAAAAGTAATAAAAAAAACTCCATATCTTATCGCCATAATCTCCATATATGTATTTGCTGTCCGTTGGAACAGAAAAACTTTGTAATCTATTAGCAAACAATACAATGGAATACTGGGTAATGCAATCTGATGATGTAGTAGCCAATCTAGGAAAAATAAAAGACGTAGTACTGAGTAAATTCACACTACATGATTGGAACAGAGCGGCGAAAATGAAACTTGGAAGCATTAAATTAGAAAATACACCCTGTAATACATCCTGCAGGAAAGAAAAAATAAATCCTAATCCTGAAAATCTCTTTCTCGTTTCTTTTTTTTTGCAAATATTTTTTACCGAATTTAAAAATTGTCCTTACCGTTGAAAGAATTTTCAGCTTTCCGGTAAACACAAATAACATTAGTCCTGTAAAGCCAATACTTTATGATTTGAATGCTCCAACCGATGATATGACATTATTTAAACTAAATTTGCGTTAAATTACAAATTGAATCTTAAGTGAAAAGGGTTTATTTCAAAACTCAATGTTTGTGTAAACAACAATTTCACATAGCTACAATATTGTTGTTTTGTATTTAAAATGGGATAACCTGTGGTTTCACATAAGTGATAATCTCAGGTGCCAGTCCGATTCAACCAAAAAGGCTCAACGCATCCTTATACAAGAGAAAAACTCATTCAGTTGGCTGAGGTGACAGTTTTCCTAATAGAAAAATTACGAACTGAAAAAAAAAGAAAAGTTAGTTGTCAAAATTTAATGATTCAGGTTTTTAATTATTACGTACCATTACCCAACTAAATTCAGATCCATCACAATTTAAATATTAATACAACACGAAAAGAACTGAAGTGTCTGAATTAATAATAGTTATTAATTATTCGACGAAAGTTTTGATTTTTCTGTTACTAAAATTGTATTTATAATATCGTTCGTTTATTTAAATTTATGTCTTAATATATTTTGAGGGGCATGCCACGTCCTCCATAGAATACCAGGATTGTTCAGGTGACACTTATTATGTTGACAAATGACATTTGACCGGCTCTCAGCGTTGACTGGGCGAAACCTGATACTGATAAAAAGTAAACGACCACAAAAATAATGGTTATTCTGCCTTGACATATAGCAGTCGTATATCAGTGTTTTCTTTTCTTTTATTTTTTATTCTGTTTGATGGATGCTGTAGCTATTTCACATTGTCGCCTCATCATTAAAACAAATTCAACTCTTTTGCTTACAATTCTTAAAAATAACAAAAAATCTCTAACCAAACTTAACCAATTATATCTTATTCATAAATGGTGCTCTAACCCACAACTTGCTACTGAATAAAAATTCTATTCATCACGCAGCCAAGTTTGAGTTCCATATATTAAGAAAATAAGGATTTCTCAAGCTTAATCCGAATATTTCAGTTAATGTATTCAAGTTGATATTCGTGGTGTGAGTGCAAGAGTACTTTCCTATATAGTACAGATGATACCTCCATTTGACACTTTTGGGATGCTGGCTTGTCTTAAAAATGTCTTAAACCAAACTTCCAAGGTCCCTTTTCAACATCATTAAATCTTTTTTTTTTAGTGACCATATCAGGTAAACACCAAATATATTACAAGAATTGATGTAGGCATTCCTCAAGAAGCTATTCTCAGTTAATTTATTCTGTTGTAACCTATGTGTACCCACAATTTTATTTTTCATCACAAATCTCAAGAGTGTGATTACAGTTCAAACATTAAAAAACAAAAATGACTTATTAATAATCAAGGGAACGATCTATATTCTTATACCCTACTTACTACTATAAGATATTTTTTTAAATTACCACGTAATTGATCAATCGTGACTTGCCGTAATTTACCATAGGGCTGGTTTTAGTTTTATCGCTATAACAATTTTAAATTAAATAATCATTTATAATATCATCTCTCTCTTTATAAATCACGGAATGCGTTATTATTACGAACATGGTTTAATGACTTTCAATAATATTCAATTTATATACTATATATTAATAATTCGAAAATCTTTGTTGTAGTAAAAGTAAAATCTGCCTTATTAGCAAACAAGTAATTGCGCTCAACGTTCTCATTTATACCATAATATACCAAATGAATTTCATATCTCTTGGATTATGATTAAGGGATAGAAAGCCAGAGCAGCATAAGCACTCACAGATAGACTGCTAGACAAAAGACGACTTCATTGCACTTGTTCGCTAGTAAAACGTCACTCTTCGGGTATAGCAACAATTATTTTTATCAGGTTCGAGAGGGAAAACAGTCGTTCTTCGGGATCTATGCACCGTTGGATACTTCGCTGACCACAAAACAGCCAGGTAATGATACATATCAGGTGCGGGTTCGGCACGGACACACATGGAACCGGTGGCGTTACTATTAGCCATGTGCAGGACCGCGTATCAACCGTTGATCTGTGCACGACTGGAGCCCGCTGAATATGCAGGAGTGGCCACAGGCCAGCCACATGAAGTCGGTAAGTGCTTTTGTGAGTAACCACTACAAAATGTCCACCCCGAACTCGGTTTACTGAAGATTAATCAATAATTCATTTATCAAATCTTTATTGCGATAAAATTACAATCTGCTTTATTGGGCAATAAGTAATTGTGATCGACATTCTCATTCATACAATATTTAAAATTCTTCATTCACTCACTCATTCATATATTCATCATCAATAATTAGACATTATTGATTTACAAGACCAAGATGAAATAAGGGTTAAAGTGAAGGCATTGCATAAAGATTGAGTCTATTATATTAACACTACACCTGAGTCATAAAAACACCACTACATCCTATTGAGAACTCCGTAGGAAATGGACCATAGGGTGGAATAGTGAACTGGTGGTTGTGTGATGCCTGAGGATGACAGACGGACAATGGAACGAGTGACAGAAAATACTGGACATCGGTCAGAAAATCAAATCTTCAATTGCATTGATGTTTTGCTATAGCGTCCTATACTTGTAAATTACCTGTCAAAGTGCCTTACTGTCAAACTCAATACCACTCTGTCTGTAGGAATATTAATATATTCAAATTTAATAAAGTTTTATTAGGTAATATTTACGCCCTGAAAATATTGATATACTGTCACTTCTTTAAAACCAACAATGCTCATATATTAAATTCTCAAACGGTCGGTTAAGAAGTTTTATTAATTATAGTTTTCGAAAAGATTATTTTAACTTTCATAACAGTCAAATGTGTGTACAATTAATAGTAAGACTGTAAAACGTCAAAGATTATGTAATTTTACTTTATCCATAATGGGCCATACATATAGTTAAATGCTGACACAGTTCGCTATCAGCTCACTATCGCATTGCTGACCACTGTCCTTTCCTATCCTATATATGAGCTCCTCGCTTAGAGATAAGCAATCCCCTTCTGTGATTCCATTGAGTACATTCATTTAGTAGCTTAGCCATTTAATATTTTATTTCAAACTTTGTGTAGTGTAAATCAAATGAAGTTATTTTTAATAAGATCTACTGCTTTGTAACTGCTTTAATTATATACATTTTTCTCAGCTTCTTGATGCGGGATAAATACAAAATTTTAGGATAGTAAACGTCAGTAATATATTGCATTGTTACCTCAGTATTATCAAATTCAGCTGGAAAATTTATGAGAAAAGCGCATGACCAGTTTTCCTAGCTGAATAGCATTTTCCCTACTATGAAAAGTGGTATGCTAAGATCATTTCGTTTCGAAGACAAACAAACTTTTATGATAAAATAAAGGAATACTTTTTTAATATATCTCGTGCACGTTATATATGTAGCAAATAAGCGTTGATACCCTACGAATAAAAGATCGTAATATGAAAAAAATTATTTTATTTGCTTACACGTACTTTTCCCTACTGTTCATGGCATATTATAAGCTGATATCATAAGCCTCCAAGAAAGTTCGGATTAAAATGTGTCTATAATTCCCACTGTTGGTGTAGTCGATTTTAAAATGATATTCAAACTAACCAAATGAAGAGTAATAAAATACATACTGTAGATCTTGTAGCTAATAAAATAATCCCCTACCCCGATGAGCCAATGGCTTTTTGATTGCTTAGAATATTAAACTAAATTTCAATCTCAATACACTCACTAGGTGATGAGGCTCACCTTCAGCTTGCCCTGCCGGCTCGCCCTGGAGGGGATGTGCCCCCACCAGGTAGCCAGAGGAATTGGGGATGGGTCCCCGCTCAACTAGCTCCTCCCCCTACTCCCACTGACGTCATAATCTTTATTAACAACAAATATGGAAACATAGACAGGTATAATATGATTCGAAAAGAATGGAACTTTTAATTATTTATGAATAATTATAATGATTAAGAGGTGGCCACAACAAACGTGTAATCATTAATGAAGGCAGCATTCGTTAAAAGCTTCAAGGATACGTTAATGTACAGCGCGGTAGACACCTACTCATGCTTTCTTATTCGTAAATATTCAGGGAACTAAGGGCTGAGAGACGCGGAGAATAAAGGAGGACCACGAGAAACAATGGCTGTCACTCGAAAAGGTTTTAGCGGTAGGCTGTTGTCACCTGTCTAACTTTAACGACGTCGCAGCACGTCACCAATATAGCATAGAGAGGAGTTCTGATTAGGAGCTCACCGTTGAGCATGGCATTGGGTTTGTGTGGTTCATATAGTACAAGGGCTCGGCCCACCCGCTAACGCCCCATGATATAGGAAGTGAAGTCAAAAACTAAAAGGCCAAGTTAGATTCATCGAACAATTAAGGATTTTCATAATGTTGTTGAAGATAGAATTTAACATTGTATTGTTGAGGATTCGTTCCCATCGTGGAAACGAGTTTATTGACAGTTTTTTAACAGTTATGACTTTTTGTAACTATGTTCTTCTAGAGCCCTATTGTTTTAAAATGTTGTCAATATCTTTAATTTTATGACCTACTTGATCTAATTGGATAACATTTATTTTTAATCACATGTAATTAAGTAATAAGTACGGGTTATCATCCCTTTATTATTTTTCATAAAGTTGCTTTTATGTTTTTCATATATGGTCATTGAGGTAAAACCACGAACTATTTTGATATATTTCATATATTTTGTATTCTATTTACGAAAATTTTAGTTTTAAAAATAAAATACAGATTGGTTTCGAAGAGTTCTCTGATTTGATACCCTACTATAATTCATAGACAAATTATTTATATACCAACTTATTCAATAATTGCACCTACTTGTGTTTCATGGATGTGGTGTATCAATCCTTGTATCAATGGGACCTCTATGAAGGAGGCTTTAGCAAGGGCAGAGAAGATTCAGAGACCATAAGATATGGAAGGACCAGACCGACAAACACACAGATAAAAGCTTCATTATTTCCGATTTCGGAAAAGAGTGAAGAATCCCTAAAAATTCAATAAAAGTTAGGTATCAGGTAGTGGGAATAAAACAAGTTTGTTAATTAATCGATAATAATTCCTCTTGAACCCAAAAAGAATGTGTGTCAAGTAGACTTAAAAATAAAGATGACCATCATTTTTTTGAAATATTTTTTGTATTTGTTAACCTCACATTTAATAAATAAGTTGACAGACCATCACAAAAATATCAGCTGAAGATGTGGCATGTCAAATCGCTTGTGCTTGCAATGAAACACTTTTGGATCATCCCACAATACGCACAATTCAACATAGGTGTTAATTGTCAATAATAATTACTGTAGCGATAATTAATAAATATACTTAAGATACCAATTAATTATTGGTGGGCTGGTGCAACTACCCCACCAACACCAACATCAGATCACAAACAATCCACTGATTAGCAAATTACTTGTACAAAAATCATTTTTAAGCAACAAACTAAACATGAAATAGATTCTTTCTCCCGTCACTGTTCCGATCTACTTAAGCTGGATAACCAGTTGAACATTTTTCCATTTACTCCAGCACTGAGATAGTTCCTAAACAAGGGATTTGTGCGATAAATGGGACAACGATCAAATATACAGTTTTCGACTGTGAGCCAACAAGAGAGAAGATAAACGGTACCTCGATGATAGTGTGATCTTTTTTGCTTCTCGTGGGGTCCTAATATCCATGCCACTCCCACACAATTGTCTATCTAAGGTTGAGATAATCACTACTGACTCACCATGCAATTAATCATATATATAAAATTATTTATCTATTTTACAATCTATTCTTTGGAAAACATCTAGTAACAATCACAATGATCCTATTGATTGTAAATACAACTTACCAACATTCCATTTGGTGCAAACGAAGACAACCATTCAAAAACACGTTTGCTTCGGTGCTAAAAGTGGTATTTGGTTAATAATTATATTTTATTGACCAATCAATGGAACAGTCTGTTGGGATATCAGCTTAGCCAGAGAGATATATTGGGTTCGCAAATTTATTTTGATTTCCCATTAGCTATTATACAATTCAATACTAACTATTATTATAAAAAATTTCATTCAGTCAGAAACGAGCAAATGTTTTTTAGATTGTTCGTGATATTCTGTTTTATACTTGAACAAAAACCTATCTTACCTTGTTTATATTTTTTAAATCAATTTACATATTCATATAATTTCATAAGTTTGTCATAGTGCACTTAACTGTGCTGTTTTTTATATCTATTGTTTTCCATATAATTTTTTTAATAATCATTACCCCACTTCATTAACATCCAGATTGTTTTTCTTGTGATCAGATCATGATCAGTCATCTGCTGTAGGTCAAAATGTTGCCCATTAATTATTAAATTTGATGAAATCTAACGTCTCTCTTTCTAATCTAAAATTTAACCTAAGCCGATATCTCAACGTACTGTTCCATTCATGTTCTATGGTGAAATTTAAATTTCGGGCTGATTGGTTCGCTGTTTCACTATTGCTCATCATTTCAATTTCTCATTTGACATCTAGCCTAACTTCGTATCACCTTTCTATACCTAGACTGACCCTGGCCCTGCAGAAAACATCAAGGCCTGATGAATTGTTTTAATATCTATTAGATCTGTCACGTGATAGTTATTTTCATGATGATAGTTATTGATCTATTTTACTGAAATCGAATCAAATGTAATTATAATCTACAATACGTTATTTAAATATTATTCGATTGATAAAATTAGATGTTTTGCTTAGTTTGAAGCACTTCGTTCATATTATACCAGTGGACTACAAAAATGAGCTGGCAAATCACTGTTGCTTGTTTTTTTTCCCGTTAATATATTTTTATGAATGTCGCTAATATTTTTAAACACCTTCATTTAGCATACACAGAGTGATTTACAGATCTTTACATAAATCCAAATCGTGCAAATTATATTTACTGTAATTACAATAAATACAATTATCACGATGGATTTATTTACAAATATTTTTGCAGTAGAATGAAGCTGCTGATTTCCTTCATCAGGAAAATAAACATCTAACATGAATATATTCTTTAAATATTCCTCAACAATATCATGAAAGGAAAATGGGCTTGTTTACTGGAGGTAGAAATATCTAACCGGTACTAATGGACCTGTGAGCAAAGTTAGCTAGTTCATTTAAATTATTCCTTGATAAAATAAAATCTTCAATTTTTTTTAGACAATTCTTCAATGTTATTTCTAAGTCTACTAATAAAGCTAGAATAGTGTCGGCTACAAATCACTCTGGGCGTTGGTATATAACATTTATTTGTGAAATTCTCTCTACTAGACAAATAAAGTGATTTACCCGTTAAATTTCCACATAATTCATAGGGACAGCAGTGTTATATTTAAACTACACAACAGTAGCTTAGTTGCCCACTAAAATGTCACTATTCACATCAGGTGATATTAAAGATTCAAGTGCATTTACTTTTCATCAACCGCTCACAGTGTGTGCCAGATGTGAGCATGGAGGCTGTCAACTGCGTGGAGCCTATTAGCTGAACAAGGTGGTGAGCTAGCCCAAGTTTTTTTTTGCTTCTCTGCAACGGAGAAGCTGATCAATACTGACATGCTGCTTTATTGGCAGGCAAATATCTCCTGTCGGTGTAGGTTCATCATCCGTCATCCAAGTTTGGTCATCTCACCGTTCAATAATCTAGCCGTACATAAAAATACCAACAACGATAATTTAATTTTTTGCGGTTCCATGCGCTGATAACTCAAAAATAATTCCTTTCCCCCATATCCATCTAATCACCGCAGTTACTCTAACAATATACATTGCGACCCAACATAACAATTTGGAGGTCCTGCTTTAAATTAGGTGCAGGTCACACAGCTGTGGTCCTAGATATCTACTTTAAATATGATCAAATCGGTCCGAAATGTTAAGTATTTAATATGTTCTAGGCTAATCTATGTATGTTTTAGTTGATATTGAATAGCGGAGACCAAGCCCGAAATGCTAGCCCAAAATCTCTATGATTTTTGACAATCCAAAATTTTATATGTTTGCTCAATACTGAATTTATCTTTCTTACATGCTTTCTTAATACTGAATATACTTTAGAAGTGCATAATATGGACACTTTAATCAATTTTATGCATAATGTTATGGGTACGATAGCTGATAAATAATAAAAAAATAGGCAGAGAATAGGTTGCGACAGAGAAAGGGGGGAATGAGAAAGGGAATCAGCTAGAGAGAGAGAGAGAGATTGAGAGAGGGGGGGGGAGAAAAAGAACTAAAGCAAGAGATTTCTTTTATCACGATTTCTCTAATCCTCACTTATTGAAAAACCAGAGAGATTCCAGCCGGGTGGCTGATATCACCCGATATCACTCAATCATGTATGTTGAACTGTTTCTGTGTTATTTGGAGGCTTGTAATCCAAATTTCTCTTAATATCACATACCAGTTTTATAACTGATGGTAATATTTATAGTTTAAATATGACGTCTTTGGCCATAAATTAAGTTAAAACTGTGACGTGAATCATGTGACTATTTGATTTTATTAATGATCTAAGCTAAAATACTCAGATGGCCAGTTATTCTTCTTTCACTTGGAGCACCACAAGTCATGAAGGCATGGCTCTCAATGAAAATACCAACACTTAAAGTCCTGATTTGAGTGAAAAGCTTCTTACAATCATGAATTAAACAGCAAAACGTTTCGCCAATAATAGTGGACTACACGAGTATCAACATTGATTGGCAGAAGATCATCACACAATGTTTTAACGAAGCCTCAGTCACAGAGCAACAAGACTCACTCGGTGACTACACCGCTTAAGCCGTACGTAAAGATATACCTTATGAGTATGTCCAGGCTACCCCCAGTCCTTTCTGTGGTTTCATTCCATGGTGGCGTTTTAGCTCCAGTTGTGTAACAATGAACAAAATAATATATATAACTACTTCTTGGGATTAACACAAACAAAATGAAATGATGAACTCATAGCAAGATGTTTCATCTAGAAACCAATGTCATCTAACCTCACATGGGTAAGTAGCAATATCAGTTTCCTAAGATAGAAAACTCTATTTCGGGTTTGATTTCTAAATCGTCTACTCATTTTCCGTGATTGATCGGGATTGCCCACAAACTAACCCATTACTGTTGGAAATATTCTTAGTGGTCAATGGAATCCTTCAGTTAGTATTTAACCACTTTACTACCTAGATAATAAATAATTTAATCTCACCTCTAAAAAACAGCAACGAGATAAAAAAATAATTATAAAAGAAAGCTATTGAATCTCATTAGTCCTGCTGTTAAAAGAGTTTATTTTATAAGTTTTCGCTCCATCTACTAAGCTATATTGGTAAGGATATTCTCTCATTAAATTTAATCCGGTCATTAACCATCTTATTATTTCTTAACAAAACTGTCATGTTTTAGAAAATTAAAGTTTATTCACAAAATGTATTGCCCAAACGTAATACATATAAGAAATATAAAAAATCATTGTCATCCGTTTTGTATTTCAAAAGGAAATACGATGCGAAAGCTATCTGAACAGAAACCACAAAGAGTTGCCGAATGTCCCTATGCGATGAACCTTTTTGTAGCAACTCTATACATGTCGTATCCCCTTGAACTCCGTGAGTCCATCTCATACACGGTCAACCCCTTCTCTTCACAGGAGACTAATAGCTATAAGGTCATATTACACTGACAGCTTCTCACTGCACCATCACACGATTTTTTCATATCCTCTCTACTATCGTCCCTGTACTCTCTGGAACACCTTCATTTTGCTAGTAGCCACTCAAGTCTTCAACAATTGTCTGTTTCTACCCATGCAGAATATCACTCTTACTCACATTTCCAAATAACTCCAGAACAAGGGCATTCTCTTGCCCTGTATTTAGTATTCGTGAAAATCATCAGCGCAGGCAACGAACAATAAAATCACATAGTTCTGATTTTTGGTACATTCGTTTGGCGGAGTGTGCTGTGCAACTGTGGAGAGGGAGCGCTAGAAGGTAGGGGCGGTTTAAATTTCATTTTGTTTGATTTTTCTCGCAAAGATCTCGCAAACTAGTACTTCATTTACAAAATTAAATAATAAAACATCACCTATATAAATGTTTTTACTATTTATCTTTTTCGTGGAATCAACGGCTCAGGAAATAGCGATGGTCAAAACACAGGAATTTTTACAATTTTTGTTAAAGAGGTATAATAATAAGAAAAAAAAGAAAAACTTAATACTTAACGAAGCAACATGTTTTTAAAAAGTAAGCCAACAATTTACAAATGACATAAAAGCATATAACAGGATCAGTAATTACTATAGGAACATGAGCATGGACTTTTGGATAATTCTCCCGGCAACGAAGCCAATAAAACGAAAACTCTCTCCTAAACAATTAGCTTAGCGGAGAAAATGTATTTTTATAATAATGTAATTTTATAGCGACTTTCAATATCGCGATAATTGAGAAAACCCAGAAAACAATATATTGAGCCTGTTGTACAGGACACTTTTCCCAACAAATGTACGAACAATCAGAGCCACATGATTTTTTTTTCATCATATTTTGGCCTGCAGGACTATATTACCTTACTGATCTATCAAAACCATAACCAACGTTATTACAACTGTATTTATTTGATATATAAATCTTTATTTGTAAACATAAATATCAAGGGAAATATTATGAGCCATGTCAAGTGAATTTTTTTTATATTTATCCTTTTATATTTAGAAGATGTATAAATTAGTTTTAAATTCCGATTTCATTTTTATAATTATATTTCGTGATATTTGTAAACATTATGTATAATATTAATTATTACAGCAGTCTATTCCTTTAGCATTTATGTTTATTACTGTATTACAACTAAATAATTTTTCATTAAATATATTTTTTGAGATTTTCGTTACAGTTATAGTTATTTTATTTTACCTCTGATTTATATCTATGCACTATTGAACTGTGCCATTGCTTTTTGTTTTTTTTTTAATGAAATACCAATTAAACATGTTGATTCTATTGGCTAATAGATATTAAACTTTTCTTTGTCTGTAAAAAATTTGTTGTGATTTGATTGAGTTAATTTTGTATTGTTCCTACAAACATTCATGTCTCACGCCTACATATGTGTCTATATCAAACCCGCATAACTGTTAGGTAGGTCATGAAGCAGAGAAAGCGCCTTGATGAAGTTCAGCTATTAATCATCCTGTATTCATTTTACGACCGGACGGTATTATTATACTAGCGGTAGGTTTCCAAATCGATAAAACATGATTAAATGTTATTAAATAATTTTATTAATTCGTCCATCATATTGATAAGGGTAACAAATTAAAGATGTTAAAGTCGTGTTTAATAAGTATAATGAGTCCGAAACGTCATTAAAATTGTATTCGAAATATTTTTTGCAACGAAACATTAGTTATTTTATACGCTTTAAAAAAAATTGTATACTAGTATATTGCATTTTAACATCGACCTTTAATCTAACTCCTTAAAGAAATCGGCTATGTTCTGTTATTCCACCCTCACTTTATTTACATAATTTTAAGTATTATACAAAAGATTAAAAAACAAAACAAAATTGTTCTGTAAACATTGTACAAATGTATCTTCCGGTTTTCCGATTGACAAATATGATCTACTTTATTTTGTATTTATATTTAACTACTAACAAGAAGACTTTGTTCAGCTTGTATTTAATATGTTGTTGTATCCATGTATTTTACATGTATATTTTACATATATATATCAAAATCTTGAGTGGTTATTAACAATTACTGTAGATAAATAAATAAAAAATTACAATGACTTTTCTAAAATCATACGTAACTTCGATTAGAGGTTCACCTGTACTTTTTTGTCGATATCTGAGAATTAATTGACAAGCATTTAACTACAATTTGCAATTTTAACGAACAATTAATTCTTTTAAAACTAATTTCTTATTGAATTAATTATAGTTCCGATAGAAATTCAGTCGGAAAACCTCAGCTCGAAATTCGGTCACAGTCGCTTCAGTGGTTCGGCGAAGAGCCCGTGATCGGAGCGTGATAATTTATCCCTACCCCCGGAAGAGAATCGTAACGGAAGAGCTGGTATCTACCAGATTATAATTCACGCCGGAATTCCAGTTCATAAATTACTAGGGGCATATATTGATACCGCTCCCAACTACATCATTTTAATACACCGATAACACAACGAATCCGCGATAAGAAGACTTCCAACAGAGTGGGCTATATGAATGAACAGGGAGGGGGAGGAACCACCCCCGAACAGCTGGGGACTGGAAGGGGTGAGTCGGGGGTGAGTTAGCCCTCAGTCGCGAAGAAGCCACCACACAGACGGGCCGCTGCAACCCTCCTGGCCGCCAGTCGACGAAATCCAACAATATTAACCTAGTACATTATTATTGTCCCTACTTCTTCCAAATTCAAGGTAAAGCCATCATAAGAGTAAATATAATCGCTTTAGGCTGAAAGTAAGTTAATGATGTTTCTGATCCAAGCCATGTAACATGGCGATGCTTAAGCATGACATTTTCTTTGTGTGAGGTCTTTCTGGCAATGCCATCTTTGTGAAAATATTATGGGAGGAATATAAAAAAAAAAGTTCTTTGGGTGTATTTATTTCTGGTATAAGTAATAAAAATGAGAATCAGTTGCTTTGCCATTTTCTCTCTTTGAATCAAGGTTTTCCTATTTTACCAATACAAATTTGCTTATATCAGTCATAAGCTGAATCATATTTTTTCTGAATACTCAACAACGAAATTAAAGATAAAACAATTATATGCATTACATAAATAATTCTATGCATAATCCGAGTTCTATCCTTGAATTCTTAAAAATAAAGTAAATGACAAAAATTAAACTGCTTGGTATTTCTGACCAAAAATATTTTTTATATTTTGCTAAACAATCTCGGTCACTGACAGTGGCCTAATTTGCGATTCCGTTCATAGGCACTTAAAGCTTAGTTTTAATGCCATTTATGTGCTATTTTATGCTAAACAAATATCAGTGGTTAAACGTTAATAAACCGTGATTTGGGAATTATTCTAAGTACTTAGTTTTTTTTTGTTTTTCTTTTATCTTTTTAAATATAAGTAACTCATATAAAAAAAAATTAGCTAATCAAACAAAAACCGTTTTTTCACCACAAACTAAGTATATTGCCATTTAATTTTTTTAACACTTTCGGAAGCGCTCATTGGCATTAAACCTGTATATCTTGCTACAATATCGTAGAACAAAAGTTTCAGAAACTAGCGTACCTATTTGTTAACGACACAAACATTATATAGTCATTACAGTAAAAAATTAAGTAGTTATTAAGTAGTCCAAAGTTAAAATCCTATAGTCCAAATTACTAATGTTATTTATTTCATCTAAGACAAAGAAAGAAAAAAAACCATACATAAATAAACCAAAATACGTCCATTGAACCTATTTCATTAAGACGTACATAAAATTTCCACAAAATAACGGAAAAAAATATTAAAACCCATCGGGGCATAAAATTACCTCGACTGGTCAAAGGAAAGGCACCATATGAGACCCCAATTAAGCACAAACGTTTTGGTGGCTTTTGTAATGCCACTGAGTCCAACAGCATATCTTTCAATTCTATAACAAAATAAATGTAGAGAAATTATATTCATAAAAAAGCTTTTATATATCCTAGTAAAGGAAATAAAAATATGTTAATACAAAATGGAACAAACCCTTGTTAAATTTGCTATAAAAATCTATTTTAGTGGGAAATGCCTAAAATTGGCGCGGTAAACTCTCTTTAGATGCCATCCAAAAGTAAAAGAGACACCCTTTTATGTCCATATTAAGTCAGGGAAGAACATGATCCTACTGGATGGCTCCATACGTAATTTTATTAACGGATAAGAAATGAAGCCCACTGCCCATTTTGAGAAATCATCATATCAACTGGTTGATTTGATATAGAAATAATTAAATAGAATAATATTTACCAGTATGGAACTAAATTAAACTTAAATATGAGTGAAAATTTGAACAACGGGTTTATTTTCAAGAAAACTCATCTATGTTTTATGTACTATGTTCAATCCGTTGTAACATTTTTTTAAATTAATTTCGAGAAAAGAAAAATCAGGAACAAATAAGCAGATATGCAGTGCACCCTTTTTGTTTATTGATTTGCGTTTTATTGCTCAATGAGCAGCAACTAGGCCAGTCCCTTGCAATTGTAAATCATAAGGTCACTAGGAAATGAGATAACCATATTGATATTTTAACCAATATTGATATCTCGGTCACACTGGAAAAGTACTGGGATATTCACAATTATATAAAACATAACTTGATCGAAACTCCTCTTATATTCATGTCTTGTTACGTGCCTATGTCATGATGGAATTAACCGTACAATCAGTCGCTTCATAGACAACGAAAAATTTCGAGTCAAGTGTGATATGTCGCACAATTGAAAGCTGTGAAACTAATATTTATAATGAGTATGATCCACTAAAAGCAATTAAATATTACTTATAATTGTTAGAATGTAGCGATCATTAATATTAGTTCCCACTCACTATCACCGGAAAATATTGATTTTAAATTTACTTTTTAACAAACAGTATTTGGTTGATAAAATTTTATTATTTTTCATAAGGGTTATTTTACTTTTAGCATCATTAGTTGCTAAATGGAACCACCATGTAAAATACCATGTCACTAAATAACACAGATTGACTTGAATTTATGACGAATCTGAACCGCGAGATCTTCAAGTGAGTAGGCTCACTTCAAAATCTTAGAAAATATTTTTTGTAATAATTAATTAATGACACTCTCAATATATATATATGTTCATAATATATAGATACTATTATTAAATTGCAATTTCAGATATAATTGTACCATGGAATGGATGGTACAATTAAAATAGTTCCTTAGATTTTCAAAAATACTGGACAACCTACGATAAATCGCAGGACAGAATCCGTCATCGATCATTCATCACAACTAGCTATGGAAACACGGGCGCAGTTATGAGATACAATTTTATATTGGGGTAGGTTTGGACTCTCCTACGGTTTGCATTCCGTGGCTTTTTACGAGTTTTAGGAGAGAAAGACAATGGGATGCGTTTCGAGAAGCTATTTTTCTATTAATGAAGTCAGAAAATTTTCATCTCCAGGAGGAATGTAAATCGCTGGTCCATTCAGCCACGTAAAGGGAAGCAGCTAACTGTTTGAATTATTCCGAGTCGGCAGTTTAACATTGGCCATGACATTACCTCGGAGCAATCTATGAACTGCTAAGACCATTTTGCTTTGCCTTATTAATCTCATTAGTGTTTGCTGGGCTACGGTCTTCATATACTCAATTGAATAAAAAAAGACATTTAACACTTATTTAGTATTTGGGATTCCATGGTTGGCTGTTCATGTCAGAGTATGAAACATAACTCAATAATATCGCTTAAGGAGTTTTATAACTAGGCGTTTTACAGTCACGCGTAGGAAGTGATCCCAATAATCCCTGTAAACCATTAAGAAGGACAAGACAAAACATCCGTGCTATTAAAGTCGAAAGGTGGAGTGTGGGTTTAGACTACGTGTACATGTACGTACTAATGACAATGAGCGTGACATAAGACTCAGTGTCGTAAATAACTATTAGAGTTAAATATAATATTATAATATTAATAACTATCAGTGTAAAAAATAATACTTCCATCTTGTTGCTCTATGTGGAACAGGTAAAATATTATTGATTAATTCATTCCTTAGTGAAAAATAAAATAGCTATTTCCGTAGCATCATCAAGCTTATCTGCAACTTACAGACATTTTCACTATTCGAATTGCCCCTCAACAGGAATTCCGCTGTAACACCACTCTGTTATTACAAAGCTTGTTCAAGACTACTAGGGTTCAGAAGGGAGGAGGGTAAGTACTGTCTATACACACAAACAACCAATGTTTATAGGGGTTAAGGTTACATCCGAACCACCTATCACTGCCCGAGGTTTTAATTTTATGTTGCCTCACTCGATGTAAGTAGCTAGCTGCTCCATGCATCCACTGAAGCCCTTTCCATACCACTCACCAATGTTTGGCAATACAAACATAATTGCACGTATTAAAATTAGCTCTCTATCTTAGTTCTTTGTGGATGACTTGCGATTAACGATAGCAGTGGGCAGCAGTGCGGATCGCAACGGAGTAAAGGACACATTTACAAAATGCTTAGTTATGGATTTAATGTTCGGCCCCTTATAATCCGTCACTGTAAACCTATGTCGGTGCTAAGGTCTTCCTACCCTGTGCTAAAATATAAATAAATATATTTTTAAAAAGTTGCTACGTATTATACTGCTCTAAACTCATAGTAGGACACGATATACCAATCTTCTTCAAGATGATCGTGTGTTACAGTGGTAATGGAAGAACAGACAAACAGAAATACATTAGTATCTGGTTTTAAAAAAATTACAATTTTCATTTCAATTTTACATTGGGATGTAAGAATTCACTCATATTTATCATTTTTCTTAAAAATTTCATGTTATCTCTGACACGGCTTATAGTATGAATATTGATGCCTTTACAACTTTATTGTGAATTGCTTCAATCCTTTTTTTTATATAAATCCGACTGGCTTGATTACAGTAATTGAAAGTAATCAAAACTACGAGGAAGAACATTTGTAGATAATTATTAGATTGGCGTGTTTTATCGGGAATATTGGAAATATTGGATGTTGTGAAAAGAGGTTTAGGGTTTACCTAATTAGTTCCGTTAGTGACAAAGATTCCGTCTGTCATTTCCACTGTTAATTATCAATTTGTATCAATAGACTGCCGTTTCTTACGTAAGAAAATAAAACTAAGCTATTCATGCTTTGCTGGAGTAATATTTGCTGAAGAAAACTTTTAATAATTTATTTTCCACTGAACCAAAGAAGACAGTTGTAAAAATAAATAGTAAACAAACATATTGATCGTAAAACTAAGTAATCTATTCCCTATGTGTTGTACCTTTGATTGGCTCAAAAATAAGGGTCTATTAGAAGGTCAATTTACAAGAACATTACTTCATTTTATTGTTTACATAAAGTTACCACATAGAAAAAATACAATAAAGAATAGGATATAGGCTACATACAAGAGAATGGGCATGGAGTCACGTTACGTTGTTAGGGGCGCCGAGGATTACAATTACTCTCCCCCCACAAAATGATAAAATTTCATTTAACAAGAAACAACTTGAACAAGTGTGAAACAGTTAATCTTGAAGGCCTCGAGTGAGTTGACGGAGTCAATAATACTGTCACAGTTCCAGGATAAAGTTTTGATCGGGTCGATTACGATCTTGTTCTGGTTGCCAGTACTTGTCGCGTTCACACGCAGGCGTTCGATGACTAAGATAGTTCAGGAATGGCAGTAGTTGACCTTCTGGATTGCGTTGTGTCCTCCCGGAGTTGGGTACTGGATGAATAGGTGGGAAAATAACTCTCTTCTTTGGTATGTTGGTTCGAATTCAATAAGACGCTAGTAAATGAATACATTGTCGAGTGTTACAAGATATTGAAGGCGTCCTTAATTCTTCAACCTGATGCCCATGCTCTATTGAAGCTTATAATTTGAGTAATGCCTAAATTGAACACAGCTACAATTTCAAACTGCCATGTGCCAGGAATGATGATTGATCGTGTTTTATGGCTTCCAAGGAAATTCTAATGGTCATTAGGTACTCATCAGCGATAAGAGTTCCTCGATAATTCATCACGAACTTCTGCAGTTTTAGATGTTTTGGAGGCGGTTCATCTTTTATGGCCCGAAGGACCGAAGTTGATTCGAGGGGGTTCAACCATTTCTTTCAGCCACCCGATGACCTTCGCAAAAAAATTTCTGTTTAATGCCGTTTGGCGTAAAGAATTATTTGAAGACACCACTTAAATAATAAATAATAAACTGGAATATCGAGGCATTATCGGAGATAATTATCCGTAAGAATTCGAGGATTGAAAAAATTGCCTAAGTAGCTCTTAAACGTTGGTTTTAGATGTCATTGGGGCTTCAATGATGCAGCGGACTTTAGACCAGCTGGATTTGGCATCAACACGAAAACAAAATGTTTTCCAATGTATGGGCCAGCGTAGTCCATGTGTAGACGATCCCAATTTTTAGCCCCTTCTTGCCATGATTGTAGGGGAACTATCTATGGATTTTGCTTAATATCAACAGAGGTGTCACAAGATCGTTCGAGGCGTTTGATGTCACGGTTGATCCTTCTCGACGAACAGTATCTCCAAGCAAGCTGTTTCATCTTTTAGACTCCTATGTGTGTTTGTTTCATGGAGTTCTGGGATGACAACCCTCTGACCATTGAAACGTATGCCTGGATCCAGGGTATAGTCTAATTCAGTCAAATTTCCGTTCATCAGTTCTATCTTAATATTTCAAATTTAAAGATTTCCATCATTGTCGGTTACGCAGCAACCACTGCAGCTAATTGTTTATTGTATTGTTTAAAATTTTGCTGATGGTTGATGAAAAAATCATGTGGCGCATCTAGCAATGCAACGTGTAATGTGGCGCATATGATAACATTATGTAAACGATGAGGTGAAGTTATGTAATCTAACATAAATTTATCCTTGAAACTATTAAAGATACAATAAACTGCCATCGAGGTGACAACAGGCAACAACTGGCGAGTCATGATCAATTTCAAATATTGATCCTTTTCTAAATTCGACCGATACCACGGTTCAAAAATATTGACCCTAACCGAGAACCTTTCGAGCTGTAGAGCCGTTTTAAGTAATGAGCAAATTTGTCAACAGTTTTTTATGAACCGGATTGGTGCAACTCACTTCACACTTCTAGTTTTTTTAGTCGAGCCAAAGGATCTTAAGACGTAAACTTACAGTGAAATTCCAAAGGCTCTCAAAAAATATCTATTTCCTAAACGTAACGTCTTAGTCGCTCAGCACGATCTTGTTTCAGCACTTGTTTGGCATCGAAAATTCGACATGTCAATCAAAAATCGAACCTATCCAAGGCTGTTGATCGGCGACGAGTTATAAATGAATATGATTTTTTATCTCCATTTGATTGTAAAGTTAGTTTTTCAAACATAATTCTACGATCCCAGTTTATTCAAGGACTATGCGACAACAATATCAGGGAACCAATTCTTCAATCCGAACTCGATGATTTATTTCGTCATGTAATCATTGGAGGCTTCCAAAATCGTTTGCCAGGAACATCATTTCACCTTATTGTTTACATAAAGTTACATCATATAATATGTGACTGTGATAACTTAGCTAGAAGGCGATACTTTCATTTTGGTAGTGATCGCATTGTAGACCCCAAACTATGTGAACTGATCGATCCACTCAGTATCCTCAGATTTGCAAAGGCCGTGGGCCTGTCACATATATAGAACAGGGACATGGACGGCGCACAATAGGTCTCACTGAGGCCGCAGTGCACAAATGCCGGAACAAAAATAATAATAATAATATCACATATAATATATGCAATACAGAAAAGAAGATAGGTTACATCAAAGAACATGCGCACGGAGCCAAGTTACGTGACTAGGAGCACCGTGGATTACAACACAAATATATTTAATTACACTAATTACCTAATATACAAAACTAAATAGTAGTTAACTAAAATAAAATAGAAGAGAGCTGCAAAATCTAAGCAATAATGCCAATACCATATGGCATTTTGTCACCCGAATGGTGACATACGAGTGGTCTGAAAAGTTTCCAACCTAACAAAGCTTTTATTTCACTAGCTTTTATTTATTTTATTATCATATTCATGTTGAGGTAGGAAACTTTTCAGACCACCTGTGTAAAATAGTAATAAATTTTAAAAATTCACCAGAAATGGGAAGCACCAACTCCACCTATGAGACACGAAGATCCTATTTCTACTTGCAAATTTGAAAAATCAATCAATCGTTGGAATAACGCAGGAGTAATTCCACATTCCTTGTACCCTTGTTTCAAGAGGATTTCTAATCTGATATTTCTTACATGTCGGCAATACTTTCGGTTACATGCTTAAAACAGAGGTTTCCTGTAAAATCCTGTAGAATGTAAAAAAGTTTTTTGAAAGAATAATTTCTAATATTTACCCCTGAAAACGTAATTAGGATTCAATAAAAGAAGAACATGATCGTGAATAATAAATGGTTAGATATTTATTTCCCAATAGTTATTTCATTATACTTAATTTATAAGTATAGCTCTGCCAGTAGTTGATTACATGAGTCATACAGTACTTGTCGGTATACATTTATAATAATTAAACATTAAATAACAATTTATTATACAAATATTTATTTGTAATAATTAAAAAATAAGATGCATTATTTGCACTTAAAGTTCTTTGTATGCATAATATACCGACTATATTTCAAACAGTCAGTTGGTTGTCGCGCGATAGATAATATATAATTAATTAATAAAAATGATATTACAATAGTGAAATTAGACTAGATTCAAATATATTCTTATTCTTTCTTCAAGGATGATAGGTTTGGTATATTGCAAAAAAAATGTGATTTTCTGTCCACTTTATATTTCATAGTAAATATAATTTATTTTCGTATTGTACCCAATATTTGTTGTCACTACTTCAGCTATAATATATTGAATGCAATCATAGGTATACCTATTCACGGCGTTCGAACAAAGTAATGACGTCATATAGATAGCGGTTCAATGCGAATAATTAAATCTTAGAAAGACATGCTTGTGATTCAATCCTCCAAAAATTGTTCTCAAACATTCTAACAATTCTAATTAATACCTCTTGCCTTTTTAGTTATTGAATTAGAATCCTTGATTGTTAGGAAACTTTGTTCTGGAAGTGATGAAACACTGGTGCGAGAGAACGAGGCTTTAAAGCATGCTTGTGATTAAATAATTGTAAAAGTGTTCAAATAAATTGAAAATTATATATTACATAATATATTATAACGCAATAACTTCTTACACTGGTTTATAGGTTGTTGAGTGAATAACTGATAACAGATTAATTTCCATTCCTTTTCTATTATTGTCATCATTCTTTTGCAAGTAGTCTAGAAACTAATTTAATGATTAAATTATAAGCGATTATCGCACTCAAACAAATGGATATTCCTTAACACGTTGGATTATGTAGCTAGCTTATTGAAAAATTTGCAATAAAAGAAAGTATAAGAGCAAAATTAAATGTGAAAAAAGCAGGTCGAGTTAATATGCTATTTGACATTTAGATTACCTGCTAGGACGATATTAAGGAGAAATCTAAGACGCTTAAGTAATAATAAATTTAAAAAAATAAAATATTGCCGTGGTTGCAATATTTGAACTACTTTCAATTATTAGCTGTATTATAAAAGCAATTTTCGATTACCCAAGCGGTATTGGTAGTTTTTTTTTCTCGCAATTAATGATTAGTATTTGAGATAACCACTTTGAGCTATGGTCGAGAGGTTGAAATCGCTTGCTCTGAATATTCAAAATATATTTCTGCAAAAAAAATGACTTCTAAACTATCACCTTTAACTTAAATCATAATGATACGAATATGATTTAGTTTACGTTAATACGAGAATATTTCATTTAGTACAGAAATCAATTAAATTATTTTTGGGTATAATGGATATATCTCGATAATCGTAACACAGATATTTTCAAGCACCATTAGGTATAATGATACTATTGATTAAATGAATCTGAGATAGTGGAGATTAAACGGTGGAAGCTAGTGCCTGACAACTCCACTACTAACAACCTGGGAGTTATCCGACTCCCGGCTTGGGAGACTCCACTCAGCACTCTGGAGTAATTGCAGGCGACAACATCCAATTTCCAGGGATGGGGATTCGGCAAGGTCGGCTCAACGACTCAACAGCTCAAACATCCTAACGAATCCAATAGCTCTTCCCTCTTCAGTCAATAAATTAGAATCCTTAATTGTTAGGAAACTTCGTTCTGCCAGTGATGATACGATCGGACGTGAGAGCGTGGGGTTAAGCTGATTTCGTTTCGCGAGTTATCAACGGGATTCAAACGCAGACAAATCTAAACAGACTGTATTCAGCCAATCTCTGAGCATTGGGAATAAGGTATAAAATCTGTTAGCAACAATCGCTAGAAGAAATAACAACACTAACACGATCGCACGCTTGAAAGCATTCGGTACTTCGGTCGTCGTTGCACTATTCTTTGTCTAAAGATTAAATCAATAACGGCTAGTAAATTTTCATGATAACGGTTTCTGTAAAAAAGTTGAACTATCTAATTACTTCATAAGTTCAAACATTACAGCATCTTAGGCTTCTTTACGGAATAAGAAGGTGAACCTTTTGCACTTTGAGCATTAATTGGAACCATGCGGGTCCCACTGCTCTGTTCTGTTGAATGTCAACACCTGAATTGCCTCTTTTTATCTTAGGGTACGCCAAATTAGCCTAATCAGGCAAAAAAGGTGGTTACGATTCTATAGCATTGCCTTACTGAGGGCTTTGTAGATTCATGATCATGATCCGAACGGATATATTTCAGAACCATCAGTCATAGTTGCTGTTTTATCACTAAAACTACCAGTTAGATCTAGATTTTTTCCTCAAAAAGCCATTTAATTGCAAATAGGTGCCACCTAGACTAATTTCCAGGCCCCTAATTTCTTATTCCACCTAAACCAATCAAGCGGAGTGAACGATTAGCAATTGAGGGAAGGGAGTCGGGTGATTCAGATGCGAATTAGTGAGGATCCAACTCCTCACAGCTCTTAGGGGTTCAATACTCGTGGATAAAAAGAAGAATTGCTTTAGAATTAAGCTAAGAAGAATTACATGTAGAAACCATATTTAATGTTGTTAATAAAAAAGGCAGTAATGGTCGAACACCAATCTAACTACAAGTAGTCTGGATTGTCAAACCTTACATTTTGAACCTTACAATGTTTGAAATACTTAGATTATAGGCTGCTGGTATGAGTGCTTCATTTTCCCACTCAATGTTATCGGTCAGAGTACAGAAAAGACGGCCCAAATGGGTGCACGGAAATACATAATGCAAAAGAATGTTTTATAAAAATGAAGAAGTTGTTGAAATCGTTTCCTATATAGTCAGAAAACTGCTAAAATATAAAAGTAGTTTACTGAAAAATAGTTAAGAAAACGAAACTACATATTTTGATTCTTCTTGATATGGGAAAGATATAATTCTGAACACAAAAACTGATATATTGGATATTTTTTTTTAATTTAGTGACAGTGAAAGACTTTTCCGAGTGAAGGTAAAAGAAAATTTACACTATTTTTATAGTTGGCACCTCTTATTCGGTCTAAAACTACAGTTCCCTCTGGCATTCATGAAGTTTGAATCCATGTCTCACTGTTCCACTGGGGCCAATATCTGTCAATGTGGTAGTCAAATTAATCAGCTTAGTATTTCCTATTGCAATATATCCATTTTTTTTAAATGTAATTCCTGTACGTTATCGTTGCACTAAAATTCATGAAGTTCTACGTCATTGAACCTTTGACCCATTAATTCTCTACTTTCTGATATTCTTTCCCAATTTCATTTCTTTAATTAAGGATGGATAGTATTTTATTAAAAAAATACTAAGCTGTATGATAAACCGCTATTGGGGGTGCGCAGGTAAGCCAAGATCGATTGCTGTTAGTACTTATGGAGGACCATTCTCGTTGGATTGCTGAATTTCCACACTTCTTCGGGTTAAGATGGGATCCTTCAGCAAATTAGTGGCCACATCAGAATGGTCCAAGGGGCCAGTCAAATGGAGCTCAAATTAAAGGGTGCACATTCATCCCTGGAAAACCCCAAAGGTGCATTGCCAAAAGGGATAGTTGTTCTGCAAGAAAATATTTAGTAAATATACGTTATATATGAATCGTAAAAAAAAAAAAGACCTAATACATACCATTTTTAGTATATACAAATTGTGAGACCTTGTTTGTAGATATTATATAATATATAGCCGGTTACACTAATCAAAGTGTTGATTAGATGAAAATAATCTTTAGTTAAAAGTTCATCAATCTTCAAAGCACAAATAAAATATCGATTAAAAGGAAGAGTAATGAATGCAGGACCAATTATAAATCATAAGAGCAGAGGCTTTTGCAATTAATAATGAGAAATCTCGAAATAAGCACTATTCTCTGCAACCTCCTCAGGAAGTGCCAGTGATTTATCGGGTCCCTTATGGCCTAAAGTGCTGAATACCACACCAGGCTACACATTAAGTAGGTAGCACGGACGGGTTATTAGCAGGTGACAAACACCTGGGTAATCTCTAAGGGTTTTCATGGCTAAATTGCATGCATCGATTACATTTATCTTGTACAAGCTTCTAATACACAGCTTAGTAATTCTTAAATTGTATGTCTCTTAAATAATGGATATGAGCATGAAAAATTATCCTGAGAGAATGGTTTGTTTTACGATTGTTGTTTTGAATCATGAAAAAATTAAAACAATAAAAAACACCTAAATAGAACACAGGAGATAGCAGGAGGCATCAGAGAGCAGAATGAACTCAGAAACAAGGTAGAACATTTCAGTATCCATTCCCCAGATGCTCCCTCAGGGCTGATAGCAACTCAGAAGAAGTGTGGCAACTTCAAAAAAGTACTTTGGACATTAAGCTCATGCTTTTATACTTACGGCTCCAAGAATACTTCCTCCTAACTGCCTCTATTCTTTCCTCAGTTATTAAGTTAAAACTTTTTTATCACTATGCAAAAACTTAATGTCTATCTCGCATATCATTGCGGTCACCGCTTCGGTACAATGTCTATTGGTAGCTTTATCTTTTATATCACGTCACAGCCAATTAGTGTGTTTTCACGAAATTTCTCTTGCAATTTTCTTTCTTGCCGGTTTTTACTGGAAAAATTGAATGCGGTTTTTATGTAGAAAAAAAAAATATTGAATCCTGTTTCTAACTGATAGCAGATTTTTACACAAGTAATAATCAATTATTCTACGAAAAGAAATATTTTTTGCGGGAGAATTTCTTTTTTTAATATTTGTATTTATTGCAACAAGAAATATAGTAACTTTTAGAACCGATCCGTTTTTTATATAGGATTCGTTGAAAGTAACTTTTTCTTAAGAACATTTTAGATAAAGGGTGCCATTTTGTCCCGTACTTCTATTCTGTATAATTTAATGATTAGGACTGAATACGGAAATTTTTTTTGATTCACAGGTGGTTCCTTTAATATTCTTGTTGTACAATTTAAAAAACCAAAAAAAATCTTTTCTTTAAATAATTAATAATTCGTTTCAAAGTTACAAAAGATAAAATTCATAAATTTGTTGTAACATTAGTTTACAAATTTTAAACATGACAAAGATAATTGTCAGGGATTATTTCTGTACCTTGAGATGACAATTTATTGACTTGAAATCTTTTCCGAATGATTGTTTACGCTAAAAAACTTATAACTCGAACTCCACTGGGTAGGCCAGCCGTAGTCAGTCAACTTTCATCGGGGAAACTGCTGTTGTCTATGTCTCTTCTGGTGCCAATTCATCGATCGCATATGATGATTGGAGCATATTTTCATCTCGGCACTACTCTATGCTGCTGCTGTATCAACAAAGGATCCCGACAATCAAAGGCTTTGATTTCTCAAGCAACTACACACGATTTCTCTAATTATTCAATGTTTAGTTGTCTACCTCGGTTCTTCTTTTATTAACGATATATAATTTTTCAAATATCAGCATTAATTCAAGGACACAATTATTGAAAAATTCAAATCAAAAAGAATAATACTTGATTTTTATGGAAAAAAGTTAGCACCTCCTTGTATATCTATCGTTCATTTCGGTTTTATTCAAAACGCTAATTTGTGTTTAAATCCAATAATTTTTTATTACGTATTTTACTTTATTTTACACTCCCAACAAATATTGGTTCGTTTTTAAAAATTGTTAGTACCTACTACAAGTTTTTTTATTGCTTGATTTTAATTTGATCATATTATTGTAAAGGATAACATAAACATAAATATAAATTTATACATCGGTGTGAATTAATTGATTTTTTTCTTATTCCCTCCTTACTTATTATTTAGGGCGTTTCTCTTATTGTGGAAGAATTCTGTTCTTTTTTCTACAGACATCACAGGCCGGCAATCTCGCAAAGGAATTGGAGGTTTGTGAATTGAATTCTCCAACAAAACGGTTTTTCAATTGACAAGTTCACAAGATGGCAAGAAAACTTCCTGGCTCGCAAAAAATACTAGTTAAATTTCCGTTTATATATTTATTAAATAATCTTTTTATAGAGTGAAGTAATCTGGGGCCATTGCATTTAGGGGGAAAATTATGTAGCATAATAGGTATAGGCATTTGCACATTGTACTCATCAGACATATTGATCTATACTTTTTTGGGTACAATTGGCCTCTTATTACTTTGAGTATTGGTATATCATTGATTTTTGCAAAATTTTAGGGAAGTGTTCACAGTCTAAAATTGTGCTATGTCAGTTTTAAAAATTGTGGTATTCCAATTTCTTTCTGGCGTTTTTTAATATGTATTTTATTCTTCAAGTTTTTTGTTATTGAGAATAAAGAAATAATTACATCTTCCTCGGTCATGTACATCTAGTCAGTAATTTTACTCGATCGTAAAACTGGCTATGTGGGCTCATTCAAAGATTCACTGTGGTATAATCTATAAAAATGATAATTTTCAATATTCACAGTACCAAATCGTGCTGAATCGCCAGAAAACGTAAGCCTTCACAGCATAAAACAGGGTGAAGACAGAGTTTTATGACATTTGCCACTAATCATAACAAAAATGGTCTCAAGCAAAGCAACACCATTGAATTAATTAAAATATTGAGCACGAAAAGAGGGGGAGTGGAAAGTTTGAAGAAGAAATTAAAAGCATCAAACTTTTTACCTGAGGAAAGCTGTCCTGTATAATTAGTGAACAAAATTGTAAAGGTGTCATTAACTAAGTTAGCAGGAGAAATTCACTCGGAAAGCTGAACTTGAGACTGAAGTATAGTTAAACTGGCTAGTTTATTTTTTTACAGATACTTTAAATCAAAAAATGCAATAAACAAATAATGAAGACGACCTAGGAAATAGAGGAGTAAATGCTCAATAAATTAAAAGAAATATTTTGACGTAATGATCTGATCTATGTATACTTCATGACAACAAGCGGTAAGTAGTCATTATCAGCCTTACTTTTCAGGTTCAATCGGTTTACTAATGACTAATGAGCTGGGCATAAACCCTGACCATTTAATAAACTTGGTGGTTTTCGCAGAGCATGAAACATTCGTAATAATAGTGATTGATTGTGGTTTGCAATCTCATTTGTTTTAATTTTAAATAACTGCAGTTGCAAGGGTGTGCCCTTGTAATGCCCTTGTAAATGCTCTGATGTTATAATACTACAGAAGTGTGGTTAATTCGACAGCAAAATATCGGCGTATGAAAGCATAAGAGACTTTTCATTCAAGAGGTTTTCGTGAAACCACGAGTGCTCTCTGAAGCAGGCCTTCAAACGGTATATATCCGGAATACCAACGGCACAGTTTCGATCTCAACTTGGAATACTGTCAACATGCTCTCGAATCCTCACTGATACACGACATCGTGAACTGCAGGTGAATACATTACACGAAAACAAAATACGTTCAAGTCCAACAAGAGAATAGATACCTCCATGGCATAGTGAGGTAAGAGTTTCCGAGCGGAAATGGTTCCTTCCCTAGTTCAGCAACTTCTTTTTTTTTTCCTTTCACATATGGTTATTCGTTTACCAGTTTGTTTAGCATTATTTCTGCCATTCTGCCTGGCTGTCCAAAAAGAGCAGCATTTGTATCTATCCAAGCCTTTGGGATTGGGGCCCTGTCAGTTAGTAACAGCAGCCACCTTTTTGCATTTTCTCAATGTTTTTGTTTGCGTAGCTCTAAGTCGATCCCTACAACAATTTCGCAATTGGTTGTAATGTGAATTTGATACATTATAGTCTGATTCTCAAGTTGTTAAGTTTTGTATTTTGAACATCAAATATTTTGGGGGCAACGTGACATGCGGATGCCATGTCGTTTCCATTTGCAGTCACCAATTAATAAAGAATTTTTAGTGACATTGAAACGTTTCTCTTTAAACTACATTATATAAAGTCTCCATCACTATCGCATTTGAACTGGATATTTGATTAGTTACCAGGCACAGGCTGGGGGAACTTTTAGATCGTATATATTCTTGATTTATAGTATTCTTTGACTGTTTTTTCTATTTTTGTATTCTTTTGAAACTTAAGGTAAACTTGGAAAAGTTGCATCCGTCTTTATTATTTTCAGCATTCTCAAAACACTTTTTTTAGATTAAACCACTTGCACTTGGTGACTTGTCAAATTTTATTTATGTTATATGTTCCGTCTCAAATTTCTATAGATATAAGTTAATTCATGCAATTTCGGATTAAACTGTTTAAAATTGATTCAAATGTAGCTGACTCGTCAGGCGAGACGATGTTCTCACAATCACCCTACATATTTATTATTTAGAACTTGTTTGAACTTATTTTTGAGTTGCCACCTTTAGTGTGTCGCTAAATATGGTAAAATAATGATGAATTTAAATGTTGAACAATTTATTAGTTGTGACTCGAGAAAGCTTAGAAAACTATTCTTACCTTTTTTCAGGTTTAATTTTTGATTTGCTTTCTATTGCTATATTTTATTCAAGAAATAATCAACATAATACGTGATGTTTTGAACTTATTAAACGTATCAATTACGTAATTTTTGCGACCATTACCGAAATGCTTACTGACAGACAAACGTGTAGCCTGGCTCCAAATTAACCATCACCCTTTGTAGTAGTTTTGTACTAGTATTGCGTGAGATGTTCATTGATGTCAATACACGTGTATAAATCTCAGGCACGATTTCATAATGATTCATTATTTGTATGATTATTATGAATGAAATCAAAAAAGGAATCGTATGTGGTTTTTGTTTTTTTATTATATTTGCATCTTTGTTGTAAAAGCCCATTTTCCATCAGTCAAATATGAGACGGTCAGTCATATATAAATATTTTCAAATTGTGTTGTTTCCTTATGAAAAATGGTTCTAATCCAATCACGACTGAAATCCTCTGGTTAGGTAGGAGACATCCGAAGAGATTGAAAGACGTGAAGTAGAGTAGGGACGAAGTGCTTTCGAGATCTATAAGGCACTGGAGAGAGGTAAGGGCCTCGTTGGAGATTTTCGAACATTATTGGGCTCACCGATTGGACCCTTCTCGAGCGAGGGAGCTGGCTGCTAACCCAGACCCGATATTAAAATGGCATCTTCCAGTCCGCATGCCACGATCCGATCTTCCCATATTTCTACCAAGTGGAAGATTTTCTTTTTATCAATCCGCTTTGGTGATACTTTACTACCGATAACTGGTAATCGGTCAGATTACTAGACTATAGAGTAGCAGCAAGCACTCCAGACATGTTACAATAGCCAATAATTACTCTAGTGATAAATTTATATTATCATTAATGAAATAATATTTTTGATATTAGTACATCTCTTCGACATTATGTTATACATGTTTGATAAACAGCCAGCCTCCGCCATGATATCCACTATCCTCAGCTTACGAGGACAATTCCTTGTAGCTAAGGAGGAAAAATATAACTCTCTCGAAACCATAAAGGACTCTAACCTGCACACGTTGCTTGGCGTACTAATGGTTGGTGAGTTCATCTACTGGAGACAAATCAAGTTAATAGTCGTTTCAGCAACTTGAAACCCCGGTGTTTAACACCACGGCCGTCACCCTTCCCGCATCGATATCAACCGACTGCTCAGGAAACCTGACCACCATGACTACACAAGCGTATGCGCTATCATTCATTAAAATATAATAAGCTGTATAAGTTATAGCATAGCAATAGCAGATTTAAGAAACGCTATGTGCAATTGTATAGAGGTTCATTTTAGATTCTGACTATTGTAAGCCCTAACGAATATATTAAATGAAGAGGTTTTGAAAGAAAAATTGTTTCAATAAGATACATCCCTCAACGGCTCATTATCAGAAATAATATGTATTCTAGCTCTATAAATACTATTTAATTATTATTTACGAATGGATGCCTTGTGAATTAACGTATAATATGATCCATAGTAGGGTGACATTAGTGGTTTCTTCTTCAATGAATGTTTAAATCGACGAAGAATGGTAAATAGGTGGTCATACACATTCTTTTTCATAATTAATAAACTTTCAACTGAAGATATTTCTATATAGAAATAGTATATTGCTAGATTTCATAAAATAATATTTAGGTTAAAGTTCCACTCTTGAAGAAAAGTACTTGAAAAGAAAAAATTTCAGTGGTAATAAGAACTGAAGTTTTATAACCCAGTTCTCTTTATTCTGCAAAATAAGAAAATTGCCCGCCTTTTTTTATTTATTTAGTCCCCATTAATCTTCCTCAGAGACAAGACAAAAAAATTCAAGACACATTTCATGCAGTCCGTGTTGGGTTGTCTTCTAGACAGTTCAAGATATCAGGCTGGTTTAATAATTGAAATTGTGATGAATATTATCTAGTTGTTTTTCTTGTGATTAAAGTTTGAGAAAGTTTAACTTGAACTGATTAAAACATATTTATAATGGCTCAACTCTAAGAATTTTATCCCACACAACCTTCACTTTCCATACAAGGAGGTTTGACAATTTCACGCAAATATTATATAAATAATTTTCAGCTAATCATTTTCATTAGAAATTTCTTACACATTTAAAGAAAAATTAAAAATAAGTGTGATATATCACGCAACCACAAACAAACACAAAGTTTTGTCATAATAGCTGAATCAAATTTAATAACATTATGTCCTCTCAAGTTTTAAAACCAATTACTTACATATTATTTATAAGGACATTAAAATCTGTAACTTTATGGTAGAAAAATATACATCATTATCAAAGCATTTGATTAATCTTTATGAGAATTCTTCATTCTTTCATTTTAACCCTCTTTAAGATATCGCATTTATCCAGGAATAGTGTGATAACTCAAATATCAGTAAAAATGAGTTAAGTTAGATAAAAGATTAGTTAGATTGACAATTTCGTAAAGTTTATTCAGAGAAACTATCGACAAGCTTGGTTCAAATATATTTGCCTAGGTATTTGGACAATTAGGGGGACAGTAGTGAAAAGACTGTCCAAAACATCAAATGAGTTTTCTCACAATTTTACTTTTTTGAGTTGACACACTATTCCATGATGGATACGATATTACTGAGCTTCCAATCACAATCCCGCCCATATATGCTTTTAATAGCTTTTTAATTACACTACATTAAAGTACCAAGACATAATACATATAATCAGTCAGGACTTTTCCATTCTTAATTTATTATCATAAGGTCTGCTCGATACGATTAGAAAAAGTTTATTTTATCAATAAACATATTCACTACATTATTTATCATATGTTTGATTTTATTGTTATTGACGTCAGGATATCAACTGGAACAACTGGGCAAAATCTCATTCATTTAAAAAAGTAGCTAAAATTAGGTAAAGCTGCGAACACAAAGATATGACTTTTTGTATTAACAGCTTCAACTTCAAAACACTTATCACATACAGTCAACCAGGAAGTCAAGATCTTTTATTTGATACGCTACATATTACAGTTGAATCGAATGTATTGTTTAGCCAATAATAGATATTCAGACAGAGTGATGAAACCAAAATGGTTAATCGTTTTGAAAAAAAACAAGATCTCAAACATACAAAGTCAAAATCTGAGATATATGAAATTAAAAAAATGAAAAAAGGCAAAAAAAAGGCAATTCACATTTTTGATTCGGTCTATGCCAAGCCATTGTAGGGTGGTTTGACCGGTATGATCACTAGGATTTATATGTATTTTCATATTTTCTCAAGAGCAGAATATACTATACTTTATTAAAAGTAACATAAATTTAAGAATCCCATTTTTACATATTTTATTGAAATCACATATTTTTAAATGTTTCCTACAAATTTTTACATTTTTGGTTAAATATTTCTTTAGGAATTCTACATTCCTTTACCGTTTTATAGTGAATATTTAATTAAAAAAGACTAAATTTCGATAAAATAAAAAAAGTTGTTGGGTCCCAGGCTTAAAGCCATCTTCCAATGAGGAGGCAAAGGGAGAAAACTATATATCCGTATATGACCGTTCAAAAAAAACCTGCTATTCCAGGCTAGTTCAGAGGGAAAGGGCTAGGTCAAGTTATAAAGCAGCAAGCAGAATATTTTCATTCAAATCTATTTACTAAAAAAATATTTACACATTCACAAGCAGAGAAAAATGGTATATAGATTACAATAGAAAAATAAAATTATTTTAGCGGGACCAAGCCATTTATGAATAACACTACGTTTAGATGACAAATTCAGATCTGGAAAATAAAAGAAACTATAACATTATAATAAAAAATAAAACGAAAACAAAATAATAATAACAACGTGAAATAATTTGTAAGCCCCTTTAGCAATGATTATAACAATTAAGAAATGAAAATGAAAATTGTTTACCTGCTTTTAGAAAATGAAGTCCATAGAATCCACCTGTAAGAAACAAAAAAAAAATAAACAATATGCCAAAGTCAGTACAATAAGACATAAAATAATAAACAATAAAATTCACTCAAAATAAAACAATAAATATAGACACAAACTGGTACCCAACATTTATGTATAGAAATAGTAAACAATCAAATAAAAATAATTACTACAAAAGTCAGGGAATATAAAATAATAAACCGTTCCCAGACTAACGACCGTCTCTTTGGATAATGAGAAGGTGTTGGAATATAGAGCTTTAAAGGTTCGTCAAAATGAAGCATTGCTAATATTAGGAGGTAGAGATTTCCATAGTGTAGTAGAGTTTAGTGGAGGCATGGAACTTTATTTATTAACTTGCCTTGTAAGAGAAGAGTAAACGTTTTTAAACACAAGCCTACAGAAAAGAGGCACATTTTTAGAAATCTCAAATTGACCTCAACTCTATCAATAGCAGTATTCCTGACTCATATGATCAACTGAAGAAACTAGCGTTTGCTATCCTTTCTTTATTTGGGTCTACATATTTATGCGAACAATCATTTTCAAGCATCAACTTTATCAAGAGTAAATTAAGAAATCGGAAAGCTTGGAATTGTGCCTAAAATTAAAAACCACAACATACAAACCTGACTTACCCTTACTTTCCAAGGAAATGCAAGGCCATTGTTCACATTAGTGGAGAATTTGTAGTTTTTTCTAAGGATACCTTTTATATTATTTAACTTGTTATATTTTTAAATAAATATAATCCTTATATAAGTACGATACCAAGTTTTCTTAATGTACCGTTAGTTAAACTAAGACACATTCAGCAAAGGCAAGCTCGAGAGTGTACTTTTTTTATTTATAATTATTTCCATAAAAATGTCTCTACTAAAGCAAAGCTTAAGTTTTAAAAAAATAGCTCTTTGAATAAATTTCAATTTTGTATTGTTTATATTTGGCTCCTTGGATGACGAGTTTGCCGACCACTTGTCTATGGTATCAAATGCTTTGCAGACATCTAGGTTCTAGGATAATTAGTAGTGTTAGTTTTTGTTGACAAACAGTAGCCTGAATGTCACTAATGAGATTAGCTAGTGCAGATTCTGTGGAGTAACCGGGACCTAAAGCAGTTGTGTCGAGGAAAGGAGTTAGGACTGTTCAAGGAAATTGGAGATTTGGGATTGATCCAGTCCTTCAAGAGATTTGAAGAGGTTAGAAACGAAGGGTTGAACTACAGCTTTTTCCCAAGAAGTTGGGAAAACTGAGTTTTGAAGGGATAAATATGGAAAAAACTGGCAGGATGACAAGAAGAATAGTTTTATTAGCTTTACGGAGATTTCGTCAGGGCCAGTAGCGTTATTGCGTGCTCTCATAACGGAGGTTATAACGCCTGTGGGAGAAACACATTTAAAATTTGAAATAGTCTTATTTTTGACTACAAATCTTTTGTAAGCAAACTACAGTAGCTGTTCATCTTAGCTTTAGATATGTAATGTCATTTCACAAAGTAACCTTGGCCAATTTAATGTTTCCTAGCAAACATTCCTATTGCAGCAAGCCGACCTAGGTAAAATTGTTACACAACAGACGTGAACGAGTGGTTGTCAAATAATGGGAAAACTGCTGACGAAAACAAGAGACCTATTTTCCGTATTCTTGAGTCATTCATGAATTTCTTGACAAAACGTTTGATGGTGATTCGGGAATTTTATAATGTTGGAGCTATAATAAAATATGAAATATGTGTTCAAGACCAACACATATGCAACAAAGCATAAATAACACAAGGAAAGAAAGTCAAGGCTCAACGAAATGTCTTAGCTGTATCTTCTAATGATTGCACAACATGCGAGTTTGATTGTGGACGGATGCAGGGCTTTAGTTATCGCCAGTTAAATAATCTTTGTAGAGGGGAGTATTTTAAAAGAAAAGAAAGAAAAGCTTTATTATGAAGTACAAGCAAAACACTGGTATAAACAAGTAATAAGAGTTACGTTACTACATACTACTGGACGGGATGTTGGGGAACGTGTGTCGGAGAACAAATGGGGACTGGGGCTAAAGCTGAGACATATGTGTATAAGAGCAGGGTAGTTCCGGGAATTGGGATGGAGGTTTTAGAAGGAATGCGGTTGCTTACTTAAAAATATCAGTGACTTCCATGAAGTCGCGAGGCAGGTATACAGTTCTGCTCAACCCCCTTCTACTTTTGGCGTTATATATAACATTAGCATTACGATATTCTTAGCATTATATAACTGCCGATATCCCCTTTCATAAAATTACCAATTCTCATTTCAAGAATTTCTTGACAAAGCATACTAGTAGAAAATTATTTACCAAAGGACTCAAATGAGATGTTATTTACAAAGCATATAAATGCTGTAAAAAAATACATGATATAAATATTGACCACGCGACGCAGTAATTTTATTTATAATTTATTTAAACAACTCTTGTAATTTCAATTACGTTTTTACAATTTTCTCATTATTATATATTTGTCCATATTTTACTTTTTTTATTACACATAAATCCCAGGCCTAATGATCACTAATTAGCTGAAAGTCCTCAAGATGAATGCTTTGTCCACCAAAAACCTTGGGACAAAATAAATAAACCTGCAGAGAGCTAAAACTGCGTCTTCGTTTGTATTATCAAGCAATCTTGAAATTTTAACCTCACTCATCAAATATTTTAAAACTAGGTCTTACTTTCACACCTCACCTTTCTCATCAAAGCCATACTCACAGCACAACAGTGGAAGATTTCCTCACTTCACCTATTCCTCTCTCTCTTCCACCAAAAGCCGTTAACCCCTCTGAGGTTAAATACCTTCTGAAAAACTTACCTTACCGAAAATCCCCTGGATATGATCTCCTTACTCCTCAAATTCTCAAACAACTTCCTCCTAAAGCCATAATCTTCCTAACCTACATATATAATTGCATAATCCGAACGACGTACTTTCCTCTCCTCTGGAAACACTCCATTATTGTCCTATTCGCCAAACCCGGTAAACCACCCAATGACGCCTCATCTTATCGTCCAATTAGCCTACTCCCTATCCTCTCAAAAATATTTGAGAAACTCCTACTAAAACGTCTACTTCCCATTGTTGAATCCAAAAACCTTTTTCCCACACACCAGTTTGGCTTCCGCCAACGACATTCCACTGCTCAACAAGGCCTTCGCGTTGTTGATCACATCTCCTCAGCCCTTGAAACCAAACAGTATTGCACTGCTGCCTTTCTCGATATAGCTCAAGCTTTTGACAGGGTTTGGCACGCAGGTTTGCTCTACAAGCTCAAAAGATATTTACCACAGACCCTTTTCCTAATCCTACAGTCCTACCTTTCAAACCGCTTCTTCCAAGTCCGCTGTGGTTTAGAATACTCTAACTACTATCCCATAAGTGCAGGAGTTCCACAGGGCAGTGTCCTGGGCCCCATCCTCTATAACCTATACACCGCTGATGTCCCCTCTACTCCCAATACCTTCTTGGCCACATTTGCAGATGACACTGCAGTCTTGTCATCCCATCCAGACCCCGACATAGCATCCCATAACCTTCAAAAACACCTTGACGAGATCGAGTATTGGTGCAATCAATGGCGGATCAAAGTTAATGAAGCAAAATGCTCCCACATTACCTTCACCCTTTGTCGCAAGTCTGGTCCACTAGTTTATTTTAATTCTATTCCTCTCCCTGTATCCGAGACAGTACGGTACTTAGGCTTCCATCTTGACAAACGACTGACCTGGAACCCACATACGAGACTAAAAAGACAAGAACTAAACAGACGCTTTGGACAACTGTACAGACTACTTCAAAGGACATCCCATCTCTCAATAGAAAATAAACTACTAATCTACAAAGTTATACTTAAACCAATCTGGACATACGGAATAGAGCTATGGGGGACAGCAAAAAAGTCGAACATCAAGCGTATCCAATCCTTTCAATCAAAAGTCCTGAGAACAATAGTAAATGCCCCTTATTATGTCAGCAACAAAACCCTTCATAACGACCTTAATATACCCTACATTCTAGAACTCATCCCTTCCAAGTTTACGAAATTCCACAGTAGCCTTTCCAACCACCCTAATCCTGTAGCACAGTCAATGCACTGCGCCACTCATCCCTATAATCCTCCTCGGAGACTGAAACGGCAGTGGCCTCGTGACCTGCTATAAACGCGTGACAGTGGGAGTCCTGGCAATGGCCAGTCTCTCCAATCATGTCCTGAGCGTCTGTGGCTCTCGCGCTCTTGGTCAGCATCCACTGGCTAGTATCCGGTGACGCGGCTGACGGAGGAGCGTGGGGGACTTCCCAGGACTCCGCTTTCTCTTTGCGGTGGATTTGGGGGGTCTCTGGGCTGTCTGTAAATATTGTATGAATGAGCGAGTGAATGATGAACTGTAAATATTGTATGAATGAGAGCATATATCTTAATTACTTATTGCCTTATAAAAGGCAGATTGTAAATATTGCACAATAAAGGAATAGAATAAAAACTAGGTCTAATATTTACATACCAAAAAAAAATTCATGGATAATGCTGATTTAATTAATATTCGGAGATAACTGAATGCTCATTGTTGAAACAACTTCAAACTGAGGGTGCAAAAAATACTTCTGACTTGTTTCATGTATGATTTATTTAACATGGTCTATCTCAATACCTCGTGTGTGCGCGTGCATAAAGGTAAAGTTTTATAGTGGTAAAATATTTAAACGATAATAGTTTACAGCCATTGAAAAAACAAAATAACACTAGGGAACTTTAAATCCAAACCATCGTAAAGCCTTGTTTGACCGTTTCTTCAATGAAATAAACTACATTTATATTACTAGCTGTTATTGGCAAGCAGAGGTTCTAAACATAGAAAGGTGTTTGGTTTTTGTTTTTTGTGTTTTTGGTTTGGTGTTCCGCCTTAGAGTAAAATACAGCATAATAGTGATTTCATACTGAACTAATGTGATCAAATTATTTTAAGGTAAGGAAATTTGACGTTAACCTAAAAGGTGAGAAAAATGTGATGGGGTTGTAAAGTTAACAGGATCAAAACTAATATAACATGTAAAAATAGTTTCATAATTATGGTGATAATGTTTTTTCTATGCTATTGGTCACTAAATCCACATTACTTGGATGGTTCAGCATTATTTTGAAATTTCGATATAAAATGATATTTTTAAGCTTTGTGTACTCCCTTTAATAAAACTCGGGTTTCTTGCTTGCTAAGGTTGTTAATTTAGAAATTTTATGTTTCAACCTTGCCCATAATATTTAGTGCTCCCTACCCTAATCTTTACAGCTTCTAGTGATCAGTGTCTGGCATAAATGAATTATTGGGGATATAAAAAATCTTTACTTGTTTTTTTTTTCAATAATTCATAAAGATCGAAGATAAGTATTGAAAAAAACCGACTTTTTTTGAACATACTAAATTAACAACAAAACATTGAAGGTATCTGTGTTTTTCTCGTATATAAATTGAACTCCACTTGACAGGGGCAAAAAGATAATTACTCTTCTGATCCTCAAAAACACTGTCATTGTCATTCATCAATGTTTTCCTGCATGTCTGCTATGTTGGAAGGAGAATTACCCAATATAAAAAAGAGGAGAGGAATTGAAAACTCCAGAACTTACTAATTAACGTGTATTGATTAATTGAAAGAATATATCTCAAACTACACAGATGCTTTTTTAAGAATTTTTTGTTTCCAATAATTACATTTATCTAATTAAATCTTTTTAAATAATTCAGAAAAGATGTTTTAATTTCTTTTGAATTTTCACTTAACAAGTAAATTCATTAATATTTAATAGGCGTTACACATCTCTAAATCGCTTTCTTCCTACGTCTAATCTAATAAACTATTAGGCTATTATGTAACCATTTATTTATGATAAATAATCACAAATCGTTTCTCATCTTACAATCAATTATTTTAAAACGATAAATAAAAAACTCTACAATCACCGAACCAATAATGTTCCTTAATAAATAAAAAAAAGTCTAAACCATCAGTGCTCAAAACAGAAACTTTATTTATGTATTGCTAACTTTCAAAGAATTAGAACCCTTTTGTTTTTAGTTTTCTTCCGAAAGTTTAGCTGGTCAAAGTAAACAGTGAGTCGGAGCTGCTTTGGTGCGGCAGTAGACGTTTTGGATTTAGGCCAACACAGCCTGTGAACGTAATACTTAACTGCACTGCATAGAACAAGTGTTTTTGCTTTCCTCAAATAAAAAGAAAAAAATGTCTTCTGTAAAGTTTTTCAATGAAGAGTTTTAATCTTCTCTTTAAAAGGTGGGGTGTTTCTGCCAACTGGAGACGCAGCAGTGCTCCAGGGCTGACTGGGACAATAGAAAGATGCTTTGTCTCTCACCAAGAGCAAAGCGAGCCCCAAATAACATTTTACCCATTTCATTTCAGAATACTATTAGAAATTTTCCAATTTGAATTGGTTTAATTTATTTTATAATAAAGTTAATAAATAATCTACAGGATGAAACAAGAGAAAACCTCGAGAATTTATATATCGAGAGGCTAAAGAACGCCCGTTGTGGCTTGGCGAACCACCGGGAGTGATTTCATCCAGCGGAGGCACATCAAGGTTTTTAACACTTAACTTAACCCTGTGCTTAACACCATGACTCCGCCACTCTTTCCCCAAAACTCCCTAAAAAAATGAGTTGGAGAGAAGTCAGGGGAATTTGGTAAAACTTCTATTTTCAGATCATGTATTTTTGTTCAACAAATTTTCTGGTGATCAGTTAGATCAGGCGGCACTCATTGGTCTATTTTTGCTTCCTCAATAGCCTGAAACTGTCATATAACGTGTAAAAAGTGTTTTGAACGTTCGTTACTTGTCTGATGAGGATTGTCCTCTACTAAAACCTTTTATTCGTTATCATCAAGCTTTCCGGATTAAAACTTAGAGAACCACATTTTTCATTCAATGTAACATCACCAAAATGTCACACTGATGTTTTCAAAGGCTTCGGAAGCATTATGTCCAAGTTTAAATTCTTTTTTCAAAAGAATCTAATTCTTAATTGCTCAGATTCCATTGGTATTATAAATGATGATGAAATAAAATTATATAAATGCTGGAACTGAAAGATATAGTATGAAAATGTAAGAGGAATGTCCACAAATTGATGATTTCATCGGTCCCAACCCAATATTTTAAAAATGTAAGCTAATTGCTTACTAATTAATTATTAATTATAAAGGGATTTTGAAACAAAAAAATAGCAAAATCAGTGGACTCTCACCACTGCACCGCGACATTTACACCACTACCAAGGTCTCCAGCACTCCTTAATTCCTTCACCCAACCTTCAACTAGGTACACCCAGTAAAAGGATCCGTTCACCCTCAGTAAATTTTACTTTATTTTTCCCTTATCCTACATTTTTAAGGTTTGAGAGCTGAAGGAAAAAAAAATAGCAAAAGTATGAGTGCACAAAGAGCTCTTACACAGGCCAAGTCAGTTTGTAACGTAATCAGTGAGCATTTTAAACACCAGTGTAAACGCCGGGAAGACCGACTGCGTAAATTTCTCCCTCTAAAAGGGGAAAAAATCCTTGACAAAATCATATAGTATATGAGGACAAGAGAACTCACCAGCTTTCTCAATGCAAAGGGTGTCCCAGAATTAACGCAAGATTTGAATTTGTCGCCATTTGTCCAGTAAAGTGCAGACAACGCTAAAAAAAAAAATTTGCCAGCTGAGAGTTTAGGGTTAGTAAAAATGGAGCGTTACACGATAGAACAACGTGTCTTTATTGTTGAACATTATCTCAAACATAATAAAAGTTTGGTGGCCACAGTTCGAAAATTTCATACTAAATTGGTTGGAATAGTGTTTTGGCTTCATCAACTGTGAAGAGATTAATTGAAAAATTTAAGGAGACTGGATCAGTTGGAGACACTAAACACACTGATCGTCCAAAAACAAGCCGTTCAAATGTCAATATCGAAGCAGTGCGTGAGAGTGTTGTTGAAAATCCAGGAACATCAATTCGGCGTCGTAAACACAGTTCTTTGGGCCGAAATTGGATGATATTGATGTGGCCAATATCATCTTTCAACAAGATGGTGACGAATGCCGAACCCATGAAACAATTCAAATACTGCATAATACATTTCTAGGTCGTGTACTCACTCGTTTCGGTGATCAGAATTGGTCTCCTAGATCGTGTGATTTAACTCCTTTAGATTTCTTTTTATGGGGTTATTTGAAGACAAAGGTGTATGTCAACAAGCACACATCCACCCGTGCATTAAAAGAGGAAATTCAGCGCTGCATCAACGAACTTCAACCACATTTATGCCAAATGGCCATGGAAAATTTCAACAAAAGAGTGCGTATGTGCCAGCAAAGCCATGGAGGCCATTTGCCCGATGTTATTCCATAAATAACCCTATCCTATTTATTTTATAATTCAATAACAACATAAATACTAGAAACTGTGTTTTATATTTAAATCAAATCTTGCGTTAATTCTGGGACACCCTATACTCAGATTGGCATCTCCATTTCTCTACTCATTTTAGTAATAAAATAGAAAAAGTACGACACAGGCCTTACCGGCTATCGCACTTGCTAACTTCACCCAACTTCGTCTCAAACCGATAATCTATAAATGTGTCCTCCGGGCAGATCTGCTGTACGGTGCCCCGCTATTACCCACTTGACTGACAGTACAGACAAATGTCTCTAACATTTTCAGAATGGGATCATACGAAAAATGGTCCGACATACTTCGCTCGAGAGGTTAAAGAACGCTGACCTGCACCCGTCGGTTGGCGAGTTCATCCACCAGATACACATCAAGTTTTTTGACTCGTTGCAGCAGCTAACCAACCCAGCGTTTAACACTATGAATGAAGAATTAGTATGTAAGTTAGTTTTAAGTTTAATTAGTTTATGGACATATCCATTGAATGGTATTTTCATCATTTGTGGTGAGATGTTTGTTTGATCCCAAATTGCCTAAAAGAATTCAAGAACAAAGTAGAAAATAAGAAGACAACTTCTTTGAAACGCATTGCAATGATTTTTCTATTAAAGTAGTGAAGGTTGGTCCGATTCAGTGCATGGTGCCACCCACATACACTCCAAAAAATGTCAACCATTGATAATCAATTTTTCAAAAAATTGTTTACTTTAGTTCCTAGATACATTTTGAATAGACTTTGTTTTCCGTTCAAAGTATAACTGCATTTAGATGTTGAGAAAATAATACGATATTTCAACAATTCAAAATTCCAAATGACGAACCAACCAAATTTGATAGCACATACTTAAATTTTATTACATCCCCCTCTATGAAACTCATCTGCCTCTTAATGTTAGTGCACTATCTGGCTTAAAAGGCTGACAATATTGATCAACCAGCTCTCACTCTGAAATTACTACTGTCTGGTATCAAACATCAATAAAGAGCACTAATTTCAGACGTCCTATTTAAAATGAGGAAATAACAACATGCTCACTGTTCCATAGGAATCGTCCAGCCTCAAAGTGATCTTCTCATGAACAGAATAAAGTTGTTTTGTTGAAGTCACCAACCATTTGTTTTATGATCTCACTATTCTCACCAAATAGCATGAAGGACCGATGAAGTGTCTTGGAGAAGAGTCGGTGGGTATAGACAGTGAGGAATACCCAAGAAGTGGGCCAGAAGCCCCGATACCATTAATACAACACCCCAACAGTGCGCCTCTGCTCCGACTGGAATTGCTCTCCATCTTCCTTTTACCATTTATTGGAATCTTCCTTTCACTGCTGAGGAATTCCCTCACGGAAATAAAGTGGAATAAATGTCACGTATATGCGTGTTTGTACACAAATAAAGAATTATACCTTGTACTTCTCGGCTAGATCAGATAAGATATTAAATCCAATTAGAAGTGTATCTTATCTCCGGTAACCAAGACCCTCAGGACTACTGGTTGTGGACATAATTATTGCCCTTTATACCAACTGAAAATAATAACTAAGAACAGTTAAATATAAACAATGAATATTTAATTAGATATGTTTAGTATATCATTATTAAGTTTTCACATCCTATTGAGTCTTACCCTGAGCCACTGCCAACCAGCAAAGGGCTTCGAGAATTCTTTCGTAACCGTGATCATTCGCCACCATCTCATCCATCGTCTATCCATCTGATAATCGCCCTTCTTACCTTTTTAACCCTGCAAGTGATACGGTAGAGATTGGAGGGGGAGTGTCTACATTGGCATCTATGTTCGCATCATCCCCACATGTCCTGACAAGCCCAAGGTGGGGCAGCTTTACAAACTTGATTCGGCTTACTGAATACATAAGTGCTGGTGTGCAGAGCTCCTGGTTGAATCTCGGTGTTTTATGGTCCTTTTGTATTTAAAATATTACCTTTACCTCACATCCTTTACTGGTGGCCTACAAGGCAATGCATTTATTTTATATAAATGGAACTTTGTTCGCTTGACTGTTCTGGAAAAATGTTCTAAATAAAACACAACACCACATGTACAACATACTCGTGGATAATTTACTCTTTTCTCATCCGCCTCATACCCTGCATGATAATTCCACGATGAATTAAAATCTAAATCTATAAATTAATTTATTCCCCCACCTTACTGAATGTCGATCACAAAACAAAAATCAGTAATTCGTATAGGATGTGAGGTTCTTCGTCTTTTTTAGGCCATATTTTTCGTTTTTGGAGATCTAAGTCTTCATCACATTTTCTAGGAGTTTCTCGAAATGGAAAAACAGCAAAAGTCAATTAAGCTCAGGTTAGATCTAAACAGTTTCCGACGTCTCAATAAATCATCATTTCGCCAAATTTGCTTGAATAGCACACTCAATATTAAAAATAATTCATGGCATCATAAAAAATACCAGACAAAAAAGGTTCTCTGGTGTTCTTTATAAATTTATATATGTATATTATATACATACAATTATTTGTAGCATACTTACATATAAAAATATTACGTCTCATTATTATATAATAACATCTTAACAGCCAGTTGAGGAACTGAATTGACGTACTCATTCATGTATTATTAATTTATGTATTATAAAAAAATTTAATAAAAAAATAAAATAAATAATAACAATATTAATTAATAATAGGTTGTTAATCTTAAAAATCAGCTTAATATCTTTCTGATGGTGGTACGACGACTCGGGGGATAGGATTTTTGGGAAATGACGGAGTGCTAGCGGCTTGCTCCACCTACACCTCTGTCCGGAAATGGCCCATATTAAAGTCATTTATTTCGTTTATTGAGCCAATTAAATTAATTAACTGATTCATGATTTCATTTATATGGGCCGTTCCCGGAGGTACTGCAATACCGGGTCAACCCGCGACAGAGGTGGAGCAAGCCCCTAGCACTTCGTCATTTTCCAAAAATCAGTTTAATCTTTTGGACCCCCGATGGGAGTCGTACCAGAGATTAAGCTGATAAGAACAGATACTACACTTTAAATGCACAAATATAAAAATAAATAATTTGAATATTAAATCAAATAGTCCTTTTTGCTCATTAAGTAGTCCAATTTTTAATGTGGATTACTTCAACTACTAATATTATCATACGTATAGTCTCTGTTTGGGAAGTTAAATATCAATTAATATAAAATGAATATATGTGATTGTCATGCCTAGAGGAAATACATTTTTCAAAATAATAACAATAAATCTCGAATTCGATTTATAGTGATTTCAAATATTGTGTTATATGAAATTAGCAGTATTTTTCATCGATCGCGGTCATCACCCAAGAACAGGGTATGGCAGTTTTTGGCATTGTCCCGAATTGTGCAAACAAGCCGTGAATCATTACTAACTCTTCTATATACAATAATATAGCTAGCCAGGCATTGCTTTCATCTATCTTGTAAGTGCTGACAAGCACAATTATCATCTTAACTAGGGCAAATCACACATGCATATCTAAAATTTTTCCTATACAAGCCAACCTGGACTGAAATAGGTTTTTTCTGCAATAAATATGTACAAACACTTTTTTCTTACCTTGAAGATTTTCAGCTTTCCCATCTTTGTCACACTTGTCTTTCTGAAACCAATAATCCCTTTTTTACTAACACAGCAGCCATCGTCCTCAACTTCATCATCACAAATGAAACACTTTCCCGAAATTATCCAAGAGTATCCTGCTGAGCAGATCGTCAGCAACTACTCGGTAGTAGCTGACCTTCATTAAACCCATATAGCCCTGTAATAACCTCCTATAACTTCCACTTTTCCCATTCCAGTGGCGTTAAACATCTCATATTTTATATAATCTACTACAATACACTCCATACACCATAATATTTTATGTTCTAAACAACCTGATTTCTAATGTTACTGTCTATATTGGAAATATCTAAATTTAATCAAACTCTACAGTTTTCAATTTCTTTTTCTATATTTTTAAATCGCAATTACCAACTTATTTTCCATATTGCTAGTATATTATCTTAACAATATCAAAAGCAATGATTTTCTAGCTGCTGTAGAATAAACAGTCCGGGAGTAATATACAACATAAATCATTATTCAATAGTCAGCTATTCAAAATAGGTTCCAAATTCATTAAGTGTGCTAATAATTATGAACTTGTAATCATTGGTGTTGGTAATGAGATGATAAAACGGTATCGCTCCATTTGTAGAGTTTTAATACGATATAGCTGGGTCACATCCACTTGGTGGCAGATTAGTCGATGGTTCAGCATCAACCTTGCAAACAATGGCAAACACTTGGGATGTGGTCGATAGGCCGACGCTAGTCGCACTTGAGTCTCTTTACCGCCTTCACAGGCAGCTTCCGTGCATCCTAAATGAACTATCGACGATTTGATACGTTGTCGCCTAATAACGGCAAATTTTATCCTACAAGCATTTTATAGCTCTTGAAAAACGGAAATATCTTCTGAATAGTTAGAAGCTCCTTAGTTATATTAAGTGACAAACATCCTAAATCTTAGAAAACGTTAAATGGTAATCCCATCACATATGCTGCGATGACAGTGATGTTTTAGCCTGATACACTTTTTGAAACATTACGCGTTGCTACTTTTATTTCTATTACATGTTTTAATAAAACTAATAAAGCTAAATCGTTTCTGTTGAAGGTGTCATTTTTGAAATCAGGAGGAGCCTACGATTGAAACTAATGATTCCTTTAATCTGCCAGAAATGCCACCAGAATGGGTCAGTCGATCCTATGGCACTTTTTGAACCATCACTTGATCGAATCATTGGAGTGGTTGTGTTGGTAACAAGCATGGGATTGGTGTATTTATCGCACTAAATATATTACATGATACATTTCAAAAAGGTGCCAAAAGGTAAAGAAAATAAAGCAAGGTCCTAGGTGGAATGAGACGAAAAGGTTGTCGTATGGCAAACTGAATCTCAAAAACAGCAGGTAGTAGTAGAACCATGCATTGATTTTAACGCCTAAGAAATAAAATAATACATTCTTTCCTGTAAAAAAATTGAATAATTGAAGTGCTGTCTTAATTATGTTTAGCGGTCTAAAGGTTTGAGATACCGGTCAGAACCTCATACTGAACCGCACAAAACTTTTTCATCTTCGTTTAAATAAACATGAACTGAGAGTTTACATTTGAAGTACATATTCATTTGAAAGATGCTGAGGCAAGTGACAAGAACGTTGAAAACCTCGGTGCCTTAGTCATCCTACCAGCTTCGTATACACAGGGAGTTCCATACACATGCACGCACGTCCGCGAAATATTATGATGAATGGGTGACTTATTTATCTTTACAGATCACCTTTATCTACAATCCAATATGGATAGATATCAAGAAAATACTTAGCAATAGTCAATTACCCACTGGGCTCCATGACTTGATTGCGAAAGTATTTTAATCAGTAGAAACTAATTAACGTCATAATATTTATTACGTATATATTTATTTATTACGTGTATATATTAATTATTTTAGGTGACAAGAAGCTGGATCTATATGATTAAATAGCAATTGATGCTGCTAATGGCCTCTCACACTAACACAGTCTGGTCGGGGGATAAAATCTTACCCAAATCAATGACAATATATCTGATGAGTTCCTTGTCCAAGCAGATTCTAAACTTATTACACTGGTTAAGAAAATACAGGACCAAATATAAATATCAATTATTACTCTCCGTGTATGAAGGGCATAATGCGGAAATCGACAAACCGGAAATGACGTTTATGCTTTATTTTCGTACCACGTTTTGAGTTAAATTTATATTAATCTGAGCTTATGACATATCACTTTACACTTTTTATGGTGTATTTATTATTTGTTCAATTAGCTTACTTTCCTTTTGCAGTATAAATACAATTGATTCCTTTTCCAGTCTAAAATAAGGATGAATGAAATCTAATAAAATAAGAAGGCAGGAATTAATAAAACCTAGAATGGCGTATCATCAACAGTTACCCTCGCCACTCAAAAATAACCACTATACTCAACGACTTAAAATTCCCCACAATTCAAGTCTTTGTCTGATAGCTTCTGAAAATTTTGCTCAATTAAAACTATTGCATTTAGAGTATGGATACCGTAACCCAAGTACGAAATAGCTTAAAAAACTTTAAGTACCCCAAAACAAATCATAATTTCTGATGATTCATTTCTTTATAAATGATTTATTTCTGATAAATAAAACACGATCATCTCAAAGATTATCTTAATTTCAATTGTAATTTTTTTATTTTATTTTATATATGGTATAGCCAATAAATGACGGAATATGTAATAACAAGTAAAATTGTATAATAAATTTTAAATAATAGTTTTATTATTATTTTTAAGCTCGTATACTTTTAGAGTTTTGATAGTGAACTAAAACTTTAAGAAGGGCGTACAACAAAAAAATAGTTTTGTTGGGTTAAGAATTGCAAGTAGGTGAATGTGCTGGCAAAAAACTATTATATATTTTTAATACTATTATAAAGGGCCTACTATTCTTAGAGGTCTTGAAGTATATTTAGTACAAAAACCATTTATGTTCAAAGTTTACTCAAGGTTCTGAATTAATTCTAAACCCCACTGATGTTTAAACACTATCCAGGCCCCTGAAAGGAAAGCAAATATTTGAATCTGAAAAATTGTTTCCTTTCACAGGGGATCAAAAGGCTTCATAACTATATGGATTGATGAGAGCAAACAGCGAAGTAATCAATATCTAAATGATACAACTTTAGACGGAAAATACTCTTTCATGATCGATTCTCACTAGGGATAAATAGATTTTACTTCATGAAAACATCACAGCTTAAAATGAGAATTCGTATTCAGTTAACAAGCCAAGAAATAAAGTAATGGTCAATAAAGTTTTACATAAGATTATATAACAGATAATTCTCAATGAGTGTGCTTACTACGAACGACCTATTTCTAACTACATACAGAAAATGTAATATGTAATAAGTAATGTTATAAAGCTTAAAATATCAGAAAGTCCCACATTTTTTTTTTTCCATAAGTCATTCATGCCCAATTATATTTTATTGATCAGCGATTTTCGTTCTTTTCTAGTAAATGTTGAATAACGAAGAACGTCACCTTCTAATATTGATTTTAAGTTAATTTTCTCTTATTGGTTTCCTGTTCAGTCTATTCACCTCTAAAGGTTTGATATTTGACCTATGTGGTTGATATCTCATACATTTTTTCTATACGAGTTGTAAGCGGAAATTTTCATATTATTTATGGTAATAAAACATATTTGTCCAATAAAATATTCAGCAAGAAAATGTTGAATCATCTGCTTTTACTTGGTTTTAGATGGCGTTTTACAATTGGTGCTCTTTGATGCTTTTTCTGGGTTTTTTTTATTTTATTCAAAAGCTGAAACAATTATATTTTCCCATGATCAATCCATTGATCAAACGATGACTTGTAACTGATTCCATAAAAAAAAAGAGCCATTTCATTATTTAATTAAATAGTTTTTAGTAATTTTATACATTCCATAATTAAAATGTATTTTATTTTCAATTTTAGATAGGGTTATTAACATCGTGCTCAAAACTTTAACGTAACCATTTTAATGCGACCAATTCTGACCGATTGATGACCAATTCTAAAAAAAATACAAGCCACTTGAAAAAAATCAATGCTAAATTAAATATCAAATAATTAATTAATAAAACATATGTACATTTGATGTACAAAAGACCTTAAAGTCCTAATTAATAATACAAAATAAGAGCTGTTCTTAAGTACACTACAACTAGGCTACAACTACCTAAAGTCATAAAACTTTAGGAGAAGTGAATTTGCGAATTACTTCAAACCCAGTTTCCGACAGAGAAAAAACAAAAACCAATTCACGAAATTTATGTTTATGATACTTGATTTCAATAGTTGATTTCAACCAGTATTATATCAAAATTTCGTTCGTATTTGTACCTTAATACCCAGAGATGATTTAAAAAAAACGAGTTTGAGTAAAATATTGAAGGATCAATTAATTACTTGATTTTGATGAATTCCTTAGACTACGTTGTGAACTATTATTACAATTCATAAACGTTATCACAACCTAACTGTTTTTGTAAGTAAATCCTTATTATTATATTGTGTTATCCATTTTTATTTTCATTATCTTAAAATTTATAGGCACATTATTTTTTCTTTTAAAGTAAAATGTAGCGCATGTAGCAAAGCCAAAATTGTAAATAACTATATTAGTTACTTATTTACTATACTGTAAACTATATATATTACGACAACAGCAGCACTTAAAAATGTATGGCTGTTGTAAATTCATACAACTAACTGATTCAAGGTTCAGTAACCCAAGGGATTTTTTTATTTTTACCGACTAAAATACAGAAATTCGTCGGCTCTCATAACTTATTAACATATTTTAGAACGTTTGAAATTATTTGTTTGGCGTTACTGTCTCCAATGTGGCCTTTAATATTACAGAAAAGTCAGAGCTTTAAATCTGAAATTGCTTTCGATTTACAACTTGAGACATCATTAGCATGACTAGAACCGCTTATTCACGTTTTTTTTTATGTATTATATATTGTCCGTCAATATGTTATGTGGTATATTTTGAAATATTTCATATCTATTGAAGGTTTATATGAGAACAATCCATGAACATACTCCCATAACAAATGCCCCGTACCTGAATAAAAATAGAACTTTTTTTTTTTTCCCCTAAGCTCTCTAGTTAGAAATTCAGGATGAGGGAAAAATATAGAATATTTAAGTTAATTGGATCCTTATACTAGGAGTACCTGCTTGAAGGTGGTGTGAGAGGATTAAGGGGTGTTTCGGTACAGTGGTGAGAGTCCACTGGTGGCTGGGCCTAGAGTCTCTCTAGGCGTGTAGTGTATTCTTATTTAGTCTGATTTCAGTGATGGGTGCCCCTTAGAGGCTTGTTGTTGGCGGGCCTAGTGCCGTGATGTCCACCATTTCCTCTGCTTTACTCGATCTTGTGAGTTGCCATCGTGCCGGTAGCGGTGGTGGTGTCATGTCTTTGAATAGAGAGTTTAGACTGTGTTTCATCGAGTCGAAGAACTTGGTGTGGCTTCTTTTGATGACGTCGGTGATGGTGGGGAGCTCAAACTTTTCGTGCATGTCGGAAGCCTTCATATCACAAAAGGGGGTATGCTTCATCTTTTGGGCACTAAACTAAATTAGCTATAATTATGTTAATGTTGTTGGGTAGATGAGAAAATATAATGACCAATTACTCTCCAAAATAATCTTATATTTATCAATTTCCCCAACATATCTAGTGGAATTTTGAAGGCCTAAAATAAATTTCCTTTTATATATTTCTAAAATATGTAATTTTCATTTGTTCTTAAGAGCACTGTTTCATATACCATAGCAAATCGAAGTAAAAAGAAAATTTATATTGAGCTACTGGCATTTAAGAAACATAATGTTATTATAATGCAGGTTATTATCCCGTTGCAGTGAATGATAATGTGTCATGGGCAACATGCATTAATTGAAACTGTGAGAAACATCACGACTAACCAATTGCGGCTTATTGGCAGGCCCTTTATCTTAATGGCGTACATCCAATATCTGTGTTAATTATCAGTTCCACAGCTCTGCCTCAACGCTCAATTGCCTGCTGTCATCGCTGGGTTCAATCACGCTAAGCCAGTAGCCGAACACAATTCCGTGAACAATGTAAATAATTATCTTTTCAGGCAAATGAATATGTAAACATTTCTCTTCGACGTGCTTGACAAATCATTCAGTAAAATGTAGTAAATCAGTGCCATTTAATTGTGCTAGAATAAACCAAAATCGTCTCACGTGAGTTCTGCAGTTGGTTTCTGTAGTGGTGTTTCCTTAAATAATTCATTGCCAAGGATATGACAATACACAATACACACCCAGTCGTGTGTACTTTATTGGTATTATACTGGTTTTTTGCATGAAACATTCAAACTTCTGAATACTTATAATTTTTCCCTCTGTCTTTTGAAATAATACGTGGTTAATAGGTCTAAACCTCCTGTGGGTATTTAACGTCACATATGGTTGAGTTTGGACGGGGGCAGGGGCCAACACCAAAACCCTTAAAGCCACAGTTTTGTGGAGCCAATGAACATTGACAACTCCTGGATCAGCATCCTTGATTGAAGGAGTTGATTATAATATCGATGTCCTCCTGGGCATCTAACCCTAGAACGAGGAACCTCTTGTTCCTCTGTATGCCCCTCGGAGCGAAGGAGTTGAGTGGGTTGCCTACCTTTCGCAGGAGATCCAGAATTCCCAACATTTCTGCCTCAAGTTCGGGTTTGACAGTTACACCCTCTTTTTTAGGGAAAACTTTGTAATGGCTGCTCCTCGGAGTAGCTGGTTTATTGCTGTGGTGATCTCTCCTGAGAACACTACTGATGATCTCGCACGGTCAGTCTGCATACTACATACTACACTGAAGAGAGTGATTTATCGACACAAAAATGTAGGAGGGCGTTTTCAGATCCGTAAGGGGGTGAACTGGCCGTGGCGAAGTTCTTTCACCACTGATTCTCGCATCAAGTAGTTATTTTTTATTTCCAAAATTTTGGTGTCATTTAGAATACAATTGCAGACTGGTTTCAGGACAGGCTTAAGCGCGAACAACAACCTGGTGAGATTGCAACACCACGTCGCATCAAACGTCCGGAGCAACAGAGCTACCGCTATGATTTCTCTGGACTGTTCGAAAGCTTTCGACTCTGTGGACCACTACATCCTACTCCAACGTCTGAGGGAATACGAATTCTCGGATCAGCTGCAGAACCTGATAAGATCCTACCTTACAGGCAGAACTTTTTCGGTTCGTATAGGCACTACGTCTACGACCCGAAGAAACTACACTGCCGGTGTCCCCCAAGGATCGGTGCTAGGCCCCCTGCTGTTCAACATTTACACCGCCCACATCGTCGGAGCCTCGTACCCCAACTGCGAGGTATCCGCGTATGCAGACGATATAGGTGTTTACAGCACTAGCATCAATCCCTCCAGAGCCCTGAAATTCGCTGAGAGCGCTAGTCAACGGATCTCCGAGAAACTCGATGCCGTCCACATTCAAGTCAACCCGGCCAAGACGCAAGGAATTATATTCAGTTACAAATCCGGAAAAAAGAAGCTCCCGAAATCCTTCGTCTTAGGCGGCAAAGAGTGCCCTGTAAGCAACAAGCTGTGCTACCTCGGGATTACCCTCGGTAGGCACTTGTCGTTCACAACGCATCTCGGCAAAAAATTAAAGAGTGTTAGGAAGCAATTCTTCAGCCTCGGACACCTACTTCACAGCCCGGCTTTATCGGTACGCCTCAAGCTGCTGATATACCAGAGCGTCCTAAGACCTGCTTTGATGTATGGGACCCCTCTCTTCAAGTATCTGACTCCTAACACTCTCCAAACGCTCCAGCAATTTCAGAACAGAGTTCTCCGCACCTCCCTCAAACATACCCCGTTCGACAGAATGAAGGCAGACGAGATGCATAAAAAATTTGAAGTGCTCACCATTCAAGATTTTATCAAGAGAAGGCACATCAAATTTTTTGACTCACTCAGACATAGCCACAACCCACTATTCTCCGACCTTCAACCACCACCAATGCCCGTCAGATGGAAGCACTGCTGGACCGCCGAAGCCTGGAGGATGATCGACGTCATTGAACCCGATGACTGAACGAACTACACCCAGCCGAGATATCGAGGCCGATCTCCCGGCCGACTCAACCGAAGCTACAAGACCCCATCTACCTGTTTAAGCAGGGTAGACCTTCCGGCCGAGTGGCCGACTTATTTCAGCCCCCTGCCGGGGCGGGCCAGGCTTGACCTGGCCGACTACAAACCATTGCCTAGGTACCCCTAGGCTCCACCCTCGGTAGACTCTCACTACCTTCCCGAATCCACCCGCCTCCTTCAGGCATCCCACACCCTATATCCTTCTCATACACCCTTCAAATGGGGGACTCCCCTTAGTGAAAGGCACTCATTAGCCCAAAATAATTTTCCTTTATTTTTCCCACATCCTATTTTATAAGTTTGAGAGCTAAGAAAAAAAAAAAAAAAAAAAAAAAAAAAAAAAAAAAAAAAAAAAAAAAAAAAAAAAAGAATACAATTTGGGCTTTAAATTGTCTTTTTTAATGCTAATATTCTAGCTTTTTAGTTTTTTTAATTATTAAAAAATTGATTTTCCGTGGATGGATTTTCCATATATATTTAATAATAAACTCTACCGAAGCCCTGAAAGTATCTCTCAATATGATTTAGTCACTTTCTAGGTAATTATAATGTAAAATAAAAAATAATACAATTTAAGTCATAAATTATATTAAAAAAATGGGAGGGTGAAAAGATCATTGAACTCACTACCTTAACTTACTGCCTATTTATACATGAATCAGCCAGAAATTGCATCTGTTGATATTGTATACATGCGAGAGCGAATGGCGTCAGTAATGTGTAAATGGGAAAAATTAAATTAAAAACTACACATTCTCTCTGCAGTGAATTTTATTGTATATAATATGAGTTTCAGTGCTCCCAAGAATGTATGAATCGTAATTGAAAAATGCAACCAGTTAATTTAATTCATATAATGAAATGAAAACGACACGGGGGGACATGGTATGGGGAGGGGGGAGGGAATTGAATTGAAAGGGCAGAGGGGAAATGACGCGCTAATATGAAGTTAGAGTGGGAGAATGCCGCCAACTTTGATTGGCCCATTTGCATAGAGTGGGGGTCGAGTGGCCGCCACCACTGAAGAACTCCAGGCCGCAGATTAAAGTGGAAGGTTAATTTTAAATTGAAATCCGCAGCACACCTTGGCATCCCCCCCCACCTAATTGCTTATTTATCGTGCGTGCCTCCTTCCTCCGCTGTGTTAATTACCTTCTTTAAAAAAAAAAACTTCTCAAAAATTTAAAATTAATAGCCTTCAACTAATTACGAGTGTACGGTAAGTAGAATAGAAAACCGAAATAACGCACGACAATCCTAGTACATCAAGAGTAGCCTTCATTGAGAAAATTACCCGGTGGAAATATCGGTAAAGAATATTTAAATTTATTTTTAGATACTTCCGTTCAAACTAGAAATTGAAATTGAATTAGTAGAAGCCCGTCAATGCTGAAAGTAATTTTGCAGTTAGTCACTTGGAAGAACAGCCTTAAGTCTCGAAGTCTACAGATGAAATTTCGCAAATTGAGCTGATTGGAAACTCAAAATAGTTCTGGAAAAGGAGAAATGGCATTTAAAGTTCATTACACCGAGCATTTCCGGCATTGACATGTTTAACTATCAGAAAGATTGATACTAAAATGTAGTTTGCTTCTTGCTGCATATAACTTTTATTTAGAATCTTGTCAATATCACAACTAGGGAGAGAGAGAAACCCACCTTATACTATTAAAATAACGAGAGGCTTCCTAATTGCAAACACGCAACGAAGAAATCAATCATATAACAAAAACGTTAAGAAAAAACGAAATAAATAATAACCTTAAATTTGTACAAAACAAGCCCATACATTTCGTAATGCATCATTCAACCCTTACTGTGGAAATTTTGTTGGTAAACGTCCACACACTTCTCATAAATATGCTATTATATTAAATATTCTATAAATATAAAAATAATTTTCAACATTTATTTTGTCAGCTTCTTTTGGACCGTAAGTTTCAAATCTAACAGTTAGTATGACTGGTAGCAGTGTACTATCAAGGTATTTTTATATTTTTTTTAGGGTGGAATTGTCAGCAATCTAAACCTCGGAAGACAGCCTGTAGAACTCTTCATAGGATGAAAATCCTTCCTGTTGAAGCATTTCTGTGATTGTCGTATTTATATTATGACGGGGGCGTGTTATTATATTGTTTATTGTGTGGAATTATCAGTTTTATTTATGATATGTTAAATGTTAAACATAAGTTGATTTATATCGTGTTCTATGAAGCTTCAAAAAGGACTGCTGGCGGTTTACATTCACTGACGTTTTGATGAACATCTAGAACAACATTTTTACTTCTGTATGTTTTTATCAGCATTTTTATTTAGAAACATTTGATTTTTATGTTCCAAACCACGAATGGAAGACAACCTTCAATATTATAATTGGTAAAAAAAATATATTGTAGAGTGGAGTCGTTTTGAAAACTGTTCATAGAATATTTCCTTTGAAATCGCATTAAAATTCCTTTTCCTGTTTTAGTTTGTCGTCCCACGTTTTCCCATGTCGTCCACGTCGTACCACATCAAATGTAGTAAAATATATTATAAAAGCTACTCTTTTATTATTAACGTAGGTAAATATTTCAAAGATAAATCTTTCGGAGAACGAACTGAATATAAAGAACAGAGAATATAAGAAGGTTTTAGAAAAGTTTCACACTTTCCCAATCATCTCGGATCTGTGGATGGCAAGCACGTACTGCTCACAAGATTCCCTTCAAGCAGCTCAATGAATGCTAACTAGTGAAGTTATTTCTCTATTGGCCTGCATACGATTGGTCATTATTCACTCACTCATGTGTACAAAAGTCAATTTGAAAATACCTGCCTGACAATGCCTGTCAATTAATGATGCTATGAATTTCATTTGTGATTGAATAAAAGGATAAACAATATTAAAAATGACATAGAATATGTTTATATTTTTATATGCGTACCCCCTGCATAGATGTAATACGAATAATAATAAAAATTAGAAACATAAATCGGTAGTATGAATGTCATTACAGGTGCTAGGGTGAGTAGAGTCAACATATCCCTTATCACTTAAAAGAATACCATTATACCACTTATAAAGAATATGTCCTTTAACTTTCTTAAAGAACGGTTGAATGACAGACAGTTTCCTTTTTGTGATGCAAGAGACAGAAATAAGAGAGTCATACACCACCAGCACACCACGGCAGGTAAGATAACCTCAAGACAATGTTGGAGTCACGTACTAACCTTAGTTCAAGCAGGTGTTAAAAGATAACTTTTTAACATAAGTAAAAAAGAGGAAATCAAAGAAAATTCAACCGCCTTATTGGATATTATTAATACAGCGATTGGGTAACGAAGGGCTGCTTATAAGGGGTAGGAGAAGGCTGCCCCTTCTCTCTCTTTTTCGGGGGATGGCCCCGTGAACAGCTCACTATCCTGGTAGAAGAAAAAGAGGTTCTGCCTCACTTAATACGCAGTTTGAAGGCTTGGAACATCCATTTGGAGGGCTTTCCATTTATGAAGATATCGTTACATATTTTGAGAATGGATTGTTATAGCTAGTATTTATTAAGACTAATTGCTTTTGATTAGAAGCAATTGTATTAAATTCAAATATTATTGAGCAATAAAATTTTAGTATCACTTTACACCAATGCAATATGCTCAGAATTCGATGGAGTAATCAAATGTATAAGTAACTTTGAGTAATTAAATAGCATCCCTTTTTAATAGAATATTGTAACTATTCATATTGAGCTTGACAGGGCGTGGGTCTGAGTGTAAATAAGTATATCAAAAAGATATATGTATCCGTAGAAAGATAAATTATTTATACATTTCCCAACATTTTATGTATTTAGATGAAGTTGGATGTATAAGTATACATTAATAAATTTATGCATGTAAGTATGCCGAGTACAAAATAATCCATTCGTAGCAATTGTATTGTGTCGCGATAGGTCATGAGTGATAGTAACATTCACCGTTAAGATACAGTTCTTTCACCAAAAAGTTCTTTCGCCACAGCACTTCTTTAGGATATCTAAAGGTCTTGTTTTTCGCCCCTTCTTGCGTCACAGTTTTTTTCAATAGAGAAGAAAAACGAAATAAATAGGACGAGGAGGTAAAATCCAGCAGGGAAAAGCCTTTACTACCTGACAAGAGATAATTCTCTTAAAAAATCGGATTATGAAAACGGTAAGTTTTAGGATACCAGGTGGTTTATAGTGGTTGAGAAATTAAAAAAAATTAATAATCTGCTTCGTAAAGCAGATTGAGCAAGAGATGACGCCCCGACATTTCATTATCGGGCATTGTATAAAAATCGCATTAAAAGTGGAAGTAATCGAGGAGGTGTTGGGACGGAAAGAGAAAATTAAAAGGCCCAAAGCAGAAGGGATGGAGGTCTAATTGAAATTGAAACTGAAATTGGAGAGGGAATTGGGGCGGGTCTATTGTTGAGGTGATAACCTGTTACTTGCCTAGCCACTGCCTGGCATAATCACCGAGTTAGCACTTACTACTATGCCTCTTCTATATGTCGGTCTAACTGCTTCCTCGTTCCCTCTCAATATACTTTCCGGAAATCGACTTCAATATTATAAGTTATTTTTTTTCATAAACAGAAACCCTTATAATTTAACCCCTATGCCACACGGTTCTGGTTACTGCTAGTCTCCTGTTGTATCTGGAGACATGAAATTTTACATTAATATCTTGTCACAATAAAACTATCATCATTAAGTAATTAATCATTTAGTTATAAAAAATAAATTTTCTGGATACTACTTTATAATATGAAATTATGATTATAATTATGACAGTAATTTTAGAATAATTAAAACTGTATTTTGAATTTAGTTTGGTACTTTTTATATACCCCTGTTTGACGTAGCGGCATGTTTTTATTGCATGGAAACGCCCTGATCATGGATCAACAAAAAAAGCGATCCCGCAAAAGAAATAATTGTCACTATGTTATTACTTCTTATTAGTTTTGTGTTATAATAAAAAGGCTATTAAATAATCTTCTTTTTTTCATTATTAGGAATCATGCCCATACATGTAATATCTATCGGGATTTAAGTGTAGTTAAATTTAAAAGTCATTAGAACAGTCCGCAAAATCACTACTCTTTCAAATCATCTTATAATTACAATATAATTCACATTGGAACAAATATTTAGTAAAACTACACCAATCACTACCTGCGAAAGATATCTAAACATTTTGTTCCTTATGGTTTTGTCTGGGGTTTTATGGGAATCCTTCCGTTTTTGATCACGCGTACCAGTTTCGAAAATACTTCCCTAATCTATTTAAAACCACTCATCCTTTGCACAAGTCCCAAATAACTCATACTTCCTTTTTTTTTGGCCATAAAAATAGAAATAATCTGTAGAGATCTTCTAACACCCCATTTATTTTAATGTATTATCCGTACAGATGTTCTGTTGTTGGCTCAATAAATTCTTTCCATAGAACTCAGATTCCTTTCATCTTTAGATATGGATTCATGTCTCAATTCAAAAAGACAGGACTCAATGAAGAACCACCTCATGTACCTCTCCTATGTCTTTATTCGTGTGGTATTCATAATAATAAGTAACACACCCTTCAAACCGTAGTCAAGATAATCAATAGTTATATATTGTAGATATATTATAGCTGGTTTAAAGCAGTCAAGTTAACAACTTTTCGAATAAGAACACGTCGCTTTTAAGGACCTTAAACATTATAATGGAAGTATTCCCAGTTCATACAAATTAAATTCTATTACAAAAGTATGTAAATAAGAGGAACAATAGACAGAGGAGATAATATAAACAGAGGAAATGGCAACCACATGAAAAATTGCTATATATTCCCTTGCACAATCTTTGACGTCCCTTAGGAATCTTAAATGCCTTGAGATCCTGCCTTTCTTCAAATTCCTTCATAAAGGGAAGTACCAAAGAGGCAGGGCAGATGGAGGAATGCTTTCACTTATATTAAACTGCCACGAGTGTTCCTGGTTTTAAAACGTTTAGATTTATGCGAATATTCTCTAGATTGTCACCGAAAGCTAATATACACGGAACTATGCGTTTCTCTAATAAAATATTCTAGGTGACTTTTACTGTTTTGGTCAAACTAGTCGTTTGTAGTTAGTAAAATAATTCTTACACATAATTCAATAATTTTTTTTTACGATTGTAGTTGTTTTCACGTATTAGTTAGGACAGTGTCTACGTAACGTGTCTAGAATAGTTCCCTTGTATCAAAGCACCATATTACTTTTTTCTTCAATGTCATATCAAAAAGAAATTGTTTTACTGGTGAAATAGTAAAGTACAAACAGAATAGCATCTCAGGTTGATAAAAGCCAAACACACAAGGTAGAAATGTCAACAAATAAGTATTTTACCTGGTGCTTCTGTTTTTTCTTTAGCTATGCTACATTTAACTCTGATTTTTGCTATTTGAAGATATATGACTCATATTTAATGAATTTCTATATAATGTATGTAGCGATTGACAACCACACATGTAAATTACCCTATACTCTGGTGCATAATGTATTATAATGTATATGCAAATCTTTGTAAGTTTCTTGTAACAAACCAGGTGGGCCTATGCGGCAGTTGTAACAAGGCAGGTAAACAGAATGTCGAAGGCCGCCTGCAATAAACCTGAGGGTAAGCCAGCTGTCCCCTCATAAAGCAGGATCTGTAGACCTCTGGTCGACTTCCGGCGGTCATAAAATCTAAAAGCCATGCCATAAACAGTCCTTTAGGGGACGAGCGATCACGTATCTCGGTAGGTGTGACATCATAAAACATACCCCGTTCAGCCGTCTCCACCTTCCACTAGGAAAGGGAAACAGTACTTAAGCCCGGAAGTTAGGCCCTGTAGGTCTACTCTCTTGGCCACACCTCTGCGCAGACACCTTGTCTCGCAGTCCCCTTGCCAGTGAGGGTCAGCCGCCTCACCACTGTTACACTGCCGTGCCCCGTTCTAACTCTGATCAAATCTTATTCTTTATGAAGCATCTGTACCCTTTTCTTTTGAACATAGTGTATTGTCGGGACACATACCTATCATAAATGGAGTCAGATATTAAATGCAAACATGGAACAATGGTCCATGTTATAAACTACAACAATCCGCACTTGTCACCAGGGCTAGAGTGATTAGGCACTCCCCTAGTGACGCCCCTGACAATGTATAATGCAGTTATGTTTGAAATTGGAACGTAATGGGACTTACCAACCAGAATCTTTGCAGGCTAAAACTAAATTGACTGTACTTTCGATGTTGAAAAGGTGGTAGAGTCCCATGGTGTTAAACACTCGATACTGCAACGAGTCTTGATGTGTCTCCGGTAGATGAGTTCAGTGGGCCAATCAATGGATGTATGGAAATTTTATATTGTATGCCCGAAAGAGTGAATGATCATATTTTGTCATGCCAATTGTTTTAGAAAATATGAGAATACCTAGTGAGAGGAAACTTTAAAGGAAAATACAACTGTTTATTTTGGGACCGGCTATTTCAGGGTACGCTACCATCTTGTAACTGTGATATATCAGTTTAAATAGATTAAAATGAATAAAAAAGGTTGAACTAACTATTCCGTATTTTCTGGATTACTTTTTGTTTTGTTTTATGGTAATTTTCTTTTCAGGTGGATGAACATGTATACGAAAAAGTTTTCTTGGTGCAAAGACCGGGTGTTTCGATAAAGTATTCACAGTAGATACTGACGGCTTGACGAGATACGGCGACATTGTTACATTTGACAAGAAAGGACAGTGCTCTTATCGATTTCGCCATTTCATTCTAAACAAAAGACTCAAGGCGAGCTGAAAATGAAGACAATGAAAACAAATTTATCGAATGTACCTAACGAATATTCTTCAAGGATATTATGAAAAAGTTTTAGACAACTCCAGTGCCGATAATAAAAACTCTTACCAGATATTTTGAAAAATCGTTGATATTACAAATATGTATGAGTTTAAGAACCAGATAGAGAAATTTGAACCAAATTACTTCGTAGAAAGAAATTTTTTGACTGTAATATCTTCCTTCAAAGAAGGAAATCCAGCGTCGAAATTGTTCCTTTTTTTTTAAGGGGTGAAGGATTCCCTGGATGAGTGAGTTTCTCATAACCACTATCTTTTTTTTTTTTAATCCCAACCCATTTACAGCCCAGTTAACCCACGGCTTTCTGTACTTAGAAATATGAGCATATGAAATGTAAACATTTACGTGTATGTAATAATTATTTTTCTGAAATTGCGTCTATACATGATACAGAGGGAAAAGCGCTTTTCACTGAATAAACTTTGCGAATCCAAAAACACCAGCGGATCTTTCAAGTTATTGACAACTGGCTTTAAAAGCAGTACAAAAGTCCGACTCGTAAAAAAACATCTATAAGAACTGTAAACATATAACTATATGTATTTATATATATATATATATATATATATATATATATATATATATATATATATATATATATATATAAAAAAAAAAGTATGAGCGTTTATGACATTTAAGCCAGTTTTATTAAAACGACGAATGCTCTCATGTCATTATGAACGATTGCTCTGGTGCTCCAATAATCAAGTTGTTAAGAGTCCTACTTCAATACTAATTTCCTTCTCTATAATACTTTTATACTCTTTAGAGTGGTAAAGTATTTTACCACAAGTTAATAAATTATGAATGGCGATGTAATGCTAAAGCAAATTTTTTTTTTTTCCTTCGAGCATAAATTATTTTTTTTATAAAAACTACTTTTAGTATTTATCGAACGTTGCAGTGAGGCTGTAAACATCAGAGAGCAATGTTTTGCAGACTAGCATAAATAGTAATGATACATTAGTCGTTAATATGTCATTGACTGATGGCCTATGGTTAGAGTTGGCTGTACCTCAGGAAATGAGTGGCTAGTGCGGTAAGGTAGTAAATTACTGGGCCCCCGGGACTTGAGCTATAAGTGCGTCCCCTCTGGGCTTTGGCCGCATGTGTGATGGCCCCGTTTTTCAAGGATTGTTGGATGACGTCGGTTCCTATGAAAAAAGAAAATCACCTGAGGGTGAAAAATGTACGACGAGGCTATTTTTGATATAATTTACCAACCTTTATCAGAGTACTTTTGTTACATGTTTTACCAACAATTTTTCACTTCCAGTAAAGTTTATATTTTATATTTACAACCAGTTACTGGCTGCATGTTAGCTCAACCGAAAATTATTTTCCAACAACTTTTTTTTTTCACAGTGATCTACATGCGCCAATTGCCCTTAGCCTAATACACTCACGATTTTCTGAATTCCACACATCCGAATATTCTTGTTTACTACTTATCCTGTAATACTCATCCTTACAATATTCCTATCTATCTAATGTATTCTATTGTAAATAGAATTTATATTTAAGTAATGGGGTCCATTGGCATTGGCCACTATACACTCATTTCCTAAGCGTCTTCGCCTAAGGACCTTAGCAACCTCTCTCTGGTCTTCGTGACCAGGGGAATCGGTTGAAGAAGGAGGTGGGGCACCCTTCATTCAATACACAGTGTGAGTTCAGATTTCACAATATGGAATCTTTACATAAATGTACATCGTGATAAGTATATTTACTAAACCGTAGCTACATTTGATTTGTTTCTATGGTAGGCTGATGTACAGAATACTAGGCGTGTGAACATAGCAAGTGATAGGGCTCACCTTGCTGGGTGAATGAGTTGTACTAATACTAACCTTAATCAAACTAACTTAACCTAGTATTCCCGGAAAGCCTGTTGCCATCGTTACGGCATATGGGGGGGGGGGGGGGGTATAATGAAATAAATAAAAATAAGTAAATTAACAATGTCGAGAGTAACCTTGTCTGAGAGTAATATTGTGTTATCAATATTGTATCAAACCGAACCTTTTTATTTTCTGAAACTGAGGTAAAATTTTAAATTTGTGCTTTAAAGTCATTTTTATTCTTAATGACACAAAAAAAGATTTAATCGTTCATTTTTAATTATTTAAATCTCTATTTTTCCCAGTGAAATCAACACCCAGATACGTGATTAAATTAATTAGGAGTAGATTAATTTCCAGAAGATCATGTAAACAAATTTACTTGAGTTTTCATTGCGAAATTCTAAGTCAGAATAGAAGGCCCAAGGCTTTATGTCTGTACATTGTAGGAAATATTTTATTTAAGGAGTGACTCTTCATCCTTCGATCCCTCACGAAATAATGCAATAAATTGCTTCAAAATAATCCTATAGCTCTCCTTTAATGGCTATCGGGGCGGGGCTAGTGTCAGAGAATGGTTATAACTTAATTTCCATAGCCATTAAGCGATCACTTTGCAATATTCGCTATATGGGACTCGATAAGCTCAGCTCAGCTCTCGGATAAACTAAAAGCTGGTTAGATATTTGGTGTAGCTTCGCCCATACATGCAGGTCTACACCCGTAATTCATTAGAATGTTTATGTCTTTCTCAAACATTCGCAATAAATAGCCTTTCAGATTATTACTGAACTGAAACTATTGTGAAGTGTGCCTAAAGGGATATTTTTCTTACAGATTCAGGTCTACCAAATATGATAATTATAATGTAGTATTTTCTGATAGCTAGATAAGCTACAACATAAAAGACATGTGTAGCATTCCAATTCTTCCCTACAAGGTGAAATATTTAATATAATATTTAAAATAGACCATAATAAATAATAGTATTGCGTTACAGTTTAAAAATATCAATAGCAATCAAATCCAAGAAAATATTTATCTAACAATGGGAGGTCATACGCAGTCCATAGAGGATTTTAGACATATCCAATGTAAAAAATAATTGATATGAATAAAATAGTTTTTATTTGTATTAAACATTATTGTTTAAAGTAATCAATATTGTATCAAACCGAACCTTTTTATTTTCTGAAACTGAGGTAAAATTTTAAATTTGTGCTTTAAAGTCATTTTTATTCTTAATGACACAAAAAAAGATTTAATCGTACATTTTTAATTATTTCAATCTCTATTTTTCCCAGTGAAATTAACACCCAGATACGTGACAACATTTTTTGGTCTAGTACAACCAAAATAAGTTTCAATCCGTGATGGCCAGTACCACTCAGTGTTTGCTAAATTCTAAAACTTAAATTTGATTAGTGGAATACAATTGATCATGAAGGAATTTTTGTGCAAGGTTTCGACTTTAATACTGTTGCTACTGCAAGCCATATTTCAGAGGTAGATATAAAGAATCGGTATAGTTGGACAATTTACATGCTTCACTTTTCAAGTGCATTCCCCAACTATGGCTTGGTGGCTTTATGAATTGTTATGTATGATCGTAATATTTACTTGTCTGTCCGAAATACTATATGTCTGAACATCAACAATCGGTAAAAGAACTCATCGGGGTCAAACGCAATTCATAATGTAAAAAGAATTAAGGTCTAATGCAATGAACTAATAACTTGACTTTGTTTAATAGATTTGTAAAACATGTCATCAATAATAAAGCGCAACTTAATATCAATAATTAGATACTAAACCGCATTGCCGACACCCCACATGGGAGACCAGTTGGCAACGATTAACTTCAATGCTATTTATCCAACTTACCAAGCCATCTCATTAATCCAACTTACGCCTTTCATGGACGTCAGTAGTAATTTGTTGCTCCTATCATTCAATTGCATTACCCAATCAAATAATTCATTAGTGTTGAGGTGATATTTAAATTGATGAATATTAAATTAATTAGGAGTAGATTAATTTACAGAAGATCATTTGTATAATGCCTGATATCCAGAAAGAGCTGTTTTTATTAAATCGTAAATGAAATGGCATTTTCATTTTTTTAATTATTTTGGTGAATTAAGTTATCACTGTTTGCATACATAATTACAAGACAAAATTTTCATCTTGGGCATCATGTGTGTGTCTATCACACTCAAACAGTCCTGAAGAATGTGCTGAACAAAGCTTCGTCACTTACAAGAACATCTGTATCCAACACCAAACATTCTGGAGATGTAGGTAAGTAGGCAAGGAATTCTGGAATATCTTCTTAGCATGGACCAACCTACTGTGAAATCGTGTGATCTTTGGTTCTAAGAGTTAATTTTACACTTCTTTGATCGTGCGATTTGAATTCGTTTGAGATTCTTTGTAATGCAACTATTGACTTAGGACGACGAACTGCCTGCCAGTGTAGATAGCAAGTCATTGTACTCTGGATGTGAGGTGGATGAATTCTTTCTTGTTTTCCGGCTGCACTCTAGAAAGACCATCGTTCTATCAAACATTGGTCACTAACCCATTTCATAATGGAAACAGTTCACTCCATCATGAGCTGAGGCCTAAACTATTTAACCGTAAGGGAATTCAATCCTCATCAAAATTATACCACCACATATCGCATGTTTACCGCGTCCAATGTGTGTGCTCTCATGTATCTAGAAGCAGGCGGCTCTGGCATGTCGCCTTCTAGTTCGTAGAGCACAGGCCGATGGTCGGAGATGGTAAAGTCCAAGGCGGAACATCCGGTGACTCGGTGTGGCTGTTGAGTCAAGAGTAAATCGGGCGTGGAGGTCCTGTCGGGGTTCACGAAATGACGGAAGGTCGGCAATCCTGGGTGGATGACCGTAAATGGTGTCTTTGTGATGTAGCGGCCGAGAGCGTTAGCTGTCGTACTGCTCCACCAGCTGTGGTACGCATTTAGGTCATCCACGATGGCGTGTCTTCGGTCCTGAGCTATTGTAGTGAGCTTGTCCGAGTCACAATTGGCTCCCGGTTTCTGTAGACTCCTGACACTATCATGTTTTTTGTGAGCCGTAACTGGAGCGTTACAATGTAGTGGGAGGGGACTCTCCAGGGTGTAGTCTCCTACAGGGCACGCCGAGCTTCACTAACACTGCTACTCCTCCAGAGATGGTCTCAGTGTCGTGGCGGTAGGCGGTATATTCCTGGAATCGGCAGAAATGGACCTTCTTCAGTCGGGTGTCAGTTAGGACAGTGACGTCTGGCGAATGGCACGATAGAAGCGTCTCTACATTAGCTTGTTTGGGCCGAAGGCCACAAACGTTGTAATTTAATATACCATGACCCATCATTTGGATGCCCGGTCAGACTGTGCTAATAACCGCTCTACCAGTGCGGCGAGATTGTTCATGGCAGTGAGCATAGCACTCAACATAGCATCATTGTTGTTAGCGGGATGAGGTAGAGGTGCTGGGAGTGCTACTTCCGGAGCCATGGTGTTACCTGACGCCATCTGGGCATAGGAGGCAGTCTGTCGTGGTGGTGGGGGGGGGGGCAGGCATAAATGTGGCCTTTCTCGGCCACAAAATATATTTAAATAACCTGTATTTGTTTCAAATGATTTTCAACAATCTTCCAATATAATATATAATCCCTAGAGGTGCTGCTGAGTCCAAGAATTAAGAATCAGGGATAGTAAGTCGGATGGGGGAGTAAGGAAGGGATTTAAGATAACTAAGAACCGATTCAAAGAATTATTGAATATGAAAGTATTCGGTGACAGGTACTGTCAATAAATTTACGAAATAGAAATTTATTATGTTTTAGGCAAAAGTAGCAACAAAAACCTGCAAAGTAAGTCACGTTCTGGGTGCCCTGATTCTATCGAACAGGGAGTTTCGAAGAAAGTGCGGTAGATTACCTACACGTAAACTCGGAAACTTTCTGCAAAGTTAGGGGTTCTTCAGAGAGTCATATTTGAAGTTCAATTATCTTACTAACCTAAGGTAAGGTATTTGTGCTATTTTTATAATTATACTGGGGAAAATCCCGGCAGTTGAACTTCCTAGATACATAATTAAGAGCAAGAAGTTAAATTAATATATACGCTTGAATTTTATTTTGTTTTATTATTTTAAAACACAATAAAAGGTTTTATATCTAGTTGCTGGTTGTAATAAGTAAGTAAATCAGTTTCTGTCTTCCTACAAATTTGAGCACTTTCAGCCGCTCACAATGTCATTATCAATTGGTTACAATATACTTATAACAGTGTTGTCTGCAAATTCAATAAAAAATTATTGAACTCTGACAGTATTACTTAAATTTAAAGGAAATAAAGGGATCAAGCACCAATAAAAATAATTTTAAATAAGCTTGGTGCATGTAACTATAATAACTAAAAATAAAACTGTGGTACCTCATGAAGAGGCAGATCCAACCGAAGTTTCTAGCCGTAGTTGATAGGTGGTGCTGAAGTGTCACTTCACTTGACAGGGTCAGAGGTTGCCTGTCAACAATCAATCCGATGTTTCGATCTGAACGATACCATATTCGTTGTTGGGGTAATGATTATCTTCCTCTTGAAGGTATTCAGTTGACAGCTTCTTCTTGGTCTTCGATTTCCGGAGCAGGGTGGTGATACAAACTTTCGTGACATGACCAATTTTTCCACGGATTTACGCTCTGTTCTGCAATCACGCGATTTATGGTTTGAGCGACCACAGTTGAGACAAAGGCCATCGAGACCTAATGATCGATAATCTACACGGCTTCTGGTGCTTCGGGACTGAGAACGATGATACGGACGAAAACTGGACTGACGACGATCGTCTTGAGACCCAGAACGCTGGCGTCTGCGACGATTTCTTTCTTGACGACGATCAATCTTTTTTGCGTCTGTAACTTTATAATGTGGCTTCTCAGGTAGTTTATTCAATTGACCCGATTCAAATCGAGATGCTTCCTGTGCTGTAGCCTTCGTTACGAATCCATCAAAATCCTTGAGGGTTGTATCTTGAAGGATCTGTTCGCGAATCCAATTGTCCTTCAGGCTGATGATACTGATAGGCAGGATGAACTGAGCACGGAGGCATATTTGAGCTATTGAGAACCTCTCTTGACTGGTGGCACTGGGACAGGTTGTGTAAAAATCACAGTCCTTCAACTTTCCCTTCAAGGACGTCCCGTCTCCAACGTGTGTTTGTGGACCTGACCATAAATAAGTGGCGGAGATTGTAGTGAAACCGTTATAAATAACTATAAGTTTGGTTAACTGTTATAAATAACAGTGTGTTACAACACACCTGGCATGTGTTCAGAAGGTTTCAGTTTGAGCGTATGCGTTATAAATTATATTTCGTTATTCAATTAAATATAAAAATGTGTCTCATTATTCGGCCCCTTGTCACAACAGATATTATCCTCTCCTATATATTATAGGATACATTTATAATATAGCGATCCTTAGACCAGAGTGCTATATACCAATAGCCTTAGTTTTTCCTGTACACAGAGGAAAACTACTCTACCCGTGGTAGAGTGCTTTCACAAAATGAAGAGGAACGCTTCACTATTTTATTTGCCTTGATCTTTAACTTCAAACCTTTGAACTCAGCAGAGATTTCCAAGTTGTTTAAACACTTAAGATCGTAACCGAGCCGCCACAGCTAGAATTCAACATGCTAACCAGTAGGCTAGAGTGGGCGTCGTCACTGTTAAAGTATAGCAAGCTAAATGCATAAAATTGATAAGTGCGATTTTAGATTTTTTTTAAAGAAATTTTATTAGCTTACAATTTTAAAACTGGGTAAATATTTTAAATTACCAATCAAAGTATAAGCTCTTCTAAGATGTGAGGATATTGTAGTGAAACCGTTATAAATAACTATAAGTTTGGTTAACTGTTATAAATAACAGTGTGTTACAACACACCTGGCATGTGTTCAGAAGGTTTCAGTTTGAGCGTATGCGTTATAAATTATATTTCGTTATTCAATTAAATATAAAAATGTGTCTCATTATTCGGCCCCTTGTCACAACAGATATTATCCTCTCCTATATATTATAGGATACATTTATAATATAGCGATCCTTAGACCAGAGTGCTATATACCAATAGCCTTAGTTTTTCCTGTACACAGAGGAAAACTACTCTACCCGTGGTAGAGTGCTTTCACAAAATGAAGAGGAACGCTTCACTATTTTATTTGCCTTGATCTTTAACTTCAAACCTTTGAACTCAGCAGAGATTTCCAAGTTGTTTAAACACTTAAGATCGTAACCGAGCCGCCACAGCTAGAATTCAACATGCTAACCAGTAGGCTAGAGTGGGCGTCGTCACTGTTAAAGTATAGCAAGCTAAATGCATAAAATTGATAAGTGCGATTTTAGATTTTTTTTAAAGAAATTTTATTAGCTTACAATTTTAAAACTGGGTAAATATTTTAAATTACCAATCAAAGTATAAGCTCTTCTAAGATGTGAGGATATTGTAGTGAAACCGTTATAAATAACTATAAGTTTGGTTAACTGTTATAAATAACAGTGTGTTACAACACACCTGGCATGTGTTCAGAAGGTTTCAGTTTGAGCGTATGCGTTATAAATTATATTTCGTTATTCAATTAAATATAAAAATGTGTCTCATTATTCGGCCCCTTGTCACAACAGATATTATCCTCTCCTATATATTATAGGATACATTTATAATATAGCGATCCTTAGACCAGAGTGCTATATACCAATAGCCTTAGTTTTTCCTGTACACAGAGGAAAACTACTCTACCCGTGGTAGAGTGCTTTCACAAAATGAAGAGGAACGCTTCACTATTTTATTTGCCTTGATCTTTAACTTCAAACCTTTGAACTCAGCAGAGATTTCCAAGTTGTTTAAACACTTAAGATCGTAACCGAGCCGCCACAGCTAGAATTCAACATGCTAACCAGTAGGCTAGAGTGGGCGTCGTCACTGTTAAAGTATAGCAAGCTAAATGCATAAAATTGATAAGTGCGATTTTAGATTTTTTTTAAAGAAATTTTATTAGCTTACAATTTTAAAACTGGGTAAATATTTTAAATTACCAATCAAAGTATAAGCTCTTCTAAGATGTGAGGATATTGTAGTGAAACCGTTATAAATAACTATAAGTTTGGTTAACTGTTATAAATAATAGTGTGTTACGACACACCTGGCATGTGTTCACGGGTTCAGTTTGAGCATATGCGTACTGTTTTCAATATCTATGTCTCATGTATTGTGTAAATAAGTTATATTGTTTTATCCAGTTAAATATGAAAATGTGTCTCACTATACGGCCCCTTGTCACAACATATTTTACCCCCCTTAAACAAATTCCATAAGTGGATCCTTCATACTCCTTATCCATTCCCCTTTAAAATGCAAATGGTGTCCGCACCCACAGTAACGAACTGACAGCACTACTCCACGACAAGAACATCGACGTAGCTCACATTACTGAAACAAGACTTACGAGTAAACGACCATTTACCGTTCGACAGTACCAGACTTATCGAACTGATCACCCAGATGGAAGAGCTCATGCAGGTAACACTGTCATTGTCCATAACTCCATTTCCCATCACATAGTTCCTTTGGTATCACATGATTTCCTTCAGTCCACAACTTCATTTTCCCCCTCACTCTAGAATCAGTGTACTGCCCTCCTCCATAAATCCATTTCCGGTTCCCAATTCATCTCCTTTCTAGACTCCATCCGACATCGTTTCCTTGTGGGTGGGGTCTTTACCGCAAAACACCAACATTGGGGATCAATATCCACCAATGCACGAGGATGTGCTTTGCTGTCAGCACTCACACGTGACCATTTCTCCACTATCTCTTCTGACACAGCCGCCTATTAGACAACTTATCCCTACCGAAATCGTGATCTCCTTGAATTTTTCTTTTAAAATAGTTTAGGAACATTAAACGATTCACTTACACGCCTCTATGGCCTCTTCTTCGAACATAGCCCTTTGGTTCTAACCATTTCCCTGAGACCAATTCACAAACTGCCTCCTTCTTCATTTATTGGGGGCCCACTTTACTGGGACCACTGCCGCCAGCTTCTTACACATTCCGTAGACCTCAAAGTGTTCATGAAAAGACCTAGACCGCGCAGTGCATTATATCACTACTCAGCTCCAGAGGGCATCGCCACCCCATCGTCATCCAAAAATTCACATTCATAATCGTTAACCTCAGCATCTCAAAAATCTAATCCAATCCAAACGCCGCTCCAGAACAGTTTGAAAAGATCCCGGTTTCTTGTTGATCGCCGCTCGTGCAATCAGTACTGCTGATTGGTAAAGCGGCTATTGGCATCCTTCCGTTCCGATTCCTTCAATTCTCACCTCTCCTCTCTGTCTACCAGGGAAAACTCCCTGTGGAATGTAACTAAAAAAATCCTAAAGTATCGTCCTGTTTCACACCGACTCCGTATTGATGATGGGTCCTTGGCGGCTTCAGATGGGGTTAGGTCGGAGGAATTTGCCCTGCATCCTACCCATACTTTCACACCTCACCTTTCTCATCAGCACAATTGTTGAGTATTTCCTCACTTCACCTATACCTATGTCTCTCTTCCACCAAAAGCCAATAACCCTTCTGAGGTCAAATACCTTCTGAAAAACTTACCTTACCAAAAATCCCCTGGATATGATCTCCTTACTCCTCAAATTCTCAAACAACTTCCTCCTAAAGCCATAATCTTCTTAAACTACATGTATAATTGCATTATCCAAACGATGCACTTTTCTCTCCTCTGGAAACATTCCATTATTGTCCTATTCGCCAAACCGGGTAAACCACCCAATGACACCTTATCTTACCGTCCAATTAGCCTAATCCCTATCTTTTCAAAACTATTTGAGAAACTCCTATTAAAACTTCCAATTAATGAATCCAAAAACCTTTTTCCTACAAAACAGTTTGGTTTCCGTCAACGACATTCCACTGCTCAACAAGGCCTTCATGTTGTTGATCACATCTCCTCAGCCTTGAAACCAAACATTATTGCACTGCTGCCTTTCTTGATATAGCTTAAGCTTTTGACAGGGTTTGACACACAGGTTTGCTTTACAAGCTCACAACATATTTACCACAGACCCTTTTCCTAATCCTACAGTTCTACCTTTCAAACCGCTTCTTCCAAGTTCGCTGTGGTTTAGAATATTCTAACTACTATCCCATAAAAGCAGGAGTTCCTCAGGGCAGTGTCCTGGGTCCCATCCTTTATAACCTATACACCGTTGATGCCCCCTCTACCCCCAATACCTTCTTGGCCACATTTGCAGATGACACTGGAGTCTTGTCATCCCACCCAGCCCCGGCTATAGCAACCCAAAACCTTCAAAAACACATTGATGAGATCGAGTATTGGTGCAACCAGTGGCGAATCAAAGTCAATGAAGCCAAATGTTCCCACATAACCTTTACCCTCTGCAACAAGTACTGTCCGCTAGTTGTTTAAATTCGATTCCTCTGCCTGTGTCTGAAACAGTAGGGTACTTAGGTGTCTGTTGTGGCCACCTCTTAATTATGAATAATTATAAGTTCCCCTCTTATCGTATCAGACCTCGTATCTATATCATCAAATGAATATCAGAAAATATGTATCTATATGTTTAATAAAGGTAGGCCGGCAGCCAGGGTTAAAGACCACAGGTCCGCCCGCTCTATCTCTTTCTGGGCGCTCGCCGGCGGCTAAGAGGTTGTAGTGACCCTAGCCCGTGGTGGGTGTCTCCTCCCCACTTTGGGGATACTCGGTTATCTGAGCCCGACAGCGTCCATCTAGACAAACGACTGACCTGGAACCCACATACGAGGCTAAAAATACAAGACCTAAGCCGACGCTTTGGACTACTTCAAAGGACATCCCATCTCTCAATAGAAAATAAATTACTAATCTACAAAGTTATACTTAAGCCAATCTTGACAAAAAAAAAGTTAAACATCAAGCGTATCATATCCTTTCAATCAAAAGTCATGAGAGCAATAGTAAATGTCCCTTATTATGTCAGCAACAAAACCCTTCATAACGATCTTAACATACTCTAAATTCTTGAACTCATCCCTTCCAAGTTTATGAAATTCCATAGTAGCCTATCCAATCACCCTAATCCCGTAGCACAGTCATTGTATTGCACGACTCATCCCTATAATCCTCCTAGGGGACTGAAACGTCAGTGGCCTCGGGACCTGCTATAAATGCGTGATAGTGGGAGACCTGGCAATGGCCAGGTTCTCCAATCATGTCCTGAACGTCTGTGACTCGCGCGCTCTTCGTCAGCATCAACTGGCTCGTAACCGGTAACGCGGCTGACGGAGGAGCGTGGGGGACTTCCCAAGACTCCACTTCCTCTTTCACATGTGAGGGAGTTGAAAAACATGTGGATTTGGGAGGCCTCTGGGCTGTTTGCAAATATTGCATGAATGGGCGAGTGAATGATGAATTGTAAATATGGTATGAATGAGAACATTTATCTCAATTACTTATTGCCTAATAAAGCAGATTCTAATTTTAGCAACAATAAAGAATATTATATATACTAAGACGCCCGATGAATTCCTTTTTTCTGACCAGAGTACCCCTTAAACATGAAGAACTGTCAAACGTAAACCTTTGCGTTCTGATACCATCAAAACTAAGTGAACCAATTCCCGACTACTTTATTTTCTATCGATTCCTGGTAATTAAATATGCCTAAAATAAACTGTGACTGTGCTGATTGATGTATAAGATATTGGTTGAGAACATTTTTTTTACCCATATACTTCGATCATTTACCGTGTTCTTAAAATAATAACCCATATCCTGCCTACCAGACAAGTGGGGATGGGATGCCGCAGAATCGTCGGCCTCAGGGATTGTGCCTATTCGAGTTCATTAGATATCTAGTTGCTGTTTTAAAAGAAAAAAAATTGCAAAAATACCTTCCAAGTGCTAGGTGTGTAAAACAATAATAAAAAAATAAGTAATCAATATCAAAGTACTGATCCACTTGATTGGGACATACACGAGTGTTTAGTGCGTCATTTATGAGAGCATACTTAGTACCCCCCCCCCCAAACTTTCCCACCGGACCCTTACAGGGTTATTAAAGGTAACCAAGCAACAGCCAGTCTCCATTTAGAAGTGATGCAGGGGTAACTCTTGGCCAGCTTAACTACTCTTCTACTCGTATTATCTGCTCATCACTAGTTTTATCCATTCATGGGCGTATTCTCGAAGTTTTACCAGGTGCTAAGGTTCAATTTATGATCTGGAATAGCCTTGTTCGTGGCCACCATTTCACAGTTCTGCTTTGGGGGATATGTACGACAGTTGTTTTCCCTCCGCAAATGATATCAACCAATACTTCTTTAATATCCTTATTGAAATGTCAATCTCAACATGATTTTTAATTACGAAAATCCCAGTTCTATTGATAAAAATAGATTTTGGATGAGCCTGTCAGCTAGAACCGATTATGACTGGATTTTTATAACACCGAAAAAGTCTTGCGAACAATAAAACGTTGGCATACAGGTTCTCCAGTGATCACCTATGTCTCGCCCCAACTGCCGATGACAGACCACTCTATCAAGGAACAAGTTCCACTTGAGTTGCAAAGATCCGTTGTTTTAGATCCCCAGTCGGCAGCAATTACCTGGAACTTAATAAGCCCATTGTTATCTCGTTCACGAGTGCTCGGTCGGTCGGTATTCGTGTCAGGTGTGTTACCCAGGCAGTCAGGACAGGATCCAGTCTTTGTTTCTCTTAAGCAGAGGTTATTATTACTGGAGCTATAATCTGCAATTGTATAACCTTAAAAAGTTGCATATATTAGCCGATCCATAGATCACTGGTCTTGCCATACTTATTAAGGTTTAGTTTACATCTATGTAAACATATAAAAGTAAATGAAGTATCTGGATGAAATATTTATTCATTCATTTTCTGACAGTAACAAAGAGAATAGGTATATATTTTAGGTACTGAAGCATTAAATTACTTCTCTTATAAATTTATCTTATATCTTATGTTATAGATTTAAAATTGTAGATATATCATGTCACTAATTGTTAATAATTTCATTTCTATTTCTTTCAATAATTGTTATTTGTAAAAATTATAGATGTTTTCCATTTCTGATGTTTCATTTAATATGATATACTAAGATTTCAAATTCTTGATTGCTTGATAATCTCTTCAACTCTCAGATGCTGTGATAGTAGTATTGACATTAAATTGGTCTTATTCAAACAGAAATACTAAAATAAATAAAAAATATTTCCCAAATTAAAAAGAAACTGTACACAAGTTGTTTTTTTCCTTAATCCAACACTGTGTTCGCTAAGCGTTTCCAGGCCTGTAACCTATTATTTCTCTAATGTTTACTTCTCAGTTGGTCGGAATGTGCCGTACCGAATACTAAAACCACTCCTAATTCTAACGAAATAGATGACTTCCCGAACATTCTCCCCACAATAGCTAGGTAAGAAGCGAGAACAATGAGAGATATGGCAGATTAATCTCGAAGTAATCCGTGAGGATTGAGCGGTGATATTTACAATAGAGGAGGGCTCCTGTGGGGAAACACAATGCTATTGCACTTTAGTCGGAACAACAATAGAACTTATTTAGTTCAATGTAATTAAATATCATCAAAAACATCTTGTTGATCGGTATCAATCGGTCAATAACTACTAATTTATCAACTAGAAGAAAGAAGCTTCTTGATCCAAAAATAAAATGAGTTGTAGGAAAAGAGTAACTCCTGCTTATAAAAAAATATAACAAGAATTTTAATCATGAGAAAAAATCAAATTTGCAGAATGAAAGAAGAGGGTTATTATTGATATACTCGAGTCTTTTTTCAAGTCACAATTATTTTTCTTGGTACCTGGGTTGAAATAACGTCGCAACTAAATATATTCAATGTAACCTATAGCGTTTTTTCAATATACTATTATGATTTCTAATTTTAGTTTACATACATTTAGTGTTTACTAAAACACATTTCATAAAAACCCAAGTTTTTCTTTGGGATGCCAAGACGCTCGCTCCCATGTCTCCATTCCTGGAACGATCCTGATTCGACCAATCGCTGGATCGGGAAAAGAAAGAATACGCCTCATGTGAATCATCTCGCGGTAGCACAATGCATTCAATCTGTTTTGGTGACTTGTAGAGTTCAGACTGTGTCAAGGGAGCCCAATTCTTCCGATTGTAATGCTTATAGTTTATTTAAAAGTTATATGAGTTATTCAAAGCATTGTGTTTCAATTATAGATCACGATCCGGCTATTTCTTATACCGCATCTCCCAGATACAATATTCTTCAGTTCAAATCCTCAGTGCAATACAGAAACACCTGTCTCCTTGACATTAAACCTATTGTTCCTCAAGAAGTGCCCACAACAACTAATAGCTGGCAAACCAAAAAGCTCTTGGAGAAGACATCATGCCTGATGTGCGAGGAAAAGCGAAGAAGAATAAGTTTGTAAGTGTAAGTTTCTTCCCCTATTCTTGAGACTGGGTTAATCTCAAAACAAATAGAAAATACCATCGTTGTTTTCTTTCACAACCCGAGAAAAATCAAAGACCTCAAGCTATCGACCGACCAGCCTGCTCAACACAACCTCAAAATTGTTTGATAAATCAAAGCTCACTTGGAATAGCATCTTAATAATATCATTCCAACGCACCAGTTTGTTTTAAGTGCTGTCACTTCACTTATTCACACATTGACTGCATCTAATTACAAATGATTTTAAAATAGATGTTTCATTACTGGGAGCCTTCCTATAAATAACATCTGCGTTCAACGCATGAGAACATGAGAAAAGTTACCAAAGCTCCAAATTATTTTCATGGCATCAAACCGCTTTTGCTTGTTTATCAGACAATTTCATATCCATGTAAAAAGGCATATCCATGCAGCCCATCAAGAAGAATGAATGAAGGGGTTCCTTAAGGAGATATACTTAGCTATCTACTGTTTAGTTTATTTGATTACGATCAACTAACTAAACAAACCTGTGTCGTAGAGAAACCGTTAACGCTTCTATAACATACCTTTATAAATAAACATCATTACTTGACATACAACACTAGCACAGCATGATTTGACATTCATATTGCTGATCTTAACTTACACCTGTCCTGTATTGTACTGGAATATGATAGTATGATATAGGCAATCTCCTCCATCTAGGCTGAACCATCCAGAAGAGACTCAAGTCAAGAATGTATTGACTTTTAATTTTTTATTAATTTAGTTTGGATCCATGATTTTTTTACTAGAATACTTTGTATTTCGTAACTGAGGTTTACACTTCATTGAATTTTGTTACTTTTCTTTTTTAGCTGGAATTCAAGTTTGTCATTTACACTTTATACATTATTTTTTCAGGACAGTAGTTTAATTTAATTTGAATAAAAAAAAATTGTCTAGCCATCAAAGATGCAAACAAATCAAATACGCTATCTTCTAATAATCTGAATAAAAAGTTGCGAGCTGAGAACAAAACTCATTGGAAAGTACCTGTTTGAAAGTAAAGCATATCGTTTTAGATTTGTCAATACTGAATAAATCGAGATGGTATAATTGTTAATACACGACAAATTACGTGTTATCGAGGAAAAAGAAGGTCAGTCGAAAACCCGCTATTGTTTTAGTTACCCGGATCAATACGCGTATCTACCACATTCGAATTTTATTACTTCTGCTCTTTCCTTCTATGCGATGCACGTTCAGAAGATCTATTTTAATAAAAGATAAGGTTTTGGAGAAGAATTACACATTTGTTTTCTTAATAGACTGCAGCTGACAGCATTTTTGATCTCATGTTTTTTAAGATAGGATAAAGTCACTTTCATTGTGTTTATAATCTATACTAATATAATTCAAACATGTTAATTACATGTTACATGTTACATTTAATTTAATATATATTCCTTGGGTGGGTATACATATGTATAACAGGTTCATACATTGATCCTAAATATAAAAACCACCCAGTTTTTCTTTTAAGTTTGTAGTTATCAAATTTATAGTTTATCAAATTTAAAATGTAAAAAATTAAAATGCCAACCATTTAAAAAAGTTATTTTGAATCATGGTTTTAATAATTACTTTTAACAATTAACTTTTAAAAAGTTTTAATAAAACTAATCATAGGTAAGTTATAAAACATTGTGTTCAGTCTTAATTTTTTATAAATTGTAGTAGAGTTTAATGTTCCCTTCTTTTCAATGACCTGAAAGATATATGAAATTATTACACACTAGCAACCTAATAGTAACTTAATGAACTTAAAAAAAACGTGGAAAATTATTGTAGAATAACAATTATTTCTCTGAGCTCTTTTGTAGGACATGTTAGTTACATACATTTGAGCAAACAAAATTTAAATATGGACCGATATAAAACAAATATCGAGAAATTTATAATAAATATTTGATATATATTTATATCTAAAGAAAGAGCAACCATTCTTGTATAACTAGATGTTGTGACAACTTCGCCATGGCCAGGTAAAAAGGACTTTACCCACTTCATGGAGGGTGAATTTGCCTGCCTACGTTTTTTATGTCAATAAATCACTCGCTTTGGTGTAGAGAGAGCCCTGACATAGTCGAACGTAATTAGTGAAAATAACGCCTTACCTCTCATGAGGACACTGATACAGACCACGACTGGTTACATAGCCCACCTCTCCTTGAATTTTTGGTATAGTTTCATTTGCCAAACCGCTGACATTTCTTCGTACAAATCTCACCATTTCTATTTCATTCTATATTCCTAAATTGATGATAGTAGATTTTTTTTTGAGGAATAGTTTAAATGCATAAAAGTTAATTTTTTCCTGCTTTTATTACTTAAATTTAACTTTAATACTGTAGTTTTTCTGATCCTAATCACAAACTCTCCTCGTACTTACTACTTTCCTGGTAAACCCATTAATATATTATTGGATATTTATTGTTATTATTTTCATTTTTTGTAAACGACCAATAGGTACGTAATAATATAAAAAACAACTTTTTTTGTCTCAGTATTTTATTAAAAGCACAATTTCTTTAGACATTCCTATGCTGCTCTAGTCATATGATGTTACAGCAAAAGGAAATACATATAAAAATGCAATTACTGCAATAACTTACAATGAAGGACAATAGTACATGCCAGTAACATTTTTAGTAACTTTAAAAGAACACGGAAACGTCAAAAAACTTTTATTTGATTACTCTACAACTGACAACTGAAGTTATCGCGAGAAGGTGGGTTGTTCTTAGGGTGTATCGCACAGTTTTTGCAAACACTTGAAAAACGATATAACCCTATTATCTTAAGAATGAGTGGCTAAACCATGGAAAACGTCTTGTTGTTAGTTCTTGTGAAATAAATTTACGTTACGTTATTCACTTTTAATAAATTCAAAGTTTAAAGGATTCTATCGATAAATTATTTTTTTTAAAAAGATAACACAGATAACCCTTCGATGGCATTCTGCAAACAACAAAAAAAACTTGTGGATTTAAGGAAAAATTACCATTATCATGATTCGGTTTGTTTCCCACCTCGGACACATATTGCTTCGGACTGGATTAAAGTTTATGTTTGCATTCATTGATGTCTTGATTTGATGGGGGTAAAAGAATTAAATCTAAATTAAAATAATTCTTTAGAGGCCAACAATCTCTATTGACAAAGTGACTTCCTTCATTGTTGATATGTTATCAAGTAAAAAAAAAACTATGTAATTTATTACAGATCAGCTTTGGAAATCTCTATGACTCAATCATCAAAAAAAAAAAGTTTTCTAGTCCATACCATTTCTCCACTTCCTCTTTCGCATGCAAGGTATGTGACAACCGTGTGGATTTGGCAGGTCTCTGGGCTGTTGGTAAATACTGTATGAATGAAAATTGTAAATATGGGTTGAATGAGAACATTTATCACAATTACTTATTGCCCAATAAGGCAGATTGCAATTTTATCACAATACAAAAGACCATACTATTAATAAAACCTAAAAATTAAATACCCATTGGCAAAGTAATCATAGATTTAGATTAAATCGCCGCTCGCTGGGAACGCTATGTCATCAGTATTTGTTACTACAGCTGTGTTAGAATCTAACGGTACACCCTTTCAACATTATTAGTTTAGTGAATAATCTCGCGGCCCTCCGTTTTCTAATCCACTTGCCATATCTCCATAACACTGTTGTCTTAGGTAATTTGAAACGAGCTTTGTTGAATCAGCCCTCCTGTAACCTGATATTTCTACATTAAATAAAATCAAGCAGTCGTCGAAGTTTAGCCCCACTCACTTACTATCTACGGCCCATTTCGAACCTTCGAAATGCTCCTGCATCTATTGCTACTAACCTAGAACCAAATATACTGTCAAATCCACGATAAAGAATCAAAAGAATCGATGTGTTTAAAAAATAAGCAGAACCATCGATAAAATACATATAAACTTTAATTCAATACACAAGTACTAAGTTGTAACAAAAGTTGTAGTGAATAAAACTTGTTTCAAAAAATAATTAAGGTTTTGATTAATTTCTGATTTTGTCTAATTAAGATTTTTGTGATAAGGGCAGTTTCCCAGCTAATTTTACGCAGCTATAGTGTATACTACCTCCCCACAACAGTTTGGGTTTGTGTTAATTATCAAGTGTTTTCCATTCTAAATCTTTTAAATAAGCTTTTAATGAACTTTAGGTGTTTTTTTTATTAACATATTACTTTTAATGTAATATTGATTTACCATTTTTATGATATTTAACAGAAAGAATGCCTATGTGTTATACATGAATTTATGAATATGAATTTAAAGACACTTTCATTCACAGGTGTTTTTTTTCATTGGACATTCTTGTTCCAACATGCAATAGTAAATGAAACTTTTAAATACGGTTGGTGATTATAATTGAATAAAGGATAAGGCAATGTAAAGAAAATTATAAATATCATAAAAAAAAGACTCAAATAAAGATTTGATCTGTTATTTTAAATTCAGAATCGTTATGATGCACAAGGGGTTTCGTACACACCGAATGGGTTACGATGTGACAGCGGAAACGACGGAACATAAAAATGCTGCAAACGAACGAAATGAATAGCCCAATAGTAGAGAATGGGTATTATTGTTTAACGATCCCCCATCAACCATCCTTTCATTCACCCAAAGCAGTGGTTCCCAAACTTGTGATGCCCATGGGCCCTTCTTATTGCAAAAACCTGATCATAAACCTCCATGTGAAATAACCCTACATAAAATGTCTTCAATGGTGAATTGTGAGATAAAAATAAGATTTTGTTATTTATTAAAATTATAAGTTTTTTTCAATTAAATTTCATAAAATTCTTATATACAACTTCTTGTTCTAAAATGTATTTTTTTTTTAAATGTCTTGTTCTGAATTGTAGTCCGAATGATGCCTGAATAGGTTAAACGTAAAACCAAGGTCCTAGCTCTTTCAATTCATCCCCACTCCAACACACCCTTCCTTCGGCACTCGATGCCCATTGACATTTCCAGTTCTCAGTTGCCATAGTTGTTATATTTATACGTAGCTTCTGTGTGTTAGAGATGCTATTGTATTCACCAGTTATATTATACTCATTATATCTTATCTTTTTAGTAGAAACGTGTACCTCAGTTGAGACTTATGGTCCCCTTGTTTTTTGTAAGCAACCATTTCCTCCCCTATAATCCTACACTTATCTTACCTGCTTAGGGCTAAGACACCCCACTTGTGCCTAAACATTCACCACAGTATGTTCTAACGATGTAACTGATCTCTTAATATTTGTATATATACCAGTGTTTTGATTGTTATTCATAATAAAGTTTTTTAAAAGACTCTCCTCTACAAGATTATTTAACTCACCTACCATGCTTGTTTTGTTACTCACCTTGCTAATTTTTTAAATGTTTGAACTGTAAATAAATATCGTCGGCTTACTATCAAAACCTTCTAAGTTAGATTTTTCTTATTTAGAGTGTTTTGATTTAGATTTATTATTTCACCACTTTTGCATCTCCTGGCAAAAGTGGAGAAATAATAAATAAATTAATTAGAACCCTCATAATTAGAAAATTCGGGCTTAAGAGGTATTGAATGTAAGCCAACGATATAATACATTTATGTTAAATTGCACTATTACTTCTTATTATTTCCTAATCCCAGGCGGAGCAACGGCCTTTTTAGTAAGCTAGAGTCTAGAGCTACGGTGTGTTTAAGTGGGGGAAGTGCATTGTAAAAGTCAGTATTATAAATATCAAAGTAAAAGTTAAATAAATATAAAAGTATTATAAAAGTCAGTATTATAAAAGTGCATTGTGAGCTGAGTCACTTAATTGTGTAGGAACCCTACCGCTAATGCCGCTTCTACTCTATTCTATCTTCTATGGAGCTACCCAAAATATAAGCGTAAATGTCTCTTTTTAAGTATTAATACTCTGAAAAATATTTCTACCATATTTATTTATGATTTTTCTATTGAACTTTTATAGTTCGGAATTTTTCGTTTACGTATCGCTTATTAGTTAAATTTTTGATCAGGTATTTCACCCCAAAACTCTTGATCTCCTGGCAACGTTTATGAAACCGGCCTTGAGTAGAGGAACGGGTGAACCGCAATTCTTTCGAATTGGAAAAGAGCGGTGGGACCTTTTAGGAGGGGTATTGTATTGGTTTTTGATGTAGACATTGCCCCACATTGTAGATTTCACTTTGTGATTATTGATAAAAAAAAATGTTTTCTTCTTCAGTGAATCTCCAAGTGGTTCTTTTTTACTGAACCGGTTGGCTATGCTTCACCTTTCACATGCACGCCTCAGAAGGTTAGTGAAGCGCAGGTTATTTACCTGTAAACTGTGTCAGTAGTGGTGTAAGGTAACTCCCATTTCAGTATTTTACACAGAAATGAGCCATGAAAAAGTACCGTCGGCTGGTTTTTTTCATTATTACTATTATCTGTGTAATAGGTTTGCTGATTTACAGAACAGAATATCAAAAACTGCGAAGTATTTTTGAACTTGGCCAATTATTTGGTTATGATAAATTTGGAGAAGATTGCCTTGTTTTAAACAAGAGTGTACAAGATGATGCCAGGTATTATAACTTATTTTCACGGCCATCACACCAATGGACAAAAATTGACAACTTCTATGTTTATTCAGCATTTTGGAGGAATATAAGTGACAAGAGTAAATCTATTGCTTTAGGTATTTCATCTGCAGACAATGACTTCTCCAAATATGATTGCCATATTTGGTATCATCTTAGAGGGTCACTGTTTTCAGTAACAGGAACATTTACCTCCATTTCAAAGAGGCCTGATAATATTGACCTTTTTATACATGAGTTTTTTTGTGAAGTGGATAAAGAAAGCATCAAGGGGAAACCGTACATGTTTGTATTTGTCAACAAACGCCAAAATACAAAAAGTTTTATCCCAATTTATTATAAATCAACGAGTGACAAAGTAAACAATGCTGCTGTTTGTGTTTTTCCTGATATCACTGGTTTAGAAAGAAACAATATAATTGAGTTTATCAGTTATCACAAAGTAGTTGGATTCAATGATGTCATAGTATATGACAGTGGGATGCAACATGGAATAATTTCAACTTTAGAAAATGTTTTTCTGAAGACAGACTTCCTAAGATCCTTTTCGACTTTGAACTGGCAGTTTCCATTTGATAATATAAAAGCCCAAGAAGCGTTTATCAAACGAGACTGTTTTTATAGAGTTTTTAATCATGTGGAACTCGTCACATTTTTGCACTGGGATGAATACATTATACCAAGGAAAGGTAAGAATATACTTTCACTTTTCAATCATCTTGGGCTTAGCATAGTATTTAATTTAGAACTTCAAAGATGCTGTACTGAATTGAAAAATGATAAGAGGGCGAATCATTCATGGCCAGTTATGTTGAAAAAGACACTCTGCACCAAGAATCAGCCATACAGAAACGCAATACTCAGCCCTAATGCTTTCAGCGATCAATATGTTGAAAATGTATCAACATCCCTTGTTGTTGTCAATTCGTATGAATCTTGTGAAACGTTGAAAGATACAAAAATTATTCAAGATAAAACCGCCTTAAAATTCATAGCTGATTTAATGTCTAATGAACTCTTACGTCTTTCAAGATCAGGTACTTTTATTGTTGATAATTGATTAATAATTTTTATATTATTTTTTGTATAATTGTGATAATATAAGAGACTGTTAATTTTATTTGTGTGTATTAAGATTTTATATTTATTCATTATTGTTTACAACTGTTAAATAAATTATTGTGTAAATTTTCATTCTATAAATCGTTTTTTTAGTATCTCAGTATGACAACTCCATCCTGTTTAGTTCTATACCTCAATTAAAATATAGAATACAATTAATTAAGTGTTAATGTCACAATGCAACTTATTTACTTATTACATTAAAGCCATATTACCTTATAAACATTTTTTTACATTAACCTACTACCAGTAGTTAATCACTAAGCTTTTTCATTGGTGTGTTCAAATAGTGATGATAATATAGTATTGTATTTAAAGTAAGTACGTAGGGTGTTTTATCTGATATAAAACAGTGCTTCTACTTTTCTATTCTATATTTCTCAGCAACTCTGATTGAAATGACTAATTTTTTGAATGTCCCATATATTCTTAGTCCATAAGTCTGTAAAGGTATTATCATTAGTTTGTAAATGTCAGTTTATTGTTTAGCATTAATTTGAAACACTTGTACAGTTTGTTACTTTTTTTTTTTTTGGCCCATTTAATTCTTATTGAAATATAGTATATAGTCTTAAGTTTTGTACATTATCAGTGTAGGGATTGGAATCTCTCAAATAGTAAAGGTCCCTTAGCACCTACCCTTCAGCTTATTTATTTTTTAATTATAACTATAGTTAAGTATATAACTCCAACAGCAACATGTGGAAGTACACGTCAATAGTAAAGCAAGCATTGTTGTAGGATTAAATTTTATGTGTTATAATTGTTAAGTTATAAATTATCCTTGTTAGAAAGAAATAACTAATAGTTAAAAATTACATTTTTGTTAAAATTTTCCTGAAGCTGATACTTTTTATCAAACATTTATACAGGACATACAAAAATTTTATGTACATACAGTATATTATGGATAATCCACTCAGACTATTTTCTCGGACTTTGACTGCTGACAAAATTCATAATATCCTCCACTTAACCTAACTCGCAAAGTATGGAAAAATAGGTACCATTATACTGAATATATAACTATATCAATTATAAACATATATAGTTCAGTATTCACTGCCTGTATTCCACTATTGACATTTGGCATAAGTGACCCCCTCGAAACTGATTTCAGCTAAATCTGGCCTTGATTAAAACTTTGTTTACCTGTTATCACTTCAATATTATGTGAACACTTGTTACATTGTTAAAATTAATCAACCATTTGATAGTTTTAAAAATAACTTGTAGAAAAGTTTCTAAAAAAAAAAAAAAAAAAATAGCTCATTACTTAATCAAAATACCTCTGTCGAGAACTGCTACCAGTTCTAAACCTTGTTAGTTTGGGATGTCACAAAGAATTTAGAATAGTAGTAGTAACCTTAAGGTCCAGGGAGACTTCAATTTGGTTGATAGTGGAATTCGGAATGATTGATTATGAGAAGCTTGTGATAGGAATTTTTATGTAATTACTCTCTAGCTTCTCAATATTTATACTACAAGCACATCTAACATGTAATTTCTATCAGACTAATGTGCGGCATTCATTAAGCTCTCAGGTCAGAGACTTGCATTAGCCTGATAACAACAGAAGTCACCTGAAGAAGACAGAAGACATTCATGTGTAATGCATCACACAATTAAAAGGTTTGGTTTTGGCTTAGAAAACGACTTTATGTTTTAAATGTTATAGTTTTGATGACTTATTTTAATAATATGCAACTAAATCCCAGCTATATAATACATTTTATGATTCAAGATGTAGAAATCCTTAATTTGATATCCTGATTCTAATATTAATCTCAATGTGGATATATTTAATTTGATTCCTAGATCAACTTGATAAAAAATGTTTATTTTTATTACTAATTAATTTATTCATGACCCCTCCATATTTTTCATAGGGTTGGATTTAGTTTCTATGTTATTATACTATATGTCTCTAAAAAAGTTCTACCTGCAAGCACAATGACAATCACAGTTTTAGTGAATTCTTGGGATGTAACCTTCTACTCTCGAGTTCAGATCTGACAAGATGAAAATCCTGAACTTCCAGGGAAAGAGGGGCAAAATGCACCTTCCTTCCCTTGGAGGAACAAGAAGTTCTTCATTCTGGGATTGGATGTCCAGGAGGATTGGCTTCTATTAATACCCTAACATTTGGTTATTGGCTCAGATTATCGGTTTGCTGAACTGGTTAAGTTTCGATTTGCTGTCAGTTATTTATACCACGTTTTCTTGGCTTTATCGTATCAAGTTGTTGGAACTAGAACATAATGACATGTTAAGTGTTATATGTAATGAGTCTCCTACTGATGAAAATGGCCAAAAATATTTCAGAATGAAGATGTAAAGGGCAGGACATTGTAGTTCAAAGATTGGTGGATAATATTTTGACGATGACAAAAGATAAGCGGACTGCCATCGCTATTATCGATACTTTAACAACAACTTATGAGAAACAAGATATCAAGAGTGTTGTATCTGCTCAAAAAGTATCCCGAAAGCTTAAATATCAAGGGGATAAGCCACTTCAAGAAATTATTGGAGACTTCCGAGGCTTCAGCGTCTGAGATGAAGGGAGCTGGTGGTAAGTTAGAAGAACATGAAGTCGTTCATCACCTATTAGAGTTAGGTATTCTTATTTCTGCCTTGGCTATCCTATCATATCAATATCAATCTGTAGTGAATATTTTGTTGTTTAAACAAGAAATAATAAGTAAAAACTATTTTTCCTTTAAGTGCGTTTGTGCTTTAAAACAGAAGAAGAAGACGGAATAATTATCGTGAAGATTATCGAGATAATAATCATTTTCGTTTTAATTCCAATGGCAATAATAATTTTCGTGGTCATTCCAGTTGTAGTGACAATATCCATATACAATCTAATGATGAAAAATGTTTTTATTCCATATTGCGCCGGCATTTCAAATGAAATTGTTCTAAAACCAATTCATCAGCAAATGTGACATCCTCTGATTCAAGTGATAAAGAGTATCAGTTCATAACCTCCCTAGAAAGTGAAGAGACCTGCTTTGTTGACAAACATTATAACCATAAAATTGGTTTCCTTGAGTTCAGCGGTGCACCCTGCAATCTTTTGAAAAGTGAACATTTAACATTCGCTTACTGCATGTGTAAACGTTACAGCTAATGTCAACTGTGCTAAAGCCAGTGAAAATGATAATTCAAGTGTCAGAGGTAGACTCGCTTTGGACTAAGGAATCCATTAATATCAATTTAGACAATGTTTTATGTTATGAGGGACTTTTAGATGCAATTTTTTGTCAGTTTCAGTTGTAGAAGATTAATGCTGTATCATGCTTTTTAAAGATAAGAAAGTTATTGTGTACAAGAATGGAAATATTGTGTTTAATGGTTTTCATAGTGGCAATCTTTATGTTGTTGAATAAAACATTGGTGAAAGTGTCACTATAGCAGATCCGAAAAATGACATTTGCCATCGTGAATTGTTACATTCATTTAGAAACCCTACATCAGGTGTATGTGAAGTTTGTTTAGAGGGTAAACAGACTCCGGCCTTATTTTAATTCCATCCCCGAGGAAAGGAAGGCTAAGAAGGTGGTTTGTGCTTAAAATGTCATTGATGAAAAAGTTTGTGTCTCTGCAAATGTTGAAGTTCTGGAAAGTGTACCAATTCCTGATTTTGATACGGTTCTGGAAGTAAGATACATTGTTGATTGTGAAGAGCCTGTTGCATTGCTGAATGAGCTAATGCATGATGATGATGAAAAACAATATGCCAAGGAGCCCGGATTGAGATGTTCTAGAAGCCTAAACAAAACCCCAAATATATTAATGAATTTTTTAGTCTAATGGCTCTTTCCACTCAGAAAAAAGTGCGTAACTCTTTTGAATAAACCTATGACGATCAAGGCTAGAGAAGAACAAATGGAAACAATGGAACTTGACTCTTTAATAGAGAATTAAACCTGGCAAATAGTTGATTCTCCTTCTGATAGTGGGGTTATCTATTCAAGATGTAAGATGTGAAGAAGGTATATCAAGAAAAAGTTGTTAATGGACAACCTGTTTAGAAGGCGGGACTTAACAATTGCCTACTGAAGATGAAGAAACTATTGTGCCAGTCGCCAGGACTCTCAATAGCAGCTAAAAAGGTTCTACAACTTGATATCAAATCAGAATACATAAAAAATGTTTTAGTGGAGCCTGTGTATATGAACGTACCGTAAGGTAATGAGTTAAGTGTACCCTAAAGTGGAAAAGTGTGTAAACTTGTCAAAGCCCTTCATAGTTTGAGGCATAGTTCTAAAGCATGGAACGACCATATCAATTCAATATTTTTGAGTTTAGATATTTTCATGTCAAAATCAGATCTCTTTCTTTATGATTATGATTTTTCCAGATATACATAATTTAATAAATATTAAGCTTAAACTTAGTAAAAGACTACCAGTTAAGGTATTTAAATCTAAAAAAACAATTTCTCATTCTTGGTCTTGAAATTGTTAAAAATTATAATTGCATTATTGTGCCGCTAGGACAAAAAAATTTAGTTTTAAAGAATTTTGTTGTATAGGACGGCAAGATAGACATTGTGGTGTTTTTGTTCCGTGCTCTGACAATTTCAGACGTATACACGTTGAAAAGTACCTAGATTAAATTTTTAAGGTACTCTACAGGCCAGAGGCACAGCTTCAGAGATGGAATCGCCTACCTGCACCCATAGCGATTGAAACTAGCCAGCATTGTATAGAGCTGCTCCGGGCATTCCCGGTCGCAGAGCATTTGACACAGTCCCGTAGAAACACTGAGTCGGAAGCCTGCGTGCAGTCGAGCGAAATCATAGCCGTTGCTATGTTTCTGTTCAAATTATGGCTAGCTTCTGACTGTAGCTTAACGAGGAGATGTTCTGTGTTAAGACTGGGTTCAGTCTGTTCTGGCGGAATGATGTCATTGTCCGCACAGTATTCTTTGAGATGATTCAAACGAATCTTCCCCGTTTGTGGTAGTAAGATGATCGGGAGGTAGTGGGCTGGGTGAACTCCGCTCCTGGCTAACAACAATGTTGTGGGAACAAGATGGCTTGTTTCCATTTGTCAGGAAAGTACTGCGATTTGATTCTGGAATTGTACAAGTAAGCGAGTTGTACTATCCCTCTCTTCGGCATTTGTTTCAGCAGGGCCGTATGTAACCCGTCGTGCCCTGGTGCTCGGTTTCCCTGACACCGACGAAGAATCGCCTTGAGCTATCGCTGATCTCGTTGCAAGCTGATCCTCAGCTTGTCGAAGAGCTCTCTTGGCGTTCATGCTGCTAAGTACAACGCGAAGTCATCGGTAAAGCAACTGTGGTGTTTTTGTAAAACACTAAAAAATACATAAATCGAAATTAATGAAATCTGAAAAGTACCAAAAATAAAATAACAAAAATTTAATAAGTTTAAAAACCGAATAAAAGACATGCAAGAAGCTAAAAAAAACAACAGAATATTAGAAAGTCTATTTACCAATCTGTACCAACAAATGTTGCCTCTTTATGCTGGTTGCAAATCAGTTTTTCGCACATTTCACAAGTTTGGACGCATTTACTATATTTTTTCCTCATATATATATTTGACCTTTGTAGTCTGGAAGTACCCCAACCATGCTTTTTGTGAAAACTTTGTTATTGCCATAAATGCAATGTACAAATTTTCTCAAACTGACAACGAGAATTCATCACAGATGGTTAAAGGAGAAATGTAATATAATTTCATAAATATTTCTCTGATTTGAAGAGCTGGGAATACAAAATACAAGAAAGTGGCGATGTGGTTTGCCACATGTCCCTGAATCATTTTTCCTCCCTTAATGACTCATTACTTAACCCAATGGCTATATTTCCACTTGGTTAACCCTCCACTCCCTGAAAATCATTCCAACTTAAGACTTGGATGCTAAGTACTGACTTTTATCGAACACGATTCGCCAAAAACGAAGTATTTCTCCTTACTTGACATTTACGAACCCTGTCTTATTCTATTATTGCTATCCGTTCTCACTAGTCCATTTGGCAAAATTTTATTAATAAGCCGATAGATCTAACGACATCTAAGCCCGAGAGTCTCTTTGTTGAAAAATAAAATTGTAATCTGTCCTATGAGGGTATAAGCAATTCTGATCAATGACCCCATTCACTCATTCGTTTGAATCGCAAAATAAAAAAAGCCTCATTGATTATTTTGTCAAGCACAGTTTTTAATAACTGTAAGTTAAAATTTACTCGTTGCGTCGTTTGATTCTGTCTCGTCTGTAATCTGACCGGAGTTATTATTCCAGTCACTCACTGTTCACACAGTTCATCAGCAAAATTATTATGGCTTCACCTTTCTCGGCCTTTCTGGATGTCTACGATCTAAGTTTCTACTGTAACGCCTACTCGCTTTCTGTCCCAGAAATTTTTGAATTTCTTAAACGTTCGCTACCAAGCCGCATGCTTCAGTTTATAGGTCCAACTAGAACCAAGAATTGGTTGAACTAGAACCATTCAGCTCATTTTTAGGTTATTTGTTTATTTAGTTTAATACCCATATGTCCTCTAGTTTAGACCAATAAAATTAGCCATTAGTGGGAATGCAGAAATCGTTTTAGCTGTTAGAAATAACGACAAAAGAGAATCAAGATTACCTTGTTTGACTACAGCGAACTACACCTACGCTCCATCCCACTCGTCTATCTTGGTTTAACCAATTTTCTTGTGTGCGGATTTGCACCAGTGACACAGCTAGAGGGTTAAGGAAATTATGAAAATCTGTCCCAATTGTTGGAGTCATCATCTTGAGTGGTGTTACGGTGGAGTTCAGGGTGGAAGTAAAGACCAAGTTCAAGTCGGGTGAGCAGATGGGATTTCCTGATGTTTCCCCATGCAACGTTTACTTTTAGTAGATAAGTGATTCAAACTTCCTAAATTCCTAAATAAAATTCCTTGTGGTTAAACAGTTTTTTATTCGACTATTTAGAATTAATGAAGTCTGAACTGCCTCACTTAAAATTTTTTTTAAAACTTAGTACTCAGTTTATACAATGTGATATGAGTAAGCTAATACATTGTTTGTTATGATAAGTGTAAATTAAGATTACCTTCATTATGTTCTTTAGCTTATATATACTTTGAAGACTAGTCAAGCTGTTATACTTCTCTACTTTTTTTTCCTATTGAAACTTTGTGATGAAATTACAATCTGCCTTATTAGGCAGTAATTGTGATAAATGTTCTCATTCATACCATATTTACAATTTTCATTCACTCGCTCATTCATACAGTATTTACAAACAGCCCAGAGACCTCCAAATAATTTTTTTCCTGACTTATTTTTTGGTGAGGAAGTACAAAAGGTGTAATCTGGAACTGATATTTCTTGGAACCGGATACTTATGCTGTGGCGGATTTGTGGTAAGCCGATCTAACAAGTGTAAGCTAGATCTGCTTGTATTCTCCTAATAATCAATGAGCTTAAATCCCTCCCAGCGTAACTTTACCGTTCCCTCACTTTCACAAACTACCTGAACAATAAATGCAACAAAACTAAAATCCTCATCAGTAAAATGATACCCTACTTCCACAAAAATACAAAACAAACTACTGAAAACAAATTATTGCTACATAAAGCAGTAATCCTCCCCACAATAACATATACTGTACCGGTTCGGAGTTACTACTTAGGACAGGAACAAGTTTGAAAATTGAGTTTCCAAATCCATATTTCGTGCCAGAGCTTTGCTATATGAAGAGAAATGTGGAAAAATCCTCATAGAAAATAAAAGAATGTTAACATCTTCACGTTATTGAGTGTCCTTAATTATTTTTATGACGTTTCATGCATATTTGCACTTCTCTTGGTAAAACAGAGACAAAGCTTATAAATTATGTTAATGACAATTAATCTTCTTTGGTAATTAAAAAAGCAATCGTTTTTCTATTTAAAAAACAAAACAAAAAAATAGTGAACAAACAATTCTACTGTACAAACATGTGATTAAATGGGTCTTTAATTGCCGTTCTGCTGCTCCCCACCTCACGTTGGCACATTTTTACAATCCCAATTGTCCTCACAATAAGGAAATTGAAGGTCGTACAAAACATCAGTATCCACATATTCAACAATTACTTACGATACAGTGAGATAAACACCATGCTTACACATCTACAACTACCCATAATCCAGCAGTATGTACACACCCAGACAGAGAATATTATTTTTTCAACTTCCATATCCGAAAACCCATTGATAAGAGAAATTTTGATTTACAGTAATCAATTCCTTAAAAGATACATCCTCAAACGAGCAAATCATATGTTGTTGGAATGCTATTACTGTAAAGTTATATCTATTGAATTGGTTTTGTTAACTTAATTTTATGTAGTATTATAAATATTTTATTTTATTTTTGTTTTATTATGTAGGTTTTTGGTACGTTTTTCCTACTGTCAGATTTTCATCATTTATTACATTACCAGTAAAACAAATATTGCAATGTACAGATGTATACGGTCTCGGTGACCAAAGAATCAGATATTTTTTATTCGTGCTCTGAGCAAAATTATAAGTTATGTAAATAATAAAATTTATTACAAAAAACAAACCTGAGATGGAAACAAACATTCCTAACCCAGCTAAGGAAGGTTTTCCTTAACCTTAAAAATACATAAAAGTTGATTTTTAGGTATTTTGTGTTTTATAAAATCATTTTTGCATATATTTTGCAAAATTACAGACAATTTTTCTTTAAACTTTCATGGGAATAATGGAATATACAATAAAGTTAATATAGGTCACAGTAGATTACTCTGTGTTGTCTATCAAAGATCTCTTATTTTATTGGGTATTACAGCTAGCTGCGAAAATCTCGTCGCTTGGGTTAATAATGTGTAATATAAGCAAGAACTTCATCGATTTTCCTGAATATCTTAGCCTCGAGATATTAGAAAATAATGTTTAATATTTGATTTTCAAAAAAAATGTCATTAACGTAAAAAAAAAAATCGTTTTGTAACTACAATGTTTATAGATTTCTGTGGATTATTGACAAAATATTAATCATACAATTTTCCTGCTAAATTCTTGGCTCTGCTTATACTTTTTTATGTTTAAATCCAATCATTCTTCTCTATATTACTCTCTCTGGTTTTGACGTATCGCTGCCTTGTTGTATTTCTACTTTCTTATGCTCTATTAATTCTAAAGAATGTCAAACTTAGTGACTGGCTCTCTCCAGATATTAATTGAATTCGAAAGCTTGGTTGTCAGTAAGTATTTGTTATGGCACATATCAAGGGGTACTTAGCCTAAATGAAAGTAGTACCAACAGATCCTTAAACTAAGAAATGAATTTATCGATAATATTTAAAAAAATTTGAATATCTTCAGGAATGGCTCTCTAAAATTTATTAAAATTAACAGCGCGTTAACAGTTTTAGAAAAAATGTAGACGCGATCATAAGCTTAGTTCTTTTCACTATTTTTTTCTCTAAATTTTTATATTTTAAAGTACCACCTTATATATCTTACCAAAGTCGTAATTGTAGATCTGAAGGACATATTGTGAAAATGAACTCAAACTTAGTTGATTAAAACTTATTGGGGAGTAAAACTATTACTTACTTCCTCAAACAATTTTACACTAGTAGCTGATGCAAGCAAGCAGGATGTCGAACCGTCGTCCATTAATTAATTTGATGAAAATCTAACTAATGTTTCTTTTTTGATAAAGCCAAACTAATATCCCATGACTATCCTAACTACTATCCTATAATATAACTACTATCCTATAATCCTATAAACTATCCTATAATTTATCATATTTTAGATTAAAAAGTATATTTATTATAATTTCACAAAGGATAAGTTCAACAAATGATTGATTCCAATGGAACGATTAAGGAAAAAATAATAACTTCTTATCATGAATAGTTTTTTTAAGAAATAAAGTTAGAGGTTTTTTATTGTAGTAAGAAAATGTTACTTCCCCCCCCACACCCACCAAAAATAATTTTTTTATTGATTTTATGTAACTTTTTTACACAGTAATAACAAAATCTGGCGAAGCTAATTTCCCTTGGACATACTATTTTTGAACGAACTACTCTTTTTTGGGTGTAAATAATCTATCATTCAATAAAGAAGTTAACTGAAAAACGTATTTGTTTTTTCAGGTGGCTAGATGAGCCTTATTCTCGGATACCTCTTGCTGCAAGAATATTTACTACCGGCTGCTGACAGTCAGGCAGCTAAGCCCCTTACTAAGTAAGTGGTATTTAATTATTATATTTATTTATTATAATTTGTATTTAAGGCAGTGCTCGATACAAATAGACTTACAGAGATAACATAAAAAAAATTGATATCATTCACACTATCAAATACTTTGAAATTTACAAAAAATACACATCGTCAAATAATTTTACACATATTCTTAAATAAATTTTTATCATTAAAAAAAAATATTATTACGAAACTATTTTATTGAAAGAAAAATTACAATTTGCCTTCCAGCATTAATAATTGTGCTGAGAGATCATTCATACCTTATATACAATTCCATTCATACCTATATACATACAGATTCAGCCCAGGAGCCCCCCCGCCCCCGAAGCCAATCCCCCAGCAAGCTGGTGGAAAGGCCGGAAGCAGCGAAGCTCCCCCCGCCCCCTCTCCGGCCGTGGCGCCATCCGGCGTAGGCCACAGAAAGGGCAAAAGAGCCACACACGCTCAGGACAAGTGGGGATGATGGCCAGTGCCAGGACCCCATGACATAGATTATCTATTTATAATAGGTCGCGAGGCCACCGCCGTTTTAGGCGTCGAGGAGGATTGTAAGGATGAATGTTACTGGATAAGGAGTCGACCAAAGGATTCGGATGTGCGGAAAGGTTTTGGTGAAATTTGGAAAATCTTGAGGGTATAAGGTCGAGGACAGTTGGTACATGGAGATCTCTGTGAAGGGATGAGTTTTTAATATAAAAGGGTGCGTTGACTATGGTTCTGAGAACTTTGGATTGGAATGTTTGGATACGTTTGATGTTCGATGGTTTGGCTGTCCCCCATAACTCTATTCCGTAAGTCCAAATTGGTTTTAATAACTGTTTGTATACGTGGAGTTTGTTTTCTAGTGTGAGGTTAGAGTTTCTGTTCAGTAGTCTGTATAACTGTCCAAACCGTCTGTTCGATTCTTGTCTTTTAAGTCTTGTGTGAGGGTTCCAAGTCAGTCTTTTGTCTAGATGAAAACCTAGATATCTAACTGTATTGGACATGGGAAGCGGAATTGAATTGAAGGTTACGGACGGGCAGGATCCTCGACGGAGAGTAAATGTGGTGTGAACGCATTTGCCTTCATTGACCTTGATGTGCCAGATGTTGCACCACTTCTCTATCTTAGTGAGGTGATTTTGGAGGTTGTAGGATGCCGTTGACGGATTGGGATGTGACGAAAGAATTGCTGTGTCGTCAGCAAAAGTTGCAAGGAAGGTGCTAGGACTTAACGGAATGTCAGCAGTGAAAAGGGTATACAGGATAGGGCCAAGGACGCTGCCTTGAGGAACTCCTGCTTCTATGGGGTAATAATCGGAGTGATTTTTAAAGTAATTTCATATTCCGATATTTCATTACAAAATAAGTAATATAAGACTCTGATGCTGTAGTAAGATTAAGCACGAGTGATTGCCGTATGCAGATTGTTAGTCCTCTTTGAAGATTAGTGTTATGTGATCTGTATAAGTCTAGAATTTCATCAATTCTGGACTTCACTTTTTTAGGTTCCAGACAGAGAATTATGTAGCCTTCTCCTCCTAGGGTATCAATTAAGCTTTTGACTTGTTATGACCATAGGTATGTCCACCATTTCTAATACTTTACATACCAATTCAAACTCTATTTCGCAATTACCCATCTTATGCAAAAGTTCATCGTCTTTGAGCGGACTGCAAATTTTCAAAATAACTTTTTGAAGAAGTTGAGGAACATTATTTATATTTTTTGTTAAATAAACACAGAAGAGTGAGTAAAAACAGTAAGTTATAAGGTATATATACAAATATAATTAGAAATATTTATAACTGTTAAATGGTTTGTTCATGTTATCAAATATCCTGTCACATTATGCATTCGTGCTTAACACATTAAATACATCATAATCATACGAATGTTCTGTGATTTGAGCACATGAAGATAACACTCGACTATTCAACGCGGGTACTATTCCTAAATCATAAAAACGTAAGTTAAAACTTCCTTAAATGACGGTGAATAACGGTTTGTATCTGAAAATCATTTTTTATTTTAATTAATTTAATGCAATACTGTGAATTAAGCGTTAAATAGAAGGAAGAAATTCAGGACTAAAAATCCCATATTGTGGCCAAAAACAACTCCTATTTAGTGAAAAAAAAAACGATTTTCACTAAAAAAGCTCTGTTCTGTTCATTCAACTTTAAAGATATTTTCTAGCCCATTGACCCTTCAGTGTGTGCTGATATAATGTTCTGCTTAAGCAGCAACTACGGTAAACACTTTTTTTTATTTGGTTTTTTATTGCCATAATTGTAAATTTTGTGTAGTAAAATTCAAATAGTAAATAGTAAAAAGAAATTCAGTGTGACAATTTAAGCACACTTTAACAAATCTTTCGGGATAATAAATACTACATCACGTTATTTATAATTCTACCCGGAAAGTTAGGTATAGGTTCTATCTGAAAGCAACGTGTTTTCAATCTAACAATAATGTTTTTATTTCATGCTCAAATATGTGCTACGTATTAGTAATCAGGAATCCAAGATCTTTAATTTTAACTCAATCTGAAGTTATAATTACAGTATGAGGTTTATAATTGCTAAGTAATTGATTAATGGTCCTTAGATATTTTTCATGGACTTGCTTTTATTTTTATTATTACCTGAGCGTCTATGGCTCTCGCCTTGAGCTCCATTGGCTCGTATCCCAGTGTCGCAGCTGATGGAGTAGCGTGGGGGATCCGCTTCCTCTTTCGCATGTGAGGGAGATGACAACCATGAGGATTTCGGAGGTCTCTGGGCTATTTGAAATAATGTATGAATGAGCGGGTGAATGAAGAACTACAAATATTGTGTGGATGAGATCATTGATCGCAATCACTTAGTGATAAGGCAGCTTGTATGTTTATCACAATAAAGACTATTTTATTTATTCTTATTATCAAATAAAATACCGCCCTTCAAAAAACACTGACTGAGTTACAGTTTTGACATCGTGTTCGTGTTGATTACAGTTTAAATTACTTTTTGTAATTAAAGTTCAAAAAAATCATATTGCATATATTATTCAAGATCTTTAATTTGCTACCCTGCATCAATCTAAAAAAATAAAAGAAAGTTCTTTAGAGTGACTGTCTAAAAAAAGGCACTTTTTTTTTTAACTAATAAGGATAGAAAAATAATATTAGTTTTTTTTTTATTGCAAGTAATCAATTATTTAAAGACTCATTTAATCATATTTTATGGAAATGGTTATGTTGGTCATGTCTTTTCATTATCAAATGAAACCTTCTTGTTTAACTTCATGCCTCCAGCATCTGGTTTCAAGATACCAAAAAAACTCTAATTGTCCATTTCGTATTTAGAATTTTCTTTTTCGATAATGAGTTATAATTTACATGTTGAATAGATCTTTCAACCACTTATAAAACATATTTTCCTTGTTTCGAATTAGAACTCACTCCAACCTTTCATCATCTTCCCTTCCACAAGTTTACAACGAAACAGCAAAAAGAGGACAACAATTTTAGTTAGCTTTCTTTGATGTGTTAATATTCGGCCACCACTGAGGAAGGCATTAGCCAGACTTTCCCTCCTTATGAATATAGACAAGATGATTTATTTTTGAATGTAAATGACCAAAATTATTCCAAAGTAAAAATAGAAAAATCCTGTAAATAAAAAAAGTTATCTTCTAAGCGATATTTGGGTAGGTAAATTCAGCTGCTAGGTACATTGCAATTTATAAAAATTGAACAATTGATGAAGATTTGTTAATATTTCGGAATTTAAATTAGTCGAATTATGGAGCAGAGTACAATGCAAAGAGGTCATTTATTTGGTCATTATTATTTCAAACCCTCAATGACCCTCCGGAAATAATGGGTGCGGGCTCAGTTTATTCAGTACAGCTAAAACAAGAGAGAAGACAAACTCGGAAACCCAACAATTTAATGACTATCAATGGTCATAAAGGTAGCTGTTCTTTGGATCAAACAGTTACTATAAATTATCTTACTTTTTTTTATCCACACCTCAAGAATATGGAGAGTGATGGCAAGAGTTGGGAGGTAGTAGCGCTGAGGTGCTAGAGTGGGTAGCACAAGGCGTTACCTAAATTCGGTTTATGAGCTGGTAAATATGCGGTTACATACAATTCTTAATATCTAAATTACTAATCATACATAAATGCACCGGAATTTTTCAATCAAAAATGAATTTTTATTTAAAATAGTAGGTTATGCAGGGAGCTGTAGTAAAACCGTTCAAGTTCTGCACGTATACTCGTGAAAGGGTGGAACTTTCCGGCTGCGTGTCTGCTCCTCATCTCAGGGAAGCAAAGCAAGAAACTTGTGTGGTTCGTGGCCCGTTATTAGAGATAATTTATTCCAGGGCTCATCCGACGCTCTCTCTCGCCCATATTCATATCGTCACTCAGATGAGGGTCCCATTGACAAACGGTGGCAAAATTACATTCATCCTGACTTAAATATCATAGCGTTTTAGAGTTGCTAGGGTACTCGAAAGGAGGATTTGACATTGTTTCATTCTGCTGTTCTATCGTCAGCATGCCTTGCGATAGTGGTCATAAATACGGTTCAATCAATCTTAAATTTTTATTCCATAATAATTCGAAATTATATTGGAAGGCTGGTTGTCGGCTATTCATATTAATGAATACACACCTCTTACTGGTCTACCCACAATTTATTTACCACTGACATCAGTGCATTTGGTGGCTATAACACCAGCCTCAATAATCTTATAAATAAAGTAATTGATTAAAACATAAAAGTTTGAAAAACAATCAAAAAATAAAATAATTGTTAGCTATTAACAATTTTTTTAAAATTATTTGTACGGCAATTTTCAGTGATTCAGATTCAGTAACAGCGACAAATAAAATAAAAATATTCCTGATTAAAAATGAGGGGTCTTTAGGGGTGCGATGACTTTTTTTTAAATCAGAATCTCTCATGTTGACGCTATGTGTGTCCGACGGTATGTAATCTTACATGAATACCCCATTTAATATTTTTTTTTTTTTTTTTTTTTTTCCCTTAGCTCTCAAACTTATAAAATAGGATGTGGGAAAAATAAAGGAAAATTATTTTGGGCTAATGAGTGCCTTTCACTAAGGGGAGTCCCCCATCCATTTAATATCGATAAGACAAAAAATATATATCCATCTCAACAAAACGAGAGTAAGTGTCATCATTAACTAATTACTAAATTTTAATAGAAAAACATAAATTTTTCTATTATTTTAAACAAGGTATCTTGACGCCCTGGTTATTAATGTTTAATTTGATTAGGTTTTATTCAAACTTAACTGCAAGAACTAATTAAAACTCCCGAAACGTGTTCATAACCTGAACTCAAACAGTATGTGATGTTTTTTGTTATTGATTTTTTTCAGACGCATTTTAAATAGTAGTTCTATTTAAAAACCGGAAGTGGTTAAAAACTAAACCCATAAATAAATAAATAATAATGAAGGTGTACCAAGGAGGTAAAAATTGTGGTAATCAACTTTATTTGAAACCTACCTCACAGTGAGAGTATTGTACGAGCTTGAATCAAGCATGTGTTGTTAAGTGTGGAGTTCAGCTGTAAATATAAAGATAAATACATATTATATAATATATAACTATATTATAGTTTATGAAAGGAAGTTTGATGAACTGATATGTACTGGTTTGTGTATTTAATGAGTATGTAATGTTTGTTTTGATCATATGTTAATATTTAGTACAGATTTGTTCCGTACCGTAATATTGTTTACAAACAATGACTTAAACAGTTTCCAGTATTACGGTAATCAAATATTAGGGTTAGACAGAACATATGCCCAAACACTAGTCCGGTAATTGTAAACATAAGTATTTAGTATCTCTTACTTCTATTAATTCATATTATTTTGCGATGAAATGTCTATTTATTGTCAGTGATGTATAGTGAGTGGTAGATTGTTTTCCGAACCAAAATTCAATTATTATTATCTTGCCTATTCATTATTGCATTTGTCATTGTAATAAAAAGTTTCATATGTTATTTAATTAATTTAAACTGTTCCTGTGTTTGCCTTCAATTTTAATAATATCATATTTATGGAGTGTTCAGGAGCCCAGTTTCGATTACCATTATTCTATTTTATATCATTAGTGCATTGGCGTATACATATATTGTTGTCGGGTCGTCACGAGGGGGGTGCCTGGTCATATTAGCCCTGGTGACAAGTGAGGATTGTTTGAGTTTATAACCTGGACAATCCTTTCATGACGGCGTTACTATCTGACTCCAGTTTTGATAGGTATGTGCCCCGACAGTGCACTATGCTCAAGAGAAGAGGTACAAAGGTTTTTATATAAAGAATTAGTCAAGTTTTTTCAAGAGTTCAAGCGGAAGCCACGCTCCAACGAGTAGAGGTCATGAGAGGCTGATTTACAGGTGGCTAGGAGCCCGCCTTAAGTACCCTATCCAGCCTTGTCTACTGGGAGAGCTGGCAAGGGTGGGTTAGACCCGCGGTTGGTTCCCACACATGTGATGAGGTACCCGCGGCCGACGCCTAATTACCCGGCCAGCCCTGTCCCCTGGGAGAGGCTGAAAAAGGGTCGCTTAGGACCTGCGGGTACCTTCACTCATGTGGTAAGGTACCTGCGACTGACAGCTGGTGACCCATCTCGTGTCACTTAGTTGGTCCCCACCTTTTATTGCTTCACATTTACAATGATTTATATTTTTTCATGTTATTTAGGTTTGCTTACAATATATACACAATAGAGCATAGGGTGATTTATCTCATGTAGTTAGCGGTCGCTACAATTGTGTATGCATTGGATAATACAATGTTTGATGCTATTGTTAGGGTTAACTTATGGTTTGGGACTCAGCCTAAGGTTTTCGATGAACAGCACCCTGTGATTTAAGTTAACCGGTTAAGTTCAGCCTTTTGCTCGATCCCATTGCGCCCTGATCAGTTTATTGTGTTGTCACGTTTACCCTGAAACTGAGAATCAATCAATAAATTAATTAGTTTTTTTCAAAGGTTTATATTTTATTTTATTAGTTTATAAGTATAAGATCAAATTAAGATCTCAACGACCTGATTAGTAACATGTAACAATTGCTGGAGCATAGTCAACTATTATTAAAACTGTTTTCGCAACCGATAATTGTGTGATATATAACAGTTCACTTGAATTTCGTCTCATCATATCAATTTTCATTCATCAGAAGTTTCATCATATAAACGTTTTTCAAGAAATTGACGAGATAATTTTCTGTAGACTGGAGAGAAGTATCTGTCGAAATGGTTTCTCTAAGTTCTACGTCCTCTATCTCATTTTACAATTTAATTTATCAAGTTGTTAGTCACATGCTATTTATGATTTTATTGTTTAGATAGTTCTGATTTCAGTTTTCCTTGCGTCTTTCTGTTCTGATAATTGTAAAACGACCCTTTCCTTACCCTGTGACATGATACTTTACAAGCAATTTTCATTTAACGATTAACATAATGAATACTACAGGCTCTATAAAACATGATTGACATTAATTAATTACTTAATAGTAAATACAATAATCAGTAATATTATTAAAAGTTTCTTATAATGTATAATTTTTTTATTAGATTATTAAATTCCATTGGCCCGAGGATTCAAACTAAAATTCAACTATTATTATTAAAATTCACTTTAATCAGTCATTCAATATATGTACCATTTAGACTAAAATAAAATGGTTATCTATGCATTCAATAAAATTCAGGCCTTTGTAACATAAATCATCTACTTATAGATTATATTTTATTTGTAATTGTTCAATATTAGGAAATTTCCATAATTTGTTTTTAGGGTCATTCAGGCAAAGGCTGAAATACCTGGCAACTGTTGCAATTTATTTACCTCGCTCACGATTACATTGAACAAATGATCAAAAGAGGAATTAACTAACCACTGCGTTTACAAATCCAGCGGCTGTAACGAGTCACCTCAACTTCCGTTGTTACATAAGCCAAATCAGTCTGTAATTTGATCGGTTCAACTCCGTGACTGGCTTTCGTCTGGCTGGGGTTGTTTCCTCGTATTTAACAAAATAATTAGAATAGTTACCCGATGACATAGCTCACTACCTGTCAGTCTGTTATAGATTGGAAATATTAGAATTCCGCTTAAAGGTTTGTAATGTAAATGAGACTTAACAGCTACCGAAAAGGGAATCGGCTCGCTCATAGCAAATCTATGGTTGTATGCTGACATTAAATTTCAAATGAACTACTTCCATGAAATGTATTTGTATTTCATCAGCAAGCCTTGTAGCGTGATGGTTGAAAAAGTCCAAAGTTAGCACCTCATATATATTTATGTGTTATCTTTTATGTTTTTATTATTAGCAGAGCCTTGGCATTATGCCTCTACTATACGAAAAGAGTCTACCCAGAAAGAGAATAGTTATGTGAGGGGTTTCTGCTCAGAAAAGTATTTTATTTCACTCTTTCACAAACGCTTTCCACCAATTATTTTATTTATTACGCAAATTTCTTTTATAGGTCTCTGAATGTAAGAGGGGTGTATTTATAAGACAAGTAATGCCTGGTATCATGTAGCATTGAAATGCCAACCCTAGTGTATAACAGGCATGAAATAGATGTTATTAGACAGACAGCACTTAGCAGAAGTGCTGACTAAAACCTTTCTCATTTACTTTGAAATGAAAACTTAGCTCATTAATCTTAAAAGAGAAGAGAAGAGGCTGTGAGCATAAAGTGGGAAAAACTGATTTTAGCTCCAGCTTTTTCCCCTCTGTGACATGCATTGTGTTGTTTCATTCGATAAAAGGATCATTATTTTTATAATTTCATATTCAAAACTACCAACTAGCTTGTTCAATTAGGGTTTACCTGAACGCACACTTTTGATGTTTTCAATGTCTTCAAACTTTATCGAGATATTAATAATCACAACTGCATCTTCCAATAGATTTAATTAACATTACAGGTACAAATTTTATGAGAAGAGTAATTAAAGGATGGGGTTTTTAAACAATAAATAATAACCTAGTCACTAATACATCTATTATTTATGCCTATATTATACATTATATATATTTTAACCCGGAATATGATAGTAACCTGTTTTTTTTGGTAGTCTGGCATGCGAAACCGTTAAATAATGAAATATTTAAAAACAGAATCTTATTACAAGATGTTAAAAAGGTTGTTTTGTGTGTTCCGAATTAGTTTTTATTTTTCAAAAAAAAAATATCTTAATCAATTTGTTTTTCTTTTTACTGCTTTGTATATTAATTAGAATGTATATCGTGCATAAAAGTTAGAGAAACTTAGGAATATTCATGTTAATAAAAATAATTTAATACTACTTTCATATTTATATATGAGACCAATCAAGAGGGAGCAATTAGAAAACTCATTGAAACCCTTAATTGTGAGTACTGCACAATAGGAAGTTGTCGGTTGGATGCAATTCATGAAGAAACATTCCCTCACAATCTTATTTTTGACTACAAAATTGGCAGGAGAAAAAAAGTCTTATAATATGTACGTTGTATAGGACTCCCGAATTTATTAGTGTGAATTTCACTTTCCTTCTTAAAAATCTCCTATTCTGCACCTACAACCACACCACAGTTAGGTAGACATAGTGGAGAATGGAAAAGATACACGCTCGTTTGAGGGGGAGATGTGGGAAAAAACTTAGCAGTACCAGAACTTGTTGTGACTCAATGTTTATATTGGAGCCACATCTGCCCCAAGCTCCAAGAAGGGTTGCAAATAGGCGATGGATGCTTAAAAGTGATCTTGCTATGGGATTTGGATGGTAAGATAATTATTTATGAAGTTTTAGGAAATTTGATCTTGAATGCTGGGAATACTAGCTGTACTTCCATAACGATTTTCAGGTATTAATCATATTTACTGTTTCTGTATGAAACTACTATTTTATCCCTTAGATAGAAAGGAGAGCAATCACGGGCACCTCCCGCTCCATGTCCGCAAGTTTATCTTCTCCAGCCTTCCATTCCGTTCATCCCGTCAACCCGCAAACTCAGCCACATCCTTTAGGACACACATTTTGCATATTCCTCCACCTTCAAGTTCATCGGATATCACGAACCTATTAACCTCATTCCTTATAGAGTTCAGAATCCTAATTACCCCCTTCATTTCTCTTCTTACTAATCTTGTCTCCTACCTTATCCCCGTTAAACAAAGTCCATAAGTGGATCCTTCTGACTCCTTATCCATTCTCCTTTGGAATGCGAATGGTGTTCGCACCCACACTAACGAACTGACAACACTACTACACGACAAGAACATCGACGTAGCTCTCATTATTCAAATTAAAAAAAAAAAAAAAAGTTCTCATTACTGGAACAAGACTTACGAGTGAACGACCGTTTACAGCTCAACAGTGCCAGACTTATCGAACTGATCACCGAGGTACATGAGCTTACGCAGGTACATAACATTGTACATAACTCCATTTCCCATCGCATAGTTCATTTTGTAGCACATGATTTCCTTCAGTACACTGCAGTGTCAATCAGCACCTTCACTTTCCCCCTTACTCTAGCATCAGTGTACTCCCCTCCCGATAAATCCATTTCTGATTCCCAATTCAACTCCTTTCTAGACTCCATCGGGCGTCGTTTCCTTGTGGCTAGGGACTTTAATGTGAAGCACCAACACTGGGGGTCCCACGAATACACGAGGACGTGCTTTGCTGTCTGCACTCGCACGGAAACATTGCTCTACTATCTCTCCTGACACAGCCACCTATTGGCCATCAGATCCCAACTGAAATTCAAATCTCCTTGAGTTTTTCTTCTACAACAGTTATGGAACACTAAACTATTCACTTACGCGCGTCGATGACCTCTCCTCCGATCATAGTCCTTTATTATTAACCGTTTCCCTAAGACTAATTCACAAACTGCCTCCTCTTCATTTATTAGGGGCCTAGTTGATTGGAACCACTTCGGCTAGCTTTTTACAGAATCTATAGACCTCTAAGACCATTTAATCACATAAAGAGCTCATGGGGGTACGTCGACTGTTCCATTGGCCCTGTATATTCCGATGCAATAGGATTGTTGCATCCTATAAATCCTCCTTGGGGACTAAAACGGCAGTGGCTATAAATGCGTAACAGTGGGAGTCCTGGCAATGGCCAGTTTCTACAATTATGTCCTGAGCGTATGTGCCTCTCGCGCTCTTGGTCAGCCTCCGCTGGCTCGTATCCGGGGACGCGGCTGACGGAGGAGCGTGGGGGACTTCCCAAGACTCCTATTTTGCATGAGAGGTAGGTGACAACCATGTGGATTATGGAGGTCTCTGGAGTGTTTTTAAATACTGTATGAATGAGTAAATGAAAATTGTAAATATGGTATGAATGAAAACATTTATTACAATTACTTATTGCCCAATGAGGCAGATTTTAATTTTATCATAATAAAGCTGTTTAATAGTGGTGGGGGATACTAAATAATGACTTGCTGATTGTGGGTTTTAGTGGTCATTTTTGTTTTTTTGTGAATTTTAGAATTTGAAGGTAGTTTGATCCAAGATAGTAGCAATATGATGGAAATATTCCTATAAATGTGAGGTAATATGAACAGTTTTCTTGGCAAAGTGGTTGGTAATGCATTGAGAAATGTTTTTGGGGGTTCAGATTTGAAAATTCATGTAGATGCAGTCGGTGGGTTCATCTCTATTTATGAGAATATTGTATTCTATGTTATATGGTAGCTTTTCAGCAAAATCTATTAACAATAATCTTCTAAATGTAAACGAACATTTTAAATTTTTTTTTTCTGCCTTAAGGTCAATTATCCCGTAGGTGTTGGTTGAGCTCCTGTCTGGACTGGAGAGTTCCTGGGTTTGATTCCCGATTTTTTCTTTAGCTAATAATTTTTTTTACACAGAATGTATAGATAGCGTTTTCCTATATGTTGATATATTTTTTTAATTCTAAAAAATATTATAAAAAGATACTTTTCTATTTTATAGCTCAATTTTTTTTGTTTTTTTCGCATGTATTCATAAGTGACTTTGTCACACACAGTAACCGTGTTGTGAAATGAATAACGCCCAAAGTGGGCATCTAAATGCGAAGGGCAGCCATATCGCTGGTCAGTTTATTTCAAAAGGGCCGGGGGTAGATACCCAGCCGGAAGTGGGAATATCTAGCCACTGAAAAAGACCTACCTACTTACTACCCCTTATTGTCTACTCAATTCAATGCTAAAAAACATTATGTGCAAAATTTAGCATGTGCTTATAGTTATCAAAATGAAACATTTAGGAAATTAATAAATCACCCACCGCAAATCAAAATTCGTCGAGTACATTAACCTTTTTTACTCTTTCTTTCCAGTTGTTATTTTTATTCTGTACTGTTAACGGAACAAATATTTTTTTCAGGCTTCAACTTGGCTTCGAAAGGAACCATCACAGAAACGTTTCACTCCTCCTGGATAATCTATTAGAGGGCTACGACAACAGTGTAAGGCCAGGGTTTTGGGGTAAGTCGTTGATATATTTAATTGGCAATGCTCATTTGTAACTTTAAACAAAGTGGAATAAGGATTTTATGTAACATAATACCTCACTCGTAAGTATTATATCTTTAGCGTTCAGATAAAGAAGACGGAAGTGCGTTGAGAGTATATTTCCATCGCCATTGACCCTATTTCAGCTGAAATAGCTTTTGGTAACATGAATACAGTTTTTTAGTAATAAATATAGTAGTAGCACTTCATTCACGGTGGTGCTCGAGGCGATAGTAAATTTATTAACTGGTTCCAGTGAGTAGTAGTAAGTGAATAGGAGTTATTCAGTAAGTAAGTGCCTCCAAGATTGGGTGGTTATAAGCCATCGTAGTGGTTTTGTATTCAGGGATTATTTTTTCTATATTTTTTTAAACTTTATTTTTGTCATTATCAAAAATGTATATTAACACAGATATAACATAGTTTAATCACTTTATAATCTATGTAAGATGTATTTCGATTCTCCATGGTATCCATTTTCATTCTTATTATTACGTTAACGTTTGCTGTAGTAGTCTAATGGAGCATCATTTAGGCATCACAAAAGTAATTATGTTTGATGTTTTCAGTAATTACCTTACCAGTGCTGTAAAAATGTATTTTGTTCCATTCTCAACGAAAATTTACGTTTCTTATAAAATTAAACACAATTAACTAAGTTTTTATTATGTCTTTTTTAGGTCCACCGGCTATGGTAGAAGTAGATATTATGATTAGGAGTATGGGACCAATATCAGAGGTAGATATGGTAAGGCAATATTTATATCATAGATATAATATTTATTTATAATAAGCAATATATCACTTAATAAATGTATAAAGAATACAATTATTCATGTGTTTGAGACTGAGTCCAAATTAACACCAGAGTTATTCTATATATATATACACACACAATATGTAAGCTCGTGACCATGTTCTGGGTATGGCCATGGATCCTAAAATAGTTTCCATGTCCCAATTTAGTATCATACAAAGTATTAATAAATAATTTTTGTTAAATAAAATATGTTTTATTGACGAATTTTAAAGCATAGACTAAATAGAGACTCTAATAACTAAGTTACACATGTACTGCTGCTACTATACAAAAATTTAAGAAAATAATAAATTTATATTGAAGTAGATAGATAAAGAAGAAAATTCTAAAAGCTGTAAAAAATGAGTTTTGTACAGATCGGAGATTTTATTTGTTAATGTCCTTCTGGAACACATGCGGAGAATTTATTATTGATATTTCCAACAGGTTCTTCAACATACGGTCAAAAGTTCCATGACCACGTGAACCGATCTGATCTACTTCAAGAGTGCGATTATTGTTGGGCCAGGTTGATAAATCAAAAATGGGATCCACAGTTTGGGGAACCAATAGTCGACAGTTCTATCGATATATTAATAGCTCCATTGATAATTACTTGAACTATTGATAGCTCAAACGACAGTTTCTTGAACATTTGCTATAATTGGTCCTTTTTACCTTACAAAAATACTGACAGATAATTATCAATTATATTTTAATTCATCGATAATTGATAACAAAAAAATAATACATTATTTATTACTAACATCGTCTGATACATGTCATATGTTTTTACTTATTCCTGAATATCTAATAAACTAATGATTTTATCCTAGAAATGAACTATAAACTATTAATACTATCCATCGGGATATTGATAGTACCCAACTACCGACAATCGGTCCCCCCTAGTGCACAGACCGAAAAAAAAAGTTGTTAGCGACAAAATATTTACGTTTAGGGTGACACGTGATCCTAATGTTGATGAACCAGATCTTACTGAAATACGATCTTGACCTGTATTCGACTCGAAAGGTTTTCTCTGCCAAATTTGAAGGGACAGTCGCGGTCTGACAATATAGCAGATAAACTTCTCAAAAACAATTTTTTTTTAATTTAGGCCGGAGTGATACAGCCAGCTGATAGCTAAGCAAAGATTTAACCGACACTTAAACCTAATGTTTCGGGTGACTTGGGTAAAATCAATTATCGGGAAGATCTGCTTTCCCTGATTGATTTTTGTGGTGGTTGACCCTGTTGTTAGTAAAGACTGGTGTTTTACAATTGGGGCTTCGAGCGTGTAAACGTAATAGAGGGCGAGGTCTGATGAGGATTAGTGGCAAGGGTTTCTCACTATTTTGTATGGTAAAGGTCATACCACGAGTAAGGGAGAATGGGCAAGTACTAATACGTTCAATGCTTAAACATAAACAACCCCACCTAAAGATACGGAAAGGTGGGTTTTATTGTTTTATTTTATTATGCAAAATAGGTTTATGCCTTGCGATTGTATATTGGGGGGTAAGAAGATTTTGAAGTTGTTAGTAAAGTCAAAGCGATGACAACGGCGTGTGGCAGATATGGATAACAAGATAACAATCCGATCTTCTACCCTTAGGATGTAAAAGAAAATACATAATGTTCAACAAGCAATCAAAATTTAGATTATTTTAAATATTTAATCAATAAAGGCTGATATGGAACCAACACACGAGACTAAAAAGACAAAAACAACACAGACGCTTTGGATAACTTTACAGACTACTTCAAAGGACATCCCATCTTTCAATAGAAAACAAATTAATAATCTACAATGTTATACTAAAGCCAAGCTGGAATAGAGCTATGGGGGACAGCAAAAAAGTCGAAAATCAAGCGTATCCAATCCTTTCAATGAAAAGTCCTGAGAACAATAGTAAATGCCCCTTATTACGTCAGCAACAAAACCCTTCATAACGATCTTAATATACCTTACATTCTCGAACTCATCCCTTCCAAGTTCATGAAATTCCTTAGTGACCTATCCCCAACCACCCTAATCCCCTAGCACAGTCATTGCACTTCACCACTCATCCCTATAATCCTCCTCGGAGACTAAAACAGCAGTGTCCTCGTGACCTGCTATAAATGCGTAACAGTGGGAGTCCGGGCAACGCCCAGTTTTTCCAATTATGTCCGGAGCGTATGTGGCTCTCACGCTCTTGGTCATTCTCCGCTGGCTCTTATCCAGTAACGCTGCTGACGTAGGAGCGTGGGGGACTTCCCAAGAATCCTCTTACTCCTTCTTCGCACGCGAGGAAATCTTCAACAGTTGGGCCATGAGTATTGTTTTGAGGAGTAAGGTGAGGAGTGAAAGTACGGGAAATATGCAGTGAGAATTCATCTGCCCTCTCGCCATTCGAAGCAGCCAAGAACCCATCATCACGACGGAGTGGGTGTGAAACAGGATAATATTTTAGGATTTTCTTAACACTAAGTATCTAAAGGTAGGCGAAAACCGTCCGGATCCCAAAAGCGATTGTTACCCGGAGAGAGGCAGACTGGATCACTGGATGAAACGCTACTAGGTAAAGTTTGTAGGGCCCCAGGGACCGTCGTTCGCAAGGAATAGATCTCTTACAAGGAAGTGCTAGTTTTAGCGAGACGAAGGCAGAGAATCCCACTAGGAAGGTGTGGGGTCTGACAACGCCGGGCTAAAACATAGCGAGGTTAAGAAAGAGAGATGTAGAGGTAGTTGAATGAGAAGGTCATGGTTGGAGTAGAGCAGTAAGCGCCAGTGCAGAGAGAGATAGAAAGAGATCAGTGTTCTTCAGGGGCCGGGTTCCGAGAGTCTGGGACAAAGAAACCCCAAATCTGGGCCTTATATGGGCAGGTCAGAGGCTGGACCTCACCCGCGCCCTTAGTGGCCATAGTGTTTCATTCTCTAGTTTTTCCCTCTCTTAACTGACGCTTAACGTTTTTATTATTTTCTAGACCGAGAATTGAGGAACTTCTATTTATTCGGGTGGAGAAGCTGACACAACAATGAGATCGAGCATTGGTTTAACCAATGGGGGATTAAAGTTAATGAAGTAAAATGTTCCCACATTACCTTCACCCTCTGCCACAACTCTTGTCCACTAGTTTCTTTTAATTTCATTCCCCTCCCTGTATCCAAGTTGGTGCGGTAATTAGACTTCCATTTCGACAAACGGCTGACTTTTAACCCACATACGAGGCTAAAATGTCAAGAACTTAACAGACGCTTTGGACAACTGTACATACTACTTCAAAGGACATTCCATCTCTCAATAGAAAACAAATTACTAATTAACAAAGTTATACTAAAGCCAATCTGGACTAGAGCTATGGGGGGCAGCAAAAAAGTAGAACATCAAGCGCATCCAATCCTTTCAATCAGAAGTCCTGAGAACAATAGTAAATGCCCCTAATTACGTCAGCAGCAAAACCCTTCATAACGATCTTAATATACATTCTCGAACTCATCCCTTCCAAGTTCATGAAATTTCATAGTGACCTATCCAACCACCCTAATCCCCTAGCACAGTCATTACACTGCACCACTCATCCTTATAATCCTCCTTGAAGACTAAAGTGGCAGTGGCCTCGTGACCTGCTAAAAGTAAGTGACAGTAGAAGTCCAGGTATTGGCCAGTTTCTTCAATCATGTCCTGAGCTATGTGGCTCTCGCCCTCTTGGTCTGCCTCCGCTGGCTTGTATCCGGTGATGCGGCTGACGGAGGAGCGTGGGGGACTTCCCAAGGGAGGTCTATGTGATGTTTATAAATACTGTTTGAATGAATGAGTGAATGGAAATTGTAAATATGGTATGAATGAGAACATTTATCACAATTATTTATTGCTCAATATGGCAGATTCTAATTTTATTACAATAAAGAATTTTCTAAAATAAACGAAAAATTATAGACACTTAAGGTTCTTAGGTGTGGTTAAGTAAAGCCACGCAAATAAATTCAGCTTGTATATTATATATTACTTTATCATAGCCAGCTTGTCATTCACAATGAGATTTTTCTTTTCAACCCAAATGAGTACAGAAACTTCCTCTAAGAACTCACCCGAAATGTACACATACAGTTATATGCGTATCCAGAAACTCTCCCAGACTAGATCAGGGATGTGAGTTACTGTTGCGGCGATGAAGAAGCATGCCTAAGTAATGATTACTTGAGGAGTTCGTTCATTGAGCGCGGGAAATGACGCAGAAAGCCATTACAGACCAGATCCTGCTCGTGCCTCCTCCAACTTGCACTTTCCTATCTGCTCAAGCAGCATTTCTTCCCTTCACTGTCAGCGTGTTGTCTGCTAATATAGGCCCTATCAAATTCAGTCGAAATTCGTTGTTTTATTCAATCTAAATAATTTTCTATTTGCTACTGTTGTCATTAGGCTATTTTTTAGTTCTTACGCAAGTGCTCAACATAGAAGGAAATTCAATGAACTCCATTTATCTTTTGCTCAGTTCTACCCCTGGATTCCATCGGTGTTTCCCCTATATACGGTTATTCCCGAAAACTACTATAGCTCCCGCATGGATGTTTTGCTCCATTTTGCTATGCAAAGAAAGCTATCGAGTAACTAACATCTTAAACATGCTGTATTAAAAAAAATAAGTAAATATCTTATAGTCAAATTTAGATGTGGTATGAATTCCACCACTATTAAAAATTATTAGACAAAGAAAAAAATACACTGGAGTGCTTGGAAATCGAACCTATAACCTCCCCAAAGTCTATTACCTGAACTAACCTGAGCGAGTCGGCGATCGATTTAAATTCTGTTTGGACGTAATGTTAAATTTAAGTTTTAAATAACACCAATCTCTTTAACAGCCTTTCTTTAATTGGCAACCGACAATTTCTTTCAACAGCCACCACCAGTGTACGACTACAACCTATAGAGAACTGTTCCATGAATATGCATATGGAAAGATTATAGCAGGTCACGAGGCCACTGCCGTTTCAGTCTCCGAGGGGGATTATAGGGATGAGTGACACAGTGCAATGACTGTGCTACAGGATTAGGGTGGTTGGAAAGGATACTGTGGAATTTCATAAACTTGGAAGGGATGAGTTCTAGAATGTAGGGTATATTAAGGTCGTTATGAAGGGTTTTGTTGCTGAAATAATAAGAATTATTAAGATTATTATTAAGAATTATTATTATTATTAAGAAAGATTATAGTGACGGACGTAGGCTGTTGAAATCGTTTCCCAGTTGAAGAATAGCGTTTATGATGCCATGTAAGTACAAGGCATCAATGAACCTCGTGACATCAATGAACCAAGCCCTCAAATAAATGAAAACAAAAAGCTTTTGAAGAAAAAATTACACAATATTATCCTCGTTAATATAGTCAACGTATATTAATGTTAAAATAGTCCCATAACTTTCTTTCTTTTTTTCACTGGCCTTACACCCACCTCAGGCTATCCCGAAATCTCCGGACGGATTTAATACCGGTTTTATTCAAATAAAAATTTGGAAAAAATATAAAATTTAGCATATAGTTTTAACACAACTTCTACTGTATTAGACGCAGGTATTTTTACTATATATTTATTGTTTTCGTCTGCATACATACGTTTGGAAAAATTTTGTATTGCATATAAATAATAATAACGTTTCAAAAAGAGCTTATTTATTCCAAATTACATCTTCCTTAACCTTCCTAATTGTTAAATTAATCAAAAGATAATAATAAATTCGTAATTACGCGATCATTCGCATTTGAATAAACTGATTAGAATTAAATTTGGACTTTCCACGCTTTCCAATTACTGGAACCCTCATAATAAATCTGAATAAAGTCAATCAAAGACTCGAGTTGACGCATTTTACTTACCCGATCATTACGTGACTGGTTCAATGAATAATTTAATATTTTACTAATGATTTCCCAATTTTATGATTGGAAAAAATTATAGGTGATTATTTTTGTTGTATTTAAAGTATATTGCGTTACTGATTGTATTTAACATATTACCCATTTTAAAACTAGACGGAATAAATTGTTTTAAATTCGAACATGTATACGGACAAGTTTCAGTCTTCACTAATTCTTTTCCTCCACCCTAAGGCCTAATATCTTATTAACAATCTTTGCGTGGATATAGGAAAATACCCATATGAGCTGATTTTATTGAATTATCTACATTTTATGTAACACACCCCATACAATTTCCGATCAGCAATTATAGTTAGGAATCTTCAGCATTGAATAAAATTTGGATAAATGGGCATATGGTACACTGCATATGTTTAGTTACACATTACATCTTGATATTCTAATAGTTAGTTATGGGTATGAAATTCCTTGGAAAACAAAAAGAAACTTTTTCCTGTTGTTCTCTGCTAGCTCCCCAAAAGTGCTGGGATGCACGAAAAGTGGTCCTTTTCAATACAGTAAACAGTGTACGAAAACAGGCAACGAGATTAAAATAAAAACTAAATTTTGATTTATATGAGTTATGATTTCATAAAGACGTAAGATATCATAAATACCCCACAGCTATTCGCCAAATAAAACATAATTACGTAAGTTAAAGAAACCCGTGAGCTTATACCAAGATCTTGTAGCCTGAACCTTTTCAAAGATTTACGTCCCCACACACAGCTCCGGAAATCCCCTCAATTCACCAGCGAAGTCGCTACCTTTCCAGGAATCGAAAAGGAAGCAGGAATCAAGGAGATCCCCACGCCGCTCCTGCAAAAACATCACACATCCTAAGAGCTACTATAAATTCTAAGATTTAAAGTTCTACACCATGTGCCCTGAATATTACAAATCTTTTTAAAATCCCATAATAGAACAACAGCAAGATTTAGAATTCTGGAAAAAAAGGAGTAGAAGAAAGGCTCTACTACATTTAAAAAGCAAAAATGATTTATGGATTAAACGGGTGGTTTTATTTTATCTGTCTGAATGTTAAGTGATGGTGGCTGAAAAAGAAATCTTGAAAGTATGATCAACTACAACCCACTCTGTACATTTGATATTTCTAGGTGTAGTTGTATCTGAGCTATCATTTACTGTATTTTATTGGTTAGAAAATAATAATAACACCCTAAAAAATAATACTAACAGCCTGAAAAAACAGGTCCTGCATCAATTAACTGACCAACTTGACTGGCATTAAAGGTCAAGTCGGTCAAATCGTAAATACTAAATCGTCTAAAATAAAGTATTTGATTAGTACTCGAAAGTAATAAGTTTAAAACCATACTCGTCAAACGTATCAATTACCCAACAATCGTAACATTGTTTTAATAGTGGTCAGAAGGTGAGCACTTCTACTTGCTTACTTAATTCTTGAACGAACCGCTTATTCCGACTCTATTTGGTTTTGTTATAACCTCAATAACATTTTATTGCACCTGCTATGATATGCTTGCTCCTCCATCATAGCTATAAATGTCCCCGTTTTATAACTCATCTTTTTATTGCTTTGCAAAATATACACCGTGTTATGTGTTATTTACGAGTTGCTGCTTAGTAGTTATGTAAAATGTATTTCTTTTTGTAACTTTTCTCTGAATCGCTAAATCCTCTTGCTATTAGTTTTATAAAATATATCATTGTTCATTTAAATTGCTCTTAGGAAGTATCTTTTCTATGAAACTTACTACTATGATTCTAATTACAAATATTCGAAATACTTTATCATTATTGAAGCTTTAATTTTGTAGTATTTCGTAAGCTAAACCTTTTTAGTTATCCTGCGAACATCTCTTTATCAGGGTCCTGTACTGTGCTAAAATGCTTCAGGCTAGTTATAAGGATTGTATAAGGGTATATTATATGTAAAATATCTTTCTTATAGTAAAATATCACTCAAGCCCATCAAGAAAATGAAACATGTGCGCTTACCATGTACTGTATGTAGGTCGTCTGCGTAGCTCAAGTAAAAATATGAGACATTTCTGTATTGAGAAAAATCTCTATTTCTATTCATTGATCACTGTACACAAAACTAATAAGACTAATTTTAACACGGTGTCGAGTAAAAATATGCTGAAAAAATTTAAATATACATTCGAAACCTAGTCTGTTCTCTTCGTCTTTTAAATAACGTTTAGAAACAGAACTAATAATAACAAAAAAAAACTGTTTTCTAAGAATGTAACGAAGCTATTTGTTTTTTCCTGTAGAATAAAATACTAATTAACAAAATTACTAATTTTGTAGGGTCCTTGAAATCAAAACTAATCAACCTAATTGAAAACAATTTATGATCAATAGGTAGATCTTCATATTCAATAGTGGTTGCTCATAACTTGTTGAAACCTACAGATAACCGTGTCTACCCCTACAATCGTTCTATGAGCAATGTCAAATAATTTTATTTTTGGAAGTGATTCCTGAAAATGGTGACTGATAGACTACTTGTTTGGTTTACCTTCGCGATTTAAATCTCATTCTAGAGGGAATTCCCACCGTAAAGACCGGGCCATATCACATTTAAACCATTAACTTGCATTTTTTACAGACATACTCGATGGACTGCTACTTCCGTCAGACTTGGGTAGACCGCCGCCTCGCCTACACCGGTGACAAGGACACCCTGGCATTGAGCATCAGCATGCTGGGCCGGATCTGGAAGCCGGACACCTACTTCTACAACGGCAAGCAGAGCTACCTCCACACCATCACCTCACCTAACAAGTTCGTTCGCCTCTACCAGGACGGAAGGGTTCTCTACTCATCAAGGTATCTCCTTTACCTTAATAATATATCTGGTTTCTGTACAATAAAAAAACTACAATCTGTGTGTTGACTATACTAATGTTACTATGGAAGGAGGTATAGAAAAATATTAGAATTGCAAAAAAAAAATTTTTATCCTGTGACCATGATTCCTATGAAAAACGAATAATCGCAATTTTGGCTAACAAAAATAAAGAAAGAATATATCGCGTAGCGGAGAAAATTAAATAATAATATGTGGATTTGGGAGGTCTCTGGGCCGTTTGTAAATAATGTATGATTGAAGAATTGTAAAGATGGTATGAATGAGAACATTGATCGCAATTACTTATTGCCCAATAAGGCAGATTGTAATTGTATCACAATTAAAATTTTTGAATAATAATAATAAAATACTAAGAAGTATACCTCAAATTAAAAATCCATAATTAGCTTGTTTAAATATAAAATAAGAAAAAAATTATAATGCACAGTAAAAATAAAATAAGAAAGAAAAATAATTGTAATAAAATAAAATACATAGCAATTAGTGGTAACTATTTCTGTGGGTATATTCACAGAACAGTTAAATTGCAGTAATAGTATGTAGTTAAAAAAGATAATAACAATAACATAATAATAATAGTAAAAATGAAGACAAAGATCGTATGTCTGAGTTGTAAGGGTGGAATAGAAAGGTTTTAAAAGTACGGAAGCATGAACGATTGAGAGGGAGAGATTTCCATAGAGCAGTACTGTAGAGTAAGCAAGAAAGGAGCGGTCAAGCGGTGGAGTGAGCAAGAAAGGACTGCTGTGGTTTCGTGGGAAGAGGTGTAAAGGTCAAAAAGGCGGACCATCGTGCCACGGAATAGACTGAGTATTTAACTGTAGGATACCGTGAATATAAAGAGGGATATGAGACTGGATAGTTTCATACATCGTGTATATCTAGAATGATAACTGTTATAAAATCGGTGGGCCCTTGAAAAAAATGTTCATTTGTAGAAGGTGCCGAGGAGTGTTGAAATAGCTAATATCTAATCTCAATAAGCAAACAATGAACTGTGCGAGAAATCGGCATTCTCGTATGTATCGCATTTGTGTGTTTGGAACGAAAACCAATAAATAGTCAATAATCTGAGGTGAAGCAAATTATAATAGACTTTAGATATAATAGTTTTTCCACACAGCAAGTTATTTATTTTGGACAGACACATTTGACTATTCCAGTCATCTTGAAATACTGTAAACATTGGGAACACAATGAGTGATCCTGGTTTCTGGTTGGCATTCTGATTTCGAGAACTGTTGAGACCGAGAACTCTGACTGTGGATATACGATCTTCAGAACCCCTGGGAATTGTTTCTTCAGGAAATGGATCGGTTTTTCGCGATAAATGATTAGTTACTTCCATAAGGAAATAGCGAATTCGGTTTAGAATACCAAGATTAAACCTGAGAGGTAGCACCCTAACACAAATCCCATACAAGGTGAAAGAAAACAACAATTTAGTTTTTTATCATGTTCACAAATTAATCAACTAAAGGAGACTGTTTGACAGTAGATAACTTAAAAGAATTTGTTCACGATGTAAATATCTCAGTAAAAATAAATAAAAAAAAGTTATGGGAAGAAACTTGTTTTAACTAAAATATTACCTGCAGATCTTAAAACCAAAATAATAATCGGTTATTTGTTGTAATTCACTGTTTTTCATCTTCAGGTGTCCATTGAAACATAAACCGTTAAAAATTGTGCCAAAGTACTTTAAATAGATTTTCTATAAATATACAAAGTTCTAAAGATATGATATAATTTATGTTTCAAATAACACCAATGTTTGTTTCTTTATGCAAAGAATTATATTTATTTAATATTTAATACAAATCATATTCATGTTTTCAATCAATTATAGCTAGACATTAATCACATTCGGCATGTTACATTTCAAACGAGACATTACGAACTTACCTATGAAACCAATACGTTGACAATTTTTATTGCAAATACATAAATAGTAAAAAACAACTGCATGAACATCTTAATCAAGTTTTTAATTTCTTATTAAATAATGTTATTTTATTATTTTATATGTATTAAGTTTTAATATGTGTAAGGTTGGGTACATTTCCTAACCCATATGCGCTTATTTTGTTTGTTTGTCTATTCTAGAACTGTCATATACTAGATTTAAAGGACGTGTAGTTTAATTCTTTTATGCAGAATAAAATCACGTTCTTAGAAAGAATCGTACATATGTATAGTTAACAGACCACAGAGTGGCTCTAAACTGTAACTATTGTTGAAATTAAAATAAAATGACAAAATGTACTTATTTACATGTAGGAAAAACAGAACCAATAAAACCTACAAATAAATTTCAATTATTTTGACCAATCTGCATAAGCTATAACTACGTGGAGGTCCAACGGCACCATAAAAAAAAATAAGGTTGAGCTTGTGGGTTTTGTTATTTTTGTAAAATATTACAGCATTTTCAGCATTCATTCTGTATAAATACATAATTGAAGCCTGGGAATTCCCCCAATTCACCTACAGAATTGGCCCCCGGCAACTAAAAATGACACGAGGATCGAAAACTTCTAAAGTTTTAACTGAAAAATATATTCCCCATTTATATGAAGTATTCCCATTCATGACCCAAAGACAAGTGACAGTGAGTGGTAAAAAAAACTTCATTAACAATTTAATTTACAATGCAACTTGTTACTAAATTGTTTTGACATGTTCTCTCCCCTCCTGTGCAACCTTTTCATGGCTGTAACATAGTGTGATATATGAACATACAAAAATTTTTAAATAGTAGGGAAAATAAAATAAAAACCTACACAAGAAAAAAAAGGAGGTATATGTTTTTTTTTCGCTTTGACAGTTTCCCTGTTGACATGTTCAGGGAAAGTGAAAGGATCTATATAGGTTCAAACAAACATATTTGTCTGATTTTTACCTCGGGATGTTTGTAAAGTATATGGAAAGATATGAGATGTCGCTTTGTGAAGACTATGGGTTGACATTAAAATAAAATGATACATTCATCGTGTACAGGCAATCATTTTTCGTCTGTGTGCCCTACTGTGACCACTGTTCAAATGATTGGTATGTCAAATCAAGTGTAATGCATCGGCCGAGTGATATTTGGGTGATTTTTAATTTACAGTCGTCAAAATATAAGAATCTCATCACTCTCGAGTTTAATAGGATATCGGAAACAAACAGATTAAATAAGGTTGGCGATAGACTGGATCCCTGTGGTAGACCGACCATAATAGAGAGTGTAATGGTAAGTAGACGTATTTATTTGGTTATAAAACTGTCTATTGGATAAAGATAAGTAATATGTAGGGAATTCAGTAGATCAAAACAACAAAAGGTCATCAAAACTGCCATTGAAAAGTTGTTTGTTTAAAAGGTCGTAACGAAATATCACTCGGCCAATGCATTACACTTGATCTGACATACCAATCATTTGAACAGTGGTCACAGTAGGGCACACAGACGAAAAATGATTGCCTGTACACGATGAATGTATATAAGGTATAAAATATAAGACCACTTTCGGCATGAAAAGAAAATGTTGTGCCGCAGATAGAGAAAATCCGGGATGAGACTGTGAAGACTGCTAGGACCAGGCAGCCGGTAACTGTACTAATCTCCAGCTCGAGTGGTCACTTTTCTTCCACAGTCCTCGTAATCTTCTTAGTGGCGCCATCTCTAGACACAGTAAATCATAGATGGCACACACATTGCGGTCTAGGGTCATCAATTAATTTATCTTTATTCTTAATATATATAATATATAAAAGTTAAGGCCTGGGCACTGTCGGTATACAGTCTTGATACCAAATCATCGGGATCCCGATTATATGTGTACGGGATTAAGAGCTACCAATAAAGCAGTCTTGTGCTAACGTTTGACCTCATCATTTGTATTACTTCTTTCTCGTTCTTTTTTTAGTTTTAATTTTCAAGGTAATATATCTATTAATGTGTGTCTTCGCCTTCTAAAGCAACACAAGGGGAAATCGTTTACGAGTGGGTGTGCATTATATTGAAATTATCTAATTTGGCTGTGAAAAAAAAAATTATGTAGACTATACTATTTTAAAGCCATTATCTTTTTCTTTTCAGATCTTCAAATACATTTATTTCCCACATTAACATAACACTAAAAAACCCTTATGCTAATATTCAATGCAACTTGTCTAAAAACAAAACATCATCGCTCTTTATTATGAACAAAGTCTTCATTGTATAAGTCTTAATTTATACGAAATGTAAATTAAAAAAAAGGTAAAACTAGACATTAATAGAAAAACATTTCTTGTTATTATTTATACTTTAAGCACGAGTAATTTTCTGATGTTATCAGTACTTTGAAGTAATTTCCGATTATTTACATTTTTTCTATATTGTTATTGTAATTATTTACACTAGATACTGTTTGCATATTATATGTAACATTTATGGCCTATTAGAGTATTATAAGCTGGTTTACAATGTAACAAGTACGTTACTTATGTTTATGTTTAGCAAATGTAATGACAGCCATAACAATAATTAAATAATGATATAACAAAATAAACAAATAATAAGTACTGAAAATTTTTTTCTGTAAATATACATATTTGTATTTTAACCGACACATAATTGGTGAAAACAATCATTTCAAATGGTTTCGTAGAATACCATTTAAATTTTCGATTGATTGCATTATCTTTACTTATTATTACTAAAGAGAAAAGACATTAGAGGGCCAAACCCTGTACTTCAGAACATCGTTCTAGTCCTCTCTAACTTGGCTATGCTTTTATTTTTTAACTTTTCGAGAATTAATTTGTCCGTTTCTATTCAATATAGTAATATCTGATCATTGAAAAAACTCTACCCACACTGAAAATTGAGAAACTACTTTGTAGCTTCTTTTAATTGATTTTGTTATGACGATGCTTTATGAGTTTTGCAAACGAGAGAGGAGCAAAAGAGATTTGACAATGTCTAGGTTCATACCCTGCACAAATATTTCAGTCAGATCTAAGGGAAAAAAGGAGAATTCGAACTAAGGACAGGTCTCCGATTTTTTTTTATCCAGTAGCTAATAATTATTAAAGCATTGGCAAATAAAGACCACTACTGGCAAATTTAAAGTTTATTTCTTTTTTAGGTTGACAATTAAAGCAGGGTGTCCTATGAATCTAGAAAATTTCCCGATGGACACGCAAAGGTGTCCTTTGAAATTCGGAAGTTGTAAGTATTTAAAAATTTATCGTAAACTGTATTTCTTTTTATTCAAACATACACGTTTACCTAGAACTTATAAAATTCCCTGATATATTTTTTAACTCCATTCTAAATGACCTTCTTATGTTGAGCAGTGAAAATAAGTAGCTGAATATGTTGTTTATTTGAAATTGAAATTTTTTTTGGACTTGGATATTATAGTCCTGATTAAATTATTTTTCATTAAGAAACTATTTCTAATAGACGACAGATAAACCTTATATAAAAATTCAAATGTGTACTTAGAGCTGATTACAAAGGTATATAGCATAAATGTACCAGTAGACAGAAATAAAAGCTCATTTTCTAGTCATGCGCTTTCAGCTTTCAGCTCTTATAATATAAATAGAAACTAACGGCAATATTTCCAAGTATCCTGTTGCACAAATCTGAATCGATCCGGATCGATCAAACTAGAACGTAGTTTCGCAAGTTTGTGGTGCCAGTCATTCTAAGCCACGTTCTTGCAGAACGTTTAGGCGGTAATTAACCTCCTAATATATATTTGTTCTGATTTCAAAGCTTAGATCAAATATTTATAAAATTTATTTAAATAATAAAATTCTTATCAAATTATTGACTCTCTTCAGTATTAAATTTCAATAGAACGTTTCACGCTTATATTATCATAAAAATAACCTTAAAGGCTTATTTCAAGTTATTTAAAAGATAAAGAGGGCTTAAAGTTTATTTCTTTTAGCCCAGAGATATTTATTTCACTGAAATTCTAATTTCATTGTGTATATTGGAGGAAGACTATTTTTAATATTAGCTTATGTTCACAGCTCTATAATTATTTTTATATACATTTTACTTAATACACTCATAAATTTGTAAGTATACAGCTTGTCATAGAGCCTATAACGAATTTAAGATTAATATAGATTGAGGATCACAAAATATTACACTATGTCTAATTAATAAATGTTTAAATTGCTTCTGTTCATGAATTCTCATTTATCGTGATGTATATACATATTTTTATTTGTTTGCGTCCTTCACTTTTTCAGTAAAAAAAATACGCTCTTTGCAGTTTCATAATGTTTTGAACTAATTAATAACATATTCGAGATCTTTGAACGAAGCTTCAAACGAGCAGAAGCAAGATGAAGTAATGTGGGTAATATGAAAACCACAACTGAAGTACTCGTCTCCCCCTAAGCCCAGTCTTATCAGTCCTAAAGAGGAACAACTAATACTCGCCTATAGTTACCTGTGACGTTTATAAGCTTTGCCTCTTGATATTACTTCAGATTTATGGTTTTGTTGCAGAAACTAATGAATGTAAACCATGAATATTAGTAGTTATTGACGAAATAAAAAATATATTGATATTTAGACCCGGGACCTGCAGATCCCAGGCACTCTTCCATCTGAGTCATTCCCTATCGATCTCGAGCCGAGCCAATATCCTATCTATTTAAATACTCTCTTTGGACCATAAATAAATATTGCCAAAGCGGCATCCTTCAAAGGAGATCACAATACAGTGTAGTTCACTATGTCACCGAGTCATGTAGCGGCGGAGCGAGGGTAACTTGTTTTTAATGACAGGATTCATTCACCTCATCTCTTATTATTCTCGTTTGTATATTGAAATTAGTTCTATTCGGAGACATTTAGATATTTCCTCTTAATAACTCTAAATCCCTTTGTGAAACCCTTGACAGGACTTATTTTTCTTCGAACTTCCCTTTTCAAGGTCTGGTGACAAGAGGAGGAGATCAATGAAACTCCTCTTTGATACCGTATATAGTTTGGCCGCTAGATCCTTTGGCAGGGCACAGGCAAGCCTCCTCTTCCTCCCATGTTCTCGAAGAACATACAGAATTCAATTATGTGCTCTGAGGTCTAGTCTGCAGGTCTGGAGTCATAGAGGGTAGTTTCTCCAATACCGATCATTCTGCAAAGATGAACTCACTTTCCATTGTGGCCAGTCCTCAGCTAGTAAATGACCCTTTAGGAAAGCATTTAATAGTTATCTGGATTGTGATGTGGGTGCTTGCTACTTAAACTTTAAAAATGAGAACCTGTTAAATGTGAGCTAGAGACTGTCGAGTGTGAAATGGCGCCCTCTTTGGTAAGCTTTCTCTATTCCGGGATTTTGAAGGCGCATTGGGACCAAAGAGCATGTTTGACTCTGAGGCCAGAATCACCTGGACTTTATCCACGAGCACAAAACTGTGAAAATCATTAACATGTACTAGTGTATTTCTATTGTAAGTGTTAGGCAGAGGCATGGTTTTTTATACACATGGTCCGCGCAGCTTCGCCCTTAGAATGAGAAATACCTGCCTCAGATGTTCGATTCGTGTACCGCGATCTTGGCCGGCTCTGTATGGTTAAACACTAGAGTGGACTACTGCTACACTTCATACACCAAGCCCACTATGCGTCTATGATCATTCGGTTTCATACCTGAAAAACTAACCTTCGTCGATCCGCCCACTGTTGAACCACGCTGTGACAGAAACCATACTTTCCAGCTCACTCGATTAAGGCTTTTATCCCTGTTTTTCTTTAAAATCTTAGAGGCTGAAGAACATATAGTGTGTCCGTCAGTATTGTAATCTTGCAATGGCGACTTCTATGCAGGGATGTTAGAATGTGTTACGCCTTGAATATTGCCGATTGCTCAGATGTTTGTGGAAAATGTGGTAAAAGCTAGCTTCTAAGTTTCTATCGACTTTTAACAAACTTTTCCGTGATGTAGAGTCAGTATCAATTTCATAGAAGTAAAAGAATATTATAGCCACTAGAGGGTCAAATCGTCAACACAGAATAAATATAGAGTGTTCCTAGAAAGCGGCTCCTAAAAAGTTTGGCGGTTATGTTAATTTTATAAAGATTATACCTATATAATTATATCAATATAATTAAAAGAAATATATGCTGCTTGCATAAAAAAAGGCTAATGGAAAGGTTCTATTGTTGTCAGTCGGATACACAGACAGGGATGTCATATACAAATGGAAGACGAAGAAAGTTGACATAGCAGATGACATGAAACTATCTCAGTTCGACCTTATAGGTACCCCGACCGCTACTAAGACTGATGTCCTGAAATCAGGTAAGGTAACATACATATTTATGTATCTACAAGTATGATATTTTCCATTTTAAAAAAAATTTTGCACTGAAAGACCCCTAAAAAACTCATTGTTTTTATAAATACAGGCCATCATTAAGTTAAAACCATTGTGATTTATTATATTTAACATAGTTAAATGTATATTAAAAATAGTTATTAATTTGCTCTCATCAGTAGTATAATAATAATTTAAATAAATTACCTGTTAGCAGAAAGAGGAAGTTAGTTAAGTGTGGAATATTACACAATTTAGGGTTTTGATAATTAACGTACTAAACGTATATTAAACGTACTAATTAATCTCTTTTGAATGATTTCCTAATTTATATTGAATTATTTGTATATTATACAATTCAAAAGCAGTTTATTTAACACAATGAATTAATTGGCACAGTGCACAGGACTTTGGCTTAAACAGGGGACTCAGGCATGAAGGGTAAAAACATAAGTGGTTTTAATTTAGCAAAAATCAAGGAAACCCTACGTAGTCGAAATGAAGTGTTTTAACAGCTTCATATAACTCAAAAAAGATTGTTTGATAGTTAACTAGTTGAGTGAATTTTTTCCATTTCTAAACGGACAACGCATAATCTCCAAAGGGCCCTATTGTTAATCAACTGTTATAGTTTTTACAGTTTTATATGTCGTTTTTTTCCTATCCAGAAACCCTTACGTAACTGTCTGTTTGCTTGGTCATTGCCATTGAATTTTACATGGAGGTTGAAGAAAAAGATAAACTCTACAGTCACAAATGTCAATCATCTTCATTCTATTAAAGTATGATAAGTCAATAATAAAGGGATGGCACGAACTAATTATGGTTATTAATATTCCTTTTACTATGTGCTAACTATGTATCAACGTCTTGAAAATTATGAATCTCCATCTCCACCCTTTGTTAAATATTGTAACGGTGGTGCATCAATTTTAGTGGTGTAATGTTAATGTGTAATGTCTGTGTTGGTGGTGTACTGTTAGGGCTTTAGTTGACTATTATTACAAAGTTTCATTAATACTGTCATTCAAATTGAGTTCCCATGATTTTTGTGAAGCAACTTTGCCTAAAAGGATGGAATTTTCTCAATTCCCCTCTCAGTTTTTTTTTTCAAAACCCCTTTATTTTGATATATTTGGTTACACATTATTTTGAATCTGTAAGGAATTAAACAAACTAAAATTGTATCCGGTGGTCGTTATATTGTCTTTAACGAATCAACAACAACTTTATTATGATAAAATTACAATCTGCCTCATTGGGCAATTAGTAATTGTGATAAATGATCTCATTCATGCCATATTTACAATTTTCATTCACTCGCTCATTCATACAGTATTTACAAACAGCCGAGAAACCTCCCAAGTCCACATGGTTGTCACCTCTCTCGCGTGCGAAAGAGGAAGAGAAGTCTTGGCAAGTCCCCCACGCTCCTCCGTCAGCTGCGTCACTGGATAAGAGCCAGCGGAGGATGACCAAGAGCGCGAAAGCCACAGACGCAAAGGACTGGAGAAACTGGCCATTGCCAGGACTCCCACTGTTACGTATTTATAGCAGGTCACCAGGCCACTGCCGTTTTAGTCTCCAAGGAGGATTGTAGGGATGAATGGTGGAGTGTAATGACTGTGCTAATATTTTCTGTAGTGATGTTTCATTTTATAAAGTGTATGAAGTTTTATACGCTTGATTAATTTAGTGAGGGCATTTGTTATGAACGTTATGCTTAAAATTATTACATAATCGTTGGGCCTTTAGTGGACACTAATTACAAATATAATTATTGAAAATTTCATTTAGAGTTTAAGGCCATTTATGGTTTACGCGTCGTATAAACATAGGGATATTAATATATTCTCCCTATGTTTATACATGGGTTACAAACGTTATATATGTTACGCATGAGGAATAATTCCTATATTTTCGAAGTTGCAGTTGTCAACGAATGCCCTTCACCCCTACTCATCCACGTTTTTTCACTTTCAATCTTAAGCTGTTAGTTTCCTACTAACTGTACTCATCACTCATGCATACATAAACTATTCATATCATTGAAACGTTATTTATTTTTTTTTAAATAAAAATTCTTTCTTTTTGTGCTTTAGAGCAGTCTCCCAGAACTTGTGTAAACATTAATAAAGTGTTTTTTTTTTCATTTCACTCAAAGTCTTGAAGCATTTTAATTAGACAGTAACATTAGATACAGGATGCTAAAGAAAAGTTTTAAAACAAATCAAAAATGTATTCTGATTGATTATGGTATCTCTAAATGCCGACAATAGCCCTTAGTGAATTGGGTCTGCGGCATAACTAGTCGCTGCCAGCTGGTCTGTCGTTTTTTCTGACAGCAGCCAGCACAACTTGCCTCTGAGGCGCCCGCAACTTCTCGAGTGGCCTGCCAAAAACTTCCCCTCCCGGATTTCTTCTGAGAGCCCTTTTATTTTCTCCTTTTTCCCGTGACAATAAGGACTTCCCACGTTTTAAATAGAATTTTTTAAGATATGAAAACAATTTTATTTTATTTTAATCTCGTATAAAAAACCAGGTCTAATTACTACATTATTACGTACACTATACAGTTTCCTTTGTTTACATACCTTTTCATGGTCAGATCCAAACGCAAAGAACATATGCAGATAGTTCGAATCAAACTAAATCCATATTTGCACAACTCAATCCTGCTCCACCCCGCCCCCTCCCCGTTCATCGTAACGCCTCTTTAATTTAGATAGCACCAGACTTTTTGCAAAACTCTCCAAAATAATAATAAACTTGGAAGACAAAACAAAGGTGTACTCAACACGGATGCGTGTATGTAACCCATGTATAAACATAGGGAAAATACATTAATACCCCTATATTTATACGACAAATCAGAGTATACAACTAAACTATACACACTATAAATAATATAAATAATTATAGCATATAATTCCAGTAACTAGATGCTACCTATAGTTGAATGGAAATTTGTTCTGAGATTGGCCAAGTTTCTAAGAAAAACAATAATTGGCGAATAAAATACTTTAAAAACAAGTTTGTTCAATTGCGACGGAGATTTGAAAACAAAAAAAAATCAAAATAGTATCTAAGTTTAACAATACAAAGGTAGTATGAAAGTGGAAAACGTTCCTCACGTCAGTGGGAAGAAGCGCCAGGGTTGGCGCTAATTGACACATTTGTCACTAAGGGCAATTTAAATCGCTTTTTAATTGCACGATAATTGTATTGATAAGTAAAACATCTCATTTAATATATAATATAAATAAAATGCAATATAAATCACAAAAAAATATCCCATTTGGTGGTCATAGAAATAAAATTTCCCACTTTTATTAAGTGTCTAAGAGTGTATACAACAGTGAATATTAAAAAAATTATTCATGAAAACTTGACATTATCTTAATCATGCAATATTGGAAACATGTCTACTTGGTTTAAACAAACGATGTTTGTGAGGTTTTTTTTTGGCAATTTCTTGTTGAGGATCTGATCTTTGTAAAATTACTAACACTACCATTGATGAATCTCTAACCTCATCATCACTTGACAAACAATCATTATTTACTAATAACTAGATTGGAGTTCTTTCATATCTGATATATTGAAATACATTTAGATAAGCCGTGTTCTGAAGAAGTCACGTTAATGCGAAGGTTGGATTCATTTGACCCACAACAGCTAGGTGTAATACACTAATAATAAATAGTAACTTATTTTAGCAGCCACTTGCCGATTATACACTAATTTTGCCAATAACGGGTAACCCAAAAAAGAAGAACATTGGGAATCAGGCTTATTTAAAATCTTATCAAATTCAGTCTTCTTTTCTTGAATTGTCCGGTCATTTACCGATACTGTTTTATATCGTTAAATTTGGAACAAGAGCCAGTTTCACTTCTTGTTAATGTTACATCTTTATTGGACATATTCCTTGTTGACACATCTGATCCGTGGGTTTCTATACGGTGGATGTCGAGTTTCTGGCAAAGATGTCTACAAAAATGCCATTTTCTAATCATTCAATCATTTCCAGCTATAGGAACGGCGCTTGCAGCCAAAAAATAGTCTTAACGGTTAAAAACGAAAACATCAACCTGGAATAAAGCTAAAATTTAAAAATACTAATTCGTACACGGGTTGTAATCATCGGGGAATCCCATTAAACCAACAAAAAGCAAACTGAGTTCAATTTAGATCGTTAGTCATTCGTCATTACCTTTACTTAGAATATAGAAAATGAAAAGGATATCTCAGAACATCATTACAGCTGAATACATTTTTTGTTTTTTTGTTAAAATCAGATCCATATTTCTAGATTAATGTTGCATCCTGTTGTATCTGAGCACATGTTAAATGGAATCAACCAGGCATCAGCCCGATTGCTTCAGGCGAACTCCACTAACCCGCATCACTGTAACGTTGTGAAAAAGTGTTGGTCCACAGCGCCTGCCTTCTTGTCGAAATCACATTTAAGCCGCCAAAAACTGTACATTTTTTTTACTTACTTACTCTAAGGTTTTTAGTCATTCCACAGTCCAGGTCTTCTATCTATGGCGGTCTATGGCCTTGATACAGCACAATGTTTTTTATTAACCAAGGTTCGTTTTCGGAAAAATACTCTGATTGATCTTCGGAACCTGTTTTTCATTTATGTTGAAATAACATATGTGATTAATTTTGAATGATGCGAAAGTTGATTATGTTTAAAAGAAATGCATAAAATCCTTCTTAAACTTTTAAGTCAGCATGTGTTAAATTTAAGAAGGAATATCACTGCAGTACGTACAACATCTTGCCTCAACTCTTAGTTATGTTAAGAAACTTGGCATAAATGGTCACGATGAAAGCCAGGGGAAGGAGTATAGTGCTGTATCTTGTTTGTTGCTACCTTTTGTACTGCCCACAAATAAATTAAACCAGTCATTAAAATATTTTTTGGCAGATATATTATCCCTGGAAATATTTCCTGATTTAACTTATTCCTCACTGCTTTTGTTTTGTTTTTTTAGCGACAGATCATATGTTGCCTGAGGATGGGCTGATGGCTATCAAAAATATTGCTACTATCGATTGTTTAATAAAATTTTAAGATGGATATATATGTTTGTTAAATAATAACTAAATTATTGAATCAATTATCGCTAACCAATTCTGATCTTTAATGTAATTTTTGTGATGTAATTTTCTCAGGCGTGCTCTCTTCCTCAAATATTGATTTCTCGCTTGCTTGGCTACAATTGCCGAGGCGTATCCAATGTAACAAATATAGTAGCGTTTGCGTTAATTAGTAGTTATTGTTCTTTGTTAGATGTTAATAACCACTGATTTGGCTTAAATCAAAGATAATCCTATTGCCAGTGAATGCACCAAAGCTTACTTGAAGTTTCTGAGGCAGTCTTGGAGCTTAGTTTCAAAGGGTTAAATCAGGCGTTAATAAGAGACTGTATGCTCCATAGTCAAAGGCCCCAAGTCACTAACAAACCCATCTTCTACTTCTCCTTTCTAATTGAGAATGACTAATGGTCTTTAAATACACTACATTGTTTGACATCAGCATCACACGTTAGATAGCACGTGTTTGTTTAGTGACAATATGTGTTTATTATTACCACTACCCCCCAAAAAAAAAGAAATTATCAGGATCAGGAAACAAAGCCCTGATCTCCAGTCAGGTGCTTTCCAAACTGTGTCCCCCCGTCATTTCACTATCCTAGTCATTACTGGGTGACTCTGCCGTGTAAAGTCTCAACACGAATATGACGTCATTGTCTCAAATTCACTTAACTTGTAAACATCTTCAAAGTTATTTGCGCTGCAGCTTGTAAGCCTACCTGGGTTAGCACGAGGTTCATATTTCCGGACAGGTGGTGAATAAGTCAAGAATATGCATGAGAAGAGACCGATAGGCTGGGGAGCCTATCGCCCAATAACGCAAAAATGTGTTATAAAGTAAATTTTCTTAGCAGTTTTCTCGGTGGGGAGCAGAGAAAACACTGGGTGGCAACGAAATGCTACAATAGTTATATATATTTATAAGAGATGTAAATAAACATATATAAAAAAGATTATTATTTTATTACTGAATCGCATTCATTTATCCTCAATGTGAATATATTAATTTCACCACATTCATTCAACCATTAATATTCATTACATACAGGTGTTTCATTCAGGCCCAGCCACCACTGTACCGTAACTTACTCCTCTCACACCACCTTCAAGCAGGTCCTCCTAGTACAAGGATCCGATCACCCTAAATATTTTATATTTCTCCCTCATCCTAAAATTCTAACTAAAGAGCTTAGAAAAAAAAAAAAAAAAATTACCAACACCTTTACTGTAATTACGATATACAGCACTATACCCCTTCCCCTGGCTTTCTGACCATTTGAGCTTTCTTAACATAACTAAGAGTTGAGGAAAGATGTGGTAAGCACTACAGTGATATTCCTTCTTAAATTTAACACATGCTGACTTAAATTAATAATTATTAGCTGTGGAATGTAACCCTGATGGTTTCAGAATCATTAGGAAAAGAGTTTATGAACTTTATTCTAATAAAATTACAATCTGTCTTATTGAGCAATAAGTAATGTTTTATTTCATACCATATTTACAATGTTCATTCACTCGCTCATTCATGCAGTATTATAAACAGCCCAGAGACACATGGTTGTCACCTCCCTCATATGCAAAAAAGGAAGTGGAGTCTTGGGAAGTCCCCCATGGTCGTCCGCTAGCCGCGTCACTGGATACGAGCCAGTGGAGGCAGAAGTATAATGATAAATAAAGAAAAAACGTAATGTAAAGAAAGATCAGAATAGCACTAGGCGATACCAATCAAATTTAAATTCAGTTTTCTAATCCGGACTTCTTTGTTCAAGTAGCTTGAAGAAGCTGAGTCAATATATTTTTAAAATGTGACGTGATGTTTTATGACGCTCAGGACAAGCTGAATAAATTGGAACAACTAGATCAGAGTACTTAGAGAATATATATAGGCTTCAAATTAATTTTATTACTGTACAGAAATTCAAAAAGAATAGCAGGTATGAACAGTACTCCTCAAATAATATGAATCATTTCGAAAATTTTACTTATTTAGTTTTAAGTTCGGTTTTTCACCTTAAAACGAAATTAATACTAAATATTAGGTGGAAATAGTGTAAAAAAAACATGTGAAAGAATACTCCAATGAAAGATTAGCGAAAAAAGCACAATATTATTGTTTTCCTCGTATCACCTGGTATACACCCAATCACATCCCATTTTATTGTCCAACTGCTCCTGCTTCCTACCCTCTCAAAAATTGTCCAAAAACGCCTTCTAAAAAGATTTGGTTTCTGCATGTTACTCTGAACTAGAGTTATATGACATAATGTAGTGTAACGGTAAAAACCCAAGCACATCAAAATTATTTCATGTATATTGTCTGATAAGCACTCATAGGATTGCTCAAGGAAACCATCTGGGTCCGATGATGAATTGTAACTTTCCTGAATATATATAGCGGTAAAATTCAAATTCGAATTAATTTATTTCAAATATTTACATTGTAAAAATAATGGCTTGTAAAAATTCTGCTAACAGTTTCACTTATTGTAAAGTAACTTCGTGGACAATGTGGAGTCTCAGTAGCAGTCCTTCCCTCTAGTTTACATGATCATTAATCGATCCTCCAATTATGGAATACAAACGTCAGCCGGTGACCTGGCCCGGATAGCACTTAACCTGCTGAGACCTATTTTTCACTGACCCAGGGCTTGTTTTGCAAATAATAAACTGCTTTCTACTGACTTCTTGGCCCGGATGACGACCACCCGTGTGAGGCAATATTTCAACTAATTCCCCACGCTGCTGAAATACACTGACCCATTTCTTCTCTATATATACCTTCCCAAAATTCTAATCTTTCTCACTCAGTCCAACTCACCTCACGCAGTAACACTCTCTCTTCCCGACTAGACGTAAGACAGTAGTTAGTAAAACTGTTACCTCGTTATACTTCTGAAATAAAATCTTCTTGTAAAAAGTCTATCAGTGTAAAAACTTCTTTAACTATCCCGTGGACATTGTGACCCAGGTTTTGGCTTCCGAGTGAAGTATTAAGTCTCTCCTTACGATGGTTCCCTGGACTGTTGTTTCTGGAAAATCTAAACTTTAGGGCATGTATAACCGTGGACTACTCCAAGACCCAATTAATGCTAAATCACGAGCTACCTACTCTACATAGTCTACGCGGTTCATCATCTTTGATTACAAGAAAATATGGTTTTAACGAAAGGTCTTAAACCAAGGGAATCACTGACATGCATTTATTATTCAATTAATAAAAAGCCTCATGTTTGTGTTGACACAATGCAAGCATAAAGGAATAATTCAAACCACTTCACTATTTACAATAAAATGAAAACCCCTCTTCTTTTCTCATATGTTTACTAGACAACGAATTGAAAATGTGATGAAAAAAGTAAAACCAAACAAGCGCTCTAATCATCTTAGTGCAGAGTAGATGACATTTATTTAAAAGGGTTGGGTAATCCACTGCATCAAAATATCAGTTAACACCATCTACTCCTAATACATTTTCAAGATAAAATTTAAAGGACTACAGAGTAGGTACTCATCACCGTCAAGTTTGAATGTTACGATGTTGGCATTGTAGTCGTGAAATGGCGGTACTAAAAAGTTTCTTACAGGTGTGTAAAAAATCCAGGTTTATAGTGTACATCCCTGATACGGGAATAAATAAAAGGGTAGAAAAGCTTTTCTTATAGCTTCTAACAACTGATTGATAATATGTTTATAACTACGGTTTGTTTGCTTTACGACGCACAAAGCGTGTAAGTAACTTCGTGTTTATTTTCCCATCTAGTACATATCACAGTGGCAACCGCAGCAAATAAATACATTTACAGTGGTTTGCTGATATTCCATTCGATTTCATAATTTGACATCTGTATGAAAAGACAGACATACAGACGAAATCTATAGTTTTTCGAAAGTAAGCTCTCTCCTGTTGAAAGGTGATAATATTTTAGTGCCAGACTAATCTGTTGCTCTGTAAAATTTCATTACGAATTTTTTTTTTTTTTATAAACGGCACAGGAATCCTGCGGTTCTCTATAGCTACCAATCAACTTCAATCGTACTGTTAACAATTAGAGAACGCTGTAGCAGGGGCAAAATATTAACCTTGAAAAAAAAAAAAAAAACATGAACCAGATCAAATGGTTAAATTGATTGGACACTGAAAGAGATATTGAAAATCAGTGACTGTGGTGGAACAACCCGTCGATGGCCCGCTGCAGACCTGGTCAGGCTTTTTACTCGACTAATTCCCATACTGTCACTGCCTTGTCACAGAGGCTGCAACTACACCTGGGTTGTTGACTATTAGTTTAGGTCATTTCAATTTTACTTTTAGTTATAAATGAAAGTTCTTACTCAGCAAGAAGGAGTGTAGGAATCTCACATTCATAAAAATGAACTTTATTGTGCAATAATTACAATCTGCCTTTTATAAGGCAATAATAATACAGATAAATGATCTCATTCATACCATATTTACAGTCATCATTCACTCGCTCATTCATACAATAGGACATGATTGGAGAAACTGGCCATTGCCAGGACTCCCACTGTCACGCGATTATAGCAGGTCACGAGGCCACTGCCGTTTCAGTCTCCGAGGAGAATTATAGGGATGAGTGGCGCAGTGCAAAGACTGTGCTACAGGATTAGGGTGGTTGGAAAGGCTACTGTGGAATTTCATAAACTTGGAAGGGATGAGTTCTAGAATGTAGGGTATATTAAGGTCGTTATGAAGGGTTTTGTTGCTGACATAATAAGGGGCATTTACTATTGTTCTCAGGACTTTGGATTGAAAGGATTGGATACGCTTGATGTTCGACTTTTTTGCTGTCCCCCATAGCTCTATTCCGTATGTCCAGATTGGTTTAAGAATAACTTTGTAGATTAGTAGTTTATTTTCTATTGAGAGATGGGATGTCCTTTGAAGTAGTCTGTACAGTTGTCCAAAGCGTCTGTTTAGTTCTTAATAAAAATGAATACTTTTTTTTTTCTAGTAATGGTTCCTAATTGATTTAAAGTAACATTTTATCTCTATTATTGTTAGTTTTAATTATTTTATGTTTGTATTGATATATATTTTATATTTATATATATATGATATATATTTATATATATATGATATATATTTTGTTTCATTTCGTGTTTTTATTCAATGTCATTCTTCACATAGTAATTGTCTTTTAGTTTTATATTATAGTTGTCAAATGAAAGTTGTATTCTTTCTTATTTTTTTCATCATTCCTTGGGTTAATATTACACTATAGTGCATTCCGATCCAAAACCCGATTATACCCCTGGAGGAGAAAATCTACTGAATATAATATTTTCCCAAAAGCGATTTCCCCTATGAAATTACCATTCTCATTGGCTACAACATAACAAATGATGCTTTTTACAAAAATATCTAGAAATTTGAAAGTTTTTAGAATATATATGTATATCTAATAAGTAATTTGCCTAAAATGAGGCCTTGGCACACAATAAAAGATAACAAGTTCAAATTAAATAAATATCTTAGCTATTTTAAAAATATATTTGTTCGGTCTTGTTATTAGGTCTATTGTACATATAGACCTTTCTTATAAATCCAAATTCCCAATGTATTAATTAATAAAAATTAATTAGTTTTGTAATGGTTTATGATAGATTTCATTAATTGGAACCTGGAAATTAGAATCTACCGGAGGCTAATTTGACGTACACTATCTTCGTGAGCGTGTGTCGCTTAATGTTATTGAGGCTGCCAAGCAATTGCTACTCGACGACCATACGTTTCACATCCCCTCTAAGGTTGATGTATTGCTGGGAGCGGACATAGTGACCGCTTCTCTCCGTGGATCATATACGACCCTAGGAAAGGACATGCAGGTGTTTTTGCTTACTGCCTTTGGCTCAGTATTGATGGGTAATGGTCCCTAAGCACCATCCACGTGTGCTGTAATCAATGATTGTAGTCATGCTGTTGAGCCTAGCCGTACAACCCCCTTATTGAGTCTCTTATAACCACAATTTAGTCGATATATATATTTATATATATCAGTACAATGTACAATGTGTATATGCATGTAATTTATAGTATTTCAGTCTCTATGCCGAGCTCACCTGAGTGAAATTATGATGGTATTGAAATCACTTTTCTCGTTTCCAGTCAACTTTCGTTTTCCGTCGTATTATTTTGATGTTTTCTAGCTACCAAACAAAATTTTTTTTCAAATATCATGTACCCATATTTAATTTAATCGTACAATAACAGCATATATACTATGAAAAAAATTTGAACTTGAAAAAAAAAAAATCAAAAAAATCTGTCTTAATTGTGGCGAAATATCACCAAATTAACAAGTAATAACAAATTTCCAATTAATTTTGAACCCATTGAAGGTTAATGAATCAAGCTTGGAGCTATTCGGTACCGTTGGGAAGTTGGGGGTGACTCCCTAGGCAAGCGACCGCAGGGTCGAAGCTAATGGATAAACTTGGGCTGATGTGGGTCACCACTTGATGTTGATGTTAAGTGATCGCTACAGGTCACAGGTCACAATGAGAAACAACACAATTGTCTATGCATTGTAATATATCTCATTGATTAAAGTATCTCTATTTTTTTTATACTGTTTCAAGATTTTTTTTTAAACCAATTTTACTAATTTGTATTTAAGAAATGTAATAGAGACACGGTACGGTTATCCCTCATTCTTTTGGCCGCAATTTACTATCATCCTACAACTGGGCCAAAAATATAAAACCAGAGTTATGTCAATGGTATTGGGTTGACTGTAGGCAACATTGAATATCATATTTCGTAAATGGACTTTGAAAAACTACCACCTGTAATGTTAAAGTTATAAATACTATAAAACTTGCAATACTAAAACAGTGGCAAGCAGCAATTTATTATTGGTTTGCTTGAGCCCGCTCTCAGGAAATGCTACTTTTAGCGTCAGTATTAATGAAAAAACAATCAGTAAGAAACTGTTTGGAGAACCACTGACTCGATAGTTAAATTTAAAACATGGCACAGTGATCGACAGCTAGATGTAAAAACAAAGGACAAAGTAGATATGACATTTCAAGCGAATAGGAAAGTGCCAAAGATAATACATTTTAGAACTGTGCGAGTTAACTCCAGGTGGGGAAACCATCTGAAAGACTTGGAGAATTAACCGGAAGAAAACAGGCTTGATGGCTTTGAAACATTAAAAAATCGTGATTATTCACAAAGCGTGGTGATGGTTAACGTAAAGATAAGGAAGATGTCGCCAACGAGGAATAAAGAACTAACCATAGTGTGCCAGGAACTGTAGTTGTCAATTGCATTCAATGGCTAGTAAGTGCAGGATACGCTACAATCTTATTCCTTCTACTTAGGTGCTAAGACAGCGCCAAAAACGCCTATAAGGTGCTACATCAAAAAAAATTGTACAAACTTTAAGTTACATGGATGTAATATAGTAATTACAAAATATGACATCTAACTTAAAATGTGTGCATACATATAATAAAAAAAAAAACTACCATTTACTTAACGCTCTGTTTTCGATTTTTTTTAAAGTCCATTTGAGTTACACCAATAGGTAACTTATATAAAAGTAATTGCAGTGCAAACTCAATACATTTAAGGGTTCTAATTTTTAACTAATAGATCGGCACTGTAAATAAGTATGTATATGTATAAAGAGAAATTTGTACTATGCGTCTATTCGTCAAACCATCTTGTTGAAAGATACAAAACTGTATCTAATACGGTACCGTACCTGGTGAATAATCAAATTTCCACTGCACTTTAAAACAAACTAGAATTCGTAGGAATGCTATCGAAAGTTTATCTGTTTGTTTCATTAGAGGCTCTTAAATACTTAAAAAGTTGGAGGTTAGTATTTAACCTTCTTATTGCTTGAAGTTCTTTGAAAGGTTTTCTCAAATATTACTTATCTATATATCTATATTATCTACGATATGTATTTGTGTAGTTATGTATTTGGTATAGTTACTTTTAATTGAGGTCAACTTCTATGGAGGACTTGCCTAAAGATAGTCGTTGTTAATGGTTTGTAGATGAGTTATATAGCGTGGCATAATCGATTGACACTGGTACAGCACTGTCAATATCCAACTCCTAACAGGTAAAACTAATCATCCTCAGCAATGCGCGAGGCAATCGCCTCTGAGCCATGGGTTCTGCTCTCGACCTTGGATATGTGTGTTTTCCAAATGATTTTACTCTAAATATACAAAACTAAGGCGTTGATGACCTGAGGTTTTTGGAGGAAATAAACCAAGTCAATAGAATCCAACTAATCGACTCGTTTAGATAAAGTTTGATTTGTATATCAAACCCAAATTTCGTCTCCTGACGCACGATGTGGTCTTAGGAATTAAATATATATCCTAAGTTCGTTTTCTAATAACAATTTTGATCGTTGTCCAATAAGCATTTTGAGAAGTACTAACTTTCGAAAAAGCATATTTGTTTTGTTTCGCCAATGTCAATGTGAAGCCCTAAATAGTGTTGCGCAAGGGGCTTGTCTGTTTTGTTATTGATGGGCATGCCTCGAATTTGATATGCCAGAATTTTTGCTTGCTGAATTCCACGTCTGTTTTACCAAAACTCTAACTTTTGAGGGAGTTTGTCCAAAATCAGAGGTATACAAGAACATTTACAATTTCAGATGTATTCAATCGTTACATCAGGTATCAAAAATTGTAGATATGAGATAATGGTTCCATATCTGTTCAATATCAAAATACAGCGTCTCCCTTTGTGCTCGGCAATTAGACGGAGAAAATCAACTGTATTGTGTGCTGAGCAAGTCATTCGCCAACCAAAAGGTGGATCTTCGATGCGAGGCTGATCGCCAGTGAGCGGATTGTCAGGACTTGCACAAAGCCCCCAGGGAGTAAATTAGCCCCAAGGGTGAGCCCAACTGTCAAAGACTTGAGCTAATACCATGTAAATCGGCCGCCCTACCTGGCCCAATTAACAGGATAAAAGTAGCCTGGGCAAAGGGTCAATTATTGGTTCTCGTCACAGAGGATCTCCCTTCGGTGACGGGCCCTTTCATCTGCGCTCTGTCGCCCTCATCTGAATTTAATATCTTCTGCCCCTAAGTCCGCACCGAGTCCTAGTTTCAGGTGACACTTAGGCGAAGAAAGAAAACATTATTTCTGTTTTTTGGGTAAGTAGTTTTTAAAAATAAGCTTTATACTGTAGTGGCAAGACTAAATTTCGATTACTCCTATAAATGTTTGTCTAAAAAACCATAAAGCATGAACTCTTTCACACTTCTCTGCTCTAACCATACTTTAAATATTTGTATTTTCCCCCTTTTTAAATTCACTTGATCTCATTGTTCACATTAAACACTGTCACGTTTTCATTGGCATGATCAGCAAATTGAATACAGTACAATCGTACGTAAATGGATTACGCTAAACAATCATAATATTACTAATGAAATTATAATATGTATTTTCAGTTCCCATAGGATTACTAAATACATACTTATGTATTATATTCTATATAGGATGACTCTTAAATTGAAAATGTTAGTGATATTGTAGATTGTGGATCGTTTTTATTTTTTAATGAAAGAAACACTCTGTCTATGCACACAAAATTAATTAATTTCCTTTAAATTATGTAGAATTAGTTTGACAAATTTTGTCTCAATTATAATCGTAAATTGGTTTCTTCCTAAAGTAAATAACTATCTGTGACCGCAGTTCAGTTTCCACTCCCTGATCTATTTCCCACTCCCCTCGACGGAATTGCTTCTGAACACTTAATGAAACTATTAACTATCAGTTTAATCTAATTGTCACATGCTCCTTTCTAAATTACATCGGACTGTTAATTACTAGATCCTTGCAAACCTTTTTTTCAATCAAATGCATGCTGAGCTAAGACAGCTTTGCGGGAATCCGACACCATGTGCTTAGTTCATTTTTAAATAAAGTTCCACAAAATATAATGATTATTAATTTATGGAATATCGCTGATCTGCAGCTAAATACTAAGTTACAATTTGAACATTTTACAAAAAGCATAAAAAAATCTACCTGAGTGCAGCTAAGAAAGAGAGGGTGAATTACACATATTGTGTAATTGTGAATTGTACCGAAGTATGAATGCATTCTTACGTCCTAATTAATAATGCTGTACTAGAAAATTGTAATTTATAATGGTTTCATTTAATGACCCGATGTTGCTGAAAATTAAATCAGCCGTATAGTAAATTCAACTTGACATAGTTAATTACCGTGTAATTAAAAATATATTTTCCTATCGTATGCCTATCCCAAAATATAACACTGTACAAGCAAATTTTTCAAATAAAGATTATTATAAAATCTTTAAATTACTCAATAAACTGTGCAAGTTTAGGACAAGATGTGATAAATCAAATGCATATTTAATTTGTATTATCTATCAAATATAGGTAGTGTTGTAATTTATTTAGTTGAGTAAAATATAGCTGTCAAACCACAAACCTTAGATGATACAGGCCTGCCTAATGAGCCATCTCCAGTCAAGGAGAGGGTTCGGAAATTAAGCCGATAACAACTTCTCCAGGAATCGATAGTTTCCATCGATCTGAGGGAAAGGGATTGGGATTACTCCTCGCCCTTCATTAACAAATCCCACCCCGTCCTCCTAACTGGGTTTAGATGATCAAATCCAGTTTTATACGGTTCAACGCTTCTCTTTTTCACCTTGTCATTAATAGCCCCACTTTTCTCAGGCCCTCCGACAACTTAAGAAACGTAATTCGTCTTAATTTGTGTTAGTCGGTCCTCTTTAAAGTGTTTTCATCCTTAATCCCTCTGATGAATCTGACAAATTGAAGGGATTAATCTCTTAATCGAGTTTACTGATTAGTTTTCTAATTTGGGAATTATCTTGACGAACTAAAAAGATTTCCTTAAGAATTAATTGTAATAATTTATGGATTTCCATTATGTGGAAGACCAGAATGAGAGTATATTTTTTTTAATTATAAAGTATAAGAGGTAGATTGATGCTGGTTGTGGGTTTTATATTGTATATTATAATAGTACAAATCTTCTGCCACTAAATTTTACACCAAAAGGGAATCTTACAAAAGGGTTGTTAACCACGCTGCCTTGGTTAGGAGATAAATAGAGAGCCAATACTAAATCAATATACTAGGTGTATATATTATAAAAATTTCAGACTACTTGAATAATTGTCACGGTCCACGAAAAACAGGCAGGCAAGAAGTGATTGTGCCATACCTGTTCAAAAGTAGAGCCCCCCTTTTAGATCTTTCTCTAGCTTTATTGTTAATCAGTGGAATTACTTTCAATTTTTTAATATGATTGCAGGGTCTTACTGTGTACTGGTGAAAGTGATAATGATTTGAAATTTACAACGTGGTGTACTGTTCATCTTAATGACATTTATTTTTATGTACTAATCATCGTAATATTCGTTATCCTTTTATACGAGAGAAATATAAATATATAGATTACCAGTGATGTAAACCAAAGTTAAATTTTGAATATTTGAAACTGTTTGATATAGATAATAAATATTTTCAGTAAAAAGTTAGTTTAATCTCTAAAATTAATACACCAGTATTACTTGATCAAACGGTCGAACCTTGTCCTCTATTAAAACAAATACTGTATATTTAGATGTACTATAATTAAAGATGTATGTTGAAGAAAACAAATTTATTTTCGTGCCTAGGATTTTAGAACTAGTTATATTTGTGGCGCTGAATCTAAATATTATATCAGTTTTTCGCTGTTGGTTCTACTTTTTTAGATCAAAGTTCCTTATTAACACGCAGTTTTAAATTACATATACAAGGATTGGTTCCTGTATATTTTTCCTATTGTCAGTCTGCTGTCTAGTTACTTCCAGGGAAATCTATCAGATGGAGTAAGCATCCGGTAAGATAAGCGACCATTAACACTTCAACGAGAGCTGAGGTTAGTTTATGAGTTCTCGCCGTTCAGGGTGAGTACGGTAGATAATACCAATTGCTCACTCAACGAAAATGAAAGGATAATATAACTTCATAACTTTGTTCTTGGCGAACATAAAGTATCATGTATATCAATGAGGGTTTTCGATGACTCGATGACTTTTTCATCTATCTTTGTAAATATTTTATTATTTATTAATTAGATTTTCATATTATAATCTAATTATCCAATCTAATTATCTAAGTTTTTTAAAATTTGATTTATAGATTTAACTTAAAATAGTGTAACATATATTTCACTAAAATCATAGAATCTTAGAATTTTGAGCTCTCAGGCAAAAACTAATGCTATACTTTAATACAGGGGATTAAATTCATATGAAATCAGTTCCAAATACTCCGGCATAAATACTGTTGTTGGCTTGTATAATTTATATATATATTTTAAAAGGATATAACATATATAGTGATAGTTTAAAGAAGTAAAAAGAAACCCCCAAAAATAATAGTAATAATAATGAATAGAATATACAAAAAATAACAAAAAACAATAACGTTAACCTTAAATACTGAATAATTAACAAAAAAAAACAGAAAGACATAACTGAATCATACGATACAATTTAGTTCCGAAATTGCGTTTATCTGTCTCTAGACTTCTTTGCCATTTTTTGATTACATCATTTGTTTTTGAAATATTTAATTTTTCCATTAGTTCTTCTGCTTTTATTTCGACAAATAATAAATCAGCTAATAATCATGCTCCTTCACATGAGACCGTCCTGTACCCTCTGATTATGTTTGTGGCAATCAGCATATTTTCTACATTAAGACTTATTAAATTAACTACTGTTGCCATCAATGAGAATATATAGTGCAAATCCAGGAACTACCCAATATCCAGTCGGGTGCTCTACCAACAAACTAGACCTGGATGAGTGAGAATATTTCCAATATTGCTCAAACAGTCGCAGTGTAAGCTGAAAGCGGGGTTACCTCGCAACCCCTTAATTAAATTATATCAAGAGCTAGTGCGATCCAGTCCATAAACAAATTTAACGTATTGAAAATATAAAAAAAAAAATTACGATCATTCAATTATCATAGTGAAATTCCCTCTTCGAAATCGACGATTTCCCAATGTAAGTTTGACACTCTATGTTTGTTACAATTGTATGTAAGGATTATTTGTAAACGTAATGGAGAATGTTACTATTTTTCAAGCAATGAAATCAATATTATTATAATCACAAAAAGAAATAAAGAATATTTCCATTTAAAAAACACTTGAGCAGTCTTGTGAGAAATTTTTATTTATCTGAAAAGTTAATCTTGTCACGAACTAAAGTGTTTACGAATTTCGTATCTGTCGGATAAGACTTCGGTATGCGCACAGAATTAGAGGCTTTTCTCTAATCTACCGACACCATAGGTTCCTGCTTAATTCAGGCCAGGCTACGTGAGCTACAATTAATCTGCATAATATCGAAGCTGTCCGTATCAGAGCTATTTTAGGAAAGCTAATTTTAGCGGCTCAAATGTACCGTCACTCCCAACCTCAGGTAAGCAATCCATCTTTCTAAGCGATTGTTGTTCAGTGTTTTAAACTTATGTATAGAGTTCTTAACAGTTACCTTTGTAAATAATTACCGTGCATTGCTTAGCTGATTTGTTGGGAAAGGTATTTTTCATAAATAAAGTTTTTGTTTGCCCGAAGGTTTATAACCAACATTTTCTGTGGCTATACTACATGAGAAAAACAGATATTTAAACATATTCATCATCAAAAGTCCGTGTGCCAGTGGAAGTACTGGCAATGGTCAGTTTCTTCAATCATTTTCTGAGTCTCTCGCGCTCTTGCTCAGCCTCCACTGCCTCGTATCGAGTGACGGAGGAGCGGACTAAGACTCCGCTTCCTCTTTCACATGCGAGGGAGGTGATAACCATTCGTATTTAGGAGGTCACAAGGATGTATGGATGAGATTATTGATTACAATTTCTTATTGCCCAATAGGGTCATTTTAACTCAATAAAAGGTTCCTAATATAGAAAAATATTCAAGATAGTATAATTGAAGTTTTAATAAATAAAACAATTTAGAGGTCCTGAACTGATACTATTTAAAATCCTATTGAACAGCTTTCAAAGTGGCTAACAATTTAATATATCCACATGTCTTATACATATTTTTTTTAAATAATTTGCCCCCTTCTTTCTTCAGGTAGACCGAAATTGCTAGTCAACTAGGCTGAATAATTCGCAATTTTGTACTGTCGGATAAAACTATATATAATTATTTTAGTTAGATGATAAAATTGGTGATAGTGAAGGCCAAATAAAGAAGCCCTATTCTGTGATAAATGGTCGAATGATTGAATACATGTGAAATTT